>CM050657.1:6157500-7357500 GCA_027574665.1 Rhynochetos jubatus | reverse complement strand
AAGAGGGAATTTTGATGGCATTCCACCAGGCAAAAAACTACTCATCTCAAATTGTATTTTCCAAAATAACTGATGTAGTCTATGTTTCACCTTAAATCTGAGATATGGGTTGTAACAAATGGCACTTCTAGATGCAGTGTTTCAACTTGGTCTGAATGTTCTTTCATTGACTGTATTACAAAGGACCTTTTTCCAAAATTTCCTCCCCAGAGACATTTTTTTCGTAACTTAGGATCGATTTTAACCTATGCCTTTTTGGGAACTGCCATCTCCTGCATTGTCATAGGGTAAGTGAATGCCTTCTACTGTTATTGCTGAAGTCATTATTAGTGCTTGGTATTTTTTTTTCAATTAAAAATTGAACTGTAAAAAGAATTGCAGGCCTGCATGGTCAATACACTACACAACTTCTGTAACAGGTAAAGTAATTCCTTATCAGGGAATTCTGAGCTGAAAAAGGCAAAACTCTTGGATAGTAAGAACTGTCTAGGGCATTCAGGAAACTGTGTGCTTCACTTCTGGTCTGATGTAAGCATAAACTGCGTTCAGCATCCCTGTAGCTTTAACCATCTGTCCTGAGAGATAGAACCATTCTCTCAACTGAAATACTGTGCTTCTAACCAGATTTCCTTCTAGAGGAGAGCAAGAGACACTGTCATTCCTGTATCCATGTTATTTTACCTCAAACAGAACAAACGCAGATAGAATCTACTACAGAAAGATCCCACTAGGTCCAGCAGTTCAAAGTTCAAGCCCACAATCAGGGGTAAAGGTCCAAAGGAAACCCTAAGTTAGAGGAGTAAGCGCTGAGCAGCACTGGGCCTTGTACTGTGTTCCATACAAACCCACAACCCCGCTGAAATCATTGCAGAGAAGGCAGACCATGTATTCGGAATGGGGCTTATGTGAATATGAAGCATGTTGGCATAATGTACACGTCCTGGTTTCAGATGGGGTAGAGTTGATTTTTCTTCTAGTTACTGGTATAGTGCTGTGTTTTGGCTTTAGGATGAGAATAATACAATAACACACTGAAGTTTTGGTTGTTGCTAAGCAGTGCTTATACTTAAGGACTTTTCAGCTTCCCATGATCTGCCAGCAAGGAGGTGCCCAAGAAGGTGGGAGGGAACACAGCCAGGACAGCTGGCCCAAACTGGCCAAAGGGACATTCCATACCATATGACATCATGCTCAGTATATAAACCAGGGGGAGTTGGCTGGGGGGGCAACAATTTCTGCTTGGGGACTGGCTGGGCATCATTCAGTGGGTGGTGAGCAGTTGTATCACTTGTTTTTCCTGGGTTTTGTTCCTCTTCCTCTTTTTGTTGTTTTCCTTTTCATTACTATTAGTAGTAGTAGTAGTATATTTCAATCACTAAGCTGTTATTATCTCAACCCATGAGCTTCCTTACTTTTGCCCTTCCAATTCTCACCCCTTTCCCACTGGGGTGGGGAGGATGAGCAAGCAGCTGTGTGGTGCTTTGTTACCATCTGGGGTTAAACCACAACAACACATCATGATAAGAATGAGATAATGAGAGCATGAAGAAGAAAGAGGATGTAAAAACTTTACTGACGGGAACTAAAAGTAAGTCCCAGCAGAAAAATATATCCTAAGAGAGAAGGAACAAAGAGCTATAGTTGTTACAAAAGAAAGGACAGAACCCTGAGGTACTTCTAGATTGCATTGCTGCAGACAAGTATTTTGTGCATAGGTATGATTAAACATGTGCTTACTTTTTACTATATCTGCACAACACATATACATGTACATTGATACACAGAGGGCTGGGCTCTGTGCATCTGCGCTCTCATTAGGACTGTGCTCTTCCTGCCTGAGAGAATCACAAAGCACCCCATTGTGACCTCCTCCCGTGGAGCTTGCTGTAGTGACAGGGTACAGCCTGTAACAAAGAAGGACCAGCCCTCTCTTTGTAAACCAGCAACAGCTGGAAAGTATCGTTAATAAAGAACAGGAACATCATTTGAATCATTGCAAACTCTTAGAGCTCTAAAAAGTTGCCATGGAACACACTGATACAACGGTGCCTATCTCCTCTTTGTAAATCTTTGCTTTTGTAGGAAAGGCTGTCTTCTGGCACCAAGAAAGAGGAACTATGTGGAATTGGGTGAAAAGGCTCTAATCAGACATTCCCATGCGGGCAGGGAAGGAGGAGTAAGAGCTTTTTGTTGTGAAGGCAGTGCTGAAAGGCAACTGCTTTCAACTAAACGCTGCTCCCAGGAATGCCTGCCCTTGTTAGCTGTAATCCTGTCCTCAGCCACTCGCACACACACAATTTAGGGTAATTCCCAAGCTCTCCCAGCTAGGCCAGATGATGCCCTTTGCACCAAGTTTGACTAGTAAGGATCCGTGCAGAGAGGTCCCATGAGGGAGAGGAGAAATTCCCCCCTCCATCCATATTTACTTGGCAGAATTGCTGAAATTGTCCCCTTCGTACTGACTCTGGGTCTGCATGATCTAAGGTCGTATAAGAACCAGTCTCCCAACAGTCCTTTTCTCTGCCAGTGGTTCCAGCTTCATGTCTCCTGAAGAATAGTGTGGGATGATCAGTGAGACAGCTCTTTACTCCTAAGAAAAACCATACAGGTTAAGTGTCTCTGCGGCTTTCTCTGTTAGAAGGTGGGCAGTCCCATGCTGTACCAGGCTACCTGAGTTTCATAGGCTCAGAGGATGATTTAGGTTGGAAGCAAAGTCTGGATGTCTGCAGTCCAACCTCCTAATAAATGGATGACTGGCTTCAAATTTAAATCCAGTTGCTCAGGGCCCTGTCCAGCTGCTTTTTTAATATCTGCAACAATGCAAATTCCACTGGTTCTCTGGAAAACCTGTTCCAGTCTTAACCACCCTCACTACAAAGATTGTTCTTCTGTACATCTGACTGGAATTTCCCTTGCTTCACCTTGTAATCATTGCCTCCCACCCTTTCACTCTGTGTTACTCAGAAGGTGGCTTCATCTCTTCTATAACCACCTACCAGTTGAAGACAGCAGTTAGCTCTCCTACTTAGAAGGGAGAGCTAGGATGCCTTTCTCCAGGCTGAAATAACTCAGCCCTTTGTCTCATATGTCATTGCCTATCAGCAATTATCTTTGTGGTTCTCTGCTGGACTGTCTCCTATCAGTCTTTCCTGTACTGGTAGTCCAAAACTGGACACATTATTCCAGGTGCCACCTCACAAGAGCCAAGAAGAGACTACTCACTTCTCTTGACTTGCTTACAACACTTCATGAGCACCACCTGGTTTGCAGTTAGCCTGCGTAGCTGCAATTATGAAGTCCACTTCTGACTCATGCTCGACTTGGTATTCTCCAGTCGAGGATTTTCTGCACATCGCTGTCTAGCCTTTCATGCTCCTGTGCCACCGCTGCATGGCGTTACTTCATCTTTGCAATATGCATCTGGATAGTAGAAGTATGTTGATGACTGACTGTAAGTTGAAGCAGCACTGAGCTGACGCTACTCAGTGAGCCCATGAAAACTGGGCTGCTGAAAAATTAAATTAACATCTGCCCCCTCTTGTTTATTTTTAGGGTGTTGTGGGTTTTTTTACCTTTTAGGAAAAAGCAGGGAGAAGGGCCTAACTTCAGCTTCTGCAAGGAATAGTGTTCACTACCTTTAGGTTTTATTTTTAATAAACTGTGCTATCTGATGGAATGCATCTTTCCAGAATTGATGCCTGCAATAGGTATTTTCAATTTTGATAATGGAAGAGTACTCAAGTATTTGAAAAAAATCTTGACATTATGGTAACAACCTGTCAGAGCAATGTATGAGGTACTGAGTGGCAGGGGGACTAGAAAGAGTGGCATTTTTTCCCCTTTGGAAATCATCTTGGGTTTTTAGATCAGCTTTCTCAGTGCCAGCAAGGGCCCAGATGCCTGTGCACTAGAGCACTGACTTCACAAAGTTGGACTTATCTTTGATTTGGTTTCACTCGGGTTCTCTCGAATTGCAATGCCAAACCCACATTTTAGATATCTCTGAATCTGCAACTCAAATACCAAACGTATTTGCAGATGACTTAGGTCAAGTTTGATCTGTCTTTGTGGCTGCAGTGAGAATTATGCTTTCATAAAGCTGAGATAAAAAACAGGGTTTGGATCAGTAAAAAAAAGAGAGCAAGTTTTAGTTTCTTAAAACTGTAGTTTCAAGACAGTGAAGTTGCAAAATACAAACGTGATAATACTGGTGTTAGGAAGAATCATTCCCAGATCATCACTGTTTTAAGGGAAAAGATGTAGGTGTTTATATTACCTACCCAGATTGCATAGCCTTGGAGAGGCAGGACTTCTGTATATTCCAATTAGAGATGAAGTCAGTTAGTCTGGCCTGATTAATTCCAGTACAAGTCTGTGAGCACATGGATGCTTACTTTAGAATAAGCATATCAGATTGTGTCCTAGTAATCAGTGCTTAAAGATGAACTTCTAATTAAAAAAACACTTAGAATCAAAATATTTCTTTTGTGCATCTGTGTTTCACTGCAGTGACTAACAGTTTGGACAAAGAAGTCTCTTCTGACATTGAAAGTGTAAGGAATCATCATACTTGATTCTCACAGGCAGTCAAGAATCCTCACCCTTGCCATTCCTCACCATTCTACAAATGAATATTCAAATGCTTGTTGCAAATGATCACTAAAAGCTGAGATTATGTAATAAGATATAAGAATTATAAGATATAATAATATTTTCTAAATTCTTTCTTTCAAAAGTTTAATCTTAAATGGTTTTGTTTGAAACCCAGAACATTTTTGGGTTTTCATACACACACACTAATATATAGATACATAAGAGAGAAGGAAAGAAATAGCAAGAAATAGAAAATACCACTCCAAGTATTTTGGCGAAGAAAAAAGGCACGACACTGGGTTTTCCATCCCAACGTTTCTAAGAAAGTAGACCTTTTCCATTCACATGTCTGCGGTACCGAGATTCCGTCATCACGTGAAAACATTTTTTCTTCACTCTTAACTGCACCCTTTTAACAGCCCCTCTTTGTACCTCCTGAAGGAGGAAGGGACGGGCTGAATTTCTAACAGTGTTGCTACAAAGCCGCAGCGGCAAGAAATGTTCAGCTTTGCACAGTTTACATGGGTATGTGCAATCTTTGTTCTCCCATCAGTACACCTACCCAAATGTACTTCCAAAGATTAGGAGACGACCTCCTTCCACTGGCATATCATTTAAACAGACTATTCACAATTGCTCAGTGTTAGTGGAAAACAGTCTTTCAAAACAAAAAAGTGGGATTTTTTGGGTGCGCGTGGTGTATTCCTTTCCTCCTGAAAAGCTACCTTATTTTACAACCACCTTAACAGCAAGCAACAAGGAGCTTGCTCTGGCCTCACAGCACCATGAGACGGAACCAGTGATACTGACACACCGCTATATCGACATACTCTCAGCAGACGCAGGTTCCCTCTCTCACCAAGCGCTCGGCAGTGCACGCCTGAGAGGCTCAGCATGCAATAGTTATGTTTACTGCGCACTGCGTGACTCTGGGGATATTTTTTTTTCATAGATACTTTGCTGGTTTGGCAAATGGTAGATGGAAGTTTAGTCGGGTTATGGGTGTGTTCTGTATTACTTTCTGACTGAAGCTTAATGCAATATACAAATGGGGTCTGCTGATGTGAAACAGTATTGAGCTTATATCCTGACTATTCTTCCTCATCTGAGAGCTGTGGGTAGACTTTACAACTTGGAAACTAAACACTTGTAGCTATGTGCTTCAGCAGAGCAAAAACAAATGTTGTTTGGCTTGAGTCTACTGTACAGTGCTATGGAATTCTTCTGGATTTTGGAAACTGTTTCTGCAAGGAAAAATGAGGCCAGGTTAAGGGTAACAAAAAAAATCCTCTATTACAGAGCTCTCCATAAACTAAGCAAATACCTTTGCAAGGATTATCTGCTGCTGTACCACCTATGCGCTTGCCTTCCCAGACGATCATTTTGTATTAATACAGAATTAGTTCATGTACAAGTAGTAATTTTTGTCTAATTAAAATACTGTTCTCTACCTCATGTTCCCACCCAGTGATGCAAAAAAAAACCAGGTCCATCTTTCCTCCGCACATCATCTGTAAATAGCAAATGCTTAAGCTCTCCACAGGCAAGAATAAAAGCTTTATTTTTGGTACAAACAGAAACTGGTGAGGGGGGAGTGTTGAGGTGCCTCGGTGCTGTAGAGATTAACTGAGGGAGAAAGAGGGGAAGAATCATCTATAGCCCATTTGCCCTCCCCAGTGATAAAACCCCCTGAATATCAGCTGTCTGGCTTTAATAATTTCTATTAATCTTCTAAAGCCTGATATTCAGCCTATGGAAATACAAACAAAACCAGTAAGCAGACATTCATCTCAATGTAGTATAACTTTTGTAAGCATATAGTACCTGTGTCGGTGCCCTTTGCGGGTTTTTGGCTGCTTTTATGTCCCGTCTTGGAGGGAATGCAGGTGCTTTCTTTCAGTCATGAGGCAGTATTGCACCATGCCTGCATCACTGGAGGAAACAACAGACGTGACTGAGCTGAAAAATCAAGCTAGGTCTCTCCAGACTTCTCCAAAGGCGGCAATCTAACCCTGAGCCCTGGCAGGAAAGTGTGTTTTAGTTGTTAAGGTGCAGCTCAGTGCCCCGGTGGAGTACCTTTGATTCGTTGGTCGGTCCAAATCAGTTGCAAACTGTAACTCTGAGCTGCAGTTGCAAGGGGTCATTCCTGCTTATCACTTTTCTTTAAAGATGTTGGTGAATCCAAATGGGTCAGTCAAAGAATGAGTTTAGAGAAGCTTGCAAATATACACCCAGTATCATATCTGGGTGTAGGAATTTTGCAATGGGAGTAAAAACTGGAAGAGGCTTTCTTTTAAACATAATTCTCAGAGAGTTCTGGCAGCTCTAAAAGTAGTTTTAAAAGCCTCTAATTTGCATGACTTGTCAACTTAGGCATAAGAAGCTGCGTTAAATCAAGCCACGGTATAAGAGTGTTTCACAGACCACTAACACCCACACAGAGCTGAAAGTTCTTCCAAGAATACTTCGATACAGTCATGTGTGTTGCTGCAAGTTCAGTCAGAATTTGCAGCTATTTCGCAATAAACATCTGACACTGTTTACTGCAGCAGAGTTGATCATGCAGAAAACACAGTTTTTCTTCTCATAAACAGATGTGGTGAACAGCAGGGTAGAATTATTTGTATCTTCCAGAAGAACCCCTCAGCATACTAAGGACATTGAAAGAATTGAATTATAGGGAACACTAAAGGTGTGGGACTGCGGAGACAAACAGAACCTGGAATACCAGGAGACTCATCTAAAGTAAAAAGGATGTTTAATTTGGTATTTGATACCCAGTAGGCTCTCCACGAATCCAGCAAAAATATTTAAATCATGTGCTCTTCTGAAAAACGTGCAACTGGCATTTGTGGCAAGACAAGAAAAACACTCGAGTGCAGATATTTCCCAAGAAGAAACCACACACTGGAGGGAAGGGTTCATTTGGGGTTTTTTGTTTGGTTGGCTTTTGGGGTTTTGTCACAAAATTTCTTCCCAGTTGCCTTGGAAGTTGAAGTTTTTTAACTGCAGGAATGAATACTTTTGGATAGATTGCTTAACGTCTTCTTCACTGATCTTCATGGATCCATTAAGAATTGACACCCAGTGTGGTCGCCAAAGACTGCCATCCCATTTCTCTGGCTATAGACCACCCATGCACCTGTCCAACCCAGATTCCTTGGCTCCAGCATCGTTTGGAAGTCTCAAATTTGCAAGACTACTCTTGCAGTCTCTTTATTAACTTTCAGCTAAATCATCTTTACAGATGTGATGAAATGGAAAAAGCGCATCCCTTCTGGCCCCACATCGTAACATTCCACTGCCATTCTCAGAAGTACATACCCTCTTCCCAGAATACTTCCAGGCTACAGAGGTTAGATGAAAGCAGAAGGAGGAGTTATACTGACTCTGGTGTATTTGTTCTTTTTCCATCTCCTACAGATATTATTCCACACTGCAGGAGAAACCTGCCCACAAAGCACATGACTGAGGAAGGTGTCTCTACTTCAGCCCATGCTATGCATTGCTTCAGCCATACATAACCGTATGGCTTTACTAGGTAGTGAGCCATGCCACGCTTCCTTCGGAATCGAGATGGGCAGTGGCATGACCTCTGTCATCTACACAGGAATTTGTGAATTGGTTGCAAAGTGCTTTGAGCTGCTCTGGGTGAAAGGAGTAACTGAAATTTAAAACAGAGGAGGAAAAACCTGTTCTGCTTCAGTAGTATGGAGCTGTCTGCAGCCTTTAGTCTCTTCAAACTGAGCAGTTTACTGTTAGACCGATAGAATTTGGAAGTGTGCAGGCAGTAACCCATCGGTGTGCTTGACTTGGAGCAGAAAGGGAGAGGGTGACACAGATTTCCTACCTGTTAGAGGGCAAATTGACAGACGTAAATTCTAATTTAAAAACGGTGTGACTTGATATAAGCAAAAACTTGCTCACCAAGCGGACAGTCAAGAATTGTCCAGAGATGGTGTGCAATCTCCATCCTGGAGGTTTTCAAGACCTGAGTGGCTAAAGCCCTGAGCACTCCGATTTGATCTCAGCTGACCCTGCTTTGAGTAAAAATTTGACTAGAGATGTCCTGTGGCCCCTTCCAACCTATGTTAGTCTACAAATCTGTGATGCTGTAAACAACATACATTACAGCAGATCATATTCTGCCCCTAGTCCATTCCTTTCAGACTTTTTATGCTTTCAACTTTTCTACCTCTCCTGATTCAGTTTTCTTGGTCTCCATCATCCCATACCCAACAAGTAGCTTCCCAGGCAGTTTTTCTTTCCCCTCACCTTTTTTTGAAATACGGAGTCTGCAATAAAAATAAGTCTTATTAAAGAAAAATTACTAGGATTATTTCATTTCCTGATGCAACAAGGACTTTATGCATGAAGAAAGCTCTTAAAATGCTAATTAGCCTCTGTTCATAGTCAGGTCCACACCTTTAAAAGGAAAAATCACTTTCATTTCTGTACTGATTGTGTACTTGCTTGCTCTTTGCACCATCACCTCTCCCCAGCTAACCACCCTATGAAGCTTAGCACAACCTAACTGAAACATTAGAAGACCCCCATCTCCACTCTTTTTTGACCTCTCCCTTACTGGGAGTATGGATACTTTTCTGTCTTACATGGTATTTATGTGCAAGCTGCAAATTTTGAATAGGATGATGTCCCTGGTGAAAAAAACCAACCTTGATCTGTTAAAAGACAATGAGTAATAGTGAAACTCTGCAGCCAGAATGAAAGATCAAATATAGGCACACTGACTGACCTACATACCGCACCATCGATGCCTTTTTGTAGCCCGCTCATGTTGTTTGAGAGGATTGCTATTACTCAGACTGGAAACGAAAACTTTTTTTTTAAGCTGTTCACCTTCCTCTCACCCATCCTTACAACTCAGTGGTGTAAATAAGGAAAGACCCATTTTGTGAGAAATAGGGATTATTTTCAGAGTTCTGTTCACCTATTTGATTTAATCCAAGTGAGACTGCACATGAAACCATTAGGTTCATGCAATCTCTATGGAACATCAGTACCATAAAATGAAATTAGGAAAGCAGAGGAACCTACCTGTTGTTGTTCAGTCCTCTTTCAAACCATGTCATGGTTTAAGCAGCTGCCCTCCACTGTTCATCAGCGTATGGATACAGCTGATTTCAATTTCTCTCCCTTCAAACAACATTCTGACTGAGATTGCACTTCACCACTCTTGTCACAGTCATCAAATAATTTAGGGTGGAATTGATGGCAGGTCCAATCCCACGATGAAAACAAAGCTAACTTCAAAAGTTAGAGCAGGTTACTCTGAGCCTTGCCTGGTCAAGTTTTGAATGCACCTCAGTATCCATCTCTGAGGAACAGCATCAGTAACCAAGTGCCACATGGATTTCAAACAATGTTCATTACTTTTTGAGTGCAACAGGAGGGAGGGTCCTCCAGCTGCAAGCCCTTCCATGGTGAGTGACTTGATTTAAGCAGCTTTCAGCAATCTTCCTATTAATGCTATCTGATCTGGCCCATACAGACAACCGCAATTTGTGCTATAGCACAGCGTTATTAGCTGTCTCACCTGTCTGATGCATAGACCTTCTCATTCAGAGATGTTAGAATACCTGTTAAATTAGGCTTGGTTTCTAAGAAGCAGGACGTTGCTCTCACTTCAGATGTGTAAAAGTGCACTTGCTGACAGGCTGGGGCGTGTGACTGTTCACACTGTCAGCGACAGAGCTGGGAGACAACACCGAACCCCATGCCCTGCTCTAATCACTGGGCTGAGGTACCAGTGAGGCACACCATTTGCTGTACAACTGCGAGTACCTGAAAAGCGCTTGTTTGCTGTCACTATTCAGGTGGCTCAAAAATTCATGAAGAGGGAACGGCCTCGGTCAGGCCAGCATCACAGAGCACTGCCAGAGCCCAAGGGGCTACAGATGCAGCGGGTCACTCGGGGTCTGGTTTCCTGCCCAAAGCACAATCCCCAGCAGCCCTCTGCTGTGGCCCAGAGGAAGGCCGGTGTTAGATCCCGCGTCAGACATCCAGTGCCAGGGCCTTACTCATGGTTTTATCAAGGCTCCGAATGGTCCCACTTTGCTGCTGAGCTCTGTGGTGTGTTTAACGCGCGGGTGTACCATCTGCAAGCTCCTGTCTCCTTAACCATACAGGCCATGCGCATTTCTTTCCACACGCGTCCGAGAGGGGAAGAAAAACGCATCTCGGCCGCTTTTAAAATACAAACAAGGAGGGAAACAGCACGTGTAACGACAGCATCCAGTCCTGCGGGGAGAAGGAACTGAATTAACCTAACCCTAACCCGAGCTCCCGCCCCACGCCTGGACCGCCCGGCGGCAGCCGGCAGGGGGGGCCCGCGCTCCGTCCGCGCCGCCGCGGCCGTGCTGCTCCGCTCGGTACCCCGTGCGTGCCGCGCTGTGGCGGCCGTCCCCCGCTCCTCCCCTCGCTGTTGGCCGCGTTTGGGCGGCGGGGGGGGCGGCGGCCAAGTGCTGGCTCAGAACGTCGGTAAGCGCCGTTCCCTGACGGTAAGCCCGCAGCCCCGGTCACCAGGCTGGAGGGAGAAAAGCGAGATGCAGCCAAACCTCGGAGCCCCGGGTTTCCTCGGCTGCCCCTGTGAGCCGCCCGTGCGTGGCTGGGCCGGGAGAGCCGGGCCGGGAAATGTCAAGCTGATCCTAAGGCAGGTTTGGGGTTAGTTTTCAGATGATTAAAGAAAAACATTAAAGAGGGAAAGAAACATTTCATCGCAAACAAAACTCTTTTCCAAGTGCCTGCTTTCTGCTTGGAGCTCTTCTCTAGGTCGGTGGTGGGGCATCTCTCCCCATGGTCGGCCTCGTTTGGGGGCATCCAGATTCGACACAAGTGGAGCGAAGCAACGCTCCAATTCCAAGTCAGTAAGGGGCAGTGCGGGCTCCCTTGTTCACTGCGTGGCGGGAATAGCTTCCCAAGCCTGCAGGAGCCAGTCGCTCCTCTTTTCTCCAACCTGGAGCACCGGTTGTAAGGGTACGCTACGAGTTACCGACCAAGCATCATCCTTTACACATGAGGCTTCAAACACTGGTCTATCCAAGGATTCGGAATGACTCAGTAAGTGAAACAATTCTGATGGACTATTACTAGAAAATGAGGAATGTCATGGATACAAGGGAGTCTTTCAGCTACAACTGTTGTCCAGTATGCCTCCATGTCAGAATGTCAATAACCCGACGGATTTTCAAATGTTCTCACTTAGTTTTCCAAGTATGGACTAAGTTAATGGAATCATGACACAATGATTTGAGGGCATCACTAACAAAATGACACTAGTTATGGGAACACTTGCAGGACTGGAAGTGACTCAGAAGCCTGAACTAGGTGCTACAGTGCACTTCCAGTGGAAGGATTAGACTGGGAAACCCACTACGGTTGCAACCTCGCACTGGCAAACTGCAGCCGCATTAGTAATCTTGGCAAGACGACGAGGGGTTTACATTACTGATCCTCTTGTTAGCCCCTCAGGTGTGTGACTGAAGCGCTCTTTCGGGAGCAGTTTGTGGAAGTGAATGTTGTAAATGTATTTCCTTTATAGGCAAACATGCTCTCTGTCTTTGGGGCTATCAAACTGGCACATTCATGAACACACAACTCACTCAAAAATAAATGAGAGGGTAGTCATTAAACCTGCCAAATTTAAGATCTAATGATAACTGTAAGCAGATAAATTTTGTCATATTTTCCCAGTGAGCCAAAACACATAAAGTAACATAAAGTAACTTCTCTCTCTCCCCACAGAAACTGTGGATTCAATGGTGTGGATATTGTATGTAATTCTTACATATGACCAGGATTACATATATAACCTTTTTTTAAAATGAAAGACTAGATTATTAATTAAATATTGACCTGCAATGCATTAACATTACTGCGGGGCAATACCGATTGCTATCACACAGGCAGTTCATGTACCCCACGAATACAAGAAATTTATAAAATTAGGAATAGGTCTGCCACAAGTGTCCACAAGCATTCCCTCCTCTGTCCCTCACACCACAGTCTGGCTGAAAGCATGTGTGATGCATTGTTCTCTCTTAACTGCGTCTGGGAGCTAAGAAGGCAGCAAGACTTTCCCCTGCTGGTGGAGCAATTGAGTAGGAAAAGAGAGTAAGTGAGAAGACAGGATAACAAACCAATGTGCTGCTAGAGTAGGAAGGAGAGCATCATCAACTGGTGATCAAAGCTCACTGTGTGGGAAAGGCACCTTTGGTTTCAGTGTTTGCCCTGAGAACAGGTGCCCGTTAGTAAAATCTGTAGGGCTTAAATACTATCTTTATCTTAAATAGAAATATCTTTTCTTTTGAAAAATAAACAGTTAAAAGCATTATCCTCAGCTACCAGCAGATGGGAGTTATTCAGAAACGTCTTTGCTTTGGAATTGTCTGTGACATTTCAATACAATGCTTGAACAGTTACACAGGAAATAGAATTGTTATACGATAGTATTTTATGTTCAGTATTCATGCGATGTGTTTATTGAGAAGAAACTGAAGAGAATAAGAACCTGCTTAATACTGTAAATTAAGCATAAGTGTTGTACACTCTGTCTGAATGCCTGTCTTATCTTTCCCCTGACAGGTTGATAATGTATGGGTTTGTGAAGGCTATGGTACATATTGGCCAGTTAAAAGGCTGGGAATTCCACTTCACTGACTGTTTATTTTTTGGATCACTGATGTCTGCCACAGATCCAGGTAACCGTTAAAAATATATTACTTTTTCAAAAGTCAAAAGAGTAAATAAGAACATAACAACTGTATGTGCCACAGAAATGTTCAGAGTCTCTGTTCTTGATTTTTTACTCCCATAGGTGTTAAGTGTCTGATATTCTGATAAGCATAAGTCAACGTGGCTCCAGAGATCCCCTGTGTTTGTTTTAGTAACAGGTTTACCTATGTTTAGCTCACAAACTTTACAAATTAAGTTGACGAGGAGGTTGGAAAAATGTTGTTCTATAGTCTTCAGGACACTAGCTGTCCATTGCTGATAGGCAAACCGCTGTGATGCTGGAGCCTCGTGGTCAGTAATTTAGACATCGCATTCATGTGCAACGGCTAAATCTGACCCAGTTTAAAGATCCAGGGAAACTAGCTTTCAGATTTGGCTATGTAAAACTGTTTATAAGGTAACACTTCACAATTTGAATGCAGTGTTTCATGATAAACGCAACTCTAGGAAGATAGATACCAACAGGTTGACGTGAATTTGCAGATGTGAGATTTAAAGCCTAAAGATACAGTAAATAGCCAAGTCTGGGAAATAGACTCAGTGAATTTTGGAATCACAGAATTACAGAATCACATAGATTTGAAGGGATGTCTGGAGGTTTTCTAGCCCCAGCTCCTAATCAAAACAGGGCTAACCTCGAAGTTAGCCTAGATTTTATAGATGTGTCGAGGTTTTTTTACAATGAACAAGAGTAACATTAATTAATTACATTAATAAGAGTAGTCTGATACTAAAAGGGAGTATTGCTTTTTGCATTTGTGGGACAATAGTGAAAGAGGATTTTTTTCCGTGTTATCTACAAAGTCTGCAAGGATACACTGGAGTTCAGCAGTATTTTCAGCTGAGCTGTTACATGAAGTGGAACAGAAAGCGTTTCGTGAAGCACATGACTTACTGCGTCAGTGTTAACCACCCTGGAGAAGTTTCTCTGAGAAATTTATGAATAAATCTTTCAAATTCATGGCTATTGAAAGATGTGACAAAAAGCAACATTGTTTTACAAATCTTATCCATTCTTTAAATAAACCCTCAATATTTAACAAAAGACTTTGAGCTTGTGATTTATCATTCTGATGGCTTAAAAATATGGTGTCGAACAACTTCCATAGCAGAGTATCGTGTCCCTTTTAATAAGCTCATTCTGAACTATAGCCACAGATTCTCATAATTAATGCCAATGTGGTCTTGAGGAAATGAATACAGTGGTTGGCAAAACAAGGTGAAAACGTTTTCTTGAACTCTTAAATGGGTTGGATGTGCTAGAGTTTATGCAGGTCTCTGTTCTTATGCAGATACTATTTAACATTTTCATTAATGAGTTGGCCAATGCAATAGAGGATGCTGCTTTAATGTATAATACTATGCTGACAGGAGACTGCAAACACTTTGAGGGACACAATTAAAACCTAATATGATTCTTGCAATGATTTAAAATCAACAAGGATAAATGCTACAATTAGAAATAATCAACTTGATAGAGGGAAAATACGAAATCAGCATTCACTGCTGAAAAGGATTTCAAGTTTACAACCTGAAAATGAGTCATCAGAGCCAATACATAGTAAAAAATGGAAACCAGGATTTATTAACACATGTTCTACAGCATCTTTTCACTCTATTTCTTGACAGCAAGTGTCAAATACTAGGATCTGATTTGGGGCCCTGTATTTCAAGAAAGATATGGACTGATTAGATTTGATTAGAGGGCTCAAAAACATTACTGCAAGGAGGAGATTGAAAGAAGCGAGTCGGTTTAAGGAGATGTCTGGAATGAGTCTTTGAATATGCAAAACGTTGCTGGAAATAAAAAGGGTCTGAATGTGACAAATTATTCGTGTCTCATTAGGCTAGGAATGGAAATTGCAGGCTTGAAGAACAGGAGTGAAGCAGTGAGTGATCCCGTAATTTTTAACCTTACAAATAACTGGGGGCCTTTACATTAAACTCCGTTTGCAAAGAGAAAGCTCTGCTTTGTCCATGCAAAGACATAATAATATCAACGCAGAACATAGATAACCTTCTGCACTTGGAGACTATGGAGTGCTAAATAGATACTGGGAAGATTGTGATTCCGTGTTTACAGGTAAGGAAACCAAGGCATAAAACAAATAAGATGTCCTTTAACATCTATAGGACTTAATTACCTGAATATGAGCCAACTGTCTAAATGCCCTTACGGATGTGTGTCTAAATGATTTTCCCAACTTCAATATAACTTCAACACACTCTTCAACACTTTTTTCTATTGCACTGGTAAGCTAAAAATCAAATACAGGAGATAACTCAGGGAGAAGGAAGGGACTTACTTAAATTAATGATATGGTGAAGGAACCTTAAAATGGGTTACAAGTATCAGATATCCTGATCTGGATGAAAGGGCTTCATGACTACAGATATGCTACTATGCTACACTTGAGGTAAAAGTGATTGTGCTGCTGATGGGACAGGGTATAAGGTTATTATACGTGTTCCTCAGTCAAAGTGCATAACGGATGGATAAGCTCAATATAGCCTTAAAACAGGTAAACTGCTACCCTCATCACACACAAAGACTATGGCAAACCCCAGCCTTTTCAGCACCCTTGCTTCTCCTTGGTCACAACATCAACAGCCTTTTTGCACAGTATAGTATGTGGTGACATTTTAATTTAGGCATGATTCTCCCTGTGAGAGGAAAGTTTCTTCCTAACTCAGCTGAAGCACCGAAATGGGGAGATTTGCTGGATTTAAGGACCTAATACACTTCACTTGATCCCTTTTAACCTACTGTTATCCACTTAGGTCATAAATAATACTCAGAAGCCACATTCTAGCATTGCTTTGTTTCTTGAACTGCCGGAGCAATATGAAAAATCAAGCTCACTTTGCTTTGTCTCCATACAGTGACAGTTCTTGCTATTTTCCACGAGCTGCATGTGGATACAGATTTGTACACGCTCCTGTTCGGAGAGAGTGTCCTGAATGATGCTGTAGCTATCGTGCTGACATAGTAAGTACACCCACCTCTGTTATTTACTTGGTGAGATAATTACAAGCTTTAATTGCTGCTAGAGTTTGTGCAAGTATAGATCTAACATTGGAAGATTTCATTACAGAGGTGTGGTTCTGGAGTTGTTCTTTGTTTGTTAAACACCAGTATTCCAATCATGTTAATGGTAACTGTGTATCCAGAATGCAATTTTAGTTCATTTTTTTTCCACCTGGAAAGCAGTATATTCTGTAAAAGGTGTAAATTTAATTTAATGTGATTTCTTGTCTCATCTAAACAAGGTATCTTGAAAAAATAATGCTGAATAAGCACCTAGGACATAAGGCAACTATAAAATTAAAGACAGGTTCTCTTTATTTTTTGCAATCTGTTGTTTTCCAAGATTAAAAGCACAAAGTGGAAGCCTAGCTCAGTTTATCTACTTCTGCCCATTGAAGCTGACAGAGCTTCAGCTGATAATATTATGTTAAATATACCTATAGCCTTTTTACTCTCAGGGGTCCTCAAACAGATGACAAACGCTGAGCCAAACTCACACAAGTATGGGCTGTCCCAAAACCACAGATGCTGAGTACATGATTGACAGGATCTCAAGTTAACTCCACTCTAGAAGCATTATATGATTGCTGGAGCTTTACTAGAAATACAGATAATCCTCTCAGATAATCTTAAAAGTAACAGAACTCTGCAATATCAAATTTGGTTTTCCAGAGTGCTTGAAGATGCTTCTCAATAAGTCCCAATTCAGTGCCACCTTTCTCCTTAAAATACAGTTCCTTGAAGGAGGATTATGCTATCCTTCAGAAAAGCAGACATGCACAGAGTTTACAGTCTTCAAAAAGTGAGCTTCACATTTTGTCTGAAACCCCATGGAAAAACATACAACAGTTGAGTTACAAAAAAACCCAAATAAAACGGTTTCACAAAGCAAAAAGATAGTACTCCTATTTAATTTATCATTCACGAATTATCAGTCTGGTTACACTCACCTACACTAAACTCCTCACATTGTTTTTAGAGCAGGAGTAATGTTTTCAAACGCTGTCAAGTGTCTGAGCACAGCATGTCATGATACAGTACAGCTGTCACGTTCAGTGACTGTGGTTTAAATGAACTATACCTTCCCAGTGCATTTTTCCAGCAGACGACTACCACTACATGTGCTGGGACTTGTTGAATTACACCTTCTTTGTAAAGCACTGCCCAGTAATTTTGTTTTAACGTTGTGTGTCCAACGTTAAAGGTATAGCAGTGATTTTAATGAACTTCAGAGTGATAAGGCAAGAAACAGTATCTAAGACTGCAATTTTAAAATTTCTGCCATGGGTTGGATCTTTCATTTATAAACTGTAACAAACAAGATGTTGGTGTATTATCAGGAAGGTAAAGGAGGAGAGCTTCAGGCCTACCTTGCTCCTACAGGGGTTTCACTGCCATTCTCGATGCAAGGCTGACCAGCTTCTGTAGCAAGGGAAGTGCCTCTTCCTAAGGTGAAATTTCATTCTGTTCATTTGCTGTATCTGGATCAGGAACAGAGACATTATTACTGCCAACACTGGAGCATACGATTCACATCTGGATTTACTTTAGACTTTCTTATGATAACAGCTGCATTTCTCGTCTTCAGTTGGATACATTTTTAACAACGAAAATTGCCATGGCAACAGCTGCAACCATTGCTTATAAAGCAATAGATGTGGGACTAATACTTGTGGGAGAAAGTCTGTTATCAGGATAGTATTTCATTCAGACAATGCCAGAGCCATTTCTCCTTCGCCTTTCTACTTTTAAAAAGAAAAAGAGAGAGCATAGAAATATAGAAAAAACTTGCAATAATGAAATGTAGGTGGGATTGAACAGCTCAGGAGATTAAAAAGATTTTCTTCTTTAGATTACTGGCTCATCTCAAATCCAGATTAGCAAGAGGCAAAAATTATCATCTGTTGGGTGGGCACATGAAATAAATTGTTAGGGGTACCGAGCTTTGAAAATCTCATTCTCATGCTAGCTGCGTTCTCAACAGACACACAGAGACAGCAAGCTGAGTACCCTGGGCGTGTCTTCACTGGGGGGAAAAAAGATGTGACCCATCCTTGAGAGGTGCTAATGTCTAATGCAAAGGACAGAATCGTAGGCAGTTGGGAGTGCTAACACAAAATAAAGCAACATGAACTATCCTTCCCTTAAGATTTTGGCTCGCATCACTTGCAGCGTACTCTGTTACCTGAGAGAATAGTGTACTGTTTTCCCTATTAAACTGTGGCTAAAGAGGGAAGTTTTGCCCTGACCTCAAGGTCATGCTGTTCCAAGTCAGGATTGAGGAAAGGTCATCCAGTGTATGGTCCAGGTAGTTAGGAATCACATGGCCTATTTTTTTTTTCCTGTTTCCAGTATTTCTCAGAGCGTTAAACTTTTTTTTATCTCCACAAGAATCTGGGTAGAGTGTCAACAAAGTGTACTCCAGATGTTGAAAATCTACATGAAAAGTAAAACTGTTTTCCTATTTAAACCCCTTCTGACTATGATAAAATGTGTTTTGCAAGCACAGATTGTACAGGGAGCACGTACCATGTTGTGCTCTCACAGCAAGGATCACATTTCTTCCTATTTATTACACATTAGAGAGTCTTAGGCAGGAGTGAGGGAGGACACTGAAACAGAAAAAACTTGATAGACTTTCAGACTCCTTTCACTCTGATTTTTATGGGATGTAATCTAGTTTATCTTCATCACTTGCATTCAGCATCAGCCCCCTCAGTGTACTGCTGTGTTCACAAGTTCCTAAATAGGCTGAAGTTTTGTGTAGGGAGACTGGGGGCTCCTTTCTTAGTCTCTTACAGAAAACATTCTGGAAGTGAAAAAGCCTGAGGCTGCTGATAAGACAGAAATTTGGCACAGCACTTTAGTGATGGCAATAGACTGTCCATCCGCGCCAGTGACCACCTACATCCTCTAGCAGCAGAATTAGCTCTGCCTGGGATATCATATTTTAAACACAAACTGTAGCTTACAGATCTCTTAACGGACAAAGAGTACGCATCCTTCATTGTCTACGTACTAAACTCTAGCTTTGTTCCAAACAAAGATTATTTAGTCCAGCTTCATTAAATTACTTCTGTGCCATGGACAGTTTATTTCGGGGAGGTAACATAGAGGAAAAACAGAAGAAAACCCAAAACTACTTCTGTTGTGCCTGAGAAAAATTCACAAAACCATGTGGTTCATACATTATATCTTTAATAGGCTGAGATCTGGTAGAAATCACAGATACAGTTTCTTTTCAGTTTCTCCTGCTCCCTCACTTAATGCTCTGAGTTCTTTGTAGCCTGCCACCAGTAGCGTGCTCTTTAAACCCCAGAGGAGAGGGATGAGAGTAGGACCATGCGTTATGAAGGACAAGGACTCGCTATTATTACAAAGGATGGCTGCTATTCATGCCATTTCACACTGCAGACTGTATGGTGAGTTCTGCTACAATGTTATGACAATGAGTCAAACCCCAAAGATAGGGAATACTGTCTGGCATTAAATACATCATTTTCTATTATTTCAGTCTTTAGTTTTGCTTCTCCTGAACAAAATCATGGGCTGTGTGATTCTAAGAAAGTCACGATGCAGTAAGGATTTAGTCCAAACCTATTTCACTTAATCACTACTAGTTGCCCATAAGGGCAAAGGATTTTTCATAGCTTGCCAAGCTCCTTGAAATGTGTTTTAAAGTGTTTGGGTCATATTCTGTTTATTTGTGACACTGGTGTAAATCTGGAACAACTACATTGATCAGTGGAGTTACTTCAGGTCCTCATCACTGTAACTGTAGTTTGAGGCAGCCCCGACTCAGGAGCACCCTACACACCCAAATGAGCATAAAAAAAAAAAAAAATTCTAAATTTTTTTTGCTTAAAATACCAATCATTTTCCAGCCATCCAAGCTGCTTTCTGGAATCAATGCCAAGCTCAGTACTGAAAGCAACACAAGCACAAATATCTAAAATGTTGCTTAATTAGTGTTTGGGAGGCTTAGGGCTATTTTGTACCTGTTAAATTTAATGTTTCAACAAGAAAAAAGGCCTACACGCTTGATGTTACTAGTGTTCTGGGCAGTAACTGACTATGGCAAATAACAACGTTGAAACTCCCCAAAATACTTCAGTGCATGGCCTTCCCTTTGGTGGCATCACTTCCCACTCAGGAATACTCTTGATGGCTGTACTCAGGGGTGGGATGCAGGACATGACCTCGGACAACTGCAGCGGTTTCTTTCTGTGGGACAACACTGATTCTGTCCACAGACTTTCCTGTTGCTGTGCTCCTGATACGCTTTCAGCTCTGTTTACGAAGGGTTACACCAAGAACGGAACTACTAGGTGGTTCATGACAAGACTGATGCTGCAGATTTGGTACCTACTGAGATTTCTGTCACCCATCTGAGTCTCAGCCTTAAAGCTGCAATTTTTATCAAGCATATTTGTGAATATATAACTGCTTTGAAGACACGTGGCCAATAATTCAAAGTGTTCTATCTTCCCTCCAGTTTTCTTACACACCTACCGCATTTCAATGTTTAGTTGGCCTGGAAACAATATTCTTTATGGCACTTCTAGTATAAAAATGTTTACTGACTGGCAGTAGACTACTGATTTCCAGTATGATACCGTGAAAATAAACCTTTACCCACACAGTCTTCATCTGCTTTGCTCTCCCATCTGCTACCAGCCCAGAGAAACCTTGTTTTGCATTTTGAGTCCCTAAAAATGTCCACTGTCAATTATTGATTCCAATATCATAACAATGTGATTGAATTCATTATTCCTTTTTCTCTCCCTCTCCCCCATCCCTCTGATTTCTTTGCAGCTCTATATCCATTTACAGTCCTAAGGAGAATCCCAATGCTTTTGATGCTGCTGCTTTCTTCCAGTCAGTGGGAAATTTCCTGGGGATCTTTGCTGGATCATTTGCCATGGGATCCTCTTATGCTGTTGTGACAGCTTTAATATCCTTTATGGTCTGTTTTCAGAGACAGAGTCTGTATATGTTGGAAAAAATGTGTGATATCTGAGACTGACCCTCTTTAGTTTGAGCCTGAACCTGTTGATCCAAGACTTTGCAAACAAACAGTCAAATCATAAATCGACAAGAAATTTCACTTGTCAGAATCCACAAAGAACTTCGTATGCAACTTTGTTTTTAACACTAGGCAAGGCTCTGGTCTTTATTTTACTATCTGTAAATAATTACATTTTTAGGAAACTGGTTTGAGGTATTTTAAGGTTAAAACATGAATTTATGAAACTAAAGCAACTTATGTACGAACTATAGACTAGCAGCAATTATACAAAAATCCAAGGCAAACAATACACCCCAAATCAAGTCAGTCAGCCTGCCTAACCTAGAAATAAGAGTCATGTCTGGTGCCCTGCACTTTTCTTGTGTTTTCCAGTTCTTCATGTAAAATACTATTGTAGTGATTTTCATCTTTCTTGCACTGATGAAAATGTGAACAAATGTCATTTTACAAAAATGGACAAAATTACTTCTTTTCCCTTTTTCTAGGAAAAGACTATAAATTGCAGCCAATGAAGCGTTAGTTCATAAATGACAAAAGTACTTGAAATAACCGACTTGTAGAATACACCTATTAAATCCTGTGCTGGCTTTTCCTCTTTGTTTGAGATAGTTTGGAAGCTGGGCAGTTTTTCCTGACTGGTACAGAGGAGTATGGTGGGGGAGCTTGCTTTCCTTCACCCTTTATCAGGTTGGGGGCAATTTTAGCTTATGAAACTGTTGGGTTTTTATTTTTCCTTAGTAATCTTTTAGCACTTGACAAAATTTACAAAGCTGTGTGAGTTCCCTATGTTGGAGACAGGCCTGTTTTTCCTCCTGTCCTGGAGTGCTTTCTTATCAGCAGAAGCTTGTGGTCTTACAGGTAAGTGTTGCACAGTAAGGCCAGTGTTAATACAGCTGCTTTCGTTTTCAAACTTCATTAACAAATATTTACTAGTAGGCTATGAAAAAAATCACAAATAATTTAAATTAAACCCTTGTCAAAACAAATGAGGAAAGTGCATCTTGCATTTATTAATTGCTTGTTCTCTTACTTTATAATTAACAGCATTTGCTCATTTTTAACTGATCACTTAGTCATTATTCTGTGAAAGATTCCGTAATGTACACGGGCATTTAGCATTCACCTCAATCAGAACGCTAGTTTAACCCAAGAAATGCCTAGAAAGCTGCTGCAGAGTCACGTTGCAAGGGTGGATATTGCCTGAACTCGGACAGGTATTTTTTGCTTGCTTTGTTGCCTCGATGCATTTCCTTGAGTTCGTCAGAGTTATTTCATCAGCAGCCTATGAGCTAAAAATTACCAAGCAATGCACAGAGCAGAGGAAGCAAAACTAAGATGCCAATTAGGGCACAATGTAGCTCTTAGGAGGCAGCGGGTAGAAGGGCGGAAAGGCACAAGAGCTAAAGCGCTGTGGGGTGGGTGGGGGAACACCGCCTGTCTGCGAGCCGCAGAGCCCACCCGCACGCAGTGATCACGCGGCAGGCTGGCTTTGTGCAGGGCCAGCTGTCGCTCACGTGGCGTGGATCTAGAAACCCAGCAGACCATGCTTCAGGAGATGTGTGTGGAGGTTTTCAGGGGAATGATGACTGGAATGGACATCAACAAGCCCTGGAGCTGTTGCGTAAATAATTATCTATGCGGACATGCCCCAAGTTTAAGAAAAGCACGGGCTTTCTTCTTCGATGGGCACTTACATATGGTTACTGGTGGACCGTATTTTTGGTTTTGTGTTTTCTCCCTGTGTCCAGAGCTGACAGGAAGTTGCAGTTGCAATCCTATCAGCCACTTCCACTATAACACAGTGACGTTTCTCTATGATTCTACTGAGTCAGGACCAGGGCCAGGGCGGAAGTATCAAAAAATAAGAAATATCACTACAGTACAAATTTATCATTATTGCTGACAAACCTGCTGCCCTGCTCCTCAAGAGCTTCCACTGGCTGGGAAGTATAATTGCTGCCCCATGGCTACAGCCACTGACCTAGTCATTCTGGGCAACGCAGCTTGCCAGAACTTCATTTTTAAGCAGTATGTTGTTGCCCACCTTGCACACTGTTGCACACTGCTTATGGTAAGGCTCACAATCAGGCACAGACTGTGTTGCAGCATTCAGTACCAAGCGCTCTCAAACCGTTTAAATGTAATAAAATTATTTTTTCCTTTCCTGTGCAGTCTCTGCCAAGATTTGCACAATGTCTGAAGTCCTTCATGTTAGAATTATGTTAGTCTTTCCTATCTGTCAGTCAGATTATGGTCAGATGTTACCATGTATTAATTCAGACAAATTTTCTACAGTTTTGGGCAAAATACACAGCAGCGGAAATACTATGATTGTGTGATGGATCAGGTAGAAGATTCCAGACCTTCCATGATTTTTAGCAAAGAAAAACAATTCTAGTTTGTTTGAAATATGCTCTTATAAAACAGATCTTAAATTCTTTCATTATAAAATATGTTAACAGTCTAATTTTGGGGTTTTTTTTCACACAGCCCTGTGAAAAACCTAAGAGAACAGAAAGAGCTAACTGTTTTTTCTTTGAATGTCAGGTATTGTTGCAGTCCTTTTCTGTGGAGTCACACAGGCCCATTATACCTACAACAATCTGTCATCAGATTCCAAAATGAGAACTAAACAGGTAGGGCATGGAAATAACAGACTTTGTGTCTTCAGCTGGTGTCAGGAATAGACAGAGGTACTGGATATAGCTGGATGGGATTTCATTAAAACAAAAGAAGAGGTTTATGTCTTCATTGGGGGAAAGACTGAAGATTTTCCCAGGAAAGCAGTAATAATTCTCTGGATAAGAAAAAAATACAAGAACCTGTTCTTCCCCAGAGACCTGAAATGTCAGTTGAGGAGATGAAGGGTAAGGAGGTAACACTTCATGCTATCCCCCATGCAAAAATGCTGCGAAGCTGCAGAAATCAAAGAGCCCTGGGAAATAAGAGACTTGCAAATATTTCTTGTGTTTGCTTTCATGCTGTTCAGCACTGCAGCACCAAATGGGGGCTGTGGAATGTGTGCTTGGGATAATTGATGGTGCTGCCATGGGGTCTGAAACATCTTCCCATATACTACTGGGGTTTATGCCATTTTCCCTCTGATTTTTTTTTTAATTATGATTCCGACAGCTCTCACTTTTCCTTTGTTAGATCATACTGTTATTGGATATTTATTTTTATAAGCACAAGCATATTACAAAAAATACATAAGCCCATCGAGGATGAATAAAATATCTCCATAGTACCATTCCAAATAGTGGTATGTGAGTGGCTGTAGACAGACTGACAAACTTCAGCCCTAATTCTGCATCAGGATTTGTTAGCATAGTCTCCTGAGCCCAAAAGTGACTTCTGAAGAGAAATTACCTCTTTTTCTCTCGTCTGTAGTTAATTTGGCAGCAATGATTGACATTTTTCCAGATGTGGATAAATATACAATTTTTTTAATTAGTTTTTATATAATCAGCTGCAAATGCAATCAAAAACATCCCTTCAAGGCAAATGAATATTTTTGGGTTTGCTTTTTTTTTTTCCCCCAGAAGAAATCCTACCATGATCATGTATTTTAGGCTTGTTTTATGATACGTTTAAATGATACATAGTGTGCTTTGAAATGAGTAATTGCTATTGATGTCCATCAGTGCAATAAAGGTTTTAATCTGCAGGATAACATTCATGGTAATAAAAAAGATCATGTTATATTTTAAAGGCACAGGTTCTTAAAAGTCCACTGGGGTATTTTTTTTCTCTCTTGGCATTAGCATACCTGTACCCAGTACTGTATTACATGCAGCCACGGATGTCATCAGGAGCCATTTCCCAGGCTCACTGTGTAAACGTGGGTGAAGTTAAATTCCCTCAGCTTCCTTGCAGTTTGCACTGAAGCTTGGATAGCTTACTTGCTGTTTATGTATTTATCAGTTGTCTATGTCACGCTTTCATACACAAAACAGAAAAATATTCAAGGAACTATGATTTTTTAAAGCAAAAAGACACTACGTATACTGTGTATTAAATGAGATGGTTTTAAAATCCACACTTGAAATAGGTGGGATTTCTGTTCCTTTCATCTAAACAGGGAACCTGGTGATAAGGAGTAGTGAGTTACAGACGTGAGTCATAATTATGTTCTTTCTCGTTTTAGTTGTTCGAGTTCATGAATTTTTTGGCTGAGAATGTCATCTTCTGTTACATGGGACTCGCACTATTCACGTTTCAAAATCATATCTTCAATCCTCTTTTTATATTTGGTGCCTTTGTATCCTTTGCTTTAAACACGTATTTATCTATGTACATTTATACATATATATATGAAGAATGCGTGCTCCATGTGAAAAAAATGTCAACAAGCAAACAATCAGTTCCTTAAGTACTAAAAATCAGTTTTTTGTCAAGTCCAAAGGCACTCATCTTTATTACATGTATCTCAATAACTGGCTCAGTGCATGTAAGCATGTGCTCTGACAGCTGCTGTTCTGCAGATCTGCTACGAGGCAAATAACTTTAAACCAGCTGGGGAACTTTTGCCCCTGGTTTCCAAGTGGGGTGGGAAACTGGGATGTGTACTGGGATAGACCCACGGGGACAGGCACACATCTTTTTGCCTATCCAGAGCCAGCGCAGATCCCCAGACAGACAGGTTTGTGCCATAAGCAGAAGTTCCATAAGCTGCTTAAATGATAGTAAGTCCTTAAAAAGCAAGCAGTTCTGCATCGCTCAAATCTTTCCTTCTTTGTATTTGCTACCTCCAGTGTACCTGGATTTGTTTACACCACCATGTGCCTAAGAGACTGCTAAGATAAAGAGTCTGTCCCTTTCATGCTGCCATCATTTCTCAGCAACCCTGTTCCTCACTTGTACAGTGGTATCAGTTCTTTTCACGCTGACAATTCACACAATGATTTTTTGGCTCAGAGCAGCAGCCCTTTGCTTATCGCTTCGTGATGAACTGTGACAGCTTTGGAAGTTACTTGCAGTAATTGTTACACGCAATTTCCGAAAGAATAACAAGAACCCTATGGCTGCTGCCCAGGGCACAGGTTGGGTCAGATGGCAGAGGGTCCCCAAGGGTCTGTTGCACACCCCCACCACACGAGGCAAGTGCAGTACTCTGTCCTGCACTCCTGGCGTGGGAGAACAGTGGAAGGCGAGCGCAGGACTTAGCAGCTCGGATGGGACCTGTGCTGCGGGGCACCGCAGGGACCTGGCCCTGTCCTTCCCTCGCACTAGGAGCCAGCAGGCTGCGACAGGGTTGCGCTGGACGGCTGAGCACAGGAGCACTGATTGTCTTTTTTTTAACCTGAAATAGCCTCGTGTCTAATTAAGGCAACTTTTGTGATTGTTCCACAGAGGAGTAATAAAGAACTCCTTTCGAAAGCCTCCAAAGAAAAACAAAAAGCAAAGAGTGCTGATACAGACAGTATGAATTGTCAGGACCATAAGAAAGTGATCGTGTCTAAAAGCACATTTACTCTTTGCAAATTGCTGCTCAGAGAGATCATGCCATCTCTGCAACTGATGACGGGCAGTGGACTGAAGGACTGAGGGTGAAGTCACACGTGATACGAACGGGATGACTAAAAGTAGAGTGATTGAAGTGGGATATATAATGATGAATATAAAACCGGGATGTCCGGGGAGGACAGTCTCTGCCACTGCACAGTCTTATAGTGACACTGGAACCAGAGGGATCTGACATTTGAGACAGGAAGGAAGATAATCTCTCATTCATTTCAATTAACCTTGAAAATAACTTTGAAGAAATATTGGGTTTAAATTAACTCTGGTTTTGTCAGTAGTTCCTCCACCATTTTCCTCAACATCCTACATTTTAGGTGGCAGTCTTTGTAGCAAGATCTTGCAATATATATCCACTTTCTTTCCTTTTGAATTTGGGTCGGAAACAGAAAATTCCGAGGAACTTTCAGCACATGATGATGTTTTCAGGTAAGTGCTGTTCTGGTGTTTTTCCCATGCGCATTCAACAACTGACAGAGACAGGCATCTGTCACTAGCACGAGCCACAGCTATCGCAAAGAAGTCATTATCTTAAAACTCAAGATAGTCTCTTCAAAGCTACTGAGGGAAATGGATGCATTCACATCACTGTGCTCTGGAGCAGTGTTAGTTAACTTTCTGGAAGCCTACCACCCAGGAAGACAGGCTTTGAACCCATTGTCCCCACCTGTCTACACCTGCATGACAGTTTGGGAAGACAATGGGTTTATGTTATGTTGGTTTAAAGGCACCTGTAGCATACCTGACAGTATGCTTACATACCAGCAAATAAATATCCAGCTGGGAAAGTTGGATATTTGATACTCATACTCAAATCAGACATGGTCTTTGGCAATTCCTTTCACTTCAGGAGCAATTTTTCTTTGAAACAAAATTCTAGAAGACTTGAATTCCACAGGCATTTTCATATGTATTCCAGCCTGATATTTGAGTACTTTATTTTCAAAAATCACATTTTATTGACTTTTAACTCTGGTTAACATTGTAGAAGAAAAAAATCCAGAAGAGGGAAGCCATGTTCTACTCTGATCTGTGCATCATCCCCTGAACTGTTAAAATCTCAGCTGGATTCTGCATGTTTGGACTTGCATAAGCTAGAAATACCTCCATTTGACTTTCTGATGCTAGTTAGGAAAACCCCACTTATAAGCTAAGAACAGTTGTTCAGTAAAAGACAGAAACAGAACCCCCAATGCCATTTAAGAAATAATTTTCTAAAGTCAGAAAGTCAGCATGGGGGTTTTTTAATTCACTTTCCAGTTTTTTATACAAAAACCTATTCCAGATTTTTATGGATAAAAGGTCTTGATTGACAGCCTTGCTGTACACTGATCTACTTAGTCAGATAACAAGTAAAATACAATATGTGCCGCATTTCAAGCTTCCTCATCAGGACTACTCCACATCAGGGTGCCTCATTTATGCCTGTATAATTCCATCTCTCTAGAGAGCAACACAGTAGTTCATTTGTATATCCATTCAATCCTTCTGCTAAAAGCTGCCACTGAAAAGGTCAGTTAATACCAGCTAGACTGTAGTATGAGTGGCATACATCCATTAGGAGCTGGCTGTCAGACTGCCTGCTCACCTACAATTGTTAGCCACGTAAGATGTATACATAGATCACTCTAGTAAAGCTCACAGGTGGCCAACTAGGCAACAGCATGAAAAATAGCTTCATATCATTAGTTATTGAGTTTCTGGGCTCTGATTTAACTTTTATTCTTCAGCAGATCAAGTATAGAATTAAAAATATTCTAAAATATATCTTATTCTTCAACTTCTCTGTCCTCATTTCCTTCAGTCAAATTTCATTCACCACAGAACCAGGAGCAGAAAGTAGCCTGCAGCCAGCAACTGAACGTGAGAACTCACACATTAGCTTTCCAGTACAATCTGGCAGCTGAAAACTGAATATACTAGTATTGAAAACTTCCTGTGCTCTTTGAATTGTGTTTCAGGTGGAAAGACTAATATCCTTTTTTTCCATCACATTAAGTTTATCATTCTTGTCTTTTTTGGTTTTAGGTTTACGTGGTGCAATAGCATTTGCACTGGCTATTCGAGACACAGAATCCCAACCCAAACAAATGATGTTTACAACAGCACTGCTTATTGTGTTTTTCACAGTCTGGGTATTTGGTGGGGGCACAACACCAATGCTCACATGGCTTCAGATCAGGTCAGTACTCTCTACAGTATTAACCACCAAAACAGAATGCAGTCACTATGGATCGATCACTAAATTCCTACAGCTTTCCAAGGCTTACTTATATGCTTTTTAATAGTGTCTTACAAGCACAAAGGAAGTATTAGGCCACCTGGTAGAGGCTCCAGACCACAAGGAACAGGTTCTTCGCAAGTTCATTATCAGCTGGACCTAGATCAGACCCATCCTTATTTCCCAAGAGTTTCACTACTGTTCCTTTTAAGCCCTGGGAATATATGTTAGCAGTGTCCTCCTCACTGCTGAAGAAAAAGCTACAAAGGCAGGTATTTCCCTCACCTAAAAATGTGTATTTATTACACAAACATGCCATAAATAATGTATATCTGATTACAATGTGAATGCACTAGAAAATCTGCCTGCATTGGTGCATCATTCAGCCATTAATTTTACTTGTTGTTTTATATATGCTTCTTCATTATATTATTCTTTTTAATTACTTCATAGTCCCCCTTGTATTCACAGACAGCAGTGAATGACAGGGGAAGTTAGATGAGAAAGGAGAGGGAAATAAATTAGATACTCTTTATTCCAGCTTCCTAAGTACAGTGCCCTGCCAACTATGCTTTTTTGAACCCCCCTTTTAACAGTAAGAGTTTAATGCTACGGCTGACTTTGGGTTACTTCATAACCCGTTTAGAACTCACTGCCATGGTTTGTAAGGTCCCCAAAGAAAACCTCAGTATAAAGATAGGCTCGTAATTCACAACTCTTTATCATTTATTCTATATATAGAGTATGCTTTCCCTGTTTACAAAATTATGTCTGATTAACAAGCCTTCCTGTTGCTATAAAATACCAGCTGAAGATGACTAAATTGCAGCTTTAACAAAGAACATAGACAAAAGCTTGCAGACAAAGTAAGGAGTAGTGTGCAAGTGTACTGTATAAACAGAATTTGCAGACATCCATATGCAACCTGGGGGCCTTTAGTTTCTGTGCATCTCTCATGGCAATTGCATTTTTCATGCTAGTTTGGAGAGTTCAGCTCACAAAGCCAAGGGAAACTGCATATATGATAGTTTGTGAAGAGACTTACTGGGTCTCATGGGTTGGTGTGTCACCAGTTACCGAAAAAAGGGATGAAGCCAGTAAAATGCTGCACCTATGTCTGTAAGCACGTAAGAGGGAGACTGGTCTCACACTAGCCCTTAAGTGTTCAGTTGATGGGGACTTACACCAGGCACCATCCCAGGGCAGTTTGAAACCTCTTGGGTGTGAAGTCAGATTTACCACTATTGTTCAAACCCAAAGCACAGTGCTACATCAGTTAAACTGAAGAACTAGAAATTATTCATGTTATCAAAATTAAGTACTTACAGGGAATGAAAAAGATATGAATGGCTGCTTTAAGGACACAGTGACTAGATTGGATTTCCCTACATAACCTTTGAGATGCTGTATAGGTAAACCTTCTCAGGAGAGAGGAAAGGTCAAGAACACAGTGATCAGACAAATAACAGTCCAAAGCTGAGTGTGCTTTTTTTGCCTTAAAATTATTATCCAGCAGGTCATGTATGTAAGTGGAGTGTTCCCTAAACTGTCCTCAAAACTTACTAAGAAATCCTTGATTAAAAAAGTGATCTTAATGCTTTGCCAGCTCTTCTCTGCATTTCTCCTGTGTGGCACAAGAGAAACATTCCTACCCTCAAAGCTCTCTAATCTACATTAGACCATTGCCATATGTCTTTGGTTCTGTCGGTTTTTTTAACAGAGTTGGCGTAGATCCAGATGAAGATCTGAAAGCAGAAGCTTCAAGCCAGGTATGTCAGGATTTTAGATATACATGCTGAATCAAAAACTGTTCGGTTGTTGGCAGATTGTGTCTGTCAAAAATAGCGTTACAGCTGAAAATGTTTAAAACAGGCAGGTTGAGGGTAAAAAGGAGCTGCAAAGTATCTTTATTGTACATGGTACAAACAGAAGACATATGTATATATTTCAATGTGCATGCACTTGTGAAAATTTTGTAAAGTTATAGAGTTTTGAAGAAAATTGCAAATAAATGCGAAGCTATCCTGAGAGATCTAATAAACAAAGTAATAAAAGCATTGCCTTGATAAATCCAAATATTTATCACCTTCCAAATGCTGTGTTTATGGAAATTTCAGGAGAATTATACTCTGGTGTAGACTTTTTTGTCCACTGCTTTCATATAGGAACATGAATGCAAGAGGAAGGTATACACTGAGTTCGGAAAGAGGAATTAACCAACAATTATGGTTATGGCTTCTGGAAACTAGTAGTCAAACCAAGGACACACAGGCCATCTACAGAGCTCTCTCTGCTTTTCACTAGCCTTGCACTGCGTCACATTCATTGGCTGCTTGCTGCAGCCCACTGCACGCTAGGTCTGTTTCCACGCCTGTCCTCTTTCTCATCTCTATACCTGTCCACACTAGTCCTTCACACTCTTTCCTTCAGTGTTCTTCTTGTTCTGACCTAGCACAGACCTCACCTGCCACCACGCTTCCTGCTTAAACATTTTAACCCTTTTCCCAATCCGAATCTATCTTGCCAAAATGCACTATTAGATACTAAGGGCTTAGACAAGAGTGTTCTGCTGCTTGGTTAGGGATTAGTACCATCTTCTCCCCCCTTCCAGCCTCACTGGCTGCCAAGAGGAGCTGCTAAAATACTCAATTCAGCAACAAGGAAACAGATTCCAAGAATAACATCTCGTCTATTTAGTGCATTTGTAAGTTCACCGTGCCCACCTTTTACATTAGCAAAATCGTAACAGCTACAAGATGGGTTTTGTCTCCATACAACCTTATTCAGACCGCAGTGAAATCAACGTAAAAGTTCCCATGTACAGGTTGGCTTGGAACTGGACTTTACAGTTTTGAGGATCAGACCACTGACATTATTATCATCAGCCAATTTACATGTATGGTAATGTAGAATAGGAAATAAAAATTTTAATATAGGGGATTAAAACATAAAAAATATTAGATAAATTGGTTTAAAGGTGCATAAAGAAAAATACTGCCATTTAAAAAATATCTAACTTGCAGCAAAACACAAATCAGACAATAATGAAGTATCCTTGGAAAACTGGCAATCCCATTCCTAACTCCATCCCGCTACCAATTCTTCCACTACTACTGATGTGATGCCTAGAGTACAACCAAACTAGCTGTCTTTGTACAGATGACTGTTGCTAATGTATTACACCAAATTATGACCCTGAGTAAAAGGACAGTCCCTCTATCTAACTGTGCAGCACACCCCAGAATTAGCTTGCAGAATGGAAAGGAGCCTTTCGAGTCTTGTTGAATCATCTAGTGTTCATCTCCCCTTGGGAAGAAGGACAGAAAGGAAAGTAGTGTCATAATTACCAGAATATCATGATCCCTGGGGGAATGACATTTTGTTAGACATACTCAAATAGCATCTGATCTTGTAGGAGTAGACTGAAGTAATCCCACAGTGGCAATTAAATCGAAATATAATTTTATTGATCTCAGAATATGTACTTCTCAGCTGATTAATAAAATTGGAATCATTAATAGAAGTAAATGCTGCGCTCTTCCAATTAGTATACAGGAATGAGAAATGTGCTGTATGAGCCAATCTGCTCCTGAACTGACTCAGAGATGACATTTGTGCGCCAAAGCAGCTTTTTAAATTTAAAAAAAAAAAGTGTAGTTAATTGTAATTCAGTTTGACATGTATTTTTAATATTGAAACTCCATAAGGTTTTTTTATGTTGTGAAAGTACTTTTCACTTTATTTGTTTATTTTGCAGAGTGCGTCTAACTTGGATAAAACCACAGCGAAAGCTGAGAGTGCATGGCTGTTCAGAATATGGTATGGCTTTGACCACAAGTATCCTTTACATTTTTTTTGAAAACACTCCATAAAGAGAGAAGTCAGTCACAAAGAACTACAGCAGAATTCACTAGTAACAACTATAAGTTAAAATATGATTTATATTAGATTTAGTGATTCCTTCTCAGCTTTCTCCACAATGCAGATTAGGTTATCTTTACGTGTTAAGTCACTATAGATCTCATGGTCTTTTCAAAACCAACCCTGTTATTCTAACAACTAAATCGAATATAGCAATGCCCTGCAGTCTACACTGATAACTCCCCATCCTCTGAAGAAACTTGTGTGGTACACGAGAAAACATTTTCGTTGTTGTGGTTGGGTTTTGGCCCTGTCGCTCCTCTGCCCCCCAACAAGTTCTTTCTCTCTTACTATTGTGCTTTTCAGCAGAGCCACAGTTGGACTAGGGACTCTATTCCTCCAACAGAAGAACAGTGAAATCCTTTAAGTCTGAGTTAGAACAGCTACAACATTTCTGCCCAACTGATGTCTTTCATGCACTGCTTTTTAAGCTCTTAACTGCTTGGCACTTTGGAGGTTTCAAATGAGATTGGGAGTGGATCAGAAAAGGATTGTTTGGTTTGATTTTACTTACAGAAGCAAGAGAATCTAAGCTTTCCCTACAGAATTTGATCTCATGAGATTCTCACCTTGATCATAGTTCTGATAAGAATTTATATTAAAACCTTACAACCTCGGACGAAGAAATCACACAATCTTCTCACAGATGCCATTTAATTTTTTAAAAACACACCAACATGCACACACACAAGGCCCAGATACTAGAGAACAACTTTCCTGGCTGTAGTATAGAGGTCAGCAGAGCAAGTCATTTAGCCTTTTAATCTGTAACTGAGATCACTGTTTATATATAACAGTTTCTTCAGGATACAGAAGTTGTGCTTTGTGTGTAAAGCAGCGATACCATAAACAACCAATAATGAAAGAAACGGAGGCACTGGAATGCTTTAAGACTCACTGTTATGCAGTATTTCTACAGTATTGCTGCAGAGCTTGAACCACGACTCGGTTTTACCATTGTTCCTTTCCTCTTTAAGGAGGCAGAGAGAAAGAGTGAGGGAGTGAGCACAAGCAAGAGAGAAGGAGCAGGGGGGAGAAAGTGGGATGACAATCGATAACACTAATTTTCCCTGGCAGCAAAAATAGCTGACAGATCTGCTTCCCAAAGAACATTGAAAATTACTTTGCAAGTAAAAGTAGCAGAGAAGGTAAATCAACCTGAGACACTCACGGGAGAGCTGCTATTGACAGATACAAGGGGGACATTAATTTTTGGTGGTTGTTGTTATTCTTGTTACTGAGAAACATTAGACGAGACTGATGACAGGTGAATGTATGCAGGAACGGATAGGTAAAGAAATGGTATTTTCCATGTTTCCATTCAGTTAAATGATTCCCTTATGCTCTAGGATGAAATGTCTTTGTGTATAGACAAGCATGTTACTATCAATACCTACATGGGAAATACTCTTTAACAAACCTCTCAGATACCTAAAACCTATCTTAACCCACACTGGTCCACCTCTCACGACAACATTACCAGAATGGTGTAATCCTGTTGCCAGGCTTCTGACCAGCCCCAGTGCCTATGGTGTAAGTACCTAGCTTGCTCAAGTGTATTTAAGGTGTAATCCAAAACCTGCCATACTCAATGAAACACACTGCTAACGTCCCTTTTCCAAAGCCTATTGCTTTCAAGGCTATTACATAATTTCTTCAGGGTTGTAGAAGTCTCAGAAGGTGCAGTGCTACATTTTCAAGAATGGCCACTAATACTGTGAGCTACAAATACAAGTGACAGGTTCTAAATAATTCTGCTAGATGCTGAAAGTATTGGCTACCCTTCTGTGATATTTAAGCACTAAAATTACCGTAGAGCTCTGAAGGGTTGGTTATGTTTTTCGACACTGCTTGACAGCAGAACATGGTAAGCAGGCATTTGGTTTAATCAAGTGTCTTCCATTCACTGATCTTTTTCTTTGTCTGAATACAGGATCAACTGAAGAACGATGACACAGACTATATCATAAATAACGATGAATTGACTGAAAACTATGAATCATCTGCTCACATAGCAGTGCCAAAGCAGGACAGAACAGGCTCCACCCAGGCTACAGGCAAGGAAGATATTCATGAAGGAGACCTAGGATTAGGAGGGTACAAACTCCAGCTTGAACACATTGCAGGTCAACCCCAGATGAATTCATTGGCGTAATCAGTGTAATGTTAATCACAAGAAATAAAAGATACTCTTACGTGAACAAGAGGCTAGAAAATATGCTAAGCACACACACAAAACAAAAAAAAAGGCAAAGCAAACTTAGATGTTACTAACTAAATGCCTGCTCTCACCAAGAGTTTACCATCATCCATATACCTACAACAACATGCAGCTTTTCTGACTGCAGCAGTTCTTAATAAAACATTGTAAGGCACTGCCTGCCCACTGTAAATCCAGGACAGCCACGTGTTGTCTCAGCACTTGACTGTACCATGCCCCTCACATGTACACATGTCTTTGAATGCCACTTCTCGTTAGTCAGCTGGAATGGAGAGAAATAGCTTCCTAACATGCTCACACAACAGCGCTTTTTATACAGCTGGTCCTGAACGGATCCACAGATAGCTGCTACTCCAGCAGCTATTATGTTTGCAAGGATGAAGCAGAAGATTCTTTGTCCAACCAGTATGTGATCTAAAAAAGCACTTAAAGCATGCATTGCAGTCCCTCAGTCTTGACAAAACGAGCTCCTTCACGCTCACAGTATAGACTTTTCCTGACAACCAGCCCAACATTTGCCTTCTAAATGCACCTTACAGCCTAGTCCGTATATGGTTGCACCAGGCTGCTGCACACTGAACACTGATAGTAGGAGACACTGAAGTCTACGAAATCAGCAACAGACTCCCTTTTACTGCAGCACTGAATGACCACTATGTAAACAGCAGTTATTCGCAGCACACAAAGTTTACATGCTTTGCGTAACATTGTTAGTAAACATCTAAACATTTGTACATTGCTTTGAAAACAACCAATTTTGTTGTTCTGCAAGATCATTCTAAATGTATGCTTTGATTTCAGCAGGCAGGGTTTTTTTTGTTTTTTTGGTTTTGTTTTTTTTTATTGTTCAAGGAAAGTGAGTTGTTTCTAATCAAATATTTCTGCAAAACAGCTATATCAAGACCGGCTGCCCCAAGGATGAATTTGTCCATCTCTGTATTTATGCTGGGCACCCAATATCACACTAGTGATGACACAGTTGTGATTAGGTACAAAAAAGCAAAAGGAGAGTTTAGGAATGAGAGTCTTAATTGTGTCTGCATAAACACAGCAACTGCACAAACTACTGGTCTACCATACACCCAGCTAGCTGCAATATACTGTGCTCAAGCGTTAGCACAGATCGGCTAAGTAGTGTAAATACAGGGGCAGAGCCAGGCTTTCATTGTTAGAGCACGTGCCTTTTCTCACTGCACAAGTTTCAACTGACTGTGCGTGATAACGCTTCTACTGAGAAAGTTAAACCATGAGGATTTTTTAAATAAGGTCATTCTTAATACACAAAGACAATGAGCAAGAAAGAAATTTATAAGCTATAAGAATAAAAATCAAGTCATCTCCATGAATGATCATAAAGCAAATGACCATAAAGGTCTTGATTTCACCACACACAGAAGCTGAAATACAAACTTAAATATATTATCAAGTTTCAGTCATTCTTTTCCAGGCTAATTAATTGCTGGTTAAATGTGACTCTGGAACTGCTGGTTTGGGCATAAATTTGAACACTGGAGTTCTGTAAGCTGTTATGAAAGATCAGAAGCTTAAATTGGCATTTTATTTTCCCCTAAACACTAATCAAGGAACTTCAAAGCATTTTAATCCCCATGTGGTTTAAAACATGTAATATTCAGGCATGATAAGTTTTGGGAAGAAATAACGACTATCTAGCTCCCTGCTTCGCCTTGTTTAGCTGCAGGAGGTGGGAAAAGGTATGCAGCAGGTTGGGATGAGGAGGTAATGTTTCATGGCCTGGCACTGTGCACCCTGCAGCATGCACTGGGAGACAGCAAAGCTAACAGGAGGCAGGATAAGCAGGCAGAGACACACTGCAGTGAGGGGAGTATGTGGCAACACAGAGGGAAGGTGCTGTCATGGATGGGTGCTAACACGGTCCTGATTTCCACAGCGAGAGTTTCCGATTTCTAAGTACTGAGCGCATGTCACCAGGCTTAGGAATAAGCTCCTTGGGAAGCATGGATCCCAGTCCCTAGATTATAGTGCGAATCAATGACCTGCTGTAGTGTTACGAAGATGCAAAGCTGGTTTTCACAACTGCTGCATGAACTGGAAATGACAAGCTCTTCCCCAACAGTTCTGCTCTTGGGTTCTGTCCTGAAGTGCATCTGGCAGCATCCTCTGTGGGGTTTTTACTGATTTATTTATGGTGCCTCTGGCCACATTTCTTACACTTGTGAGATGTGGTAAACGGAGAGTTCTGGGGTCTGAAATTCGGTTTATAAAAAGAAGAAAAGGTCTCTAGTGAATACTCTTCACACTGTACTGTCTGGACACCTTAAGGGGTACTTTACTCAGTGAAGAAAGTCATCCCTTGCAACAGAACAGTGCCTGCTTCACCTATTTGCAGGTCAGGTGTTTGTGCTAAGACTCTCAAGAGGCTGAATCAGTGGTCCCAGCAGGATGGGTATTCATCCCCTGGGACCATGCTCAGCAACCAAAGGATCACTGGCTTTTAGGAAAATTAGGAATTTGAGCTGCAAGCAAACCTGAAACTTGTACTAAATGGCAATAAAAGTCTCTATCCATTAGACTAATTTTCAGATTTTTTTTCATGACAAGCATATCAAGAGAGTTAAAGCAACACTAGAACAGATGTATTTGTGTTCAAGGAGAAGTTACTGGCAGCTAGTAATCCTGCACGACTGTTTAAACACAGTCATGGCTGTTAAGAGAGGCCTGTAATGTTAACTTACAGTTCATACGCTGGAGATTTAAGCTACTTAATATGACAGTGTTCGTGAGAACATGCAAGTCACTCGTTGTCGGGGCTCGCAGTAAATACCCCCCAGCCGCGAGCTCACCTGCCCCAGCACAGGAGGGGAGACAGAGGAAAAGGCCCGAAGGTCATGAAATTAAGAACTATTTAATAATAAAAGCAAAAATTACAGTGATGCTACCAATACTAATAACACTAACAATAATAAGCAATTAAAATGATAGAAAAAATAGAACATATGATGCAATTACTCACTACCTGCTGACTGACATACAGCCAGGTGCTGAAGAGTCCGACCCCAAGAGCTGCCAGAGCCCAAGGGCAACAACCCGACAGCGGGGAGGAAAAACCAGCTGACCCACCCCCACCCCAACCCACTAATGAACGAGCCCACCCACCGCTAATAGCCGCCCCCGCGGGAACGAAGGAGTTAACGGCGGCGCTAAGGAGCCAGCAAAGGCCTCAACGGCCCCTCAGGGCCTTGCCCGCCTCAGCACTGCGCGTGCCCGAGCCTGAGGTACCCTGGGGCGAAACCCTCGTTCCTGTGGGGAAAAGCAGCTCGTCCCTGCCTGAAACCAGCACGCGGGCCAAGGAGGGGTTTTGCCGCAAACCCTGCGAGGGTTGGCTTTTTCCCTACGTACCAGAAAGCCGCTCCCAAACGTCCTGCCCCTGTTGCCCGGCCTGACGGGGAGGGACAGAAAACGGGCCACCTGGACACCCAGCGTGGCCGGGGACCGCTGAAGAGAGGTTGCTGCTCAGACGGGGCTTTTGGGAAGTACCAGGGAGCCGCCTCCCGCTTGCCATTCCCATCTGCCTGTCCGGGAGATTTTCAGCTTTTCATCTTTGCATCCGTCTCCGGGGCAGAAGGCGCGGAGAGGCTGTGGCCACCCTGAGCAGCCTCACCCATGCTCCCCTCCCCTTGCCGGGGCAGAGGTGGCCCCCAGAACTCTGGACGTGCACGTCTGGGTGCGCTCCCTGGGCAGCAAGGCCTGCCAAGGCGGCAGGCAGGTGTGGGCAGCAGCTCCACCCCAACACCGGGAGCTCCCCAGCCCCACGGTCCACGGGAGGGGATGGAGCGGGGCGGCAGCGAGGGCTGGGCACCCTTCATGGCATGCTGCCATCGCACAGCTCTTGGAGACGCCCTGGAGTGCTCCCCAGCTGGAGGGGAGCGGGGCACGGCTGCGGGTTCCCCTGAAGAAGAGTCTCCCGAAACAAGGCACGTCCCGGCTGGGGCCGCTTCTCCCGTGGGCAGCACAGGCAGCTGCCCTTTGGCAGGCGGCTGTGCCAGGGCTGGCTCCCCCGGCCTGGAGAGCCCCCCTGGGGGTGTGTGGGACCAGGAGAGGGGATGAGGGTCTGCCCCGAACCCCCATCTCAGCCTCTTTCCTTGCCGTGGCCTTCAGGGGATCTGCTTGGAAGAGGCCCAGGGAATTCCTTGCCCTTCTGGGGATGCAGGCCTGCAGGGATGAGCAAACCGGCAGAGAAGAAACCAGTAATGGCCCCTCTCCTCCAGTACCAACATCCACATTCTCTGCCAGTTCTTGAGTCATATGCCACCCTGCCTGAAACTCACAGTACACGTGAAGCTATTCTTGTCTGAGTTAACCTAAGAAAACGCTGCTTGGAAAATGAAGCGTAAAATGTGTTGTCAGAAGGTAGTGACTGCGCACTCCGTACAGAGGGCCAACTGTCAGTGAAGACAGCAGCCTGCAATACCGCGAAACCTTTCAGGTTTCAGAAGTAATAACTGAAATTTCATCCCAAACCTCCGAGAGCGTTTGGCTAAGGCTGGAAGCAGCAGCGTGAGTCCTGGCTGTACAGCACAGCCAGCCCCAAAAGACACTGCACTAAAGCCAGCGGGCTGCTGTGAGAACTTTCACAGGGAACGGCGTGTTTGGTAACCTCACTGGAAGCGGGGGCCATTGGAAGCAAACATTTCTGGTGCTGTGTTAGAAGCTCAAACCTTTCCATAGTAACTACGTTAGGGCTATCTGCAGCCAAATAATTAACCCTGTGCATAACTGAAGGTGCTAAACAAAATTGCATTGAAGCCGTGAGAGCAGTTCACTCCCTCACCTCCAGCAAGTCACTTGTGTTTTCTTTCATGCCAGAGCACTGGAATGTTTCATAGAAACAAAACAATGCTAGAACACTGGATAAAACTGCATCCCCAGTTTATTCCTCCTGGGTGATGCCAACGTCCCCAGGCTGAGCCCAGGGCCCACATGTTCCCAGTGTCCCCATGGGTCACCCCAGGGTCCTCCCCTGGTCCCCAGTGTCAACATGTGTTACCCCAGGATTCCCCCATAGTCCCCAATGTCCTCCTGAGTCACTCCAATGTCACCCTGGCTCACCCCTGGGTCCCTCAGAGTCCACAGTGTCCCCTCTTCTGTCACTACAGGGTCCCCCATGTTCCCCAATGTCCCCCTGTGTCAAACCAGGGCTCTTTGAGCCCCAATGTCCCCCTGGGTCACCCCAAGATCTGGGTAACATCTGAGTCCCCAGTGTTCCCCCTGCATCACCCCAGGGTCCCCACATTGTCCCTAATGTCTGACTGGGTAACCCCAGGGTCCCCCCACGATCCTCAATGTTCTCCTGGGTCACCCCAGTGTCCATCTGCATTAACCTAGGATCCCCTCACAATACCTAATGTCCTGCTGGATAACATCATGGAGCCTCCAGGGAACCCCCAGGTCCCCAGTGTTCCCTTGGGTCACCCTGATGTCCCCTTTAGTCACCTCAGCATTCCCTCACAATCATCTTCAATGTCCTCCTTAGTCACCCAAGGGTCCCCGTGTGGTCCCTAATGACCCACAGGGTGAATCATATTTCACCCCACAGTCCCTAAGGTCCCCATGTCTCTCCACGATTGGTCACGCCAATGTCTTCCTAGGTCACCACATGGTTCCCACACAACCCCCAAGTTCTCCGTGGGTCACTCCAATGTCCCACTGCATCACCCTAGGATCCCCACAAGACCCCTCATGCCTACCCTGGTCACCACAATGTCCTTGGTCACTCCAGAGTTCCCCTACTGCCCCTAATGTGTCCTTGAGTCACCACAGGGTCACCCCAGGATCTCAAATGTACCCCTGGGAAACCCCAGGATCCACCCATAGTCCATGGTCCACAATGTCCTCCTGGGTCACTCAGGGTCCCTCCACAGTCCCCAGTGTCCTCGCAGTCCCTGTGGTGTCCCCAGATTCCCTGGAGGTCCTGCTCCGATGCACCCATTCCTTATGGAACATCACGGCGTCCGTACTGCGAGCTGGGACCAGTATGCGTGGCATCTCCTTCGGTGGCCAGTTGTGCCTTCAGCTGGGAAGGCTGTGGCTGTGCCACAAACTGCCTTCCTCCTGATGTTTCTGTCATACAGGGTGTGGATTTAGATGTTCAGCTGGCTGCTTGAACAGCGTAGATTTTCACAGGCACTGGCATGCACTGCTGTCCTCAGACCAGCTCCTTGCCAACTCCACCATCTTTTCCATTCTTGCCAAACACTACATATATATGTTTTGCAAACAGACCCTTGCAAATACCTGAGAGTAACATAAGGTCTGCTGGAAAAAACAAACCAAACCCCAACCCAGAAACTGTAAGACAGTGTTCTCTTTTGCACCTCAGAAGGGAAGGGCCAGCAGCAAAGGTCATCATAAAGGAGATGATACTCTAAAAGACAACTTCATTGCCACCCTTCTGGTCTGTGTCTATTTGTGGCTGGAATCTTCTGCCCAGTAGTGGTTCACTGCCCTGTCCGTGTTGGCCTTCATGCGTACTGCCAGGAGGGAGCGTGTCCGTCTGCTGGAAGTGCCCTCCAGGCTGAAGAGGTGCTCCAGTAAGGAAAGGCACCAGCTCTGCCGCAGCAGCCAGGCCAGCTTCTTCCTCCTGCCACACAAGAGAAACTGCTGGGTCCAGGGCACGCACTGAACAGTGCTTAATCAGACAGGGCCGGGGGAAAGCAGGGAGGGGGACAAGCCAGTTACACCTCCTCGGAGTAAAGGGAGCTGATGGAAGGAGCTGTGCTGGAGCAAAAGGGGGCAAGCAAAGAAGTGCCGCCAGGGGAAGCTGGCTGCTTGAGAGGGCTTCTCAGTTCTGCTTCTTACCGGACCTCCTGCGGAAGGGAGGATGCTCTTCTGGCCCACGGCAAAGTTTCCACACAAAACTTGACAACGACTCCAACGGAGGTCTTGGGGAACTGCCTCCTGAGCAGGCTCAAAGCCTTCCTGATCATTTTCTTTGCCAGCTTCATGTATCCCATATGACAGCAGACCTGCACAGGAGAAGGGAAACATCCCGATGTGGATTAGTTGCCCAGGAGACTGCAGCAATCTGCCCGTGGCTGGAGATGCCAGGGACATCCCCTACAACTGGGGAAGGCATCCAGCTCCATCTCCCAGAAGATCCCTCCAGACCTCCCCATCTCTTTACCTCCCCTTTGAGGCTGAAGAAGGTGGCCTGTTCAAAGCGGGCTATCACATTCGCTTGCTCCTCTACCGAGTTCCTCAGGGCCTCCGCTTCGTTCAGCTTCATGAGGGCCTTTGCACAAGCACACAGAAGAGCAGGTGAGCAGGGGTGCAGCACCCATGGCCAGCCTTGTCCTCCCCCGTTGCCTCTGGCATCTGCCTTAAGAGAGCCTGTTTCTCGCCCTGGTGCTGCCTGCTCAGACGCAGCCACACTGTCTCAGAGCACAGGCACCAGGGACCCTTCAGACCGCCTCCCTGCTAATGCCCCTCATGCTCAGGACACAGTGCCCTGTGTCTCTTGCCACACAAGAGGCAAAGCAGAGGAAAAGCTCAGGGTCTGAGCCCAGCACTTCCCTTCCAAAGGCCCGCAAAGGCATGCCTTGTTGCAACGGGGCAGTCGTGCTGCCCACAGCTGGGCAACTGAGAGGACTCTGTGCACAGTGGGTGCTGGCAAGCAGGGCAACTCACCATGTAGCTGTTGGAGACATGCAGGTAGGCAGCCGCACACTCCAGAAGGTAGTAAAGGGCCCTGCCAGCATCACCCATTGCCATGCAGTGACGAGCCAAAGGCACAAGCACGGATTCCACAATGGCTTTGCATTCACATGAGCACGTGCTGTTGGACTTCCCGTCGGTCTTGCTGGGCAGCTCAGTTGTCTGTTTGCTCGTTGCCAGAAACCCCCGTGCCACACTAGTCAGAGGACAGTTCCCAGGGGAAGAAAAGAGCAAAGAATACAAGAGCATCACCTATACCGGTCTTTCTTCCTACAGAGATGGAATCAAAAGCCCTTTGTTCAAAGCAAAGCAGGAGGCCATGGGCAGGCATGACTCCTACACTGCTTTGTAGGTAGGGAGAGAAAGACCAGCTGGGCTTTCTGTCACCTCCCACAGGCAAACCACCCGAGTCCCTGTGACAGCCTTCAAAAATAATCAAAGCCTTGTCTGCTCACCCGAAATCCTCCTCCATGAAAGCTGACTGCTGCTGCTGCTGCAGAGCATCTGGAAAGAAGACAGGGGGTTAGACCCCAGGGTAAGAGCTGCTGTCCCTCTCCCAGCGGGCTTGCAAGGATCCTTGCAAGGGTCCCGACACACTGAGGAAAGTCTGCAGTGGTCGTCCTCACCTCCTGGGCTGGGTCTTCCCCAGCAGATCTACTCCCACCCGATCCCCAGCACACACCCCTGTGCTCCTGGGGGACCCAGGCCAAGGAGCATGGTGCACAGCATACCCTCAGTGGTGTTGGTCCTGTCCCTCTTGAGCCATTCTCCTGCAAACACCAAGGCCTCCCAGCTGTGTGAGTTGCCCTGGTCAGCAGGGCCCCAACAGCTTTCTCTGTCCTGGGTGCTGGTGACGGCAAAGCGGTGGAAGGCAACAAAGTCCCCTTGGCCGCAGCTCTTGCATTTGTGTGCATGCTGTTCCAGGAAGGCAGCACACTTGCGGTGCAAGGCGACCCGCTGTCTCTCAGGCCACAGCTCGTAGGCAGTCTCCTGCACCAGTGGGGCACAGAAGGCCAGGACACCAGACTGCCCCTCCGTGGTCTTCTTGCATGGAGAGGGCCTCTTCACACCTGCAAGGCAAAGGGCTTTTGCATCAGCCTGAGCATCAGCCCAGCCAAGGCGCAAGGCCGTCCCAGGAGGGGCACAGAAGTCGCGCCTTGGTGAGCATCCTTGGCAGCCAGCGAGCGCTGCTGCACACCCAATCTTGCAGCACAAGGGCCTAGCTAGCCCTGCTGACACTAGAACAGCCCTGGGGACACAGTGGTGAGCTATGCTGCAGGCAGGAGCCAAGGGTTCCTGCCAGCCAGAGCAAGCCCCGGCCAGTGCCTGCTGCTTGCTCTCGGCAAGGCAGTCCCCAGCCTCCTGAGCTTCTCCTCTGCCCCACAGGGGAATCAAAGCTGAACAAAAGCTTGTCAAAGGCCCCGGGGCACTCTGGAGGGCATCTCTGATCTGGACGCTGCAGGCAGCTGGGAGAGGATGTCAGGGATTCCACTCCTGTGCAAAGCTAGTAAGCTTGGAGATTGGCTTGTGAGATCTTAGAGCAACCCATCCCAAACAGCTACGCCTGCCTGAGCTCCAGCCACCCATCACCTGGGATGGGGGGAAGTGCACCATGCCATGGGCAGCTCTGGGACAAAGTTGGGAGCTCCCCTGTCCACCTTACTGCTACCACTTACGGCTCTTTGCCCGTAGAGAGGTGGCTGCGCCCTTGGTAGGATCTTGGACATCTTCTGGCACCTCTGTCTTTTTCAGCCACATAAGGATGTTGTTGCCCACCAGCATGTCCAACAAGGGGTTCATCCTCAGCCTGATGCTAGCAGGAAGGATGTGCAACAGCATCTGGGTGGTAAACACTGGCCCGATGACAGCTGCAAACTTCAAGACCTTCTGCTTCAGCAATGCTATCTGGTCCAGCTGAGCCAGCACAATCTCTGTCAAAAAGAAGCAACACATCTCTCTTGCCTGTTCCCCATGCTGAGGCTGTGAAGTTTCAGCATGTGAAACGGGGATGACTTTGGCCTCCTCGGGACTGCACCTGCTGGACAATCACAACCTAGGGTAGGCGTCTTCAAAATGGCTCCGCGCCTGCTGGAATCGCAGGCCACAAGGCCAGGGGAAGAGCGAGATGCTCAAACAAACTCCCCCACCAAGGCTGAGGAGGGTGGGATCCAGCAGATACAGGCATCCCACGATGCACTCTACACGATCTGGAGTAGGTTTTTGCCCAAGAGTGCACACAGAGAACAGAGAACTTTCCCAACCTCAGAGGTGGACACAGAGCTCCCCACAACAGTTGGCTGGTCCACATGCAGGAGGAGAAAAGGACTGCCTGCAACCCCAGGCCCGATTCAGGTTGGACTGGAGCCACCTTCCCAGCAGAGCCCCCAGTCTGAGAGGGTGACTGCAGCGCACAGATGCCCAGCCCACCTCCAGCCAATGCCCCGGAAAGGGGCCCCAGCATGGCTGCGAGCCAGAACACGCGGATCCTCACCTTTCAAGGTGACAGGCAGCACAGCATTCTCCAGGTTCACGTCTGGTCTGATGGTGCAGACCCTGCCATCATGCCCTGCGCTGGAGTTCGAGGTTGCTGCGAGGGCTGAGGCCTCAATTGCAGAAGCTGGGGGAGCAAGAGCGCATGAAGAAGGCAATTTGCAAAGTGGCTTGCAGCTTGCAAACGCTTCCAAATTCACCCGAGACGGGACAAGTCCCACCTCACATGATCCAGTGTGGGTGCACTGACCTGCCTGCACTGAACGTGGACATTAAGCACAGCAAAACAGTTTCCACTGCCAGCCTGTCTTTGCATAGCCTTCCAAAAGATGTTCTGCCTTCAGCTTTCCCAAACAGACCCTCAGTCTAAGTTTCCCAACTTCCCAGGGGGTGACTGAACACCCCGGGACAGAAGGCAGCAGCATTGCTGCCTTCAACAATGCTACTTCCTCCAGAGCCAGGGAAATTGCCGGTGACAATGCAAAACACAGTGTCAGTCCTGGCTGTTCCCAAGGCCATGGCTCTCCAGCTGGCATTGCGCTCTCGGTGTCATTAGCACCATTTTCTTCTGCCACCAGCACCCTTGCAGGGATTTATGGGTTTGGATTCTAGTTTCCTGGGCCTGTCCCCCATCTCAGGCGAGATGGTGTTTGGCCCGTTAGAACGCCTAAGAAACACCGGAAATGCACATGCTCTGGAATGATTTCTCCTGTGTTTTAGCACCCCCACCCCCAGCCCAAGAATTGAGGCCCCTCCAAGTCACCAGAACTCGCTAGCCCCTGCTCTGGCTGTCCCAACAGCAAGGCACGCAGGAGCCCACAGCTCTGCTGCAGATCTGACTCTGCCCACATCCATGGGGGAACGACAGGGCAAGATTGTGCTGTGGAGAATGTGCCACAGCAGCTCGCTAGTCAGCAAAAAGGGGGTCTTACTGATCAGGCTCTGCCAGTTGTCCTCTGCTTTTCCATGCTGCCTCTGGGTGTGGAACGAGAGCATGTTGTTGCAACGAAGGCAGTGCAGCAGCTCCTCGCAGTAATATGGGATCCCCGCGCTTCTCTGGATCAGGAACCTGGACAGCAGCAGACGCAGCAGTGACCAGCACAGGGAAAGTAAGAAGAAACACAGTTCAGGTGGGTGGCGAGTCACTCAGGCATAACAGAGTAGTCACAGCTACATGTTGCTTTTGAAAGGGACCGTCCTCCCACTGCCACTGGCTTGGGCTTTTGGGACCCCCGAACCTCCAACCTTTGCTGAAGTCCATGGGAAAAGAACTGCGGACAATGCCCAAAGCACAGAACAGCAAGCCCTGCCCATCCTATCCTCAGGAGCCTATATCCTGTCTGGCAGCAGTGCACACCTCTGCCCCAGGGAATCTCCCCAAAGCCTGGTCACCTAGACCAAGGCCTTTTCACACCCAAGCCACGCTTGGGTTCGGGACTCTTCCTCCCTTCCCTGCTGTGCAACAGTGAAGGGTCAACACCTCCCATGCTCTGTGTCTAGGGAGTTGCCCACTCTCAGCTCACACCTGCCAGGGTGAGGTGAAACAAGCAACCCACCTCCAGTTCTTGCTCAAGTCTGTGATGCTTCTGCACTCCCTTTCCTGGGGTGTTGACTCCCTTCCATGCCCTGCCTAGGTTCGAGCCCTCAGGAAGAACTCCCCTGCCTCAAACTTACCTCGCTAGATCCCTGGAGATGCTGACCACTCCAAGGTCCTCGCAGACTTTCTTCACCACATCTGAAGGTTTCAGCTGGCCCAGATGAAGATAGGTGATGTTCTGGGACACAGTGTTGTCTGCTGCAGCCTTGCAAAAGAACTTTGTTCTCGCGTAGCCCGGAGCTAAGCTCACGACCATGAAGAGGGAGGTGTTGCAGAGCACGGGTGACATGATACTCCAGGAGGCAGGGTCGATGAAATGGGCATTGTCGATGACAAAGATGCCAAATTCTCCTCCAATGGTCTGAAAAAAGCAGGATGTTCTCAGGGGAATCCAGTGGATTCTCAAGTGCCTTCCAGTGGAGGAGATTTAGCCTCCGTCTCTTGAGGGGATGCTCGGAAGTCTCTCCCCAGCCACTGCCCTGCACAGCAGTTTACTGACTCTTAAGTTTCTTTGAGACTTTAAGGTCTCACCTAACACCATCTGCCCTGCAGAAGGAGGGAGCTTGGGCAAGGGAATGCAGAAGACATTCAGGCAGGGTTGTTCGCCTTCTCTGACTCAGGAGGAAGGAAGGAGCAATGCTCACCTTTTCGAGCACTTTGGCCCAAGTCGAGTGCATTTTCATTTTCCTGTGAGTTTCATGCAGCTTGCGGACCTCATCTGAAATTGGAAACTGACCCAAAAAGAAGAGTCAGGGAGAAACATCACTCCGGGTCTAGGCACACCTACCCACCAAGCAAGATCACAGAGCAAACCGCCTCTGCTGGCCTCAGCACCCTACCTCTACCCACCATGGCTGCAAGGAGCCAGAGTGGGGACTCCACCTGGAGCCTAAGGCAGAGGCCCTCCGCTGAGGGTCTCTGGCAGAGCTGGGGCTTGGGGGTGGGCTGGTTCTCAGGCTGTGGCAGTCTTGGGGCAGACTGGAGCAGACCACTCACACAGCGATGACCTCAGCACAAAGTCAGCACCAGCTTCTCTTTCCCAGGGTGCTGAACAAGGCACCAGGCACTGCCAGATGCAGTGTGGGATGTGAACTCACCACAAATGTGGAGTTCCCCCAGGCCCAGGTATGGGAAATGTGTGCTATGACCCCTGCGATTCCCACCCCTGAGTACCCTAAGGCACTCTCAGCAGTGTGCCTACACAACGTCAGACGCAGGAAAGCTCAGGAGAAGGCCTTCTCCAGGGTCAGAGAGGCCTCTCATTCTTACCTTGACACAGAAGATGTCATTGAAGAGGCAATAGCTGCTCTTCTCGATTGTTCCTTCGAGCTTTGTCTGCAGCACATGCTCCCTGGCACTGCACGCTTCACACTCCTGGAGGCCCAGGGCCCTGGCCATCAGCATATGGATGGCAGAGAAGGACTGCCTCATGTTGACCTCTAGCAGTTCCACGGCAACTACCCTGCCATGCAAAAGCAAAAGGGACTGAGATCCCCAACAGCCCAAGCCTTCTAAGAGAAAAGGGGTGGAGATGCCCTTGCGGGGGGCTCTTCAGCCACCCATCTCTCTCAAAGTGTTTCCTAGAGAAGGTCAAGCATTTCACTCCTCACATAAGAAAGGGTACAGAGGGGCAGTTGCTGCCAAGCCACTGGGAGAGCCAGGTCCAGACCCTGTGTCTCCGTAGCACTGGCCCAGGTCTCGCTATGTCCCCCTTGCAGAGGAACTCACAGGGCCAAGAAGCAAGGGTGGAGCAAGTGATGAGTTTGCCTTTGGGATCATTGGCAGAAGGGCTGGAGTGTTCCAGGGCTGACAGAGGGTGGGCAGGGGCAGTGTCCCAAAGCTACGGATCAAAAACCTGTACCTGTGGCCAGCAGCCTGGCCTAAACGGGCCAGTTCAGTAAGTAAGTGGCTCTTGCCGGAGCCCCTCGTGCCTTCAAATGCCAGGATGTGACTTTTTCCTAAATCCTCATAGGCTTTTAAGCAGCTGACAAAGAGGTCGATCTCCTTCTGCTGACCTGCGAATACAAACGAGAAAACCAGCTGCCAGGGCGCACTGAAAAGCAAAGTGCTGTGCCTTTTGCTGGCACCTTCCACTGCAGCTTCCCTCCCTGCCACCACATGTGCCAGCCTGCCTACACACAGGCCTCCTTCCCACCCCCCTCATCCCTGCGTTTGCACCTCTGGCTTCCTCAGCGTGGTAGCGGACCCATCTGCCCACCTGCCCCACAGCACCGCTCCCATGCCCGCTTCCCTGCCCCCTCCCATAGCCACAAAGATTCAGCTGGCCCCATGCGACTCCCCACAGTGATCCAGCACATGACTGGAAAGGATGAGTAGAGTTGCTGCAGGTAGCTGTCCCCCAAACGGGCTCAAAGCATCTCCTCGCTGTACCATGGGCCATGGAGCACTCTCTGGTAGCTCAGCCAGTGTCTTCAGGCCTGTACTGGGTTTGGCTGGGCTGTCAGTGTTGATAACACAAGGAAGTCACTGAGGTGAAGTGCTCCAAAGAGGAGGGTCGAGTGATGTGGAAAACCGCGGCAAAATCCACAAAGGAACAAGCTGCGCAAAGTGTAGGGCAGAGAGAGAGGGAGCCCCAGCCCCCCTGAGCGGGAGGAGGGAGCTGCGTGGAGGAGGACAAGCGTGACAGCGGCCAATCCCCTCATAGACAGGGGCAGACACCTGCCTGCCACTGGGAAGCAGCGAATGAATGCCTGACTTGGCCTTTTGTGCGTGCGCAGCTTCTACTTTACCTGTTAAGCTGTCTTCTATCTCAGCCCACCCATGTTCTCACATTTACCCTTCCACTTCTCTTCCCCATCCCACTATGGGGAGCGAGTGGCTCTGTGGGGCTGAGCTGCCTACTGGGGTTAACCCACAACAGGGCCCAAAACATCTGGCAAGATACCGAGTGATTAAAGGCATCCCGTGTGTCCTGACATTTCCATTTCTATGCTCAGATGCTACCAAGAAAGAAATGCTGAGGAGCACAATGGGGAGAACCCACCACCAAAACTCTCCATCAGTCTGGCAGCAGGAAATCTCTTTCCTGATGTCAAAGACAGGGATCAGTTTAGCCCCCAGGGTGTGAGCAGCTCCACAGCTGAAAGGAACCTTCGTACCAGGTCTGGAGCATGGCAAGGAGCACCAGGCGCCTCACTCTACTTTCCACCCCAAAGATACCAAACAAGTAGGGACTGAGTCAGGCAGCTCTTGCTGAGGGCTGCTGTAGGCAACACCATCCCTGGCAAAAGCTTCTCCCCTCCTACCTGCACACTAAAAGCTACCGAGGGGAAGAAAATGGTGTTCAGAAGAGCAAGACCTACCCAGAAAGAGGCCTACCATCTCCACCTACCTAGCAAGGGGCCGTGCTCCGACATCTTCTTGGTGAGATCCATGCCAAATATGCTAGAAGCAGGGGAAAAGAAAACAAGTCAACTAGCTGTTGAGAAGCCAGGGGACATAGAGAAGCAGGCAGGCATGGAGGGGCAGGATGTCTTCCTCATGCTCGAGCAGCGTTTGTGCTCTCCCCCAGCCAAAGTTCAAGCTGAGACGCTAGGTCAGCTTCAAGCATAAAGCAGCCCATCGGCCACAGTGAGACAGGAGAACGTATCAAGAGTTCATCACCAGAGGCCAAACCCAGAGAAACTGGAGACACGTGAAAGAAGGCAGGGTGTGCTGTTAGCAGACAGTGTTACTGCATTGGCCAACAAAGACAAGTGTCTTGGGAAGGAGGACTTGTGGTTGGGGTGCCAACCACCTGGCACCTTTGGCTCAAGTCTTCCTGCAGTTTCAAAGAGATGGTAATGGTAACATTACAGTCATCCAAAGAGAAGGTCAAATCCTGGCCAAGGGGAAAAGCTGAGATTTCAGCAGGAAGAAATGAGGAAGTGTCCCCATGGTCCACACTTTCCCAGGGAAATTGGACTGGCCCAAAGCTTCCTGCTTGGAAGCAGCTGGGACAAAAGCCGCCTCAGGTCAGCATTACCAAGGCACATGGTGGAGCAAGCACAGCACAGTCAAAAGCCATTTGGACAGAGCCTGCAAGGCCAGGTTGTGTCTACCAAACCTTCCCCATCCCTGTGTCTTCACTCCTGCTCTCAGTGGCAGGAGACAGCAGGGGAGAGAGGCAAAACGCCTTCCACGCCAGGGCTTCCAACCATCTCAGCCACAGGGAAGGGAGACCAAGACCTCTGCAGAACTCCTCTTTGCTGGCCAAGGCTGCACCCTTGGTGCCACCGGCCCCTCATCCAGCCCTCTCAGGGGACACTCACCTCTCCTTGGGGATCCCCACGTATTGATAGATAGTGCCAGGATGGCTAAGGCCTTTCATCTTTGTCTCCGGCAGCTCCTTGAAATAGTTAGGGGGCAGCTGAGAGGCGGCATAGGTCGCTGCATCACAGGACACCAGCCCAGGGTAGTGCATCATCATCCGGGCTGCCATATTCACCTTCTGGCCAATGACTACCAGAGAGAGAGAGGGAGAGCATGCGTTGATGTACCTGTGCCACCAGCCCTGCGGCGCCCTTCCAGGCCAATGACTGCTTCATGTCCACCACAGGCAACCCCACAGTGGGGTCAGAAAACCCCAGAAGAACAACAGGCCACACAGCCTGTTATCCTGCCCCAGGCCAGGACCAGCCAGTCCTGACTGCCTGCTGGGCAAGCCCTCTCCCAGCCCACCTCCCCCTTCCAGACCGCTATGCTTGTGCAGGCCCACACAAGCCTCCCACACTTCAGACACACGCCTCATACCTGTGTATTCATGCCTCAGAGGGTGGCCAGTGACTCCACAGAACACCATCCCGCTGCTAACCGCAGCAGACACTGCCCTGGCAAAGAGAGAAACAGCAAGGCTTCAGCATCGCCCCAGGCACAGTCCTGCCCGCCCAGCTTCATCCCTTTCTGCACCTCCCCTCCGTGCTAGCCTGGGCCACCTGCCATCCTGCCCTGCCAGCGCGCATCTCAGGGATGTGGAGAAATTAGGGGCGCAACATTCCCGGGTTGGAAGGGACAAGTGGCAGGGCTAAAGCACATGCAGGAAATTTTGGACACTTCCCCTGAGGCCACATCCCCTGAGCTGCAACCTGCAGAAGGCAGCAGCCCTCTTGTGAGCAAAGAGGGAGAGAAGAAAGCGCTCATGATGTCACCACCTGAGATGACAGCAACTTGCGATCAGGTGGCTGGGCCCCATCCCATTCATGAGCCAGTTGCCCAGAAGGGCCTGCCGCTGGCACCAAGGAGCCTCTCGCTCTTGTGAGGGCTCATTCCAGCACAGTGGCTAGCAGGGTGTGCTTGGAGGGACTAGGCCTGGGGGCTGCAGGCTAAGCCCAGGGGTCACCTGCCACCTCTCAGGGCACTGCCTCCTGCCTGCCAGGGACAAAGGAGGCCAGCTAGAAAGCAAGTCTCTTCTTGGTAAGCCCCCTTGCGCTGTCCCAGGCAGCATGCACCTCCCTCACCCCCGCCACACACTCACTTTACTCCTTTGAGTGTTGCGGAGCATGAGTTGAAGATCTGAAGAGCGCTCTGCAGGGCGTGAAGGCTCTCATAGGACAGCTTTTCTCCAGTGAGTCCAAACACACAGAGGAACGTGCAGCCCTGCACAGGACAGATGCAGCACATCTTGCTACAGTGCCTAAGAGGGAGTCACTCCCTCTTGATCACTGCCCATGCCCCCGGGCTGAAGGGAGGAGATGCCTCCCCCACACTCACTTTATCAAACAGGATTATTTTGCTGAGTTCACCCTTGTGAGGAATGAGGATTTCTATCATCATCCTGCTAGCCTCATTGAGGATGCTGCGGAGATAATCTACACTGATATCTCTAGGAAACTGCAGGTGGATGAAGAGGCTGGTGACTGGCCGCAGCTCAGAGAAGACGTCCAATGGCATGTGGTCATCAAGCTGGAAGACAAGAGCACAACGGTCCACACCAGATACTGAGGGAGAGCAGGCGTACTGGCAATAGCAAGTGCTACTGGAGGAAGGGATAAACCCTCCTCTCAGTGCAAAGGGCGGGCAGGCTGCCTGGTCGGCGGCAGGCAGAGACCATAACACCAACGGCAAAGGAGAGAAGGGTGCTGCTGTAACACCTCATCTTAGGACAGGTAGGGACACGAGGGGTGACCCTCAGGGACCTGAGTGCAATCTCCCCTTTATCCCACCACCATGTTCGCAGCACATCCAAAACCACACCCACAGAAGGGACAGCGAGACAAAAGTCCGCCTCCCACCACCCCTGTCTCTCCCAGAACAACGCACACACTGGTGCCCCTCGGCTTTCCCTGTGCTGTCTTCACAGGGTGCATTTTCTTCTGTGTGTCTGTTCTCGTGAGAACTCCATCTTTAATGCACCACCTCTTCTGTGCTCCAGAAATGCAGCCCCCAGCAGTGGTGGCCTGGCCATACCTTCCTGAGAGCCGCTTCTGGTATGTACTTCCGAAGCGCCTCCATGTTGGGCAGGCGAAGAGAAGGCCTCATGACACCTGCGGAGAGAAAATGGAGGTGGTTGCTGGGAGGATGGGACTACGAGGGCTTGGAAAGCAGGGGCTGGCACTGGAAACAGAGGAGAAAGAGTCTTCTGTGTTTCTCATGTTGCCACTTCCAGATGCTCAGGGCAGAGCTGTCCCCGGGAAGGAGGAGGCAGCAGCAGCGACTGCCTAGCTGATGCACAGGAAGGCCAAAAGCATGAGTGCTAACTGAAAGGGGGAAGGGGGCAAAGGTGGTTCCTCTCTGGCCCCTGAAGCAGCCAGGGCCCACCTTTCCAGGCAATCACAGAACAAGGAGAAGTTGACACTCACCTTCCCTTTCCAAGTGGCGGCACATTGGGTATTCTTTGAGACTGCGGAAAGCATCTTGGCGTTCCGACAAAGACATCCGATCCATGCCCATAACCTGAAGACACACGGAAGGACAGCACTGCCACTGACCTCCCCAGGAGACCTGGGGGACAGAGCCTGCCCTCCACCATCACTGCTCACAAAAGGGGAGAACAAGCCCACCCGCATGGATGGCGGGCTCACAAGCACCGGAGCTGGGCAGGCATCACCCAAGCATCCCCCAGCTGTCAACAACAGCTCCATGACCCACAGAGGACATTGCTGGTGGGGCCAAAACCCTGCCAGTGCCTCCCGACCCCTCAAACCAAGCAAGACCACCCCACAGGTAGCCCTGAGATGGAAGGACAAGAGCTTCAGCTGCTTGCCCACTTTCACAGCTACAACTCTCTCCACATTCAGCTCCTCAGCCTTCTGACACCTCCCTCCTTCATGTCCAGGTCCTCAAAAAGGCTCTAGAGGCTGACCCATCCACCTACCTTCACCTCTCTTTTGCCTTCAAGATGCCTGATCCTGAGCCGGTGCTGCTCACATTGCTCCCAGGAGGTGCCTGAGAGGATAATTTCACCTGCATTCGCAAGCTCTCCGGCCTCACGAACGTCGACCAGGGCTTTGCCCCAGATGCAGAAGTACTGCTGCCTTGCGCCTCTGACGAGCAGGAGATTCATGTGCCCTGCAGAGATCCCTGGGGAGAGGGAGAAGCAGAACTGACACAGGGACCTTCTGGGTTCTACAGCCCACAGCATCTCAGCTGTTTGGAGCTGATCTGAAGCCCAGTGGGGAGACAGGCATTATGGAGGGGGAGGGCCTCCTCCGTCCTAGTCGGGGGGATACTGACACGGTATCCCGAAATGAGTGTCTAGAAACACAAACACAGTGGATACTGACAGTGTGCCAGGTGTCATACCCAGGCAGGTTGTAGCTGTCTGCTTGAGGCACCACAACAGCCACAAGCAAAGCAGTTCCCCTTTGCCCTGTGCGAAAGGCAGGGGCGAATCCAGCGGGGGAAAGGATGCAAAGCCGCCCCCCACCTGAAAGAATGAAAGGATAACCACCTCCCGCAGGCATCGGTGCTAAAGCAGACATTCAAAGACCTTAGTACTTGATCTGACACCTGCTCTGCCTTTCAGCTTCCTCTGCATCTGCAGAGGCACGAAACCCAGCAGTCCTGGTCTCCCGTCCCGCTCTGACTACAGCTGACCCCTTGAGTGCTCGCAGGAGATGCTGTCCTTTGGCACTAGTCCCAGCAGGCATCCCCACATTCCTGCCCATGAGAAGCATCCTGTGACGCAGGAGTGCGCCACGGATCTGCATCCTGCACCGCGCCCGTACCTATCTTCAGGTGGATCTTCTGGCCCACTTCTGTGTCGCAGCTCCCATACTTCTCCTGGATCTGAAGGCTACATTGCAGCACCAGACTGATGGTCTTAGCCAGCACCTGGGGCTGCAGGGATTGTGTTCTCCACAGCACCAGCACAGCATCCCCTGGGGAAAGAGGGGGGGAAGGTAAAGGCTCTGCTGAGACCTGACTCTCCCTGCTGACTGCTGAGGAAGGTGGGCTTGTGGGAGGGCATCGTCCTGGAGGAACAATCCCTGGGCACTGGGCCAGCTCTCCTCTCCAGGGCCTGCCACAGCAGCAGCCAGCCGGCGGCATTGGCATCCCTGCCTCGAGTGCTCCTCTGCAGCTGCAGCACACCACGGACTAGTCCACCCCTGCAGCTTGGCAGCCCAAGCTCCACCATGACCAGGGCCTCCCTGCCCCCCACCCCGACACACAACTCTGGCTGCGCTTTCTAGGTGGTCTCCTCTCAGTGCTTCCTCACCCCAACCCCCAGCCCAGGGTCCTAAAGCAGGGGCAGAGTGAGGGGAGCCACAGCCCTTGCCAAAGCCAGGCTGCAGGCAGGCCCCAGGGGGAAAGAGAAGGCTGGAGAAAAGGAGGGAGTGTGGGGTGTGTGCATGCATGGCCAGAAAACTGGCTCAGGGTGCTGCACAGAGCCTCTGGAGAAGGAGAGCAGAGCAAATGGCCACCACAGCAGCCAGATGCTGCAGATCGGTACACGCTAAATACATACCAGCAAACTTCAGGATGTCTCCTCCAAAAGTCAGTATCTCTGTGGACAAAAGGAAGGGAAGAGTCATGTGGACACCTTTTTCCAGAAGCCACAAAGCAAGTCCCTCTGCCCAACGAGGAGCACCCGAGCGAGGGTGCACCATGGGGCAGTCAGGAAAGCACCCCTCTGGCCTGGCTCCTAGGCTCGCAGTGGCCATAGCACTGGTTCCTGCAAAGCAGGCTGGGAGGCAGGGCCTCGAGATACCAGCAAATCTCAGAAAGGTGGAGGCTGGAAGGGACCTCTGGGGTCCAGCTGGTCCAATCCCGCTGCTCAAGCAGGGCTGTGCAGAGCCAGCTGCCCAGGAGAGTGGCTAGATTGTTTTTGAGGAGGTCTAGGAGGGAGACTCCACAACCCCCCTGGACAACTTGTGCCAGTGCTCAGTCACCCTCACAGTCAAAAAGCGGTTCCTGAGATACCGAGGGAAGCTCCTGTGTTTCAGTGCATGCCTGTGGCAAGGCCTCTGTCCTGACACTGGCCACCACTGGAAAGAGCCTGGCTCTGTCCCCTTTGCAGCCTCCCTTCAGGCGTTAAGACACTTTACTAAAATTCCCAGAGCCTTCCCTTCTCTAGGCTAAACAGTCCCAGCTCTCTCAGCCTTTCCTCAAGGGAGAGATGCTCCAGACCCTTCATCATCTTTGAGAAGTCTCTTGCTTTGCTCTACAAGCGCTGCCAAAGGGGTGACCACAATGTGCTCATGGTCAGCTCGGAAGGGTCAAGATGTCCCCTGTGAAAAGGGGCTGAGGGTCTCCAACTCACATCCTCAGGTCACTCTCGAGCTGGCACTTGCTGGATGCCTGCAGCCTGGTCTGGTCCCTAACCCGTCATGAGGTGGGTGTTCACGCCAGACACACAAGGTGACTGCTGAGAAAGTGGGTGCCTCCTCGGACACAGTGGGGAGCAGAAAGGACCTGCACTGGTCCCAATTCACCAGACCCTGGCTGCTCTTGCTGTTCCTCCAGGCCACAGAAAGCCCGAGCCCTTCCAAGGAGGCAGGACCAGGCTGCCCAGCATGTCTGCCTCCACCCTTCATGAGCAGCCTCACGGCTCAATGCCAGACAATCCCACAGCATAGCTCTTACCCTCCAAAATGTCACACAAGTAGCAGTTGAGGGTTTGCGCCAGCCCGTCAGCGCCTCTGTCCGTGCCGTACCTCTGGATGAACTTCTCTGTTAAAGACGTGAAACCTGTAACGACGACACCCAGAAATCAGCACATGCCCCCGTGGGCCAAAGGACCTGACAGCCAGCTCCACACTGCCCAGCCCGAGAGCCTGTAGATCACACCTTCCCGTGCCCTGTCCCCGTGCTGGTGGCAGCAGTGCGTTCACCTCCCAAGATAACCCATCCTGCTCTCTTTGGGCATCCCAGCAGAAGGCCTCAGCAGTGACAAGATGGCCACTCCGTCTGAGGGGCAAGGGGCAGGGCTTCAAAGGCCCTGGTGTGTCCCAAAATGGCTCATGCCTGTGCTTGCTCCTCCCTCCTCACCCCACCTGACATATCGGCAAAGAGCAGCACTCCATTGAGAGTCTCAATGGGAAAGGCCTCAGCAAGGAGTCTGGGCAGGAAAGCTGCTGCTTCGTCCAGGACTGAGTGGTGATATTTCCTCTCCCAGGCAGAAGCCATCGTCAGCGCCCTGTGGCACACAGGGTTCCTCAGGAACAGACGGCCGTGCCCAGCAGGGAGGAGGACAAGGACTTCACCGCACAGCGCAAGCTGCACACTGAGCCTGGGGGCTCTGTGCGGGACAACTAGCCCTCTGCCCTCGTGGGTGAGGTCACTATCGCCTGGCAGTGACCTCTGCAGGCAATCGCTTAGGGCTAGGGTGAGCTGTTGCCAAGCAACACATTCAGCTAACTGTGACATCATCTGTATGTCACTGCCTGCTGCGGAGCTGCCACAGGAGCTGATCCAGGCTCCCCATAGTTCTCAAGGTCCCCTTGCATCACGCCAATGTCTTCCTAGGTCACCACACGATTCCCACACAATCCCCAAGTTCTCCATGGGTCACTCCAATGTCCCACTGCATCACCCTAGGATCCCCACAAGACCCCTAATGCCTACCCTGGTCACCACAATGTCCTCCTTGGTCACTCCAGGGTTCCCCTACTGCCCCTAATGTGTCCTTGAGTCACCACAGGGTCCTCCCAGGATCTCAAATGTACCCCTGGGAAATGCCAGGATCCACCCATGGCCCATGGGAAAAGAACTGCGGACAATGCCCAAAGCACAGAACAGCAAGCCCTGCCCATCCTATCCTCAGGAGCCTATATCCTGTCTGGCAGCAGCGCACACCTCTGCCCCAGGGAATCTCCCCAAAGCCTGGCTGCCTAGACCAAGGCCTAGCCACGCTTGGGCTCAGGACTCTTCCTCCCTTCCCTGCTGTGCAACAGCGAAGGGTCGACACCTCCCACACTTCTCTCCGTAACCTCGTCACTGCCCACCTGTATGACCAGTAAGAGGGTAATAATCCGAGAGCCACACCAGACCAGGGAGTTTCCCGGTGAAGTCTCTAACACGGACTCCAGGAAGGCAGCAGATCTCCCTGTGCAATGGGTCTGGTCGGGCCCTCTGTTCCCCTCAGAAGGGAATCGCCTACGACAATGACCCTCGTTTTCTGAACAGAGGCCGTCATAATGCGTGGGGCTGACAGTTGTTCTGGGCAAACCTCTGCATGGAGCTTCCTCTGCATCCGCAACTGCCTGGCTCTCGAGTTCCAGAGCCCCGTATCTGTTTTGCATGGGCAACTGGGAAGGGGAGGGAAGGCAGGAGGGGATTCACCTCCCTCCCTGAGCAGGGACCTGTTTCTATTCCCCTCCCTCTCTTAGGTCCCTTCCTTCTGCCCGGTGGCAAGAGGATTTGGGATCCACTGCTGCTTGTGGGGCCTCCATCTGCTGCCTTTGCCTCAGGGGTGGCAGATCAGTGGGGGAGCTCACCTCTCCCCTCTCACACTCCCCGATACTCCTCAGCCTTTCCCCTTGTGTTGTGAGCAGCATGTTCCTCCGCAGATTTTGCTGCAGTTTTGCCACTTCAGGAAGGGTCCTCCGACTCGAGCCTCCCCTTCGGAGCCATTCACCTCGGTAACTTTCTCTATATATGTATATTTATACTGAAAATACCTGAGAGTAACATAAGGGCTTGGTCGAAAAAATGAAGTAAACCAAAATAAACCAAACATATGTATTTATCCATAGCCAATTAATCCCAACGCCCACTCAAAACCTGGCGGATAGGTGGGAAAGCAGGACTGAAAGGCAAACAGCAGGCCTGCAGCTTCCCACGCCAGCCCTCACCTTCCCACTGCAGCTTGCACAGCACAGGGCTCTCCGCCACCTTCTGAGCCTCTTCATTCTTACAGCAGAGGAAAAGGGGTAGAGCACAGGGTACGTGCTTTCCAACTGTATTACTGAGACTCCTGCAGTTGCAGTATTTACTTAATCTTGCTTTAATAACTGGGCCTGGACAAGTCATACCTCTTCCATTAGACTTCCCATTTCAGTTATACTACTAAGAAGATTCCTCACTTTACATATAGAATCTCATCCCTTTTCATCCTCAACAGGATTATGAGCAGAAAAGACTTCTGACCCACACGGCTCTTTCAGCAAGTTCTGGAGGTGCAGAATGTCAAAGGGCGTACTTTCTTGGCCCGCTCTCATACCCTATATACTTCACGCAAGGAAGACCATAGCCACACCATTGTTAGAAAATCAAGAAGCAAAGCTGCTCTTTTTTCCTTCTTTCTGTTAGAAAGAGTTGAGAAGATAATGCACAGATTTGCCCTTACATTGAAAGCTTTCGGGAGAGTATTAAAACCCTCTTTTGGAAAGGATTAGGCACCCAACACACAAAGCCAAACTAAGCTCTGAGTTTGCGTGTTCAGCAAGTTATAAAATTTGCCAAGGGAAAGGGGAGAAGCTCAGAAACCAAAATACGCAGAGACGCAGACCTAACAAAGCAAACATGGAGATGATGACAAGAAACCGACCTCACCGGTCACACAAACCGATGGGCTGTCAAGAAACCACAGCTTCCCCTTCCGGGAAGATCCATCTGGACTTTGCAACTCATAGGACTGTAAACTAGGGCTCTTGTGTTACAAGACAGGCCTTGCTTTCCTTAAATTTTTGTCTACTGCAGAAAGCGAAGACAATGTATACCTCTCCCTAGGCATCCTCTTCAGCTCTGACAGACAGAAATGTATTTTGAACTAAATTCACACAATAGTTGTATCTTAGAGAGATAATACAAAATGTGCTTCTTGCGTTTCTAAAATGCTGAACTAGTCTGTCATTTTCTTGGAAAATGGTTATTTTCAAAGGTCTGCAGCAATCACCAAAGTAGGAAGAATTAAAAAAACTAATCAAGAATATAGTATGGTGATGGAAAAAGAAAGAGGTTAAGAGTCACAGCACCTGCCCCCACACACAGTCAGGCCAGGTTTGGGGACACCCACTGAGTCCTGCCAGCAGCACCTATCGAGTCCTGCCAGCGGCTGACAGGACACTGAGTCCTGGCAGCAGCAATGGAGGCAGCAAGGCACGAGCCAGCGGCACCAGGAGCTGCCAGGTCCTCCCGGGAGCGGGACAGCTGCCCCATCTGCTTGGGGCCCATCGAAGGCCGCGCTGGCGTGGAGCCATGCTGGCATGAATTCTGCCACACCTGCATCCAGCACTGGGCTGCCACCGCCAACCATGCCACCTGCCCGCTCTGCCGGGGACGCATCCTGGCCATCCACAGGCTGCCGCTGGACCACAACCACACTGGGCTGGCCCAGCATCTCCGCAGACGCGTCCATCCCTATGAGAGGCCGCGACAGCAGGGGCAGCAGCGGCAGCAGGGGCGGCAGCAGCAGCAGCGAGGTTTTGGAGGTCCCCAGTACCGGAGCTTCTCTGCTAGGTATGAGAAGGACAGCCCCCACAGGGCCCGCCAGCGTGTCCGGAGCCTGTCTGGGCAGTGGAACAGCGACGGGCGCAGGCAGCTCCACTACCGTCCAGACATCAGGGAGGATCCATCGTGGCTGCAGAGGGTCCGGGAAGAAGTGCCGGGCTCAGGGGATCGCGCTCACCACCTCCTCCAGTTCCGCGCCTGAGCGGGGCTGCTGGGACCCCCAGGGCCCCTCTGAAATAAAAACACAAGGGATGCTGAGAGGGACCACGCCTGGCTTCTTCTGTGGCCCTTTTCTCGTCACGGTAGAACTGGGGGAGAGGGAGGGATGGCTCTGGGAACTGGCAGAGATGGAGGAATGTGGATGTTCAAACGGGTAGAGGGGGACAATTTCTGATTTCTTCCATGCCAGTGTGCTCATCTCTGCAGGGATGCACCCCCAGAAGGGAAAGGGAAAGGGGAAAGTGAAAGGGGAAAGGAGTCCCCTGAGGCTCTTCCCAACAGATCCCTGGAGGGGTCAGTGTCTGCTCTCCTGAAGGCCACGGCAAGGAAAGAGGCTGAGATGGGGGTTTGGGGCAGATCCTCGTCCCCTCTCCTGGTCCCACACACCCCCAGGGGGGCTCTCCAGGCAGGGGGAGCCAGCCCTGGCACAGCCGCCTGCCAAAGGGCAGCTGCCTGCACTGCCCACGGGAGAAGCGGCCCCAGCTGGGATGCGCCTTGTTTCGGGAGTCTCTTCTTCAGGGGAACCCGCAGCCATGCCCCGCTCCCCTCCAGCTGGGGAGCACTCCAGGGTGTCTCCAAGAGCTGTGCGATGGCAGCATGCCATGAAGGGTGCCCAGCCCTCGCTGCCGCCCCGCTCCATTCCCTCCCGTGGACCGTGGGGCTGGGGAGCTCCCAGTGTTGGGGTGGAGCTGCTGCCCACACCTGCCTGCCGCCTTGGCAGGCCTTGCTGCCCAGGAAGCACACCCAGACGTGCACGTCCAGAGTTCTGGGGGCCACCTCTGCCCCGGCAAGGGGAGGGGAGCATGGGTGAGGCTGCTCAGGGTGGCCACAGCCTCTCCGCGCCTTCTGCTCCGGAGACAGATGCAAAGATGAAAAGCTGAAAATCTCCCGGACAGGCAGATGGGAATGGCAAGCGGGAGGCGGCTCCCTGGTACTTCCCAAAAGCCCCGTCTGAGCAGCAACCTCTCTTCAGCGGTCCCCGGCCACGCTGGGTGTCCAGGTGGCCCGTTTTCTGTCCCTCCCCGTCAGGCCGGGCAACAGGGGCAGGACGTTTGGGAGCGGCTTTCTGGTACGTAGGGAAAAAGCCCACCCTCGCAGGGTTTGCGGCAAAACCCCTCCTTGGCCCGTGTGCTGGTTTCAGGCAGGGACGAGCTGCTTTTCCCCACAGGAACGAGGGTTTCGCCCCAGGGTACCTCAGGCTCGGGCACGCGCAGTGCTGAGGCGGGCAGGGCCCTGAGGGGCCGTTGAGGCCTTTGCTGGCTCCTTAGCGCCGCCGTTAACTCCTTCGTTCCCGCGGGGGCGGCTATTAGCGGTGGGTGGGCTCGTTCATTAGTGGGTTGGGGTGGGGGTGGGTCAGCTGGTTTTTCCTCCCCGCTGTCGGGTTGTTGCCCTTGGGCTCTGGCAGCTCTTGGGGTCGGACTCTTCAGCACCTGGCTGTATGTCAGTCAGCAGGTAGTGAGTAATTGCATCATATGTTCTATTTTTTCTATCATTTTAATTGCCTATTATTGTTAGTGTTATTAGTATTGGTAGCATCACTGTAATTTTTGCTTTTATTATTAAATAGTTCTTAATTTCATGACCTTCGGGCCTTTTCCTCTGTCTCCCCTCCTGCGCTGGGGCAGGTGAGCTCGCGGCTGGGGGGTATTTACTGCGAGCCCCGACAACGAGTGACTTGCATGTTCTCACGAACACTGTCATATTAAGTAGCTTAAATCTCCAGCGTATGAACTGTAAGTTAACATTACAGGCCTCTCTTAACAGCCATGACTGTGTTTAAACAGTCGTGCAGGATTACTAGCTGCCAGTAACTTCTCCTTGAACACAAATACATCTGTTCTAGTGTTGCTTTAACTCTCTTGATATGCTTGTCATGAAAAAAAATCTGAAAATTAGTCTAATGGATAGAGACTTTTATTGCCATTTAGTACAAGTTTCAGGTTTGCTTGCAGCTCAAATTCCTAATTTTCCTAAAAGCCAGTGATCCTTTGGTTGCTGAGCATGGTCCCAGGGGATGAATACCCATCCTGCTGGGACCACTGATTCAGCCTCTTGAGAGTCTTAGCACAAACACCTGACCTGCAAATAGGTGAAGCAGGCACTGTTCTGTTGCAAGGGATGACTTTCTTCACTGAGTAAAGTACCCCTTAAGGTGTCCAGACAGTACAGTGTGAAGAGTATTCACTAGAGACCTTTTCTTCTTTTTATAAACCGAATTTCAGACCCCAGAACTCTCCGTTTACCACATCTCACAAGTGTGAGAAATGTGGCCAGAGGCACCATAAATAAATCAGTAAAAACCCCACAGAGGATGCTGCCAGATGCACTTCAGGACAGAACCCAAGAGCAGAACTGTTGGGGAAGAGCTTGTCATTTCCAGTTCATGCAGCAGTTGTGAAAACCAGCTTTGCATCTTCGTAACACTACAGCAGGTCATTGATTCGCACTATAATCTAGGGACTGGGATCCATGCTTCCCAAGGAGCTTATTCCTAAGCCTGGTGACATGCGCTCAGTACTTAGAAATCGGAAACTCTCGCTGTGGAAATCAGGACTGTGTTAGCACCCATCCATGACAGCACCTTCCCTCTGTGTTGCCACATACTCCCCTCACTGCAGTGTGTCTCCGCCTGCTTATCCTGCCTCCTGTTAGCTTTGCTGTCTCCCAGTGCATGCTGCAGGGTGCACAGTGCCAGGCCATGAAACATTACCTCCTCATCCCAACCTGCTGCACACCTTTTCCCACCTCCTGCAGCTAAACAAGGCGAAGCAGGGAGCTAGATAGTCGTTATTTCTTCCCAAAACTTATCATGCCTGAATATTACATGTTTTAAACCACATGGGGATTAAGATGCTTTGAAGTTCCTTGATTAGTGTTTAGGGGAAAATAAAATGCCAATTTAAGCTTCTGATCTTTCATAACAGCTTACAGAACTCCAGTGTTCAAATTTATGCCCAAACCAGCAGTTCCAGAGTCACATTTAACCAGCAATTAATTAGCCTGGAAAAGAATGACTGAAACTTGATAATATATTTAAGTTTGTATTTCAGCTTCTGTGTGTGGTGAAATCAAGACCTTTATGGTCATTTGCTTTATGATCATTCATGGAGATGACTTGATTTTTATTCTTATAGCTTATAAATTTCTTTCTTGCTCATTGTCTTTGTGTATTAAGAATGACCTTATTTAAAAAATCCTCATGGTTTAACTTTCTCAGTAGAAGCGTTATCACGCACAGTCAGTTGAAACTTGTGCAGTGAGAAAAGGCACGTGCTCTAACAATGAAAGCCTGGCTCTGCCCCTGTATTTACACTACTTAGCCGATCTGTGCTAACGCTTGAGCACAGTATATTGCAGCTAGCTGGGTGTATGGTCGACCAGTAGTTTGTGCAGTTGCTGTGTTTATGCCGACACAATTAAGACTCTCATTCCTAAACTCTCCTTTGCTTTTTTGTACCTAATCACAGCTGTCTTCATCACTAGTGTGATATTGGGTGCCCAGCATAAATACAGAGATGGACAAATTCATCCTTGGGGCAGCCGGTCTTGATACAGCTGTTGATATATGCCTGTTCGCTGGCAGAGGTCTGGCCCTCCCCTGCCATGCTGGCAAGGACACAGCAGCGGGCTCACCTGCCGCTCCTCTCATGGCTCACAGTGTCTGCCTGCTCCTCCAGCGCCGGGCCATGTTCCCGTGTTTCATACGACATCCCTACCAACACTGCAGGGTGCTGCGGCTGTGTGACAGGGAGGTGTCGGCTCATCCCCTCCCCAGGGAGCCTGGCATCAGCGCGCGCCAGGGCTGGGAGAGATCAAGAGGCTGAATCTGTAATGGATCCTCGCCAGGCGATCGGTGTTTAAAGGCTCTGATCTGCTGCTTCTTGATTTTATTCCAGCCCCTCGATTGAATTTCTCCCGTGTAACCGAGCCCCACTAATCCACCCCAGCCATATATAATGGATGGTGGTGGAGTGAGGAACACAAATGGGGCTGAATATCGGTAACAGGTCCATGCGGCGCTGCAGCAGGTCCCTCTGCCGAAGATCCCCCGCTGCCCGTACCTGCCCTCAGTGCCAGCCAGCGCAAAACACTTCCCGTAGCCCCCAAACCTGGCCTGGCTGTGTGCAGGGGCAGGTGCCGTGACCAGCTTCAGCTGTCCTCCGCTGGCCCAAGGAGCGGGACGAGGCCTGGTGCCAAGCCACCGAGCCACTCTTTCCAGGACAACGCCGGTGCCACCCGATGCCCCCGTCAAATATTAATGCGATGCTCGCCGCACTCACTGCCCAGCCCAGCGCTGCAGCCGCGGCCCCTGCCCACCCCAGCGCTGCCCGACCCCTCCGGCCTCCCCTCCTGCCCCGCACTGCTCCCTGCGCAGGGGCTTGGGGGTGCCGCTGCACCCTCCTTTGGGTGTTGCCCAGCCAGGGGGGTCCCGGGTGCCTCCTGTCCCCGCGGCAGGTAAGGCCGCGCCGGCGCTGGGGCTGCGGGGGAGCGGGGCAGTTTGGCCGGGGACACGGGGCTTCTGGGCTCCGTCCCGCGGTGTTCCCCGGGGGCGGGAGAGAGGGCAGCGGGGGCTCTGCAGGTCCGTCCCGTCTTCTGGAGGAAACGCCCGCCCCTGGGTCTTCCCCGGGGAGGGCTCCCCGCGAGAGCCGGGGTCATCCCCACGGGACACTGCTCACGCGTGGGGGGGCCCGAGGGGTGTTGGGGGCCCATCTCCCCTTGCCTGCCCTCCTCCAGGAGGAGGCCTGCGCCTCTCCCCCCGGCACCCACGCGGCCCGGCGGGGGATGGAGCCCGGCGGTTCGGTGCCGGCGGAGCCGAAGCTCCGCAAGCCCTCGCAGCGGGCCAGCATCCCGGCGCCCTTCTTCGCCCACCCGGTAGGTCGCTGGCTCCGCCCGCGGCCGCCGGCTCCTGTCCCCCCCCCCCCCCGCCCCGGATCCCCCGAGCCCCCCCATGACTCTGCCCACGCAGGTGGGGCCGTCCGAGCCGGCGGACCCCCAGGAGGCCGACGCGGACTCCCTGGTGCCCACGCACGACGAGTGGGGCCGCCTCATCCCCGAGTGGAAGCGGCAGGTGATGGTGCGCCGGCTGCGGGCCCGGCTGGCCGGTGAGGAGGCGGTGGGCAGCCAGGTACGGAGTGTCCCGCACACCTGGGCGGCGAGGACGGGGAGCACGCCGACGGCCCGGGGGGGGGATGCTGACGGCCCCTCTCCGCAGGACGCGGCCTCCTGGCGCTTCTCGCCCTCCCGCCAGGCCGTGCTGGGCCCCTTCGGGGAGCTGCTGACCGAGGAGGACCTGCAGCAGCTGGAGCGGGCGGTGGAGAGCCGGCGGCTGCGGCGGCGGGGCGAGGCGTACCAAGGCGAGCTGCGGCGCCTGGCACGGGAGCTGCGCGCCCTCCTGCCCGCCCCGCTGCTCAGCATCAGCGTGCGCACCCCCCCGCCCGCCCCCGGGACGCCCCTGCCCCTCTGGTGCGGCCGCCTGGCCGGCGCCGTCAGCAGCCTGGCCGCGCTGCTGGCCCACGCCGAGGGGGCACGGGTCGCCTCTCCCCTCCCCGCCGGCGACGGCGGCCGGCCCCGGGAGCCGGCGAGCATCCCGGCGCAGCGGGAGATCCGGCAGTGCGGGGTGTGCGTCCGCAGCCTCCGCGGCGCCTTCGAGCCCGCGTGGGGGACGGCGGAGGGGAGGGCGGCCGGGGGCAGCGGTGCGGAGGCCGCCAGCGACTCGGGCATCAGCTGCGAGGAGGCGTTTTCCGAGGGCGGCGGCTCCCGGGGGCCGGGGCCGGAGTGGGGCAGCCTGAGGAAGGAGCGGATCGTGATGCTCTTCCTGAACCACTGGAGACGATCCGCCTACGGGCCCCCCCCGCAGCCCGACGGGGACCCCCGGGAGGCGGCGGGGACCGGGGAGGGGGGGGCGGCCCGCCTGGCGCGGCAGCGAGCGGCCATCCATCGGCTTCTGGGCGGCTGGCGAGACGCCGCCTCCCGCCGCCCCCCGCCGCCCCCCGCCGCCGGCGGCCGCGCCCCGCTCTCGCCGGAGCAGTTCGTGGTGCGGGCCGGGGGTGGCCTGGCCGACTACGAGAGCCTGTCGCTGGAGCTGTTCATGCTGGGCTATTTCCGCATCCTGGAGCAGGAGCTGCCCCCCGAGGAGCGCCGCGGCCGCCACCTTCTCTGCTTCGAGGTCTTCGAGCAGCTAGGCCGGCACGGCTGGCGGGCGGTGCGCTCCTTCCACCGCGCCGTCACCGACGAGATCGCCGCCGGCCGGCGGGGCTGGCGCGACGGCTTCGACGACATCAAGGAGAGGTATTTCGGAACCCCCCAGAGCTCGGCCCGGCGGCCGGGGGAAGCCGGGGGAGAGGGCGAAGAGATCTGCCGCTACATCGACCGCAGCTTCGCCTTCTGGAAGGAGAAGGAAGCCGAGATGTTCAGAGCGGAGCAGTGATGCCGGCGGGGGGGTGGGGGGGTGGGGGGGGCTTGGCGGACCCGCGGGCTGCAATAAACGCCTTTTCGGTACTGGCCGAGCTGAGCGAGGCTTCCCGGGGCGATGGAGAAAGCCGTTGGGCGGGGGAGGTCCGCTGCGGCACGCCGACACCCCCACCCCCCCCGGGATCGGTGTCTCAGCCTCCGGCTCCCCGCGGCGAGTCGTGGGCGCCGGGCGGTGAGATAACGCCCTATATTTAATACTCGGCATCAGCAGCCACGCCCGGGGGGGCGAGGGGGATAGGGCATCTCGTGGACCCCCGGCGAGGCGGAGAGGAGGGTGGGGGTGCTGGGGGAGCCCGGCCGGGGAATGCTTCCCAAACAGCAGCAAAGCGGCGGGGCGACGGGGACGGGCGGCAGCGGGCAGCTCTGCCCGTACGGTGCCTTTAAGGGCAGAGGGCGGTATCCCGGGGGCGCCTAAAAATAGCGTGTGTGTCCCGTCCCGGCTGGATCCCGTGTCGCGCCGCAGTGTGTGTGTGTGTGTGTCCGGTGCCGGGACCGCGGCCACTTCCCTCCCGGCGGGCCGGCCGGAGGGCGCAGCGCCCAGGTGAGAGCGGGAGGGAGCAGGGCTCAGCCCGGCCCCGAAACCACCCACACCCCGAAAAAATCGGTGGCAGCCCCCGGCAGGGCAGCTGGGAGCGTGGGGAGGAAAAACCGTCGCCACCCATGGAGTAGGAGAGGGGGGTCCAGAGAGCACTTCTGCCGCTGCCTGGCGCCTGCAGGGTGCTGGGAAGGCGCCGTTGTGCCGCGGTGGGGGGGAGATGTCATCGCCTTTTCCTGGCAGGGACACCCTCGCCACCTTCAGCTTGGCCGGCAAGGCCCCGCGGCCATCCCCAGCACCATGGTGCGGAACGTGGACGACTTTGACTTCTGCCTGCCATCGCACGCCCAGGGCATGCTGGAGGGGCTGCAGCGGCTCCGCGCCACCCCCAAACTGGCAGATGTGACGCTGGTGGCGGGCGGGCGGGAGTTCCCCTGCCACCGCGGCATCCTGGCCCTCTGCAGCCACTACTTCCACGCCATGTTCTCCGGCGACTTCGCTGAGAGCATCGCAGCGCGGGTGGAGCTGAAGGAGGTGGACCCCAGCGCGCTGGAGACGCTGCTCGACTTCGCCTACACGGGGAAGGTCACCATCAACCAGGACAACGTGGAGGGGCTGATGCGGACATCCAGCCAGCTCCACTTCCCCACTGTCCAGAAGGTCTGCAGCCGCTACCTCCGGCAGCAGATGGACGCCACCAACTGCCTAGGTATCTGTGAGTTCGGCGAGAGCCACGGCTGCCCCGAGGTCTCCTCCAAGGCCTGGTCTTTCTTGCAGGAGAACTTTGAAGCCGTCTCTCAGCAGGAGGAGTTCCTCCAGCTCTCCAAGGAGAGGCTGGCTGTCTACCTCTCCAATGACCAGCTGCAGGTGCAGGAGGAGCAGAGCCTGGCTGAGGCCGTGCTGCGCTGGGTACGCCATGACCCGGGACCCCGAGCCCAGTTCCTACCCGAGCTGCTGGAGCTGGCCCACCTTGTCTCGCTGCCTGACCAGTACCTGCAGAACCTGCTTGCCACTGAGCCCCTTGTCCGTGACTCAGATGCCAGCAAGGCCCTCGTCGCTCAATCCCGCACCGCAGTGGGTACCCCCTGCCCCAAATCCCAACCCCCGAGCCCGGGGCGAGGCAAGGCTCAGAGCCTGATGGTCCTGCCCCGGCCTCTCCCATCAGGGGCAGAGTGATGCCGGCGCACAGAAGAACCCTGTGACCCCACCACAGAAGCTGGAGGAGGTGCTGGTGGTGGTCGGCGGCCGCGTGCTGGAGGAGAGCGAGGATGAGGATGGGGTGCTGGAGATGCCAGCTGCCCCCAGAAACTTTGCCTTCTACAACCCCAAAACCAGTAAGTGCCCATAGCAGGGATGGGGCAAGTGCATGCGCCATCCCCCCCCCCCCCCGCATATTAATTAACCCTCCATCTACCCCAAAGACACCCCTTGCCAAGCAATCTGGTGTCAGGAGGGGCACTGAGGGAAGGGAGGAATGAAACGGCTGGCTTGACAGTGTCATTGCTGGCTGGGAGGGTCATCGCTTGGCTCCACTGGGTTTTAGGGCGATGGATGGCTCTGCCCGACTTCCCGGATTACAACAAATGGGGCTTTTCCCTGGTGGCTCTGAACAATGATGTGTATGTCACAGGTAGGTGCCGGGCTGCTGGTGCAAGGCACGGTGTCCTCCAGGAGTGGGGATGGAGGATGGGGGACAAAGATGTGGGCACGGGGCACTGACATGGGGCCGGGGGCTGCCCTCCTCTCCGAGCAAAACCCTCTCCTTGCTCCCCTCTTGGGTGGATCCATCTGCTGTCGAGGGATGCCCAGGGATGGCTGCGCTCGGAGGGAGTAGCCCGCCTGACCCCTTTGTCCCCAGGCGGCTCCCGAGGATCTCAGAATGACACGTGGTCGACGACCCAGGCCTGGCGCTTCTCCCCCAGGGATGGTGCCTGGGAGCCCATTGCTTCCATGCTGAGAGCCAGGACAAACCACACCAGTGCCGTCCTCAACGGCGAGATCTACGTCATTGGGGGTAAGGCCGCGAAGACCCTGCGGGTGCTGTCAGGAGGGGAGGCCGTGTGTGCCCTGGAGCAGCGGGGTGGCTACAGCATCCCATGGCCCTGCAGGGACGACAGTGGACGTGGTGGAGGTGGAGCGCTACGACCCCTACAACAAGAGCTGGTGCGCCATCAGCCCAGCCCTCAAGTACGTGAGCAATTTCGCGGCCACCGGCTGCTTGGGCCGGCTCTACCTGGTGGGCTCCTGCGCCGTCAAGTACAACGCGCTCACTCTCCAGTGCTACAGCCCTGTCCAAGGTGAGAGCTGGCCCTGCCGCCTCACCCCACCCAGGAGGAGGACTGAGGGGGGCCCCCAGGCAGGCAGCACCCTGTGCTGCCAGGCACGGTCCCGCGGGATGCGACCGGGTGCCACCGGGGACGGTGCCAGCTGCGGCACGGGGCCAGGGGCCAGGCAGAAGCACGGCTGCCGGTACCACAGACCCCAGTCGCAGACCTCCAGCGCGGCCCAGACCCGAGCGTCGGTGGAGCGGGATCCCCAGGGCAGAGGGGTGGGGGAGGTTGCCCGCGGAAGAACTAAATCCCTCTGACAGTGCCACCTCCTCGGGCAGCCGCTGTGTGGCCTGCGGGGGCCTCCCCCACCCCTGCCCACCACTGCAAACAATATCCCCCCTGCTTTGTTGTTACATAAGAGCCTTGCCTGGGATGGGGACCATGGGAGCCGCCTTGCCTGATCGCTCTGTCCCCCCCTTTCCAACTCCTCCTTAATTAGCAGCAGGCTCAGCAATGGTTGTTTTGGTCATTAGTGGCTGCTTCTTGCAGATTTGTGGAGTGTGGTCACATCCCCCTTCATCCCCAAGTACCTCTCGGCCCCGCGCTGCGCCACCCTGCACGGGCTCATCTACCTTATCGGGGACAACACCAAGAAGGTCTACGTCTACGACCCAGAGGCCAACATCTGGCAGAAGGTAGCGGGATGCAGGGCTGGGCACGACCACCCTCCCAGGGAGGTGGGACAGCTGTTCCCACCAGCACCCCATAACCATACCCTTGCACCCCCTCTTCCTCCTGCCCACTCATGGCTTGGCTCTTAACCCCTGCAGAGCCGACGGTGCCCAAATCCTTCCCTCCTCCTCCCATCACACTTGCACTAGGACCGCGATTTTTGCACCGCGTCACTGATTTTAAGCAGTGCTCACACTGCAGAAGCCCGCAGGATCCCCCTTTTCCAGCACCACCCTCCTGCAGGGCGTGTGGGGCTCCTGCCTGTACAGTCTGGCAAAATCCTGCCGGTCCCTCTGCCCTCCAGCCCTCCCCGCAGCATCACCAACCTTGCTCCTATACAAGCACAACCCGGGGGTGCTGCTAAGACATGGCCCCAGGAGCCCCCAAACCTCACCGAGAGGATGAGGCAGGGGAACGTGCCAGGTGTCCTCTGTGGGGGGAGCAGGAGGTCCCCGGGGGTCCCCACACATCTCAGCCTGCCCCTCATGCAGGTGCAGCTCCTGCACACGCTCCATGAGAACGGTGGGATGGTGCCTCTGGGGGACCGGCTCTTCGTCACCGGCGGCCACTGGAAGGGCATGGATGGGGACTACCGGGTGGAGATGGAGGTGTACAACTGCGCCAAGAACCTCTGGATGCGGGAGGGCTCCCTGCCCTGCCTCTGGCTCTTCCATGGCTCCTCCTCCATCTTCCTGGACACCTCCAAGTGGACGGAGGCTTTCCAGGGTGACCACGGGTGGTAGCAAAGCCCACCGCGTTCCCCTGTCACCCCACACAGCCGCTCTCCCTCTCTCCCCACTGCCAGTTCAGCTCTGAGGGGGGTGGGGGGGATGGAAACCCCTCTCCTGGGCTGGCTGGGGCGTTAGGAACGTGTTGCCCCACCTGCCACCGCAGCAAAAGGCTTTTCCGTATAAACACGCTTTGGCTAACGCTCTCTTGGTTGGTTGGGTTTTTTTTTTTAAGAATGGTCGTTCCCCCCCCTCCAAAACCCCAAAGCTTTGAGGGTATTTCAAGGCCTCCTGAAGTGTAGCCCACCCACTCAGAGCCTGGCGAGGCTGACGGTGGCCCCTCTCCCCATCACTTGACATCCAGCACTGGGAAATACGGGAGGGACCGGGGGACTCTCCCGACACCTAAAGCTCTGGACGCACGACACGCACCTCTGGGAAGTGACCGGCGGATCCTGGTGAAGCAGGTGGCACCGCGGGAGAGCTGGACGATGCCTCCTGCCCCATCGCGATCTCCGCTGGTACCCGGGGGCAGCGGCCGCCTCGGGATGCGGTAGCTCTGCAGGGTCCGTTGATGGTCCATCTATCCCGGGGGGGGGCAGGATTTACCTTTTTTGAGGCATTAAACACGCAAAGGAGCTCCGCGGGTGGGGGGAGCCCCCGGGTTGGGGAGGGGGGAGCGCCCCCCGTGCCTGGCGCCCCACGCTGCTCCGCCCGGGCCACGCGGGGTTCTACAGTGGGGCGGGTCCCGCCGCACCCTCGCGAGCCGCGGGGCGGGCCGGGCCGGGCTCCCGTTAGCGGCGGCGGGATGCGGCTGCCGGAGCTGTGCCTGGCGCTCCTCTGCGCCGCCGTCGGAACCGGCTCCCCGGGGACGGCCCAGAAGCAGCCGCCGGGCCCGAGAGCAGCCGCGGGGAAGGCGGCGGAGGCGGGAGGCGGGAGGCCGGGGGCGGCCACCCCCGGGGCCGGCGGCGTGGACCCCCGCCAGGTGTGGATGCTGCTGGCCGGGAGCGCCGGGCGGGCGAGCGGCGGCCGAGCCCAGGGCAGGACGGGCCCGGGACGGGACGGGCCGGGGTCTGGCACAGCAGCGGTACCGGCCAGTGGCCGGTCTCCCGGGAAGCGGCCCCAGGCTGCCATGCAAGCCGGCGTGCCAGGCGCCGCCCCTGCCCGCCCCGCGGCCCCCGCCGGGCTGGAGGAGCTGCTGAGGGAGCTGCAGCTCCTGCTGAAAGGTACCCACCGGCCCCGGGAGGGCTGCAGGGGGGGCGGCCGGGGGAACCCCGGGGGCCAGGCCCCGCAGAGCTGGGCACGGCGTCATCCCGGGGCGAGGAAAAGCCGAGGCGCCTTCCTAAAGCCAAGCTGGGGGCGGGTTCTCGGGTCAGGCATGGTAAAGCGGCCGACGAAGCCGCGCAGGAAAGCCTGGGAAGGGCACGAGGAAGAGGAGCAGAGTGGTGAAGGCAACCCACAGGCCGGGTCCCATCATCGCGTGGAAGCAGCCTTCCACTGCCGGACACGCGAGAACATCTCCGTCGAGCAGAGCTCGCGGCGGGAGCTGCGGCTCTACTACATTGTGAGTGCACCCCCACGCCCCCCCCCCCCCCCCCCCCCCCTCCCCCAGTGCTCGTTCGCTGACCTCAGCCTTTCCCCATCCCAGCCGGAGAGAGAAGGGATGTTCCACCGGGGCTCAGGGCTGAACCTGACCAGCGGGCAGTACACGGCCCCCGTCCCGGGGTACTACACCTTCACGGCCACGCTGCACATCGGTGAGCCCTCGGCCCCCCCGCGACCCCGCCGGGGCGGTGGGGGGCGGCTCTGACGGTCCCGTCTGTCCCAGTGCACGGGGAGCAGCGGAGGAAGGGGCAGCCGTGCAAGGGGAATCGCCTGCGCGTGCTGATCTGCCTGCAGTCCCGCTGCCGGCACAACAGGTACGGCAGAGAGAGGGGCCCTGGGCCGGGGGAAGGGGTCCAGCATCCTCAGGGGAAGGAGGGACACGCACCCCCCAGCACCACCCTCCTGCTCCTGCAGCAACCTGGAGACCGTGTCCCGGCTGGAGAGCGGCGGTGACCTCTTCACCATCTCTGTCACCGGCGTCCTTTACCTGCAGGTGAGTGTTGCCAGCTCCGGTCAGGGCTGGGCCCGGCAGGAAGGTGCCTTCCAGGTCTCAGCCCAGCTCCGAGACCCAGGGATGCTTAGGGGTGCTGGGACACGACAGCACAGGCCACGGCTGGGCTGTCCCACCAGCCCCAAGTCCCAGGGATGCTGGGGTACGACAGCACAGGCCATGGCTGGGCTGTCCCACCAGCCCCAAGTCCCAGGGATGCTGGGGTACGACAGCACAGGCCATGGCTGGGCTGTCCCACCAGCCCCAAGTCCCAGGGATGCTGGGGTACGACAGCACAGGCCATGGCTGGGCTGTCCCACCAGCCCCAAGTCCCAGGGATGCTGGGGTATGACAGCACAGGCCATGGCTGGGCTGTCCCACCAGCCCCGAGCCCCAGGGATGCTGGGGTACGACAGCACAGGCCATGGCTGGGCTGTCCCACCAGCCCCGAGCCCCAGGGATGCTGGGGTATGACAGCACAGGCCATGGCTGGGCTGTCCCACCAGCCCTGAGCCCCAGAGATGCTCAGGGATGCTGGGATATGACAGCACAGACCATGACTGGGTTGTCCCACCAGCCTCGGTCAGCCTTTGCCCACAAAGGGGGGCGAGCTGCCCCTCCAGCTGAGCTGCCAGGTACAGGGCAGAGCTCTGCCCGGCATGCCCAGCAGTATCCCAGCGGTATCCCCCAGCGGTACCCAGCCCTCTCTCCCTCCAGGCTGGGCAGTACGCCTCCGTTTTCGTGGACAACGCTGCGGGCTCTCCCCTCACCGTTCGAAGCGGCTCCGATTTCAGTGCCATTCTGCTGGGGGTGTGAAAAGGCGCTGGCCACCACGCAGGGAACCTGCGCCAGGAGCAGCCAGACCCTTCCCTCTGCCAAGCACCATCGCACCCCCTGCTCAGCACCAAGCCCTGGGAAGAGCCTGCGCTGCTGCAGCTGCTGCAGGCTGGGCTGATACTGCTCGTGCAGCAGAACCATCCGGAGCTGGACTAAAGATCAGGGAGGAAAGGATGATGATGATGAAAATAATAAAGCAGCCTGACAAGAAGCTAAAGGAGTTCACTTTTCTCTAAAGGCTGGGGCTGGAAGTTTATCTTGGAAAACACTACCGACAGCAGCAGCAGCCAGCTCCTGTCTCTGCAGGGCTCCGCTCCCACCACACTGGGTGCCGGTGCCTGGAAAAAGCCCCACACCTCCATTTTTGCTCCCAGCAGATTTCCCTGCCCAGCTTCTCAGCATCCTGAAACAGATTATTTTTATCACACTCACTCCCCTGCAATGTTTCCGCAGTGAATGTTTGCTGGCAGAAGCCAACGTTCTTCGCAGCTAATCTTCAGAGCAGTGTCCTGATAACGCTGCACATGCGATTAAAGCAAATTCCTGCCCCATAGCTTTCCACGCCAGGCGTTCCCTGCCCGTGGCATCGGGCCCAGGTCGTGGGCAGCGCAGATATGCTCCTTGCTTCAGCTCCGATAGCCATCCGAGCCGAGGACGGGCGCAGGGCTACGTGCCGGAGCGAGGGCTGCAGCGGTACCCAGGCAGGCTGGGCGTTTCATTTCTCAGTAGCACTTAGGGCCAGGCCAGCTGTGCCAGCCACACCATGATAGCCCGGGCTGCACCAGGCCCCACCTTCGCCATGGGACCCGTGCACGTAGGCAGGGGGGAGGCAGCCTCCTCCTGCTGGACCTGGCTCTCAAAGGCTTTCCCAGCCCTGCCTGGCCTTCTCCACAGACTGCATCTCCTCACAGCCCGGTGAAACAGCTGTTGGTGCAACTCTTCGTGGGTGGGGGTGTTGGATCTGGGGCGGGGGGGGGGGCTCTGGCTATGCAGTTTCAATGCTGACCTCTTCCCCACAGCACAGAACTTGTCTCCGAAATGCCAGACACGCTTTTCCCCCAGCTGAGCCATGAGCCAAGGCCCCTGCAGCTCCTGCCCGGCTGAGCAGGCAGCACCACACGTGACAGGGAGCCAAGGCAGTCCTGCTCTGATCCGCCACCTTCCCTCCCTGCCAAACACGCCCGAGACAGAAAAACAGGAAGAGTTGAGTCCCACGGAGCTACTGGGGGACTAATTTAGGTATTGGGAGGGGGCTAGAAGCTCAGTCAGCCCTACACAGAGCTGCACATGCAGCATTTCTGCATGGGCCACGCCATGGCGGTGGTTCCAGAGGTCCACCTGCTGAGCAGTGAGGCAGGGTGGTCCCTGCCATAGCGGGATGCTGCTGAGCAGTGAGGCAGGGTGGTCCCAGAGCTCCCCACCATAGCAGGATGCTGCTGAGCAGTGAGGCAGGGTGGTCCCAGAGCTCCCCGCTGTAGCGGGATGCTGCTGAGCAGTGAGGCAGGGTGGTCCCAGAGCTCCCCACTGTAGCGGGATGCTGCTGAGCAGTGAGGCAGGGCGGTCCCAGAGCTCCCCACTGTAGCGGGATGCTGCTGAGCAGTGAGGCAGGGCGGTCCCAGAGCTCCCCACCATAGCAGGATGCTGCTGAGCAGTGAGGCAGGGCAGTCCCAGAGCTCCCCACCATAGCGGGATGCTGCTGAGCAGTGAGGCAGGGCGGTCCCAGAGCTCCCCACCATAGCAGGATGCTGCTGAGCAGTGAGGCAGGGCGGTCCCAGAGCTCCCCACCATAGCAGGATGCTGCTGAGCAGTGAGGCAGGGTGGTCCCAGAGCTCTCCGCTGTAGCGGGATGCTGCTGAGCAGTGAGAGCGTTTTCAGGGAACCTCTTGCAGACCCCACCCTACCAGGAAATCCAAGCAAGCAGCTCTTTCACTTCCACTGAAGCTGGGGTCGAACCCGCCTTTCTAACGGGCTACCCACCAGCACGGAGAAGGCCGCTGCACAGCGCCTGCTGCGCCCCGGGGACGGGCAATACGATCCATTTTATGGAAGCAGTTATTAACTGTACCTTAACACTACGCACGATGTTCCTAGTCGGAGCTGCGCTTCCAGTAATCCTAAAGTGAAAGGAGGAGGAACTGTCAGAGGAGGGAGGGGGAAGAGAAGACGGGAAGGGCCAACTGATCCTTCTCTTAGCAGCTCTCATGCTGGAATGAAGCGAGGCCTCCCGGAGGGAGCACCAGAGATGGGTGCTTGGCTCAGCTCCCGCAGCACACAGCTCTCCCCAGCACAGGAGCTGTGAAAAGCAGGGAGGCAAGAAGGGTGGGTGGGGGGAAGCAGCCCCTCTGAGAGCTGCCATCAGGGTTTCTTTTGCCGCTGACTGAAGAAAACACATGCTATTTCATCTTGGCTCTCAAGAGCAGCAGCAGCAGCGCGCATTGCTAACGCGGGCAATTCTCTCTCGGCTCGTCCTGCAGTACAGTCTTACGTCAGAGTACGCAGGGACGGCTGGGAGCGGAACAAGCTGGCAGAGGCAAGCGCTACCCAAAATACGTGCCCGAGGCAAGCATCCTTCCTCAGCGCTCTGCAGGAGATGCGGAAGGCTAGCGAGAGCTGGGCCGAGCTAGCCTCACCGTTAGCACAAGCCCACAGACTCTGACTTCAGCTGCAGCAGAAATAGATGAACGACAGCCCAGCCACCTGTCCCAAACAGGACAGCTTTTGCACGCTCGAGATGACAGCCCAGGATCCGGGACTGTTTCCCAAAGCTCCAGGGGACACGGGGAACAGAAGAGAGCCCGGGAAGCCTCACAACCCTGCACTGAATGGTAGGCACCACCGCACCAACCTGCCCAGCCCCTCCCTGGGACAGCAGTTCCTCACGTGGAGGAAGGAGGTTGCGCAAGAAACCACCGTATGGACCCACTCGCTCATCTTCCTCACCGCGCCATCTCCCTCACAGGACGGGAAAGTTGCATAATCCAGAATTTAGGTGCATTGGTAGCCCAGTCCGTTTAGCTTTCACACTGTTACTTGGTTTCAAGCCAAATTTTCTCTGGAAAACAGCACACCGACTCTCTGCAGCAACAGCTGGTAGAGGAATGGGAACAGGATATCAGACACGAGTGCCTAAAACAGGAGATGCCCGCTCCTCAGATAGCACAGACAAGCACAGAGCCTCTCGCCTTTCCTCAGCTGTCTGGCAGGTCCATTCCCTGAAAACTTTCCCAGTAAACATCAGGAGCAAACTCCAGCCGCTTTTGCTGCACCCACAACGGTGATGAAATCCCACCGTTTTCTGCAGGCAGAGGGAAGGTAGAGTGCTGCTCTGCAAGCAGTGTCTGTGTCACCCGGCTGCGTGCAGCCTCACCGCTCGGCTTCAGAACCCGCAGATCGCCTTCCCAGCACGGAGACGACAGCCCACACAGTACAGCCCCACGGGGAGCTCCCACCGAGTCCCAAGAGCTCAGGCCTCGCCCAGGGCCTCATACAAAGCTCAAAGACACCAACAGCAGAACTGCACTGTTTGGAACAGCTGGCAGAGTTCGTGCCCACAGATGCCTGCTCTTGCTAGCACCTCTGCCAAAGGGATTTATTTGGTTTGCCAAGACAGTCACGGAGGGTCGACAGGACAAGAGATTTCCGCACAGGCTGATCCACTGTGGCAGCCACTTAGAAAACACTGCCAGCCAAGTGAGCTAAAACTATTAAAAAAAAAAAACAACAACCAAAACTTTATTTACACCGAGGAGCATCCAGCAGGACCCTCCCTCCCCCGGACACACATGCACGCACACCCACTCCTCCCTTCCCTTACATCCACCACAGGCTGAGGCTCCTGCTGCCGCACCTCATCTCTCAGTGCTCTATCCGGACCACCATGACGGTGACGTTGTCTGCCGACCCTCGCTGTACGGCCTTGTTGGCCAGTCTGTTACACGCAGCTTCGTATCTGGCGTCTGCTTCTAACTTCCCTTCTCTTGTCGGGATGTTCTTATCCTGTTGGGACGAGGAAAGACGACGCTGACTGCTCCCAGCAGAGCGCATAGGTGCAAGCACACAGTGATTTCCAAGCATGGGGAAGCAAAACAAGTAAGGGCAACCTCAGGTACAAGGGAGGATATCGTGGGAGAAGTACATGCCTGCAAGTCAGAGTCATCCCATTTCGTGCTCCCTGCACTGACAAACCCAGCCCCCACGCTGCCTTCTCCTCACCTCCAGGCAAGACACAATGAAGTTAACAGCTTCTTCTGGTGTGAAGACTTTAAAGAGGCCATCGCACGCGATCAGAATGAACCTGGAAATCAAACAAGGTTCCAAGGATAAATCTTTGGCTCCCCAGTGATGAAAAAAAAATCCCTCCAAGCTATGGGTACCCACACTCCGATCCAAACAGAAGCTGCCATAAAGCTCATGTGAAAATCCCTTAGAAGCCCCGAAGTCCTCTGGGACTCCACAACCTACCATTCACAGAGCTGAGGCAGTGCAAAGTACAGGCCAAAGAGCCAGGAAAACCATGGAAGACCTAGATCAGGACATCCTGGCATCCCTGCTGACACTGCACCGTTAGGCAAGACACCATGCCCTGCTGGAAAGCTCCATTATTTCTCTAGGAACTACTGCTTTCCTTTTAGTCCTTTCCATGCACGTATTTTCCCTGTGAAGCAGCTTATGCAAGGAAACAGAGAAACACAGCCAGCTTTAAATCCCTTTAAATCCTTTACGTTCCCATGCTCTCGAGGTATGGGATAACTTCATTTAAATAGAAATATTCAAAGGAGAAGTCAGCAGCTTAACCCAGCAGCAGAGCCACAACTGTGATTGGAAAACCCCACCACAGTGTATGAAGACTGCAGAAGGTTGAGGGGATGCAAAGCCTAAGGTGAGGGGAGCTGCCTCCCAGCTCTCCACCAGAGGATGGGAGAGAGCCTGCTGCGAACTTCCTGCCTGCACGGGGGATTGTGTTAACCAGGAGCCCTAACCGGAGTCGCTGGACAAGGAAAACTACAAGTATCCTGCAAAGGTGGCCTGCCAGCCAGAGCAGCACACGTCTCTAAAGGCTTCGCTTCAGAGCCTGACTCTCAGAATAGCTTTAGAAATATCGGTTGATCACTGGATGGGGAACTCTAATCCCAGAAAAAGCAGCAGCGCTGGGTTACACTCTCACCTCAGAGCGGCCGCAGGGCCACACCGACATGAAAGTTCACAGCAACTTGTCACTGCCAGTCGTATGTCAGAAAAGCACCTCAAATCTCCAAAGAGCAGAGCCGAACGCCATGGTATTTGTGGGCACCATGGCTGCTAGAAACAACTCTTGGACAGGACAGGGATCCAAGGATTCAAGCCTTAACCAACTGCTTGAACACCGGTGTATGAACTTATTCAGAGCACAGAGGAAGCCTGAGGCTCACGTATGTTATCACTGCTGCGAGGCCAGTTTGGCCAACAGGAGCCTTCGCAGTACCTTGGCAGACTGAGGCAGCAGCATTATCCCACTGTACCGATAAGGAACCGGAGCGATGTCAGCAGTAAGAGCATCCTCTGATGCTGGGTGAACAGTCTGGAGCGCCTTGGCCCCAAGAGCAGAGCGCACGGGGTCACGCAGCTTGTGCCGCTCCTGCTGAGCGGAGCCAGGACGCGGCGCAGCCCTTGCGCGCGGGCGCACCTTACCTGTCGTTGTGCGTGAGTTGGCAGCGCTTGATATCTGGCACAGAGATAACACCACAGCGTTTGTACTGCCCGTCCCCAATGGAGCGGGAAACCTCCAGCACTCCTAAGACTCTTCCATCCCTGCAAAAAGGAAGAAAATTTAAGATTCCCCCCACATGCGCATATCGCGCTGCACTGCCTCACGGGGACGCTCTTCACTCTGCCTTCAGCTGCCCTGTATAAATCCTGATCCACTTCCCCAGCAATTTCAAATCTTCCCTTCAAAGTCTCCTCCCTTTCTGCATGTCTGTGTGAAGCTCTGGGAAACAAGTGGAGATGGGGAGGAAGAATTGAAGTCACAAGAATTCCATCTCCCTGCCCTAACTCAAGTCCTGCTTAGCCTAGCAAGCCAGGCAAGAGTTCTGCGCCGAGCTGAGCTCCCAGAGGTGCAGGTTTGCGTTCACAGATTGTTTTTTGGCAAGGTATCCAGCAAAGTGCGTTTCAACAGAAGCAAAGAGTGGCAGCGTGCGAGCCCAAGTCTGGGCCAGCAGCCCCTCCTGGGCTCTGCCTGTCAGGACACCAGCCCCTACTCAACCACGGGCAGTTCCAAGGAGCGAGAACCACAGCACCTTCTCCTGATCACCTGCCCCAACGGAAGCAGCTTCCCCCACTCCACCTTTCCAACAATCAAGCATCTTCTCCCCCCAGAAGGCTCTTCTGTGCACTCTGGAAGGATGCAAACTCACTCATCTCGTAGTCCAACCAGCTTTGCTGGAGATAAAAGCGAGCGGCAAGGCACGTCACAGAGATCTGATGCTCACACACTTTGCAGTTTATCTCTTGGGTCCAACTTACTGGACTACAGGCAGTGGGAGAGGCTCCCAGGCAGCCAGGGAGAGGTTCCCTCAGTTCTCAAGAGAGCTAACAGACACCAGCCCATCTCTTTCCTGCATGCAAAGATAGATCAGTGCTAAGCAGGAGCAGCAGCATGTGCTCTCCAGAGATAAGGGGAACAAGGCCCTTCAGACATGGCAGTGTGAGAGAACTGAGCCCACCCCTCCCCATCCCGGGGGACATTCTGCCTCCGCAGGCACTAAGGACACATCACCTGCACCTAGTCCTCTCTTGTGAGGATGCCCTTAGATCAAGAAGCAGCCTCCAGAGAAGTGGGGGAGCCTGGCCAGGGACATGAGACACGGCTGCTGTGTTCAGCACCCGCTGCGCAAACAGCCCTGCAGACCTACATGCATGGGAACATCGAGATAATCCTGCTCTGGCTGCAGAACCCCACCTCCTACTGCAGACCACCTCACTGCACCAGCTAACCCTCAGGGAAGAACACTGAGGGCTCCTTGTGCCCTTACAAACAACCTCCCCGATTCCAGGACAGAGGGGGAGAGGTGATGTTACAAGAAGTGAGTTCTGTTCAATGCCACCGTGCACAGCAAGCGATCACTTCAACCAGCCCATCCAGCTCTGGAGCTCCAGCTCTGCAGGGCAAGCTTAAGCACATCCATGCTTGAATCATGCTGCCAGGCTTTCCCATGGGCTCCTCCTGCCTCTGCAGCACAGCACCCCACTGCTGTCGTAAGGCTTGGGAAACCAGCCCCACCAACCAACTCAAGCCACCGAATCCTAGGACATCTCGGGCACCACTGTGCCTCCCTGGGCAGCAACAGATTCTCATAGAATCACAGAATGGTTTGGGCTGGAAGGGACCTTAAAGATCATCTAGTTCCACCCCCCCTGCCATGGGCAGGGACACCCTCCACTAGACCAGGTTGCTCCAAGCCTCATCCAGCCTGGCCTTGAAGACAGCCAGGGATGGGGCACCCACAGCTTCTCTGGGCAACCTCTGCCAGTGCCTCACCACCCTCTCCATGAAGAATTTTGTCCTTCATATCTAATCTAAATCTCCCTGCTTTCAGTTTAAACCCATTACCCCCTGTCCTGTCACTACAGGCCTGTGTAAAAAGTCCCACCCACCCCCAGTTTCCTTGTAGGCCCCCTTCAGGTACTGGAAGGCTGCAATAAGGTCTCCCCAGAGCCTTCTCCAGACTGAACCAGCCCAACTCTCTCAGCCTGTCCCCATAGCAGAGGTGCTCCAGCCCTCTGAGCATCTTCGTGGCCTCCTCTGGACTTGCTCCAACTGGTCAATATCCTTCTTATGCTGAGGGCTCCAGAGCTGGACACAGCACTCCAGGCGGGGTCTCATGAGAGACCCCTCTGGTCTCTAACATGCATACTGGGCTCAGGAAAACTCCAGAAACTCAGTGCTCAGATCTGCTCACTCACACCCTTTAGGTACTCACCTGACATTTCCCCCAGCTTTCTGTATCCGCATACGCTCCTCGTACTGGGTGGGGTTGTGCTCCTTACTGAGGCTTAAGGCTGCATGTTTCTGACTCTCTTCATTGTAACGACACAGAATCGCCTGTGCTGACAAAAGACCCTCGTGAGTAAACAATAAAACCGCAGCGAGAACTTGAGAGCTGCCAGCTGGGGCTGTGTCTGGCCGGGAGCAGTGAGCAGCCGTGTTCCTCAGGCTCAGGCCTAGGGCCAGCGCTGTTCCGGATTTGTATCAGTGATCTGGATGCAGGAGCTGATGGCACCGTTAGCCACTTTCCTGATGATACTAGACTGGGAGGTGCTGTTGACTCTCAAGGGACAAGAGGCCTTGCAGAAGGATCTAGACAGATTGGAGCACCAGGCAATCATCAACGGCGTGAAATTTAACGAGAACCAACGCCAGATTCTGCAGCTGGGGCAAAGTAACGCTGGACACAAGTATGACTTGCAAGAGGAGCAGCGGGAGAGCAGCCCTGCAGAAAGTGATCTGGGGGAGCTGGTGCGCAGCTGGCTCCGTAGGAGCCAACCCTGTGCCCTGGAACCAGGAGGACAAACCGCAGCCTGGGGCACAGCGAACACAGCACGACTGGCCGGCCAGGAGAGGGGATCGTCCCACTGCGTTCAGCACTGCTGCGGCTTCACATGGGGTGCTGTGAGTGGGTTTGGGCCCCACCAGCTAAGGGCGTGAAGGTACAAAGAACAGTTGGGGAAGCTCACGGCAACGGGGACATCCTACACAAACTCCCTGCCCTTCAGGGCAAATAAGGCTCTCGGAGGAACTGAGACGCCGGCAGTGGGCTACTCCATTCTGCTTACCCGGCTGTCTCCAAGGTTGGCTATGTAGAGAATATTGTCAACAGCTAGGACACAGGTAGCTGTGGAGCCATCCTTCCACGCTGGCTTCCTGGAGGGATCAAAAATGAGATTAGAGTGAGAAAACCACGTTTAAGGAATTAGTCAGAGAGCGCTCCTGGGGACGCAATGAAACGTTACGTGCCAACACGCATCAGTCTGCCAGCACGAGCCCCCAGCAGCTGCCTGCAAGCAGCCAGGGAAACTGTTGGTAGTAAATAGCGAGCTGGACAAGGACAGAGGAGCTGCATGGAGTACCACCTTCCTCATGCGTGGCTGGTGCCCAACCAGTTCAAGTACTGCCAGCTACGCTCTCGCCACACCAACCCTTCCTCACACTCAGCTCCCAGGAAAGCTCGTCTGTGGCTGGAACAAATTATAGCATCGTGAGCAAACAAGCACCCAAAACTCCTCCTCGGGAGACTCCTTCGCAGCAAAAGGAAGGCAGAGCCAGGTCTGCAGAAGAGTTGCCTTCCTTTGCCTTTCTCTTTCCACAGTACTCCTGCCTGCCTCAGTCCCCCCCACCCCACCTCAGCAGCACCACCGCTTGTTCAGTCACTCCTGGTGTTTCACTTGCTGTAGTTAAGCTTGTAACTCCAGAGCTCTAGGTAAAACGAGAGGTGTTTCTTAGGTTACAGCTGCCAGAGTAGTCCTCTCCACAAAGAAGCCCGGCTGCGATGCCACTCTTCACTGAAACCAGCTTTGAGAGACTGATTTCTAGACCTATTTCACCCAGTTTTTCCTAACTTTGAAGGCGTGGCTGAATCAAGATCATTCATTTTGTCATCAGTACAGCCATTGCTAGCAACCCTTTGTAGCACCTTTGTCCTAAAGTCACGTTTCTGAGCAAACAGAGGCCCGTTTGGAAATGACACTGTTGTGACAGACTCAAGGAAGCTTTTTCTTTTTGCCTGGTCAAACTTGTTAAGCTGATTAGGCTTAAGAGACTGAGCCAGTTTGCAATTTATTTCAAACCGAAAGTTTGCAGGGACTCTCAGAATCAGATGCATCAACAATCCGCACCTGTGTTAGAGGTGTCACTATGAAATAACAAAAATCCCACAAACGTGTAGAGGACTGGTAAAAAGGGACCAACAAAGTATTTGAAATGCAATCTGCATCTTCCTTAGGCCAGACAGTTGGGTGTGCCAGTTCAGCAGAGACTGAGAGAAGGGAATGGTGTCTGCACACAAAACCCAGCTGGGAGGCAGGTTGGCGTTTACCCCACAGAAAGTAGTTGCTGCGCTTTTCAGCTTCGTTTTAAAAAGAAACAAGTTTAAGATGAGGGATATCCTTCATCAACATCTCTGTTTTCAAAAGAGATGAAGAAAGCAAGGTTTAAACAGGGAGAGTTAAGGCTTTCAACAGAGCATTAAAAATGCCCTCCAAGAGGTGCTCCAGCCTGGCAAGCACATACTCACTCAGAGGAACGCAGCTCTAGACAGCTGCGCACAGCAGCCTGCAGAGTACTGCTCTACCGATATGCTCCTGCCACATGCTGGTGCCACGAACACAGAGATCCCATCTCGGGCAGCATGGGATAACTCACTTGAGCAACGCAAGTCTCTTAGGAAGGTGGCAAACAAGGTACCCTGGTAAGGACAGAGGTGCATTTCTGGTCATGTTTTGGTTCCTTCCTTTACCAGGAAGGTCTGTTTTAGTCTAAGGGGTCCTACAGACCGCTCACCACAGAGTGAGACCAGAACATGCTGTGGTTGAGCTCCAGCAGGCACTGCCTGGCACAGCTAAGCTGGATGGGGCTTTGCCAAAGCAGAGACACGACTCAAGGTTTGCCCTGCCCTGCTCAGAACGAACGCCTGCAAGATGCAAGCTAAGAAATACAAACTTACTGGCTGGATGCCTGCTTTAGAAACTCTTCATCCGTGTGCTTGAAGGTGTCCAACAGGCATCTCTTCACAGTTTTCTCCACACTGACTACTTCACCTGTCAGACGGGGAAAACAGCAATTAAGCTCCACCTAAAACCTATTTGCCCTATCCAGTCCCTCCCGTCACTCATCCAGCATTCCATCAGGCAGTGCATCTCTCCGATCCTCTGCGGAGCAGCTACAGCACATCCTGGGCTCAGGCTACCAAAAATCTGCTCAGTGGGGTGTATGGAGTATTCCTGACACCACCCCCTCCCCATGGGTGTATTTTCACGCTTGAAGTGGCACTGGCAACAGTGCATCTCACACTTGGTGTGTGGTTCACAACTCCCTACTTGTACCCTTGAGCCAAAAAGGATTCCAGCCCTCTTCCCTGGGAGACAGTGCAGTCTCGCAAGCCCACTGGGAATAAGGAGTTGGAACTATGCCCAGTGAAAGCAGTTTCCCTATCCACCGCCACAGCATCAAGGCAGAAAAGGTGATGGTTGTCCTACAGCCCTTATTCCATTTCTCTCACCTTTCGGAAATTTCTTAATCAGGTTTTGGTGCAGATTCTGTGCTGCAAATTTTGACGCTCGGACTCCCCCGTGGCCATCAAAAACAGCAAAGTACGAGACACGTGTGCTGTGAGGGAACGAAGAGTAGCAGAAAGGGGCTAAGAAACACCGTTAGCCAGAGAGTGCAATTGAGTACATTCATCTCTAACAGCCTGCCCTATGTTGGCCAAACTGAATAAATACTGCGCTCCAAGGCACAAACACTGGCACCAAGCCTCTAAGCTCACACATTCAAGCATTTACATGGATTCTGTAGCACTGAGCTGAGAACTTTCTTGTCATTTTCCACCCTCAGGGAAATGAAGGGCAGAAGAGAGCTTATAGGCAAATATCTGGCATAAAAGCAGCTAAATATTTCAGCTGAAGGGCACTGCAACTCCCCAGCTACGTAGACATCAGTCTATCCAAACCAACAGTTCCCTCCGTGCCTAAACTTGTTGAAACAATGCTACAGACAAACTCAGATCCCTCACTACAGGAAGCTCTCATGACAGTATTGCCTCAGAAGCTAAATCCAGTATGAAGAAGATGCTCAAGAGCATTCCTTTGAATACACACACTCAAATCTGTTCAATTGTTATGAGATTTAAACTTTTCAAATGAGTTCTGACATCTGTTTTCTCTTCTTTGAGCATTCTCCACTGCCATAGTTAGGGCTTTACACACTGTAAAATCCTCAAGGCAAGGCCTGATTACTTATAATTAAACTGAAGGTCTCCAAACGTTCATGCTTACATTTGGGCAACAGCGGCTCAATATCCAGAGTTATCAGGCCCTCGCAATCCTCGTGAGGGCAGTGACTGAATGCCCTGAGCACCCCTCAAAGGGCGGCATTTGTAAACAGCAGTCCTGTGATTTGCCCAGGAACACCGCTAACGATTCAACCCAGGTCTCCCAACAGTAAGCCCAAACGACACACCACAATGAGGCGCAGTCAAGAGCATCAGCTGCCTAAAGCAAAAAGGGTCACATCATGGGCTTAGCTGAAGCAAGCTGAGCTCCTTCGCCCTTGTGACAGCTGCCACCCACAGCTTTATTCTGGCAGCTGGGACCTACTTACATTTGGGAAGGCAGAGGCTGGCATTCCTCGGTGATATCGTTTAAGATGACATGTGCGTCCTGCATATCTTCTCTTTCACCTTTCCTCTCTGCCACATAACCCTTCAATCCAAGAATGCCCACCGACCCTAAAGGGGAACAAAGCACGCACGCAGATCAAACTCCCCCGTCTCCTCAGCTCAGGCTAAAATCAGCGACCACTTGTCACTTCCAGAACCCCATCCTGGCCACGAACCGAAGTACGGCCCTTGTCCTCTAACAAAACCCCTGGCACCTTCTGCTGGACAGGGTCTGTTGATTTTGTAACACGGGTGTTTAAGTGCCCCCAAGGTCAGCAGCCACGAAAGCCGCTCGCCCTCATTTTGGCAGGACTGCTGGGCATCAGACAGGGCTCTTACCAAAAAGGGGCTGGGGGGCAGGGGAAGCGTGCAGCACTGAACCTGCAGATTAAACAAAGCACAGCTTTAAAGAGTGCACTGAAGGCAGGAAATCTGCTGTTTCCAGAACATGTCCTTTCCTTCCCTGAACACATCTCATTCCCAGAGCTGCGACGTAACACGCAGGCACCGGCACAGAACTCAAATCCTCTCTCTGTTACAGCAAGTCTCTCTCTCGCTTTCTTAGCAGCAACCCAGTGGAGAGATTTGCGGGTGTGGCAACAGGAACTGGTGTGGCTCTAGCCTCCTCTTGGCAGCACAGGAACTTAGCCTGTAAACGCCAAGGTGCTTGCTGCTCAGCTTCTGCCACTTCAGCAGGGCTGATAAGAAGGCCCAGGTGAGGCAGGCGGAGTGCCAGGGAGCTCGAGAGCTTCCACAGCCCACTGCAGCAGTCTGGTCCCTACAAGAGGCTGAAAATGCAAGCAGACTGAAAAACCAAAGCTTAGCTTTGGTCTGGACTTACTCAGCCCATCGTCAAAAGTACAAATCGAGTACATTTGTTTTCAAACTGTCTGAAAACCTTTACAAACTTTCTTTTCCACAAGTTCTTCCCTGCCATTCTTCTCTTCCTCCTCCAAGGACTTTCTTTTCTCCCCTTTCTCGTGGCTCCCTGCTGACGAGACCTGCTCAGTAGCACTGGAGGCTGAAAGAAAGCAAAAATGCAGGCAGCTGAAGTCTTCCAGCTCTGTTTTACTCACACAGTAAAGCAAGTCCTTTCATACCCAAGCACTCCCAGGAGCGCAGGCTTGCACACTCACGCAGCATTGAGTGACCAGAGCTATTGCTGAAGAATACATACCGATTGACCACAAACACACAACTTCACTCAGCATGTACAGCTCGTGGGACGCATCACTAACCCAGCGAGCGCCAATCTGGTCACTTCACGTTGTGTGACCCTACCTCGGGCACGGTACAGTTGCGTTTGGCCGTCAGGCTGTTCATTCTCCCCGCCAACCCACAGTCTGTTTCTTAACTACCAGCTGGTTTTGCAGTTAACTGCTCAGGAAGTTAATGTTAGAGGTTGGAACACTTCTAATGTTTTTAAAATTATTATTGATTGTGTCTATTTGTGTCCCATGGCTGAAACACCCTCCACTGGACCAGGTTGCTCAAAGTCTCATCCAGCCTGGCCTTGGAGACAGCCAGGGATGGATGGTGTAGTGAATTATCTCACCTCCTCCCAGGTGCTCACAAACACTTGGCTGCATGCAGAACACCTTGCCAGACCAGCAGTCTGGTTTTGATGATGTTTACAGCTAGGAACAAGAAGGCAGCCTCTACCCACAGCAGAAAACCAAACGAAGCCAGGGCAGTGGCAGCACCAGGCCAGCGCTGCCTTCACTCTTAGGGGAGCTTTCAGGCACAGACAACAAGGGTCCCCAAAAGACATCCAAGGGACACACTTCTGGGAACAGACTTAACATTTAAAGAGTCAGAATACTGATTTAAACAATCACTGCACAAACAGAGCGCCACTACCAGTGTTGGCCAACCTGGACACCAGGTTAGCCTGCCACACATCCAACACAACAGGCTACATCAGTGGGTTTTCCTGAGGAGGGCAAGTCAGCAGAGGCTTGGTGAGACCATTCAGCTCCTTACCTGTGTCACCGCTGCTGGCTGGTGGAAGATCATCGAAGAGTAAAGAGCCTCCTTTCCCTGGAGCACAAGAAAAAGGCAAGAAGAACTACATACCCTCTGTCACTCTGAGGTGATAATGTTGTGTGTACGCCCCTCCTAAGGTGTGGAAATTACAAAATGCCAGTTTACCAAAGCAAGCCAAATTTCAACGTCTGTTACTGGATAGTGGGGGCAAATGCAGGCCTTACATCAGTTCCAGAGAATATTTATATGGACCGTACTATGGAACACATACGGAACATCTATAACATTCTGGTCATCAGAAAAACAAACCATAAGAGGAAAGCAGCTGCTCTGTGCACCAGTGCTAACGTGTCTCTTTTTATCCTGTCTAACAAAGAAAAGGGTTTACACAAGTTTCATCTCAAGAGATGCTGATGCAGAAAACACAGGACACCAAACTAATGGCAGGAGTGGAGCATCCATACCTGAGTCAGCGCTGCTGGCTGGTGGGAGATCATCAAAGAGCAGAGACCCCTTCTGAGCTTCCTTCCCTGTAAGGCACCAGGGCAGAGTCAGGACCCACCACAGGCGCTGGTTTCTGGAAGGGCTGCCCCCCAGGTGAGGAGAGCCCTGGCTGCCTTTCTTCCATCTCTAATTTAGGTAGTTCCTACAGGAGCAAAACAACCTCCTGCCTGGGGATGACGTGAACTTTTGTACTGAAAACAGCTTTTTTCTCTTTTTTTGGCTACTTCAGCTAACACGACTGCATCTCTCCACGGACCCACAGCAGCACAGGGCAGGGAAAGGCTCTAGCACGGCCTAAACCGCATGGCTCACTGTGCCTGATGGAGCCCCAGGGAAAAGCATACAAAACCCCAAGCGCTGTAATTTCTCCGGTGATGCTGCAGCCGCCCCCTCCCCCCGCTCCCCTGCCGCCCCGGGGCGCTCCCTGTACCGGCAGGCCAGCCGGGCGCCGAGCCGGCGCCTTCCCCCGGAGAGGCTCGCTACCCACGGCCACGCTGAAGCAGGCCCGAAGGGGCGCCGCGGCCTGACCTGGGTGAGGCCCTGCCCCGGGGCCGCGCGGGGCGGGGCAGGACGGCGGTTAGGCACCCGCCTCAAGGGTCGAGGCTCCCCTCACCCGCCGCCGAGGAACCGGGCTCCGGGAGGTCCCCGAACAGGTCCATCCTGCCGCCGCGCCGGCAGCGCCGCCGCCGAGGCCGCTTCCTCCTGCCCAGGCGCCGCCCCACCCCCCCCGACCGCCAGTCTCCCCGCGAGGCCAATCAACGGCCGCGGATGGGCCGGAAGTAGGCGGGGCGAGAGCGGAAGGCCGCCGTCGGCCCGGCCCCGCCCCGTCGGTCCCTCCGGCGGGAGGCGGGGCTCCCCTCCCACCAACGCCTCTCCGCCAATCGGAAAGCTGCACAGCCCCTGCCAATCAATCCCGTTGTCTCGCGCCTTGCTCCGCCAGGCTGTCCAATCGCTGGCGCGGCGGGAAAGGCGCGCTGCGCCCCCTGGCGGCCGCAGCCCGGTACCCGACGGGCTCAGCCCCGGGCCGGTACCCGGTGGGCCCCGGGGGCGCCCTCCCCGCCCCCCCGCCTCAAGGAGAGCTCTGTGGCGTTTGCGTTAAATACCACATTTATTTCAGAACCGAACAAGCCTCACGTGCGCGCGGACGGCCGGGACCCGAGGCGCCAACCCCCGGCAGCAGAGGCAGAGAGGGCCCGGGGGCCGCCGCCATCGCCGGCAGGAACCGGAGGGCGTGAGGGGCGGCCTCCCTGCTCTGCAGGCCCCTGGCCTGTCTGCCGGTGCTTGCCCATCCTCCGCTCCACAGTTCCCCTGTGAGATTTCCCTTCTGATGGGGCTCACGGTCGTGCCTAAACCTGGGCTTTGCGTGCCTCGTCCCAGGGGGCCGCGGTGGTAGAGGGGACGGGTGGACGGGCACCTGGCTGGGGGAGCGCGGTGCTGGCGAGGGCAGAGCTGGTAAGACGGCGAGGGTGGCCCACTAGCCGGGGATGTCGTGCAGGAATGCTGCGGGCATCAGGTGAGCAGCCATGTCTCCCTTGGCCCCGTGTGCGGCTGCCCCCAGCCGAGCCGTCTGCTCTGCAGGTTTGCTGGCCTCAGGCAGGCTTCGGCTCCGGCTGGAGGACACCCGTCCCACGGCCGCCCCTCGTCTATGGCACAGGCAGCACCGCCTGGCCATGGCCGGTGAACCCGTGTCTGGTCTCTGGCAGATGCGGGTCCTGTCTCTGCTAGAAGCTGCCTCTGCCCTGGAGGAGCCTCCCCTCTCCCCTGGGCCACCCAGTGTTCCCACCCTAGCCCCTTACGCTTAAACTTGGGATGGTACCAACTAGTCCTTTCCCGGGGCACGGGAGCCAGGATGTTGCAGCCCGGGCCCCCTGCTTTGCCTCGGCTGCAGCTCTGCCCCTCTGCACCTCCAGCCAGGCACCCCTCCCTCCACAAAGGGCACGAGTCAGCCTCCAGGTCTCTAAAATGGATCACAGGGAGGGAAAAAAACCCAGTTTGATGGGGAGCTTGTCCTGGGTGGGCAAGCTGCCACCTGCCTGGGGAGCGGGGCTGGGAGGGGCAGCCCCAGGGCGTCTTTGGGCTGGAGCGATGGGGTGAGACGCCCAAAGAGCAGTGGCGAGGCTGGGCAGGAGCGGCAGGGGCTCCCCAAACCCTTTCCATGACCTGCAACCCAAGCTGAGCATCACCTGATGCTCAGCGAGGGGGTCCCTGCAAGCCTCTGCCCGCCTGCCACGTCCTTACCCATCCGTGCCCCCCACGACATGAGCAGAACGAGGAGAAGACGGCACCATGTCCAACACACACACACGCACACACACACACACACCACAGACAGCGCGGGGAGGTGCGGCGGAGCCAAGGCGCAGCCGTGCTGTGCAAGGGAAGGTCAACCGCAAAGGCGTGACAGCGAAGCTGGGGGGTGCTCAGGAGATGTGTGATGGAAGATGCTCGCCTTCCCGCCCGGAGCTGTGCCAGCTACTTGGGAAGCCCCGAACTAAAGCATCCCCCCATGGGTGAGAGAAGGGAGGAGGAGGAGGAGAGGGAGAGCTGCTGCTGGGGGAGGTGGGAAGCGGTGATGGCTGGAGGAGAAGGTCTTTTCAGCAGAGCCACCTCCGCCACAGGAAGCCCCCTGGATTAACGTGCCAACAGAGTCAGGGTGGGAAGGAGGTGAGCACTCACTCTGCAGCAGGGGAAGAGGAGTGAGAAAACACCAGCTACAACGGTAAAAAGAAGCCCCCATCCCCCACCCTGACACCCCACGCTGGCCTCTTCCCTGCCCCTCCGACCTGCTTCAAGCCTGTCGTCTTGCCGGGAGGAGAAGGGACATGACAGCCCTTTTGGGAAATGGCAACGAGAATCCTGTGAATTGGGATGGTCATTCCTAGCCCTGACTCCTGGGGAACTTTACCATCCAGCTTTGAAAGCTGAACCTCCACCCTCCCCATAGGGATGGGACACTCAGCATCCCACCCAAAGAGGGAGGGAGTCCCTTTGGACAAGCTCCCCGGGGCTCCCAGGCCAGGATAGTGGAGGTGGCCCATGTACTCCTGGTTGGGAACGACAGCCTTGCATGAGGTGAAAGGCAGAGCTTTCCCCAGAGCCCTCCTTTTCCCTCCAGCAGGACCAAGCTCTGAAGCAAGGTGACCCATAAGCATGGGTGTGGGTGTCCCAGCCAGCCGAGACAGCGGGCTCCCCCCTTCCAGAGGTAGATGGGGCAGGTAGGAATTGCCTCCATTGGGAAGACATGGTGGTCTGTCCAGCCACCGCTCAGGGGTGAAGTAGTTTAAGCTGCAGGGGGGCCAAAGCAGAGAGTTGGGGAAGGGCGGGGGGCAAGGGCGAGAGCATCGCTGCCGCAGGGCACATGCCAGGGGTGTCCTGGGGAAGGCATCTCCAGGATCCTGGCCACTGCCAAAGCTCTTCCGTGCCCAGGGCAGGCGTTGTCTGTGGGCCAGGACCCAATTTATGGGATTTTTGTGACGTAAATAGAAATAAATACTTCATAACTATCATCTTAAACTACCGACACCTGATCTTACCCTGCCGTCTCTTGCAGAAACATCAATAAACTAGGAAATCCCTATACCTAAACTACCACTTTTCCTTCGCTTGGAGGCAATTCCTCCTGCTCTCCCACCTCTGAGCTTTACCGCACTCCCACCTCTGTAGATCGAAGACCAGCTTTTAGCCGAAACCACCCTCCTCGCTCCCTCCCCTCCGACAGGGAATCTTTCTGGAGCATTACAGGTGGTGTGACATGAAGGTCACCCATGGGGGGACGGGCAGAAGATGGCACACGCACGAGAAATCCTGCCCAGGCGGGTCCAGGCTTTTGCAGCTACGAACGGAAGTGAGTTTCCCCCGTGAAGGTGTGAATCGAGACAGATCCTTCCATGGAGCAGACAGCTGGGGGGCAGCAGATGGTGTGAGAGATCAGACGTTAACATGGGGAGTCTTGAGACAGAATCAGCTATCTTGATCCTGTTGGCAGACGGATGAGGTGGAGGGTGTTTTTCAGGTTAGATTCTCATCTGGGCTGTTCTCCTTCTGGACAGCTTGGATCTGATTTGGAAAACAAGTGACAAAAGGTGTCAGAGGTGTGGATGAGGAAAGGTGTGGTCCCCTGGGTTCAGTGTCCTGGTTCCAGGCTGGTGCTTGAATCCAGCTGGCGGGACATGGGATTAACATCTCTCTCGCCAGAGCACACAGATTTCTGTGCATCTACTCCTAGTCCCCCAGTCCTGCCCCATGAGACCGTCTCAAGAATTTTGTGGGATGTTCTCAGCACTTTGTGAGATGCTCCCAAAACCAGCAAAGGGCCAGCGTCCCTGCTGCCAGGCATGGACGTTGCTTTAAGCTCAGCACAACCCCACCTCCGTACCAGCCAGGATCCAGCCCTGGATTGAAGCACTGAAGTGGGGAGGAGCTGAAATCAAGATTACTATGGTCCAGGTTTTGCTGGCTGAGAGCCTATCCAGGCACAGCCCTGCACTGCAGGTGCTCCCCACACCTGCCCGGGGAGAGCACTGGGAGCAGGGCAGGGAGCACACTGGGCTCCCCATGGATATCCTTCCCCAACAGCTTCCCTGCATCCCCTTCCCCCAGCTGCCCCCGGTACCTTATGGACCCAGCCAGGAGGGGGTTGAAGGCGTAGAGCCAGTCGTGCATGTCCTTGTCGCTGCTTGCCTGCAGCAGGATGCCCCGGTGCTCCGTGCACACCGCAAACGTGTTCGGGGTCTGCTGGGGGAGAGCAAGGGCTGAGTCCCTTGACCAAGGGGGTGTGCGACGTGGGGCTGGCTCCCAGTGCCCTACCTTGAGCATGGCCTGCTGGTCCTCACTGTACTCCACCTGGGCCTTGGAGAGGTTGAGTATGGCCCTCTCGACTGTGTCCTTGTCTGAGTTGTAGATGTAGACATATGGGCGCCGGACCACCACGAAGCGCTTCACCCACCCGTTAGTGTGGGGCTCCAGGAAGTGCAAGTAACCCTTTTTGGAGATGATGGGACTGCAGGAGGGACCAAGGTCAGGGTGGGACACGGACCACAAGGAGGTGGCTGTGGTAGGCCACGGTCCCCCCAGCCCCAAGGTGCTCCCCCTCGCTGCCTGCCCCAGACACTCCTACCTGACCCGGATCTCCTGGATGTCGGGCACCAGCAAACGCTGGGGCTCCTTCTCCTCCTCAGGCCGGCGGGCTGGGGACTTCTTCTGCTCTCCTTCTACCACAGGCTCCAGGTCGGGACTCTCTGCCCTGGGGGAGACCTGGAGGGGTCTGGGGAGGGAGGAGAGGCTAGGGTGTAGGAAGAGTGAGGGCTGGAGTACACCCACTGACCAGCACTGTTTCCAGTGGAACAGCTGCCCTGTATGGGGGCTGCTGCAGTGTCAACCAAACCTCCCATCCACTTTCTTACCTGACTTCCATGGCATTGTAGCGTCCTTCCACCAGTGACGGGCAGGTTGAGGAGGGGGTGAGAGTGGTGACCCCGAGAGCTGGCATGGAGGGGTCTCTCATCAGGGTCACGGACATTTCGGACAGCTGTGGAGCAGCAGAGGTGTGGACTCGAGTTTCTGCCCAAAGCCGGGCACAGGCAAAGAAGCTCTGGGAACACCAGGCTGAGCGGAGGGAGCAGGGACCCAGCAGCAGGGACCACTCATGCCATGGTGCCCATCTGCCCCCACCCAGCCAGTCCACTCTGGCCCCACATCCCTCCCAGCCCCTGCCAGCCCGGCGGGGGCAGCGGCGGTACCTTGCTCTCGCTGGCACTAATGCAGACGTGGCTGTGGCTGTACTCCCTGTTGAAGGTGTGCGTGAGCAGGCGCAAGCACTACGGAGAGAGGAGGAGGATGGTGGGGCAGGAGGCACCTTTCTCCACCCTCCTCCTCCCACTCCTCTTGGGCTTTCTCCTGCTGCTGCCCTGTGGGAGCCCCTTCCTGGCTCCATCCCCGGGGTGGGGATGCTGCAGGACAGTACCTTCACGGCCAGCTCCTTCTGCCTCTCGCTGGGGGTCTCGGGGGGAGAGGTGCGGCCTTCAGGGGCCCCGTCGACAGACAGCGGGGAGGAGACGCAGGAGGTGTTTCGGGACTCGGAATCCTCACTGGAGCAGGGGGACAGGGTCTCCAAGCCCAGGCGCTGGGTCGTCTCCAGCTTCTCGCGCAGGAGCAGGTAGTGCCTTGTCTTCTCCACCTGGGCAGAGCAGCCAGGCTCAGGGTTGACCCTTCCTCCTCAGCTGGCACCCTTTTGGGGACTGTGCTTCCCAGGCCCACTTAACCCCCACCGCGCATTAGCTTCGGGTCTGCTGGGGCCTGGCTAGCAGCGATGTACGGGAGAGCACCAGCGGCACAGCCCCACTCCTGCCTCCTCCTGTGACCGGCAGAGCCGCGACACTGGGAGTAGGGAATCCCACTGGCACCAGCAGGGCAAGGTGCTGAGCTGCAAATTGCTCTGTCTCAGCCTGTTTCCAGCCCAGACTCTTACCTCTTGCAGGAGGCTGAGTTTCTCCAGCTCCCACTGATGGTCGAGGATGAGGCTGTCGCTGCGGGGCCGCCAGCCAGCAAGGTTCTCCTCTCCTCGCACATAGGCCACGGAGGTGTCCAGCACGCGTCGGCGCCGTCTCTGCATGCCTGCGGGGACAGACACATGGCTGGGGGGACCGACACATGGCTCCGCCCCGACTGCCATGCCATGCCTCCCGGCCTCACGGTCAATGCCCGGGCAGGCGTGCGGCACCCACCTGGGCTGCCAGCGTCGGCCACGCGGCACAGGCTGAGCTCATAGACTCCAGTCACACGGTTGCTGCCAGCAAAGGGAGACGAGGCATTACCAGCTCTGCCCCATCCCCAGGCTGCTGGGATGCCCCAGGAGGCCCCCAGTCCCTGAAGGATGGCTCTCCTCCCCCAGAAAGGCAGGAGCGTTCCGGTACCTCTCAGAAGCCCGGAGGCTACCGCTGCCGAAAAGGTTGCGGATGGAGCGGGAGGCAGGGAGCTTGGCGTCCCGGGAGTAGAAAACCATGCAGAAGTCTTTGGTGATGACGGCGGGCTGAGTGCAGTTCTCCATCTGCAGCAGGGCAGGGGGAGAGGCATCAGGGGGGCTGCGGCTTGGCAGCCCAGTGAGTGTCTCCCACCCCTGCTGCCCAGCCGTTTCCACTCCCGGGGTCCCACAGGGCCTCCAAGCATCAGGTTGAATCCTGCACCCTGTTAGCATCAGTGCTTGCTAAGGGGGGGTTCATGCTGCACCCCGATGGCGTGGGAAATGCCAGACCTAGCTGGTGGTGTAACAGCCCTGATTCAGGTCCTTGCCTCGATGTAGGCGGAAAGGGTGATGTAGATTTTCTCCCGGTACGGGGTGACACGGTTGAGCAGCAGCGAGTTGTGCATGGAGCTATCCCACGCCGTCTCAAACTGGTAGAAAGTCCTGCCAAAAAAAATAGCAGAGCCGGTAAAACAACCTCTCTCAGAATCCCAGGCAAGCGAGCAAGGAGATGCCATCGTACCCGCCCCGCGCCCGCAGCACTGCGGCAGGCCTGCAAGGACACACGGACATGCATGCGCTGTGGGGACAGATGGGCACAGCCACTCCAGAGGACTCAGGCTCAAGGCAAAGGAGGACACGGCGTGGTGGGAGGGGGACGCGGCGCCTTCGAAACGGCTGGTGGACCGGGGTTTTGGGGAGGAGGGACCGCAGGAGGAGTGGGGGCTCAGCTGGGGTGCAGGCAAGGCAGGGCAGGCTGGGAAGGTAAAAGAGGACAAAGGAGGGTGCATGCCCCACCCTGTGCTTGGAGTGGGGGGCTGCCACTCCCAGCGCACCTGGGCCAGGTCCCCACCGTCCGGCCTGGGGCATGAAGCAACTCCTGGCCCCTGCCAGGAGCGGCTGTTGCCGTTCAGGTGACGATGGCCAGAAGGGACATGAGGGAGGATGCTCAGCACTGCGAGGTTGCTGTCAGCTCGCCTCTGGGAGAGCAGCCCCACTGCCAGCCAGGTTCCCTTCCCCAGGGCTGCCTGGGTCTGCCAGCCCTGAGCCCAGTGGGACCTGGGCACCATGATTTGGTGGCTGGCCCCCGTCATGCTGTCTGCCCCGGTTCTTGCTCTGCCCTGATCGCCAGCCCCATCCATCCCTGTTCCCACCAGACTGCCTTACTCTGCTTACTGTGGTTTTCATGGCTCTCAGGCTGGGAAAAGGAGCAGGGGACACCCGGCCCCACTCGCCTAATGCCTACAGGGTCCCACAGAGGACGACGCAGCCACACGGAGCAAAAGCGGCAACCCCCCTCTTTGGGTCAAGCAATCAAGGGTGGGGGAAGCAGGAGGTGACTCTGGTTCAAGGGCACGGGGGATCCCCATTTCATCCCCTGCCCCACTCCTGGGCTTCATCCCAGGCCAGCCTTGGGGTTACAGGACACCCACTCCCCAAAGCCACCCAGAGCCACTGCTGCAGCCCCAGCTCCCGCCTGAGCATCCTCAGGAAGCTGTGGCTCCGCGATGTCCCAACCAGGACGCTCTGGCACATCCCCGAAGCAGCGTCCAGGCAGCTGAGAGCTGAGGCAGCCAGAGGGAGTGGAGAGGCTCTCGGCTGTGATTGCCCCCACATTGGAAGAAGAGGGAGAGCGACGCTTTCAGAAGGTGTATAAAATACGTAAAAAAAACCCTGCGTGAGACAGAGCCAAGGCGAAGGATTGCTTTGCAGACATTGGTCGCTTGAGAAGAGAGTGCTCCCCAGGGAGGAGGAGGAGAAGAGGAGCCTCAGGGGAGGGGGGGAAGAGCAAAAAGCAAAGGGAGGAGGCAAAGGAGAAAGAGAGAAAAGCAGGAGGGACCAGACCAAGCGGGTGCACGCGAAATACCTAGTGTCATTTCCAAACGAAATGCTATACGTGGAAGGTGACCCAAGGACAAACACACACATGTACACACACAGAAAAACGAAAGGTCAGAAAGCATCATCCGTATGGGGCTGGCGCAGGAGCGGGGCCGCGAGGAAGGGGAGCCCCTCTGGAGGGGACTCGCCCCACATCGGCACTGCTGGCCAAGGGAGTTCCTGCCTAGCTGAACCCCAGATCGGACCCCAGAAGGCGCTGGGCAAGGGCAGACAGAGGTTTACCCACCTGGGTAAAAAGCTTCTGCCTCCCACCCTCTGCATGGTCTGACAGCTGGGAAGCAAGCATGTGCTGGTTCCTCATCCTCTTAACTCTGCCCATGCTGCCATCCCAGGGCAAGGAGCTCCTGCCCAGCACAGCCCCCCAGAAAGGTGCCCGACTGGGGGGACTGGCTCTTCTACCACCACCCACACAGTGGGAGGTGATTTCTTGGCCCGTCCCCTGGTCCACAGGGAGAGCATCACTGCGCCGAGAGTCCACGGGCAATGCCAGCGTGAGCCCACGTGCTCCTGCAGCGGGGGGCTGGATCCATCCTGGATCCGTCCCCTGCACCCCAGGGGAGACTGGGTGCTGCTGGAGGGACAGCCCTGCCCTTGGGCAGCTTCCAACTGCTGTAGGGACAACAACATCCTGGCACAAAGCTATGGAGCCCACCAGAACTTGGGAGTGACCCCATCCCCTGTCTCCCAGAGGCATCCCCCTCTTCTTCCACTGTGGGGCACAGTGGTGGGATGCCACCTCCTCTGGGGCTTTGGCGATGCTCCTGTCCAGAGCCTGGTGACAGCATCTGGGTTGGGCAGCTGTTGCCCACCTGCCGCACACCAGGCTCACCCCACGGCAAACCCGCCCTGTCCCTGAACAGCCACTGCCACCGTTACACAGGGATACAACAGCCCGTGCCACCTAAGGGTGTGCGCGCCCACCGCCACACCTCCACACTGACACGCATCGCCCATGTGCCGCACCTACACCCATGGGACAACCACGCAGGGGGTGGGCAGCCACGACGCGTGCCACTGCCCCCCCGCCGGCGCTGCTGTTGGTCACCAGGTGACCAGACGATGGCTGGAGGCGCCCCAAAGACCCCGCCGTGGTCCACACCAGCCCTGCGGCTACTCCAAGTGGTTCCGGCAACCAAGCTGGGGCTGGGGTGGGAGGCAATGTGGGGGGGGGGGGGGGGGGGGGGCAGCACGCTCGGTGCCGGATGCTGAAGAGATGAGAGAGCAGTGAAGTGAAAAAGCAAGAAGAAAACCCAAATCAGGCGATGGGGACGCAGGCGTGCGAGGGGGGAGCGGCAGCCAGCGAGAGCGCGGCCCAGACGAACAGCAGAAGGGGCCGAGTGAGCGAGAGGTGCCAGGGTGGGAGGGAGGGGGGATGGGGTGTTGGAGGGACGAGGGACTAGATGTCCAAGTGCTGCCTCTGGCAGGAGTGAGTGTGCCGAGTCAAGGGGGGAGAAAGAAAGAAAGGACAGAGGAAGGGGGTGTGGAAAAAAAACCAATGGAAACAAATAATACCTAGGCATATCCGAATCAAGAAACTGCCTGCGAAAACACAAAACAATCACATGGTTAGTGTGGGCTCGGATGGGCGGCAGCGGCAGAGAGAAGCGAGGGGGGACCCTAAGCGCTGCCCCTGCACCTCCTCCCTGGGTGCTCGATGCAGGGATGCATGGTTGCTGGAGAGGGAGCTGTACTGCTCCCCTGTCTTCTCCTGTGCAGCTCTGGGGAACTGGGAAGGCTGGGTGAGGGGGAGCCAAGGCTGCTCTGAGCGATGGGGGCTGCGTGGCATAAGGCAGCAAAGCAGGGAGCGCAAGCAGCCGGGGAGGAGGGTGAAGCAGGCCCTGGCTCTGCCCACTGCCCTCCCTCTGCCCGTCCTTGCAGGCTGCTGGGGCCGATGCGCACGGCGTGGAAGCGGGGGTGTTGCGGCAGGAGCCCCTCGGCATCCCACGGGAAGCCAGCTGTCCCCTCCTCCCTCTGCCCGGCCCCGGGCAGGCTCAATGGGATGAAGACAGGACGAATACAGCCTGCAAGCCAGCCCACAGCCCCGAACCAGGGCTGGCCCTGAGGCACAGACCCTATGGGCGTGCAGGTGAGGCTGGCTCTTGCAAAATTTGAGCCCCCCGTCTCCCCACTTATCTCCACGCCCCGAGCATCCTCCGGCCCAAGCTGTGTCTCTTTGCCCTGCAGGACCTGCCAGGCAAGGTGAGAGCGGGAGGCACATTCCCCCTGCCAGGCTATGCTAGAGACGCCAAAGATCCGATCTACACTCGGGACCAGCCGGCCAGATGAGGAGCTGACAGAAAACAACGCGTTCCTGGGGGCCACCCAGCTCCCAGCAGCCCAGCAACAACCACCGCAGCTCTGCCGGGCTGAGCGCCGCCCGCCTGGCCTTGCTCTGTTGCTCCCATGGCTGTGCCAACATCTCCTGCTCCAATGCTCGAATGCATACCCAGCCCTGTGATTTGGCTCTGCTGCCCAGGTACTGCGTACCTGCCATTCCACCGTGCCCAGGAGCTGCCCTGGGAGCACTGCAGGGAGACCCCCATCATCTCCCCCCCAAACACCCTGCCCTGGGACAGGCCACCCTGGGGCAGCGGTGACCCTGAAGAAAGTGAGAGGACACGTGGTCTCCGCTCCCTGCTGGGATGCTCCTACACCAGCAACCACCACGTGCACAGCCCAGGACTGGTCCCGCTGCTCCCAGTGCCACCAACGACCATCCCCGTCTCGTTGCAGCTGCCCACACACACGCATTCTGCTCAGGGACCCCCACCAGCCCCTCAAATCTCACCAACAGCTCTGGTGCAGAGGAGAGCTTTGCCCTCTGCACCCACTGCTACCCTCCACCACAGGACCCAGCCAGGGAGATCTTGGAGATAAAAAGCCTCTTCCCCCTGCTCCCACACCCCTGCCAAAACTATGGGAGACACACAACCCCACAGGACAGGGGTGAAGGGCAGACATTCCCAAAGTCACCTGGCAGCAATGGGCGATGGCTTTCCTGCATCACCCCCACACAGAAGGTGACCGGTCACGGGCATCAAGTGGCCTTTCCAGTGAGTTTACTGGGACACAGGACAACTAGCCCTTTGTGGCAGGTCCCCTCCAGCCACAGGGTTGGCACCGACTGGCTTACTGCACCAGGTGGTCACAGCTGCCACCAGAGAGCAGGACCCCCAACCAAATTCCCTGTAGTGCCAAAGCCTGGAGCAGAGAGGCCTTGGGGAGAAGGAGGAAGGGGGCTGGCGGTCCTGAACCCTGAGACCCTCTGCAGCTCTGGAAAAGCCCCCCCCAGGCAGCAACAGCTCAGCAGGACCCTGCAGAGGGACTGAGAGCCCTCTCCATGGGAGAGAGGGGCTCACCATACCCCCTCTCAGCCCTCACCACAGCAGGGGAAGAGAAAGAGAAGAAGCGGTACACACCGGTCATCCTGGGAGGGGTGGATGTACCCAGAGGAGAGGATGTTCAGGGATAGGATGTTGGGGTCAATGAGAGACTCGTCTGCTTCTGGGGTGTTCCGGATCCGACCTGCAAGTATAGCATGGGGACGCTGCTCAGGCAAGACGCAGTGGCCCTGTGAGGGTCCCTGTGAGGGCAGGGGCAGCCCGCCTGCCTGTCGCCCCAGCAGTGCCCCCGTCACGGGCAGTAGTCGCCACACACTTGGCTTGGCCACTCAGTGCCAGAAGTCCTGGTCCAGACCTTGGACGTGTTGGCCAGGACCGAGGCATCCTGCCCATGTGGCATCCTGGTGTCACGTGCTGGGCAGCCCCTGTTTCGCTATTGCAGGGCAGAAGGGGAGGCGAGGCACAAAGCCCTGCCTGGGAATGTGGATGAGAAACAGCCCGAGCGGATGCTCGGGAGCTTGGTGCGCTGAGGCTGACTCACAGCCCACCCAACCCGGCTCAACGTACCCACCACCAGCTCCCGCACTTCCTTCCAGCGGATGAGGCTGCCCGTTTCGTGCACCAAGGTGACTGTGATTCTCCTCTGGATGCCCTGAGACCCACGAGACCAAAGAGAAGGGGCAGTGGTTAACACAGTACCCAGCAGGAGCCAGAGCCGGGACAGGATCTTGGGGAGGAAGTACCTGGTGGAGGAGGAAGGTCCCGTGGCATGGCATGCCTCCGCGGTGGTCCACAACTGCAGGGATGTAGCTGGAAGAGAGGATCGTGGCATGACACAGAGCACCGCCAGCCTGCCCGGAGGTGCCAAGCACTGGGCAAATCACCGTGCTGCCTCCCTCTCCTTCCCACTCCCCCTTTCAGGACTTACTCGCCGTTGGCCTCCAGCTCACAGATCTCAAAGAAGACCATAAGGTCATACTTGCACTGGCACGGGCCAGCACTGGGCCGAGTCATGGTGCTCAGCTTCGTTGCAGGCACTGCAGGAAGTTGGAAAGACAGCTTAAAGGGTGAGCTCACCGCTGGCGTTTGGAGGCATGTGAGGACAGGCAGGGAAAGGGCAGAGCAGGCAGGGAAAGGGCAGAGCAGGCAGGGTCCACAGGGAGACATACGGAGGCAGCCACAAGTGCAGGGGAAGGAGTGCACAGAGGGGAACAACTCCAGCCCAGGGGCCTTGCTAACCACAGGCGTCTCTTCTCCCATGCCCAGCATGGAGCAGCAAGGGTGCATCTCACCCATCATCAAGATGCACACCCTGAGCCTGCAGCCCCAGCACAGACACATCCCAGTCCACACAGCAGCACTCCAGGGACAGTCTCTGACTGCACAGTCAACTATAGGGCTCAGCCAAACCCCAACAACTCAGGTCTTGGCAGCCAGAACACAGCAGGGATGCCACAGCCCCCATGGGGTGGCAGGGCTGGGTGGCCATCTGAGCTGTCCAGGGTAGGTAACCTCCTCCCTGCCACTCCACGGGAGGTGAGAAGGGGCCTTGGCACGGGTTGGGTGCTGTGGGAGTAGGTGCCAAGGGCTTTTGGGTGCTTTGGCCCACAGTATATTTTGTGGTGCCCCTGGGGTCCTCACTGGTCCACCTGGGGAAGGGGACCCAGCACTGGGACCACGGGTGGGCAGAGAAGCAGGAGGCCAGGTACCCTACCTGGTTTGGAGAGCGGCATCACACGGGGGAAGTGGCGCCGGGATGGCCGCAGCGGGCTGCAGAGAGAACTGGCTTGGTTAAAGCATCCACAGGGACCCCTGAACCCAGCCAACCCCACCTATGCCTTGGGACCAACCCCTCCCACCACCTTTCCTGGGTTCCCCAGGAAGCTGGCTGCACTGGGTGCCCCCGTGGCACCCAGGGGCCAGGGGTGGACGAGGGTGCACCCACCTCAGGACGTCTTTGCAGAGGGGCGGGAAGGGGTGCTGCTGGTAGTGCCCGAAGACTTCAAATACAATGGGCTGGCTCTTGATGTATTCAATGAAGGACTTGGTCACCTCCACGGCAATCTAGAAGAGAAAAAGCCATCGACGACGCAGTTCGGCTGGGAAAGCGATGCAGCCGGCAACCTGTCAGGGGGTGCAAGCCTGTACGACCCTCTGCATCCCTTACCCATCCCCTTTCCACCAAGACCACTGCCAAGAAATCCCAGCCTTTTCATTTGGAGAGCAGCAGCTTTTGGTCTTTCCCCAACACATCCACCTTGTATAATAAGGCTTAGCTGGGCGGCTGTGAAAGCCAGGAAGAAGCTGCTCCCCTGGGGAGAAGATCCAGCCAATGGCTCCACAGAGACCCTGACAGCCACAGGGGTGAGGGGGTGTGGGCAGAGGAGGAGTACGCACGTTTTGGACGTGATAGAAGCCCAGTGGTGGCCCCCGTCCCGTGTTCTTCAAGGGCTCTGTCGAAAAGGCCTCATCGTGGCGATGGATGAAGCTGCGGAGGGAAGGAAGGTGGCTCAGAGACTGCGGGATGGGGATGTGCTGGAGCAGGGAGGGAAGATAGAGCAGGGACCAGGAGGTGAGCCTGCTCCCCCCTGGGCTGCTGCCTGCACCCTGGGCTGGCACAGGACACCCCCAAAGCCAATGGGAGCCTCTCCCTGCCTTTCACCAGTGACTGAACAAGGTACCAGACAAGCACTTGGGCTCAGCCCGCAGCCATTGGTTTTGCCTCCACGTCCATGGAGGGCTCAGAGGTGGGAGACTAGAGCTCCCGACATTGACTCCCAGCCCCAAAGTGATGGCTGGAGCACTGTGGGAGGGAAGGGACCAGGGCACTGGGAGCTCACTTGAACTGGCAGAAGATGTCTGCGTATTCTGCGGAGATGCTGGAGGCTTGCAGGACCGTCACGCGGAAAGTGAAGATGCTGCCAAGCTTCAGGTGGTCCAGAGCTGTCTCCAGTGGCCCATCCGGTGCAGGCTTCTCCGGGCTGTCCAGGAGAAGGTCCTCTGGGGTCACTGTGGGGAAGGAGGGTCCTCAGCAAGGGTGGGGGGTCACTCCCCTTGGTGTCTGCCAGCAGCCCCACACTGGAGCAGCAGGCTTTTGACACTTGGGCAGGTTCGGGAGGCTGGGTGCCAGGGTAGGGGGCCACTCCTCAACCACTGGTCAGCACCCTCTCACCTGCGCAGGTGTTGTTGTTGACTTCATCAGCGGAGGGACCTACGTCGCTGACCTGCCCCTGGCCTTCGACAATGCGCAGCTCCTCTTGGGAGGTCCCCGAGCGAGACATCCCCACGGCTGGGCACGACTCTGACTGGAACTGCACCAAAAGCAGGGCTCAGAGATGCTGGTGGTCCCTGAGGTGATCCTGCTTGTGTTACCGCCACTAAGCACTGCGGCACCCCATGGCAGCCCTCCCCGGGACACGGGCAAGACCAGGGTGTACCAGTGGGTGCCAGAGGGCTGGGGGCTGCCGGGTGGGCTGGGAGCACAGACCCTACAGCATGATGCCTACACCTCTGGGAGCCCAGTGATTCCTGGGGGGAGCATTGCTGTGGCAGACAGGGGTCTGTGGTCCCCAGGCACCCACCAAGAGCAAGTCACCGCCGTTACCTTCTCAAAGTGTTGGTCGTCGAAGGATATCTTGGCTGTCCCCGACTGTCGCACACCAGAGCCGTAGTCGGGGGCTTCCTCATCCGCTGGAGGAGGGATGGGGGTGAGCCAGCATGTGGGGCATGGGGGCCACGAGGGGCACATTTCACAGGGTGGGGTGTCCCCCTCCTACCTGAGATGGCCTGGACAGCCACACGCAGGAAGCCCTTCACCTCGCCCTTCTCACTGACGATGGCCACGCGGTGGACCAGGGGCACGGGGTAGAGGAGGTTACTCAGGTAGACGAAGGCCCTGCCAGAGGGGGGGAACACACACAACACGGGGGGGAGAACGGTCACTGCTCCCACCCGCGGGTCCCCAGGCACGGGTGGCGCGGCCGGCGGCGGCCGGGATCCCAGGTCACCGCTCGTGGCGCGACCGCGGCGCTGCAAAGCAAAACTAAACAGAAGGCAGCCAGGGCCAGCCGAGGGGCAGGGAGCGGGCAGCGGGCAGCGGGCCGCGGGCAGCGGGCGGGCAGCACGCCGGGGGCAGCACCACGAAGCAGATGGGGCTCGCGTACCTCTCCAGCTGTCACCTCCGTGGCGGGCGGGGAGGGGAGGGGGGCTGCGCTGGTGCCACCGTGAAGCTGGTAGGGAAGAGGACCTTGTCTGCAGTGGAGAGCCGGAGGACTAGGGCAGGAGGTGCTGCAACACGACTCAGGGGCAGCTGCAGAGTCACCGTGGGGGTCACAGGGGCAAGGCAGGGTGGGAAGGGAGGGTGATGAGGGAGGTAGAGGCCAGCGGGAGCAAAGGAGGGGAGAGGAGGACGTCCCGGCCAGAGGCCAGAAGCCTCCAGAGATGAACCTGCCAGGGGCTCCTGGCCCCGGCTCTGCCCATGGTGTCACAGGACTGCTGGTGGCTGTAGGTGTCCTTTGCCTGGCTGGGAAGCTGCACGATGTGGCTGGCGGCATTGGCAGCGTGTGTCCCCCTGCCCCATCCCTTCGTACGTGTGGCTTCGGGGTCCCGGGTCGCCCGCCAGCACATCACATGGATGGCATGGACGGCTTCTCCCTGTGGGTGAGGAAGGAGCTGCCCACTCCCCGTGTGGCAGGTCTGACCGTCCCCACTGTCCCCCGCAGCGCTCGGGTTGCCAACACTACCACGGCACAGTGCCACGCCGGGGTTCCACTTGATGGCCACTCCACAGCTCTGCCAGCACCTCCCGCCAGGCCGCAGCTCCCTGTTCCTCAAGCATTTTGCCTCCTCTTGCTGCCTTCCCCATCCTCGCCGCTGGCCGGCTCGCTCTTCAACGGTCCTGCTGGCCCGGGGCGATAGCGGCACCCTGTGCCCTCAGCGGTGACAAGCCACCTCTGCAGCCTTTGGCACCCAGCTCCCTGCTGAGAGGGGTGACCTGCCCTTGCCTGTGGCACTGCTCCCAGCAAGAGGGGGTGCAGGGTGCCTGGCACCTCTCCCAGGGGCACACACTAGCTTCTTGACACACAGCATCTTCGGGTGGCAGTGTGGTGCTGGGGCTGGCCAGGACACTTCTGCTTCAGAGGCTGCCATGAAGGTTGCATCTCCAGGCGGCGGGCAGCGCTTCTTGCAACATCCCAGTCTTGCAGGCATCTTTGCAGACATCCAACGGCACCCAAAAGTGCCCGGGGGGCTCTTGTAGGAGGCCCCAGCCCCGCACTTGCAGCCTGAGCCCCAAAGTCTTGCTCGAATGACTCACGTTGACCTCCAACTGTTGCTTGAGGTTTTTTCCCCCTAAAGCATCTCCAGGGACTCAGGTTGTGGAAGCAAAGGTGATGCCCATCACCACCTCCTGCCGGGCCCGTCTCACCCCATCTCTTCTCAAAGGCCACCAGGGACAAGTGGCTAGACCATGCCAGGGCTTCCTGGTGGGACAGCGTGCCCAGGGCAGAGCCCTGTCACCATGGGGGGGTCTCAAACGCACAGGGATCTGGGTGCGCCCGCCCGCCTGAAATCGCAGGGCAGCTGGTGAAGAAGCCAAGGGGGTGAGGAAAGGAGGAAAGAAGGGAGGGAGGGGGTGGGCAGACAGGGAGGAGGGGGACAAGTGTGTCACTAGAGGAAGGAGGGCAGGGACACTAACCACAAGATTGGTGAGGTGCAAAGATGGCATGCTCAGACCAAAGAAAAGCCTTTCCAAAGGAAGACAAAAGTGAAATAACCCCAATTTTCGCTAAAGCTTTGGAGAGATAGAGCCAGCAGCTAAAAAAAACCCCAATAAAATAAATTAAAAAAAAAGAAAAAAAAGAAAGAAAGGAAAAAAAATCAAAGACAAGGATCCAATCATAAACCAATCCAAGCACACTTCACAAGAAATGTGGCCGGCAGAGCTGCTGTGCGGGGAGCCAAACCCAAGGCAGACTCAAAAGTAGTCAGAAGGTGCCGAGCTCCGGGGAATGTGCCCCCGGCACGGAGCGGGGCCACTGCTGCAGGGCCTTGCTTGGTTTTTGTCAGGTGCCCCTGAGAGTCTCGGGGGGTTTTTGATGTTTGTGGGTTTTTTGTTTTGTTTTGTTTTAATAAGGAAAAAAGGAAAAAAGAAAAAAAAGGGGGAAGAACCCAGCTCTTTCGGTCTGAGGCTGCAGGACTCTTACCCCACCTCCACCCTCTCTGCCTGCCCTGGGCCCCCTCCTCCCCACCTCGCTGCCCGCACCCTGCCTGGCAGGGATGAGCCTGGCATTAGCACACCGAGGGAGGGGAGCTCCAGCTCCGCCCGTCCCGGGAAGCCCCGAAGGGGAGGTTCGCTGTCATGAGCCCCTCTGGTTCCTGCCTGGGGCAGAGGCTCAGGGACCAGCTCTGGGCACACATCCGCTTGGGAAAACCCCGGAGTAGAGCTGGCAACACCACATCCCATTTTAGGGATGGGCAGATTGTGACCCAGTCTGGCAGCACAGCCAGTTTTGCGGCAACTAGTGGGTTTCTCCAGGCCAAGACTGATGGAGCCCGGGGGTCTCCTGGCCAACAGGCAGGAGAAATCAAAGCTCTTGTTCTCAGTCAGAGCCAAGGAGGAGTTGGAGCCTACACTCAGGCCCCCACGACCTCCCAGAAAACCCCCTGTGCTGAGCTGGCAGGGATGGCCCCAAGCCAAGCACTGGGTACGGGTGGCAAGTGAAATTGCTGCTTTTTGCAGAGCCCTCCTCTCCCTCCTGCACCTGGCACTCCCCTTGCTCCCCTCGGCTTCATCCCCCCAACTGCCTGGGGACATCCAAGCCTCCATGTCCAGAGGGAGCTCATGCTGACCGACGCAGCCAGGATGGCCAAGCCAGTGCCAGAGGCACGCTTGGCTTCCAAGTGCTGTGTGTCCCCAGCCAGCAGCACCGTGGTGGGAGGTGGGTCTCCTTGGGACAAAACTCCCCTGTGCAGCTCCCCTGGCTCCTTCGGTGCCGGAGATGTGCCAGAGCTCCTCTTCTTGGGGCGACCCCAAAGAGGGACCTGCCTAAAGGGTCTCCAGCGAAGCTGGCACCGTCCGCCTTCCCCACCGACCCCTGCCACCATCTAAGCCCTACCTCAGTGGGCACTTCGCCACCCCGCCAGGCGCCCTGGGCTCGGCAGCAATCCCGGCCAGCCGGCCAGCCACCCCCTGCGCCTCCGGGACACCCCGGAGGTGGGAGTCGTGTCCAAAAGCAGTTCCCTCATGCGAAAGAGCTAGTTCCTTCCCGGCATGCTCTCCTAAAACCTCACCAACCTTCCTACTAAACTGAACAGGGGGGAGCGGTCGTAAAACGGATCCCGGCCATCACACAGCGGGCACTCCGGAAAGATGTCTTCCTCCAGGTCCTCCGCCTCCTCCTCCTCCTCCTCCTCCTGCCCCTGGTGCTGCTCGTCAGCAGGCTCGGTGATGTCGGAGTCGGGGTTCGAGAAGGTAGGGGAGGGGGTGAGATCAGCCATGCGCTCGCTCATGCATGTGTTGAAAAGAGGAGAGCTGTTGCAGCCAGAGATATCTGAACTAAGGTTAGTACAACAAGATAGAGACAGGTTAACACCAGCTGTTCCAAACAGAGAGAGCAAGAATAGGAATTTTGCTTTTTTGGGGGGATTTTTTTTTCTCAGTTGGGTTTTGGGATTGGGATTTTCCCTGCTTAAACCAGGGGACTTGGGAAATAAAGACCTGCCCGTCCAGTGTGTCTCTAAAGGAAGCCACCAGTGGCCATTGGCTCTAAAGGGCAGAGAAAAAAGTGACCCAATGAACCGGTGCAAACAGTGGGGAGTCCCCTTGCTGGCTTTACGGGGACAGAGCAGGTGGCACGAGGTTCGCCGCCACCCCCACCGCCAATGGGGTACTCTCCACGTGCTGTGGCACGGGGGGGATGCCTCTGTGGCAGGCACGGTTGGTTGGGCCATGCTGGCTCAGCCCCCTGCTCCCCTGCCCGCCAGGACAGACACCTACTCCAGGGCGGCCTGTCCTCATCGCCAGCACCACACCCTTCCAATCGGCATGCGGGAAGTGCACAGAGACGCGCGGCACATACCGTACAGACGGATGCTCAGACACCAACGCGTGCACATGGACGCGTGCCCGTGGGGGTGGATGTCGCAATGGTATGGGCTCTCGGCCTGCTGAACAGCTGTGGCCCCCCCACCTCCCACCAACAGCAAGCCAAGGGCCCATGCCTTGCGGCACTGTGTTCCAACAGGCAGCGGGAACGTTGCAGGTGGCTGGTGGGTCCCTCAGGCTCCCAGCAGCCAACTCAGAGGAGAGCCATTGCAGGAAAGATGGGCCCTGACTGGCACCAGGGCGGGCAACACATCCTCCTGTGGCGTGGTGCCGGGAAGACGAATGCCCTGCGCACGGCAGAGCCGGCGGCACATCCCCCCGCAGGTCTGCCTGCGGACCCCGCCGTGCTTAGAAGGAGCCGAAGCGCTCACCTGCCGACCAGCCTGAACCAGGGGAAGCGGTCATAGAAGGGATCTCCGCCAGTCACCACGTTGTCGCAGTCCTCGATGACGCTAGAAGGCACTTCTGCTGCACGGTCATACATTTCGCGCATCAGGTCCAGGCGCTGCCTGCAGACAGACGGGGATGCAGTGGTGAGGAACTGGGCTGAAGCTGGCCGAGCCCTCCCTGGCACAGGCATCGTTCACCCACCTCAGCTTCTCCAGGGTCCAGTAATGCGTCGCCCCATTCTTCTGGTCCTGCACCTCTACAGCCACAATGGTCCGGGGGAATGGCCGCTTCTCACGGTCCTTGGCGGCGTCAGGAGGCAGCAGGTCAGGAGGGAGAGGGGAGTACAGCGTGTCCGTGAGGAGCACAAACTGGAACTGGACCTGGAGAAGGGCAGAGGGGGACAGTGAGCCACGTAGAGGACAGTGGGCTCCATGTGGCACCTTCGGTGACCCCCTCCTCAGCACTTCCCCGCTGCCCACACCTGTGGCCTCTGCCATAGGTGGTGCAGCAAGCCAGAGAGGGGCCCTGGGCACCCACCTTCTTCTTCAGCTCCACACTGATGGCATTGGCTTCCTTGAGGAAAATAGCGTTGCCCCAGAGCAGGTCACGGAGGGAGGTGAACTGGTACCACTTCCACTTCCGAAAGGCCCAGAGGGCCAGCTCGAACTCCCGCTCCGTCCACTGCACTGTGGGGACATGGAGGGACAGTCACCCCCCCACCGGGAGGGAGGACATTGGCACAGAGGTGCCCAGAGGACCCATGGCCCACTCTTGCTCTTGTGGAGAGCATCAAAACTCTGTGGTAGCACCCAGCCCTCACCTTCATCCTCAGGTTCTTCCTCTTCCTCGTTTGCCTCAGGGTAATACCTAGAGTCCATCTGCTTCTGCAAAGCCTCCAGTTTGCTCTCATAGTCCTGGGGGAAGCAGAGAAAAGGATGATGCAACCCACAAGGTGTGACCTACTTCCATGCTGCCACATAGCGCTTCTCCCCCCTGCAGGAACCCAGCCTCCTCCCGCCTCTGGATCCATGTTTATGGGGACAACCCCAGGAACAACAGGTTCGCCTTTGTTTTTAGGATGCACACAGCCACCCCATGCAAACACCTGCCAAGCCTCAGTTGTGCCTGGGCAGCCTGAGACAGAGACAGGTCCTGGGCACCTACCAGCCTCTGCTGCTCGAGAAGGTAATTCGCCTCCTCCCGCTCCCTCCGGTACTGGTCCTCCAGTTCTTGGAGCCTGGGAGGAATGGGGATGGAGAGGATGACCAACCTGGAGGTGGATACCCAACTCCCCATCGCCCCAGCATCCTCACCGCTGCTCCATCTCCTGCTTCATGTCGATACCCTGCTTCTCCAGCAGCTCTCTTTGGGCGAAAGCCCAGTCCACGGGCTCAGCAGGGGTCTCGGCACATGGGGTCCGCTCCCGCTCCTGCCGAGCCTGCTCGGGGTGGTTGAAGCGGAAGACGTGGCTCTTCCCCATGATGATGCGGTTTCCTACAGGTATGCACGTGGGGCAGGGGGAAAGGGTGTAATATGGGACAACACGCAGGGCCCATATGGGATGGGGGGAGGCAGGTTAGAGCGGCACTGGGATGCCAGCTCTGCGGACCCACCTGAGCGCAGGATGCTGGGTTCTGTCACCTTTTTGCCATTCACGTAGGTGTCGGCACCTTCACAGGGCTCCAGGGTCACTATTACTGCAGAGACGGTAAGAGGGCGAGAGAGGGAGTGAAGGCGAGGTGGGAGCAGAGGGTCAAATCCTGCATCTCCCACTCCACTGCTCCTGCAGCCTCGGAAAGGGAGAGCTGTTCCAGCCCCAGGTGTGGAGTGGGGGGACACCGAGGTACCCACTGGCAGCACCCACACCCTGGGTAACCAAGGGGGCTCGGCCAACGTCACGTTAATCAGAACAGACCCAAGGACTAAAAGCAGCTGGAGACTGGAGGTAAGAGATCAGAGCCTCCACCCCAGCCTCCCCTGGTTCCTGCTGGTTTGTGGGGTGGGCTCTGCTCCATGTCTTGGGTGGGGGAATCATTGACAGTCTGCTCTCCCCTCCTGCCCTGATCTCCCAGGCTTGCCTCACCGCGGCAGCATCTACGTGCCTTGCACGAGCTTCCCTCCCAGCTAGGTGAGAGCCACAGCTCGTTCTGGAAGCATCGAGAGGCCACAGCCATGCAGGACAGCCCTACTGAGTCTGAGGAGGGCAGGACCCCCAGATGGAAGGAGGTGCTGGGGACACACAGAGGGACCTGGCTCCCCAGAGGGATGGAGCTCCTCCAGACAAGGAATACCTTCACCGCCGGTTTTGGTGTCGCTGCGGAAAAGGCAGTGCTCTTCCTTAATGAAGTGTCCGCTGAGAACAATGTCCTGCCTCTTCTCTGCGTCTTCCCGGCCAACTCTGCCAGGGGAAACCCAGCTCGAGTCAGCTCGGTCCTTCTTCAAAGCGGCCCCACCCTGGGCCTCCCCCCAAAACCATCCTTGGGGCTGATAGGTGTAGCCCTTAGTGCACAGCAGCACCAGTGTCCGTAAATGAGATCGCCAGGAAAATACCTTTTTCCCACGCAGCTATGGCACTTTGGGGATGCCCCGGCAAAGGTGCCCAGCCCCGGGACAGCTGTCACCCCACTGCCCACCCCAGCAAGTCAGGCACTGAGGTTTGAGCTAGGCTCCCACCGCTCTGCGGGACGGCCCTCACCTTGTTATCCCATCCTTGATGTAGTAGAGGAGACACTCGGACATGAGCGGGTCCTCGTTCAGGTTGACCAAGTGGGGTGTCTGGGAGAGATGAACAAGGAGTCACCCTGGTGCACCCTGTCTACCCAGGTGCTGAGGGATGCTCCCAGGGAGGCAGAAACCCAGCAGTACCTCAGGCTGCCCCCCTCCACGGGCTCTCCTGCCCTCCACAGTTCCAGGACAGCCTGCCCAGGCAGGTACTTTTCAAGGGGACTACAGAGAAGTGAGCAGCCAAGATGAGGATGACCTGCCTCCACATGCCTCCTTGCATTCCTCCTCGAAGGGCTGAACCCTGAGCACCCTTCTCCTGGCTGCCTTTGAAAATCCGTGTTGCAAACAGGGCCAACGTAGAGCTGAACACTTCCCATGAGGAATCCCTGATATGGCTTAGTGTCCCCTGGGATGGGACCCTGCTTGCCCGGGCTGCGTGACAACGGGCCCTTGCCTCACCATAACCCCAGCTCCGCTGCGGACAGCGTAGCTCAGGCAGCGACACGTCCCATGCAGTGGCTGGTTCGGGATGAGAGGAACTAAAACTGCCCATTTTCCTCCACTGGTGATACAAGGACAGATGAAGCACCCAAAAGAGCATGTCCCAGGTCAGAGGTACAACCAGTAGTGGAGACCTGAATTTGTATCTCCAGCTTGAGTTTCACTCCCTGGTCTCTTTTCTAGAAGGTCCGTCCCATCACTTTCTTCCCCTGGGTCACAAGCCACTTTGTTCTTGATGAGAGGCAAGTTTCTCCCCCGGCCACAGACCCTGGCTGCTGCTAGCTTATCTCATCTCAGCCCTCTGCTCTGATTGCACCTTCAGGCAACAGGCAAAATCCCGGGAGTATCAGTAGGTGAAGTTCTGAGTTGCCCAGAAGTAAGAATAGAGACCGTAAGAAACATCTTAGCCCTCTGACACCCGGCACGCAGAGGTTTCACCGTCACGACAGTGCTACAAGCCCTGGCTGATAGGAGAGACTCCCTCCCAGTAGTGCAGGAGAGCTGGAAGTCAAGGGAAACGCAGGCTCTTCTCCATGGTGGCTGGCAGGAATAGATTGGCAGTAACATTTAACCTCAGACCCCTCTAGCCCTGGGCTCTGAGAGTCCTTCAGCTTGCGGTTTTCCCCCAGACTTGCAAGGCTGGCTAGCAGAAGGCAGGTGCTCTGCCCGCCACTGAATCCCTTGGAGACGTAACCACCCCAGCGACGGCAGGCAGCAAGACAACACAACAGTGCTTTGCACGCCATCAACACTAACTTTCCTCAGCAGCCACTGGAGAAGAGAGGAGTTCCCACCCCCCAGACAGCTGAAGGGCGAGGAGACACCAAGACCACCACAGCAGTTCCACACCCCCAAGACCACGCTGCCTCGGGGAATAAACCCCCACACTTTCTACACTAAGGTCTGGGGTCCTAACAGGCAGCGGCTGAGACAAGAATGAGAAAGGAAGACAACAGTGTAGAAATTTGCCCTAAGAGCCATGCCAAGGCACACAGAGGGAAGGTCCTGAAGCCTTCATCACTGTCACCACCTCATCTACTAAGACATTTGGCCAAGCCAACCAGTCTCAGCTGCCAGGGTGGCTCTCATAGCATCCCTCGGTGCGGTGGCAGACCCGAGCGAGCGTGCCCCAGTCCTACCGGCACGTTCCTGCACCTCGGCAGCCCATGGTGCTCTGCGGGGTTGGGGCTGTAAACTGGGCATCACTACCACGATGGTTACACAGACAAGCGAGGGGCAGCGACGTGCTGTAACGGGTGCTTGGCAGGGTTCGCTGGCACACAACCTCTTTGGGGCGCGGCCAGTATTTGCTTAGAAAATACTTTCCAGGATACTACAAGCAATAAAGAGTAGGGAGTATATTTCCAAACCCACATTTCTCAGCAAGGTTTCAGGGGCAGCGATTTCAAATACCCCAAATTATGAATTTTTATAAGTTGGCACCGAAGTCCAACACAGCAATCATCAGCGAAGCTCCACCAGCATGGGGACAGAATCCAGGCAGTGGAGGCTGGACGTTAAGCCCTGTGGTTTTACTGATGTTCACACCCAGCAGGTTCAACACTGGCATTTCCCCCATACGTTTCAGAGCCAAGAAAAGGCTAGCGAAGTATCTGGGGCTGGCCAGCAGCAACAGGACAGGTCAGAAGGGAGCTTCGGGGATACAAATTAGCCCTTGTTTGCCAGGAAGAAGTGAATAATATGATCCTACCTTTTTAGGAGAGAAAACACCCAAGGTGCCTCCGTCTTCCCTCATGGCCACCCCCATTTCGGCCAGCAATGCTTCCCTGAAGGAGCAAGGGAAAGAAGAGCCTGTCAAAGCCCCACGAGCCCCTGGAGCCAGCACTAGACAAGCCCAGGACAGGACCCAAGTCCACAGGTTTGTCCCACGGATCACAGCTCTCTCTGTGCCCCAGGAGGGTTTCTCAGAGCAGACAACATCCCTGCAGGCTAACGTGGTGGGCACTGGGGGGCAACCAAGGTATGACTGGATGGTCAAATTGCCCAGCTGCCCCCAGGAGCTGAACTGCTGTAGGCAAGGTGCAGAGGAGGGGAAATACCTGAGGAACCCTACTTTATCCCAGCCCAGCCCAACACACCCACCTCTCCATCCGGATTGCTTCTGTCCTCCGCAGCTTCTCCTCCCATGTCTCGTTCAGCTCCGCGATGATCTTCTCTGTTTCCTGGTGACCATGGGGTTAGAAGGGGGTTAGCATGTCCTACGGGCAGCAGACTTGCCCGCTCTGCCAGGCTCTGCCCAGCATGCTGCAGCGGGACACCGGTCCCAGTTTCAGGCTGGTTTAAACAAGCCGCAGCAGCATTTCACCCATGTCTTTCCATCATCCCCATCTTCAAAGAGCGAGGCACGAAGTCCAGCCTCTCCATCTCCCCTCCATCGTTGCTGCCAGCCCACTCCTGTGCCATGCTGAACCAGGAGCACCCATCCTGAGCCGGGAGTGCCCATCCCGCAGGAAAAAGGCAGCAGTTACCCCACAGGGAGGATGGCAGCACCAGGCGAACCCTACCATGCCAAACCCTCTCCCATCCGGCAGCTCTGGGTCTGTCCGCTCTGCAAAAGCGCACCTGAGCATTGCTTCCCGTGAGCATCATCCGTAACGGGTTTCCAGAAAACACTGAGGGCCCTCTGCAAGCCTCAGTGCAAGAGTGTTGAGCTGAGCACTCTGTTCCGCCGGGCACCAGCTTCTTACCTTGAGCCTTTCGATCGCCTCTTCGCTGCCCGGAGCAAACATGATGCGCTCGTGGAGGCTGGCGACAGAGGCAGCGCGGCTGGACAAGGCTGACAGGGAGGAAGAGGGGCTGATCCCGGCGATGGCGTTGGTCACTGTGGAGAGATTGTCATGGCGGTGACTCAGCTCTGTCCCTCTAGCATCATTATTGTTCTCAAAGTCGGACACATCTACGGGCGGGGAAGGAGGGATGGGCCAGGGAAAGACACACGGACAGGAAAAGAGAGAGAAAGAGAAAGATAGAGACAAGAAAAGCTGTTGGGAAAAAAAGAGTGGCCGGGTGTAGCAAGAAGAAAGCCAGGAATTACAAGGAAAAGCACAGGCAACAGCACAGCAGCACAGGCAGCAGCAGGGCAAGGACACACGCATCTCTCCCCCAGCCTGGGCCGCTCCCCAGGAGCACGGGGCTGTTCTGGGAAGCAGCTGCTGGAACAGCCCTGGAACGCTCCTGGGCTTCCAGGAATGCTTTTTTGCAGCACCAGATCCTGCAGCCATCAGGTCTGGAATGGACCATTCTCCCCCAGAGCATGCTGCTGCCCCTGTCATCCTCCCCTGTTGACACAGCCTGTGTGGTTTTCCCTGTCTGGCTGCCCCAGATTACCTGGATCTGGGAGCACAGAATAAGAAGGGAAGGGGAGGAGAGGCAGTGGCCCTCTGTCCTACAAAGGGGTTGGGGAGACGGAGCAGGAGGAACCGTGGGATCCCTTTGCTGGCAGAGCCCAAGCTCCTGGCCTGCTGGATCAGTGCCTTGGCCGGGCAGCTGGAGGGAAGGGCAGCATCATGCCTGTGACAGGCAGCAGCGCTTGCCTGCCAGCACCCCGAGCATCAGCTGCCACTGGACTCTGCAGCAAAGGGACACAGATATCGGAGATGTTCCTCCAGCCCCCAGAAGTCTCAGGGGCTTGGCGCACTGTGCCAGAGGCGGGCAGGGCACAGGTTAGCGAGTGCAGCACTAGTCACCCATCTCCATCAGCCCGTGCGCAGGGGAGCTGAGCCAGGAGGGGATGGGCCAGGTCCCCAACTCCTTGGCGGGCTCGCTACAGCCAGGCTGCACTGCCTGGTCAGGGCGGGATGGGGCAATAGTGCTTATCCATGGGCAAAAACCTCCCGGCTGTCACCACACCCCCCTCCTCCAGGAGCAGTCCCAACGAGCCCCAGCAGCAGCAGCAGCAGCAGCAGCAGCAGGGAACACTGTGGCAGAATGGAGGAAGGAGTCCCCGTGGGGATCGGGCTCTTGGCATGGGGAGGACACTGATTCTTCTGAGAGCCATCCCAAGCCCAGGCGCCAACAGTGACTCTGCCCCCGTCCCCTTTGCCAGCTCCTAGCCTGTGGGCAAGCATTGCTCCATCAACCAGGGCCGGCTACGGGAGCCCTTCCCGATGCTGCACAGTGCCCCTGGGCACAGCCTACACCTTCCAAAAGCCGTGAAGCAACAGAGAGTACCAGTGATGGGGAATACACACATTTGGATCCTCCCGCAGCAGGATGGGCTAAGAGAGAGAGAGAGGGCAGGGAGCGGGGGTAAGAGAGAGAACAGAACAAGAGTGGGTTCATCTCAGTAGGATATCTGACAGCACACAGAGGAGAGGCCACCAGTGGGCGCAGCCCCAGGAACACCTTCCTGGCACCTCTACCAAGTGTGGGATGCTGAAGACAGGAGGTGGAGGGGTAGAAGGGGAGGTCTGCTGGGTGTAAAGCAGCTCTTCCTGCTTACAGGAGCGGGCTGGGGGTTGTGACTGTGTGTGCAGGGGCTTGCCAGAGGCGTCCCGACTACCCTTGGGCAGCGTGATGCTGCAGCGCGGCTGGCAGAGCCTGCCCCGCGGTCGGCAGGGCTCCAGCCCGGCTGGGCCTGGAGCCATGGCCAGGGAGTGGTACCTACTGTCAATGATGTCCCCGAGGCCCTGGGCGTAAAGGAGGTCGCGCAGGCGTGCAACCTCGTCCTTCAGCTCCCGGATGAGCTTGTTGTTGGGGTCCTCATTGATGACAGCATTGCAGCGGATCTGCTTGGCACGGTCAGCATACCTAGGGGAGGGCAGAGCCCTGAGCAGCAGCCGGGGGGGGGGCAAATCCCCAGTTGCTGGGCACGCTGGAGAGCCGCAGAGCCCTTTCAGCAAGCGATCCTTTGGAGGATCCCAGCATCAAGACAATCCTTTGGCCTCTTTTCTGAGGTTGTCAGGGGTTTCCCCAAGGCACCCCCTAAGCCGGGGTCATCACAGAGTTGAGGAGACACATGGCAGTGCTGGGGTTTCAGAGACAACCCCTGCCCTTGCCCGCTGCCAGGGGGATGAGGGTACTTCTTCCTACCTGAGGGTGCTGAGGGTCTCATCGTAGTTAATGTCGGCAGGACTGAGAGCAGCAACCATGGCCGTTCTGGAGTTGCCCCCTGCCCGGAAAGATATGCCCACATCAAGGAGAGCTTGGTCCCCATACCAACCATCACCCTCCACTCAGCAGCCGTGCCTGCCACCGAGACCGTACCTCCCACCCGTGTCCTTACCCAGGTTTTCCCGCAGCAGCCAGGTCAGCACCGAGTCCCGGTAAGGGATGAAATCTGTCTTCTTCTTCTTTTTGTTCTGGGGGATGGACAGCAGAGGGAAGGGCTGTCAGGCTGCCTGCCCTCTTCAAGGGGAAGGTGACAGCTATTTCCCAGCCATGGGGACTCGGAGAAGAACAACTCTGCCCAGCCACTGCAACCTCAGGCAGCTCTGCTCAGCTCCACAGAATTTCTGCCTGTGAAATGCTCTGCCTGGGCCAGGGGGCTGTCACAGGCTGAGGAGGATGCTGAGGGCTCTGCCACCCCCAGGAGAAGCGTGGCTTGGGTCTGGGCAGAGTCTCACCCCCAGACCACTCTGTGACCCACTCTCACCCGGCCGTGCTTAAAACCAAACCTCCTTCCCCAGCCCAGCCAGGACACCTACCTTGTTTGGCCCCGAATCCTGCAAAGAAAGCAGAAACTGTTAAGTGAGCTGCTCCTTTCCTCGGCACCCACCACAGCTCCCCATCCCCTGAGCAGAGAGCAGTGGGCACAGCTCCCCGTGGATATGGCAGCCACACCAACCCAGCTTGTCCCAGCACCAGGGACAGCTTGGGATATAACTGCCCATCCCTGGGAGACAGGATGCTCCATCCCTCCGAGTTGAGCCCATTCTCCCACGGTGACACCACTCCTCCACACTCCGGCTACCTACCATTTCGGCCAGGGCAGAGATGACTTTCCCCAGTGTGGTCAAGGACTTGTTGATATTTGCACCTTCCTGGTGGAGAGAGGAAAAGCCCAGATGCTCAGGCCCCATGTCAGAGTGGTGCTAAAACCCAGTGCACCAGGAGGATGGGGAAGTCCCAGTATGGGGTGGGCAAAGAGCAGCTGGTCTTAGTGGGTAACCAGCAGCTCTCAGCTGGGACCCCAGTGGAACTGGGACTGGGCAGCTTTCAAACAAACCCCCTCAAGGATTCTGGCAGTGTAGTGTGCAAGGAGCCAGGCAAGGAAAGATGTCAGGCTGGGAATGGGGGGCAGGATGCGACAGCCCCGCCAGCAGAAGGGGACGCCACACCAGCTCTCACCTTTAGTCTTGTGCCCTTAGCGCCAGTGGAATCAGCTCGCTCACTCCCTGCCAGGTCCACCAAGCTGATTTTGCTGACCTGCAGGCAGAGACGAGGCTGTCAGCCCCCACAGGCACAGCAAACCGGGCCCTGGCACGGAGCCGAGGAGGAAGCAAAGACATCTTGCAAGGTGATGCTGCTCTGAAGGCAGAGGTGGGCTCTGTGGGGTTATCCTTGCCAGGATTTGGCCAGGAGCAGGGCTAACACACTTGCAGGCAGGGCTGGAGGGCACCATCTGCCAAATATCCTGTCCAGGGCCCGGTCCCTTGAGGGAGCTTGAGCTCAGTGTGTGCCTGGGACTTATATCCATTCTGTTTCAACCCTCCATCAAGCCGCACCACCTCATCCCCATCCAATAGCACACGAAGCCCTTCCTGGGTCCATGTGGGTTCCCCGAAGACCCCTAAGCCCTGCTCTTACCTTCTCAGTGGTGATGTCTGTCTCGGCATCGTGCCGCTTCTGCGTGAAGATGATGTTGAACACAGCATGGGAGCGGCTGCTGGTCTCATTCATGTTGGTGGCAGCCACCGTGCTGCGGGGAGAGGGGGACAGGGAGGTATGACACTCTGCAGGGGACATTGGAGTGGCTGGCAATGAGGCCAGGGCTCATTTCGGGACAGGGTACATGATGGGAAGGCATCTGGAGGACAGGAGAGGACTCTGGGAGGAGTCATGCAAAAATCCAGGCTTTGTCCTGCTGGCTCCAGGGAATTTTGAAAGCAGGATGGAGTTAAGGTGAAAATAAGTTGGGGTTACCCAACGTTCAGGAGGGGACTGCCGTCTCCAGAGCAGCCAGACTGGCAAACCAAGGAAGTTAAGCAGGATGTTCTGAAGATGCCTGCAAGCTTTCCAAATCCTGGTCATCTCCTGCTTCTCCAACTCACCGGGCCTTGTTCCCAGAGTCCATGAGGTCCTGGATGTCATTGTAGGAGGTCACAGCCAGCTTGGAAAGGTCCTCAACATATGGGCCCATAAGAGGATGCTCCCTCACCCGCAGGTTCCCCTTGTTCTTGGGGTTCAGGAGGTCCCTCACACGCTCACAGTAAATCTCCATGTAGCTCACCTAGAGCAGAGGACATGGGCAGGACTAGGTGGCTGGCAGGACAGAATCAGCCCCTGCCTGCCCACCCCAGACCCAGGGATGGGACCCCCCGGAGAGGGGTCTGCACACCAGCATGCCTTGCAGAGCCAGGTAGGAGGCTGGAGCCAGACTAGGCAGGCAATGGGGCTCCTACCTCCACGGAGTAGGACATATTGTCGTTTGTCGTGTCATTGATGCGGGAGAAGAGGTCCTCACACAGCTGTGGAGAGAAGAGCCCGGCTGCTCAGCCCCCAGCCAGAAGGATGCTCCTGCCTGGGGTGCCTAAGCCACAGGGATTTCGACTTGCTCGCCCCAAGACCTAGAGCCCCTGAGTGCTGGGACAGATCCTGGGGAGCTGGCAGAACCCCTCTTGCTGATATGGGGAGGCTCAGCACCCCCAGAGCCCCCCCCAGCACCTTGCTGGGCCAGCATGCAGTAGCTTTCAGCAAGCACATCTGCTGGCATCTCAGCGCTTGGAGTACTGCTGCATCCAAACGCCGGCCTTGTGTGGCCAGACAGTAATTCATCCAGTCTCAGATGAGTCTGGTGTGACCCTCCTTGTCTCCCCCAACTCTGGTGAAGTCAGGCTGGCTCACTGCCATAGCACAGCTGCAGTAGCCCTTGGCAAAGCCTGGCCCTGCTCCTCTCTTCCCTCCCTGCCCTGCTTTTCCTTTGGGCATCCTGCTGGGACTAGAGGAAGAGACAGCTTTTCACCAGGCAGTACCTGTGGGATGATGCCTTGCTGGTCCTTCTCCTGCTTCCCCATCATGGTGTAGGATTTTCCAGCACCCGTCTGCCCGTAGGCGAAGATGCAGACGTTATAGCCCTCGAAGGCGTGCTGCAACATCTCCTCGCCAATGTCCCGGTACACTTGCTTCTGAGATGCATAGTTGATGTCTGCAGGCTGCACAGGGGCGTCGCAAGGAGAAATTTGTCAAGGAGGTCGTCCTGCCTCTCCCCAGCCCAGCACTCCAGCCAGGCTCAGGCTTCCCACTGCTTACCGTGGTGTGGGACCAGTAGGAATAGTCAAAACTGAAGCTTTTTGGTGTCTCTTTGGGCTGCTTTGGGTTCAGGATAGCTAGGTGCAAACAGATGGGAACATGAGGCCACCCGGTCACCCTGATACCCCCACCACCCACATCCCGCTCATGAGGGGAGGAGGGGGATAGGGTTCAGTCAGAAACAGTCCTGGAAAGCGGGTCCACAGCCCCCAGCCCCCACAGTCCCAGCAGAGGAGGTGGGTGCCACAGCCGGCAGAGCCTGCACCAGCCCAGGGAGAAGGGCAGAGCCTTGCCCACATGTCCTGCTGGGCATGGCATGGGCGAAATGGCTCCTTTCCTCGGGCTCCTTCTGGCTTCAGCACCTGCCCCTTGGAGCCCATCATCAGCAAGGGAGGATCAGAGCCTTCCTTCACCCAACAGCTGGGGGGCATGCCCAAAGCCACACATGTTGGCTCTGTGGGGTGGGAGCAGTCGCAGCCCCACTGGGGCTCCCCCAGGCCCCCTCCGGATCCTGCCTCTCCTCCCCTGAGCTTTCTCTTGGGTACCCAGCCCAGGAGGGTGATTAATGCCTCATGTTACACTGCCAGTACAAACAAGAGCCTGCTTTTTCCCATCCCCTAGTGAAAAGGACGTTGCCATGGAAATTGGAGACTGCATCACTTCTCTTCCTCACTCGCTGCTTTTTTTTACCCCTATCGAGCATGTACGATGGGTTTCTTTCTGAAACAACAGATGCGTCAGAAGAAACCCAAACCAGCAGGGTAATCACGAGATCCAGCCATCAGCCATGTCAGGCGACATTGGAACGACCTTGCGGGCAGGCGCAGCGCACCTCCCGTGCCCACGGCCCCAGCTGCTCCCTGCCATCACAGGGGACGAGGACGACAAAGGCCAACGGAGCTCCCTCTGTCACAGCCCCAACCTGCCCTGCCCCGGGGCCAGCGCTTGGCCAGGGCTCACGCCTGCTCGGGATCCAAGCTGGGACCTTCCCAAGCAGCCCCAGGCATGGCGCAGCCTGCTTCCCATGGGGTCGGATGCCCTGGTGCGTGGTGTTATGGATACAGATGCTTTCTGCTCCAAATTCCTCCTCCACTGCCCCAACAGCTTCTGTCCCGTGGAGGGATCTGCCGCTTCTGGCCCAAGACCCACCCCTTCCCGCCTGCAAATGCAGCAAGATGGTCAAGAGGAAGGGGGGAAGTGGAGTGAGGATCCAGCCACGATCATGTAAACCGCAGCACGGTGCTGCTCAGATGCCCCTCGCTGTGGGCAGAAGCCCAGCTCCAGCACCAAAGAGGGGCTGGGCGCTGGGTCCCTGCCTGCCTGCCCACTGCAGGCAGTGTGACTCAGGTGCTCCGGATGCCTCCTGCATCCTAGGCAGACTAATTATCAAAGCCAGAGCTGCTCTCTCAGGAGAAAGGTCTGGGAAGTGACATCCCTGTAGCAATTTCCCATCCCACAGCTGTAAACAGGGACTCGGAGCTCTGCTCTGAGGTCCAGACCGAACCGCACCAGCCTCTCTGGGGAGCGCAGGCAGCCGGGGGGTACCATGCCTGCCGGTGCCTGGCTGGTGTGCTGGGCGCGTGTGAGCACAGAGAAGTGAGTGCGGAGGCCACACAAGAAGTCGGGTAGAGCACCTCCGATGGCTCCTGGGGTTCACCTGGCAGTTCCGCCATGCCACCGGCCGCCCGCACTCTCGGCTCTGGTCTATCTCTGCCCCATGGAGGTGATCCTCACCAGAATGAGCGGGAGCATCACCCCCTACCAAATTGAGTCCAACGAGGGCAAAAGCAAGAGTGGGCAGGATGTGGCCACACAAGGTGGCTGTTCTGCACCCCAGTGCCAGTCCATGCCAGGCACGGGGCAGAGAAGCAGCCGGGGATGGCACTGACCGGCTGCGGACATCCCAGCTGCAGCCACCCAGATGGCCCGGCAAGCCGGAGACTGGGACACAGCAGAGAAGGGAACCCACTGAGAGCACGAGTCTCCCATTTCTGAGCTGAAACTCCCTCCCCGTGCCCCGTTGATTCCCATTTATTTACCCCGCGTGGCTCGATGCCACTGGTGGGTTTTTTCCTCTCATCTGACCAGGCACCCCAGGGCTTTTGCAAACCTGCTGCAAAAAGATTTGGTCTCTGGCCAAATGGGATTGAAAAAGGGTGTGTGTGGGAAAGATGGACATACAGGCAAGAGGGGGAGGAGGAAAACATCTGGAGATGACCCTTATCTTCCCCCCGAAGAGCCAGCGGCATGGCAGTGTAGCAAGCGGGCAAGCACTGGGCGGGATGAAACCCAAGACCCACTGGGGAGAAAACAATCACCGTATTTTAAAGCCCGCGGAGGCACGGCTCCGGCTGGAGAATATTAATGGTCCTGCGGGACGAAAGCCAGGGTTCCTTCCTTGCCATCCCGGCGGGAACTGCCAGGAGAGGGGCCAGGGGTGTTGGTGACCGGGCCAGTCCCCGCGGCTGTGCGACAGGGGGGACACTACGGGAACAAAGTGGCAGTGTTGGCAGGCGGCTGCGGTGCAGTGAGCCAAGGGGACAGCGGCTGCGAGTTTGGAGGGAAAAAGCATGGCAGAAAAGGGCTGACCCCCTCACGCCCCAGCCCCCACTGTCCCCCACTGGGCTTAATGAATTAGGCACAAGAACAACCTCCTCCAGCCCAGTATATGCAGGGTTTCTGCAAATGACCCTGGGTAGGGGGAAACTTGCACTCACACCCTCCCCAGACACGTTTATTTTTGGCTTCTCTGTGAGGAGTCGGGGGGCCGAGACAGTCCCGCCCTGTGGGGAGGGCAGCCGGCAGTCCTGGCATCCTCCTGCCTCCCCCAGCCAGCAGTAGAAGGGAGAAGCAGAGCACCCCCAGCGCCTGACCCCAGCCCCCCGGCCAAGGGGATTAGCCGAGGGTTTGTCCATTCATGGGGAAAATCCCCGCTGTCAGCAAAGGGTTGGCTGGGGCGCTGCCCCTGCTCACAGCCCTGCCGGCCCCTCCGGCGCGGGCAGGGGGATGACGGCCCCAGGGGGAGTTGTGGGGCTGGGGGCGGCAGCATGGGCCCAGGCAGATGGCTCTGAGCAAACAAGGCTGTGGGTGAGGGTGGGTGTGCCCGATGCTCTTGGCCGGGGTGCCCCCCACCCGTCAGGAACACATTCCCGGCCTGCCCCCAGGCACGCGTGCAGCTCCTGCTGCGCCAAACAGGCTCCGCACCCCGGACAGACATCGCACCCCTGCGCAACCAGGCAGGGAGAGCGCCCCCGGGATGCCAGAGGCCGGCAGACTTTGTCCACGGAGCCCTGCATGCCTGCTCCCCAGGCCTGCACAAAGCCGCCCTGCACCCTTGGGTGCCCTCCTCTCCCTCTGGTCGGGGTTGTCATGGCAGCCCAGCAGCACCCGTGGGGGTGGCTGGCGCCGGTGTGTCACCCACCACCGCTGGTGACGCAGGAAGCCCCAGGCAGGCAGGCAGGGAGGGAGTTATTTTAGACACTGTCCCATCTGGACGCTTCCAGAGCCAAAGAGGAGGGATTCAGCTGCCTTTCCCACCCCGTACTTTCAGCAGCCGTAATGCCAGACGGGATCCTGAGGGGACAGTTGGCCCTAAGCCCCCATGCTACATCCCCCTTCCCCAAGCACACCATTCCCTCAGCAAACCCTGCTCCATCCCAGCTCCCATCCTGCTGGCATTGCAGCTCCAAGCCCCAGGGAAGCAGGGACGGGTCCCGACACACCACAGTGTGTGGTACCAGCAGTGCCACACTCGCTGGCTGGTGCCTGGCTTCCACGCTTTGGCAGGCAACTGCAGGCCAGGCACTCTCAGCCCCACATCTGCGTATTGGCATTTCCAGGCTCTTCTGATTCTTCCTCCCCTTCCCCTGCCAGGGGATGCTGCCCCACTCAGTACCACCAAAACCCAAGGGCTTGGTACTACGTAGATCCCATCGCTGTCATTTCAACCACAGGACTGCATTTCCCTGTGTGAAAGGTGACATTCCCCACCACTACCTATTCCCTCCTCCAACCAACGCCAGGTGGTACCAGCATCCAGACCAAAGACCCTGGCAGTCCAATGCTCGTCGCTGCAGTCAGACCATGCACGTTACTCCCCAAGCAGCACCCAAAGCCTTCCCGAGCCCCTCTACCCCCGACCGGCACTCACTGGTGGTGCTTCCTGACATCTGGATAATGCATTTAGATTCCCGGCTCATCTCCCGGGAGTTGAAGGGCCGGACGCGCACGGCCACCTTCACGGATGCTCCCGCCATCGCGTCGGCTGGAGGTGGGTCCTGCTAGCGGGGAGCAGTGGCTGTCCTGTAAGGATGGAAGAAAAGGGGATTAGGAAAGTTTGCATCCCAATCCCACCTCGCAGCCCTGCTGGAAAACTGAATCGAAAACCTGTACAACAAAACCTCTCAGGAACCCTTGTTTCCCTCTGCCTGAAGATGACATTCCGGTTCACCCCTCGGTCTGCCTGCATTTTGCCTCTCCCGCCTCCCCCTTGTATCTCGGTCCCAGGAGACATCCCTGCCCTTACGCCAGGGCAGCACCCAGAGCCTCCGTTACCCTGTGGCATCACTTGGTGGGTGCCCATGCAGGCACCATCAGCATCAGCATGACCCCGAGGAGATTTTCCATCCCGGGGTGCCAACGGCACTGAGCAGGTAGCCCCTCGCTTGCAAGCCCACAACCCCCTGCCCATCACCCGAGCCTCCTGCCTCTGCTCCAGCCCCAGAAGAGTGGGGACTGGGCAGCAGGACCGGGTGGAGGAGGGGAGGAAAATGATGGCATTCCTGTGGAGAAAGGAGGCGGCTGTTGAACACAGCCGCTGGTATTTGCCCTCATTCAGCTCCAGGCAAAAGCAGAAGCACAGTGTCAGCAGGAGCAGCACCAGCCAGAGAGCCAGTGGCAATTGCACTCAGCTGAAGCTCCCAGTTCATGACCACTCTGACACTTCTCTTGCTAATAAATTATTAATCACAAACCTCACAAGACGAAATGAACCACTTTTTAACATCTCCCAGAGCGGCCACTCGTCCCATCACTGGAGTCCAGGCTCTGCAGCCAGCCCCACCTTCCCCAAGCCCTAGTTAAGCTTCACTAGCATGGGCCAGAAAAGGATGTTGGGCTCCTTCCCTCGACCACCAGGTCCTTTGGGATCAGTCCAGACAAAATCCATTCATACCTTCTAATGTCCATCCCCTCTCCTGCCCGTCCCCTTCTCCCTGGATCCCTGTGCTGAGCCTGCCAGTGGAAGAGGAGCTCAGGACCACACAGCAGAGGCAGACACTCGTTCCTCCAGCATCCCTGCCTGTAGGACTCCTGCAAGGGTGTTTGCAAATGCCCTGGGGCTTTTTGAGCCTGGTCTTTGCCAGCAGGATGCTTGCTCTGGGATGAAGGAGATCTAGGATAAAGGAGATTGGGAGCAAGCAATGGCACAGCCCTGGTTATGTGGACCGTGACCCAAAGGAAGTGGGGCAGAAAGGATGCATCCTCAATAAGAGATGGGATTTTCCACGGTTGAAATGAAAAATACAGCTGTATTTGTGGGAAAAAAGAAGGGAAAGAAAAAAAAAAAAAGGAAGAAGAAAAAAAAATCCACAGAACAGAAAGTGTCCCGGGGGAAGAGGATGGCTTTAAAACTAACTGAGGTTTGACAGCTCCAGTTTCATTTCCAAAGGGGGTGGGAGGAAAACCAACATATGCTCTGCCCAAAGACAGGTATATTCATGGTGCCGTGGGAAAATTTGCAGCCAGAAAGTATAAGCTCGATGCTGTCTTTCAAAAACACTTCACCTGTTTTAAAAGCAAGCCTGCAACCCTGACAGCAGCAGGAAAACGTCCCGTTAAGAGTTCCCAAAACCTCCTCTCTCCATCCAGCTGGGATGGCTCCGGAGCTCCCACTGTGCTCAGCCAGCAATCGCACCCTTAAATCCCACGAGCTGCAGGGTTCGTGCATGTGGTCTCAGGCTTATTTTAACGACATGGGCATTTAACACCGTGGCTGAGTCCCTGAGCTGGTGAGTGGGCTGCCACATACCAACAGGCCTCTGCCACTGCTGCTTTGTCAGAGCAGGGAGAAAGCGAAAATTAAACAGGAATCCTTGCCAAAGGGGAATGGAGGAGTTGATTTTCCCATGAAATGATAGGATATATTCCTGGGTGGAAGGGCCGTCGGCTTCAGCTGCTGCACCCTGTGGTACTGCTGGCACTCACGGACAACAGATCTAAACCCCACGCACGACCTGACCACTGTCAGTGTCCAACGCTCTCCTCTCCTCCTCCACAGCCAGGACATCTCTCTTTCCCCCCCTGCTCTGCGGTCTCCCCAGGTACCAGGGTTACAAAGAGGTGGGTCAGGGCCCTGACCTCCCGCCTTGGAGCATGACCCTCAACAAGAGCCACCAGCACATCCATCAGCGACCCCACCAGCCCCGGGACCGACCACTGCCCACCATGGGCAGCCTTGGACCCTGCCTCATCCCCTCCCACCCCTGTGTTGTTCCCATCACAGCCCCCTCCAGCCCTATCACTTCCATGAAGAAGCTCTGGTTTCTCCTTTGTCCCACGTTTTTGAGCACCTCGTCATGTTGTCACCCTTCCATTGGTGGCTGCTCGCCCTCCTCTGCCAGGAGGGCCCGCTCAGCCCCACACCAGTAACCCCACAGGCCACCTTCACTGGCCATGAGAAGTGCCCTCCTCACCAGCAGAACCTTTCCTCTCTCCCTGCCATCCCGATGCCCACATCCCAGTGTATTCCCAGCAAGCCATCTGGCTCGCCCAGCCCAGCAGCACGGTCTCTTCTCCCTGCCGGTATTCCCTGATGCAGAGTCACGAGCTCGGCTCCATTTTCTGCCTCCATCCATTTCCTTCGGCTTCCTCGGTCAGCAGCGCACCGCTTCCCTCCCGCTCCTCTGCAGCTCCCTAGTCCCATCTCTGCCACAGCAGCACAAGGACCCCAGGCAGCTCCATGCCTCCCTGGGCAGCCCAGCTCCTTCCAAAGCCTCCTCTCCTTCCTCCTGACTCTTACTTTCCCTGGTTGGCTGCAGGGAGGAATTCAGCCCGCAGCCCACATAACACGGCAGCACCACCAGCCACGGCCATCGCTGGCCACCGGCGCTCAGCATCCCACCGACAGTGGGGACACGCTGCGGCAAGCAGGCCGTCAGGCTGGGCAGGGGCAGGCAGCCCCCCCAGGGATAGTCAGTCACTGCCTGCTTAATCTGCCATCGAGAGAAATTCAATAAGCTGCTATCAGCCTTTCGCTGGGAGCAGGCCAGCGCCACGGCCCCGCTCCCTCCCCGCCTCCTCCCGGGGCCACCCCACACACAGGAGACAGCGCAGGAGGAGAGCAGAGTCCCCAGGGCCATGGTGCCGGGGTCACATCCGGACCTGTCCCCCAACTCTGCAGGGGTTCTCCTCCCTGCCATCCTGCACAGCCAGCTGCACTCTGCCCATCCCTGCCGGCACCCCAACAGCCCCCGGTGATGAGCAAAAGGCCTAGGCAGCCATGATTAACTGGATCAGCTAAGATTAATTGGGCAGAGATTAGCTAACGAGAGCTCTCTTAAGTCCAAGGGCTACCGACTGGCAGCCCTCCTGTCACTGCTGAGAGGTGACCAGTAGGACAGGGAGCATTGTCCCCAAGTGCCACCCGCAGTGAACTCTTTCCCTAAGGATGCTGCAGGGACATGCTGTGCCCCCTGTCCCCCAGGAGCTGCAGGACGCCGGGGCTTGAGAATGCTAACGCGGGTCAGCACAGCCAGGATGGGGCAGGGGCTGCCTCGCCAGGGCCGCAGGCAGCTCCGGCAGCGGGAGAGCTGGCTGCACCATGGGAAATCCACGGCGACTTTCTCCTTTTGTCTGCGCACATCCCCACGTCACCTCGGTGGCGAGGGCGGATGCCCCGTCTGGCTGCGCCGCCCGAGTCACAGCGCTCACCGATAACGGGCTTTGTTTTAATGAGCCCTTCCCCTGCACCCCTCGTTGGAACCCCCAAACTGCGTCTGGGGTCAACGAGGGATCCTGGGGGCAGCTGGACCAAATGACACAGCACCATCGGCGCCCACCAGCCAACCCCGGGTGCCGCTCGCCTCCTGCCCGTGCAGGGCAAGGGGCCGTGACAGTGCAGTTTTCCTGGGAGCAGCACCCGCGGGCAGGGAAGCAGTTTGGAAGATACCCCAGCGCTGGGGCAGGGGCCCCCCCTCCTCCAATTCCCAGCTGAAATCCTGCTTTCCTGGTGCCATCATGGGCACTCTGCCCTGTGCCTCCCCGCCTCCTGCCCACCCGCCCAGCGGACACGGCTCCATGTTTGCAGCTCCCTGAGCGTTTCAATGCGGATTAAATCCGAGGCAGCAAATGTAAGGCCATGGATGAGGGTTTTGCCCACCGCCAGCCAGCTCCCTATTCCTGCTGCAAAGGCGAGTCATGTCGATCTCCGTCAACCCTGCCCTCCATCCTCTGTTCTGCTTCCTAAAACCCACCGCAGGGAAAAGGCAGTGAGCCCTGGTGGGTTACCAGGCTCAAAAGGGGGTGGGCAAGGGAGTGGGGAGGGGGAACACAGGTCCCGACACCCTCCCTGGGGTTTGGGGGCTGCAGCTCTGGCCACAGGTGGGGGTCAGGGGCAGCATCTGTGCCAGTGCCAGCTGCCACCTCCCAGACAGAACGGGGGGCAGTGGCAGCATGCGGGGGTGGCAGAGCCCCCCACACCCCTGGCCGTACCCAGGCAGGGGTCTGCTGCCCCCTCCCACTATCGAGGCCACCAACCCAGGGGCTGCTTTGGGCACTGGGGCATGGAAGGACAGCCATAGGGTGGGTGGCAGGAGGGATGCTTGGCTGGTTCTTTACCCCCCGCAGAGCCCCTCGTAAGACCTGAGCATGGAGGACACCCCGGCGCACAGGGGGTTTGCAGGGTCCAGGGGAGAGGATGCTGCCCCGTGGGGGAGCAGGGGAAGGAGGCAGAGGAGGAAGACAATGGGGCAGGTGCAGAGCTGCTCCCTGGGAGGCAGGGTGGCCAAGCACAGGGCTCTGCACCAGCCCGCCCACCCAGGGACCACCCTCTCCTCCAGCCAGAAGCCACCAGCACTGGCCACAGTGACACGGCGGCCCTCGCCCAGCTGCCCCCAAGCCCAAGGTCAGCGGCAGCAGCTCGTCCTTGGGCAAGCAGGAGGCTCGGCTCTGCGGTGCCTTCGCAGCCCCTCTCCAGCAGGAGCCCCGGCCGGGGGGGGCACCGCTCCCACCAGCGCTGTTGACTCTGATGCGTAATGATGATGGCGCAGGATGGCTCAGCTCCGCGGCCAGAGCACCTGCCCCAGAGGGGAAGGCGGGGGCGGCTCTGCGGTGAAAAGGGGGTCCGTGTGCCCCCTCCCACGGGCTGTGGGGACAGCATCCTCCCACTCCCCACCCCAGGCTGGTGCCGGGGCTGCAGAGGCGTTGCCCCGTCCCCGGGAAGGCCCCCCCGGGCGCGATCTTTCTGGAAGCCCGGGTGGCAACCGGCCGGCTGCCGCGATGGGGACGCGCGGGCACTCCCCGCCAAGCCCCCCCCCAACGCCCCCGCACCTCGGGGGACCCCGCAAAATGGCCGCCGACCGCAGCCCCCCCCGCCCTGCCGGGTCCCCGGGAGGGCGCGTCCCGCTCTCCCCCCCCCCCCCCCCCGCCACGCCTCACCCCGCCGGGGCCGAGAGGGGCGGCACCGCCACCCCGGAGCAGCCCCGCGCCCCCCCTCCTCGGTCAGCGCCCGGGGACCGCAGCGAGGATGCTCCATCACGCACGGTGCCGCCCGCCCCTACCTGTGCCCGTGCCCGTGCCCGTGCCCGTGCCCGTGCCCGGTTCGGCGGGACGCAGCGCTCAGCCGCGGGCGGGGGGCGCCGGCATGAGGCCGAGCCGCGCGATGCGGTGCGGTGCGGTGCGGTGCCGGTGCCGGTGCGGGTGGCGGCAGCCCCGCCCCTGCGGTCCCCGCCCGCCCCGCCCCGCCCCGCGCGCTGGTTGGCCTCCGGCGCCCGGGGGAAAGAGGGGGGGGGGACACGACACCGGGAGGGCGCGAGCCGGGGATGGAGCGGTGACGTCAGCGCATCCCCCCCACCCCCGGTCCGCGCTGCGGAACCGTCGCAAGGGCGCGGGAAGGGGGCGGAGCCGTTGCCCGGCAACCGTCTCCTGGCAACCGCTCCCCCATCCCCGGCTGCCCCGGGCGCGGTACCCCGGCCCCGCCGGCGCGCTGCCCCGAGAGATCTGCTCCCCACAACGGCTCCCCGCGGCCCCCAGACCGCCGCCCCGGCCCTGGCCCCCAGCCCCTGACAGCTGTCAGCATCCACCTCCGGTGCAGACCACCTTCACTCCTCCGGGCCGGCGAGCCCCCGGCCCCGCAGCCCCCTGGGCCGGCGCTGTCCATCTGCGCCGGGGAATTTAGACCCAGCGCGGAAAGAAGATTAGGCCTTCGCTGCCAGCTGTTTCCAGCAGCGCATCCTCCCTCGCCCCTCCATGCCACTCGCGAGGACACACATCCCCTCCCTGCCCCACCCTTTCCCCAAATCTCCCTGGAGAACAGGCAGCTGAGAGGTTTTAGTCCACCCACCACAGTGGCGGTGGGTTTCCAGCGGGTCACTGGTGCCGGTGTTTTAGGGACTGAACATTCTGGTGATGATGCAAGCATCCAGCAGCAATCCCAGCGTCAAGGAGTCCCCTCAGCTAGAGGAGCACATGGCCAGGGCACAGGATGAGGGGCTGGCTTGGCACCTCTCGGGACATCAGAACTTCTGGTCCTCACTTCGGTAGATGATGCCCAGGCAGCAGTCCCCAGGCTAACTGTGGTTTCCGTCATCCATGCGGTGTCAGCCACACCAGCTCCCAGCTCCTCTCAGAGATGACCACCATCTGAGATGTCCAGGCAGAAGTGCTCTCACCTGACACCGCACAAGCTGCATGCACCTGTCCCAAAATAACCTCAGCACTAGCCACACCGGTGCCAAGTCTGACGGGGGGGACTTTCCAACCCATAAACTTCACCCCCAGCCCAAACTTTTGCTCAGTGCTTGGCCCCTCTGGCCAGGGGCCTGCTCCTGGAGCTGCCAGGAGTGGGCAGCAGGCAGCTCGTTCACAGAGAATGTGCTGGAGGGTGAGTATGATACGAAGGACCGTGGGCACACGTGGCAGGTGCCAGGCACAGCATACTGAACAGGCACGCATGTCTTGTGGCATCATCAGAGCACGGCTCGCTGCGGCAGGGACAGCAGCCACGTCCCACCCCATGGCTCTGCCCTTGTGCAAAACATCTGGTGGCCAGCTTCTTCCAGGCAGCACCACTTGGGCAGGAGTCTGTCTGCAAGGCAGGTCCTTGGGCGGGGAGACCTGGCCGACAGAGCTTTGTGCTGCTGGAGGAGTTGTGACCATGGCAGCTGTGCCGGGCCAGTCCCAGCACAACCATCCCATCGCACAGGAGCTGCGTGCCCAGGAGCAGGGATCCTACCAGCTGGGATAGTGTTGGGAACCACCACCCACGGTGTACTGGGAGCTGTGGGAATGGGGTCTGTGCAGGTGCTTGCCAGTCCCAGAAGTTGGAGTGAACTACCAAGGAGGGACCCTGCAAACTAAGGGGGTTGAGACAGCAGGGACAGTGCTGGTGGCACATTAACTGGACGAGGAGGTGGCCAGGGCAGAGTCCACACTGGTGGGAGGAGCACCAAGCCCTGGGGTCAGGGTCCACGGAGCCGCTGGACACTGCTGGCACGGGATGCGCTGCGCTGAGGTGCTGGGTGCTGCACTGGCAGCCTCCACTGCTCCTCTCCTCCGGGGTCGGCTCCTGGGGATGGCAAGGCGTGCCATGGCCACCAGTCTGCTCTGCGTCCCCCCACCCCAGGGGCTGCTCCGGCCCCTGGCCGTGCCGGAGAGGCTGCTGCTCGGGCCGGGGCCCAGCAACGTGCCCCCCCGCATCCTGGCTGCGGGCGGCCGGCAGCTCCTGGGCCACATGCACCCTGAGGTGCTGCAGGTGAGCTACCCCAGCCCAGCCTTCCTTCGCTCCCCTCCTCTCCCTTGCCTCCCATGAGGGGCTGGGACAGCTCTGCCGGGGTGAGAGGGACAATAGCAGTGCCAGTTGGTCCCTTGCTGCTGCAGGTGATGGACGAGATCAAGGCGGGCATCCAGTATGCCTTCCAGACACGGAACCAGCTGACACTGGCCATCAGCGGCACTGGACACTGTGCCATGGAGGCCGCTCTCCTCAACCTGCTGGAGCATGGTGACACTGCACTGGTGGCCGTCAACGGCATCTGGGGACAACGTGCCGCTGACATCACCAGGAGGTTGGGTATGCTGGGGATAGATGGATGGTACCGATGGGGCTCAGGGGACTGGGCGTGCGGGCGGGATGCCAGAACGTGACCCCTGGCCCGGCAGCAATGACCTGTGGCATGGCTTCTGCAGCCAGAACGTGCTCCAGTTGTTTTCCACGGTGATGTCTCTCTGTTTATGGTGGTTTATGGTTTTCCTATTGGACAAATCTGGAGGAGGACAGACCCTGGCAGGTGGCTGTGCTCCTGGTTGATGCATGACTGAGCAGGTGGCTGCCCAGTGGGAGGCCTGCCCAAACCGCACTCCCCCTCTGCCCAAATCCCTCCCAGGAGCTAATGCCCATGAGCTGCTGAAGCCCCCAGGCGAATACTTCACTCCAAGGGACATCGAGGAGGTGAGTGCCAGCCACGGTGCAGGGCGGCAGGCACAAGCCGGCCCCAGGGACGGTCACTTTTCCCTCTGTTTCATGCAGGGCCTGGTGCGGCACAAGCCTTCGGTGCTCTTCATCACCCATGGCGAGTCCTCCACGGGGGTGCTGCAGCCCCTGGAAGGGCTGGGCGAGCTGTGCCACCGGTCAGTGCACAGTGGGCACCCGCAGGGTCTGACAACACCCCAAGGTTGCCGTTGGGGACTGGAGCACGGGGATTTGCATGGCCCAGGCTCTCTTCTGGCTCTGTTGCGCTGGAAGTGGTTGGTGCTAGCGAGACACATGGCCCTGGGGGGACTGGGATCCCAGGGCTGGAAGAGAGGTGGCAAGAGGAGGTGACAAGATGAGGTGGCAGGAACACCAGGCTGAGCTCTGTCCTCCCACAGGCATGGCTGCTTGCTGCTCGTGGATGCAGTGGCATCGCTTGGGGGAGCCCCCATCTTTATGGACCAGCAGGGTAAGAGCCACAGTGCCATCACAGACACCCAGGGAGCAATGGGGGCTTCATGCCTGGGCCAGAGAGGGAGGGCAACGAGATCAGCCCCACTGCCAGTGTTACAGGCTAGCAGCACTGGGAACTGGTCCAGCTGCAGCTAGAGAGCCTGTTCCCCTTGAGGGACCATCAGCAGTGCCAGGATGTCCCCCAAAGCTGGCCAAACACCTGCAGCATGTGCCCCCCACACTTCCCACCTGCTGCTTGTAGCTGGGTTGGGAGGGCTCAATGTGTCCCCACTGGAAGCCCCCAGCCTCTAAGGAGCTGTCTCCCCTCTCGGGCAGAGATTGATGTCCTATACTCGGGGTCTCAGAAAGTCCTCAACGCACCCCCCGGCAGTGCCCCCATCTCATTCAGCGAGAGAGCCAGGTAAGGACAGCTGTGTCCAACCGGGGGGAATGGCGATGGGGCTGGGGGGAAGCTGTCACCCCGCAACTTTGCCAGCCAAATGCTCCAGCCCTGCTCTGGAGAGCTCACCCAGCAGCAGCACTGCAGGGTCAGAGCCTGTCCCATCCCTGGGCAGCGATGAGCGCTGGAGCCAAGCTCAGCACTTGCTTTGGGAGCAAGTGACCCCCGGACCTGGCAGGGTCAAGGTCTGGCTCCTCCACAGCAGTCTGCTTCTCCAGGGAGAAGATGCTGAGGAGGAAGATGCAGCCCCCGTCTTTCTACCTGGACATGGGCTGGCTGGCAAACTACTGGGGCTGCGACAGGGAGCCACGGAGGTGAGGGCAGGCTGTCCCAGGACAGAGTCCCAGGACAGACAGCCACAGCTGTCCCACCACAGCCTTTGCCCCGGCTCAGGGACTGCCTGCCGTGTGGGGCTCGGGTCCTGTCCCTCCTCCACCCTGTTCGCCAGTCACAAAGTGGCCCCGCAGGGTGCAGAGGAGGGAGGGCACTGCACCCCGGTTCCCCCACCGCGAGCTGGAGTGCTGCTCTGCTGTGGGCCGGGGCGAACCCCTTGGGTGCCCCTTGGATTTTGCAGGTACCACCACACAGCACCGATCAACAGCTTCTTCAGCCTGCGGGAGGGCTTGGCCATGCTGGCGGAGCTGGTGAGCAGCACCGGGCAGGCAGGGGGGCACCGGCGGTGCTGGTGGGGCTTGAGGGAGCAAGGGGTGCCAGAAGGTGCCCCCCAACACCAGGGACCTTTTCCCTCCTCTCTGCCCACAGGGTCTGGAGAGCTCGTGGGAGCGTCACCGGGCCAACTGTGCCCAGCTATGCCAGGGCCTGCGTGACCTGGGGCTCGAGCTCTTCGTGAAGGAGGAGGTGAGTGTGGGGTGAACCCACCACCACTGTGTGGGGACAGCATAAGGACATGATCCAGTGGGGCTGGAGATGTGCCTAGGCAGGCTTTGACAGTGGAGAAAACCCCATGTCCCCCAGCAATGATCTCTCCTGGAAGGATGCTGGGCTCACGGGGCGCAGGCTAGGAGCTGCAGATGTAACCTGACTTCTCTCTTCTCCAGAAGGCGAGACTTCCCACCATCACCACTGTCAGGGTGCCTGAGGGCTACGACTGGAAGGAGATCACATCCTTTCTCATGGATAACCACGCTATCGAGATCGCCGGGGGCCTGGGCCCCTCCGTGGGGAAGGTGGGCAGCATCCTCCCCTCCCACTGACCACAGCCAGGCATTGAACCCAACCCAGCTACGAGCACATCCATCAGTAGCGTTCTCCACAATTAACTGGTGCTCTCTGGCTGCAAACAGCCAACACACGGCTGGATGCATCCCATCGCCCGCAGCAATGCATAGCGGCTCCTAACCACACACAATTGCCGCGTGTAATTGAATAACCGCGCATATAATTAGAGGGGTGACACGTCTTTCGAGGAAAAGCGCGTTAAATAGGAGCAAGCAGGGAGTTGTGCGTGCGCGCTCACGCCTGGCCACACGCGTGGCCGCTCCGCACCGGAGCCTGTGCCGCTCCGCTCGCAGGGAGTGGGTGCTGCAGGGAGACGCTCGCCCTTCTCCTCCCAGGTCCTGCGGATCGGCCTCATGGGCTGCAACTCGACCAGCAGCAATGTGGACCGTGTGCTTCGTGCCCTGCAAGATGCCCTTGGGCGCTGCCGCCACAGCAGGCTGTGAGCACCCCTGCGAAGGGGGGCGTCAGGCAAGGCGTTGCAGCGCTCCCCCCAACACCCTGCTGCAGGCAGCTGGCAGGCGGAGGGGCTACGCTGCCTTCCCAGGATGCTGGCAGGAAACGCTGTGACACCCAGCAACCCCAGCCAGAGTGGGAATGAGGAGCTGGAAGAGCAGTGGACGTGGAGGTGAGGGCGGCAGCTCCGCAGACGCGGCACGTGGCTCAAAACCCCTTCTCCCAGTCCCCTGCACAGGGTCGCTCCCCACCCGGACAGCCTGCTCCCCCCGCTGCTCCCTTCCCCCTGGTCCTACCACAAGCTGACATGAGGGCTGGATGCAGGGTCTGGCCATAGGTCCCTTCCCCTTCCACTCACCACCCTCAGCCATCCCTGCACCAGCAGCGCAGGATGCAATGGCCCCCCACCCCCACCCCGCCCCGCCAATTAGGTACCCTGGGATGATAAACCCGCCCCAGCACCCAGCCCTACAAGGGGAGCCGAGAGGCCGTGCACCCCCACCCAGCAGACGCGCACTCGCGCCCCGGTACCATCTTCCCTCAATAAAGCGACACAGCAGTGTGCTGCTCCCTGGCCCCGTAGCTCGTCTCGTGCTCCCCCGAGTTTTGAGACACCCGAACGGAGTGGCAGCAGGGTCCCGCTCAGCTCTGCTGGGGAATTTCTCACCGCATCTTGGAGAGGAGCTGGGACATTGCCAAGCGGCGCGTGCCATCCTGTATCCGGTACACCTGGAACTAAGCAAAGGCAGGTGGAGTGTGAGGGGAGAGGGCTCCCCACTCTGCCTGAGCCCCACACCCAGCATCGCCAGCCTCCCGCATCCTCCACAGTGGGGTTGGGCAGCACATGCCAGCGGCTGCCAGGGGCTGGAAGGCTCTAGGGGGGTAAATTCCAGCAAATTCTAAGCCACCCAGCCCAGGTTTCTGGCGCTGTGGAGTTCCAGCTCACGAGACCAGCCCCGTTACCTGGCTGAGCAGGATGTCAAAGTAGGCTGTGTCCCAGTAGGACCCATCCTCAGCAGGGAGCTGCAGGAGGGCCCAGGTGTCGGGGTCTGCCTGCCAGCCATCAGTGTGCGCAGGGAAGCCAAAATGGAACCGGAGGAAGCGTTGGGGATCCCGGGCAAAGCTCTCCACCTTACGGTAGAGGGAGGCGAGGTCCATGGCCTCTCTTTGGAAGAGGTTCTCCTCCGGGTGCAGGAAGTGGGGCAGGTGCTGGGTGGCCAGGCAGCGGAGGAGGATCACCAAGAGTCTGTAGACAGAGCCCTCCAGGTCCTGCCAGTCCTCTGGGGAGGGGAAGAGCTCCATGCTCCACAGCAGCACCATCTGTGGGGAGGGAGAGAAAGGTGCGGGGTAGGGCACTCCCCACAAAGGCCATGCTTTCCGGCCCTGCAGGTCACCGCACAATCACCTGTGGGCTGAGCCCTCAACGTGAACATCAGGTCCTCAGCAGCCTAAGGCTACACAGGCTCTGGGAGCTGCTGCTTTGCCTCTGCATGCACAGGCAGTGCGCCACCACCCCTTCCGTTTGAACCTTCGCTTCACTCCCCAAAGAGCCCCTATTTCAGCTCCGAGACAGGTCCCAGCTCCACAGCATCTCCGAAACGACATGCCCCAGCTTTCCACAGGCACCAAGCAATAGTAAAAAACCCTGCTTGTGGTTTCTGTCAGCCGCTGGCGAGGCACTGAACCCCAAGAGCTGCCACACCAGCTTCCTTGGCACTGCGCTGCCAAATGGCCCGTCACCAATGCCAAATGGCAACGCAGCATAACAGGCAATGAACACAGTGGGCTGGAGCAGAAGATGGTTTTTGAAAGACAGATGCATGCTATGCCCTTATTTATTTAAGAAAAAAAAACAACCACACCCCAAAACCAACAAACAAACAAACAGGGAACACAAAGCAAAATCCACAGGATTTGGGCTACTTGGAGCTGGAGCCATTCCCTCAGCAGAAGATGACTTTGCTTCCTTCTCCACCCTGGCCTGGAGAGTCACTGCAAGGCAGGGCACACCTGGATTGTGCCACCAGGTGCTGTCCCCAGCATGGCCCCTGTCCCAACCAGCATCACCAGCTGGTGTGAGTCCAGGGTGCCAAAAACAGGTTGGGTGGGGAGAGAGGGTTTTGTCAGAGGAAACACCACCCTCAACCGTGTACGGACACGCCGGGGCACAGGACAACCTGCAGCATGGCAGGCATGGCAGTGCAATCCCCAGCACGGACCCTGCAGGCACAGACAGCCTGTGCCAGGGGATGCCTGGCACATTGGCGCAGAGCCCCAGCTCTGTGTGTTTCAGGTTGGAGGTGGTTGGCTCAATCCAACAAGTTCCTGCTGTTTGCCAGGAAGAAGGATCAAACCCCCTCTAACTGGGGCCGGCAGCGTGCATCATTTCCAAACATAGCCATGGGCTGGTATATCCCCAAGCACTGCAGGCAAGCTTGTTGCTTAGGATCTTCTTCCAGCAGTGACTCGGCCATGGTGGGGTGCAGGGGAGAAGAACCTACCTACCTTCAGGTGGTTGAAGGTGAGACCGCCCTTCCCACCCTCCTCTCCCCAGTCCTGGCTGCGAAGCTGGTCGAGCAGGCGAAGGCTGTCCAGACGTGGTCCCTTCAGCGTGTCCACCGCCTGGAGCAGCTTCAGGATGGGCAGATGAGTGGAGGATCTGGTGAGAGAAAGCAGGGTCCGGTGAGAGGAAGGATAGATACCCGCTTCCTCCCAGCTGGGGAGAGGATACCTGCAGTGACCCAGTGTGCGTGACTCCAGGCATGCAGCATCCTGGTGCGCCTCCCGCACCCTTCTGGCAAAGAGGGACCAGGGAGATCTGCAGTGGGATGGGGACACTGCTGAGTAGCTCCTGCCCTCCCAGGAGGGACAAGAGGGGAGCAGAGATGGGATTGTTCTCCCCTACATGCAGTGGGGAAGGCTGCAGGCTGCCCTGGAGGGGGACTGGATTGGACCCTAAAGAAGAGCTGAGCATCCAGCTGGACCACATAGTGCCCGACATAAACCTGGACTGGTCCAGGCAGATGCTCGGACGCTCCTTGGGGCTGAGTAGCTGTGCTAGCAGGCGAGATGTGTGTCACCCTGGCCCTGCTCTCTCCTGCAGCCTGCCCTGGGAGGCACCTTGTCACCCTGCTCCTGCCAGATGCCCAGGCTTGCTCCTGAAGCCTGAGCAGGGATCGGAGAACTACCACCCTCCACATGGCCAGGGTTCAGCTCTTGTGAAAGATTTGGTGGCGCTCCTTCAGTCGCATTTCCTCCTCTTTCCTTGAACTGCCTGAAATTTGGCTGAGGTTTTTCCCCCAACACAGGGCAGCAGATTGGGGCACCACAAGGGGGTGACTTCACCCCCCTGTTGACATGTCCCTCCACTGTCCCATCCCCTTTTTGCCTATACCTGGCAGTGCTGCTGGCCAGGGGGGATCCCCAGGACAGGGTCACCCCACGATGTGTGCAGTCGAGCTGCTCACCTCCAGCAATGGGGAGAGGCAGGGACGAAGTGGGCCTCTTCTGTCGCCTTCTGGAGGCTGCCTTCGGGGAAACCCCGGTCGCTCTGCCGCCCCTTGAGCCGGAGCGGCTCCTGCTGCCTCCTCACCACCGGGACGATGTCAAAGCGGATGGTCTTCCAGCCGCCACGGATCAGCAGGGAGAGCTCCATGGCATCTTCCTGCAGATTTTCGGCGCTGAGGTCACCTAGATGCAGAGGGTTTGGCCATGGTTAGGAGGTTACCACAGCCGGTCCCGCAGGCTGAACCAGGTATGTGCCGCTACGCCCGTGGGCATGTCCCACCCTGCTCGACTCATCCCTTTCCAATGCTGCAGTTTGTCTGCGGTTCCCTGGAGAATCTGGAAGGAGCATCACTCCAGTGGGGCTCGGGGCCAGGCAAGAGTGTAGGCACAGCAGGAAGCCCTGAGGGGCCGAACAGGGCCATGCTGCTGGGTGGCTGAATAGTGCCAAGAAAAACAGCGTGGTCCAAGAAAAATGGGTCAGTAAAGGTCTCAGGTTGTGGGAGTAGAAGAAGTCAAAGGGCTGTGGCTTGGCTGTGGGAAGGAGGGAATGGTGGGCTTGCTGTGCCTGGGTTGAGACTTTCAGACCTGCTGGTCCTCTCAGATCACCTCTCCATCAGGGCTGAGATTTACTTCAAGAAGCACCTTTGGAGATGGAAATGCATGAAGAAGCTGATGGTATCCCTGTGGGCATTCCCAGGGTCCCTTCCCCACCATGTCCTTCCCAGGGACGCTGCTATCAGCGAGGGCCTGTGTGTGCGCAAGGACAGACCCATGCCCCAAGGTCCAGCCCTGGCACACTTTCAGCACACCCTCCAAACAGCCTTATCCAGGGAGCAAGGGGGCACTCGAAGGCCAGGAGAGACCCAGGGGAACATGGTTAGGGTGAGAATGTGGTTAGGGTGAGCCAAGCACGCCAAGTCCCTGAGCAAACCCTCCCTGGAGACTGATGGCAGGGATGGGTGAACCTTGCATGCAGCCACCAACCAAGGAGGCTGCCGTCAGCCCAGGATGAAGATGCCCAAGGATGACTGCTGCTGTGGGATGGCAGGGAGTAGTTTGGCTCTCCCCTTCCTTAGCTGAGGGCAAAGCCTGTCCCAGCACATGGCAGGGCACCCGCTTGCGCAGGATTTGGGTGAGCCACATCTCCAGGGACTTAAACCCCAGCCTGTTTGTGCAGGGACACAGCCGAGCTGGGCTCCCCAGCTGCGCTGGAGGCAGGTCCAGCCCAGAGAAGCACCCCGCCGATGTACGCACCTGGCTGAAGCAGGAAGCGGCGTTGGCAGCACACAATGGCCGAAACAAGGAGCTCTTTCAGGTGCTGGAGGACTTTGCCCGGAACCAGGCACTCCACACCACGTCCCCGCTCCATCACACCCACGACACTGGTCCAGTCCTCCAAGTCAGTCCCTAGAGATGGTACTTCCAGATAGCAGGTGCCCAGCCCCTGACGGTCCCTGGCTGGGGTGTCCCCAGGTTGGCACATCAGCACCCGCAGGGCATCACCGTCGATCCGCAGGGGGACCTCCATGGTGACAGTATCCTCAGAGGCGCAGAGAGCAAACTCGAAGGCTTCCAGGTTCCTGGCATAGTTCACGAGGAAGCGGGGCTCCCTGGCATGGACACCCTCCAGCAGGGTCAGCAGGATGTCCTCAGCTCGCTGGAAATGCTCCAGCCGCTGCCTCTCACGGGACACGATCACCCCCAGGTAGCTGTGCCAGTGGGAAGCGCTGGCTGCCATGGCAGCTCCACCGCCGTTCCCAGACTGCTCTGAGCAGGAGTAAAAATACGTGAGCAGGGAGGGCAGGGCGGGGAGCCTGTGTGGAAGGGGCGGAGGGAAGCTGCAGCCAGGCGTTGACAAGTACTACTGCTGGGTGAGTGCCAGGGAGAGCTGCCCGGGGCACCGTGTCCCCACGGGGCAGACCCAGGGTGGGGAACTGAGTCACACCGTGGTCCCCCCAAGCAGTCTAGCAGAATGACAAGGGATGCTTAGCCAGTGGGTCATGCCAGGACGACGCTGTGGTCTCCCACGTCTCTCCCAGCACCAGGGCTGCATGCTGACAGCATCCCCTCACTGGCAGTGCCGGATGAAGGCAAACCACCGCCGTCCCAGCCTGGCACAGCTCGGCCGCGGCAGGCCCAGCTGCCTGGGGCTGCCAGGGCGGGTCTGCTCCGAACTTGCGTTGCGCCCACGGGAGCTGGGAGCAGGCTCATGCTGGAGCCAGGCCGTGCTGTGGGGGTTGTGGGAGAGCTGCGGGACCCCACACCCGCCACGCAGGCAGGCCCAGCCTGTGGCTCCATCGGGCTCAGGCTCAAGCTTGCCAGGTGCGGGAAGCTCCCGGCACCCCTCGGCCGGGAAAGACCCCCGGGGGCCCGACCCGGCTCCGCGCGTGCCCCCGCCCCGTGGGCACGCCCCGCCGTCACCACGGCAACTTCCACCCCCGTCACGCCCGAAGCGCATCGGCTGCGGTCGCCATGGCGACGGCGCGCCTCCGCGGCGCGGGTGCCTGAAGCCGGCGTTTGGCCGCGGGGAGCGTCTCCCCGCGGGGACAGACAAAGCGGCGCTTTCGGCCCCAAACGAGCCGGGCAGAGGGGTGGGAGCGGGCCGCGGCGGCTGCCGCCAGGAGGAGCAGTTGCTGCTGAGACAAGGGCTGCGTCGTGGGTCCGTGCGCCCTCCTGAGCGGGGTCCTGGTCTCCTTCCGAGGGCTGCCAGGCACAGACTTAGCCCCTGGGCCGCCCTGAGGGAGGACAGCTCCGGCCACAACACGCAGATACCGGCTGCTGTCCGGCTGTAGCCTCATACCTGCACTCAGACCTCCAGCATCTCCCACAAATCCTGGAGAGGGGAGTGTGTGCCGTGCCCTTCCCGCGGAAGGTTCCCCAGCATCACGAGCCCTGAGCCGGAGCCTTCAAAATTACAGCCCGTGGGTGGAAGGCACGGCTCTCCCAGCAGCACAGCACGGTTCGGTAATCCCAGGCTTCCCTGCAAACCATTCCTGCCCTTGGTCAGAGCAGGGAAGGGAGTCGGGAAAGATCTGTGGCAGTGGGAACCTGTGTGGGAAGGGGATCACAGCTGAGCATGGGGGCCTGGGACCACTTCTGGGGAGGGGGAGAGACCCACGGGGCTCACGGCGGGTCCTCCCACTTCCTGTGGCTCAGGCTCTTTATAGTCCTTTTCTATCCCCAGATGAGGTTTCTGCAGCTCACCAGGGTTGTTTCCAGTTCATCCCTGTGCCTCTTTCAATCCTGCATGGCTGAGGAGCCTCTCTCCATGCAGGGGCCTGTCCCTCACGGCTGTCTGTCCTTCCACCAGCTGAGCTCCAGGGAGTCCTGGCTTGCCTTCCAAGAGGGAGCAGGGCTAAAGCTTCAGCCGGCAGAGCATCCTCGTGGGCCTGCAGTGCAAGCCATGGAGGTGAGCAGGAGTCCACACCAGGCTCCTCATGGCCTGGAGGCTGGGGATGCCCAGGGATGGGGAGATCCAGCCAGATTTTAAACCTCTGACAGCAGGCAACAGGCTCTGCATCTCCTTGCTTGAGACCCACGCTCCCAGTTTCACCCCCCAAGCAGGGGGCCCTCAGTCCCCACACCGACCACCATCCCGTCAGGGGCTGCACATGCAGCTTGGTCTTGCCCCCCTCCATCCCACAGGGAGGACAAGCTGTCTGGCATCCTGGAGAGGAGCCAAAAGCGGCAGGACTCCCTGTTGCTGAAGCAGGGCTCCTGGCGGGCTTCATCCTCCCCATTAAAAGGGTCCAGGCTCATCCTGGAGGATGCTGAGCCGAAGCCAGGCAGGAGAGATGACCACTCCAGGCCCTGATGTGGGGAAAATAGGGCAGAGAGCCATAGGCCACAGCTTTCCCAGGGGCGCTGGGGCATGGCTCACTGCTGGCAGGGTTGCTGTGTAGCCTAGGAACCTCACTTTGTCGCAGAGGGAGCCCCTGCTGTGACAGCAGCCCAGATAGTCCTTCAGGCAGCGCCTGGCAGGGATGCTGGAGGAGGCCACAGGGGTCATGCAGGTACTGAACTGTGAGCGGGAGCAGTACCATAGGAATCATAGAATAGTAGAATCATTTAGGCAGGAAAAGACCTTTAAGACCATCAAATCCAACTGTTAATCTAACACTGCTAATACCACCACTAAACCACGTCCCTAAGCACCTTCACCTGTCCTTTGCCTGCCGGGAGAACGTTGCCCAGCACTGTCACCTTTGCCGGTGAGCCATGGGGCATGAGGCCACCCTGTGCCCGCTGGCATCCCTCCCTGCCACCCTGCGACAGACCGAGCCAGGCACCACGGGAAGCCAAGGAGGATGTCACCCAGCTGGAGGGAGAGAAGCATGTGTGGGGAGGGGATGGTGCAGGTCGGGGTGGTGGGGAGACGGCAGAAGCTCTCTCCCATGAGCCGGGCAGCTGAACCCTGCGAGGGCCATGCCACAGGGAGGGGTGAGCCGCACAGCCTGGCACGGCGCAGGGCTGGGCGATCAGGGCAGTGCCAGGACATGTAACCCAGCGACAGGCTCCAACGTAGCACATCCCCATTGGAGATGAGACATTGGGGGAAGGTTTCCTAGCAAGGCCAGTTAGGCCGTGGAAGACACGGCTGGAGCGCATGGCGCTGATTCTGGACAAATCCCCGGGAGGCTGGCAGGGAGCGGCCTGGCACTGGCAGAGGGGCCGGGCTGAATGAGCTAATTGCTCGTTTTCCATCTCAGCATTTTATGGTTCTATGAAGTTTCTCTCCATTAGAGACAGGAGAGAAAAAACAACCCAAAAATAAGAGCAATAGCAAACGAGAGAGAGGAAAAAAGCCGGGGGCACGGGAACACATGACATGGCAGGGGTGGGCGAGGGGCTGCAGAGAGTCCCTGGCATCCCTCACCCTGCTCGCCCCACTGTAGGACGCCGTGTGCAGCGTGGACCCCACGAGATGCCACGTCCACCTCGCAGAAAGACATCGGGGGTTTGAGCTGGCGGGTGGAGGAGCTGGTGGGAGACAGGGAGGTCGGGATGCGGGAGGCAGATGATGCGCTGGCCCAGTGCCCCTGCTCTGCACCAGCCCCAGTGCCGGCACCTCTGCGCCCCACGAGCCTCCCACTGGAGTCAGGAGCTTGGCCGGAGCGGCATGGCCCCCGGCAACAAGGCTGGGATGGGGAGGGGGGATGCAGGCAGGGGAGGTAGAGAGGAAGGCAGAGTAATTTAACATGACAGGCTGTTTATTTTGGCCAAAAGGGTCTCTTTGCAACAGATTTCAAAGCTCAGCCTTGGGGCTGGGGGGGACCACACAGAGGAGCAGGAGAGCAGGGGTGCGAGGGGGGGGTTGATGGGGCACCTGGACTGAGAGAGATGGAGAGGAACCGCCCCCGCCAGCTTGTCCCTGGGGAACCGCCGGGTTTTCACAGCCCCAGGTGTGCTCACACACTTCCATGGACACCCCCCCGCTGGGGTGCCCCCACGGCGCCCGCACGCTCCCGCTCGCACGTGCTTGCCTGCACGCACCCGCGCACGGTCACACGCTCCCCCAGCCCCTGCTCCTTCCTCCGGGCCAGCGCTCAGCTGGAGTCTTGGCTTCCCCCAGCGACATTTCAAAAGAGGCTGTTTATTAAAAAAAAAAAAAAAAAAAAGAAATGCTAGGAAAGAAATAATTATTATAATCACATTAAGAGCTTTGGCTGTAAAAGCCCTGCGAGAGCGTGGGGAAGGAGCCGGAGCTGCTAACGGCAGGGAGCGCGGGGGGTGGTTTTCCTGCCTTGTGCTCTTTTTTTTTTTTCAGTCCCGGTCCAACACCCCCCCCTCCCCTTTCCTCCCCTTTATCCTGGGAAATGAAAACAATTTATTTAATGATGGATCGTCCCTTTCTCTGGTCACTGACCTTCTGGGTGAATTTCTGCTGAGCTCGGCGGAAAACACGAGGCTGGGTTGTGGATCCCATCTGTGGGTGGGGGAGGGGAGGGGGGGAGCTCACCCTCATCCTTCCCAAAAACCACAGCAACAGTCCCAGGGAACAGGACGGGACTGGCGGGGAGGGTCCCCACGACAGTGGAGGGCTTTTTTGCAGCCATGGTTCCTGCAGCCCCAGCTTCCAGGCTTTGAGAGCGCGTGTGGGGGTTTCAGCAGCCCCCAAAGCCCCCCACCCTTCTTTCTCTGGGAGACATGCAGGGTTTTCCAGCATCCCCTGCCTCCTCTCTGATCTGGCCCGGGTGCAAGGGCTGGGCCGTGGGTGCAGTGGTGCAGTGGGAGTGGGGCATAGAGGAGCGGTACCCGGGGTGGGAGTGGTGGGGCAGAGGAGTGGTCTCCATCCTGCCGGCAGTCATGTCCCCCCTTGCTGCTTGGTGGCAGGGCGATGAAGGGGCTTTCTCGGCTCCTGGTGAAGATGGAGGCAGCTTTTGGACCTGGTTGGGCGAAGGGGCCACATATGAGGCTGGGGACAAGGCTGGGGACATGTGTGGGGCTGCATGGGGCTCCCAGCAGTGGCCACCAACATGTACCCTGCAGCAGGCGGTTTGGCTCCCGGCTGGCCCGGTGCTTGGCCAGGCTCTGCTTCCTGGGGAGAGGAAAGCCTGGGGAGCGAGGGGAAGGGGCAGGACTACACCAACCAGCCACCTTTCGTTCAGGTGGGCTGTCACGCTGTGCCTCACCCCAGGGCCCCAGGCATGGGTGCAGCCAGCATCCCGCTCCAGTCGCATTCAACCCCCAGCTGACCTGCGAAGCAGGGATGGAGCAATCCAACGTCCAGCCCCCTCCCCTCTGGCCCTTCCTCTGCCATGGCCTGTTGCTCAAAGCATGGTTCTTGTAAAAACGCGTAAATATTTATACAAGAATAATTTAAAAAACATGGTCTGTCAAATAATCAAAGCAGCAGAACATCCGAGGAGCTTTCAGCTGGATTGGGAAATCCGGTGTTGCTTTCTGACGCCACGCTGCGATGCTGGAGGTGCTTGCAGCCGGCCCCGGCCCTGCGGGCTGCCGGACTTGCTGGCGCGGGTTCGCGGCAGGTTTGAGGTCATCATTCATGTGGTTTGGGGACCACGGTGGTGGGCGGCTTTCACTTGCATCAACTCAAGCCGCCCGCTGCCAGGAGCCCCAGCCAGGGATGGGGCTTCATCAGGCATTGTTTTTAGCCTCACGTCCTGGTTTCGGCACTGTCCCTTGCACTGGGACTGTGCCAGGAGCTGGAACAAACCTTGAGCGAAGCGCTGCATCCCTGTCCTCCCCTGAGCTGCGTGGGGGGCCAGAGACCAATGCAGGGAGTGGCGGGGTGGCAGATGAACTGGGAGGCTGGCCCTGGTGACACGGGGTGGCAGGGGTACTCCGGGCAACATCCCATCCCACCAGAGCCAGCAGCACCCTCCGCGTTTCAAAAGCTGGGCTTTGCAGCAATGGGGCAAGAGCCTTGCACCAGGGTTTCCCCCAGGGAATGAGATTTGTCTCCATCTAAATGGTCCCACATCCCCGTTTGCACCAGTATCACCAGTCTCCAGCAGAGCCACAGCTCCTCTCCTGAGTCCTGGTGGCACCACGTGCTCCCCGCACCATCGGGAAGTCCCGAGCTGCCGCTCCCCAGGGAGGCAAAGGAATGGCCTTAAAACGGCAGCCCCTGGAGACACCCATCCACGTTTCTGTCTGCTCCCTTGGGGCTCCCCTGGCTGGGGCAAGGGGGCAATGTGGGACCATTCCCCCGCGCGACAACCCTGCCGCTGTGATGCCTCGGCCATATGGTTCAGGGGGTCCCAGGGTGGCTGGGGGAGGCAAGGGGGTGGGAGAGGGGAAGGGGTCCCCTCTGTTCCCACAGCCCCGTAGAGCCGTAGGGCAGAGGCAGGCACTGCTGCATGCTCAGGCGGCGCAGGGGGAGCGGGAGCCGTGTGTTGCCGTAACCTCCATCCTCCTGGCCGCCCTCCAGCCCCTTCCCACCACCCGCGTTTATGCGCGTGATTCGTGTTCCTGCATTCTTTGAAACTGGGCCAGAGAACGAGTTCAAACCCCCTCATTAAAACCTCGTCTCCCGCCCACAAATGCCCACGCACCTCCCTGGGCTACCTGGCTGCCTTGCTTGCCTTGGGGAGGGGGCTCCCGGGGCTGGCCCCCCCCCCCCGCAGGAGGTGATGCTTGTGCCGCGCACGTGTTCGGCATCCGTGGGGAACGCTCTCTGCACTCGGCCTAATTAGCTGGAAGGGAGGGGGAGAGCCAAATCCAAACCATGTGCTGACCTGCAGGCCCCTCCGCCCGAAAGCATCCGTGCTGAATGCTCTCTGGATCATTAATAGCTCCCCAGGTCCTTTCTGCACGCCCCCCCCCCAACATGCAGGGACTGGCTGGGCGGGGGGTAGGGCTTTGTGCTCTTTCCCAGTGGTTTTCCAGGGCTGCCTTTTGTGGGAAGCAGCGGGCGACCCCAGGGCTGTGAGTGGCAGACGGCAGGAGCTGGTGGACAACTGCCCGCTGGTCTGGGGCAACCCTGGTGCTGGGATGCCGAGGAAAGACGGGCTTGGGGGTGGCTGAAGGATGTCTGCCTCCATCCCTCGCTCCCAGAGGCACCGTCCCCATCTCTGCCTGGTGTGGCTTTGCAGCGGGCGAGCTCGCGCCCTAGCGTGCCCGGCACCCACCGGCCTCCGCAGCCCACTCACCGGACGCCTGCAGAGCCCGGGAGGAAGCACCAGGCCCAAACGCCTCTACAGCCCATGCTGAGGGGTTTTGCTGAGGAGCATCACCCGTCGGGGGTGCCAGGAAGAGCAGTGCTGGGAGGCCTGGGATGGGCGCTTGGGCTGTCCCCGGGACCCACACGTTCCCCACCCCAGTGTGACAGCCCCACCAACCCACACCCCAGGGCGGGCGCGGGGCGCCCTGACCCTGTTTTGGAGGCCACCAAGAAGCCTGGACGCAACCGTGGGCAGAAGAAAGGGGCATTTGCTCCAGAGCTGGGCCAGCTGATGCGAGGAAAGGGCTGCTTCCCCCCCACGCTCCTCTCAGCCTTCCCAGCACGGAGCTGGGCTTCACACTGGCTCCAGCTCCTGGCCCAGAGGAAATGGCTGCCGGCCGTGGCCCGCAGCTGTTTTCCCCGCTCGGTTTGCTGCTTTCAATTTAACGTCCCGGGGAGCTGGACGGGGACGATGCAGGGGGAGCACTGCTGTGCGTTCCCATGCGAAGCCTGCCTGGAGGAAAATCCTTTCCTCAAGCTTGGGATGGCTGCTGACAGGGCTGCTCACTGCCCGTCTCCAGAGGGAAAGCCCACCGACAGAAACCCGCGATAGCCCCTGTGGGGATGCTCGCAGCGACAAGGGGGGGGCAGGTTGGTGCCACCAAGCCCCCGCATCCCTTGGGAGCTGAGCTTGCACAGGGTCTGTCGGGGCATGGCAGTGCCGGCAGATGGGATTTTCGGGAGCATGTGCCGCCAGGTGGGCGCAACCCCCGCCAGAGGCGCGTGGGGCTCACCCTCCCAGCTGTGAGGTGGTTGATGACCCAGAAGACGGCCCCCCAGCCGCTCCTCAAAAGAGATGGATCTCGGCCAGCACCCCCGGAGCGGCGGATGGATGGGCGGCGTGGAGAGGGTGGTGTCACCCCCGCTGTGTCCCCCCACGCGTGTCCCTGGGGCCCGGGAAGGGGCAAGCAGCCTAATGCCTTCCAGAAGATCAGCTGTAAATGGCCGAGGAGGGTAATTCATATCAAACTCATAAAGCCTTTATTAGTGTCTCGGGGGAGAAATCCGGATGTGGCCGTTTATTTATTTTGGATTTTGCCTTTTTTTTTTTTTTTCCCCTCTTTTCCTTTTAACATTTTCTTCCAGGAGATTTTTAAAGGCACAGGGACGCCTGGCTGTGCTCGGCAGCGGTACTCGCAGGGGGCCAGCTGCCCGAGGGATGTTTGGTCCTGAAGTGTTGGTGCCGGCCAAGGTGCCCCTTGTCAAGGGGTTGGGCAGATCTCGGGGTCCAGCTTAGGGGTCGTTACGTGGGAGGTGCAGGGCCTGGGGCTACCACCAGGAACTAGGGGTGCCGTGCTACCCCGAGGGCATTTCGGAACCCTGCAGCTTTACCCTGGGTGCTCCATCCCTGCTGCCAGGTCCCTCCCGCACCCCGCCCCGCTCTTGGCCCTCCACCCCATGCCTCAGTTTCCCCTGATCTACAGAGAGGCGATGATCCCCATACCGGCACTGCTGCATCCCGGGACGGCCAGCAGTGTGTGGGCGAGGATTTTGGGAGTACCCTCGCCCTGATGGCAGAGCTGGGCCCCTGGTGAGGCAGACTTTCCGCAGCAGTGTCCGTGGCTGGTCCTAACCCAGTCCCGCTGTTGTTTGCTCCTCCGCTTCGCTCTTTACATAATTTGTTCCTTGGCCCCTTTTCAAACGTACCTCGCAATCCTTACAGCAGAGGATATTTATACAGCGGGGGTGTGGAATAACACGGAAAACCTCTGAAGCCGGGGACCGGATTCCTGTACCATCCCAGTGCCGGGGGCAGGCGATGGCCCTCCCCGGTTTTGCCAGGCCCCTGGACTGGGCTGGATGGGGTTCTGCCTCGCATCCCCCCTGGCTGTGCCCACGCACCCCAGAGACTCTTGCCGTGGGACAGGTTGGGGTGCTGGGAGGTGGGAGGGGATGGGGACACCGAGCCCCCCGGGGCTGGCTGGATCCCTCACTCCAGCACCTGCCCGCCTGCAGGCAGCGCTCGGCGATAACCATCACCGAACTATCAAAACCCGGCGGCGCTTCTTAGTGGGGTGTCGCTGGGGGCCGCCCTGCCAGTTTTTGGGGGGACTGGGGCTTTCTTGATAAAACCATTTACTGATGATAAATGTAGGGTGGGTGTGGGGTTTGTTTTTTTCTTCTTTTTCTCCAGTGGAGACAAAGAGGCCCTTGAGCCTAAAGCGTAACTTAAAACATGGCATTCCTCAAAAGAATTTCCTGATAATATTTTTAGCACCTGAAAAAAAAATAGGGGGAAAAAAGAAAAAAAAAAGCAAATAACACTGGTTTTTTTCCTCTTCCACTCTTCCCCTCGGGTCCTCAGTTTGAAAGCAGCAGGGGGGACCCGCTGCTGACCAGCATCTGGGGAGGAGCGGGGCCGCGGCTGGCCCCGGAGGGGGGCTCTACACCCACGCGAGCCCTTGGGGGGTGGTTACTTGCCCCCCGTGGGGGCTGAGGGGGCGGCGAGGGGTCCCTCGGCGGCGGGCGTGGAAGGAGACGGGGTGGCAAGGGAGGGGTCCCTGCGTAGAGTCCCCTACCACCCCCTCAGCCCCACCCCCCCGCGGAGGGACCCCCACGCCCCCACGCGGTGGGACCCCTCCCGCCCCGCTCATCCTGCCCCCTCCCCCCCGTATGCCCCGCCCCTCCACCACCGCCCTCCCGGCGCGCCGAGCGCCCATTGGCTGGCCGCAGCGGGGCTATGCAAATCGCGCGCGGGGGGGCGGGGCTGGCGGGGTGAAGCAGCCCGGCGCGGCGGCGGAGCTGCGAGCTGCCGCGGGCGCCCGGTTCCGAGCTGTCAGCCCCGGCCGCCCCGATCCGCTCCGCGCCTTCGGCTCCGCGCTCCAGCCGCCAGCTCCCTGCCCCCGCCGCGCCGCCATGCCGCGGTGGCCGATGCCGGCGTGAGAGGCGAGCGGCGGATCCCGGCGGCGATGCGGGGCCTGGCGGGCTGGGCCGTGCTGGTGGCCCTGGGCGAGTGGCTGTGGGCGGGCGGCGTGGTGCCGCTGGCGGATTTCTACCCCTTCGGGCCCAGGCAGGGCGACGCCGCCACGCGGAAGCAGGACGACGGCGGCTCCGAGCTGCGGCCCCTCTCGGTCCCCTTCCCCTTCTTCGGCGCGGGACACACCGGCCTCTACGTGAGTACCGGGGGGCAGCGGGGGCAGCCTCCCCGCGGCCTCCTGTTCAGTTCATTTTATTTCATTTTATTTCATTTTATTTCATTTTATTTCATTTTATTTCATTTTATTTCTCTGTCCTGCTCGGGTGGTTCCAAGTGCGTCTGGGTTTCCGCGGGGGCTGTCGGGTGGCCCCCACGTAACTCGGAGCATGAGAGGAATAACGGTGTGCTGAGGGCGGGGGGCGATCCGTCGAGGCCCTGGACTCGGGGACCATGCTGGATCCTTGGTTCGGTGATGCCCGGGGTGGTCCAGCGAGGGTCCTGGCCCCGCCGCGCTGGGGATGCTGGATGCGGTGCTTGGCCGGTATTAGCCCTGCTGGAGCCAGGAGTCCCCGCGCCTTGTGGGACTGGCCCCCGCAGTGGTGTGCGGCAGGGGTCCCACGGGCAGGGACCTGGGCACGGCTGGTGGGTGAGAGCTCGGAGCAGGCGTGCCACAGCCCCTGGCTGGCTGCCCCTGGCTGGTGTCCCTCGCTGGGGAGGAGGCGGTGGTGGGGCTGGGTGCGATGCAGAATAAACACAGCTGCCCTTCGGGCTGTGTTGCCTTGGGCTTGACTGGCTGCTCGGCACATCCCGCTTCCTCTCCGCCCTGCGCCCGTTGGGGTGACCAGGCCACTGGGACCCCTGCTGATGTGCTCCCTTGCAGCCCCAGGGCCACCTGGAGGGGACTGTGGCTGGAGAGCTTGAGGCACGCCTGGCTTGTGTGCCCCCACGGCTGCAGCCATTGGGCAGAGAAGCAGCCCGAGTGCTCTGTTGTCTCCGGAGCCATCTGGGTGGCTCTGGCTCCTGGGATGGGGTCTGTGGTCCCCACTCTGGCTCCCACCGGGCGTAAGTGAATCCTCCAGCGTCCTGGTCCTTTCCCTTGATCCTGTTCTGTGGGCTGACTGATGATCTGGACCCAGTTTGTGGTGGAGAGGGATGAGCATTGCTGCAGTGCCACCTTGGAGCTGGTCTCGTGTACCATCCCACTGCCTCAGCTAGGTGCAGGAGATCCTTGGTCCTTGCCAGTGGTTTTTTGACCCCCGATAGAAGTGCCAGCCCTGCTGTCGGGTGGGGGACAGCTGGGCTTGGGGCTTGAGCCACAGTGGGAGGACACAAGAGGCCAGGAGAAGTGGGTGATGTGATGGCTGTCCCACACAGGATCTGTAGCACAGCTCTGGATTGTGGAGGGGCTGCAGGGGTCAGAGGGTGGTGCATCCCCCTTCCCTGAACTGAGACTTTGCAGGCCCAGCTCGCCTGCCCCCAGCATGGAGGTCTGTTGTCAGGGCTGCTCCTCCCCAGGGAGCTGCTGTCTCAGGAGAGCTGGTGTGGGGCTGGGCTCACCTGGGAAACCTCAGTCCTTGAGGGCTGCCTCCAACCACCCCCTCCTCCTTTCCAAAACCCAGCAAAAACAAAAAAAGCCCTTCTTGGCTCCAGCTCTCTCCCATCTTGCTTTAATCAGGGGAAGAATGTTCCTCCGCGGACACCGCGGGGTTACAGAGGCTTTGGGAAACAGGAATCCTCTTCCCCTTAGTCACAGCAAGGACTGCCCTGTGTTCGCATGGGGCAGCTGGGGACCCCCATCGGGGGCTGGGGACCCTCCCCAGGGGCTGCACGTGGCTGTCACAGCCAGGCCCCCCAACTCTGGCCTGGACGTGCGAGCAGCTGGGGCACAGGTACGCTGGCTTCGCCGTGGCTCCTGGTGGGACACTGCCTCCCCGCTCCTTGTTGGCACGAGAGCGTGATGCCGCTGCCTGCCCCTGCCTGCTGTGTGCTGGGGCTGCTCTGTCCGCTCGAGAGCCTCTTGCCTGCAACATGCCCCCCTTCCCCACCCTGCAGCTCACGGGCTTGCTGTGCCGCTGCTGTGGAGCTGGCATGGCACGCCGGGAAGCTTAGCTGGGGGGCTGCGTACCCCTGCCTGTCCCGCTGTCGCTTGTGGGCAGTGCTGCGGGCAGGGGAAATGGAGTGGCTGGAAGCTGCCTGCCCCGCTGGGGTTGCTGCTGCGGCAGGGTACTGACAGGGTCTCCTCCTGGGAACTGGGGGGCTGAGGGCAGGAACATTTCCCTTTGATCCCTGGCCCCTCGCTGCTTGCTCAGGAAGGGGTTTTCCTCCCCTTCCTTGCTCCTGCTGCATCCCCAAGCCAGGAGGCAGCACTCCAGGCAGCAGCATCCACACTCTCCAGCTTCCTTCCCTAGGCTGTGGGCTGCCTCTGCCACACAAAGCATCCCAGGACACTAATTGCCCCAGTTAATTGGTGCTGGGGAAGGGCTCGGAGCTTGCAGTATCTCACCATGGGCGTCTGGCATTCTTGGTTTAATGATAGCAGCCTGCCGACGCCCAGCCAGCACTGACAGCGCTGCACGGGATGGTGGCACTTTGTCACCTGGAGACCATAAACCAGTTAGCTTGACCACTCCTTAGCTCACTCAGAGCGCCGTGTGTAAGGGCAGATGGATTGCTGCCCAGCAAGGCTCCCCCCATCCTGTGCCGGTGGCTGCCCGGCTTGGGAATGACCAGGTCAGGAGGGTGGCAGCGGTGCCCTGGCCTAGACCCCAGCCCTGCAGCTGCGTGTCAGCCCTAAGAGCAGGGAGCGAGCGGAACAGCCCCTTGTCCATGCCAAGAGCACCGTTGCGAGCTGGCCAAGCGCTCTGGGCGCTGTTTGTTTAAAGCGCTGGGGCTGCTGCAGTTTTCTCAGCTGTTCCCCTTCCCCTGGCCGCGGTGGAGAACAGGGCCGGGTTTGTTCGGGCGGATGCCTCCCCGCAGTTGCACTCCGGCGAGCGAGCTGCCGGGGCGGGAGCTGAGGGGCTGTGGACGCTGGGGCACGTCTCTGCTTCCCAGGGCAGGAAGGGGAAGTGCTCCAATATTTGTGGAAAGAGGGGTGAAAAAAAAAAAGTGAAATGGAAAATACTTCTAAGACACAGATTCCTGCCGGTGGCAGGAATCAACCGTGGCTGCCTGTTTCTTTCCCTCCCTCTCCGCAGGTGAACAACAATGGGATCATCTCATTCCTGAAGGAGGTCTCCCAGTTCACACCGGTGGCCTTCCCCATCTCCAAGGACCGGCGCGTGGTGGCCGCTTTCTGGGCGGACGTGGATAACCGGCGGGCAGGCGATGTGTATTACCGGGAGAGCACGGAGCAGTCTATCCTGGAGAGAGCGAGCAGGGACATCGCACAGTATTTCCCCGAGTTCCCGGGGTTTTCCGCGCAGTGGGTCTTCATCGCCACCTGGTACCGAGTGACCTTCTTTGGGGGCAGCTCATTTTCGCCGGTGAGTAGCTGGGGCAGAGCAGCCGTTAGTTTAAGGGTAAGTTTTGGTTTGTTTTTTGAGGGGAGCATCCCACCAGAGCTTCGGTGCCGATCCTGCCACGTTCGGCACAGAGCCGTCAGTGGGGCTAAGATGATCCCACCGCTGTCGCGATGCCTGGCTGTGACAGAGCAGCACTGGGATGGCAAAACCAAACCCTCCTCTTTGTGCTGCGTGGAGGCTGCAAATCGCCAGCATCCCCCTTCTCGGGCAGCAGCATGGCAGCATCTGCCTGTGGCTGTGCTGTGGAGCAGGTCGCCACTGCGGTCTGGTGCCTTTCTTCCAGAGGCCCAATAACCACATTTCTCCCTGTTTTTCCTCTTCCCTCGGGAGAAGTGAGCTGTTCTGCTGGCTGGGACGCTGGGCGGGAGGATCACGAGACCTTAGGGTTCAAAATAATTAAACCCAACTGCTGTTGCTAGCAGAGGAGGACTGGGGCTCAAAGAAGCATCCCTTCCCTAAATGCTCTTTATGTCACTTGATTTTGTGACCGGTTTTTGGCTGGCTCACCTGGCCCCCTCCTGCCCGCTCACTGCTTCCTTCCCCTCCCTGCTGCAGGTGAACACTTTCCAGATCGTCCTCATCACGGATGGCAAGCTCTCCTTCACCATCTTCAACTATGAGTCCATCACCTGGACCACGGGTATGCACGCCAGCAGTGGGGGGGACTTTGCCGGGCTCGGCGGCATCGCGGCGCAGGTAAGCGGCAAACGCGGTCCCGGGGTGCCCAGGTAGTGCATCTGCCCCACGAGCGCGAGGCTCCTGGTTTGGGTGTTTTTGGAGGCGGAACGCCTCCTTCTGCTTCTTTTTTTATTTAAAAAAAAAAAGGTTTTAAATATCTGTGTGTGCTCTGGCTCCCAACGTCAAGACCATACAGGGGGCTTTGTTATCCTGAAACCACAGGTCTTTGCCTTGGCTGCTGCCTCTTAGTCCCTTTTCCTTCCTAACCTCAGCCTTTAAGAGCAGCTGCCGCAGCCAGCACAGCTTTCGCTTGTATTTTTATTTCATCCTTGTGAGCGTTGTTGTGTTTAAGGGGGGGGAAAAAGCCAACACCCACACACGCGCAGACCCCAGTGCCCGTTCGGATGTGTGAATTTCCCGGCAGTTGATCCGTGCCTGGCTCCCTGCCCGCCAGGCTGCAGCAGGCAGGATGCCGCAGGTGGAGAGGAAGCGATGGGTTTTGAATCCCAGGGGAAGGACGGAGCGGGCAGGGTGGCCGCTTGGCCCTGTCGTGTCGGCACGTGGAGGGGCTGAGTGTTGGCCAGCGACACGTGGAAGCAGATGGTCGGTCCGAGCGGCGCCGCTGGCGGCACTGAGCCCAAGAGACGAGCCCTCATGCTCCACCCACCTTTCCCCGCACGCTAGTGATGTCTCTTTACCTCCTGCCCTTGTCCTCCCAGGCAGGTTTTAACGCCGGTGATGGAAAACGCTACTTCAACATCCCCGGATCCCGCACTGACGACATCGCTGACGTGGAGATGACGACAAATGTGGGTATCCCCGGGCGCTGGGTGTTCAGAATCGATGATGCCCAGGTGCAAGTGGGGGGCTGCAGCAATACAAGTAAGAGGACAGCAGTTAGGTTTATTTAACTCCCAACCCAACCCCACACTGTTCTCCAGCCCCGTCTTTCCCTGCCTCAACCCCCACCTCCACGGGGTGGAGGAGATGGCTTGAAGGGCTTGGGGAGGGAGGGGACGGCACTCACGGGTGCCCTGGGGCTGGGAAGGGGCTGGGAGAGCAAACGGGGAGGGGAGGAAGATTTTTTGAGACAAAACGAGGCTGCGGGGAGCGATGAGGGAGGCTGGGGAGGAGGCAATGGCGCACAGGCGGGACCCTGCTGCCAGGAGGGGCAGGGCATGAGGGGCTGGCACCCTCGGGGGATGCACACCTCCGTAAGTCCCAGGGCGAGCCGTGCGGGGGGCTGCTGGGTGCCAGCCTCCCCTGTGGGGCTGGGGCGCCAGGGCTGAGCCACGCTCCCCACTCAGGGTCCTGCCACGTCCCCCACGGAGCCGCTGGCCTCCTGTTCTTTGTCCCCGCTTCTCCCCAGCTGTGTATTCCCACCCGTAGCCTGCGTGTGTCTCGCGTTGCTGGTGGGTTTGCTGTACACGGGCTCTCTCATCCCCCTTTCCCTCTGCCCTGGGTGACAAGCCAGGGCACGACCATGTCCCACCGGCCAGTTGCGCTGACCCTATGCAGCCTCTTCCCCCTCGCATAGGAGGAATAAAACTCTGAGAGGAGCAGACCCTGCCCTGCCACGAGGCAGGCAGCCCCCCTGGTCTCCCTGGACACCCCGGGCAGGCGTGGGGACAGAGCCTGGCGCTGGTGTGGCTGGAAGGCGGCGGGTGAGCCCTGCCAGGGCACGGGCTGACAGGGGCACCGCCTGTCCCCGCAGCCTCCGTCTGCCTGACGCTGCGGCCCTGCCTGAACGGGGGGAAGTGTATTGAGGACTGCATCACGGGGAACCCCTCCTACACCTGCTCCTGCCTGGCCGGCTTCACCGGGAAGAGGTGCCATGTTGGTGAGTGCCAGCACCCAGCCCCCGGCACCTTGCCGTGGGGGAGCTGGTTGTGCCTCTGGCCTCGTGGCTGTGTGCCAGCCGTCTGTCTGTCCCTGCCCTGAGCTCCTGCCCCCACCCATGGCTCTGTTTCAGATGTGGATGAGTGTCTCTCCCACCCGTGTCAGAATGGAGCCACCTGCCTCAACGGTGCCAACAGCTTCAGCTGCAGGTGCCCGCCGGGCTTCAGAGGCACCAGCTGCGAGACCGGTGAGTGCGGGGCCAAGGGCTCTTTGAAGAGTGGACACCCCCGGCTTGGGGGGCACTGTCGCTCTGGGGGGTCTCTCTGAGAGCGTGGCTCTTGCAGCAGCCCCTGGGCTGGAGCGGTTTGCGAGGGCTGGCTGGGATTTTGGCTTGCTGTGAGCAAAGGGGACTTTGCTCCAGCTGTGGGTGCTTCCCGCACTGGCAGCTCGCTGTGCCGAGGGCTCCGCTCGGCGCTGTCGACACAGCTCTCCCACCACCGCTCCCTCAGGGAGAGAAGCTGGCCGTTAGTGATTAAACAGAAGGCTCGGAGGCCCTGCTTTTGCAGGTGATGCTCTGGTCCTGTGCCTTTCAAAGCCAGCGGGGACTCTCCCAGTCCCTGGCAGGGGCCGTGGTGGCCAGTTTTCCCCGACGCTGGCCTCTGCCCGCTGCTGGACGTGCTGCCAAAGCATTTGGCTCCCAGTGAGCCTCTGCGCCGGTGGAAAAGGCGAGCAGGGAGTTGAGTTTTGGGGAAGGGAGGGAGAAACGCCCAGTGCAGCATGCTGGCATCCAAGAGGCACACAGGGATGAAAAGGCTGAGCTCCCTGGGGAAGGGTTTTGGCAAGAGCTGTAGCTGGGACGTGGCCACGTTGGTGGCTCCGAGCTGTGTTCTCTGCCCAGCCCTGGCATCACCGTGGGTGCAGAGGGTGTCATGTGCCTGAGTTGATCTTGGTGTCCCACCCCCTCTTTCTTTTTCGGTGCCCTGCTGCAGAAGAGTCGCCATGTGAGAACAGGGTGTGCCAGAACGGCGGGAGGTGCCAGGCAGTGAACGGGACGGCGTCATGCTTGTGCCAGCCGGGGTACACAGGGCCGGACTGTCAGACAGGTGGGTGGCAGGAGCAGGTGCTGAGGGGAGATGGTGACACTTTGCACGTTTGCCAGCTGCCTTCCCACCCTGCTTCACCCCCAGCCGTAGCTTTGGGAGGGGAGCACTTGGCATTGCCGATGGCATTGAATTTTTTCTGGCTGTTGCCTTCCTGCTCCCAAGCATCCTTCAGGATGGGAGGCAGTGGTGAACCAGCAGTGCCCACACGTGGTCTGACCGCCCCTCCTGGCCTCCCCTTGCAGAGGTGAACGAGTGCGAGTCCAGCCCATGCCTGAACGGCGGCCACTGCATGGACCTGGTTGATAACTACACCTGCATGTGCCTGGAGCCTTTCGTGGGACAGCGCTGCGAGACAGGTGCCCGCTCCCGCCTGTGCCCTGGGATGGCCCACGCCAGCGACCCTGTCCCCCATGCTCTGCTGGCCATCAGAGCCATCTGCTCATCACTCGCTTCCCTCCCCACTGCCCAGACTCCTCTTCCTGTGAGGACAGGAGCTGTCGGAACCGGCAGACGTGCAACTACATCCGCCCCGGACGCTACATCTGCACCTGCTCCCCGGGTTATTACGGCAACAACTGCCAGTACGGTGAGCGGAGAGGAGCCTCGCTCAGCCTGGCACGAGAGCCAGGGTTGGGGGAGCCGGGCGGGAAGGGGCAGATGCTAAGCCAGGCCTGTGTCAGCCCTAGGTGCCGCCAAAAGCAGGCAGGCAGCGTGTGCAGAGGGGTCGTGGCGTTGCCAGGAGGGAGCTCGTTCCATTGGGATTGCATGGCTGTGGTGGGGTCCCCGGCATGAAGCCGGGCTAGACCGGCTCTGTCCTGGCTCCCCCAGGACGGACGGTTTTCCAGCCCAAGCTGGGATGGCTCTGGCTCAGCCTCCCCCTTGCCCGCAGGTGGGCCCCGTGCGCCTGGCGCCTGCCTCTCCCAGCCGTGCCAGAACGCAGGCAGCTGCCTGGAGACGGAGCAGGGCTACATCTGCGAATGCCAGGAGGGCTACACCGGGCAGGACTGCCGAGACAGTGAGTACCTGGGTGGTCTCCGGTGGGGTGTCCTGTTGCTAGGGAAACCCTCATGCTCCTGTGAGGGAGGAGCAGCAGCCCCAGAGAGCCTGTTCAGAGCTCCTGGATGGAACAGCGGGTCCATCCTGCTGAATGAGGCTGTGCCTGGGGGGCTCGTGGCTTGGCACACCTGAGCTTCCCCCATGGGCAGCATCAGGCAAGGTTGCTTGGCTGTCCCAGCCCCGCAAGCGGGAGGGGTCCTGGGAAGCTCCTGTCTCCTCTCTTGCAGAGCTCTTGGAGGGCTGTGAGTGTCGCAATGGGGGCAGCTGCCTGGAGGGGAATGTCACCGGCTGCCAGTGCCCGCCTGGGTTTTTTGGTCTGCTCTGTGAATTTGGTAGGTGAATGCTTCTCGCTGTTTGTTCCCTCTCTGGGATGCTTGAGCCAGTCAGGCTGCGGGCAAGCAAGGAGACACTCTGGCCATGCCTGGGCCTAGCGTGGTTCCAGGGGCACATACCGAATTTGAGCCTGGAAATCTTGTCCCCTGGTGAGGAGGCAACGCTTCTGTCTCCATCAATCCTCCTTGAGCCATTGCCCCTGGCCCCTGCCCAGCTCCCCCGGGTGGGGAGGAGAACCGCAGCCATTGTGCGCTCCCGCTGCGAAGCTCGCTGGCCCTTGCCGTTTGCACGGTCTGTGGCGTGGGATAGAGGGTCCCTCCTGTCTCATCAGACACTGCAAAGTTAGGAGACCCCCGTTTCTGGCCAGGCAGCCGGCCAGTTGTGCTCCTGCCGCTGGCTGACGGCGGCTGGCGCTGGCCGTGTGTTTGCAGAAGTCACCACCACGCCGTGCAACATGAACACGCAGTGCCCGGACGGCGGGTACTGCATGGAGTATGGCGGGAGCTACCTCTGCGTCTGCCACACCGACTACGGCACCAACCACAGTGAGTCCCGTCTGCGGGGACGCAGGACCTGCCCCAGGGAGGGATGTGGGACGGGAAGGGGGTGAGCAGGCATGCCGTTATCAGCTGGGGAGCAGCCCTGGTCCTATGCCCTCAGTGATGCCCTGTGTTTGGCTTTGTAGCGATGCCGTCCCCCTGTGACTCGGAGCCCTGCCTGAACGGGGGGTCCTGCGAGGTTCACGACGACTCGTACACCTGCGAGTGTCCTCGAGGCTTCCTTGGCAAGCACTGCGAGAAAGGTACCTGCATGGAGCTCCCTGTGCGTCCTGCGATCTGGCAGGGGGTGGGAGCAGGGCTTGGACCCTTGTGAGACGTGTGGCTGCTTGCTGAGCTGCAGCTAAGAATGGGTTGCAGGTCATCCCACCCCATCCCGCAGGGTGGAGGGAGGATTGCGTGGCTCCCTTCACAGCCCCAGGCAGTCACAGCAGCTGGCCCAGTTGTGTTTCCTGCACGATACCAGCCGCGTTGGAGTTTTTACGTGCCTGAGCTTCTGACCTCAGGAGCAGCCGCCAGTCCCCTGGCATCACGCGCCCATAGCCCCCCGAGACCCTGGCACGCATCTGCATGGGTGTTGTTTCATGGTGTTGCTGAGCCCAGGGCTGTGAGTCCTGGGTGCGCTTGGTTTTCCCGCAGCGAGGGCTTTGGTGGGGAGCTGGCGGGAGGCAGTGCTCCTCGAGGTGCCAGCAGCAGTGGGTGAGCCCTGCTCTTGGCACTCTCTCTGCAGCCAAGCCACGGCTCTGCAGCGCTGGGCCCTGTCGCAACGGGGGCACCTGCAGAGAGGCGGATGGCGAGTACCACTGCGCCTGCCCCTACCGCTTCACCGGCAAGCACTGCGAGATAGGTACAGCCCCCCGGCCCCCCGCCCTGGGAGGAGAGGCGGCGTCTGCCCTGCTCGCTGCTGAGCTCCCGCCTGCCCTCTGCCCTCAGGTAAGCCGGACCCCTGCGCCTCGGGGCCCTGCCAGAACGGGGGCACCTGCTTCCACTACATCGGCAAGTACAAGTGCGACTGTCCCCCGGGCTACGCCGGCCGGCACTGCGAGATGGGTAGGTGTGAGGGGTTGTGCTGGTGCAGGGGGCTGCCTGGGGAGGTGTTGGGGCTGCCTGCGGGGCCGACAGCCGCAGCAGCAGCAAGTAAGCCTCACTGCTTGCGTCGAACCCCATTCCCTGTAGTTGGAAGTGGTTGGACTCCTCTCCGTGCCCTGCCAGAGCGGGAAAGGGGATGGCTCTGATTTCTGGGATCTTCTGGCTCTGCAGCAGTCGCTCTTTGCTCCACTCTTCTAGTGCCCTCCCCATGTTTCCTGAGTCCCTGCGAGAACGGCGCCACCTGTGAGGACCTTGGTGGGGGCTACGCTTGCACGTGCCCCGTGGGCTATGTAGGGAAGAACTGCCAGTCCGGTAAGGGCCTTGCGCTGCCCCTGCCAGCCAGGGGCTCAGGGTGCTGCTGTGGGCCCCACTCACCCCCCGTCTCTCCCCAGAGGTGGACTGCGGCATCCCCAGCGAGGTGAAGCACGCCCAAGCCTCTTTCAACTCCACCAAGGTGGGCTCGCTGGTTGAATACCAGTGTGAGCTGGGCTACACCCTCAGTCAGCACAACCACCCCCGCGTCTGCCACCTGCCAGGCGTCTGGAGCGACCCCCCCGAGTGCGACGGTGAGGATGGCCAGGGAGTGGCCGAGCCCTGGGGCACTGTCCCGGCGGGCTGTGGTCACAACCATGGCTCTGTGGCCCTGGGACTTGTACTTCAGACCCCCACTGCCCGCAGACAGAGCCCCCCCAGGGACCCCTGCCCAGTGCTCACATCTCGCCTTGTCTCTCCCCTGCCCAAATGCCTGCAGAGATTGATGAGTGCCAGTCCCAGCCCTGCCTGAACGGTGGCCAGTGCAAGGACCGCATTGCTGAGTTCCTGTGCCTGTGTGAGCCGGGTTACACCGGCCACCACTGCGAGACGGGTAAGAGACCGTGCCAGGAGCTGAGCTGCCGGCAGCTGTGTGCACTGGCTTCAGTCTCCTGCCTGCACCTCGGATCAGCCTGCGCTGAGGGCTTCTGTCCCGGAGCCCTCAGCCAGCCTGTGGGAGGTGCTGGCCGGGAGACCCTGCTCCAGGTTGGGAGGAGGAGCAGGCAGGGCTGAAGGGGCTACTTATGTCCCCCCACTGGTGGTTGCTGTGTGGGCATCTCCATTACTGATGGGCAATCACTTTTCCTGACCCATGTTAAGCCTGTGCAGAGAAGCCCCAGATCTCAGGATCGGGGTGGGAAGTGCCCTGCACGGCTCCAAAGCGGGGAAATACCAGCTTGCAGTCGCACATTTTTGGCTGGGCTGTGCTCCTGCTCCCGTGCATGTACAGGGTTGGGGTTGTGTGCGAGCGCTGATTGAAGGGGGTGTGAGGGGGCTGGTGGGACGCCGGCAGGTGCCTCTAACCCAGCTCCCCAGGGCCTGGCAGAGCACGGTGGTGGGAGAAGGTGGGATGCCTGCTGGGGATTATAGAGGGGACGTGCCGCAGGCGCTGAACGGGACCTCTTGGCGCAGCCCCACGCTGCCATCCATCCCCAGGTGTCCCTGTGAGCATGTCCCCGTGCAGGGGCAGGAGCGGGGCAGTGGGTTCCTGACAGCCTCTGAAGTGGGGCTGTTCCTGGCCGGTGGGCTTGGCAATAGCGAGCGATGTGGGGAGGGTCTGCACCCTGTGGGAGAAGCCCTGCCACCAGCCCCGTCGCTGTGCTGAGCTGGTGCGTCTCCTCCTGCCGCTCCCCAGATGTTGACGAGTGCCAGTCGGAGCCCTGTAAGAACGGCGGGACCTGCCGGGACCTCCCCGGCTCCTTCACTTGCTACTGTCCCGAGGGCTTTGTGGGGACCCAGTGCGAGACAGGTAGGGACTCACCTTTCCTAGGGTAGTGGGAGGTGGGGCTGTGGGCACTGGACATGGCCAGGGCTGGCACCGAGCCAGGCAGCTGGTCACCAGCTTGGGCACCTTGACCCAGAGCCATCACCCTGGGCACTTGCTGCTTGTCGCACCTCCGTGCCTGCAGTTTCACGGTCAGACCTGAAACTGCTCCAGTGGGGAGGGAGCAAGGAACGAACAGGGTGGCCACCGGTGACAGATCCCCTTTCAAAGGTGTCTGCCCCCTGCCAGGGGCTGCGGCTGCCACGGCACTCGGGTGGGAGTCTGTGTCCAGACCAGCTGTGCCGAGCCTGGGCTGTCCGCCCACCCTGCTGCCCCTCGGGAGGGGTCATTGCCGGGGGCTCCCACTCACCACCCGCCTCCTCCCGTTTCCAGAAGTGGACGTTTGTGAGTCGGACCCCTGCCAAAACGGAGGGGAGTGCGAGGGCTACGGGGGCTCCTACCTCTGCGTGTGCCCGGAGGGTTTCTTCGGCTATCACTGTGAGACAGGTGAGGTGGGCGGGTGGGTGGCTCAGGCGGCTCCGCGTGGGGTGGCCGCTTGGCCAGCTGGCACGGCTAACACTGCTGGCCCGGTGCCTGTCCCGCAGCCAGCGACCCGTGTTTCTCCAGCCCCTGTGGGAGCAGAGGCTACTGCCTGCCCGGCAACGGCACCCACAGCTGCACCTGCAAAGTCAGCTACACAGGCAAGAGCTGCGAAAAAGGTAAAGGCCCTCAGCAGCGGCACCAGGACGCGGCGCGGGGCTCGACGCCGGCCCGGCGGTGGCCATCGCCCACGAGGGGCTCGACGCTGTCCGGGACCAGCGGCTCTCCTTGAGGCAGGCAGGGCTGGGGCCTCACCTCTGCGGGGTCAGCCTGGGCCCCGCCGATGCCACGGGTGGGTGCCGGCTTGGTGAGCCGCTGCCGCAGGCGCCGGGCTCGGCACAAGGACGCTGGGGACAGGGTTCCTTGGCCCCGTGCAGCGATGGCGATCCCTCGGATGCCCTCAGCAGGGGAGGCCGAGGCATCCAAGGGAAGCCTGTCAGCACTGGCCTCCCTGGAGCCCCTTGCCCCACCTTGCCGGCGCCCTAGGCCCAGTGGTCAGTGGCGCTTGGCCGCCGGTGCTGCCGGGTTGCGGTGGCCGGGAGCACTCCAGGCGTCTTGGCTCCTCCCGTGCCCACTGGGCCAGTGGTGGCCGGCACCCGCAGGGCCCCTGCCAGGCGTGCCAAGGGAGAGAGCAAGGGCCCATCCTCCATCGCTGCCGCTCTGCCTCTTGCTGCCGGGGTCTGTTCTCTAAAGATTCATGGCGTGACCTCTCCCCTTTGCTTTTGCCCACACCCTGAAGAATTGCTGCCACCAACCTCATTAAAGGTGGAAAGGGTGGAGGACACTGGTGTGTTGATTTCTTGGCACCCACCTGAGGACGCAGCCGCCAGGCAACTCATTGACGGCTACGCCGTGACGTACGTATCCCTCGACGGCTCTTACCGCAGGACAGATTTTGTGGACCGAAGTCGTTCTGCCCACCAATTGCGGGCACTAGCCTCCGGCAGAGCCTACAATATTTCTGTCTTTTCAGTCAAACGCAACGTGAACAACAAGAACGATATCAGCAGGCCCGTCATGCTCACCACACGCACTAGTGAGTAGCGTTGCGGGGGGGATCGCGGTCGTGAGCACGCGTGGCCCCTCAGGTGCCAGGGCTTGTGCCGCCGCCTCCTCGCCGCCGGCTCCAGCCGCAGCCCGGGCCTGGGCCGTGCCCTGGTGGGTTTGGTGGTGTGGATCCTAAAAATCCAGCTGGGGGCCTGTGGAAAGCGCTCGACACAGAGAATTGCTGTTCTCTGCTGTGAGTAAAAGGGGATGGAATCCCTCCCCGGCTCACTGGGCCCCTGCCCTGGGGCTGGTAAGGGAGACAGCGGTGGGGACCGCTCCGGGTCCTATTTGTCTGGATCAGACTGTGCCCACCATACCCGTGACTCCTTGTCGCTGTGCCCAGGGAAGCATGGGTCGCCGGTGCTGCTTGGCTGGGCTGGAGAAGCCCCCGTGCCAGCCGGGCAGCAGGGCTGGGCGATCTCTGCTGACGAGACCCGTGGGCGTGGGGATGTGCCAGAGAGGGCAGAAGCTGCCAGGGACCACTGCTCTGCAGGCAGAGGGCACAGTGATGCCCCGGGGGGGGCTGGAGCAGGCGGAGCAGCTGGGGTCCTGCTCTCCATGGCAGGTGGATGTAGAAATCCAGTGCAAACTGAGGATGAAGGGGATTAGAGCTAGCAAAGCTGTGCTCTGAGAGTGGGATGGTGGTGGTGGGAAAGCTTGGCTGAGACCAAGTGAAGCCCATGGAGGAGAAGGCAGGTGTCGTACTGAGCACAGTAGGGGTCTGTGCCCCTGGCCATGGCATCTTGGGAGGCCTCAGTGGGCCAGATGCCAGGGGCAGCAAGAACCGGGCTCAGGATGGCCGGCTGGGACATGCAGTGGGCTTAGGGCCAGGCACTGTGGCCCCTTGGGGGCTGGAGGCGGGTGGGGCTGTGGCCACAGGACAGCCCCAGGGGTGCTGCCGATGGCACAAGGCCTTGCGGGCAGGCAGACAGATGTGCCTCCCACCGGCGCCGAGAACGGGCGAGCGCATGTCCAGCGGGGCAGGCAGCACTGAACTGCTCCCGCTGGGGAAGCCAGACCAGAGGGGCAGGCAGGATTCCCCCCAGGAGGGGGGCCTGGGGAAGGGATGGGGTGACCCACGCTGACCAGCGTCTGACCGCAGCCCTCTCCACTTGCTCCGGCCAGGACCGCGTCCGGTGGAAGGCTTTGAGATCACAAACGTGACAGCCAGCGCCATCACGGTGCAATGGGCTCTCCACCGGCTCAAGCACTCCACTGTCAGTAGGGTGCGCGTCTCCATCCACCAGCCGGGGGGCCTGGCAGACCGCACCGTGGAGCTGAACAGCAGCGTGGCCAAGTACACCTTCCTGTGAGTGGGGTGGCCAGCGGGCGCCGGGCCAGCTGGCCCTCCCAGGCCGCCCGGCTCACCCCTTCCCACCCCGCCTTCCGCCTCCGCAGGGACCTGCAGCCAGGAGAGAGGTACATCGTCCACGTCACGACGCTGAGCGGCCTGGGGACGGAAGACCACCCCTCGGAGAGTCTGGCCACGGCCCCCTTCCACGTGTGGACGAGTGAGTGGGGTTGCGTTCGCCACCCGCTGCTGCCGCAGGGGCCCCGGGCTCGGCAGGCGCGGGGCGGCCGTGGCCTGTGGCCGGCCGGAAAGCCGCAGGGAGGGGAAGGTGTGAAAGCCGTCAGCCTGTCTGGCCAGCACGGCGAGTCGGAGGCGTGCAGGCAGCCCCCGGGGAGGGCAGGCAAGGCAGCGGCGCGTCCTCCTCTGCCAGATGTTGTTCGCTGCCCAAGAGCAGCACGAGCCCAGCCCCATGCGGAGCCTGCACGGGCCTGACTCATCCGCCGCTGTACGGCAGCGCGAGGGCGAGGCCCGGACCCGGTGCCGGGAGGCTCTGCCTGCCTTGGCAGGGACCTAGTGCTGAGCATCTCCTCCCGGCGCCCCGCAGGCTGAGGGCCGGCCAGGGCACGGCCAGCCAAGCTGGGGCCCTGCCGTGCTTAGAAGGTGGCATGTGAGCAAGTAGGATGGCGGCCATCGAGGACACCAGCGCTGACCCCTTTTCTCCCCACCTCCTGCCTTCCCCAGGGCCTCTCCCTCCCCAAAATCTCACCGCTTCCCGCGTCACCACCACCTCTGTGTCCATGGCGTGGGAGCAGCCGCCCACCGGTGCCGTGGAGGGGTACATCATCAATGTCACCACCACTCAGAGCGTGAAGAGCCGCTACGTCCCCAACGGGAAGCTCGCGTCCTACACTCTGCGGGACCTGCTCCCCGGGCAGCGGTACCGCCTCTCCGTGACGGCCGTGCAGAACACGGAGCAGGGCCAAGTGCACAGCGAGCCCATCCACCTCTACGTCACCACCTGTGAGTGCTCAGCTCGCTGGGGCAGCGCTAGTTTGCTGCAGCACGAGGGAGGCGACGGGATACCGGGAGAGCGGGGCAGGGGGTAGGAAACCGAGAGAGTAACGAGCCCATGGGGACTCACCCCAGAACTGGGCGCCCACAGCAGGCGGTGGGGACAGGACGCATGTCCCCTGCAAAGGCAGGTGGGGGTTGCAGGGTGCTGCCTCGGTTAGTGGAGGGCAGATGCAGGGTTACAGCTTGGCAATGCTTCAGGGGGACGGGCACTCGCAGCCCAGGCGTGTGGAGAGCACATGCATATCCCCAGCAGCCCTGACTGTCAGCCTGGGGACAGGGGGACTGGCAGGGTGTTGGGTTGCTGTGCTGACTCACAGCCTGCCTCCTGCTAAACCTAACCCTTTGGTCTGCAGTGCAGAGGGATGGAGCTCCGGAGAGACGGTGGAGCCAAGCTGGACACCCCCGGGTCTTGCGCAACAGGCTGCCCCCAGCTTTCCTGCCTGAACTGCGCTTGCTAGCGGATCACGACACCGCAGAGGAGCCCTCGCCAGCCCCCAGGTAGGCAATGCTCCAGCACTCCTGGCTCTTCCATCAGTGCTTGGCCCAAGCACCGGGCTGAGCACAGCCCCTTCTCCTAGCATCCACATCTAGGGGTGCACAGGGTCGAGGCTGTGCCTCTTGCCCCTCTGCAGGGTCCTGAGCCAGGCGGGCCTGTGACATGTCAGCAGGTCCCCCACACTGCCTGCAGCTGAGCCCACGGGACTTGCACTGAGCCTGATGCTGCCAGCGAGTCCTTTCTCCAGCTGCCTCCAGCCCCTAGCGTGTGGGGTGGCTGTGGCCTGCGGGACCCGCAGTGCCCCTGTACCCTCATGGCACTCCTGTCACAGGTTCACCGAGCTGGTGGATGGCAGAGGGAGGATCAGCGCCAGGTTTGGCACTGTACTGGGCAAGTCCATCACTGTGAAGACACGTAAGTGCTCTGCTGCCTTTCTGCTCCCCTCCTGTCATGCAGTGCCATCTCTTACACCTCCCCCCAGGACGGTGGCAGCCGGGCAGGCTGCTGTAGGGCTGGAGCAGCCATAGAGGGAGCCCTCTCACCTCTCCTGGGACAAACCAATATTTGCCCTTCTTGCTAAAGCCCTGCCCAGGGAGAGGGGTGATGCACAGCCAGTCAGGGACCCTCGCTGAAGGGAGGCAGTGCTAGTGATGGCTGTGGCACCCACCTTCTCCCCTGCCAGCAGCAGGAGCCCAGGCAGTGACCCCACAGCCCTCCAGCACAGCACCTGCCTGCCCAGCAGCCTAAACCCCCACCACCAAGCACAGCCTCACGCTGGCCACCCGCTAGCCCAGAACCAGCCCCCCATTTGCCATCCCCAAGACACCAGGGATCCGAGGGCCAGACCTGGGAACCCCATGCCATGGGGTGGGGAAGGGGCTCAGGGCACCTGACGGCAGCCCTGGGCTCCCTGCACATCTTGGCTCTGCCCCTGCCTCCCCAGGGCTCCACGTCCCACAGCCCACTAGGAGGGGCCAGGCGGTCATCCTAATTCTAGGGGTGCCAATGGGGAGGGGCTAAACGACTGCCTCAGGCCTGACCAGCCCCTTGATGCTGCAGGCAGGCTGGATCCCATCAGAGGGGTGGCTTTTGGGCCTGGCCCGAGCTGGAGGTAACATTTGACCCTCTCGTTGCCCAGAGCCGGAGGCTCCAGTGAAGCTGGAGAATGCAGAGGTGCCCAGCCAGAGCAGTCTGGCACTGCAGCTGCGCACGGCAAAGGCCAAGAGTAAGTGTGGGGGGAGACGTGCTGGCAGCGGGACCTGGCGGCAGGCAGGGCGCTTGGCCCCTGCTCAAATGTCGCTGCCCTGCCAGGAAGCACGCAGCATGGGCCCCTGCCAGCTGCCCTGTCCCTCCGTGCAGCTGTCCCCGGGAGCACCCTGGCGTGCAAGGGGGTGGGCAGGGCTGCGCCGTGGCCCCGGGCTCTGACAGCCCTACGTGTTTTGCAGGCGAAGGGCAGATCTGCTCCAGGAACCCCTGCAGGAACGGAGGCACCTGCGCCAGGGAGGCAGAGTCCTACCACTGCGACTGCCGCCCGGGGTTCAAGGGCCGGCTCTGCGAGCTGGGTGAGTGCCAGGCTGCTGCCCGGGGGCTCCTGCAGGTGGATGGCACATGCCCAGCCTGGCAGCAGTCTCTGCCGTGGGTCACCAAGAACACCCTGTCAGCTCCGGCTCCTCCGGAGAGCTGTGCGGTGCCGGCAGCGGGGAGAGGAGCTGGGCTCTGCTCTTGCCAGCTGGGGCGGATCTGGGAGCGCAGGTCTGCTCCCCACTTCTGGGCAAGCCCTCTGCCAGGCTCACCCCTGCCCACGTAGTTATTTGGGCACCGTGCGGCTAGGGGCTCTGCTTCTCCCAGCGGGTCAGCTCCGTTCAGGACAGCAGAGGGGAAGCTGGGGGGGCCTCACCAGCCCCCTGCTGCAGGACGTAGGCAGGCAGGGCCAGAGACAGGCTGGTTGGTAGCTCCCCTCTCCTGTTCCCCAAGCAGCCTGCAAGAAGGTGCCACACTCGTGCACACGGCTGTTCTCGGAAACCAAGTCATTCCCCGTGTGGGAAGGAGGCACCTGCCACTACCTGTGAGTACTGCCTGCGGGTGTGCTCCCCCCTTCCCCTTGTGCTCAGAGCCGGGGGTGTCCCCCTGCAGCTCAGCTCCAGGGAAGGGAGAGCAAGCGTGAGGCCGTCTCAGACCCCGGCTGGCAACTGCCCCCTCCCCAGCACAGGCTGGGCAGCCTCGTCTGCTGCGGCCCCCGGCGCTGCCCTGCCGTGCCAGCTGCATTCCAGGGCACGCTGTTGCTGGAATGAGAGCCCCGGAGCAGCGTAAGCCAGCCGTGGCAGCGAGGCTGGGTTTAGCGTGTGCCCCCTAAGCAGCAGCGGATCCTCTACGCGCCCAACTCCCAGCTGCCTCTCCTTCTGCCAGCAGAGGGCTGGGCCAGCCCTGCTGGAATGCCAGGGCACGGGGGCCACTGCTGTGCCCCCCGCCACCCTCAACCTTCCCGTGATGGAGGCACAGGGGCCTGACTGCACCGGGTCAGCCCTCAGGCATAGCATGCTCAGCCCCATTCTTGCCAAGGCCGGCTACCACAGCTTGGGAGGAAACAGAGTAGACCCCCAGACTCCCGCCTTGCGCTCATAAACGTGGAGCTGTCCCTGTTATTCCCTACAACCCGCCCCTTTGCCGTGTGTGCAGGTACAGGAGAGTCTACAAGGTACACCAGGACGTCTGCTACAAGGAGAGCTGCGAGAGCACTGGTCCCGAGCAGACAACCAGCAGGTACAGCCAGCTGCAGCCGGCCTTCCCAGGGCCCGGGATACGAGGATGCAGCCAGATGGGGTCACCAGCGCATGCGGGAGGGCACAGGCGGGGGGTGGACTGGGAGGGGGTGCAGGCATCTTGCGCAGAAGGGAGCGAGGAGCCCTGCGTGCCTCCCCGAGCGAGAGGCTGCGGGGCTGATGGCGCTCTCCTCCCTTCTCTTCCAGAAAATCAAGCAACAGTCACACACTGAAGAAGCCATAGAGTGAGTACCTGCTCTGGGCCACCCTCAGCTGCGGGCAGGGCAGCTCCCGCTGTGCCGCACAGGGAGCTGGGGATCCGGAGGGTGGAGGCTGGAGCGCAGCTCGGGCTGATGCTGCCGTGGCAAGGGGCTGCGAGGGCCCTCCGGCTGCTGCGCTGGCCAGGCATGTGGCTGGTTGTGGCCGGGGTGGAGGAGCCAGTGCTGTTTCCCCACAGCTCTGCAGCCCTGCGAACAAGAGATTTCTGCACAGAAAGGGCCTGAGCGCTGCCTGCCCATGCAAGGCAAAGGCTGGAGCCCTGGAGGGGGCAGGTCCCCTTCTCCGGGCCAGACAGGCACACAGAGGGCGAAGAGGGGCTTTTGGGGGACTCTGTACACCCGCTTATTCTTCTCCTGCTTCTTCACAGGCTCCAAAGCAGTAGAAGCTTCATCTTTCCACATCTAAGGGCTTTTGAAACATCAGGAAGATCAGAACTGCTCACTGGGTTGAACACAGCGGGGGAACCTTCCTGCCCGGCATCAGCCTCTCCCTCTCCTCCAGCCTGTTAGGGACAGGCAGCTGGATCGGCACGCTGAGCAGCGCTGCCCTCCCTCCGCCGGACCAGCACTGCCTTCGCCCTGGCTCGCCTTACTCCGGCCTCCGAGGAGCTCCGAGTGCCAGTGTACCGCAGCGGCTGGCTGGCTGCCCCCCGAGCGGACCAGCCCCGCTCGTCCCCCCACCTCCAGCCGCTCTGCACGAGCGGTAGGCTCCCAGCTCTGCTCAGGCATCGGTGGGGCTGAGCCTGGCTCCCTGCCAACAGCACCTGCACCAACCTGTTTTCGTAATCCAAGGTTATAAGTTACCTATAACGCCCAAATAAAACAGTTTAATGCAGACTGGAAAGCCTTAGCCATCACCTGAAACGTGGCCCACAAAAACCTGGTTGGAGGAGACCTTCCCTATGTAGACAAGTTAGAAATGGTGAGCAGCTCCCCCGACCAGCGAGGCACGCGGGGGCATTGATGCCCCCGTCTCCTCCACCCTAGCGGGGGAAACTGAGGCAGCTTCTACTGCCTGCCCTTTTTCTTTGCTTTGTAAAAAATCCCTGGTTTTAACCAATTTTCCAGCTCTGAAAGCAACAGAGCAGCTAGAAAGAACTTTAAAAGTGAAGCTTGTCAGCTGAAGCGTACCACCGCGCTTGTTCTGACGCCGACTGCCTCCAAGCCAGCAGGGCACGGCTCCACGTGCCATCTCCGAGCCGCTCGCAGCCTTTGTGTTCCCCGCGGCATCAGCCGGGACCGTGCCGCCAGCACCGCGTTCTTTGCGGAGGAGAGGAGCGGCACGCGGCGGCTGCCTCGCCAGCTGCGGCAGGGCCGGGCAAGGAAAAAGCGTAGCTTAGAAACGTTCCTAGTTTTTGTGAGTTTGTATGACCACACTAGTTAAACATAGATTTGTGTATTAACATACACAGCGTATATTATAAATTAATACATACCAGAGATACGTTGTAGTTATGGTATAGAGTGTTATTTCCCAGCAGCGGGGGTGGGCGTCCCCTCCCACGAGCATCGCAGGGCGCTTGCTGTTCAGCCGCGCGTCTCGAGTCGCAGCCCGAAGATGCTCTCGGAGCAGAACAGGCCCAGGCAGTGCAAAAGCGCTCGGTCCGGCGGAGCGGCTGCCTGTGCATCCAGCAGCAGCCCGGGAGCGGCAGGGATGATGTACAGCCACGACCAGCTGGCCAGCGTGATGCTCCCCTCCTGCCCAGGCTCTAGCTCTGCTCCCAGGGCAGAATCGGAGTCACAGATGGACATGCCTTGTTTTCCTCCAAGGCTGCCAGATCCCATTCCAGCCCCCCTGCCCCAAGGTGAGCACAGCAGCCCTGCCTCCCCGAGGCACGAGAATAAGCCAGCCTGTACCTGGAAGAATGGGGTGAGGGGAAAGCCAGAACAACCTCTGCTACCCAGGAGGGAGGGGAGGAGTTGGGGCCGTGGTCAGAAAGTGTTCGCAGCCCTGCCCTGTCAGCCACGGCACGGGCTGTGACAGAGGTGGCCATGCCCTGGGCCAGTCCCATTCAGCGCAGCCCCTGGGCCCAGCCAGCGCTGCCACAGGGCCTGTCCCTGCAGCTCTGGGAAACGCGGCCCCGCAGCCGGCTGCCTCCATCCTCCCCAGCCGGCGCAGTATGTAACGCAGCCAGGCGTTAACCCAGCCTTGGAAAGAAATCAGTTATTTTGGTTTGATGTTTTTTTAATAAAAACACTTTACGGAAACTGGACATTTTCTGTAGTTGGTCAATGAGGAGGGACAAGGGTTATCGCTGCGTTCTGATACATGGGCTTTATCGCTGCCCCTCGGCGGGGCCCTGCAGCCACCACAGCTCGTGCCTGCGGGGGGTGCAGGCCCAGAGCACCCACGGGTGCAGTGGGGCCATCGGCATGGGAGAGCTCCGGCACCCTGGAGCCTCACCTCCTCACTCCCGGGCTGTTCTACTTACTTCGCTGTCCAAGTCTTCATCTTCCTCTGTGTACAGCGCACCCCTGTCCTCTTCCTCCTCCTCCTCTTCTTCCTCCTCCTCCTCTTCCTCCTCCTCTCGCGCCAGCAGCTTCTTGAAGACCTCGTACTCCTCCGGCGTGGCGCGGGCCAGGCTGGCCAGGAAGTCTTTCTCGGGGAGGTGAAGGATGTCCTTCAGTTTCGGGTTATTGGTTTGGGTCTGCCCTTTGCAGGGGGTCTGGTAGAGCCCCCGGCGCTCCAGGAAGATGTGCCGGTTCCTGAGGTCGGCAAAGGGAGTTCCGAACAGACGGGCCTTCACCATCTCCTTCTGCTGGACGCCCATCCTGAAGTAGGCGTACTGCGGGGGGGACAGGGCGTTCCACGTGCAGCCCCGGCCCGGGGCGGGTACCCGCGACGCGGGAGCCGCGGCCGCCCCCCGCCCCCGCGTGGGCATCCCCCGGCCCCTCACCTGGAAGTGGTGGTGGATGCGGTGCGGCTCCTCCAGCAGCACGGCGGGGCTGGCGGCCACCACGTCCCGCAGCTGCTCCGCCGTGAAGAGGCACTGCTCCCGCAGCACCCGCGCCGCCGCCGCCGTCCTCCTCCGGGGCACGGCGAGGAGCTGCGGGCACCGGCCCACCGCCCGCTGCAGCTGACCTGCGGGCACTGCGCTGAGCGGGCCGGGGGCGGCCGCGCCCCGTCCCCCCCGCCCCGCCGCCGCCGTGCCCTACCTCCGTCCAGCCCCAGGCGCCGCAGGCCGGCGGCGCGCTCCTGCAGCCGCTCGGTCGGCATCCGCAGCAGCGCCGGGCTCCGCTCCAGCAGGCCCAGCGCGGCCTCGGCGCTGAGCCCCAGCAGCAGCAGCTGCGCCGCCGCCGCCTCCCGCCGCCGCGGGCCGAGCTGGGGCTGCAGCTCCAGGAGCCGCCGGGCCTGCTCCTCGCTGAAGCCCATGGCCCGCAGCGCCGCCGACTCCCCGCAGCCGCGGCACAGCCCGGGAGTCACGGGGAGGGCGCGGGGTACCGCCGCCCGCCCGCACCCGCGCAGCAGCCACGCCGCCATCGCGGGGCCACCGCGGGAGGAGCCGTGGGAGGAGCCGCGGCCGGCCCGGCCCCCGGCCCGGCCCCCCCCCCCCCCCAGTGCCGCGGTTAGGCTGCGGGAGGGGGTTACCTGGAAGTCAACGTCCTGGGGTGTTCGTATGGAGACACCCGGGCGGCGAAAGCTCATCCTGAATATTCCAGGTGGTTTTAAGGGACGTGATGATCCAGCCGAGTCCTGCTGCTTCTCCCCCGAGACTCCCATCCCTTACTCCCAAGTCGCCCGACTCCGGCTGGGCTGCATCCTGAAATGATCTTACTACCTATGTCTCCATCCTGCGACTTGGGCCAAGTTCTCTTTATTGAGCCTAGTTTTCCTTTCCCAAATCTTTGTCTCACCAAAGTCCAGGATTGTTTCCCTGGAGAGAGAGAGAACTGGCCAAAAAAAAAAGGTGGGGAGGGGGAACGTGCCATTGCGTGAGGGTTTGAGGCCTCTGCGCACACAAACTCCAAACACGGGGCAGAGGGCAGTGAACTGAGACAAAGGCGTTTATTCATTCCCTTTACAGACACAGTGAAACTCCATATAAAAAGTAAAAACAGCTAATAAAAATATATTCTGCTTTACGAACAATTTAACCAAGGCATGAGACTCTTTGCCTCGTAGCCGTAAAGCACATCCCCTACAAGAACGCTTGCTAGCGAGCAGCTGTCCTAGAGGAAGTGTGCCCAGGCAGAGCAGCTCAGCGCTGCCCTCCCACCCGCCCGCTGCTGCCCACCAGGCCTTTCTACAAGAGAAACGCCTACAGTCAATGCCCCCGGGCTCCTGAGGGACAGCGGCCCGGGGTAAGGGAGCTAGCGTGCCTCGGGCTGCGGAGAGGGAGCGCAGCGATGCCCCAGGTGCCAGCCCTGACACCCTTCTCCCGTAAACCGTTCCCGCGCGCCTGGCGGGCCCCCGATGGAGGGCAGAGCCTTCAGAACGAGGTCCCACCTGTCTCAGCAGAGATGTATACCTCCTCCCAGGTATAATCCCCCAGGTTCACAGGCTGCTTCAGCCAACGATGCTCCGCTAACATCGCTAGAGTCGTGCGCTGCTCCGGAACAGGATGCAAGAGCCCAGCCATGACATCCAGGAGACCTGGGGAGAGAGAGCAGCAGGAGGCATGGCTCAGGGTGTATTTTAGGCATGCTGGGCGTGGAAGATAGGGTTTATATTCAGAGAACGCAGATTTTAATTCCAAATCCTCCCTGTTAATCCCTTGCACAGTACCGTTCTGCCACAGTCGCAGCCACATGTGCTCAGCTCCGGGAATGATCTGAGATTTCCACGTTGTGAACACAGAGGACTGAGAGCAAAGTTATGACACCGAGGAGGACACAAGTAGAAATAAACGGCCCAGAGGCGACCCTGACTCAGTGTTTCTGAGCCCAGCCTCTGCCCGCAGTCAGCCCGTGTTTGATCTGCGATTAGAGCTGCGCTCAGGCTTCAGGGAAAGCTTCACCAATTTACCCGCCGCGGGCAGCAGCCCGAAGCCTTACAACCACAGTGCTCCTGCGGCCCCAGGGAGCTTGGCGATGAGGGTTTCTTTCGCCTGACATGCAAACTGGTTTTCTAGGCCTCCAGCAGAAAACAAGGCCAGTGTCTTTTCCCTGAGGTCAAGCCATACAATTCATTCCGAAATTGTACATTAACACATCATCATCCATCCCAAAGTGACACGCCATCGATCGGCGATAGCTCAGGTGAGGTAAAGCTTGTGCTTGTGCTTTACCTCACACGAGTGCCATTACTGAAGTTACCTACCAGAGTGGACCTTCCCATCAGGCATTATTTGTTCTGGTTCTCAGGTATAAACCTCGCTGAAGCTTGACAAGCTGGTAGGTCGAGTCATCATAATAAATGGGAGGCCTGGCATTGGAAACTAATACAGCACAGGGCACGTAGCTGTATTCATCGTAGGCGGCAGGAACCGCAGAACTCGCCTGAAAAGGGTACCTAGGGTAACTCTCCTTCAGCAAGCAGCTCTTAAAATCATTACAGAGCACATCTGAAAACATTTTTTCAGCCTTCCCCTTTATTTCTAGAGGATAAATCCTGCTCATCCTTTCCCAAGAGATCTGCCCCTTTAGACAAGCCAATGGGAAGAACATCACCTTTTGACACGGGCCGAGGAGGATTCAGGAGAGCTGCCATGGTCTCCTCCAGCTCACAGAAGGGATTCTCTCCAAACACCAGAGTATAAAGGGTGACACCAAGCGACCACATCTCCAGCTCAGGGCCGCGGTACCTGTGCAGAGATAAACTCGCATGAACTCAGAGCGCGAATACGTAATTGTGCGCTAACAGAGGTACAAAGGAAAAAGGGCCGATAGCCCTCATGGCCGATTCTTAACAAAGGAAGCTTGTGAGGTTTCTAATACGGTTCTCAGGAGGTTTTGAGAAGTCTATGTTATCCTCCTCCATGAAAGAAAACCAGCCAAAGAACGGTCAACAAGTTTCAGTTGATGAGGACGTGTAACACGCACCTAGACTCACATGCGTAGGGCGGTGGCAAGAGAACTTGAGCCTCCTGCTTCTCCGCCATAAGCCAAAGCTATCGAGTAAATATTTAAATGGAAGCTCAGACACTTCAGCAGAATCCCATTTCCCCCTCCTATCCCTTTCAAAACAAAAGTTATTTGGAAATAAATATTAACTATCAAGATTCCATCTGAGAAAAAGGGACAGTTTCTCCACACAGTAACAGGTGAATTCCCAGGGCAGCACTGCTTCATCTGCCACCTCGTTCCCAGCACTGATTTCCTCTCCCCATTGCATGGCTTTTTCCCCCTCGCCCCGGTAAGAGGAGCTGCCTGAAGGACCCGTGAAAACAGCTGTGAAATGAGAGCAAGGCAACATACTTGCGCATACAATAACGTCTCCCGCCCTGCGATGGTAAGAGACTGCCAGCCTCCAGGCAGAGAGCGCTCAGGGAAGGAGAGACTAGGGGAAAGACAGCCAAGATCTGGGCAGCACATCCAAGAGAGCAGCCAGACAGGCTGTAAGGGAAGAACCCTTGAGTCCAGAGGAGCACACAAATCAATGGGGAGATGAACAATGATCAAACTGCAAAAATTCGTACAGGGAAGCAAGTAGGAAAGAAGGGAGCAGGCTGGTTGAGCCCGGACATGGTAAGGGGCAGATGCTACACAGCAATACTCGCTTATTCTGCCTCTCTGAAAGAGCAGTCTTTAGTAGAGACACGTCAGTGTGCTCATACGCAGGTGGAAGAGGAGGTTAGCCAGCTGATGTATGCGTCAGGAAAGGTTAAGGGAAAAGGACACGTTCTGCACACGCAGGTTTTTTGGTGCCAAGGATACAAGAATGAGTTTTCAGAGGGTGACGTACGGTTTGCCAGACAACACTTCTGGTGAGCAGTACTCGATTGTCCCACAGAAGGTATAAAACAATTTGCCAGGTTCCAGGTAGGCAGCTGAACCAAAGTCCACTAATTTAATCGTGAAATCTTCGGCAATGACGATGTTTTCATCCTTGATATCTCTGTGAAGGATGTTTCTACAGTGGAGATACCCGACAGCTGACACAAGCTGAAAAAGGAGGAAAGAACTAGGTGTTACTACACGGAAGTGTCCTTCTGGGTAGTCTACGTGGCATCAGAGTTCCAATAGCCACGTTTTGCCTTGTTTTGGCACTATATAAACAAGATAAAGAGCCTAATTTTGGTAACTGGAAACAAACACAGGCATGCCTGTCAGCATTGCTGCAGTGGGTGTTACAACGCCCCTGGGGAGAGAGACTTATAACAGCCTTGGCTTGCTTTCCTCTCACGGAAGTGCAGGAAGATGGCATGCTATAGTCACGATGCACTTGTTTTGGTTAGAAGCATCAGAGCTTACTGTAACAATCCTGATGGGTAGTCTATTTTTACCCCAGCTTCATCTGGAGGGTCCTTTGATTTCCCCAGAAGGATATTACTGCGTGCCTCCAACACTGCAGGATGACAAGGCATTTAAGAGTGAAGTTTGGTATAAATAATGTAATCACTCCTAAATTCCATTCTTCTTTCTGCACGATTCATGCTACACTGCCACAATTAAGAACCGCGTCAGAATTATATCACCTTGGAGACAATCGTGATCCCTACCACAATACACGTGAGGATGAGGGAGAAAAGTTTCTATTTATAACACTAAGCTCCCTCTGCAGAGAAATACTGTGCAGGTCTGAGGTAACAAAGCACCCCTACAAGCTCATGGTTGGCTTAGGAAAAGGGCTTATCTGTCCAAACAGGGACAGCAGGCTGCCAGCGGTGACCGTGCGCTGCGCAGCGGACGCAGAGAAGGCGCATCGCTTTGGCTACCGCCTTCCATCCCCAGGCGAGGGGAGTGAGGACGCAGCGGTGGGTTGCCATGGGCAAAATAATTCTGGCATACCTTAGGGCAAGGGATTGACTCCACACCACTCCGACTCAGCATGCCCGCTGATGAGCCAGTAGTTCTTTTGAGGGAAATAGGGTCCTGGTTCTTCTATTAACCACATATTACGGGCATGCAGCAACTGTACGTTGCCAGCTCTCACCTGTCTGAATATATAGCTCGCTAACGGCTCATCCAAGTTGGGCTGATTGTCAATGAACGTGAAGAGATCCAGACCAGATCCATGCTTCTCCATCACCAGCTGGAAGAAGTGTTCATTTTCAAATACATCCAGCACCTAATGAATAACAGACATTTTTCATCACGCACTTCATCCCCAAACTCTTTTTTTTTTTGAATAAACACTGCTCTCCTCTTGGAGATTTAATCAACATGTATGATAATCTCTGACGTCTCATTTCACTGAGCACAGATATTTCTTGAAAGGAGAGCATAATTAAAAGTGAGAGCAGAATTAAACCCAAGAGGAATTCTCTTTTTGAGGGAACGAAACTAGAAAACAACAGCAACCCCAAAACGAAGAACAGGAATCGAGCTCTGCATCCAGATTATTTACTGAACTAGGACGTGTTCAGATGTGACATCACACTTCCAAGATACGCATCCTATCACCTTGAAATAACCTACAGAATTTATTTTCTGCTAGCCACACCTTGAGATCTACGTTTACATCAATTGTTTGGGGTAAAAGTGTCAAAGCAAGCAATAGCCTGCTGTAACATACCCTCCAAAACAAAGGAGGATAGGGAGGTTCCTTTCTTTCCTGGAAAGCTAGATTAAATACAGGAGAATTCCTCACTCCTGAAGAGGAACATGAGACACCAAGTATTCAGAAGAACCATCTGACGCAGTTCAAACTGCATTCACTCCGAGTTCACTGTACCTTAATGATGCTGGGGTGCTGCAGCTTCAACAGGATGGCGATTTCTTGAGTAACCCTCCCCAGGTCAGGGTCGTCTACCCAGCAGTCCTCAAGCACCCTCTCCTTCCAGATGAACTTTACGACAACCTACAGAGACAACAGCATTTAGCATCATTTGCAGAAGTATGGCTTTAAGTGTCTGGTAAGTTGATTTCGAGGAAAAACGTTAGTGAAGCATATTACTAGAAGGACAGAAGTGAGCCAATGTGTATTGCTAATAGTATCTTTAAACATATTTAAACTAATTTAGCCCTAGAAGCCAAATGATGTGCAGAAATGGAATGCATTTATTTGCTTTTTATTGATGTTTTGAATTCCAAAGGCTTTGAAAGGCCAGCTCTCTTATCAACCCAACTACAGCAGTGGTGACTTCTGGCACAGGGCTACAGTGGAGGGAAATGAGCACTTAACATCCATGCAGAGACACAGCAGAGCTTGCCTCTCAAGACCCAAAATACTTCTGCTGATAAAGAGGAAGGTCCCATGACCTTGACATGTCCACTCCTCATTCTCGAGTCGTGGTGCGATAAAGACTCAAGTTTGTCATTCTCTTTAGTAACAGGAGACTAAATCCTGTAATTCTGCTAAGCTCAATGTACACTCCTTTCGACAGGTTAAATCAGCTACGTGGTCAGTCTCGTTCCGTGCCGGTTCTCTTAGCTACCAGTTCATACACTGCATCAATGTGAACATTTTGCATTCCTGTTTTCATGAGGTTAGGGATTTCAGATTCCTGTTTAAAAGGAAAATCCCACGCTACCAAGTAACAGCTTTTAATAGCGCAGCGCTGACAGGATATGAACACTTTAGCCTTTCAGTTTTCATCCTAAATAATCACTGCAGTGAGATCTAAAAGAACTATTTAACCTCTTGGTGATCTTTCTTGCTCCTGGCAGTCCAGACAAAGCCAAAAGACCCTTTGCCAATAAGATGGAGAGTGCTGTAATTCTTGGCGTATTCTCCCTCACATGCCCTTAATCCTTCAAGCTCTTCAGCTCTTCGGGAATTCTCAAAAAGCGAAGTTGATCTGATGGCCTAGGAACAGATCAGAAAAGAAAAATATCAAGAAAAAACCTGAGCAAGCCACAGAATCATGTTCATAAAATGCAGTAAATACTGAAAAGAAAGGATGCATCTGCAGGAATGCTCAAAGGAGCGATCCTTGGGTTTGATAGCAAAAACGGTATGGTGATGTAACCATGGCCATGTGAGCCAAGTCAACGGGCATCGCAGCAGCTGCAAATATGGCTCAGTTCATAGAAAGGTAAAGAAAACAGAAGCATCCACAGCTTAGAGGGTCACACAAAATTCTCCGTGCAAGTAGGAAAACGAATTTCTTACGATCTATCACCAAATGACAAATTTATGTGATAAATACCAATGATGTAATTTTTTTTCCAGGTAAGTATTCTAGATGGACTGAACTAAAAAAAGCGTTGCTTTAAGCCCTGCCTATAGATCTGGCAATCTCTATTTGCCTGGGTAACTTAAGAGGAGTTAGCTTGCAAAAGATGCTAAACTACCAGTGTTTACCAAACTTCGTGGTAAGATAGCATTTCAGTTCTGTAGATTGGTCTTTCAGCAGATACAAAGAGGAAACAAGTTTTTACAAGAGGAAACAAATTTCAATACCCCAGTAAAATCCCTAGTAAAGAAACATCCCATGCCTTCCTACTAAAACCTGTAACACTGCATGAGAAATTAAACACAAAGGTTTTTCTAGCTCTGAGGCTTGGGGTTGTTCGTCTCAACCATTATTAGGTTTCTCCACCAAAGATGTTGTCCAAAATGCATGATAACAGCACATCTTCATGACGTACACAGTATTCTGTGCTGAGAGGAAGCAGCACATCTCATGGGGGCATTGGCTTTCAACAGTAAAATTTGGAGTTACTCATGAAACGGTCAGAACTGCTTATATTTTGACATACATATACATGGAAGATGATTTTCTAAAAGGAAAACGAAAGCCACCTTATTACTCAGCTCTCAAAGGTCTCCTAAAATACTCCAGATAGCGAGTTTTGCCATTAGCCAAGTTTTTCACTCAAATAGTGACTTTATCTCACGGATTAAAGGCAGGGGAGGGAAACTACATGTCTAATCCGCAGTCCACTTCAGTCAACAGCAGCTCCGCAGTCTCCTGTAGTTTGGAGCCGTCACCACTACACGCTACACACGTGACGTCTAAACGCATATGTACTTCGCTGTTAAGGTCACCGAACTCCAGCTGCGTGAGGATTCTAGGGAATGCACACCTCTGTTCAAGGGATCTGGAAGATCACCGTTACCCATTTCAGTCGATGGAAGGTAACGCTTTTCCTCCACAGCCTCGCTCAACGCACTGTCAGTTTGACAGCCCACTGCTGACTGAAAAGCAGGCCTGAGCAGCTCTGCGTTCAGGCGTCAGGGCGCCGGCACGGACCTACCGCTCAGCTATGCAGCGGTAGCTTTCTGTGCACCGTCCCGAAGGCTGCATCGCAGGAGACAGCTAAAAAACACCGTTGTATTTTGTTGACACAAGTCAGTCAAGGAAGGCTTTCAGCCCAGTACTTCCTTTTTCAATAGTGTTGTGTCACTGGTGCCAGCGGGATGACGTTGATTTAAAAATTCATCTCACCACACCGGTGCAAACCCGCATTGTAGATGCACTTAAACCAGACTAAGAATGAATTTAAAATTAGGTGCTTTCATTGTTTAGACTGGAACTAAACCAAACACATGCTACCAGAAAAATAGCAATTTGCCCTTCTTACAGCAAAGCAACTTCTCGATTTCTGTTGAACAGTCAAACAAACTGAAATGCTCAATATTATACACCGGTAGAATTTCTTACTTCTCCAAGGCTATGTGTAGAAAGATTTGCAACAGAATGGGCAGAGCTTGCTAGACTGGAGAGCAAAAGCTGAGTCTTCGCTACAGCTTCTTTCTGGCTCTGCAGAAGGTCTCTCACCACCCAGAGACAGAAAAGTTTGGCAGGGTCCTGCAGTTCAACACATTTCACTTCGAAGAGTATACCTGTAGAAACAGGTGAGGAAATGAAAACGGTACAATCAAACCTTAGGGTTGAACGAGACTGCAGACATTTCAGGACAAAATTCTGAGCTCTCAATAAAGTGAATTGCTCCATTATTTATTTGGGGAACGCCTACTCCGTAAGGGATCATCAGCGGGGCTGAGAAAAGCACACCTCTTCTAGAGATTCCTGACACCCACCTCCGTAGTTCCCACCCCTCTCACCCCCACAAATCTCTGCCAGTGCCCAATTGTGATTATTAATTTCACACTGTTATTCTGAATTACATGAAAATGGGGATTTTATGCCACAAGGCACAGAAGCCAGCTGAAAAGTGAACGAAACACATTCCATTGCACAATTTAAATACAAGTTTTACGGTGGAGTTTGTATTTCCTGTTCAGAAAAAGTTATCAGGTTCAAATCTTCTAATTGTGTTCTAAGAATATTTCTAACTATGCAGTCTAGGTTAATTTCTTAATAACTGTATTTTATACCACCTGCTTTTCCAATCCCCTCTGAGTAGACTTAAATACCGCTTTTCCTGCTAGATGCTAAAGCTTCTTCCTTCCTCTCCACCGTGAGCTTCTAACCAGAACTGTCTGCTTTCTGCAAAAACAGGGGTGAAAGAGCATCCCGATAAGAGTTTTGGGAAGGGGAGGAATAGGTTTAACTTACTCAATTGTGAACCATCTCTGTGACAGCAATTCCCACTATAGCTGCCTTCCAGAATCTCCAAGGCCGAAGGAGCTGCTGGATTCAGCCTTCCGTCTTCTTGCACCGGGGTCGATGTTACTTTTATCTCCATATTTTGCTGCCCAAGCAGCTGATGGTCCTCTTCAGGGCTCCCTTTGCTTATCAGTGGGTTTCTGTCGATGTTGTCCCCCCCAGTCTCTGCAAGAGTTTCAGGCTTCTCAAGAAGTGCTTTAGAGGATTCTTCAGAGTTTTCTAAATGCCTCTGGGAGGCCAGCCACCCAGAACCACCTATGGCAACACCATTCAACAGCTGCTTTTCTTGCCCACTTGAAAAGGCACTGTTTTTCTGCGTTAGCGTATTGCCTGCAGCAGAGTCCACTGCACTACAGGAGGGTGCTCCTACAGGAGCTGCAGTAGTGCCGAAACAACCATCCGAGTTCCCTTTGACACCAATATTCAGACCCAGCACCTCAAGGCCTGAGCAAATACAGTTCAGCTCAGTGTCTGAATCTTTAACATCTTCAGAGGTCGTGGCAACTCCTGGTGCAGAAGCACCACACCGCATTTTATTTCCTGAGCAAACATCATGGACAGTACTTCTTGCATTTGCAGAGAAGGACGAAGCATCATTTAGCAGGCAGTTTTCAGTGACATGCTCAAGGCTGGAATGTTTTGCATCACACATCAAGTTTGGTTTTGCCAACTGCCCTGTAACCACGTGGCTTTGAAAGTCTTGTCCGCAGCCCAGTGCGCTCCCAGACCATGGCTCATCCATTGTTGGTGTTCCCAGTGAGTTACAAGTAGTATCAGAAGGCGGCTGAATTCGGCCATAGGATGGGGTACCAAGATTGTCTTCTAGCCTAGAACAAACAGACGACCAGGCAACGTTTACTGAAGAAGCTTGTCCCCAGACACCAGTGGAGTGCTGACGCTGCAGCTTTACATATGCTAACCTGGGTGATGAACTTGTACTTGGTTAGGCAAGATGCCAGCCTCCCTGGCATTTTGAGTCTCAAACGCACTAGATCCTGCTCTATCACTGCTGCTTACTGGAACCTTTATGTTCTGACCTAAATCCAACTGTTCTGAATCAGATGTCGTGGGAGGGAGCCTTGCAGAAAAGGCAGAAAAAAAGGCAGAAAGCTGTTGGCACAGGCATCCACAATCCAACCAAATTCCGTCCTGACCAAAGATGAGCAGGTACACTCAAATGGCACGCTTTCCCTATGGATTACTTCCTTTTCTAGCTTCATTTCTAAAGACATATCACAGGTCATTTACCACAACAAAAAGCCAGTAGACATGGCAGGGTACTTCCAGTCACAAGAACAGAGACCCCTTGTCAGTCCAACAGAAGATGGATGTCTCCATCCATCGATTTAACCCCGGCTCACTGAAGCACAAGGTGTTTCACGAACATTTCTATTAGTAAAAATGCACAGGAGAAAACCAATCCATGAGGCAGAGCACTTACAGTCCGAGATGACAGACAGAAACCCAGGGGCACAAGGAAGCAAGGAGACTACCAGTCTCTTTAAAAGCACCCAGAACTGTGCTAATGGTCTCTATATTGAAAAGGGCAGTAAAACTTTTCTGAGGGTTAGAAATTTTAATGTGGAAGGCTTAAAATTTGACAGGATAAACCACGTGTATCATATAGGTACTCGTGCAGAATGTCTAACCCTGTAACAGGAAAAAAAATGGAAAGGTACAAAAAACATGGCAGGACTGTAGTAACACTGTAGCCTGTTTTAATGGATGACCTAACAGTTACACGGAGCGCCGGAAGGAATTACATTTAGAATCCATTCCAGGTAACCTGGCTTCAGTGCAACACCAGCTGGCGGATACCATGGAAGGAGATAAACATCCACGGTTTCTGATCTGGCAAAGGTAGAGCCTAAGTACCCTCTCCAGCCTGGGTGAAGCGTTTGGTCTCCTTTCGAGATGAAACTCCTGTAACTTTACAACTGGAGGTTGTACAGCTCTAAACAAAAATCAAAGGTGGGCAAAACTCAACCTGGCTTGCAAATAGTGCTCCGATTCTAAAGAAAGCAAAGCGTGGAAGGCTCTTGTCACACCTTCCCACAGACAGCACAGAGGGGAAGAAACAGTTTTTGCTGGTGATTGCCACCAGGGCTCTTCATTTCTCAAAGGTAACATGCAGTTCGTGAAATGCTTACCTATTAGAGGGTGTGGACACCACTTCAGGAGGGGAGGGAGCAGAAAATAAACTGGTCCCATTCATTCGTTTAGTTTCATCATGTATTAATTTGTCATCTTTGGGTCTTCTTTCCAATTTCTGCTCTTCATCTCTCGACAGAAGGGTTGCTAAAGATGCAGCCAAGAAGTTGCTGTCTGTACCAAGTAAGAAACAAAATCATACCAACTTAACCTTTCATGTTTACACTTCAGAGACTACAGTGATTAAAAACCATCTTGGAACTGCCTTGGTCGGTCTCATCCCTAAGGAATTAGGTATAAAAGACTTGGTGAAGGCAAAGTCGTCCAAATATGAGCACTCCACTCTACTTTGGCCTGAGATACCACATGCAGGAACCTCCATGTTTCACAGCTGCTAAATTTGCCTTCCTATCAAAGCTCTTGGACTCCTGAGTTAGCTACTTGGGTGGAAGTTCAGGGGCCTAAAAAAAAGACCAATGACCAAACAGAGACTGGAAATAAAAGTGATCATATAAGTAGCAGCAGTAAAAAACCCTCACACTTACACTCCCCATTCCAAGCACTTACAGTGAAAAGGTTTGGACTGCGGTTATATAAACTCAGTGAAATTGCAAGATAAGAAAGGATACAGTCTAAACATGTTTAAGAGAGAGAATAAGATACAGTCTAAACATGTTTAAGAGAGAGAATAAGAGCTTCTTTCCTTCCTCAGTGACAACAGATCAAGAGAAAAACATGAATTTGTAAGTAATGATGAAGTAAACCAAGTACTGTTAATGAGTGACCAAATCTAGATTCAGTCTAGAACAATCCTTTACATTTAGTAAAGGCTGAGTGTCAACAGTGCTTCCTCACTGAGGAACTCAGTTACTCCTAGATTAGAGGCATCACTTCAACAAAGAATTCCTTAAGAAACTGCATACTCCTTAGTTCTTCTTTGTTCCGGTAGTGTGCATTGCTTTCAACGCAGATGTGCATTTCTAAGCAAAGAGAAAGCAGGAAACCAAACCAAAAGGAAGGAGGCAGAATCAGGTTAAAAGATTTCTTGAGATGCAGATGAAAGTATGCACTTGCTTGTGCTCTCCGTTTCAGGCAGAGCTAGCTGGAAAGGCAGATTTAGAGACATGAGGCTTCCTCGCTTCTGTTTATTCCTGTTGCACTCAGAGAAATACAGTTTTGATAAACTCTGTAAATGCAGTGAACTGCATCAGCACAAGATGTGCTGAAAAACTACAGCAACATAACGTGGAATATTAGCCAGCAACGTGAGCCAATTCAGAAGAATATTAGAATTTTCCCTTAAAATTAATCCCAAGTATCTACAGCTCTGCTGCAATGCTGTCTCAAAGGCTGTGCTACACATCTTAAAATACTCAGAGATCCTCACAGGGAGGGAGAGAAAGGGAAGTGCTTGTTAAGTACAAAGCGTTCTCTGTTAACAGTGCAATTTCCAACTTGGATATTCAGTTTCATCTCCATGGCAACAAAAAAGTGAACAACCTTAGGTGAACAATTCTGTTTCACTTAGGTTATCGTGGAAATTCAGTTTTAAAACTGCGTGGAGGTACATTGCTTCTACGAAGCATGTTCCCATGTTCATAGGCAAATCTCTTGTCGCTATTCGTTTTACCTTCATTACGGCAGCCCGAGCCAGTCGTAAGGCAGGCAGCAACATCTTCAAAGATGCACTCGCTTTCTGTCCCCATGGAGTTGTCAAGAGGAGGTAATGGCAAAGAACAGTCACTGCCTCTCTCCATGTTGTTATAGAAACCGGGGATCAGGAACGTGATGTTCTAAAAGACAGAATGAAACCTTATAAAGCTGAGCTGACTCTCACAGGCTGGGGGCAAATGCCAACAATCCCTGTCTGTGGACCAGATTCTCATGGGCACTGCGAGACGTAGCATTTACAGCAAGGGAATTTGCATATCCTCCTGGAACTCACTCGCTGAACACATGGAACGCAGATGTTTTGTGACAGACAGAAATGAGTGTAAGAAATGACTTTACAATTCCAACGGACATGCTGCCAGACCTAGCAGTCTTTTGGGAAGGATTAAAACTCCTATCTTACCTTTCCCAACAGTTCTTTCTTCTCATAGCCAAAGAGCATTAAAGCAAAACTGTCCTTGATGCCACAGATGGTTCCGTCTGACTGGACAGTAATGAGACCACTGATGGTGGAGAAAACCACGACTGCAGCAGAGTAATGACAGCCTGTGAAGGAGCCTTCCTCTTCTGGCTGCGGAACACCACCGTTCTGCGCTGCCGCTTGGTCCTCCTCCAGAAGGCTTACTTGCAGCTTTAAACTGAGAGGAAACATGTTACCCTCCCTGGATCGGCCTACAGCTCGCTGGATCCTGAGGTTCTAAATTAAAGAAGAACAAAACCAAACCAAAATCACACAACCACAAAAAACAATCAACAGAAAAGCTCTAACTAACCAAATGTTTTGGTTTTGTTTCAGTATTCATATAAAATTACACAGGAGTATTCTCAGGAAAAAGGAGCAGGAAAAGAAAAAAGAACCAATCCTGTGAAGATTAAAACAAACAGTCTGGTTTTCTAAGGATTTTTAATCAGTGTTGAACTCCTGTATGAGTATCCTGATGATGAAGAGCAGGAAAGTCCACTCTGCAGCTTTTCAGCAAACGAGGCATTAATAAGGCCTGTTTCAACTACCTCACTGCCCATTATCACAGCATTTTCAAGACCTGGGTAGTCTTTAGACTTGCACTCCTCAGACAGATGTGACTGAAAACGGCTAAAGAATTAACAGGAATTTTGGGAAGCTTACAGAGACAGCACGGTTTCTTTAAAAGCCAGGGTTGGAGAAACGTGGCTTTCACCAGGACAAATTCCCAGTGGGAGATCGGGGCTTGGTCTCATTCCTAGTTAGGAAATATTCAGACAGCAGCTCCATAAATAAGCAGCGTATCATTTTTCAGGGGACTTCTGCTGCTCTCTGAAAAGGCTTTCTTCTGTTACATAAGGAGGGAAAGCAGCATGCACCTATGTTTCACATGGGAAAGGTATGGAGGGATGTGGTTAGTGCTCATACTATACCTTTGGGATTTTTTTGCCTAGAGGAGGGATCTGCACAGAAGGAATCAGGTCCTTTATGTGGAGCCCAACTACTTCTTCCAATGTTGGGTAGCCATGGAGATGGGCAAAAAGGAGGTCACATGATGTAATCTCTCCCTTGGGAAGAAAATGTACAGGATTATTTTAATTTCAGCATTCTAGTCAGAGTCCACTCAATCCTTTAACAACAGTTTCTGCAAATATCTAAGGAAGTGGAGGGAAGTTTCATTCTGCAGTCTCTTGGTGGGTACAACTAACCCAGCAAAAGCAGACACGGCATAACGCAATGCTTATCCAACGTTATCAGGCAGAGAGCCTGCCCTTTGCCACATGGGAGAAGCAGGGGAGAGCAGGAAAAGCTCCTCATGAATCAACTCAGCAAACTGATTCCTTCACAAGGGCATCCCTGCCAAGAATAACCAACCCCCTGCCAAACCATCACTGTTCACGCCTAAGATGTCTCCGGGGCAGAGACAGGGTGATTTAGCGCAACTTGTCAAGGTGAGCCACGTGGGTGAAACGTGCACGTGCAATCCCCGATTCGGGCAGCGCTATTTACACACTTCATGTTCACAAATCGTAATGTGCCTACTGGCTTTTAGACACGTTTCATTCGCAAAAACTCCCACAAACTGCGGTCTCAGTTGATTGATTGTTAGGAAAACACTCACGTCAGCTCTGAAGGAAACGGAAGCCGAAAGCCTTTCCACTGGTTCCAGCACAACCACACAACGCTGGTTGTCTTTACTTCTGATTTGCCTCAGCCAGACCGAGACAGGGATCTTCTCTTTGAGACGGCCTATAACATCCACCTTCCCATAGGATTCAGAGATATAATCATAATTTAATGAGACTGTGATTACTTAGCAAGAATTTCAAACAGGAGTAAGCTATTGAGCTGAGATCTCTCCCCATTATCGTTAGACAAAACATTGTTTCTTGACTGCTTACTATTTTGTATTGGAAAAAACACCGTTTTAGTATAGAGATGAAAAGGTTTACAAATAATTCACTGATCGTACACAAAATGTCATTGTTGCTTTTGTATCTTCTCTGTGAGCCCCAGGAAGACTAGAAGTATTTCCTTCAGCACAACAAGTGTGAATCTAAGCCAACAACAAGCCAATCTAAGAGCCTGCCTTCAAGATAAGTGCCTTGCGGAGATGCCTTATTTAAGGGATGTCCCACAGCGCTAATGAACACATTAGTAACATAATTCTTACTTTCAGCTGCAAAGATAGCAGTTTTATTTCTTAGGGGAAGAGATCCTTCTCAAACAAGGAAATGTTTATTTATCTTATAACCTGCAGTGTTCATCTCAAGCCTTTCATCATCTTTCCGTGACCTGACAGAATGGGTTTATGAATGACACAGTGACTCCCATAAAGTACCTGGAACGGCTGTAGCTTAGAATTAGTGTTTTTATCAGACATTCTATTTTAACTCTGGATTCCACCAAATCAAACTCAGGTATTTGTTTTCCCCCATATGCAACTGAGGATTCGGGAAGATCAAGCTCTGAGATGCTGACAATTTCAGTACAAAAACAGCACACCAGGAAAAACACGAGCTCGTCGTCCAAATATTTTCTAGTGATAGCTCACAACAGCGGCAGAGGAAAATAACTGAGACATTTCTCTTATAAACAACCCCACTCTAGGCAAAACATCACTTTCGCTCTTTTGCGCCAACTAGGGTGTTTTGGCACAGGCATTTCACAGTATCTGACTGACTCGTCACTTGGTAAGACGCACAATGCAATTTAAGATAATTTAAAAAATATTGTAAAAGACCAGACAATCGGGAACTTTTCCAGAATAGGTTCTTCCATGGTAAGCAATCTATATTGATTTTTTCTTTTTTTTTTTTTTTTTTAAATCTAACATCCTTTAAGTTCCAATTTGGTCACGTCATCACGACTATACACGTTGGGCTCCCACGGCTGCCTCCCAAACCATCTTTTGCCCTTTGAATTCCCACATCTGCGAACTTTTAAACCAAAAAAACCCCTACAAATGACACAATTGCCAAATGCCCACAAAGTTAAATATATCAGGAAATTATACCGAAACTGTTAAAAAAACCCAACCCTCAAACAACCCCCAACCAAAACCCACCATATATGGTGGGGAATATTTGCTTGAACATGCCACGTACCACAGTTCCCGAAACCACCGACGAATGTTCATCAGTTTCTATGTACTCCTCACCCACAGCTTCCCAGACCTCTTGACTGGATTTGGATATCAAGCGGGACAGCTTTTGACCAATGAGTTCCTGACTACTGCACCCAAGCAGCTTGCAGGCTTTGTCATTAGCCACCAGGATCTAGAAAAGCGGGGAATAAAACCAAACCAAAACAGAATAAACGCTGACAAGTTTTGTTAATAGATCACCTCCTCCTCAGGTCATTGCTTTAATGTCCTTCCTCCTGGTAGAAATGGAGTGGTTCTTTTAAATTCTGAAATTTTCAAAACCAGATGTCTAAACCTTCTTATTCTAGGCCATCCCTTGTCCATGCGTCTTCTTGGCTGGCAGGGTTTGAGACACTCGTTTCTTTATAGGTTCCCTGCTTTCTTTTAACAGCCTACCCATTCCAGCCTCTTGGGTCATTTAAATAATTACATCCAAAAATGCCAAGTTGTATTTGTAAGCGACCCTGGGCACACCACAAATTCTATCCACACCTGAAGGCACGCAGTAATCACACCAGTCACTGACATGCTTAAGCCTGTGTTACAGACCATTTGCCTTTAAGCTGGGTAAGCCTGAACTGTCAGTTCGAGCTAAAAATGGCACAGCTCTTTAAAGTTTTCAGTACTCAATTTTATACCAATGTTTACTCACAGGACAGAAACAGGGACATTCTCTCCCTCCCAGTGCAAAAGGCGTATTTACTGGGGCAGATAGAGACCTCATGCCACCACAAACCCATCCCTGCGCTGGCACTCAACTGACAGAAGGCTTGAAGCGTATTCTGCTTTTCCTTTCTTCCCTCATGCCACATCACGGGTACATTCTTCTTTATTCCCACTTTGTGTTTGAAGAAAGACTCAAGATACCCGTGCTTCTGATACTGCCTTGTATATTTTGCTAACTACAACCTGCAAGGAAGATAAACACGTCAGTCTTTAGAAGACTACTGAGCTTGGGCAGACTATAAAATACCTTGAAGACGCTCTGATTGCCTGCAGATACACGTAAGAATAACAGGCTTTTTAGCCTGTCTGATGTCATACAACCTATACCAGTTATGGCCTGCTTAGTTTAGCAGTTACTACTGCCAATACCTCTGTTGTGTTGACATCCACGGTGAAGATGGCTTTGTTTGGATTGCGTACAGCAGTTGGGAGGTGCTGGCTGGATTCCTCCACAGGGAGGGCATGCAGGAAGGAGCAAGAAGCAGAACTTCCAATGGAAGTGGAGAGAGAGGCAGAATCCCACCGAGCCCACGAGTTACCAATTCTGCTGGTACAAATGTTACGAGCTGCCAGTGAAGACAGACAGTAAGAGCTCCATTTCTCCCCTGTGAGAAGACAAAGATCAGCTATGAAGCTATAACCCTACTAGAGAAGTATTAGAGGAATGAATTAAAACATTAGCTGTCAGCTGAAGCAACTGTCACGGAATCCCAAAACATACGCTTCTAGATTTTTTTTAGGAAATCACAAGAAAATAAACCCAATGAAACTAAAGAAAACAGGAACAATTCTAATAAACATAGCTGCCTGAATCACAGCCACTGGAACAATTAAACTCAGTCCGTAGGCTACAAAAAACCTGCCAACATCCCTAAGATTCAACCAGACTAGTTAACTTTTATTTTTCACTTAGCAGAGTTTAAAAGGTTTTGAAATCTCTCAAGTTAAAATTGAAACTTTTATTAAATATAATTACAGTAAGTATTCAAGCCCTTATTAAATACTGCATTAGTCAGAAGCCAATTAATTAACTGTTCACAAGACATGACACTGAAACACCTGTGCCCACACCAATGTTTTATGTTACACAATGCTGAGTGATTGTTCTAAAATTTTTAAAAGTTCTGCCTGTTAAAAATGTTTCCCTTCCCTTTTCCCTTAAAAATGTTTCCCTCAGAAAAGCTTCTCTTTTCTGAGAAGTGACATCAGCAGCCAAATGCCACCGCTTCACTCCCAAAACGGTAAGCGGCTTTGAAGGTTTAGCAGTACTGGAAGAAGCACTATGAACAACTCGTCACCAGGACATCTCTGCATTTATGCATTGTGTACAGTATGCATATGCTCACCCTGATACAACTGGGAGACCTGTATCTGGACCCATTGTAAACTGCAAAGTTCTTCCACTCCTAACGGAATCCAGGATAACAACATCTTTCTCCCCACCTGGAAATTTTTCATGTTTTAGATAATAACACAAGGTGGCAGGGTGGTCCAGTAGCCACCGAGAAAGGTTGCCCAGGGATAAATGCGCAGAGCACTCCTGTAAACACCCCCAGCCTGCAGTCATCTATGGCCCAGAGGCTAATTGAACAAACGCTTTCTGGTATCTACTTACTGCTATTGCCTCTGCGTTTGGGGGAGGGGAGAAGGAGGATCTGAAACCCTCTGAAACACATCACTGATCACACGTGAACTCAATCTCAAGACACGGCGCTCACCAGACAGAGATGCTCTACGCCGGCAGAGTTCAGAGAGCTGACTTTTCCTCTTGCTGGCCCAGGGGTAGGATCTACTTAGCTTATCAGAGTCATTCAAGTGAGCAAGGTCAAAGCCTACTGATGAAGGCAGAAAGTCCTCTTCAGAGGGGCTATAAGCCTCGGCTGCCATGATCATGCTCTAGTTGCCACACCACACCTAGAGAGCCACGATCTGTAACAGAAACAGAAGAAATTCAGTCATTAATGCTTGGGCAGGTAACGATGCCTTCTAACCCAAAGCACAGCTCTGTGAGACTGCCGCTCATTCTTGCGTGATCACCATGTGTCTGTGTTGCTAACACAAAGGTGACTGTTGATATTATCCTGCCCAGGTGCTATAGGATACCTGTGATTGACAGGACGCTTTCACCGTATTTCTGTAAGAGCTACCGCATTGACACCCTCAGCCCATTCCTGCTCCTTTTAGAAGCAAAAGCTTTGGTAGTTTGGGAAGCAATTCCGAGTTTTGAGCCAGCAAGTGTGGCACAGCCTCCCTCCCACCCACCCAGGGTGCCGCCCACCTCCCTCCCGGGGCTTCAGCCGGAGCCCGCTAGCAGTGAGAGCCCGGTCGGGCCGGGCCGGACCCACCCCAGGCCCAGCCCAGCCCCACCAGGAGGGTGACGGCCGCAGCCACCGCGCCTCAGGGCGGCCTCCAGGGAGCCGGCGGGCGCGTGGAAGTAGGGAGCGGCACTCGGCAGGCGCGTCGCCCAATCAGCGAAGGCAATGGGTGAGTGGCACGGAACGAAGCCAATGGGACGCCAGCGCGGGAGGCGGCAAAACTGTCCCGGCGTCAGGGGGTCTGCGGCTCCTTTCGGCTCCCCCGCCCGGTTCTCCTGCGCCCGCCGTCGCCCCGGCCAACCTGCCCCGGCCCCCTCCGCGGGCTGGCAGCTATTCTCCGGAGGATCTGCAGGCGGAACGACGAGGCCAGGAGCCGGTGAGCCCCCAGGCCCGAGGCGCTGGTGGAGGGGCAGCAGGTCCCCGCCCGCAGAGAACTACCACTCCCAGAAGGCCGCGGGGCGCATGCGCGCGGGTGGAGGGTGTGAGGGGCGTTGCCATATCCCCTCAGCGCACCGCCTGCGGAGGTGATTGGCTGCGGCACGTCACCAACTGTGGGATCTGATTGGCTGCGCCGACGGCGGAGGCGGTTTCCGGAAGGGGGCGGTGGGCGGAGGAGCAATATGGCGGCGGAGAGCGGAGAGGGACCGCAGGAGATGATGGAGGGTGAGAGTCCGCCGGGGGCTGGCACCGCCGCTCGGCGGGGCGGCTGCTAGCTGCACGCCGCGGGGCTTGCGGGCCCTTCGCGGCAGGGCAGGCTCTCGGGTGTCTACCCCGAAGGCGACTGCCCCGGGGGGGCCGGGGCCCTGGCTGGCCGCCGGGCCGGGGCGGGAGGGTGGGGGGGGGGTGTTACCTGGGGCTTGGCGCGATGCCTTCCCGCTCCCCGGGGGCTCCACGCGCGAGAGGTGGAATAGGTGGGTTTGCGGAGATGACCGTGACGTGGAACATAATCAGAAAGAAATCCCTTGGCGTGGCGTTGCTTTTCCTCAGTCGCCACGTGAAACGAGAGCGAGCTCTGAGGAAGGGGGGCGAGGAGGAGCGAGGGGCTTCAGGTCCCCAGAGCCAGGGTGGCCACCAGAGTTGTGGCTGAGCAGACGGGGAAGGGATCTCACAGGCTGAGCTGGGGAGATGGTTGCTTTTGTCTGCAGGGATTTCTGGGTTTTTTTGCCGGTTTTTTTTGATGCCTTTTTCATATCATTGGTACTATTGTACATGATACTGATTTTTTTTTTTTCTAAAAGCCTTTAAAATGTAATAGTTCTAATTCCATCTCCGTAATATTTGGAATTGCACTTCATTGTTCTAAGAAATTTCCTTTTTCCTCCAGTCTTCTTCCCAGATTGTTGGTTTTAGGAAGATGTGATGGGAGGAAAAAGTGCATCCAAAATCAAAGTAGAAACAAGGGGTAAGAGGCCTTTTATTTAAGACTAAACCTTTCATTTAGTTAACTTAGGATTTCTACTAACTGCATAGTGGTATATGTGAATCCTGGTTATTATATCTGCTTGCTACTTCTTCTCCCTGCCCCACTGCTGAAAATAGCCTAACTCTGCTGTTATGTATCTTACGCAGTTGATAAGCGGATTGAATCGGAGGAGTCGGGAGACGAAGAAGGGAAGAAGCAAGCAGTTCGCTTAGTAACAGACCTCAGTCAGCAGAGCCTGAGAGATGAGCAGAATGGCGAGAACTCCACAGGTACCTTGCCGACCTAAAAGATTGCGTTAGGAAGTGTTGTCTTGCCAGCGTGTCCGGTAACGTTCCTGTATCAGTCCCTTGTGTTTCTTAAGGCTACGCGATGGTTGTATCTGTGTTAGTTAATGTGAATCTGCCCTAGAGCAATCCGCTTTAAATAAATGATAGCGTTACTGTTGCTAAAATAAAGCTGCCTTCTTTTTCTGGAACCACTGATTTTAGACTTTTGGGTTTTTTTCTTATTTATTTGTCCATCCACATTCCTTTTTGCAACCCTTAGTATCAAAATGCAAGCCACCTTTACTTGTACTTTTTTTGGAAGGCAAAATAGACTGTTTCTAGACAGATTAAGGGAAGCTGTCAACTTCATTTTTTTAATTAAAAATTCAAAGATATATCAAAATGGCATCTGCTTGAATCCTGTTGTCTTTACACTTTTGCTACTGTTTGTATTAGAACACTGTGTGGAAATGGTGGCAGACTTTCTAAAGCCGTGTGTGTTTGAGGGGAGGGTTTGCTTTGCAGTAGCTCGCGTACAGTTTGTCAGAGCAGGTCTGTTTCTGGACACCCTGTATGGCATTATGATCAGGGCTTCTGGTGCCAGCTGACAGTCTGAGGTGTAATCACATCCTTTTGATAGAGGTGTTTGTGCCATTTTATTGGTCTGGAAATGGAAGTGAAATACTGCAGAAGATTTTCTGCAGCAAATTTTAATCCTTTTTGACTTACTGCAGATCCCTCCTAATCTGAACCTTGCTCGTTAGAATTTGCAGAAGTATTTTCCAAGCTAGTAAACTGTTGTGAGAATTTTAAACCTCATCTCCTAACTATAAGTGAACTCTGTCTAGATAGAATTGATTGTTGATCATAAACAAACCCTATATATGAATTAAAAATGCAGTGGTGATGTCTGTAAAAATGTAAGAGCGCATCTTGCCAGTTGTGCATCCCAGGCACTACAGGATCGATACAGCCACGCAGGTCAGGCACAGTTTCCTTTGCCTGCGTGTGACGTTGAGTGTTCGTTCCTTCAGCTGGTTATGGGAGAAGCCGCTGCCCGAGCACTCAGCACAGACCAAGGAGTCGCACAGGTGCCACCCGAGACTTTAACTGCTGGGACTGGAGTCCCTTCACAGCAGGCGACTCCAGTGAGCTGAGGTGCCCCTTCTGGCTCCTCACACACACACTCTCACTCTGGGGCGCTTCCTCTTTCCTCAGGCTCCACCCTCGGTTTCCATCTCTGACAGGACGTATGCCAGATGGATTTATTGAGTGGTGCAGCAGTGACGAACAGCTCGAGCTGGGTGCCTCTGCAGGGGGATCCTGAGCAAAAGAATCTCTGGGCAATGACACCCTTAAAATACCGATTCCCTCCCTTTATGCAGTGGTTTGGTCCAGGAGTGGTATTTGGGTGTGGAGTCTCCTTGTTCCTCCTGGATTCCTTTCTCTGTCTCCAGGTGGGCTGTTCCTTTTCTTCTCTAGAGGAGGCAGCTTCTGCTGATGGATGTGGCTGTCTTCTTTCTAGTTAGACTGGGCCTTCCAGGGCCTTCTCCCTTAGCTCTACTGAACTGAGAGTTCAGTGAAGTTCCAGCAGTATCTCGGTGAGAGTTCACAGCTTGCGGCCTAAGGCTTTTCACTGGTGCTGTACAATGGAATCCCTCTGAGCAAGGAAGATTCCTATAAGTCTTCCCTTTGTTTTTATCAAGCATTTCTGCTTAATATGCCACACAAAAGTCCAAGTCTGTGAAGCCTTTCAAGGCGAACAGTCAACCTTTGCCTTCTATAAAAGGTAATTATGAGTAAAACCATAAAAAAACCCTAATACTGTTGTGATTGGGTGTAATGTGGTTATGTATGGCAGTGGCTGTGTGTGACCATTCTAAAAGGGATTCCCACCAACAGTGGTCGCTGCCCTCTTTTACCCTTTCAAGGATGCGGTGGATTTCTTCTGCACCACTGTCGATGGTGACCAATTTGGTTTTTCCCATTTTTCTATTACTTTTTCTAATACCTGGTTCAATTGCCTGTGGTATAACAATTTTCTTACCACCCCTGGATTCCTTCCAGCGGAAGCGGGTGACAGGTCTTGATATAAGGAATAATCTGAGTGTAGTAATTGATAGGGTGTGACAGGAGCTGAATAATTAAAGTTGCATCCTATGATTATAGTGAAGTTACAAATACAAACATTTGAATAGTTATCTGTCTGCCCAAAATTGTCATCTACACATACTAGAGTTACTGAGTTCTTCTGCAGACACATCCTTTTCCGATGTTTGCAAGTTTAGTTTCTGTAGTTCCATTGGGGTGTATTTCAAGCTGACAGATGGCCTTTAAGGTCCCTTCGCACTCAACCCGTTCTGTGATGATTCTGTGAAGAGGGAGTAGGCCCTGGCTGTCCACTAACTTAGAACTTGGCTTGACACTTAAAACTTTTGGCAGGTCAGGCAGCTGCTTAGTGATTCCTTTTGTGGTGGCATAAATTCCCAGTGCTGTCCGTGCTTTTTGCACCTGGTTAGCCACTGCCGCTACTCTGCCACGAGCTTTGTCATGAAACCACCTGGCCACAGTCATTAAATATTTCTTTGGCAAACCTAGCTTTCCTTCCATTGTCTGTATTCTGTTGTCATCTTCTTTTGCTTCCCACTTCTCCCCCTGTTTCTGCTCTGCTGCTGAAGAGTCCTTTTCATGCGTGATTTTGGTGTTTGTTAAATTTGGCTGTTCGTTCTGATTTTCCATTGAAATTGCAACCCTAGACTCTCTCGGAAGTCGTCGGGCTGCAGCCTTCGCATCCTTCCTTTACTAGTATCTGTAGTGTCTTCAGCGTGGGCTGGGCAGTGTCTCACAGCAATTTCCTTGGGCAGCTGAACTGATTCCAATTGTGTTTTCCTTCTCCATTAGATACCCTTTTTCCCTGATGATGTGAAAAATCCTTGTCCTTTCCATAACATTCCTGTTGCATGGCACGCCCCGAAGGCATACCAAGAGTCTGTGTCGATACTGACTCGTCTTCCTTTCCTTAGGTGCATGCATCAGAGCTACCAATCCCACCCCTTGTGCGCTCAGCCTTGTTGGAGGTGCTTGAGCTTCCATCACTTGTCCTTGGCTGACCAGGGTGTACCCAAGCTTTTAAAGCCTGTTCCCTTTCAGGTCCCCATGTAATTGTATCTGCCTCCTCATCCTCTGTAGCCACTGTTAAGGGTTTGGTCAGTTCTCCTAATCCTGGGATCTGTGGTTGACAGAACCCTACTGTTCCCGGGAATCTTTGTATCCACTGCTTTGTGATAGGTTGTGGGAGTTTAATTATGGTTTCTTTCCTCTCAGGGTCTATTTCTTGCTGGCCTTCCTTTAGGTTCAATCCTAAATCTTTAACCTCTTTCTGACACAGTTGAGGCTTGGTTAGAGATGCGCAAGGTCCCTTTTCAGCTACGTTGTTACATAAATGACCAGAGTCTATCATACAGGTACTTTCGCTTTTCCTTGCTAATAATGTCATCTACATATTGTGCAAGCGCTGATTCTCCTGGTAATTTTACATCTTTTAAATTTATTAATATCTGCAAAAATATGGTAGGGGAACAGGGGAACCCACAAACCCTTGAGGGAGACGTGTCCAGGCGATCTGATGCCCTTTCCACATACAAGCAAATAACAACTGACTTTCTTCATCTGTTGGGATGCTAAATAAAGCTGTGGTGGGGTGAGTTAACAGCCAAGTATTTTGCCCAATGTGGTGTCTGTAAGAGAATAATCGAGGGGTCTGGTACTACGGGATGGGTTGACTTCTACGTGTTGGTTAGTTTTTCAGTGGTCTTGTATAAACTGGTGTCTGGGGTCTCTGTCCTCATCTAACCTATTCTTTTTTACTGGGAGTATTGAGGTATTATAGAGTGACACGCACAGTTTCAGGATTCCTTCCCACCTTTCCAATAATAGGTCCCTTCTGGTCTAATTGGGTTATCCACATGCTAAAAAATTCCAGTTCCTCAAGCCGTCCCCCGAGATTCCTAGGGGACCCCTTCCTCCAGTCGTGATTGCGTGTCTTCCCAAGTTAGCTCTTCTCTGATAGTTTCCTTCTCGTTCCTGTGGCCAGAGAGGGCGTTCCCACTGTATGTGTCCTAACTTCCCACAATAATAGCACTCTCCCATCATTCCTTCCCATCTTCTCTTTCTTCTTCCCTAGTTTCTACCCATTTCCCATCCATGGTCTCTTCTCCCCTTGGCCTTTCTCTCTCTTACTTGCAAATTTCTCGCCTCTTGCTCTCACTTTTTCCTTCTCTTTCACCTGCTCAGCATTCTGTCTCTCCTCACGCCCATCGTATACGAGCACAGCCATACTGCAAATTTGCTATAGATACTCTCCTTGCCACCCAGGCATGTGGTCCTTAAAATATCTCCATATATCTGGGGTCGCCTGGTCCACAAAGACCCTAATTGCAAGTCCATCATTAAAGTTTTGCAGAGTCATTCCTCCATACTTCGAAAGTGCTTGCCTTAGTCTTCCCCAAAAATATCTGGGATGTTCATCCAGCTTCTGTCTACATTCCTGCACCTTCATCCCATTTACACCATTTCTGAGCACGCTTTTATGGCTTCTCCTGGATTTTGTGGTCCTGTCGGACAAGCTGCCTGATTTTCATCAACATGGTAATTCCAATTTGGGTCATTTGCTGGCCATGGAGCCCAACCCCGCCACGTGCCTCTCACGCTGATTGAGCGTCCTTAGTCATTCTGTTCTCTCTTTCATCAGGGTGAAAAGGTTCCCTTAACAGTATTTGTGTGTCACTCCGATTCGGATTATGCCTTGTACGTACATTTGAAAACAATGGGCATGCCTCTTGGCCTCTTCCTGTCGGTGGGGCATCTTGCCTCTCCCCAGCACCACGTCACTGCGTTTCCCAGGCTGGTCGCTGTAGGAGGTTAGCACTGGTGGAGTCCGCGGGGCCCCGGCTTGCACAGCAGCAGGATTAGGGACGTGAGTCATAGACCTAGGAAAGAGTCCAGCAGCCGGCGGGGAGACGACGGATCGGGTAGGGCTGAACTACTCACAGGATGTTCTGATGCAGCACCTTCTGCTGCTGCTACAATTATCCCCTTTTTCAGCTGTTGCCCTGGATGTTTCCTCTCTGCAGACCATACATAGCAGTGATGCGTTTGGTATGGGTTCCTACCTTCCAGCTGATGCCTGAAATACAGTAATCTGTGCGGATGGAAGGCTCCCCAGGTTGGCCGTAGCTGTAGAGGGCCCCCTCCTGCCATTCCTGCAGTACACAGCCACTCATCCTGGTGTAATCTGGCAGCATGTTTCCTAGATAATTCTCCTGCACCGTACGTTTTCTCCCAATCCTGCAAGACTTCGGCCAAGGGCATCCCTTTTCTACACCGGGTACATTTCCCATTTCTTTTGCATAGTATCAGAGTCTCACTTACACGTGTTTTACACCAATCAGGCCACGCACTCCCTACACCACTAGTCTCGAGCCTGATAGGTAATTTTAACACTCACCCTTGGGAGCCTTGTGTTCCAGAGGTCCCAGGTGAACTCAGCTGCTGCCGGCAGTTGGGTGTTTGGAGACGAGAGGATTGGGGTGATGGCCCAAGGTCCTGTCCGGGTGCCCGAGCACTCAGCACAGACCAAGGAGTCGCACAGGTGCCACCCGAGACTTTTAACTGCTGGGACTGGAGTCCCTTCACAGCAGGCGACTCCAGTGAGCTGAGGTGCCCCTTCTGGCTCCTCACACACACGCTCTCACTCTGGGGCGCTTCCTCTTTCCTCAGGCTCCACCCTCGGTTTCCATCTCTGACAGGACGTATGCCAGATGGATTTATTGAGTGGTGCAGCAGTGACGAACAGCTCGAGCTGGGTGCCTCTGCAGGGGGATCCTGAGCAAAAGAGTCTCTGGGCAATGACACCCTTAAAATACCGATTCCCTCCCTTTACGCAGTGGTTTGGTCCAGGAGTGGTATTTGGGTGTGGAGTCTCCTTGTTCCTCCTGGGATCCTTTCTCTGTCTCCAGGTGGGCTGTTCCTTTTCTTCTCTAGAGGAGGCAGCTTCTGCTGATGGATGTGGCTGTCTTCTTTCTAGTTAGACTGGGCCTTCCAGGGCCTTCTCCCTTAGCTCTACTGAACTGAGAGTTCAGTGAAGTTCCAGCAGTATCTCGGTGAGAGTTCACAGCTTGCGGCCTAAGGCTTTTCACTGGTGCTGTACAATGGAATCCCTCTGAGCAAGGAAGGGGCTCCTGTAACAAGGTGATGTAATTTAGCTGTGCATTTGAGGTTCTGTTTTGTATGCTGTCCCTCTGGGAATTACAATATTAATGAAAATAATTCCAGTGAGGTACTGTTATTCCAGTGAAAGCAAGAAAAACACTCATATTTGACAGCTGAATTACACTGGGTTGTATTTAATGTAATGATTGTGTTTTTACTTCTTTGTCTTCCAAACTGTCAGGATTTAGAAAACATCTACTAGGGCAGCAACCAAGCAGAGGAATCATTCTGGAACGCTTGAGCTAGTTTCCGCAGCCAGCTTTTGAGTTTCTCAGCTGAAAGGAAAATGAAGAGTTTTCCACATTTTTCACGGAAGATCATAAATAGGAAGAGCTCAAGCAGCTGAAATTTCAAATCTGTCATTGAACTAATTCTCTGAGGAATAGTGCCTCTGTTTAGAAAGATTATAACCTAGCTATTTGTCAGATTTTTCATGCACATGCAGTTAAAAAGTGCAGCTAAGCCTTTAGTTGCTTTAAATACTGTCAACTTACGTAACTCAGTAACTACTGTTCCGTACTGCGGAATTTGGGTTTCCTGAATGGCGTATTTTTTTCCTACATCTGCAGAGCTGTGTAGCCCGCAGGCATGGCTTACACAAAAATTCGCTTAAGTAACTTCACTGCCAGAGCGATGGATTTTTCCCCTTGAGAAACCTGCTGCGTTAAAAATTGTGGACTAAAGGGCTGTTTGCTTGCTCACTGCGTGCGAGTGACGTTGCCGTTCCGTTCGTAAAGTGATGGTGAAAGGGTCGGTTTAGGGTGGTTCACGTCTTTTCGGTTCGTAAGTAAAACGTTGGTTGTTAATTGGTAGGACTGTAAATTTGCTAGAACCACTTTTGGGTCTCTTCCTTGAGCGAAAATGTAGGTTGACACTCTCATCCCAGTTTATCAGTGTTACCACGTGGAGAGTGTTTTATACACAGTATGTAAACTGTATGAGAGTTGGCCTTATTGCGTAAATGCCTCTGAGTTTAAATTGCTTATCTTCCAGTGAATTCGAGACGCGTGTCCCGTGTGGTTTGGGTTCGCGCCTTTGGGCGTGTGTGACTTTTTCGCCTGGCTCTGCCAGGACTGGTCACTCAGAGCCGTATGGCAAACGTACGAGGAGGGGATGTTCTTGCCTTGACAAAGGGCCTTCGCTCTGAGCTGCCCTTTGACAGGTCCCAGAACAGAGCATTTAGTGCGTTACCGAACCCAAAGGTGTGTCAGTGGTCTGCAGCGGGCGCTGTGATGAAACACAGTCATTTATAGAGAAGCCTGCCAGACGGACAAGGTAGAAGGATTTTTTTTTACTTGCCTTTTTGTCGGTTGAAGAGTGTTTTTTACTGAGTGCATGACTGGTTTTACTGCTGGACAACTTTAAAGTGTCAAAATGAGAAGTTCCTTCACCATCAGTACTAGCTTGCTGCCAGTACAACTTGATACAAAGGGAATAGTTGGGGTCATTGTGCGATACCTCAAATTGTTGTTCCAAACTTGGGCTGCTGGCTGTAAATTCGGCTAGGGTGCTTGTTTGGCTTGGAGCACTTCGCTCTGGCAGCCCTTTGCACCCTAGAAATAGGTCAAAGAGATGCAGCTTTGGTAGCAGCAGGTTAGGCTATCCCACCTCCCTGATCAAGTGCATAGCTCCTGATCGGGAAGAAAAATGAGAAGATGAGTGTTGCCAGTGCTGACAGACTGACAGGTGTGTGTATGCATGTCCGTTGCGGTGACATTTCTATACCACCATTCCATCTCACCGAGCGTACCAGCTCGTTTCACATCACCGAAATGTAATTTATGCTCCTGCTAATTTATGCTGTAAAGAATATGAAAAGATGAGGGACAGAGGATTGCTTTTCAGTCTTAACTTCCGTGACCCAGTTCAGGTAGTGTTCTTTCCTGTTTGAAGGAGCAGTAGCCCAAATACAGCAAGGTAAACGATGGCGTGGGGAGCTGGCAGAACCTCGACGGCACTATTAGTAATTGTAATGCTTGTACTGTTCATCCTTGGGATGCCGAGCATCAGTAGGAAAACCACTCGGTAAGTACAGGGGGCATTGGGCATTTACAGGGATGTTGTAGCCATGCTGGGCTATGAAAACAGTCATTGCTTCTGGAATGGGCTTGCCTACAGTAATGCAGGAACTAAAGTCCCTTGGATTTTTGGTAGTATATGCAGAAGCTGCACACGTGAAGTGGAAAGGGGTTGCTTGTTCTGTCTGTTTTGCAAAGTCCCATGAGACCCTCTTTGCAAATTGATGCAACCAGCACACTTCGACAAAAGGGAATTGGGTATGAATTATTCAGCATGAATCTCTCCAGTAATCTTTGCTCCCTCTTGTGCTGTGATAGAAGCACAGCAAATGTTGGGCTGTCTTCCAGAGCCACACAGGCATTTCCCAAGGAAATGTATGCAGCGTGATAAACAGTGCTTTCTAGCATATTAGTGAGTTCAGCCAAGGAAAAGAGGGGAGATCCGTGCAGAAGTGTGCACAACATTGGCATGAACTGGCAGTACTTACGAAAGAAAAGCTGAAGGGTGGGATTGCTGGGCTGCTTGGTCATTCCTGGCACTATCACTAGGCAGTTTAGATTTCCTTCTTGGCAGTGTTGTATGAGGTTGTCAGAGAAGCACAGGCGCTCGCCATGGTGTATCTTCAGAGGGATGGTGGCCCGAAGTGTAAAGAAGAGGAATCTTGCCCGGATCAGTCTCAAGCCAGCATTATTCAGCAGCCACACAGGCAGGCTGGGGAAGGTGCTGCTCTTTGTCATTTGTACCTAGGCATGAAATTCTGTTGTTAAGAAAGCTTTTTTCCACAACTGCCTGTCACGCTGAAAGCCAAATAGGTGAAGTGTATTTTCAGCGCAGCAGAATATCTGAACTGCACATCTCATGTGTTTCTTCCTCCGAGGAGCATTTGCTCCCTTTGTCTCTCCGGGTGTCGGCCATGGCTGCCTTGCCTTTAGCTGTCAGGTAGCAGTTGTTTCTCATCTGTTTGTTTCTTCTGCAGGAGAACCAGAGACACCAGTGGACATGGAGACAATTAGCCTGGACCCAGAAGCTGAGGTAAAGGCAGATTTTTGTCCTTATGAGCTTGGTACAGCAGGAAGAAGAGGTAGGCAAAGGCAAGTATTGAAACCTGGTTAAAAGGTGCCATTCTTCTGAAGGTGCTGGCTGTTGTGATCCTCCTGGAACTGATTCAGAGCCTTTAGACTAGAAGTAGAGGTGTTTTAGTCAGTAGCAGATTCGTTAGTAATTTAGAATTGTAAATTAAGCACGGAGGCACTGACAGCGGGGCTCTGCTGCAAGCACGGTTGACGCCTACGAGCTTTTGTGAGAATAATGAACCGCTTGCTGCTGTCAGACCCGTGACTCGTAACAGGCACAGGTGCTTCGCTGGCCTCGTGTCGTGGCGTCGGCAGCCGCAGGAGCCTGTTAGCTGGGGAGATTTTGAGCTTGGATGGCGAAGTGCTCTAGTTCTCTGTGACTGACTGACCTGCCGAACCAGAGCATTTGGGTCTGGCCAGCACAGATGTGGAGTGCATCACCTGAGAGCCAGTGCAGAGTTCATGTTCACAGAACCGCCGGATTATTTGAACTAGCAGTGGTTCCTGTTCATCTGAGGCCTGAAACTGGAAATAGCAAGCTGTGGTCCAGTTAAGCCCTGGCAAAGTGGGCAAGAGACTTTTATGCCACGCTTTATTCATGCTGGACAGCAGAATTTGTCTCAGTAAATTCAGAATTTGACTGACTCAGGAAAGGTCTGTTGCCCTTTCGCAGATACCGTGTTTGTGGTTGACAGGCTTAGGCCACGTGCTTCACCTGTGGTGGTAAAATCATGTGCCAAACCCAATTTTCACAAGCTCTTTGAAGGGAAGTTTTAATGAGCTGCCTATTTTGTAAGACTATAATTTTCCTTAGAACAAAGTGCGAGGTTGGGCTTTGAAGAGTGTTTTCAAACAACTGCTGAATCCTTCCGTTTCTCTTTCAGGATGTTGACTTGAATCATTTCCGAATTGGGAAGATTGAAGGATTTGAGGTGCTCAAGAAAGTGAAGGTAACAGTCCTAAGGAATAGAGAAAATGGAGACTGTGCATGTCTAACCTATAAGAGGACAGATACAGGAGTGTCTTTTTGGCCGAGATCCTACTGAGTTCATGCCATGTTTAGCCAAAGGAAGTAGTTGTTACCCATTTGTCAAGTGCTAATAAAAATCCCAGGGTTTTGCAAGGTGGTTTTGGAAGTGGATGAGAGATGGTGCATCAGGGCTCATCCTAGAAATACGTTCTGTACTTGCACAACAGGCTTAACGTAGGTTGGAAAGGACCTCCGGAGGTCTGCAGTAAACCCCTGCTCAAAGCAGGTCCTGTTAGAGCATGTTGCTTAAGGCCTTTCCCAGTCAAGCTCTTGAGGATTTCCAAGGATGGAGATTACAAAGCCTCTCTGGGCTGCTGGTCTCGTGTCTGTCCATCTCTGGGGCAGGGTCTAGTTGGAGGCCTGTGGGTAGTGGCATCCCCCAGGGGTCAGTGCTGGGTCCAGCCCTATTCAATATATTCATCAGTGGCCTGGACCAAGGGCTAGAATGTCCTCTCAGCAAGTTTGCTGATGATACCAAACTGGGACGAGTGGCTGCCATGCCAGAAGGCTGTGCTGCCATCCAGCGTGACCTGCACAGGCTGGAGAGCTGGGCGGGGAGAAATCTAATGCCATTCAATAAGGGCAAGTGTAAAGTGTTGCATCTGGGGAAGAACAACCCCATGTATCAGTGCAGGTTGGGGGCTGTTGTGCTGGAGGGCAGCTCTGGGGAAAAGGACCTTGGAGTCCTAGTGAACAACAGGATGACCATGAGCCAACTGTGTGCCCTCATGGCCAAGAAGGCCAGTGGCACCCTGGGATGCATTAAGAAGAGCATGGCCAGCAGGTTGAGGGAAGTTATCCTCCCCCTCTACTCTGCGCTGGTGAGGCCTCACCTGGAGTGCTGTGTCCAGTGCTGGGCTCCTCAGCTCAAGAAGGACAAGGAGCTACTGGAGAGGGTCCAGCGTAGGGACACTGAGATGATGGAGGGCCTGGAGCACCTTCCATGTGAGGAAAGGCTGAGAGAGCTGGGGCTGTTTAGCTGGGAGAAGAGGAGGCTGAGGGGGATCTTATCAATGCTTATCAATATCTAAAGGGTGGGTGTCAGGAGGATGGGGCCAGGCTCTTCTCAGTGGTGTCCAGTGACAGGACTAGGGGCAATGGCTATAAACTGGAAAACAGAAGGTTTAAACTGGACATGAGGAAACCCTTCTGCCCTGTGAGGGTGACAGAGCAGTGGGACAGGCTGCCCAGAGAGGGGGGGAGTCTCCTTCCCTGGAGACTTTCCAAAGCTGCCTGGACTTGTTCCTGTGTGATCTGCTCTGGGTGATCCTGCTCTGGCAGGGGGGTTGGACTAGATGATCTCTAGAGGTCCCTTCCAACCCCGAACACTCTGTGAATATGTGTAAAAAGATTTCCTTCTGTACAGCTGGAATAAACCAAGAAAAGTCTTTGAAGGAAAAAAAATAATCCTTAACCAAACAAAAAAACCCAACAAAACCCAGTGGGGAACCCCCCCAAACCCTCTTGTCTGTGTGCCAGAAGGCGTCACATGCCGTCATTCATATCCGTTTTCCTGTTTGTTTTTGAACTTTTCCCCAACTGTTAGACTCTCTGTCTCCGTCAGAATTTGATTAAGCGCATTGAGAACCTGGAGCAATTGCAGACCTTGCGAGAACTGGACCTCTACGACAATCAGATTCGGAAGATCGAGAACTTGGAGTCTCTGGTGGAACTTGAGTGAGTCCAGGGGAATCACCAGGATTAGGCTGAGGGTGGTTTGGCACTCACTGAGGTACTGATGCCGTGCTTAGCGCAGCGTTTATCACCCAGCCTTTTCTCATGATTCATAAACTGGCTTCATGATCCTGAGGGTCACCAGGGATAGTCAGCTAGAAATGGAATGTGTGCTCTGTAAGGCAGCGAGAATGAGAGGTGGATGCAGCTTCTGTGCAGGTGTGGAAGCGCTCAGGCACCCCTCGCTCTTGGCAGCGAGAACTCTGTGTAACAGGTTTTTATTCCTGCAGAGAATGACGGGAGGTTTCAGGTGAGATAAGGACTTTTTTGGGGGGTGTTAGGGAAGGATTAACACTCTTGCAGTTTCTGGCACTTGTCCCTGGTCACTCTGGGGATACTTTACACAACTTTCCTGCGGGGGTGAGGACTGACCTGCTTCCCACAGTTATAACTGCTTCACACTTATGGGAAGCCTTGACATTGTCCTGCCAGCGGCAGAGCTTACAGCCACGTCCCTTTCCCAAGGAATATGCAGTGCTGAAGACTGGCTTCCTTCCACGCTGGCAGCTCCGCGGCTGGGCAAAGTGATGACTGTCTTCTGCACGCGACAGAGCTTTTTTCCTCTGTTTTCCCCTGACACACTGTTGAAGTGTTTTGAAAGGTACCTTTGTTGTCAGTTCTGACGAAAAGAACTTGCCCTTAGGGCTCTACGTTCCAGGCCTAGCAAAGTGCTTGATCTCTGCAGATAGTGACGTTTCCCACCAATTACCAGTTCCTCTTCCAGAACCATCCTGCCTCGTGGACTGAAGAGTCCTTTGTTTTGTTTTACCGCAGGATCCTGGACATCTCCTTTAACGTTCTGCGACACATTGAAGGACTGGATCGGCTTACCCAACTTAAAAAACTCTTCCTTGTCAACAACAAAATCAGCAAAATTGAGAACTTGAGCAACTTGCAGATGCTACAGATGTTAGAGTTGGGATCCAATCGAATTCGGGTAGGCTTGCTCGACGTTAGCTGGAGAGTTTTGAGCTCTTTGGCTTGGGATTAACCTTTTCTGAGGTTTCTTCGTTTACTTGTACTTGCAACGTTGTGTTTGTTGTTCCAGTCATTCAGTGTGTAATGGCTTGTTGCTGTGCATGCTGGATCCTTTAGCTGTGTGCGCATGCAGTGCCTGGCTGCTGAGTGACTTCATGGATTCCTCTCGAGTGGACTTGGGCATCCCCTGTGGTGCCTTTTGCAGATGACGGTTTCCTCCTGATAGACCGCCGAGCCTATCAAAACTAGCAATTGCTGTTGTCTCTTCTCTTCCCAGAGGCTGGTGCTGTGTTGGTGAAACCTATCGAATGCAAACTGAACGCTGGTTTGATTTGTACGTGTAATTGATAACCTGCTACGTCGGTCAGTCCCACTCAGGAAAAAGATTTGCCTGAGGCTTTGCCCTGAAATGCCTCAGAAACCTGATACTGTACTGCTGATTCCTTCTTTATTGTGCAGTTTGGGACTTTTCCAGTTTAGATGATTTAAAATCCGTGCCGCTGAAGGGGAAGCAGTTCTGAGTAGTCTCTCCTGTCCTTCAGGAGCGTGTTGCCCAGTTGGTGAGAGCACTGGTGAAACAGGTGGCACACAAGACACTCAATGCGCCAAGTAAACTATTAATGTTTTGGAAGCCTTTTCAGTTACGTATGCTTTAGAAAACACCTGTAACAGATGAACGCATTCCAGTCTGAAAATCGACTGAACTGGTTCTCCCCGTTTACAGTCTCTGAAAATGTGCTTGTTTTGCTGAAAGAGCAGAGGAAAAGAGCCGTCTGTCTTCTGTATGTCAAGCCTAGCAGGAGCACGCTTCTCTTTCTAGCAGACAAGGAACTCGGCTATTATAAGCAGCCTTTTCAGGCAGAAATGTTTGCTGCTTTTATGAATGGGCACGTACTGTAAAAGTTCTCTCTTGCTCCTAAAGCTAAACCGAACTGACTACTTTTTCCATCCAAAGGCATTTCTACTTTGGAAACGAATTTACTCAGGGGAATAAACAAGCGTGTGAGAACACTGGCCAGATCAGATGGGCGACTAGGACCCAGGGTTTGCGTAGGCTGGGGGAACGCGAGTTAGAGACGCACTTCCCTTTACTCAGAAACGTCGCAGGCTAAGCTCGCCGCCCCCCAAAGGCGGGTTAAGCAAAGCCGTGCTGATTTCTGTAGTTAGGCATCGTTACCTTGCGCAAAAAAACCCCAAACCAATCCAGGCAGATTTCTGAATGGAGGTTTAGGTGGTACGCTGCCACGAATAGTGTCAAGCCAAAGAATATCTTTTGAATAATTAGGTTAGATTTATTTTCCGTGTGTTTTCTCAGCTGAGCCTGAGCAGATTATCAAAACAAAACAACCAGGAACACCGCAGTTATCACTAGGGATAACACAAGCTTCTTAAACTACTTTATTGTTGGCGGTTTTTCTGTTCATCTGTTAATTCTATTCTGGCTTCTTCAAGCAGCACTGCTCTCTGCTTCCCATGGCTTTACTGGAGCGCATGACCTGTGCCTAGGCCAGGCTCAGGGAAATGCCTCCCATGGTCTGGGGGCAGCCACAACCTTTTAAGGGTTCTCTGTCGGCAGGGTGGCCTGGCTGTGTGCTTTACAGGTGGGCATATCCCTAACTCCTTAACTGAGGCTTTTTCCCCTCCTGTCCATCTGTTTCACTGAAGTGTGGCTTTTTATGAGGCTTTAAGTAGCTTTTTCCCCCTGACTATTTGTTGTCGGTATCCTTAGTCACATGTATTGCCTCCTCAGGCCTGGGGGAGCGACCCGTGAGCAGCAATCTATTTATTTTCTTGCATGGTCAGAACAGGGGTAAGTCCCGCAGGCTGGGGGGAGGGTGAATCCAAACAGGAGCTGATAAACACCTTGTGCTGAATCTGTTGGCAGCTGTGGGATAGAGGCTGAAAAGCTGCTTTCCTTTCCAGAGTGCGTCCATAAAATTCATCGTCTGTGTTTGTGTCCACCTTCCTCCTCCTTCCTTCACGTGCACACAGAGTAGTTTGGAGCGGTGCTGAGACCCAGCGGTCTGTCCCGCCGGCACTGCTGGTCTCTGAAGCTCTGCCAGGCGAGGAGGATGCGGAAAAGCGGAGGCGTCACTGGATACTTGAGCGCAGCTGCACAGCTGCGTGTGTGTGTCTAGCTCCGTGTCACTCTCCTGTGAGCTGAAGCCTGTTTGTAAAATTCTTGTCTCTTTTAACAGCAACTTTTTTGGAATTGAGAGGCTTTCCTCTGGAAAAAAAACACGTAGTATTTGCTTTCCTTCATTTACAGGAGCTTTTTCTAAGCCCATCCTGTTCCTCTTGCCCCTTTTTCCCCTTCTCTTCATGCTTTCTGGTGCCCCTTCCTTTGGAAATAAAGTTCTTGATGCCTCACCGAGATCCCTATTGTCTCCCACTGAGGGCTGAGCTCAGGGCTTCACCTGCTGTAGTGCAGATGTTCTGCCAGTAGCATGTGCATCACTTCAGCTGGGGTGTGTTGTGCGTATTGGCACACACACCCGTGAGAGGGTTAACCCTGTGCGTGACAGAGAAGCTGAACAGCTTGCCTCCGACTCCTCTGCACTCACTGATGGTCAGGACGGAATTGGCAAATCGCGCTTTCTCCTCCCAGTTTCTCTTTCCGTTCACTAGTGACAGATTTTTCTTCCCTCACATGAGTATCTCCTGCCCTGGATACACCTCATGGCCCAGGGAACGTCGCTTTTGGTGCTCCCTGAGCCTTCTTGTTCTCTCGCTGCCTGAGCAGCGGAGGCAACAGCCAGGAGGAAGCGACGCGACCCTCGCTGGAAGTCAGTGCACGGTAGCGCCACGGGCTGCGTTTCACCGTCGCCGCACCACGTGCAGCGCAGGGGAGGCCTGCTGTGGCGTCGGCGGGCGCGTGTTTCGCAGGAGTGCCGCTCGGTGGGTCGAGGCTGTGAGCGCCAGCCGCGTCCCCAGGCTGGTAACACCGTCTCCTCTGCTCGTTTTGCAGGCAATTGAAAACATTGACGCCTTGGCTAACCTGGACAGCCTGTTCCTTGGGAAGAATAAAATCACCAAGCTTCAGAACTTGGATGCGCTGACAAACCTGACCGTGCTCAGTATACAGGTACTGAGTTGCACTCGGTACCGTCGTGGCTTGCAGAGCCGTGGTTACGTGAGCCACCTCATAATTTACCATCACCCCCTCGCAGTCAGCAGGTCTTCCCTGGTTGAGTCGAACTCCGGTACTGGGAGAAAGTCCCTTCATAGTAAATGAGATAGACGGCCGCTGATAACATGAGAAAACAAATGTTTTTGTGGAAGAGAGGGCAGGAAATGAACATTACCCCGTTTCCTTCCCGAAATACTGTTTCCTAATGCATTACAGTAACATCAAAGGAGTTACACCAGGGATGTTGTTATAACAGCTCAGTGTCACTCCCTTCATCCTGAAGAGGGAAGAGAAGTGAACACACCTGTGCTAAATGAGATCTGTCCTTAACGAGCTGCTGGAAAGTTCCTTCCTTTTTAAAAGGTGGAACAAATGATTTCTTGCATCGAGTCTCCTTCTCATCCACATGACAATGCTAGTGCATTCTAGTATCTCTTAGAGCTGTTGGTAAGAAGGTTGTACTCGCTACAGGTTGTACCTGTAGGCACCGTGATTCTATAGGACGTACAGAACTACGTGGAGTGGAGCGTGTTGGGGTGGAAGCGGTGTAACTTTCCTTCTGACCCTTCCGTTACAAAGACCCACGGAACGAGTGCTGCTAATGCGTGAGCCGGTTGTTTCTAAAGACACCGAGTGGAACACTTTCAGGCTACAACTTCTGATGGGAAGGCCAGAGTCTGGCTCTACTAAACATAGAGACTTTGGCTCCTGTGGCACTTCCTTGCGCGTCGGTGGAACGGAAATCAAACGAGCTGAGCTCGTGAGAGCAGACTGTGTCCCCTTCCCAACCATACTTCAGGGAAATGCTTGTTCTCCAGTGGCTCGTGTGGGGTTTGGTTTGTTCAGAGTGAACTTAAATCTGCTGTTGTCCTTTCAGAATAACCGTCTGACCAAGATTGAGGGGCTGCAGAGCTTGGTGAACTTGCGTGAGCTGTACCTCAGTCACAACGGCATCGAGGTCATCGAGGGACTGGAGAACAACGTGAGCAGCCTCTTGCTAACCCCGTGTCAGAATCGCTGTCCTAAGCCGTTCCTGTTCTTTTGTTCCTCAGCTTCCCCACATACACGGGGGGTCACGCACAACAGTCCACGTATCTTTACGCGCAGGTACCTCGTGCGGGCGAAGCTCCTCCGGAGCCTCGGTAGAGTTGTTTCCGTGACCTGAGGAGGGGGAGGTGTGGTTAAAGCAGCAGCCTGGCTGCCCTTCAGCGGTGGGATGACCGGCAGCCGCTGCGGCCGTCTCTGCCCGTGGCTCGCCGTCGTGTCGGCATACGTTGCTAGGTTTCTGGAGAGGAGTGATTTCACGGAGACCCGTAGCGTTTTCATTCTCGCCCAACGGTCGGTGACCCTGTCAGAGGGCAGAGAGAGTCTGGAACTGAGGTGGCTCTGTGCAAGGCAGAAAAAAGCTTTCTCTAAAATGCTCGTTTCCTGCTGCAATGAGTTTGTTCAGCTCTGCTGCTCGGGAGGACGCGGACGATCCGATCTTTAATGGGTTTCTCCTCAACACAGTGCCAGGAAAGCTCGCTCTTCAGGAGCCCTTGGCTGGCGGTTGCCATCTGGCCAGCAATTGCTCTCGTGTTTGTCACGTAGCCTCGTGGCCTTACAGGCCACGTGTCCGTGACCCAGCTTCGCTGAGACCAGCCTGCCTTGCTGCACCGAGGCAGCTGGAGTTGTGCCGCCTGTAAGCAGCGGGCAGGCCTGGGTCTTTGCTTCGGACACTTCCCAACTCTGGGCCTGAAAAGAGCGGGACGGGGATGGTGAAAGGAAATCCGGTCTGACGTGTTTGTGCTTGCTTGTCTAGAACAAACTCACGATGCTGGACATCGCATCCAACAGAATCAAGAAGATTGAAAACATCGGTCACCTAACGGAGCTGCAGGAATTCTGGGTAAGTTCCCTGAAAGGCCTGGACGGTGGCAGAGGAACCCTTCAGAGGGCGAGCAGGGGGGTGGCGTAACCTGTGTGTCCTGGAGTAAGTTCTTGTTCCAGTGACCAAGATCTTGGCGGGGGGTGCGTGGATGGAGTGGGATGGTTCCCCTAAGGAAAGGGTTGAGATTAAAACTCCTCTGCAGAGCTTTGCTTAGTGGCAGTGAGGCTGTTACCTAGGAAACGGGCCCTGCCGTCCTGCGTCTGGCGGTTCTGCAACAGCCCCCCTGGGTTTGCGGCTCTCGGGAAGCTGATCCTGTCTCACCGTGTCACCAGCGCGCGGGGCCCGTCTAGAGCACGGTCGCTGCATTACGTCCTTACAAATACGAAGCGAAGGAAACCATTTTCTGGTTTCCTTCGTTCCCGTGAGGTAGGTAACTGGTTAGGGTTGCAGTTTCTTGGGGGCACCCCCAAATCTCTAAGCCCTTTGTCATTCCGAAGCCTGGTCGGGAAATCCGCAGAGACACCCTCCCCGCAGCATCAGTGGGAGGGGGCTGGGGGGAAAGCGGATGCTCCTGAGCTTTAGCCCTTGGAGACTGGGGTAAGAGTTGTGTTGCCTAATGCCTGTCGCTTGGAGTTGGGTTCTTTAAACTGGGGCAGAGGCTGGGATACAAGGAGTGGACAGCAGCTGCGGGTGGAACCAGGCTGGGCCCTGGATTCCAGGCTGCTGGGGCAGTTTTCCTCGTTGGCAGCGTGGCTTAGCGGACAGGCAGTGGTGTTACCCGCTGCGTAAGGGACCGTTGGAATAACAGGAGCCGAGACGCCTTTTGGGCGGTAGAAACGAGGCGGCGTGGGGCCTGTCCTGACCCTCTGCAACTTGCCTCAGTCCCTGCTGTTGCTCGGCTGTAGGAGGCGGCGCTGCACGGCTGCTCCTGCTTGTTTTACAGGGAGTCAGGGGAAGAGCCCAACCTCAGGGCTGCAGGAACACCCGTACGCTCAGAGCCCTCTGTCCAAGCGCAGCGTCGGCCAAGATCTGTCGGCTGAGGCCAGAAAACGCCCTCCGGGCTTTTTTCCACGCTAACCCTGGTTTTTAAAAAGGTTTATATGCCCTTTTGATGAAGAGCTGGGCAGCGTTCCCCCCGACAGGAACAAGCGCTGCACCTACTCGTTTGTGCTTTTTCACGGGCCGTCGAGCCGCAGCCACAAACCAAAGTCCTTTAACACCCTGAGGCAGCGGAGAGTCAAACCCTGGGCACTGGGGGATCTTGTGGCGGTTTCCCGGTCCCCCCTCCTCGGCGGAGGGGCTGAGAGAGCCGAAGGTGAACGACCTGGCTGCAGCACCGCTGGGACGAGCTGCAGCGGAGGGAAAGGGCTGGCGCAGGTTTTCTTCAGGGTCGTAGTCCGGGGTCTTACCCACAGACCGGGAACGCCGGCCACCCCAGGCGCGGCGGCTCGCGGTTACGGAGCTGGCTGCGGGGAGGCGCTGGGGAAAAGGGCTGCTGGGCTGACGGGAGGAGAACCGGTTCGGGGAGCTTGGCGCTCTCTGCGGAGCGCAGAAGCGGTTTTTGTGGGGAAGCGATGGAAAGGGCGGAGGAAAATGTCACTTTTCGCGGCAGTCTGGGACCTTTAACGTTTCCTGGGACGTCACGACAGCAAAGACAGGTGTCACAGCGGCTGAGTGGCGTGTGGGCTGGGACACGCTGGGTGAAGGGACTGTCCCAGGGTCTTTCCGGGTCTTTCCCGGGACTGGATGCGCTGGGTGCAGCGTTCCACTGGCAGCCCAGGACAGCGCAGGCAGGTTGGGGGCGGTTGGCGAGGCCTTGGAGCAGGGGGCGGGAAAGCACGTCTCGGAGGTTCCGGGGGTAGAAGGATCACGTAGCCAGGGTTCTCCTTCAGCGCGTCGCTGCCCCAGGCCGTAGGCGTTCTCCTGACCCGCGTCCGTGCGGCGAGCGTCCCGCCCGGGAGAGCCTGTTGATGCGAGCGTGCCTCCGTGTGCTCCGCAGATGAACGATAACCTCATCGAGAGCTGGAGCGACCTGGATGAGCTAAAAGGGGCGAAGAACTTGGAAACCGTCTATCTGGAGCGAAACCCCTTGCAGAAGGATCACCAGTACCGGCGCAAAATCATGCTGGCCCTCCCGACCGTCCGGCAGATCGACGCCACGTTTGTTCGATTCTGAACCTTCCGCCGCCCGCCCCCTCCTCGGAGAAACGTCCCGGCCGGGGTTTTTTTTTATCCACTTACCACTCCCCAAGGTCTTCAGTCCACCGCCACCGGCAGAGCGAACGGGCACCCAGAGCACTGAACGCCGGCGCTCGCGTACGACGCGCCCGTCGGTGTTGAAATGTCGTTGTTGCTATTAAACCCTAACACCGGAGACGCCCCCCCCCCGCGCTCCCGTCCGTCCTTTACGGCGCAGGCTCTGGCACGCAGCGGCTGCGACAGGCTGCGGCCGCTCGCCGACTCTTCCTTGGCTCCGTCACGCACCTTCAGGGTAGCGACGCCCTTGTGGACGTGGCTTTTCCAGGTCTGGGCTCGGCGCGTGTCCGTGAAAACGTGAGAAGACGGTGTCAGCGTGGGGAAGAACCACAGGGGACGCCCACCCGGGTTTTCAGGAGCGACACCCCCGTGTGTACAGCTCCGGGGAGGGGGAGGGTTAGCCAGGCGGTGCTGACCTCAGCGGCTGGGGGCTGAGGGGATGGAGGACGGCCCAGCTGGAGACGGGAGAGCAGCGTGGGGCTGTGCCTGCCTGGATAAAGCCACTGGCCGTCCTGGTAGCGCTTCCGTGGGTAAATGTAGGGCAGCGGAGCCAGGTGGGAGCGGGAGAAGGGGTTGAAGGGAGGGAGTGAGGTGAGAGGGGCTGTGGATTCCACTTGGGGGAGTGAGGGATTATTTAGTCCACATGACGGCTCGTTTGCTCGAGGCTTCGTTTGCTCGAGGCTTCGTTTGCCTCCGGATTTCCCAGGGCTTGTCAGAGCAAAGTATCACGGAATGCTTTGGGTTGGAAGGGGCCTTACGGACCATCCAGCCCCACCCCCTGCCATGGGCAGGGACACCCTCCACTAGCCCAGGTTGCTCCCAGCCTCATCCAGCCTGGCCTTGGACACTCCCAGGGATGGGGCACCCACAGCTTCTCTGGGCAACCTGTCCCAGTGCCTCCCCACCCTCTACTGGAAGAATTTCTTCCTGATGTCCAATCTAACTCTCCCCTCTTTCAGTTTAAACCCATTACCCCTTGTCCTGTCACTGCAGACCCTTGTAAAAAGCCCCCCCGGCTTCCTTGTAGCCCCTTCAGGCACTGGCAGGTGCTGTAAGGTCTCCCCGGAGCCTTCTCCTTGCAGAACCCCCCAAACTCAGCCTGTCCCCACAGCAGAGGGGCTCCAGCCGTACAGCAGATGCCGAGGCGTGTTGTCGCTCCTCCCTGGGCTGAAGCCGGGGCTGTTCCCAAACCGCGGAGCGCTGGCTGTGGCCGGCAGCTCCCCGATGTCCCGCTGACCGTCTCCCCTGCCTGAGGGTGAGCTGAAAGGCTCCGTGGACAGTGACTAGAACCGAAAAGGCGTGGAGCTACGCTCAGGGCGCCGTTGGTTTGGCACGCCTTCAGACACGTCCTTCGTCTGACAAACGCTGTCGAGGTCCCTTGGTAGAAACCCGCGACAGAGCCCGGTGTGCCCGGGGGTCGAGCTGCAGCTCTGGCGGGGTGAGAGCGGGGAGCAGTAAGGTCCAGCCCTCCCCAGGGGGCTCAGAAGGGCTTTGCGCTGGTGCGACGGCAGCGTTACTGTGGTGTAGCGAAAGCTGCTGCTTGTCTCGCTGCTGCGCGTCCGTCTGAATCATTGATCTCGGCCACGGCTCTCCCCTCTCCCCACTGCGTCTCCTGCCTCCACCCAGCCGGTATAACCACGGCCGGAGGGCTCGCCCCACCAGCGCGTACAGCGGGAAGGGCTGAGCTGCGGGAGAGCCGTGGGGAGGATGTGACCCTCCGCCACAGCAGCCCCCGAGCCAGGCTTCGTCCACAGGGAGCGGCAGCTTGGCCCGGCCGGCGGGCGCTGTGCCACGCGGGCCCCTTCCGCCTCCTCCCTCGGACTCTGCCCTGGTGGCGAGTCGTCCCCCCCCCAGCAAGGGCAGCGCCGCACAAGCGGGATCTCCCAGCCCGGCGCGGGCTGCCTTGGCCCTCAACCTGCCGGCGGCAAGAACACGCGTGAGGCTCCAAGCTGTTTCAGGTTTTATTTAGAATTTATAAAATTCCAGTGTCATCCATACTCATGAGCCTTTTTACATGTTTGCATATAGTCTCCAAATTCCAAAGTTAAGGCCAAGGGATCATTGCTATGGAAACGTACAATATGGAAGACGTCAAAGAGAAGAAATGGACACGTGCCACAGTCTGCTGCGGGAGGAGGGTGCTGGGGACAGTACTAGGTACAATCACTTCATGACCTTCTTTAGAGTGGAGGGTCGGGCTGTGGGGCACGAGCCGGGGCGGTGGTGCCCCGAGTGTAACTCAAGCCTAGCTGTGCAACTGGTGAGGGCGGGGGGGCGTAAAGAGGAAGAGGGGGCGGGAGGCTTGGTGACCTAAGCTACGGGGGTAATAACCATTTTCGGACAGACACGGGTGGGAGGGTGTCACCCCAGCTCGCTCTGACCTGCCCCATCTCCCGTGCTGGGGGCAAGGCCCCCCCCTCCGGTCCTTCGGGGGCAGGCAGGTGCCCGGCCGCGGGCAGCTCCAGGCCTTTCCCAACCTAAGGAGAGCGCTGAGGGGTTTGGGTTCAACTTCTGCAGAGCAGCCTCTTCCAGGAAGAGCTGGCACGGGAAGGAGGAGCGGGGGCACCGCAGGCCTGCCGGACAGAGGGAGAGGCAAGAGCGCTGGGCTCGGCTTGCCAGGGCCTGCGGCCTGTGCTCCGGAGGCAGCACTAGGGAAGGGAGGCTACGGACACCTGCTTGGCCGAGAGCTGCAGCAGCTGGGACAGGGGGGCGGCTCAGACTACAGCCTCTGTAGGACCGAGGCAGGGGGAGGAGAGAACACACAAACCCCAAATCCTGCCTCCCTCCACAAAGCTGTGGCTTTCCTCGCGCCGGCTCCAGGAGCTCGGACAACAGCCCCCTCGGAGCAAGCCGTGGGGCAGGGCCCAGGCGCCAGCGGCCCAGAGCACAGATCACCCTCTACCGCCCTTACGACGGAGGCCTCGGGGAGGGCTCCCCGCAGCACGCCGGCAGCCCCCGAGCAGAAGCCTGGCTCACCCCCTCCACAGCCTCAGGCTGCGGCAACGGCCTCCGGGCCCAACCCCGCTGCAGCTCAGCGAGCACCCCTACGGTCCTATCCGATGCACGGCCTGCCTCGCCGTCGCCGCGCTCAGCCTCCCTCCGGAGGAGCTCCCACGGCCACTCAGAGACAAAAGGCTCCTCCTGCTTCTCCCTCCACGCTTCCGCTCTGGGTGCCGGGGCAAGAGCTGGAGCAGCTGCTCGCCCACTGCCACCGAGAGGCCCCGTTGCACTGACTTTTGAGGTAGAAAGAAGGCAACAGGCGTCCCTACCGCTCACGCCTGGACGCTGCAGCGCTGGCGGAGGACCACAGCTCCTCTAGGCTGCGCTTCCCACCAGCTTCTCCCGGGCCAGGCCACCGCAGCAACCTCGGCCCGACCCAAACCCGTCCCGTCGGGCGGCACCGTTCACGCGCCGGCTCGCCCGCCTGCTCGCGCTGTCGGGAAGGGCGAGGGAGGGAACTGGGAGCCAGGGGCCGGGGGGGCCGTGCTCGGCGTGGCGCAGGGGCGCGCTGCGCTCGGAGGCGATTACCTGACCGGGGCGGGCGCGCGTTGTTCCGGTCCCTTCCGTCTCTGCTGCCTGTAGGGCCTAGCGAAGGTTTTGTTCCTTTAAAAAGCAGGTGTCTGACCTCGGCAGGTTTTGTGAAGCTCTCCCCACAGTCAGCTATCAGCATTAAATGAATTTTTGGCAGTTAAAAGGAAAAAAAGTTGATTGCACTCTACAAAGGGAAGATAAGGCCTGGGATAAACACAAAGGAAAAGAGGGCAAACGTTTTGGCTTTAGAAAGTCAAGGAAATTTATTTCCTGAGGTCATGAGACAGGAAGTAGATTCCTAGCCACAGTAAAGGAGGTCTCCTAATGAAGGCGAGAATGCCTAGTAAGACATGCTCAAGAGAGCGGATCGCTCTGCTAGCGCTTGGGAAGCCGCGAATCTTAGCCACTTTGAGTCAATTATGAAGTTTCTAACAAAACCACACACATTTAGTGTTTGAATCTGAGTGGAAGTCTTGTTCCAAAGGAGGAAAGAATATCCATCGAGAGATGAGGGTGGGTCCTAGCCACGGTGATAGCTGAGGGGAGCAGGATGGGGTCTAGCACTCCAGACACCATTAGGAGACCTCTCGGGGCAATTGACTTGTGCTCCAGCCGCTGGGTCAGATTTCGGACAGGAAGTATTTGTGGCAGGTTAGTGTCAGGTCAGCGGGCTGGAGGAGTTTCTGCTTCCAGGTCATTATCGTTTGGGTCCCCAGGGAAGAGTCTTGGGGGCCACTTGAGCCCCAAAGCTGGGGAAGTCTTCAGAACTGCTCATGTCAGGGGCCTAGAGCAAACAAAAAGGGAAAAAGTTAAGCTCCTGCCCTGCTGCCACCCTGCATGGTGTGTCCCTGAGCTAAGCTCCATTGCTGATGACCCAGGGGCAAGGGGTGAGGGCCAAAAAGGATCGCTGTGCCCAGGGTGGGTGGCCAAGCCACCTGGAGAGGGCGTGTAGGAGGAGCAAACGGCCAGGGCACTTTCTGGTAAAGATCCCCCATTCCCCAGCAGCTCCAGAGCAGGGCAGTCAGTGTGGGCCAGGCCGTGGGGAGAGAGACAGCAGTGCTCGGAAGCCAGGGAGGCAGAGCCCAGGCCTGCTCGCAGGGGCCACGGGGGACGGGAGGGTCCTTCGCTGCTCTCTTTGCCACCAAGGGAGGGAGAGCGCTCCGTTTCCCAGCCGAGCCGGGAGGGCCAGACCTCAGGGTAAGCCCTGGGCAGAGGGCGCCGCGGCCCTGCGCCCCCAGGCTCGCGCGGCAGCACCACTCACCTTTTCGTTGTTGACAGTGGCCCAGGGGGCATCTCTCACCACAAAGCCCTTGGATGGGGCCTTGGACTCTTCATGTGAAGAGGGCTTCATGTACACCTGCATCGCCTCGTTGTCCACCACATCTGCAAGCTGCAGTGACACGGCCCAGTTAGCAGGGGTGGGGCTTGACAGATCCTCCAACTGGTGGAACACTACTCCCCCCATCTCCCCATGGAGCCTGTCCAAGGTCAGCAGCCTGTCCTACAGCGACCGCACGGTGTTTCTGCACTAGTCGGAGGGCCACCAACTCCTAACCGATGGGAGCTGCAGCAAGGCAAGCACGTCCTGACGTATCCCAGCATTCCCATCCACTGTCCCCTCCGGGACAGCGGGGCCAGCCCCTGCACTGCTCCGGTCTGCACCCGGTGGGCCGAGGGACAGTTGCGGATGAGGGTGGCACAGGGCTCCAGTCCTCTGACGCAGTGGTGGGAACCCCACGGAGATAGCTGGGACACGCAGCTCTGTAGGGGAGCAGAGCCTCGCAAAGCCCCTGCACAGGTTTGCCGATCACTTACGTATTCCTCCTCCAAGTTCAGGATATGGTCGATAGCTTCCTCCACGTTTTCAGGGAGTCCCGTCACAGTCACACAGTTGGGGTCAGGAGCTCCGCTCTGGGGAAAGCGAATATCCACCTGCAACGCAAGCGACAGGCCAGGACTTACACCTGCACGTCTGCCAAGGCACCGATTCCCCACGCCACTGGATTCACAGAAAAGCCCTGATCTGTTCGCTGCCGCGAGTCTGTTTAGGACCTCCCGAGTTCAGGAGCCGCGGGGTGCGCGGGAACGCGCCGGGCCCTGAAGGCTGTCCGGTGCCGCGGTGAAGGCAGGCAGCACAGTCTGCAGGAACGGCCCACCTCCAGCAGCCACTGCTGCTCTCACCGCCCAGAGGCCCACCGCTTTCTGTGCGGCACAGCGGCAGAAGAGGGCTGCACTTCCAGTGTCCTCCCACCGCTGCTGGCAGTTTCACCACTGACCATCAGCACGAAGCACGACGAGCTTTCCGTCTCCTCCACCGGTAGCGCAGTCCTGGCTGACAATCACTTCACGGAGCTGGCTTAGCGTACCCACGCGCAGCCGTGAGCTCCCTCACAGCCTGCCTTCCGGACGGGTCAGGGAAGCCACACAAGACAGGCCCAAACCCAAACGCTGCTCACTTGGGAACCGAACAGCTTGTTTCACCAACTGAGCCCAGCCAAGGTGCAACTCTTCAGAGCCCCATCACTCTGGATTCACACCCACTGCTGCCCCGGCAGTAAAGCACACTGCTACTGCCACACGCTGTCGGGACAAAGGTCCCTGCCCTTCCCAGTCAGGTGACGCTGCCGAATCTGGAGGCCCGAGAGCATGTCAAGATTCCCAAAGTCAAGGGAATCAACAGTGGCCTAGAGAGACAAAGAAATCCAGAGGATTTCCTTGAGTTAAGCTCAAGGGGGTCTGGGCACAGACTCCTCACAAAGCCCCTTAGCAACAGGCCTGGCTGTTCACTCCAGTCATCGGCGTAGATGGCACAACTGCCTCCTCCCTTTGAGGACTGTCTGGGACCCTGTCTGCCAGAAACCCACCGGAAGGGTTGCACAGAGGGACAGAGCTCAGGGCTGTTCACAGGGCTGACCCAAAGCACGGAGGAAGCACTTCCAGGTGTCCCTTCTGGCTGTGTTCCAGCAAGACAGGAGCTCAGACGCCTCCCTGCCTGGCTCCCAGAAGGGTGACTCACAGCTGGGGTCCTGCGGGGATGCTTCAGCTGGTGCCTGGGTGTGGAGTTCCAGGTAGCCGAGCTCCCCGGGTCATTCCAGGGTGCCCCGGCCCAGGGATTCTGCTCACACTTTTGCAGTGACAGAGCTGGAGGCGAGCAGGACAGGACCGGCTCTTCTCTCGTGCCTGTTCCAGCTGAAGGTGCTCAACTGGCACAAGGACCACAAGATGTGAGCCTCGCTCCCCAGTTCAGCCCCTGGCTCCAAGCTGCTACCATGCTCTCAGCCCAGCAGCACCACTGGCCACCCAGGCCCAGCCCAACCTCTGCTGCATCGCCCCACCGCTCACCTTGAACTCATCCATGATTTTGCGGATGGCTTTTCCCCGCGCACCAATGATGCGTGCGTGAACACGGTGGTCCAGAGTCACGTCCTCGGAGACCATCTGCTCCAGCTCGCCAACGATCTTCATGATGGCATCCCGGGCGGCCTCGGCATTCTTCTCATAGCCAGTGATGGTGATCTGATCTTGAGCCTGGGGCACAGGGAAACGTGTGAGAGACCAGGCTCATGAGCAGCTGAGCAAGCCTTCTCCCTGCTGATAATCCCTTTCACCCTCCACCTTATCCAAAGGCAGCGTAGGGAGTTCAGAGCCCTAGAGAAGATGCTGTGCTTCCTATGATCAGACAGGATCCGCAGCCATCCTTGCACACCCTCTGACCTCTCACCTGGCTTTCATCATCCTTGTCAGGAAACTGGATGTTGACCTCGTGCTCTGTGCGTATCTGGGTGATCACTGCTCCCTTTCGCCCAATGATTTTAGGGTGATACTTGGGATCCACAGTGACTGTCAGCTTGAAGCTTCGCAAGGCCTGGAGCAGGAAAAGCAGAGTGAGATACAGGGAAGACACTATGGCGGGTCCAGTGATGTCTGTCCAAATCCCACTGTTCCCTTTTGGCTTCTGGGATGTGCAGATCAGATTCTGCAGGGTCATGCTTGAGTGTACGTGGCCACAGAAGAGCACCCAAGACACCCATCTGCTAGAGCCTTGTGCTTTTGCCAAGGTCAGCAGGAAACCATAAGCAGCAAACAACCATCCAACTCATCCCTGCCCTACTGATTCACAGCTGTGGTAAGGATTCAGTGAGAACAGGTACAGAGACTGCTAGCACACTGAGGTTCCCACCCTGCAGTGTCTCAAAGGTACAGGAGCTGTGATAGAGCCCTGGACAGTCCAAAGTTACCTAAAGTAGAATCCCCAAACTCTTGTTCAATGAGTTACATATGGGTAACCCACTCATGAGCACTCCACACCCACAGAGCACTTAAGGGTGCTCCAGGAGTCTGCGCCACTTTTGAAAGGAACACCCAGAGGCTGAAGCCTTGGGTGTCTGGAGGAAGGACAGGCACAGGCCTTACCCGATCCTCCTGTTCAGCCTGGAGCTCCTTCACCCTTTCCAGCAGCCCAGCCTTGGCACGATCCAGGTTGGTAGCCAGCCCAGTGATGGTGATGATATCTGACTGCAGCTCAGGAGCAGGGACCTGGATGTTCACCTGAGTAACACGCAGCGATGAGCGTTAGCTACAACTACTCATTTTGCATCACTTCTGATGCCTCCTATCACTGCAGGTTGGCATCTCGCTGACCCCTCCTGCCGCCAAGCCCAGCTCCCACCCAGCCAGCTGCAACCACAGAACCAGAGAGTGGCTGAGGCCTGCGGGGAGCTCTGGGGTTATCTGGCCCAAGCCCCTGCTCAAGCAGGGCTACTCAGAGTCAGCTGCCTGGGACCCTATTTAGACGGTTTCTGAACAGAACCCCATTTCTTCAGCCATTATCAGATTGCTTTGCTGCAGGGCTTCAGCCCCCAGCAGGGCCTGGGCCAGCCTGGAGAGGCTAGGAAACAAGTATGTTCAGTAGCGCTGTCTGCAGCCAACCTGCATCAGCCCCAGGAGTCCCTGTGGCTTCTGGGAATTCTCCCGAATGGGCAGGCGCAGCAGAGCTGTTTCCCACTGCCTAGGAGGAAAACAACCCTCACACTGGGAAGGAATCCCTGTAGGCACCAAGCAAGTCATGCAACACTCACAGCATGAACACTGATCGTACACCTTCAGCACGAGACCTACCGAGTGCCAGAGCCAGGGACTAAACCACACAGGTCTCACGTCCTTACTGCAGAGCCTGCATTCCACGGTCAAGCCACAGCAGCCCCCAGTACGTCACAAGCGACTGCCACCGACGGGCACTTAGGGATTCTCCAGGACAGAGGACATGGGAGGAAGGGCAAGGACTTACTTCAAACTCATCCATCATTTTGCGGATCCCACTGCCTTTCTGGCCAATGATGTAACGGTGAAGATCAAAGGGAACTTCCACCTCGATGGTGACAGGAACCAGAGCCTGCAGGGGAGGGAGCACAGTTTACCGGTTGAAAGACCTCTCCTGTCTTTCAGCTTCCCATATACTTGCCCAAGAGAACGTGTTGCTGAACTGAGGGGCATTCCCTTGTAGTCAGGATACACACTCTATGGGAAGAGAGAACAGCTGCGAACACCAGGGTGACCTGATGGGGGTTAAAGCATTTTTTCCAAACAAGCAATCTTAAACCCCACCCCTGGGGACAGGCTGGTTTTATATCCTTGGCTTCCATCTAGCTGAGATTTGGAAAACATCACTAAAGGGGCATGGCGAGGTCTGCTAAAGCTAGAGTGACTCGGCCTCAGACTCCTCCTCTTTCCAGCTGTGCTCCATAAAACAAGCAGCAAGTAACTCGGGGCTGCCTACAAGCTCTAGCAATGGCAGGTCAGGTGCTCTGAAGCTGCCGGGCTCAACCAGGGAGCAGAGGCCTTCCCTTGAGCGGTACAGACCACCACCACCACAGTTAGCAGCAGCGACCACCCGGACTGCAACCTGGACTGAGTACTTTCATTACCACCACCAAAGCCCGCAGCGAGCTGCTCGCATCAGGGCAGCACTACAGCACCGGGCTAAGGGGCTCAGGAAGCCACATACCTGCAGCGCCTCCTTTGCTGCCTCACACTTCTCCCTGCGGCCAGAGATGATGATGATATCGCACTTCTTTGGAGAGCTGGGATCTGAATCCTTCCCGTCCTTGCCTTCCCCACCTTCCTCGCCGTTCTCCTGCACAGCTGGCTCTGCAGCAGGGGCTGGAAACACAAAGTCTCGTGTTGAATGCACAGAGCCCCCTCCTCACTCATTATCTCCCCCTGCAGATCCTCAGGCTCAGCCTGGGCTTTGTCACAAGAGGTCCAGCACTACAGACTGCGGAGGAGGAGATAAGCTGTCTGTGCTAGGATGACCGTAGGATCACAGAACGGTTTGGGTGGGAAGGGACCTCACAGACCACCCAGTCCCACCCCCTGCCATGGGCAGGACACCCTCCACTAGACCAGGTTGCTCCCAGCCTCATCCAGCCTGGCCTTGGACACTGCCAGGGATGGGACACCCACAGCTTCTCTGGGCAACCTGTGCCAGCGCCTCACCACTCTCTCCGTGAAGAATTTCTTCCTGATGTCCAATCAAACTCTCCCCACTTTCAATCTAAACCCATTACCCCTGGTCCTGTCACTGCAGGCCCTTGTAAAAAGCCCCCCGCCAGCTTTCCTGTAGGCCCTACAGGTACTGGAAGGTGCTGTAAGCTTGCCATGACTCAGCCTGGAATGGGCAGAAGAACGTCCACCAGGACAGTGTGCTCCACACCTCTCTGCCCGGCCCTGCCTTTGCCTGCGCAGGAAGGACCTGCAGTTGCACTACGGCCGCAGAGGCTGCGCTCCTGTGCCAGCAGACGCCGTAGTCCCACCGCAGCGGAGGTAAAATCAGACTGGCAGTTTCTTCCCCAGCAGGGAAGCTCAGTAGCATGGCACTGGATGTTACAGCAGGATGGCCCCCGCTGTGCGGAATTCAGTGCACCCAGCAATGGGTGAGACCTTGGTACGTCTGTAGAGCCCTTTTGCTGGGGTAGGTCCTTGTACTCCCTGCGCTCTGCGGCGAGAACATCCAGGTCTGCAGCTTTACCTCCTGAGGCTGTCCCCTCTTCCCCAGAGGACAAGGGTGATGCTAAGCCCAGATTCAAGGATACCACAGGGAATCCCTGGGGTCAATCCTCCACAGATTTGAAGTAGAGTATCTCCACTGATACGGAGTGATGGCTACACTACACTACACTCATTGGATCACCCCAACTACCATGTGAACATGCATCCATGGGTATACCTGGGTTCTCCTCCCTGTCAGGGAATTTGATCTGGACACCATAGTCCCGGGTGATCTGCTGGATCCGGGATCCTTTGGGGCCCATAATGGAGCGGTGGAACTTTTGTGGGATGGTGCATTCGATTGTCACTTGAGCTTCCTGTGAGAAAGCAGAGTTGCTCTATTGCGATGCAGCCTCTTTCACACCAGAAAACAGGATGCTTGTGCAAGGTGAAATCCATAATGGACAGAGAGAGGAGTTAGAAAAGGAAACAGCTGCTGACCGGGGAAGAACTGAAACTCCCAGAATGCTCCCTCTCTCAGAGAAGTTAGCAGAGGGTTTCTTAATGAAGGCTGCCTCCAACCCATGATGTTAAAGGTTTCCGAGACTAAAGCTCAAGCTCTCTCTTAGGGGAGGAAGCGTTCAAAGAAAGGAAAAATATAAAGGATGGAAGGAAGGGAACAGGTTGGACAGTTGGCTGCTTCCAAAAGCTAACACTATCAGCACAGGAAACCCTACAGAGCAACCACTACCCAAGGCCAGGTATGGAGAGGCAAAAAAAGGCTCCAATCTTTTAACATGTGGAAGTGTACCAAGGAAGGGTCTCCTATTCCCCCACCTAAAACCCAAGAAGATGGTCAGAAGAAGCAACTCCTCCGCTTTGGAGACAGCTGCTGTTCCCCAGGCCAGAACCTAAAGCCTGCAGACCCTACACATAGGCAGCAAAGCTTCAAATCGCAGAACTACCGTGAGACTTGTTCGCATAAAGCTCGGCTGTGCAACAGGTTCAAGAAGGGCACTGCTGAAGCAAAAAAGTAAAGAAAGTTTTCCTGTGACATACCAGGTCCTCGATGATCTCCTGGATGCGTTTCTTGGCTGCCTCCACACAGTCCTTGGCTCCCTTGAGGGTGACCTTATCGCTCTGGGTGCCAGAGCGTGGGAAGCTGACCATCACACCCCCATACTCATCTGCAATCTCACGCAGAACTTGCCCTCTGCGGATGACAAAGTGGCGGTGGTGCTTGGGGTCAACCACCATGGAGTCTTCAACCACGTTATCCTGTCAAGAGATGACAGCCAGTCAACCCTGCCTGTCCTGGTGACAAGCACGAGTTTGCTGCACTCAACAGCGGTCAGAGTTTACAACCTCACCCCAGCAAGTGCCAGATAGGAGGATCTTCCTGAGCTCCCATGAAGGGCAGCAGAGGGTTTTAAGACAAGCAGGCCCTCCACGCTGGCTCATTACAACCTGCTACAGTGATAGGCAAGAAAGTGGAAAATGTAGTTCATACCAGGTTCTTGATGAGGGCCTCCAACTCCTTCTGCGCCTCTTTGACAGCCTCCTCAGTTCCCATGATAGTAATCAGCTCCTGATCTTTGTCCTCAGAGGTTGGGAAGATGATGCGGGCCCCAGTGTTGTCACGCACCTTACGGATGTTGCCACCACCCTTACCAATAAGAAATTTGTGGTACTCTGGCTTTGCACGGAGGTCCACGGTGTAACTCTTTGTTTGCTGCAAGGAGTCAGATACCCATGGAACACGTCAACATACAGAAAACACACATCAGCATCAACAGTAAGCATGTAGGTATGTTACCTGCACCCACAGAGAGTGCTGCAATAGCAAGGTGGATGCAGCATGCTGTTGAAGTCAAAAAGGTATATGAAGTCTTCATTAAAAACATTACCCAAAAGATGTTCTCAGGGCTGAAAAGCTAACTCTACACTCAGCATGACTGATGAGAACACGAGCTGAAAATACTTCCCTACAAGAAGGGTCTGACACTCACACAAGGCAGCACAACCATTTGCTAACTGGGGGCTGCAAGCCAAGCAGCAGAGGCAACCCACAGACCGGGAGAACGTGTTCACATGCTGATATTAGAAAGGGGGTTTTTCTTGCTATTAAAATGACCAGTCAGTCAGCCACAACTCAGCACAAGGTCTGGTAACCCAAAGTTCTCAAACCTGGAAATATGGTGTAATGGAAGAACTGGAGCTGGAATCCAGAGATAAAGAAAAAAGTAAAGAAGATACTCAGAGTAAGCTGTTTTAGAGAAGTGTGGTTACCCAACAGCATTCAAACCACAGGACTAGGCAGCCATAACCCTCTGAGTATGTCTCCATCCTGGGCAGAGAAGCATTACAGCCAGTTCTTCCGCCCATGGGGGAAGAACTCATTGTCACAGGGATGGAAGCACAGCTCTCTTTTAATTATCCAAACCGTACTCAAATCCCTCAAAAGGAGGATTAGGCTGTCTGATGCCAAAGCCTTCCCAGCAGGCAGAAGGGATCACTTCAACCCCCGAAACAACTGGCCAAAACAAGCTGCTCCTTCCCCTATGGGACCGGCTCACCTTCTCCTCTGCCAGGTGCAGCAGTTGTTTCTTGGCTTTCTCCACATCCTGGGCTGGGCCCCTGATGGTCACGGTGTCGCTGCCAGAGCCTTCGGTGGGGAAGTGGATGTGGACTCCACCACACTCCTCCATGATGGAGCGGATGAAGCGGCCTTTGGCGCCAATGAGGGAATTGTGCAGCTTGGAAGGAATAGAGACCTCCACCTCTGTGATGTTGGCCTAAGAGAAGACCGTACCAGATTGTGAGTCAAGCTGCAGATGTGTGCGTGCCCACTCTGCTTACCCCCTACTTCCCACATTGCTAGGAGCCACGTGGAGCTGTGTGTAAGAAATGCCTGAGCAGAGGGTTTAAGCCTGGCTACTCTTGACACATGAGCAGCCACAAACCTAGGTCTGAGTCAAGCACAGACTGACACTCACATTTGTCTTCTCCCTGCCCTCCCCCAGCACAAGCACTTCTGTATTTAGGTCTTCTAGCAACGTTTTCAAGTCCCTCATCTGCAACAAGCCAGTCGTTTCACTTACCAGCTCCTTCTGGATGGCAAGAATTCTGTGGCGAGCAGCTTCACAGTTTGCTCTCTTGCCTGTGATAACAATTGTCTCCGAGTTGCTGTTCTCTGCTGGGAGATCAATTTTGGTGTTGCTTTCTTCACGGATCTGCCACAAAGGAAAAAAAATAAAATCACCTCAGAGGTGTCCCATGTCAGAAAAAAGCCCTTGGAGGTTATATTTGACATCACTAATGAGCAGGAGAGAGCCGCAAGTGGGATTTAGCTGCAGGCAGTGACCGTAATGAGCACTGGAGATAGGATAGGTATCTCACCTTCTTGATGTTGGCACCTCCTTTCCCTATGATGTTCTTGTGGAATTGTTTGAAGATGGGGACAGAAATAGAAAAGCTGTTTTCAACCTAAGGGAGAAAGGAAGGGAGAACTGAAGATTAAAATCCACGGCAAGGAAGGTCCCGTCCCAGAAACCTTACAAACAAGCTTTTGACAGTAGGCTTAGCCCCAAGGAAGTTCTCTATGCGAGAGAACTGCAAGAATAAGCAAAGGCAAGTACCTTTCCCTAGAGTCCTTAAATAACAGGTATTAGCCTCCCCAACCCCCAGCCAGCCAGCAGTGTCCACAGCTCCCTCATCATGAGGTGTTCCAGAGCCCTAGCCAAGACAGTACAGCTCTGCTTTATTTCAGGGTCATCCAGGCACATAGGCAAGAACAGCAGACTGAAGTCCCCCTTACCAGGTCTGCCACCATCTTCTGCATGTACTTGGTGCACTTCTCCACCTCGTTTTTGGGACCTCTAAGTTGGACGATGTCACTCTTGTGTGCAGGGTCTGGGAAGTTGATGATAACCTGCAGGAGGTGGTCATTTAAAGTCACGTCAAGCAAATTAAAGAACTGCTGTGTCAGACACGTGCGAAGGTTGGGGGGACCCGATACATCCCCTTTCCCACTCAGAAAAGGGTAACCACATTAGCAGCCTCTGGCCAAAAGAACTGTCTTTTCATACATGTTAGCTACAGAGCCACTGAATTTATGACTTCAGTGACAATTTGACTATTACCCAAGTAGGAAATATCCCCTCTGGATTGAAGCCTCACCTCTGGGAATTTCTCCCGGATTTCCCGGATCCGCTCACCCTTCTGCCCAATGATGGTCCGGTGGAATTTCTGCTCAATGATTAGGTCCTTGGTGCGTTCATTTTCCTAACGAGAACAGAGTTTACAGCCAGCGTTCAGCAGGACAGCCACACACTTTCGTTCACCAGTTTGCTGCCTGACAGTTTACTTGCCACACTGTCCCTCTTTTCTCCCCTAGACAAAATTCACTCGAGGCTGATAGAGGAGGGGTAGCCAAGGGAACAGAGGAACACATCTGTGAAGAGGAACTCGCACTTGTCATGAGATACCCAAATGCTTGGTGGGCGAGGGGCACACACTTGCGCCAGAAGGTTACGAGGGAACATGAGCCCAAACCCTGCAGCCTCCCAAGCATGACATCCTACTCACCATACGGGAAGCGAGTTCCAGCAGCTCTTTCTTGGCCTGTTGGACCCCCTGCGGGTCTCCTTCAATTCTGATCAGGTTGCTCTTCTCGTTGTCCGGGGGAATGCGCACAGACACCTTGTAGAGGTCCTTAATCCTGTTAACTTCAAGGCAAGGACTGTGGTGACACAGTGTGCTAGGCCAAGACTTGGAAGCAAGGCACCCTGATTATCACTGCTCAGAGGCTGCTTAAGAACTAAACCACTGAAACAGGTCAAGTGCCTCTTCCCCCTGGAGTCCAGCAAGAGCAGTTCTGTGCCACACAAGAACCTGTGCAAGCAAATGCTCTGGCACCTACAGAGCCAATTGTTCACTTGCCAGAGCGAGGCATGTTTCTTCCCCAACAGCACCACATTTAGATCAGAAGATGACCATTCATTTCTAATCCCAAATTGGTTTATTTGGAGAAACTCATTGAGCAGATTTCCACTATCCCCAGTCAGCTGCTAAAATGTAATTCACTACAGCAACTTCAAAAAAAAAACCAAAGAATGTGCAGGTGGGATTAGAAAGGCACCCCACTTACTGTTAGCTCCATTCTTGCCAATGAGGTGTCGGTGGAATTTGTGGTCAACGTTGATTTCTGCATAATCCATCCGGTTGATCTACAAAGAATCGTACAGGGCTAGGTAGGGAGGCCACCACGACTCCTGTCTTGTGCCCTACGTAACTGTCTACCGCCAGCACGGGCACTAGCTCTCAGGCAGCCAGCTACAAGCACTCCTCCTGCTTTAAGCAGAGCAGAAGCACTCCTCTGGTTTGAGCTGAGAGTACTGTGCCTGCAAAACATTTAAAGAGACTTCTATGCCTCTCCAGCTACGACTGGAAGAGAATCCTTCCTTCTCTGCATCAAAAGATTTAAGACCCTGCTGATTTCTCAGAATGCTATGGATGAGCTTTGTAACCAAGGGCATCATCCACCTGCCACACAACTTGTCTTCTGCAAGTTCTGTTAAGCATGTCAAGACGTCATATGGACACGATACACACCTCACCATCTCTGCTCGGTCGCCCCTTCTTCCCCCACTTTCTTCTCATCTACTGGAACCAGTAACACCAACTTACCAGATCCTTGACCATGACTTCAATCTGTTCCTGAGCCACATTCACATCTTCTGTAGGTCCTTCCAAAGTGATTTTATCCTCTCCTTCCGTGAATTCGATGTGAACCTTTAGACACAATGAATCCAGTAAGAATTTTCCAAGATACAAGCCAGATCAGTGCTGTTAAGCCAGGCCTACACCATGAACCCCTGCCACGAAGAGATGGTTTCCTTCCCACAAAGTACACACACCATGCCCATGGTTTCAGAAGCAGATAACTCACAGTTCTGACCGTATCAGTGTCTAGAGCCCAAGGATGTGGAGCTGTCCTGGAGTCTGCAAGGGCTTTGGAGAAGTTACTCATCTAGCCCTTCTCTAGACATCCTCTAACTCACCAGGGAGAAGCCTCACTGAAGCCAGCATTTGCAGGTATCCTACTACATCAATTCTCCAAACAGTACCACACAAAGCTTCCTCTGAAGGGCTCAACCCATGAGAATAACATAGGATGAGTAGTGTTTGCAGCAGTATAAGAGAGGCTCCCCTTAATATTAAGATCTGTCTCGTTTCCTCCCTGGTTCCATCCACGCTAAAATACATCTTTCTCTTCTACAGAGCGATCTCGACTAAACCATATTCCGCATCGGAGGGTGCTAAGCTAACACGCTCATCCATACCTTTGGCATCTGCTGAGTTATTTTGGCCAGGTTTTGTCCTTTCTTTCCAATAATGAAACGATGAAGCCAAGAGGGGGCAGAGACCGAGGAGACAGTAAAACTGTTGGCCTGAGAGACAGAAAAACAGAGCAGCTGTTTGATGGACAGACTGGAAGAGGGATTCACAAATTTCAGTTCCAATTGCCACAGTGCATCCTCAGGATGACTTCAGAGCTGCATTTCTAACAGCCCAACAGAGACCATCTGCCCCCCAAGCCCCAACACCTATCACTCCTCATGGATGCATCTTTAAGGAGCTTTCAAAGGCAGCCTAACCCCGTCACTACCTTTGCATAGACTTCAGTCAATGCTTGCCCAAGCTTTTCAGGCTCGCCTCGCAGTATCACCGTCTCCGAGCTACTGTCAGTGGGTGGGATCTCGACAGAGACTCCAGTTTTCTCCAAGATCTCCTGCAGGGAATTCCCCTTGGGGCCGATGACATACTTGTGCTGGGACTTCTTCACCTCCACTGCAATGGTAGTAGTCTTCTTTTTCTGTAGGGGCAGAGGCACTGGGGCATCAATCACAAGGGGGCAGGGAAGGACGAGAGTGAAAGGAAGAGGCACAAGATGCAGTGAAACTCTGCACCCAGGAGAGAGCAAAGCAAAGGTAAGCACAGTGGTTCTGCAGCACCCCAGCACCCTTTGGGCCCTGCCTACAGAAAGCTGTGTGCACAGAAATTCACAGGTGAAGCACGAATATTCTGTGTCAGGGTCCCTGGGACAGACACATGGTCATGGAAGAGACCACATACATCTGCCCCATCCCCCCCTGCACAACAGGGCTCAACACCCAGCTGTCCCCTGGGCAGTACTGTAATGCAACACCATGGAGGCTACAAGCTGATCATCTCTGTTGAAATCCAAACTGGTACAAATACAGACCTAACCACGAGGAAAAACAGCCTAACAACCCATCACCAAGGATATTCACAGCTATGTTGGCTGTAGAAAATAAACTGGAGTGAAATTCACTCTTCAACAGCTTCTACTTAGGTAGCAACTTTGATAGTGTCCGCTGGGCACCCCTGCAGACTTCACATGCCGTCCTGCTTAGTGGCATCTGTGCGAACAAGAGCCAGGGCACCTCTTCGTGCTCTGCTAATTCCCACTACATGGAAAAGCGACAAATCTGTCACCTCCCTGGTAGCAGCACCCCAAATCCCACCCTGCTGAGTGAGGAAATGGTAAGATCCAGGGCCATGGACTGCAAGGGCTGCTGAGCCAGAGCTGACTTGGGGAGGATGCAACAGAGGGATGCACGAAGTAGAAGAAGAAGGGAAGAGGGACTATGTGTGGGTGGGGGAAAGATGGGAAGCTTTATGGACCATCCATACCTTCTCCTCATAGATCTTCTTAACACGAGCCACGGCCTGGGCGAGCTGCTCCTTTTCTCCTGTGAAGACTATCTCTGTCTTGTTGACGCTGGGTGGAGGAATGTTGATGCGTGTCCCTGTGTCCTGCATGAGCTCGCTCACCAGCTTGTTGTAAGGGCCAGCAATGAAGGGGTGATACACTTTTTCCACGTCCAGCCGTTCCACAGCACGCTTATCCTGGAAGAGCCCAGAACAGACCTCGGTGGGAACTGCCCTCATATTCCAGTTTCTGCCAGGCATGGCCAAGTTCCCAGTGCTGTCCTGCCTGGCACTCTGGCCCAAGCACCCTTTTCAGTTTGCAGGCTTGTAGTTCTCCGTCCCTTTCAGTCTACAAATACTGCTGTCGCTGCTGCTGATTTATGCTATTCACCTCTGTAATCTCCTGCCTTCCCTCCGCTGGCACTTAATATGGTTCGCTTCGAGTATGAAACACACTTATCTGACTTCAGAAAGGGACACGATGGAGTACCAGAAGTTGCAGAACCTGGCAGCGGTGCTCATACAGCCAGCAGCACAGTATACGGCACCGTTCAGGCTAACGGAGTAGCCACTGACTGTGGTCATGGTGGCTGCAAACATCTAATATACCACGGAGAAGCAAAGTGGCTGTCCAGCTAATGCCTTGAGACAGATCACAGTACTGAAGTACCTGCTCAGCAGAGATAAGCAGGATCTCGTGTCGGGCCTTCTCAATCCCTTCTTTAGTGCCGGTGATCTTGATCTGGTTGCTGGGGTCATCTGGGCGGGGGATCTGGATTTTGGTTGCAGTTTTGAGCTCCAGGTCCTGCAGCTTCTCGCCATTCTTTCCAATGACAAAACGGTGGTGCTCCTTGGGGATGGCAACTGTCGCTGAAGCCTGCAACACAAGAACCAAGCATCTGTGAGAACCCTTACCCGCACCGGCAGATCTGCAGGAACAGAGACAGGGAAAGCAAGTTGGATGCTGCTTAGCTGTACCACTGAGGAGCAAACGCAATGCCTTTCCAGGACATTCTGTCAGAGGACTGATACTGTACCAGAACAGTAGAAACACAGTGCCTGTGTAGCACCTTCCCCTCAAAACCCTTCTGTTTGCGCAGGAGTAGTACTGACTGAGCAAGGGCGCAGACAAGGGGGAGCCTATCCTGCAGTGTAAGACACCGGAGCAGTACCAGACAGCAACTGAGATGATGGGTCATGGGTGGAGTTTATCTGAACTCTGACATCTGCTGCCAAGGCTACGGGGAACGAGACACACAGCCTGACACCTAGGAAACAGAAATTCAACACCAGAAACCTATTCCAGCAGGCAGACAGCTAGGAGATGCTTACAGCTACTAGGTACTAAGGTGTCTTCGATGTAGCACATGCTGTTCCTGGGACTGCTTGTAGAAGGCCCCTCTTGGAAAAGAGATCCCAGGAGCTTCTCACAATCTGCCATTAAAAGGCTGGTTTGTAACAGGGATTCCTACTTCTACCCTTCTCACTTTTTGCTGCCCTGGTAGCTTACGGTTGCTACCATGCTCTTGATGCCTGCGAACATGTAACTCTTGACAGTAATTACACACTTAAAATTCAAGCTACAATGGGGGAGGGGGGAAGGGAAATCAAAAAAGATCCCTTGGCGTGACTCTTCAACTCTGTGTCCCTGTACTGAAGCCAGCCAAGCCTAGGAGAAGCTGGGAACACAGACACACCTCTCAGACCTGGGGCCAGGGCAGCAGGAGGGATATTTGATGACAGTGGGTCATGGATCTGTGGCAGTACGACCTGAACTACTTTTTCAGATGTACATTATGTAGGGTTTGTCCCTTTCTCTTCCCTTGGGCAGGGTATGACACATGGGCTGAACAGCACCAAGCAGACATGACATTAACTATTTCATTAACTACCTTTGACGTTACACTTTAAAGCACACTACGAGACGTGGCTGTGATATATCCTCACAAGAACTACCGTCCTGATTATGAACTCAAGAATCCGAAGGTATGAAATCAAAACCTAGAAGACTGAAAGCAGAAGCAACTGAAACAACGGGACTGTGACTCCTTACCACTGCGGCTTATGTTACACAGCCCAGAACCCTGACCTGAAGCCTTCAGCTTTGACTTCCTCTTCTCTCCTTTCTCCCATCCCTCCACATTCTCCTCTGAAGGACTTCAGAGGAAGCACAGTCCTGTTCTTCCACACTACCAGCTTTGTGTGAGGAGCCTGCACCCCCTCTGGCACCAACACCTCAGCACAAAGTCACTGTTGGCAATTCAAGTGTTCAGAGATTGTAGACTCCGCCCTTCGTGCAACACCATGGCCTGTAATTAGCTTTGAACCCTATTTTAAGCCTCATTTCCATTCCAAATTGCCAATTGTGTGCTTTGAAAATATATGGCAAAGCTGAATTAGTCATCTAATAACACCTCTTTGGCTTATAAGCACACACACCCAAGGGTCTCAAAGCATTTGCGAGTGTTGGGGAAGAGCAAAGATGCAGTGAGAAACAGTTAGGTGCCCTCACCTGAGTCTGCAGCCGAGCGACAATCTCCTTCCGAGCCTTCATGACTGCTTCCAGCTTGCCAGAGACCATGATCGAAAGGCCCTGGTCCTTTGCGAGAGACAGCTCCAGGTGAGCTCCTGTCTTCTGCATGATGTCAAGGCAGATCTTGGCCTGCTCGCCTTCTCCAAACTGATTCATGTCCTTGTATTTCCTCTCCTCCAGTGGCACATGAAACACCTGCCCAGCCACGGGACAGACAAAAGAAGGGCAGAACCAGCCGTCAGTATGTGTCTGATTGCCAGCACCTCCCTCTCCCACTGCCACACAGGACTTTACTGGCATGCTAAGCTCCCAGGTTGGAGCAATCCGTCAGCCTTCCCAGAGGAGACACCAGCTGTGACCAGGGAAAGCGCGACAGCACTGCAGCAGGCAGTCTGTCCCACACAGGGTGTCCTCCTCAAGTATGTGCTACGGGGGGGGAATATTTCAATGGATTAGCACTCACTACTCGAATTCCACAACCCTCCCTTCAGGCCTGCCCCAGCTATTTGTGGAACAGGGATGCAGAGCTTTATCTGGACAGTTTTCCAACACATCCTTCCCCTCCAGAGCAGTCCTAGCTCTCAGCTGCAGTCTTCCTCGTGCCCCAGGGTAAAGTACAGCAAAGAGGCTGTCAATCTGACACACTAAGGACTTCATACTCCAGAGAAAGCTTCACTTCACCTACTTTTTGGAGGGAGGTAAGACACCCACTCCCACCAACCTGAGTGATGACAGAAGCCTTTATTGGTCGGATTTTGCTCCAGGGCCCAGCAGGTTCCTGGGCAGCTTCCAAACATGGTGCTTTCTCAGGGAGCGGAGGGAAGGCTTCCTTGTAGGTTGGAGGATCATTCTCTTCTTCAGAGTTTAAAGCTGTAACTGGAATGAAGTGAACAGGGTAAACGAGATGATCTCCCTGCAGAAATGCCCCTATTCACAGGCAGCGCAATTGTATTGAGGCACCACTAACAAGGGAGAGCAAATGGCTTGTGCACTACTATTAATCCTATTAGAGTTATGCTTGTGGAGCAGCCAAGTCTGGAGTACAACTGACCTCAGCACAGTTCAGGCTGCAGTAGATGCCATGAACAACCAGCCTTGTCTAAGCTGGCACTACGGACGATGCAGAAAGTGAATGGTGGCAGCAAACAGCATGTTAGAGCCAACTTTGTCAAGAGGCGCTTAATTAAGGGAGAACAGGCTGAGCAGAAAAGAGGGAAAGGAATAGAGCAAAGCTGCAGGTCAGAAGGGGCTAAGACAAGCATACTCCTTGGAGGAAGGCTATAGTTAGGGTGGAGTCCAGGGAAAGCCATATGTTCAACTCAGTTGCGCACTGGGCCGTGCCAAGTGGGCCACCTCGCAGCTGGAGGATGGGTGCCGGATCCCATCAGCAGGTCAGTTAACAGAGTCATACTGACTCTCCCCAGCACCTGCCTGAGCACAGGAAGGAAATGACAGCCCAGCACACTGATCCCATGAGGCTCCCTTGCAGCCCAGTGCTCACTCTTGCACACGCCCGGTCCCACAGCTGACAGCATCACCAGCCAGAGCTCTGTGAGGGTCTGAGGCTTGCGTCCTCCCGGCCCTGCACTGTGCAGCATCACCACTGAGCTGCTGGTGGTAGAAAGCCAGTTTGGTGGGTCGCCAGTCTAGGAACGGAGAATGCAATGTCTGGGAGGCTGGACGTATGGAGTGAGCTTGGGAACAGCAAGGAACCTTTGCCTGTGCCATCTGTGTTTAGAGGCACATCGCAGGAACCCAACTGTGTCTTCTCACCTTTCACCTGCTGCTGAGCCAGGCCGCTGCGGTGTTCAGCGAAGCTCTCCTGGGTCAAAACTGCCACGGAGCTCATTGTCGACTTCCCACCCACACACAATCCGGGTATGCCACTGGAAGAGACAGAGGTGGCAATGCTACTACCAACGCCACTCAAGAGGCACAAAAGTCGCTCCAGGAAGACAAAGTCTGTGCTATTGAGCACAGTCAGCCTCTTGAAAAGTGTCTACAGGGCCAGTCAGCTGCACAGGTCTCTCGCTGAACCAGACAGGAATTGGGGGGCGATATTTCCTCAGATCACAGTGGTCACCAAAACCAGAGCTCCACACTGAGAAGGCAGAGACGTGCAACCTAAGAAGGCCACTGGAAAGGGGGACACCAGAAGTTGCTAAAGCATATTCTAATTAATCTATCCATTATTAATGGTGTACAACTTTACAGTGAGTATCCAAAGGTCTGGATAGTCAGTGTAAGACCGTTGTATAACCTGGAGAGCAAACAAAAGGGCCCAGGATGCTGCCTCTTCCTGAAACAGTTATTGAGCTGCCTGAACTCCCACTGACTTAGGGATACACTCAGAAAGCCACTCTGATAGCAAGCTCAGCAACCGTAAGATCTTGGGCTCTCCCAAAATAAGAACTTACCAGCTAAATGGTCAGTAGCCAGAGAGTCCGTCCTGTAAGCTGCCCGTTTGTCAGCCTGCCAGCTTTTGCTTTAGAGAGGGGAAAAAAAAAATAGTATTTATATGACTGCTCTAAGACAACAGGAAAACACATCACCCCCGTTACCGTAACTTCCAAAAGAGCACCGCCTGTACTGTGTTTCAAACTTGCACCCTATCCAAAATGTTCTCATACTGAGTCACATCTCGCCATACTTTGTCATGTTTTACTAGAGATACAGGCAACACCACTATCTGCTTAAGCCTCACAGCAGGAAGCCTGGAGTAGCTACTCTTTCATCACAATGCCTACGAGAGCAGCCATCCAGTATCAGGCAAAAATACAGGCAATTAATAACAGATGTGCAAGATAGACATGAAATTTCAGGGTTGCAAGCAAGAGCATCAACATCTAGTCAGAGGAGACTAATAACCTGAAAACCTGCCAACAACACTGCCATCAGTCAGAAGTTAGGAATGTAGTTTAGTGGAGCTTGGGTGAATCAACATAGACGTCCTCACAAACCAAGGCAAACACTCGGGGCTATCCACACACAGCTGCTGGTCAGTCCACCTCTCCGGTTTTTGTTGCAGTAGGATCATGCAGCAAGCAACGAACTCTGTCTTCAGCCCTGAGTCTGCAAGACGGAAGAACACTACCCACGCTAGTCTACATGGACTATTTTAAATGCGTTCACAAGAGGAAACCAGGACAAAAATACGCTCGCTGCTGGTGTTTCTCCTCCGACAGGTCAGAAAAGGCTCCCAAAAAGGGGTGTCTCACATCACACGACGTAACACAGCAGGGGAAGGCGACAGTGGCAGAAGGAAAGAGGGAAAGAACAAGGAGAGCAGTAATGCAACCGGGCCATACAGGCCTGATCTGCACCGCAGCAAAGGCTGGACCGTCTTCCCCTGCTTCAACACGCCTCTTGCCAGGCACAAGACAACACCACCTGCACTATCAATGCAATAGAGCTCGTGTTGCAATTAATCCTGCAACGATCCTCTACTGGGAGGTGGCAGCTACCAAGACAGCCCGCCAAGCTGTCTGAAGCACAGCTGCTGCAGCGTGCAAAGGCTCTGCAAGGCATTTGCTGGTGAACATGAAAGGGTGGCTAGTAATCTGATCTCAGAGACATACCCGAGTTCTCCTCCCTGTCCACGGTTATCCCATGGTGTAAGACGTGGTTACGTGTCCATGGTACACGCTGCCACAGAACCAAGGAAAGGGTGTTAGCAGCATGGCACCCGTCCCAGACTATTTCAGCAAGGCCTGCAGGCTCAGCTGCCCGCTCCTCCAGCCACTGGGTGGCTACCAAGGGTGCCACCACCTCTACCTGCAAACAGGAACGAGGGCAGGAGTGAGAAGTACCCGAGACACCACAAGCAGCTGCCAAGGTCTGGCTAGGGCCTTGCTAAGGGCTGGGATGTGCTTGTAACTCTCACTTCTCAGGAAAGCACCACCTGGCTCCTCTCGCACGTCCCCTGCTCCTTGGAGGAGGAGGGTAACGATGAGAAGTCAGTGAATGACACCCATCATAGCGCCTGCCTGAGAGCCACGACCTCAAGGCACAGCTGCTGGTTTCACTGTTCACACCAGCTGCAGAGATCTTCCCTGCAGCCTCCACCTCAGAGAACAGCTAGACATTCGAAGAGCAATCTAAGGGCAGCATTTAGCCGTATGAATTTCTGCCTCGTCACCCACACAGCAATCTAAGAACAAACGCTCTTCGTCTCCAGTAACCCCACACATCTGGTATATTGTAGACCTTCGAGATTCATCTCTGGCCAAAATCGGAGGCAGCCATCAGAACGGTATTTTAAATGTAATGTCAAAACCAGCAGCTCAGGCATCGCAGCTGGAGCCTACGCCTCCTGGACTTCCCACTTTAGGTTTTGAAACTGAGGTTACAGCTACGTCATGCTAGCGTGTGGCTGACTGGGTCAACAGGTTTTAAACTGTCTACTTTATACACCATCTGTAGGGCCGGCTTTGTGCGCCAAAAGAAAGTTTCAGAAGTCTACAGTGCGCTTAAAGAGAACGAAATCATCCTAAAAATAACCTCCAGCAAGGGCCAGACCTAACCACATGGGAGACATTTGTATGAAGAGAAACAAAAGCAAAGTCTTGAGTTACACTGCCAACACAATCAGTACTTGTGAACAGAATGTCAGTTTTGTGTTATTTAAAACTCCATTTAATAAAAACATCAGCATTTTGTTAATCCAGGTAACTAAGCTCAGATGCAGCTAGGATTGCACACAGCAACAGGGCTGGGCTGGCTGTGACAGCCACTGTCCTCGGTCAGATGTTAGGGCAGGGCAGGGTGATCCCTTGGTAGATCTCTTGGTAGATCTCTTGGTAGACGAGTGGTCACACGTGACAATTTGGAAAACCAGCTGGCTCTCCCAGACGCTGAGGGCCCAGGCCCCTTGGCTCTGGGGGACCCCGCAGGCAGTCAGCTGCTGTGCGGCATGATGGAGTCTCCCCCCTCATCCGAGAGCACAACACGACCGGTGCCTTAGGCACTGCCAGACCTGACCTGTCCCCAGCATCTCCTCCTCCACCAACGCCACGGCCCGCCACCTTCCCCACCGTCCCTTCCTGCTCCCGCCCGCGTCCTCCCGGCCGGCCCCGAGCAGGGCAGGCCCCGGCGGTGCCTCCCGGCCCAGCGGAGCTCCGAGGGGAGCAGCCGGCCTCGGCCAGCGCCTCCCGCGTGTAGCAGGCAGCGCCCGGAGCCCGGCCGTGCCGCCACCGCGCCCCTCGGGGACTGCGCCCGCCTTCCCCAGGACCACGGCAGGGGCACACCGCCAGGGCCAGGCGGAGCGGCGCCCCTCCGCTGCCCCCCTCGCCGTACGAGGCCGAGGCGAGGTCGGGGAGCCGCTGGGCCGGGGCAGGCCAGGCCAGGCCGGGGCGGGCGGCGCCGCCAGCGCCACCTCAGCACTGCCGGCACCGGGGGCGGAGCGGCGCGGCGGGGCGGGGCGGCGCCCTTAAAGGGCCCGACCGGGCCCCACTGTCACCCGCGCCCCCCGCGCGGGGCTGAACGGGAGGGAGCGGCGGGCTCGGCCCCACCGCATCGCTCGTGGGGGAACGGGGCCGGGGGCAGCGGCAACCCCAGCTCGGCCCTCCGGGCTACAGGCCGGCGGCTGCGGCGTCATGCGAGCTGTGGAAAGGTGCTTCCCGAGGGGCACCCAGCAGCAGCCCCCGAACACGGCTCCGCGGCCGCCGGAAAGCTGCCGGTGGCGGCAGAGGGGCTGGGGGAGAGCCCAGGCCTGCCCCGAGTCCGGCGTTGGCTCCTTCCCGACGCCCGTTCGCCCCCGCCGGTGGCCCTGGGAGCGGGCTCGGGGCGCTCACCCCTCGAGTCACGGCAGGAGCGGGGCCGCTCGACCCCCGCCACCCGGGGGAAGGCTGCCGGGCGTTCCGCGGGCTGCTCCGGCGCTGGACGAACGCTCGCCGCCGACCGTTTCGGCTCGTACCAGACGCAAACCCTCCGGCAGACGGGAACGACGTGGAGCCGGGCCGGGCCGCCCCCTCCCCACGCACCGCGGGGCCCAGCGTCCCCATCAGCCGGGCCCCGAGAGGCGCCGCTGCCGGCCGGCACAGCCGTGTGGACACCGGCCGAGGCCCCGGCTCCGGGACCCCCGCCCTCCCCCTTCCCCCAGCGGCCCCCGCCGGACTTTGCCCGGCCCAGCCGGCGGGAAGTTGACCCGGAGTTTCCCGGCGGTAGGAAGCGAGGCCGCGCCGGGCCGTCGTGTGTCCCCCTCCCCCCCCCGCCCCGCCAGCCTCCACGTCGGCGCCGCGGCCCGCGGGGCCGCCCCCCGTGACTCACTCCGGCCGGTGCCCGCTCGCCCGCCCTGCTGGAGAACCGGAGCGCTCCTGGGAGAGCGGCGCGGCGCCCGCCCCGGCGCCTATATAGGCCGGGCCGCTGCCAATCCCCGGCCCGCACGTCAGCGGGACATGCCCCTTCCCGGCGGGGCCGGCCCGCCACGCGTGCCCCGCGCCGCCGGGGGCGCCCCGCCGCGGAGCAGCGGCCCGACCCGGGAGCTGCCACCCCGCGGGAAAGCCCCCGGCCGCCTTCCCGTGAACGGGCTCACGTGCAGACAGTGCCCGCGGCCCGGCGGCTGCGGGAGACGCGAGGGCTGGAGCCGCTGCAGGAACGAGCCCGCTCGGCTGGCGGCACCGGCCCGGGCCCCTCTGCGGGCCCAGGGCGACGAGTTACCGACTTGGCTTGGCTGAGGCCGGTGTCACGCAGGGCGAGCGAGCTGGAGCGGCTCACGGGGGCTCGGGTCAGACTGGAAAGCGGAGGGCAGCGAACAGCCGCGGCTCTGCCCCGTCCCGCAAGGGGAGAGGGACCCTGAGGCTCCAGCACGTCAGCTGTTCCTCCTCCCGCACCGGCAGAGCAGCAGCTCCCCGCTGCTGGCGTTGCAGACAGGAGAAGGGGCAAGGTAAGAGCAAGATTAAAAAAAACCCCCACAAACCACCCGCTCCCACTAAAAAAGAAGCATCCCTCTCCTTAGTCTCTAACTTGGAAACAGGGAAGAGCAAAGGAGGGAGAAGGCAAGCCAGCAAGCACGATACCCTCCTTTCCTGCAGAGAGGATGTTTATTAAAGTTTGTGCAATATAGATGGTTTTAATTATTAGCCCTGCACCCTCAGGGAACTGAGGGGAAAAAAAAGTCACATCAGTGTAAAAATACATGGAATTTAAACTGATTTTTGCATTAGCTCAGTCTCTGCCCATTTTCCTACACAGGATTAGTTTCCCTCATCATTCCTAACTTGCACTCGGTGACTGGTTTTCTCATTCGCGCCGTGCTCTCTCCCAGACCCTCGCAAACTGAAGGCAAGAACCTGCTTTGTAGAGCTCTGGCTGCAGAAACGTGAGGTCTTTGGAGTAACTGCTTTTGGTTACATGCAGTAATTTTGAGAGACAGTCACGTGATATATTTAGGGCAACATGGATGGTATTTACCTTAAGTAAAATTAAGATTACTTACTATTACTGAACTAGAGTAGATTTCTCAGATTTTCCTCTTTGAATCATCTGGCTGGGAGGACATCATTAAAGCACTTGAACCTTTCTGACACAAACCATTTATCACCGTAAATAAAAACACACTTGTGGATGAAATCGGGAAGTATGTTAAAGGGAGAAAGAGAACAGTCATCAAGAGCTGACACCCTGCCCAGGCACCACCATGATCCATCTCCCCCTGCCCCGGCCTCTCCTCAGAAAGTCTGCCGGTCTTTGCGAGGATGCAGGGATACCGCTCCAAGCACGGGGCTGCCGCATGGGAAGGCAGCAACCACTGCTGCCACGTCATATACGCTCCAAGAGCTGGCTCAGGCTCCTCCGACAAAAAACGCCTAAGCTGTGGATGCCAGCAGCACCCGTAAGACACGCGAGCAGGCTGGTGCCTACCGAGACCGAGGTGGCTGAGCTTCGGGGACCTGGGCAAGCCGTGGCACCTCCAGACCTGGGACACTTCTGCTTCCAGGCAGCAGCTAGGAGCGCAGGGGGGTAAGTGGGGACTCAGAGCCTAGTGCCCTGAACCTCACTGGAGGTGCACGATGCTTTTCTGGTGCTTTCACTCCCTCATGTTTATCTCCCCAGCGCAAAGCAACAGCCTCCTTTCAAAGCTCTGACTTCTCCGCATCCAATTAGCTCTGCTGTGGGTAAGTACTTCGATCCCCTGTGCAGGGGAACCCGAGGAGCATCACAACCCCCAGCATCTTACCAAAACACCAACATCCTTCTCCCTCACCTCCCTCTCATTATCTGGTTCAGCAGGGGCCCTCTGTGGAAACGTGCCACCTTGTGCTTATGGGACGACCATACGTCCCTCGCCTGCTCTGTGTAGTGTTGCTGCAGCCACTGGGGTTACAAGGACATTATGGATTTCTGGCCTTCAGCACAGCCTCCTCCCCGCGACTGTTTAAGAGGGAATCTTCCCCGTGTGTTTCTTTAGTTCTTCCTTCGTTTGCAGCTGCAAGTGGTGGAAGGGAAGCCTGCCAGGCCCAGAAGTTACTGGAAAGCCTAACACATCTCACTGCGTGCCACCCTCAAATTATTATTTCTGCTGCAGGAAACCTGTTTCTCCTTAGAGGAAGATCTTCCAGGGGGTAAGAAGGTAGTGGGGAGAGAGCTCAGCATTCCTCCCACAGTCAGGAAGTACAAAAGTGTCCCACACCCAGAGAAACACACATTTAGAGGATGCTAGGATCCCTCTTTCAACCTGCCGCTCCTCCAACATCGACCATCTGTGTCCCACCCCATTCCTCTCCTTCAGTAAGGCAATGAGGCACAGGCCGGCAGGGGCTGCGTGGTGCCTGCTCTGTCTACTTGGCACAAGTGCAATCTCACATGAAAAAAAAAAGATGCTAGTGATGGAGATACGTGTAAAAAGACTCCTCTACAAGCCAGGTGCAGGGGGTTTTGGTGGCTGAGGGGAAAGGAGAAAGAAAGAGGTCCCCATCCTCGTGACAAACACTAACCTGCCCCTCTCCCTCTAGCATCCCGTATTTTGGCAGCATTATGACAGCCCCTGGTTTCATGACTTTCAAGACCAACTGAAAAGGAAGCCTCTCAAAAGAGCACCCATGTGCAACAGAGAGTAAAGGCTGGGGCAATACATAGTTTCCATGGCTTAGCAGACTGGCAGCCCGTATCACCCGTCTGAGGGATGACACAGAAACGGGACCAGGAAAAATACGAAACGCACACCGAGATAAAACTAACACTGAACAGGTTTGGGGTTTCGTTTTTTTGGAACATGTGTTCACCAACATGAAAGCAAAGGTTGAAGAGTTAAGCAGCTTTCCATAATCATACCACCCTAGGACTCTCGGGGAAGAGGGAGGAAAATTTCAGCTCCTTAAACCACTGGAGCACAGACCACAGAAAGGTTGGTCTTTCCTGGCATGTTCACCCTCAGCTGAGCTAGGATTTTGCAAAGGATTTCTTCTAGCCTGTTCTTATTTTCGGTTGTTATAAGAAGTCCCTATTTTTTCTGCCAGAAACTGCAAGCCTTATTTGGAAAGCAACCCGAGTATGCTCCAAAGTGTGTGCTGTGACTTTATTTCCTGTTAAATATAACTCCAAATTTCCAAAACTGTACAAATAAACACCCACAGTACAAAAAGGGCGTTTATCACACACACCAAAATCAGAGGACACCACAAAAGAACTGCCCCTGAAAGTATCTCAGCAGATCCCTCACCAGTGGCATGAGAAAAGAGGTGGGGGAATACTTTGAATCATACTAGAAAAAAGTGGAAGAGGATTCAGGACGCAGGATACTTGTATGCCAGAGGGTACCTGGGTTAAAGCAAGCGAGATAGGCCTCTTGGCTCTAAAGCTATTGCTATGGCTTGCCATGGGATCTTCCAGGAGAATGTTTTATTACTACAGGACAACCTCTACTGAACTGAAATCAAGGGTCAAATGATATCGATCCTTCTGCTAAGAGAATGAAAAAAGTTTCATCATTAAAAAAAATGACTGAACATGACTCCACGTTGCTTATGTCTCAGTGACTTAGAGAGCAGATTTTCTTTATTTGCCCTGAGGAAGGAGACTTCAGGGATGTGCAAAGTCAGGCACCTCTCTTCCCCATTCACGCAACAGTACGAGGAAGAAATGATTCTGTAGGCTAAGTTCTGCCTCTCAGCTGTACTTTGTGCAAGCCCACCATCTTCAGAGGCCCGCTGTAAATACCCACGTAGAGAACTGCTGGTAGGAAAGTTCTGTGCACTGATCCCAACTCCAACCATTCAGTCATGTTGTGAAGAAGGGAGGGAAGGACTGCACGTGTTTGTCTCACACGAGACCTAGGTGGCATAAATAAGGGGTCCCCGGGGAGCTCACCACCACTTGCCTTTCTCCAGGTACACCTACACTGTTTATCGAGGGCAAGTCTCTTACACAAGCAGAAGAGCTGACCAGACATTGAAGGAAGGTGACTAACCTCAGCAGCCCTCTCAGGCCAAAATGGTTGTTTAGAAAACATTTATTTCCTGGGCACCCTGACAATGAAGTTATGTAACTGCCAGCTAGCAAACAATATATGCACTGCCCTTCCTAAACTATGACAGGGTGCTCTATAAAAGGGGCAAGAAAATGGGGAGAACAGAGGTGACTTACTGGTGTGGGCAGTTGTGTGAACAAGTAGCTTCAAGTCCTCTGACTGCAGCAAGAGAAAAAGCTGCTAGTTAAGGAGCAGATATGCACGTTTTACATGGGGACACTGTGAGAAAACTACACTTAGTGCGTTAATGCAGACACACCAGGCAAGAGACTTGAGCTCTACTCTTAGTTTTGCTGCTGATTTGCTGTATGGACGGGTGAAATTCTCTCGGTTACCCTGGCTGTGCACACAGAGCAGTCTTGCTTTACTCTGTGGACTCATTATTTCATTTCAGGTTGTTCAGAACGCTGCAATCCTTGGATGCCAGGTGCTATGAAAAAACAAATGCCATTTCAGGGATGAGGAAGTAAGTCAATGGACAGTTTAATAAAATCAATCCAAAAGCAAAGCACAAGGAAACCACAGAGGACAGGTCAGTCTCCCCTTCCACTTACACTGGGAGAGAAATCTGATTATTTAACACGAACTTGGCTTTCAGGAGAAGTAAGGATTTCAAATAACCAAGATAAAATGTAATAGATAAAATGGAATGAGATGAAAACAGAATACCTTCAGACCAAGAATGACTGAGGTGAGTTTCCCACATGTATGTTGGAGATGGTTACAGGCAAATTTATGAATTGAAAAGGTTGTCAAAGTAGAAGCAAACTTCAGGTTCTTAGCCTTGGGGAGCCAATAAACACTCTGAAAAGGAATACTTTTTAAACATGAGGGGCAAAGTGAAATACATTATCTTCCTGTGTTGCTTTACAGTTTCACAGTAAAGCAAAACGCTTGTCTCCAGAACGGGAAAAATAGATTCAGAAAACAAAGATTCACGATATATTGCCTGGAAAGTGGCAATAGTGGCATAAGTGAAAGAAATCACAGAAATTCAGAACATCTGACAATGGTCTGGAGGTCCAGGTCTCTAGTCCAACCTACAGCTTGAGGCAGGGTTGGACCAGGGGGCTCAGGGCTTTCTTCAGTCAGGTCTTGAAAACCTTCTAACAGTGAAAAAAGTTTCTAACTTGCAGTCAGAACCTTTAATTTCTATTTTGGCTCTTTATGCTGATCTGAACTTGCTTTTTAATTGAAATCACGCCACACCACGCTCACCACAGGCAGGTGCTTTCAGAGCCGTGCAGCAGCACTGCTCTCTGTTCAACCTGCACTGCAGGGAAGAAAAAAAAAAGATCTTCCACAAATAATTAGCTGAGAGCTACTTCCCAAAGCCTGCCTGGATACTTGCAGATAAATACCAGAGTTACCCACAAAGCCAGGATTGCGGAGATAGTGCAGAACAAAGCACAGGCTGTTTCCTTTCTGTTCTTCAAAAGGAAACTTTCAGTTCACCCTCTTTTGGTGACTGGCTTGGAGTTTTTGTTTACCTTTTCAGTGTCTCTTGTTCCCTCTCCCTTGGCAATTGCAATATAAAATGAACACGTGGCATATTTTTTTTTTTTCAGAGATGTTGCCAGAAGCTCTCCTGCACTACATATCAGGTAACTTGGAAAGGCAAGGGACTTGCAAGCCCTAAAGTTATCCTTTTTCACATTATCTGTCATAGGTTTAGAAAACTCAGAGCTGACTGTGTCCCTTAGCTTGAACATGTCCCCATGCTCCCTGAGACCCTCCTTACGGGTACTCTTACACTGACGTTTGACAGGGCAGAAATTAAGGATCTGCTTGCAGCAGTTTATAAAGATGACAACCACTTCTTTCCACAGAGGTATATATTTAGGTAAATAGATAGAGCAAATGGAAAAGATTTAAGAGAAGTGGCAAAGGAGATGCCCCAAATGTCATTTTTCAGGGGGCCAATGTGCAACTTAAGCATGAAAATGATAAACACTTATTTTTGTCTTTTATCCTGCTTAAAGACTTTGATTCTAGGTATTGTACAGAAAAACCTGAATAAGGCTGTCCACAGCTCTCTGAACAGTTTTAAAGATTCCTCAGTTATTAATGTTTATTGGGTAACAAAGACTTAAGAGAATGCCAGAGCTCCATTTTTATAAACTTTCTATGTGCTCTGGTATGTTTTCCTCCAAGTTCCAGTTCCCCAAGTCACACGGCTTCACAAGATTCTCCAATTTTGAGGGTTTTTTCTTTTCTTTATTTCTATCTTCCAGTTACAGCAAGCAATTTGAAAATAGGACCCAGAAAAGTTATCATTACCGTGACAAACAAAACCCTCCAAAGAATAAAATAATTAAACTTACAGGGAGGAGGCTAGTGCTTTGTTTGGAGAGTAAAGGAGCAATTTAAAATTGGGGAAAAAAAATTCCCCAGTTTGGCAAGAATTCCTAAGAAAAGGCATTAAAGATCCGATTCCAACTGCTACTTTTTACCAGCAGTGACAGGACCCTTGCTATTTAAGCACAGCCTTCCCTTTGTCCTATTCATAGCACATGCAACAGGGGCTCAACATATCCACAGACAAGCACTAATTCCTAATCTCTACTAGGCCAAGCAAAAGGCTCTTCATGTGTTAGACAGAATTACATCACGGTGATCTAAACTGACAGTGAAAAAACCAGACAGTCTTCTCTTCCAAATCTGCAAGGCCACTCTAAGCCTGCTGTGAAAGAAAGGAGAGAGAGAGATAGCGAGAACTCAGAGTAAAACTATTTCCACTAATTGTTCTAATATTATTTTACACTTAAAATCTCTTTTCATAACTGAATCATTTCCAGTCCCACCCTGGTCATCTTTGGGCTGAACTAGAAGGGTACATGTGCGATTTCAGGTACAATTTTTTGCTACGATACATCACGTTGTACAGTCCTCCAACCACACTGTTACTGTCTTTTGGAATAACAGGACAGTGCCCTGAGCGATACCAGTTTTCCAATAAACTAGAGGGGTTAACATTTCTTAAGTTTCCAAGAACTTCTAAACTTCTCTGAATACTCACTGCTTGCTCTTATTTTCAGCCACAACTCTGCACAACTGCATCAACTCCGTATTTTAATTTCACAAAAGTATAAGAGCAGGTGTAGAACTTTAAGTTTCCTCAATGCTACTTAACCAGCTCTACTTTTAAGCAAGTCACAGATCTACAGCTTGCTATTCTCCAGAGGTTTCAAGGGTCATAGAATCATGGAATGGTTTGGGTGGGATGGGACCTTAAAGACCATCTAGTTCCAACCCCCCTGCCACAGGCAGGGACACCCTCCACTAGACCAGGTTGTTCAAAGCCTCATCCAGCCTGGCCTTGAAGACAGCCAGGGATGGGGCATCCACAGCTTCTCTGGGTCCTAAGACTGTGCACCTAAATCCCAACAGGCTATACTAGCAGCTGCTGACGTATTAATTTTAAAAACAAAAGCATATGCATCAACAGGCCAACCATGGCATATTCCCATCCGTACTCTCACCCTGTCTGCTCTGTGAGTTGTTTGTCTCAGCTTTCCTTGATTTCAACCGCTTCAACACAGGTTTACACTCAGCTTTATCACTTGACCAGAGATAGCAGGCAACTTACTTTCTACTGTGCAATAAAAACAGTCTGGGCCTGGCTCACAAACAGCAGAGCCCCCACTCCTCTCTCTGTGAAGGGCAGGGGAGTTCAGACAGCCCAAACCATTTCCATTGCCACCAGAGACACACCACACACACCCCCCCCCCAACTCCTCACCCAAGGCTGCAGCTGGGGCAAGCAGCAAGTCCATTTCTATCACTCCTGGCCCCTTGCCCACTGGGGTGTTCTCTGCCAGCAGGGAAATCTTCCTGGCATTAACTCTGACCCTTACTCTCTTTCTTCCTAACTCAACCCATGCACCCATTCCATGCCTAATGTCCCTGTTCCTGACACCTAGGCATGGTTTGTTGCTCATCTGTGGCAAATACCCGGTTGATTTTGTGAAATATCCAGTTGAATTCTCAGTGCCAGAAAAGCTGGGATAGACAGAAACACAGTACTGGGAACAACAGAAAGAGAACCAGCAGGTGGTACTACTGCAGGCGGTACCACCTGAGTGGAACAACAGCCGCTAAGGGGTTCAGCATTCCCCTGAAAAAAGACCTTTGCTGATTTTTCAGACACCTCACTGCCAAATGTTTGAAACACTGGTCAGTGAAAATAGCGAGGGTGGCTGAAAAGGGACAGGGGAGTGATGCCCACACTGCTTGCCAATACCCTAAACCAAACCTGACATTTGCATGGTGCAGGAAGATTATTCCAGTTATCCAATCCACAATAAAAAATATGCCAGACTTTGCTTTAAGAAAGCTAGCCATACCCACTCATGATATTTACTGTGAGATATGCACTGGTAACTTTCCCTTAAGCCCAGAGTCCGATACGCCTTATCTCCTGGCCGGTGTACAGGTCAGACAGCACTTTCATGGGCTTTGACAGATAACACCAACAAGCAATTACCTGCTTAATAACAGAGGGAAAAGGCTGGATCCTGCCACCACCAAGCTGAATAGCAGCAGTCAAAACATGACAGAGTTCCTCGTCTTTCCTCCTTAAAATCCAGTTAGTTCCTGGGATATCGGACTACTAAATGCATAGCAACAGCACACAAGTATCAACAGTCACGGTATCAGCACTCACTTGCAGAAATTTTCATTCACAGGTAGTTCTTGGGCAGGTGCACACACATCTCATATGTGTGGATGCTTTTACCAGAATCACCCTGATTTGTGATATACATTTATATACAAGTCACTTGTGGAATTCTGTTTGTTGGTTTGAGGATTTGTTGTTGTTGTTGTTTGGATGTTTTTCTTCTCTTCCATTAATACTAAATACATTTATCAGTTCCATCCCCAAACTTTTCCCAAATGGTTCTCTCTCACCAGTGGAAAAAAACATCTTTAGAAAGGACAACAAAACAGTTCCAGACCCTGTGCTGCTGAAAGTAAGAGTCTGGTACGACTTCCATTTTGTGTCAACAAGTAAATCCATTTTACTTTGCAGTTAAACAGCGACATTTAAGGGAGGTCGCATGAATATTACCGTGCTATTCAATCCTCTCAAAGGCAAAACTTTTTCCTGTGAATCATCATTTCTTGGTGTCTTGCAGCTATCGAACCGATCCCTTCCCTTCTTCCAACGCTGTTTTTCCACTGCAGTTAAACTCGTTACGATTTCCTCTAACCGAGCCTTTTGTGGTCCATCTTTTCTTTCAGGTTTCTCCCTGGTTTTTCTGCCCGCTGCTTTGCAAGCGCCTCTTTTGTGATTCCAGCTGGACATAGCTCCTTGCTTCAACCCCTGCTCCTCACAAAAAGAGTGACATGCTTCTGTCGCTGCCTCAGCAACCCAGCCAGCTCCTGCGGCACGGGCAGCTGTGGCCAAGGTCAGCCCTCTGCACCCACTGGCCCCTTTGGCTCTGCTCAGGAACCTGCTCCTGGCACCGGAATTGTCCTTCACCGGTCCAACAATTGCCAAAAGCACAATTAAACAGACTTCACTGAGGCAAGAGCATTGCTAGGACCGTAACTGTAACGACAAGTTTTTCTTACCCCCACCAACCACCACTACCATTTTGCTTTGTTCAGTAAGGAGAAATCCAACTGGCTTTCTTATACACACACACAGCCCCCGCCTTCTTCGCAGAAGCTATCTATCAGCCCTCCCCAAAACACGGAACACACAGTTACAGTACACCCAGATGAAACCAACTGGGGTATTCAATCAGCTGAAGAAACGAGCACTGAGGTACAAATGTACCTACATTATTTACATGCTTATATATTTAGTAATAATTTGCAAAATATTAGTAGCTATCTTCAAGGCTTGAAAGATCTGTCAGATTCAACAAAACTGAAGCAGTTGTGAGAGACAAGTGATGTCTAACAGCAAGTGCAAAGAGAAGTACCTATTAGATGGCAGCTGCTAGAACAGATACTCCTATTTCTGAGAGTATCTGGGAAAATATCAGAGCTTTTGTAGGTAGAAACACCAGCCATCACCTAAATGAAGGAAAAAAGATCATACACAAGTTTTCTTTGAAACAAAATAAACCCAGAACACCCCTCCAAGCCTGACTACTTTTCCTTGTTAGAGTTAAAGCCTTAGACACATCAATCTTCTGGCAACCCGAAGTCTTCTGTACACATAAAAGTATCTTCTATGATAAAATATTCTAAATAAAGACACTTTTCCCCCTGCTTTGGCTAGAACTTTTCCTCCTTGTTTACTGATGTATCTTCTTTTCAATCCGATTCCCTGATGCTCTTCCACTGAAGTCACACCAGGAGAGCTATGGAGCAACATTACTTCATGGAAGATGAAGAAAATGGTCAGTATTCAGCATGCACGGCTTTTTCCATGTAAGATGGTAAAGTAAATAACGAGATTTTAACAGCAGATTTTTAGGACATCGACAGCCTTTCTTCTAAAGGACAGCTAAATATAAAGCCACATGTGGAATTCTCTCAGGTATAATTCCACACCCAGGATAAGCCTGTAATCCAAAATTACTCTTCCAAAACTAGGCATTTCTAAGGTACAAAGTACTCTTGAAACAAGGCCTGAACTCAGGACACTAGACTCCTGCTTCAGTTACCAGCCTAGCACCAGCACCTGGGGTCCGGAGACCAGCTCTCTCTGTGTCTCTCGAGCTGCTCCACGACCCCTGCCCCAACAGGCCCCACTGACCAGCACCCTCCTTTCCGCTCCAAATGCAGTCTCACGGCCCATAATAAATACCACAGCCTCCTGGTAACGAGGACTCTTCTGGAAGAGCTTCTAGACCAAAGCCCTAGAGAAAACAATAAGCAAAACAAAAAGCCACCAGCAAACCCCACCACACTACACAACCCAACGCAGTCTTCTTTCAAGGTTAGGGTAATTAGAAGGAGGAACAGAGGTCTGATCCTGCAGCTGGGTTTTACTTTCCTATCTCTCCCTTATCTGTTTTCATATTCTAGTACAAATAACACCTACTTCGTTCTTGCGCAGACCCACGTTGCAAAAGTTTTGCGGGCTCTGGGCCTCAGTAACGTGCTCTTGGACAAGTTAGACTCGTTACATCCTGGGTGAACGCGACTTTCTCAGCCCACATCACAAACCCCTGTTGCAACTTCTTCATGGGGCACGTCTTTGTCAAGACTGTAACGCTGCAGAGAGGAGGCTGTAAGTGTGCTCAGCCCACAGGGCGCTCAAAGGCTTGTATTCCTTGGTACCGTGTCTTGCCAGCCTACCCTTGGGTGCCTGGGTGCCAGCCTATGCAAGGGTGAAACGGAATGAGCTGTGTAACTTCTCTCTCTGTCTGCAAGGAAAGTGCGAAGGCAGGTTCCAGACCCTGTCTTCACCCCTTGCTGGTTTCAAAACGCCCATGAGGACGCTTGCCAGAGTCTTGCTAGTTTGCTTTAAGGTTCATTTCATAAGCTCAGCACAGTATGGGCCCAAGGATTTCCTTCTGTAGAATTCCTGAATCCAGAATAGAGTTGAACCATTTTTGAATGACTTTTTTTTAAAGAGAAACATTTTTCCATAAATCTGATATTCTGCAGAAACCCACAGCTCAGGTGGTCACATACCCTCCCAGTTACGGCACATGCACTTTTTCAACCACACCCCTGCATTCAGTTTGAACAGCACGGACTGGTCTCGGTGCCACCGCTGACAGCTCCAACGGCCTGACTGGGAGCAGCCTGGATGAATTACCTGAATTCTCAGAGCAGCACAACCCTAAGTGCATTTGTACCAGCTTAACGTGCTTCTACCCACAAAGGGGAGAGTATGTTTTGGGAACGGCGCTGTCAGCTGGAATAGGGTAACTGATAAAACACCCCAATTTTCTTTGGAGAGGGGTGAAGTGTGCAGGCTGGCATGTCTGGGATGGCTCCTCATGCTGATAACAGCTGCAAAACCCAAGGTTACAGATGTCTCTTCTAGGAGACCATAATGTCTTCAGAAGCAGCTTAGTGTGAACTGGAAAAAAGACTACCTGCTGGGCTACGGACGGCTGCCCTATCTACCAAAAATAAGTTACCGTTGTTACCATTATGCTATACAGCACAATTACGTTAGGGTCCAGGTCAAGAGGAAATCTCTTCCCTTTCCCGCCTCCTCTTCCTTGATCATCCCAAAGTGAGACCAATGGAAAAGCAGGGAACATAAGAACCTTTAACACATAAGAAGTACCGTCACAATCTTTTCACCTTTTCAGGCAGAATTGCAGGAGAGAAGGGAAAGGAGACAAGAAGAAATCAGCTTTGCTTGCAACAAAGGAGGAGACAGGAGTATGTGTCACTATCAGGACTGAGACACCAGCACAATTTATACAGGACAAACACAGAGCAATCGTTAACTGCTTCTTAGACAATGGTCTTTGGGGAATGTGTCTAGGCTTACTGTACCTTGCCACAGTGGCAAAGCTCAGACTAGATGGTTACAGTCTCTTCTACTCTGCATTTACTGTTACCTCCTCATCCAGCGAGAGCTTTTCCTGTACCTGTCATTCTGATCTGTGAAAAATTACACTACTGTGGACTTATCTGGAAGGAAGAGGTTGGGGGTTTTTGTGGCTCGAATACGTGGGTCGCCTTGCCTACAACTTCAGCCACGCTGCGTGAAAGTCCATGTACAAACGGGAAGACTGTTTTTTCTACCAGCTTAAATCTAAACAGGCAAAGGGTTGAAGATACAGAACTTCAACAGACACAGCTACAAATCACGTTACTGCTTCCTTTCCTGCTTCACCTCTGATGTATATGCCTGTATGGGAGGAAGGGATATCCAGTCCACCTACGAAACAATACTTGGAACATCACTTTCCAGTCCAGTTTGGGAGAGGGGAAAAAAAAACCCACAACCCACCAAAAATATTATACTACCCTGATAAATGGTCTTCTAACTGAAAACAATTACACAGCATTTGAATAGTAACAGTATGAAAAATGGAGACTAAATCATCAGGCAGAAGCTTCACATGCCTTATTAAACAGGAAAGATGCAATAAAGCAATACAGCACACATTAGTGAGCAGAATTCTCTGTCATTACACTGCACTATAGAAGAAATAACTCCTCCAAACTCCTTGGGACTGTGAACACCTCCAATCTTCACTTCCCAGCCAGAGAGTTGCGAATTTGGATTCAAATTCTGAACTAGAGCTGTGAATTCAAGGACCTTGGCTCATCTCATCAGTTACGGGTGAACGGCTGTCGCTATTACTAGGATTCCCAGCATGACCGGCTCTCTTGTATCTTGCCTTTCAGTGGAAGGAATTGCTCTTGCCAGCTGGGAATCCTTTCCACTGTTTAGGGAAGGCCAGTGTGGGAAGCCCAATTTAACATGTCAAGCCACTTCAGCTATAGCCAAGCTGGGCCCAAGGACCATGAACTCCCCATACTGAGCCCCCTTCATTTCTGCTCGATCGCTGGATCACCCTCTTCTACAAACACCCTGCGATAAAACCACACGGCGAGGCCGGAGAGCATTCAACGAAGAGGCAGAATTTCCTCTCTATCACACCGAGACGGCTGTACCTGAGGAGCCACGGGCGAGGCAGAAACCCTTCCCCAGGGCGGCCCGTGACCGCGGCCTCACCTTCCAGGCCCACCACAGCCGCCTGTGACACTCAAACTCGACCTCTAGGAGCCCAAGGCAGACTGGGCCTCGGGACATCGGTCGGCATGTGCCACCATGCCGGGGGAGACAGGCGGCCGCACCCGTGGTGTCACGGCTGGAGGCCTGCGAGCCCCCCTCAGCCTCCGTTCCCCCAGGGGCGGCCCAGAGGCAGGGGCGGAGGGCGGCCGCCGCAGGGCGGGGATGCGGGGCATGACTCAGGCTTTTCTGTCCGCTCCCCGGCCGGCACCGGAGCGCTCCCCGGCCGCATCGCGCGGCGGCCGCTGGCAGAGGGCGGGCAGCGGGGGAGGCCGGCGGTGGGCCCGCGGGCGGCGGAAACGCGCTCCCCACCTCGAGGAGGGCGGGGAGGCACCCCGGCGGCACGTGGCCCACCCGCACCAACCGGAAGGGCCGAGACCATAGAGCACAGCCGGGCGCTCGCTAGACACTCCGCCTGCGGAGCCCGTCTCTCTGCTGCCGCCATCTTGCTGGAGGCAGCGGAACCCGCCCGGCCGCAGAGCCGGGCCCGCGCCCTCCTCCCCCTCGCTTGAGGCGTTCCTCACTCCCCGCCGCCCTCCCGCGCGGCCGGTGCCACCGGGCGCCGGGACCGGCTTTTACCTCTAGTAGGCCCGCAGCGAAGCCTATGCTGGGTACGAGGCCGAGGGGCCGGCCGCCATCTTGGTAAAGCAGAGGGATGTGCGCGACCGACCAACATACGGGTGGGCCCTCCCCCACGTAGCCTCGGCCAGCGGGTTGCTATGGGAATGGGGCGAGCGCATGCGCGCCGTCCCCTGCGCCGCTCCGCCCCGGGGGCGGGGCATGAGGGGCGGGGCGGAGCGCCTCGGCTCCACCCCTTCCCCCGGACGGTGCGCGCGCGGGAGCGGCGGTTGGGGCCGGCTGCGTGAGGTGAGGGGTGGCGAGGCGGGGCGCGCTGACCTCCCCCGGTGGGGCCCGGGGGCTCTCTGCGCGGCTCCTGAGGACAGCCCCTTCCCCAGCTCCTCGGGAAGCCACCCCCTGGGCGCTCCCGTGTGCCGGGGCTGAGGGAGGGAGGAAGGGGCTGAGGGGGGGAGGAAGGAAGGAAGAGCCTGAGGGGGGAAAGAAGGGGCTGAGGGAGGGAGGGAGGGAGGAAGGAAGGGGCTGAGGGGGGGGAAGAAGGAAGGAAGGGGCTGAGGGGGGGAGGAAGGAAAGAAGGAAGGGGCTGAGGGAGGGGGGGAGGAAGGAAAGAAGGAAGGGGCTGAGGGGGGAGGAAGGAAGGGGCTGAGGGGGGCAGTAGAACGCCAGCTGTTTGGGGGTGCCGGAGAGGTTAGGTAGCACCCTGACTGTTCCTCTTGGGCCGCCCGAAGTGCCCGCTGACGGGAGGGCCTGGGAGATGCGGTTCCCTGTTTCTGGGGGAGGTGAGGTAGTCGCTCCAGTGCCGCTTGCACTCCACGTTTCCCGTACAAAACTCCAGCCGGGTTGTTAAACCGGAGGGTAAGGAACATGATCGACCAGCTCCAGAGGAAAATCTGGACCGTTCCGAAACTGTGCGCCTGCCTGCGTGGGAGCGCTCAGCTGCTGCCCTGAAGGGACTGCTGTGGGAAAGATCCTTACTGAAACATTTCTGTGCTCGGTCCCTGTATTAAAACGTATTTAACTGCAGCCGTCTGCATCAGCAGCTCTCCTTCGTTGCTTGGTAGCTGTGAGAAACTCTCTGCTCTTAGCTGGCCTCTGAGAAATGGGTGACAGACCAGCCTCGTGAATTAAAAGAATGTTCTTCTGTGTTCTAGCAGGATCTAGTTTTGTTTGGTGTGGAAAAGCTCTGATGGAGAATGGTTAAGCAGGGATCAATGACATCACTCGGCAGGAAACTCTTGGAAGTGTTGCTATCGGAGCAATCTTGCATGATGATAAAAGTCTCACAGATAACCCTGGCAGTAGTTGAATACTTCATAGGTCATAGACCAGCTTATTGACTGAAATACAGACATTGCAGATACTGGATTTTATTTTTAGCGTGTAATTTCACTTGGGAAGCATGTTACCTAGTTTTTATTCTGTGTGTGTAATCAGGATGCCAGATTTTTGTCAGCAGCTTCAGCTTCACGTGAAATGACACCCAATCACTTCAACGTTTAGCACCTTTAGTCGGTCCCTCCCATCAAAAAGCCTTCTTCAAAACTGACCTCTTCCTTACTGGGGGCGAAGGGGAGAGGGAAGGGAAAGCAGCTTGGTAACAACAGGGAAGTTATGGTGAGCTAAGAAGTCGCATCTTAATAAACCTAAAGGAGGTTGCACTTGTATATATACAGACTATCTTTCAGGAACAAATGCCATCGCTGCTGGAATTCACCCATCAGAACAACTTCCCCTTCTGTAAAAGGTTGGGCTCCTGTCCATCTGGCGCTTGGCAGTTTGACTTCAAGATGGCTTTTTGATGGAAGGGACAGGCTGTGCTTTGAAGCAGTTTGGTGTCATTTCACGTGAAACTGAACTCGCTGACAGAAATCTGCTTGGGAGACGGGAAGAATCAGACAGTGATAATGTCAAATCCGTAGAATGGAAGTGGGAGTGAGCTAGGCAGATAAGCGGTGGCTATGGTATGTGGGCGTTATGAGTGGGAACAGATACCTTTTTGGTTAGAGGGCAAGCCAAAGGAGGGACTGGAAAGGGGACTTGGAGCGCTCGTCACTTGAAGATGCAGCATATGCTGACGTTTTTATGTTGCCGTAGTAAATTATATCATCTCTTGAACTCATGCAAGTTAGCGTGATAGAAGTTCTCTTCTCTTGGCAGGTCTTTGTCAAGAGACTTTTTTGCTTGGAGGTGTTAGAGGAGAAGTGTTTGGGGTTTTTTGGGTGTTGGTTTGTTGTTGGTGGTGGGTTTTTTTTCCTGTCTGCTTTGTATGTCAATGTGATGTGGCTGCCTGTGAAAATCTTATCTTGCCAACAGAAGTTAAAATGACTGAGTTTGCAAGCATCCCGACAAAAGAGGATGAGAAAATGTTTCATTTTGAAGCTGTCAGCTCTTTACAGAACACTTAAGCATGAAAGGAAATGTTACGGGGTAGGAGGCTTAAAAAGAGAAAAATAATACGCGAGTTGCTTTTTTGAGCTTTGAAAAAAATGTTTCCTGTAAATAGTAAGATGTCTTTAAGCAGTGTGTTTGGTTTGGTTAGTTTCCGGAGAGGATGTAAGCTTTTATTTTTCAGGCTTCAAAGTGGTTTGTCATACATCTAGTGCCGTTAGCAGCCCACATTTGTGGTACTTGAATTTGCTGTCCAATTATGTTAATAGGAGCGATGGTTGCTGAAAATTCTGCTCCTCGTTAATACCAAAGAGTCAAACACTTGTACTCTGTGAAGCAATTGACACTGTTTCAAAATCTGGACATCCAATCAAGAATGCTGCTTTTTTAATTTAGTGTGCAACAGTGGATATTGTATCGTTTAGAGTTTTGTTGTGTTTGTTTTTTCTTGTACGATTTTTACTAAGCTGAAAAACGTTGCTATTTTGCCAGATTTGTTCCTGACCTCCCATAAAAATGTCCAAGGTAAGAATAACATTTCTGTCTTCCAATGTAACACTGTGAAAGAGATATTTTGTTTTTCAATATTAATCTGCAAGGGCAGAAAGTGTAACTTCTATCGTGTTTGATGGTGATGTGTAAGCTAAATTCATGGGTCATAAATAAGAGAGAATTCACATTTAGCACGCATAATATTGAAAGATTAAGTCATGTAAATCATATATGAAAGTAGCTTCCTACAAGCATAAACTCTGCAGTTAACTAATACTCTTGAATTTTGGTCATGGAGTTGCATACAAGCTCCCTGGTGCATTTTCATTGAAACTTCCATTCTGCTACTGTGTTTTGAGCAGGAGTCATTTATGAAAAGGATGTTGTTAGATTTCATGTCTTCATTTACTAATGTAGTCAACTGATCTTTCAGAAAAATCCTTCAAAACCAATGTAACTTGAAATATTATTGACGTGCTGAGCTTTGTCTAATTCTTGGTCCCCTGTGTTTGGTAAAATAGGTAGAATATCCATGTTAGCTTATTGCAGTGAAGTGAATGATAAAGGGTACTTATGTGTTTGAAGAGGGGAAACTAATAGGTCTAAAGATTTCTCTGCACTGCTTGTAGTACTGGGCAATTGAAACACTATTGTGTAAATCTTCACACACACCCCCCCTTTAAAAAGAGATCTCTACAGAGGACTTCCAGCAGATGGCCAGCACTTTGCTGATCCTTCAGTGGTTTCATTTGGATGTGCCAAAACCAGATTAGAATTGGTCAGCTTTTTGTTTAAGTCCATAAACATTGGACACAAGCTTTTTTTATTTTAAATGTGTGTGAAGACACTGTTTAAAAAGTGTGTGATTAGTGAATGCACTTCAATAAATGTGTTTGGGGTTTTGTTTCTTTATTACTTAAAGTGATCTTGGCTGGATAACTGAATAAATGAAACTTTAGATTTTTTTTAAACTCTAGGTGAAGGCAGTTGTTCTGTCCTTCATTGTGAACCTGTTGAAATAACTGAGGAAAGTAGTTATACAAACAGGTATGTCTTGAGTGATTGCTTATTATCCTCTTGTTTCATTTTTAGCAACAGCCTGCTCAGTTTACCAACCCAGAAACCCCTGGCTATGTTGGGTTTGCAAACCTTCCCAATCAGGTTCACCGGAAGTCTGTGAAAAAGGGGTTTGAATTTACTCTTATGGTGGTCGGTAAGGAAATGTTTTATCGTCCTTCTCAGAATTAGTATTTGCTCACAGGGAATTTGGAATTGAAATGAGTATTAGTTCCCCTATTGTAAGGCTTCAGCTTGCACCAGAAAGCTCTGCTGTAGCATTTAACTTTCTTTTATTGTTTATTAATTCATGCAGCAGTTGTTTTCCACACTACAAACCATGTTTGAATACATTCACAGGTTTGTGGGTGAAGAAATTTTGTTGTGCACTCCAGTGATCATTACTTCCCTCCTTCTTTCTTGGGGGATTCAGGCATTCTATTTAAAATACAGTTTAAAACTTGGTTCTTTCCATTTGAATACAATCTTTGCTTGCTTGCATGTTTTGATGAAGAGAATAGTGCTAAGGAGACTGTTCTATTTAAAATGTTCTTTCTGCTTCTGTAGCTCAAAAGAATCTAAACTCTGGTATTTTCGCCCCTCTGACTACTCTTGAAGAGAAGAATGAGAATTGGAGTAGTGGGTTTTGATGTGAGATGTTACTTTTTAAATTGATCTTGATTTTGTGTTTGCAGTTATTATTTAAGGTTTAATTCTATTCAATATTTCATTGAGAATCTGTGTTGGTATCTGGAATGGAAAGAAAAATCTAATGTGTCTGCAGAAATACCTTGATCCTCTCAGAAGCTGGCATTACTTTTACAAATTAAGTAAGCTCCCAAGTCAGGCTTCGGTGTATTCTGTATCTCTCCTGGTCACACTGCTTGGGAGCTGTAACTTCTGGGTTTTGGTGTTTGAACTCTGTAATTCTTGCTTTTAAAATAGGCTTTTGCAACAACTACCCTAAGAGAATTAGGTTCTTCATTACCTGGCGTCACAAGAAGTAAATCCCATTTGTATGTTAGATTTGTCCAAGAGAGATCACAGTGCAAATGAGCAGGAGAGGTGAGGCGGTACATGATAGGAGGTGTTTAAGTTCTTAATTGTTTTGGATTCCAGTAGTTAGAGAAAGAGTCTATCCTCAAACCTTTTATTGATTTTGCCAGATGACAGCACTAGCATTGCTTTTATCTTCTTTTTGTCATTTGTAGTTCAGGGTTGGAGAGAGCTGGCCCTTGTGTCTGTATTCCTAGAATTTTATCATAGTTGTTTACTCTATCTTCCGTTGGATTTGCTTAGGATAATATCATAATGGATGTCTTCTAAAATCTAAGGGTAAAGCCAAGCTATAAGCAGATGGTTCAAATGATGGTATCTGCTGTAACTCTTCACAACTTACTGTTCCGTGATCCTAAAAATCTGAACAGTTCTGAGAGACATAAGATGAGCTTTCTCTGCTGCGGCTCAACTTGATTTCCAGATCTCTTTGAGATTAATTGCAAATGGTGCTATGTGAAACACTCCTGGCAGAAAGCTGTAAAATGCTATGTAGACCGAACTGTTGTTTCCAGCCTCCTGCAAAACAGAAAACAGAGGGGAATGGTGTCAGAGTAACAGGGAGGCAATTGACCCCATCCATGTCTCAGAGTGAAATTTAGCCTTGCAGTTGTTGCCTGCCAGATTTCTAAGGGGTAAATGAAAACTACAGGAAGAGAACTTGGAGAAAAGTGATTTAATTGAAAATTTGGAGTGCTCTTTTAAGACAGACTAGCAGAAGGAGGCAGTAGATACAAGATAAAATAAACTGTGCTTTAAATTGCTGATGATTTCAGGAGTTTGGAATGTGAATTCTTTCTCTTGAAATACGCATGGGGTTTAAGTATGTTCTCTTGTGGGCTGTATCACGACGTCTGTTGAACTGTTCTTCCTCGCTAAGTTGCAATGCTGCTTAATTTACGAGCAGGAGAAAGTTTCTTTAAAAGCTATCTGCACTGTCAGAGTCCTAATGTGAAGAAGAAGAATCACTGGTTGTGTTTTCTGCTATTGTTTATTGTGGTTTGTGAAAATAAGAGCTGGGGTTTATAACAATTTGGCTGCTTGGCTGTGTTGCTTTCAAAGAAATCCTAACCACTTGTATTTATTAGCAGTTTCAGGCTTGCTCTCAATATTAAGCTGTGACTTCATCTAGATGGTTATTTCGCTTGAGAGTCACTAAGCTCGAACTACTACTGTAGTCAGACTCCTGTTGCAGAACAGTCTGCGTTACACAGGGATCATGTGACCCATCATTTTAATGTCTAATTTTTTTTAATTATCCTATCAACACAAAATACGATCAAAATTCTAGAAAAAAAGGATTTTTTTCTTTTTTTCCCATGAATTCGAGTACCGAGTACTTTGAGTTGCTGGTCTTTTTTATGCCATGAACATTTGTTCTGATTAAGATCTTGATCTTTACCTAATTAGCTGGCTTTTGAAATTTCCTCTTGGCTCAGTCAGTAACTCTAGAACAGAAGTACGTTTATGGTACCATTTGGTAATCCCCAATTTCACCAGTGAAAAAATGTGTCTATGCTCTGTGGCCATGTCATATCCCTCTTTCCTTGGGTTCTTGTGTGTCATATTAGCACAAAAAGCAGAAATTAATCACACTCCTTGATGGCTGGCTGTGCACAAGTTCAGCAATGCCCTTTTCATCATTTAAATGGATGATCTAGCCTAGGCAGGATCTAGCTGTGTATGATCTCTCACATTCTGGAGTGGTAGCAGAAAAGCATGCCTTAATCGGGAGATGTGAGTGGGAAATTTTAAGACGAAATTGATCAGAACTCCACTTGACGAGCAGATATAATTACAAAAAATCAGCAAAAGCTCTGAATTATAAAGCTGAGATGTAAAAATTGTTATTCAATCTTTTTGTAAAAACGTTCTAATACGAAATTATAAGCTGTAAAATTTAAAATCACAATTAGAAGATTGACATTTCTCATGAAAAAAATGTATGGTCAGAGGATACTGTCGGGATACAGTTGAAATTAATTATGTGAATACATTGAATTTATCTTTATATTGAATTGCAGGTGAATCTGGATTGGGAAAATCTACTTTAATAAACAGCCTCTTCTTGACAGATCTCTACCCAGAAAGGATAATTCCAGGAGCTGCTGGTAAACACCCTTTTGTTCTAGTTTCTCTGTTCTCAATGACTTTTGGAGTTGAATCCAAATATTTGGATTTTAGTAACAGCCAGTAGTGATTTCTAGCTGTAGAGAATTTGAAATTGTTCCCTGATACTGGAATGGTTTGACAGAATCGGTTCCATCTGTACCCAGGATAATTGTGAGGACTTTGGTGTTCAGTCCTCGGGTGTGTGTTCATGTTGGCACCTAGAAAGCTGATCCCTTCTTTTGCTTAAAAAACTGTCGTCTTACAGCAAGGTAAACAATCAACTAAACCCATCAGAAACTTCCTTTAATTTTTAATCTATTGCAATTCTAAACATGCATTGTGTATGCCTGCTTGGACTTGCAACTTGATTCCTTTGCTTTGAGTTGATACTTAGCGAGTGTGATAACCCAGCGAAAAGGAATGTTGTAAGAAAATAGAGGATGATATTTTTTTTCCCCTCTTTGCTACTTGTTGAATGACTTGCTTTAATGATTTATCACGTTAGCTGACAATTACTTAACACTTTCAACCTTAGGAAAAGAAATCCGTTAGGTTTAATTTAGTACTGTTCTCCAAATTGCCGATTACCTACAGATTTTTCTCAGTGCCTTTTGCCTTAGATTCTGCATTCTGTATAGCTCAGCGTGACCGAGTCTTACAAATTCTGTTCTGAAAGATCAAGTTTATTGTCTTTCAGAGAAGATTGAACGCACTGTGCAGATTGAAGCCTCAACAGTTGAAATTGAGGAGAGGGGTGTGAAACTACGTCTGACAGTTGTGGATACACCGGGATATGGGGATGCTATCAATTGCCGAGACTGGTATGTACACAGTATATATTGATCTATGTATGAAGACTGATGCCCGTTTTGCAGGAGGGATGGGCTAGATGATGTTTAAAGTTTCTTTCCAACCCAAACCATTCTGTGATTTTAATCTAAGCTTCTTGTGTCAAATTGATTTATCTTGAGCATGTATAATTAATACTAGTCTATAGGTAAATACTAACTCAAGAGAAATTTTCTGTAGAAGTTGTGTGTATATGTATGTATATTTTAATATTTGAAAAGAATACGCACTGTAGTTTGTTATTCTGGAATTCAGTTAAAATTTCAAGGTATGTGCTCTTCTTCTCGTGCAGTCTTACAGCATCAGTAAATTAATTTTTGTCCATCAGCAGTCTGTTTCAGCAGCAGGATATCTTGGTGTTTTAATGTTACCTTTGGAACATCACTAAAATTATTGACCATTTGGGAATCAGCATAATTTCTTGAATCTATATCTGGTTTACAGTTTCAAGACCATAATCTCTTACATTGATGAGCAGTTTGAGCGATATCTGCATGATGAGAGTGGTTTGAACAGAAGACATATCATAGATAACCGGGTTCATTGCTGCTTCTATTTCATTTCACCGTTTGGTCATGGGTAGGTGTTTCTTTGTCATTTTATAAATGATTTTACTTTGGGGAGTTGGGTCGTGCCTGTTGACTTAAATTTTCAGAATCAGATTGCCATTACTTAAGGAAGTACTAGAACTGCTGGAATTAACTGCGTGTGTAAGGAGAGAGATCTACATTGTTGTGAAAATAAATTGGTAATTTAAGTTACAACTTTCTCCATATTTTAATTTTAGCCTTAAGCCTCTGGATGTTGAGTTTATGAAGGCCATACACAACAAAGTAAATATTGTACCGGTGATTGCAAAAGCTGATACTCTTTCTCTGAAAGAGAGAGAAAGACTAAAGAAAAGGGTAAGTATTTTTGTAGCTTGAGGAAAAATGTTGTACTTTGCTTATAGCAGCATGGTCGCTGAGGAAAGGGGTGTTCTCATTCAACCTTATTCTGTCCTAGCCAAGAAAAATACAATCTCATGAACAGTGTAACATTATTTAATATGTAGTTTGATATCTTGTAAATTCTTTTATTATGTATTTAACGGAGAAATTGTCCTTAAAATGTTGCCTGTGAAATGGCAGATTGGCTACATTCAAAATTTGCTCGTAATGTAGTTGTAAAACTTCAGAAAAATACTGAAATGCATTTGCTAATGGTAATTGCTTCTTTACCTGTTTAATCAGTTCCAAAGCAGATACACTATCTGCATCTTTAATGTGCATTATTTTTTTTCACCCATTCAGAATTCTGATGATTGAAAAATAGGATTTTCAGAGATTTTTCCAATTTTGGGGTTGTTTTCCTTCCCCTCTGTCACCCTCTTCTAATACATTCCAGTTCTTTCTTCCATAGGCAAGACCCCTTAACACATTCAGTCTTGCAGGACTTGATGCTGTGTTTGCTGAGGGGAGGAAGAAAAAGCAACAAACCATCATGAGTTAATAACAACTGTGAAATTTAGAAAGAAGTGTTAGAATTACCTTGCCCGAAGGCACACATGATCCAGTCTTAGCTGTTATATTTAAAACTTTATTTGTGATTTATTCGGTTATTCTGAAAATCCTTATAGTTATGTTACCCAACTTACAATAAAAAGAGAGAAGTATACTTTACTTTGATGCACACATACTGCTAGAATTCTGCAGAAATAACATTTTTGTTTTAAGAGCACAATTGGGGTTAATGGCAAATGGATTCCAGCCGCAGATGCCATCCTTAGCAGTCATGAAGACAGAAAAAGTATTTGTCGTGGCTGTAGCTCAGTTAGGTTTTTAAACACTTCCATCCCTAACCCCCAGGTAGCAATTCAGAGGCAAAAGCAAAGAGTTTTAGGCTGTTCAAAGCAATTATGACTTCTCAGTCAATGCTTTATAATTTAAAAAGTAAAAAGCAGAGTTTTAAAAAAAGCTGAATTTCTTATGTGTAATCCACAAAGGACAGTGCTTATTTTGAACACTGCTGTTTGTCTGAAAGTCAGTGGCAAGTGGTTGTTGAATATCATGAACAAATACGTCATTTGAAAAGGAATAAATTCCCTAGTAATTTGGATCAGTAAAATAGGCTCAAATTCCTCAAGAGATTGTGTATAGATGATTGAGTAATTTTACCTTAAAATTTAAAAGTACTGGATTTACATGTGTACTATCTCAATTTCTTATACATCTTCAGATTCTGGATGAAATTGAAGAGCATGGCATCAAGATTTATCACCTGCCTGATGCTGAATCAGATGAAGATGAAGATTTTAAAGAGCAGACCAGACTCCTGAAGGTATGGCTGGCCTTATAGGTTACGTACGTGGATAATGCACTGTATCTTTTTGGACTGCTCAGGTGGAAGACGAATACTGTGACCTGGCTGAGACCTTCAGGGAGTCCCTGTGTCTCTGTGCCCAGGCTTCCCTATCTGGAAGATGGTGGTAGCAATGACTTTCTTTTAACATCTTCAAATTAAAAGCAGTACAAACTTACTACCATAATACGCAGTGCTGAGCAGAACAGAAGTTGTTTGTTCTGCTTCATTATTAGTAATGTTTGCATTTTTGGCTTTCAGGCCAGCATTCCATTTTGTGTAGTGGGATCCAATCAACTCATTGAAGCCAAAGGTAAAAAAGTTAGAGGTCGACTCTACCCATGGGGTGTAGTTGAAGTGGAGAATCCAGAACATAATGACTTCCTGAAGCTGAGGACCATGTTAATGTAAGTTAGAAAATTCCAGTTAAATGGTAGTTTAAAAAACAATCACCAGGAAGATACTCAAAGACTGTAATGGGGGTTTGGAGTGGTTGTGGAATCCTTGGAGACATTCAGAATTTGTCTGTAGAAGTCCATGAGCAACCTTGACCTAGCTGGCCTAGGCCTAGGTGGGGCTTGGACCTCAGAGGCTCCAAAGGTTCTTTCCAGTATGAATTACTCATTGATTCTGGGAAAATAATCTTTTATCTAATTCTTTTGCTGAACACAGTGTTGTATTGCTGTTCGGATTCCCAAGAACATAAACCAGGTTGTTTCACACCTTGTGCTTATTTAAACACATCTGACTTCAGAAGCTGCAGACTTCAGAAGTCCACTGGTTGATTTTAATTTTTTTCCAAGCTTTGCTACTGTGCTTCCCCTGCCCAGCACTGCTTCATCAAACCCCTCACCCGAGAGGACAGCTCATGTCAGGGCTGCCTCAGGGTCTGCGGTGGTTTCTCTCTGTGTGTTATTGCACTGATTTAACTTGTTGGCTTTTAAATTAGCATATTAAATGGATATAGATGGGTACACATTGACCCAATGTAGTGCTGAATGTGAGGGTCGGTTAAGCAAGTTGATGTGACACAGATATGTTTTATCTTTTAATTATTTTTCTTCTTCCAGCACCCACATGCAAGATCTTCAGGAGGTGACCCAGGATCTTCACTATGAGAACTTCCGCTCTGAGAGGCTCAAACGAGGCGGCAGGTTGTCATCTTATGTTTACATGCTGTTTCTTCCTCTTCTGAATCTGTCTCTGTCTCTCCTACCATTTCATTGCTAGGATTTGGTAGATCCAGTCAGCACCAGTATCAGTCGATCAGCTTACGCTGAGTGTAAGAAGCAGTATTACGTAAATCTGAAGAGACAGTTGTGACATTGAAAGGGTGTAGTTAGGTGTCTGTGTTGTTTTAAGGCTTGAACACAGTTGGATTGAAATGTTTGCAGCAAAGAAGTAGGGCAGATGTCTGTGATAAATGTTGTCTTAAAAAATCTGCAAGTTAGGTCAGTGCTGATGTGTTTAAAAAAGGTGGTGTGGGTTTTTTTTCCAGAATTAACTACTGGAATATTTGCACCATGTCTTTTAAAAGAAACACAAATCCTTCTGCAATGATTTATTAAACATGGTATACATAAATAAATAATTTTCTGTGCATAGTGGTCTCAGGATAATGTCTGTCAACGCTATTTTGAGCTGTGGTGGGTAGGGCATAGCTCTCCTGGTAAGAGAGACAGGCAGAACACCCCATTTTTAACTCAAATAGCAAGGTTTGTACAGTTGAGTTGGTGAGTTCTTTTTGAAAACTGTGTTTCCTGGTTTAGATTTTTCAGTTGCTTCTCTTATTTACAACCACTAGAGGGTTTCATAATTGCACATTTCAGTGGGGTTGATATATTCTGCAAAGCTTTTTCCATCATGCTGTTGACATAGGTTTTGTCACATGCCTAGTAATTTTTCAGGAAAAGGAGTTTGCCTCTGCCTGTAGCATTGGCCTGCAAGTCCAGTTTTCCCTCCAGGCAAAATGACATGCTCTTCTCCCCTGACTTTTAAGTCCTGACTTCTGAAGTTGGGGTCAGTAGTGGGTCTGGCGCTGTTTAACATCTTTGTCAGTGACATGGGTGATGGGATTGAGTGCATCCTCAGCAAGTTTGCCAATAAAACCAAGCTGTGTGGTTGACATGCTGGAGGGAAGGGATGCCATCCAGAGGGACCTGGACAAGCTGGAGAGGTGGGCCTGTGCCAACCTCATGCAGTTCAACCAGGCCAAGCACAAGGTCCTACACCTAGGTCAGGGCAATCTCAAACACAAGTACAGGCTGGGTGGAGAATGGATCGAGAGCAGCCCTGAGGAGAAGGACTTGGGGGTACTGGTGGATGAAAAGCTGGACATGAGCCAGAAGTGTGTGCTGGCAGCCCAGAAGGCAAATCATATCCTGGGCTGTATCAGGAGAAGTGTGGCCAGCAGGGCGAGGAAGGGGATTCTCCCCTTATACTCTGCTCTCGTGAGACCCCACCTGGAGTACTGTGTCCAGCTCTGGGGCCCCCAACATACGAAGGATATTGACTGTTTGGAGCAAGTCCTCCAGAGGCTGGAGCACCTCTGCTATGAGGACAGGCTGAGAGCTGGGCTTGTTCAGCCTGGAGAAGGCTCCAGGGAGACCTCATAACACCTTCCACTACCTGAAGGGGCTACAAGAAAGCTGGGGGGGGACTTTTTACGAGGGACTGTAGTGACAGGACAAGGGGTAATGGGTTTAAACTGAAAGCAGGAAGATTTAGATTGGATCTAAGGAAGAAATTCTTCACAGTGAGGGTGGTGAGGCACTGGCAGAGGTTGCCCAGAGAAGCTGTGGATGCCCCATCCCTGGAAGCATTCAAGGCCAGGCTGGATGAGGCTTGGAGCAACCTGGTCTAGTGGAGGTTGTCTCTGCCTATGGCAGGGGGGTTGGAACTGGATGGTCTGTAAGGTCCCTTCCTCACCCAAACCATCCTGTGATTCTATGATAAGCTCAAGCTAAAAAATAAATAGTATTTTTGCCAAGTTCTGGTGCCTGTTATCCAGCAGGTATATACAAAGGTCTTAGAAGTAAAGTAAGCTAAGGTCATCCAGAGTTAAAATAACGTTGACCAAATTTTAGAGGATTGAAAGCTGCCTTTGCCAAGGACCTGTGACAGTAACTTGCTGTTATGTTGTGGTACCTTTCATTGTGAAACTAAAATGTTTTCATATCTTGTGGCCCATCTCTACATTTCTGAAGCAGTGCTAGGATGCAGTTAAGGTCACTCTAAGTGAGGGTAGTTTGCGTGTGAATTTATTTCAAAGTTGCACCTACCCCACTGGCAGTGCTTGCCAGTTAGTGCTTGTTGACTGTGTTCTTAGAGGCTTTTGGGCAGGGAGGAGTGTTTGACAATGCGTTTATTTCTGTGAACCTTTTAGCAAGCATCACTGTGTTTCCTTTGCACTTTTTAGATCTTCCCCACTGTAACATGGGGTAGGAGAAATCTCTTAGAAAAGTGGTTAGGTAATCTTGGAAATATAGGAGATAGAAATACTCTTCCCTTTGGTTTCTCAATGTAAAACTGGAATGTCCCAATCAAAGGAGAGCTTGCTGAGATACTGATCAAGAGCATTTGCCTAATTTTGACAGGAGTAATTGATGTTTGTTTTTACTTTAACATGTTATACAGAAGATCCTTTTGGACTTGAAAAAAAGAGGTGACTATACTAGAAAAATAATCTAACTTCAAAGTCTTTAGTGGAGCAGAGGGTAAAGGGTTTCTCCAATGAGAAGGATTCCAGATCTGTGCAGTGGTTGTGTTACTTCTATGGCTTTGGTTAAGCCTTTTAGATGTTTGGTAACAAATGGTTCATGAAGTTAGAGATGGGGTAGAACTGCATCAGAGGCAGGTTCTGCCTGGAGGTAGGCAGGTTTCCAGGTAGAGAACTCCTTAAAGCAGAAAGGAATTTATTAGAGTTATTTTACATGGTGCTTCCATATTTTTGTTAACATCTTGTCCTGCACTGCCCTGAACTTAAGTTTTGATTGATTTATTGCACCAGTGAAAGAGAAGAGTTGAGTATGTCTTTGCACATAGATATCAGTAAAAACTGTTTCTGCACAGCGTTCGTGTACAGCCGTTTACCCGAGCATAACGTTGTCTTTACTGGTTGCAATTTGAGTACACACAGCTATAGCCAATTCAGAAATACTGCAAAGATCTGACATGTCTTAAAGTCATCACTGGAACAGGTTTTGAAGTTTATACTTCTGGGCATAACTTTATGGAGGAGTAAGGGATAAATTGATGTCTTAAAAATAATTTAAAACCGCGAATTTCAGCTGTGTGGGGAATAGGTTTCCATGAATTTTGTTTGTATTATGACACTCTGACATACATGTTTTAAGAACCTTGATTTTGTCAACAAAGCATCCTGTGGAAGTTCAATATCTGGAATGTATGCTCATTACTGAACAATATTCATCTTATTTTAGGAAAATAGAAGATGAAGAAGTAAATAAAGACCAGATTCTGCTTGAAAAAGAAGCTGAAGTAAGATGACAGAACTCTCTACTCCTGTGATGGGGGATTTTTATTCTTGTACTACTACTTTAGGTCCAATGATTTAAATGATCTTGGTAATTTTATAGAATCACAGAATAGCTTGGGTTGGAAGAGACCTTTAAAGGTCAACTAGTCCGACCTCCCCTGCAGTGAGCAGGGAATTTGTAAAGGAAAATGCAGACTTTGCTAATACAAAGTTATTCCAGGAACAGCAAGAAAATAGCACGTGAAGAGGTGTAGAGGAGTGTCAGGATACTGGTTGATGGGAACAAGTGGAATCTGGTAAAATGCCTGATTCCATCATACTGATTAGCGATGGATGTAATGCATGTTGTGTGGGGAGGGAAAGCCGTCCCCACATGACTAAAGGTTCTGAATGGCAGACTGGGAAAAAGTCAGTTCAGCTCTGCAGCATCGGCAGAAACAATGGAGTAAGGAGTTGTCAAACAAAGGAATTGTCAGGAATGAAGAATGAATCGGAAACTGTCATTCTGCTGCTGTGATAAATCCATACTGCATAGCTCTAACACAGTTTGCATTGTCCCCCAACCCAAAAAGCATGTAGCCAAGGCTAGAGAAAGTGCAGTGCATGGCAGAAAGTGGGCAGAAAGGCTGAAGTGGAGATGTGAAGCAGGTCTGGTACAAGGGGAGATTCAGTTAATGTTCTTGTTGGGATGTAGATGACAGAGGGGAAGGATATCGTAAGGGACTTACATAATCATAGGTGGAACTCATCAACATGGAATTTTGTGCATAGCAAAAATGCTGAGAGGCTGGGGAGTTTTGCTTTCTCCATGAATGTGCTCACTAAACACAAAGGTAGAGTTTTTTGGTTTATGAAGTTCAGAAGTGACACACTTCTATAATTTGAGATGATTTCTCATCTGTGGTTACAGTGTAGGTACGCAAAGACACCCGAAAATATTTCAGTAGTAAGGTTGTTTTCGAGTTGGGTACAGTAAAGGAATAAGTTTTGTACATGCAGCAAGGCTGAATTAATCTTACTAGCTGAGTTACATGATTACCCTATGTTTAAATGTTGCCGTGCTCTAAAAGCTTCAACCAATTTTAATAATGCCTGTGTCTCCTAGGATGGTTTGCGTGCTTTACTTTCTTCCACCTAGCCATCACTAGAGAGGAGCTGGGAAGTAATCCTGGCAGTTTTTTTAGTGGCAGATGCAGGTGTGCTTTGGAGGGAGATAAACAAGCCACTTGTGGTGAAAAGCTTTAGTAACTGTAAGTGTTTCTTCAGCAATTCAGCACCATCATTTTTATGCATTTAGTTTTAGAGGGAGCCAAGATTTCCATTTAGGGATGCTTAAAATCGCATCCCAAATTACAATTATAAAGCCTTCTTATTTCAGTCAGTAACTTTCCAACCTCTTAATGGATGTAAAAGGGCAGTAGGAGAAGATGCCATAGCCTGAGATTGGTACCCAGCAGATAAAGATAATGCAGATATGTCTTCCCTCTTTACTATAATTAATAGTGTGGTGGCAGCAAAGAGTCATATTCTGAGGTGAGATTAAGCTAAAGGATTCTTCCGTGCTCCTTTTCCAGCTTCGTCGCATGCAGGAGATGATTGCGAGAATGCAGGCGCAGATGCAGATGCAGATGCAAAGTGGAGAAGGAGACAGCAGTGCAGTTCACGGACACCATGTATAAAGTCTCTGGTAAGATGTTCAAATAGCCACTTAAAGGGTTTTTCTTTTAACTACTTATTATTGTGGTTGGTATTAAGAAGTTCTGGAAAAAATGTTTACAAGATGGGTTTGCGTAGGTTTCAATCTTTTAATTTTTAAGATTTAACTACTGTTGGTGAAGGAAAATGGCTTGGAGAAAAACTAAACATTAGTATGGTTGTGTGTGTGTATATATGTACACACGGAGGTACATATATACGTGTGTGTATCTATATATGAATGTATATATACATTCAAAGTTTCCAGAAGGTCAATACAATATATACTGGCAGGAATCAGAACGAGTCTCAGAAATTTTGTAAACAGGCGATTCTCTAACTCAGGATGAAGTCATTGTTTCATTGTGACTTTTAAAATGTTTGCAGTTGTCTTGGGTTTCTAACTGTAAGACAATGGCTGATCTGAAGCTGTATTCCTCTGTCTTGTTTTCAGGTTACTTTATACCCTGACTTAAAGGAGAAGCTCTGGAGTTGAACTGTGGTGGTGGCGCACCAGAAAAGATGCCATTTTCTCAACATGTGACTTTGAGTTTGCTTTAGAGCGTAACGTGGAACTGCATTGTGGTAACTCGAGTGATACGTATTTCATAACATGTAGTCAGTCGTTTTTTTCTATATTATACACTTTTGACTTTGGTTTTGTTTAGTAACTCTTATATTGAGCTTATTTTCAGTTTCCTGTTGTATGAGGGATACCAAATAGACGTTTTCTAGCCTGATAGGGCATTAGATAATATTTTCCTCTTTTTTAATAAGACTTATTAGCTCCCTGCTTTTAACTTTGTATTACATTTAGAAATAAGTAGCTGTCAGCAGTATCTTGTTCAGCGCCATGTAACAGTCACCTCACTAGGCATCCCTGCAAGGTTAATTTTATATTTTTTACAGTGCTTATGGGTGTGTGTCTGTGAGACCCATCAGCCCTTTTTCTGTCTCTGCTCAGTGCAGATGATTTCCTTGGCCTCTGCAGGCATCAAATTAAAACTAAGGCATGCCTTGTGTCTTAACAAAAGAAAGAGGAAATGTCTCTTTAAGAGGCACGCTATATTTTATATAACTCTCATTATCTCCTTCAGATTTACCCTTGAGGGACATATATTCTTTATGGTTTGCCTAAAATCTCTTCCTCTGCTGCAGATAACTTTTAAGAGTTTTTTGTAGGTTAGCACGAGTCAATCCTGCTATTTCCTGGCATTACTGTAGCCAAATAAACTTGAATAATGCTGATACTGTTAAATAAGGTAAACCCCAAAGAGCAGTTTTCTATGCGTGGGTGTTTCCTATATCCAAATGCGTCAGAAATTCCAAATGGGTATTTTCGTATGATCTTTAGGGCATTGCAAACTGTTAACTGTAGTATAAAATATATACTAGCACACTTGTTTAATTTTTTTACAGTGATCTGTGCCTGACAGGATCAATGCAAATTGTGTTTTAAGGTCTTGCTCCAAGATGGAGTTAGCAGTATTCAGAAGTGAGTCTGACAGAGTTACACTTCCGGTTTCTAGGCCAAGGTCACTTTCCCTTTGCACTGATAGTAAAGAAGACTGGTTGTTTTAGCTTGGCCGGACTTCTACTACATATCATGTCTGGTATTGTATGTGCAGCGCTAACAGCAGCTACAGTACAGCTACGCAGGTGGTAGCTGAGAGGAGGGTCAGCAGTAACACGCCGTGGTTGGTTTTTCTACTACTTCTGATAAAGCCAGCAATCAGATTTCCTCATCTGATCTGTTACAAAATGTTATCTCAACAGCTGATAAATAGACAGAATTGCAACTTTTTTCTCTTCTTTGAGCTCAGGTGCAGCTGTGACTTTTACAATTTTTTTTTTACGTTTCTTTGAAAAAATTAATAGGATTTCTACAGCTAATGTATATTTCCAGTGGTACGTAAGGGACTAGATTAAATATAAACCTGCAAAGCAACTGACATTTTTACCTGCCTGAAACTGCTGTCGATGAATTGTTTTATATTTGAATCTTTCTAAGAACATGATGTAAAATCCTGCATCGTAGCTTGTGCTAGGGAGCTCCAGTTTTCTTCCCAAAAGCAATTACTGTCAGTTTTGCATGATTCATTTCACCTCCCGTAACCCTGCCAAAAGTGAAAACGAGAACCTTTTCGTATGCTGAGACGCACAGAACTAAGTCCCATTTTGTCAAATATTTACACATAAAACTTAGATAGAAAAACATGCACTTCTGAGTTCTTGTCTTGCTTTTTTGAAAGAATGTCTAGAAACAAAGTACTGTGGCAGCATTGTAAGAAAACACTCCGCAACACCTTATTTATTTCTAAATCTTCTGATATGTTTTTGTAGTTGTCATAAATTTCCCAAAAGAACTTACTATAAACTTGAGCGATCCAATAGTTTGTGAAGTCCCATGCTGGTCTTCACTTGCCACAGATCTGGGTTTTTTCCTGGTAATGCAGCATTTGTCTCCTCTTAAGCTGTCAGGCATCTATCTCTCTGTTAAACGTTTTGAACGCAGCGTGCTTCGGACACTGTCCGCTTTGCCAAGGAGAGCCGCTCTGGGCCATCCGTGTTTTCACCTATTACCTGGGTAGGGTATGGTAAGCTGCAATAGTGTTATGAACCTGTACTTGAAGAAAAACTGTGAAATCTAAAATGTATGCAAAGGGAGACTGGCGATACATGTAACTAATTCTGTTTATGCTGGGCTTTGATAGTTCTCTCCTGTATTTTCTAACATGGGAACAAAAGCAGATTGTCCGTGCATTCAGTGCTGTTTGTTCACTACCTGTGGAATTATCTTATGCAGTGTCTTAGTCTTTGAAATACCATGTATCTATTAAAACATTTGACCAGGTTAAAGTATTCTGTTTGATCCTCAGGCAAATAATTTTTAAGCTACAAATTTTAGCAGGAGAAATATTTTTCCAATGTGGTTTGGTTTACTTTGGGGTGTTTTGATTTTTAACAATTAAGAAAAAGCAAGTTTATGGCACTTGCCATTTTAACTGAAAGACCGCTAATTGCTGGTTCTTCTTCCCAAGTCTTTTCCCCTTCACTAATCTCGTGATGGTCTTGCAGTGAATGGTTTCATGGCAAGACATGAAAAGTTGAGACTACCTTTCTCAGATTCTGCTTCAAACTCAACGACTGGTACAAGAAAGAATTGGGTAGAAGAAAGACTTGGAGACAAAAGGTGGAGTTGCTCGGTGGCTTGCTGAACTGGCCACAGTTCTTTTCTGTTACAGCATTGTTATGGTTTTTATTTTACTTTTGAATTTGCAGAGCTTTATATTTGGTAGCAAAAATGACTTGCTCTTGGTACAAAAATCTGTTCTGTTTTATGTACTGCCATCAGCCAAGACTGTAATAAAAAAATGCTAAAATACACCTTTTTTTTATTATGATTCTTTGTTATAATCAACCCTGGCAATATTAATTTGTGGTGTTAGGTTTTAAATATAAAGGAGAAATGCAGATGCGGTTGAAAGAGAACACATTGATGAACCTGCATAAAGCATGGTCGTGAAGGATGGTACGCTCCAAGTGTATTGGTACAGAGCTTTTCCCTATGGGTGTTCCCAAAGCTGCCAGAGTCCTCCCTATGGGAGCTGGCTTTCTCAGCAGCTCTCACCCATTATGATATTAGCATAGATTGAAGCTGCTTGTTGTTAGGTGGTGCTTTACATGCTGAGGGTCATTGTTTTCTCCAGTGAATCATGCTTCATTTCTGGAGAGAGTGAAAGGGTGTTTGATCTTTGTTCTAGATATTCCAAAATAATTTTGTGCTTGTATTCCTGTGAAACAACTTCAACGACCCCTGTGTCTGTTACTGATTCAGAGCACCAGGCTGTGTCCTTGGGTTTGGATTCCTGAGCTAACTTAACACCAGAGAATTTTACAGCAGTGCTTTGCATTTGGAATGTGTTGCTTTTGCATGTGCCCTGGTCTGGACAGTTTGCTTCGGGCTGCTCTGTTGGGTGGCTTTGCCTCGCTGGGGGCACACATTGCGCAGTCAGACCACTCCACAGGGGTAAAACCTGTGTGTGTTGTGACCCTTCACAGGTGGTTTTAAAGTATGTTTAATTTCTCTAAAGTATTTAGTGTGGCACTGGAACATTAAAGGAAGATTCATTTAGGCTATAGTGAGGGAGGAGGCAAGGGAAGTGTGCTGAAGGTGGCAGATCTACTTTTTGAAAGAAGACTTTTTCCATGTACCGGTGGTATTTCTTTTTCAGAATGGTGTCCTTTCTGTCAGGTGTAGAAGACTACTTGTGTGGAATTCAACTCCAGTTCTGGAAAGGAGTACTGGAAAAGAATTGCACTAGGAGTTACACGATGAAATAATTGCTGGAGAACTTACTCTAACGAGGTCTGCCAGATTTCTTAGTTCCGTGCCCATAAACAAGAAGCATGGTAATTGTGGACGGGGACTGAAATAATGTGTCAAATCTGCCATGTAAAACGCCTCACAAAACAGGGTAACATGCTGTATGCCCACACTTCCATGAATATGTCTTTTCCAGTGGTTTTCTCCCACTCACACCATTCTTCAGCATACTCAGGTTTTATTTTCTTCTGACAATCTCTGTATTCAGTGTGTTTTTCTCTTCTGCCTTTAGACTCCTGCTCTGTCTTTGCTTCTTCCATTTGGTATCCTGCAAGTTTCTAGCGTTTTTCTTGGTTTTCACGCACACCTTGGGGCGACATTCTTGTAGGTTCCACTTGTCCTAGTTAGAGTGACGGTGGCTTATCTGCAGAAGTGTTCCCTTGTCTGAAGAGAGTAGTTGGAGCTTACTCCCTAGCCACCTTGGCTCTTCAGCAAGGAATGAGGAAGGAGGTCAGAGCCTCTCGTGTACCTGTTTCAGGTCATTCTGAATATTAGGATGGCTGGGCTGGAGACCAAATGTATACACTTGCTCCTAGGCTTTCCATTTAGTTGACACCTGTGGATGAATTAGTCATACCTCTCTCTTCATAAACACAAATCACCTCGGAGTGAGTGAGTGAGAAGAAAGCTGTCTTGTGATGCCAGAAGAAAAGAATGTTTGGCATTTCATTCACAAATTCTACCCAAATGGACTATATTCAGCCTTGCTCTTAACAACGCACTTGCAGTTTACTGTCCTGGGCAGCAGTATCAAAAGGTCTGGTGCAAGAAGGGTTGGAGTTGTTTATTGCTTTATCTCCTACAAAAGTTGGAAATCAGTAGGGTATCATCACGAGACTCTGAAGGAAATGAAGTTCAGACTGGTGAATTGTAACTCTGATGTCAGTTGAGTCCTCTGTTGTTTACATCCGAGTAGACAGCATGAGTGCAGAGAAGTGTCTGTTTTCAGGTAACTACCCTGCACCACAGAGAGTCCTGCTTATCAAGTGATCGGCTAGACTTGTGTGTGTCCTTTTGAGTGTCTGGTATGGACAGGGCTAGGCACACCTCATGTGTTGACTACTCCATAGCATTCTTGCTGATTTATCTTACTTCTGTGCCCTGAAGGAAGATTTCCATCAGGATTTTCATAGCTTATTTCATAGATTTAGTGGTTAAAAATAGGTGAACAGAATATCTGCTAACTCCGGTTTCTTCACCTCTGTGTAAAGAAAAACTAAAAATGTCACTTATTCTGCATTTTTCTGGACACTTAGTAGTAGGTCCTGAAATCTTCATGCTTTATGGAAGTATCTGAAATACAGGGCAAACAAGGTTGTTAATTACCAACAGTCTGGGGAATGTGCAAGAATATAATCCATAAAGACTTTGGGAAGAAAGTGTCACGCAGGAAGACATTGTACAAAGATCTCCATGAGATTGTGTGATCTTTCGTGTGTGCTGTTTTCCCAACACTGTGTATGGAATAGTGCACAAAGAGCTTAGCACTGGGCTCCTGCTGACAGTGAGAGAGTGCCAGAAAGAAACACTTAAAGGAATCCTGCAGTGGAAAGAAAGGTTGCATTTGGGGGATTAAGACACTTGATAATGCTGTAGAGCTTTTCCCACAGCCAACAATTCTTGAGTGTATTTCTCAGGAGAATTTAAATGACCAGTTCTGCTAAAACTTGTCTTACAGCCCTCTTCCCACTCTATCTGCCACCGCTTTCTGGAGTTGCCTGACCGTGGCTTTGGGCTGCAGGACATCCTGTTCATTCGGACAGCCCGGAAGGCGAAAGGCTGAGAATGCAATCCCGTTTACCAGCGAGGCAGGTATTTTCCCTGTGCTAGAGCAGCTGGTGGTGGTAAAGCTTGCTTCTGTGTGGCACCCTGCTGCCAGAGTGTTACAGAGCATGGGACTAACCAATCTCTTCATCACCCAGAAAACGGGAGGTGCTGATACCTGCTTGTGTGTCCAAAGATTTGAGTGATGCTGCAATCAGCCTGTTGTCACGGTACCCAGGTGAGAGCATGTGCAGTGAAGTCAGATTTGGTGTAATTCTGGGTCAGGTCCAGAACCCGGGAACAGAGGGAGCATGAGGTGGAAGAAAAGGTCTGTCTAAGGAGTGGTTTGATGGCTGGCTTTGTTGACAGCGCAGCCCAGACATGGGAGGACTGCCTGGGTCTGGCTCCTAGCCACGTCAGGGTGTGTTGAAGTCCCAGGTGTGTTGGGGAGTTCCTACAGTGTTTAGCAAGGCAAGATCTGATGTAGCTGTACGTTTGCAAGTTTAGTTTCGGTACTTGAAATGCAGTAGACAAATGAAGCTCATTTCCACCCACGGGAATGAGAGCCTGTAAATCTAGCAAGACAGAGGAGGTGTCCAGCTGTCTCAGACACAGAACAACAAGCATTTCGGAAACTACCTCTGGCTAGAGCAGAGGCGGCCTGCAGACAGCCTGGTTGTAAGAAACAGGTCCCTCAAAGCAAGAAATGCAGTGCTTTGATTGTTGTGGGAAAGACTGAGCTCCTCGACAGGAAAAGGAGAGCTGCTAACTCTGCCAAGCCTGGGGCTTAGTGCCTGCTCGCTTTGTTGGAAACCCAGTATAAATGGGTTCCTAGGACTGATGCAGCTCATTGTTTATGCGCTAGTCTCAATGCTCCTTGGATCCAGCTTTGCACATACTTTCTGTGGTGATGTAACCGGTGCTTGGCGTGTCAGATTTAAGGTATGGCTGCGTTCCAAGAGGGGTCCAAGTTGCCAGATACAAATTTCTGCTCAACCGCACTAGTCACATAAAGGCAGGCACGGCGAAAGGTCAGAGGTATTTTTACGAGACATGCCAGCCGTTAGTAGCTTCTCTGTGTTGAGGTGGAGTGCTTCAAGTGCCTAAGGCTGGCTGTCCTGGTTTTTATTGAGAAACAAATTGAGGCTGGTGGGGCAAAGAGAAGGAATCACCTGATGTTTATAAGCAGAAGCCAAAAATTCATGGGAAAATTCCCAGGTAGGAAACCAAGGAGCTCCCTAGTTAGGTGAAGATCACTCAGCGTATTCTATGGAATGAGTAATTAGCTCTTGCCCTAAGAGCTAAAGCAAACCACTTATTAAAACAGATACTGTGCTGCTTCAACAACGTATTTATTAAAAAAAGGGAAAGGCACCGAGAGTAAAACGCTTTGTTCAGAACATGCCCACTCCTGTGCCTCATAATTTGCAATTCCCCTGTTGTTTCAATGTTTTTAATTCATTTTTACTTTCAAGCCTAGGTCAAGCTGTGTCGGCAGTGGTACTTGCCCCAAGTTCGGAGTTTTTCCTCGGAGAGAAGATGCAGTTGGGCTCTCCGGTGGCGCTTCTGTGAAGCGGTTAGCTTGCTGACTAGCACTTTCTTCGGGAAGTTTGCACTCAGAGCAAGAAAACTGGTTTTAATCTGCCTTTCTTGCCAGCAAATAATCTCAGGCTGCCCACTTTACTTTGTGAAACAGAGAAAACCAGCGTGGCAGGGTTGGCAGTACGTGTGTCCCACAGCGGTACGCAGCCCCGGGCTGTGCCCCGTTTCTGCCTTTCGGTGTCCGTGGGGAGTTACGTACTCGGCTTCCTGGCACAACTTGTTTGCTTTTGGGGGCAGAGTGGGGAATCTAACAGTTCACTGCTTCACTAGCCCTCTCTTTTGCTTGCCTTGATTTGGAAAGTAACTTAAGGTAGCACAGTCAGTGGTACAGGTTTATTTGGCAGTAAAATAATTGCCACACTTCTCTGTGAGTAGTGTTTGCAGACCTTTAACTTTTCTGTTTGTTCTGAACTCTCCTGTCTATGAAACTGAACTCAGCCTTTTTCTCCTTTATATACTTTTTTTTTTTTGTGGAAACACACCCTTATTAACTGGGCTTTTGTGTAGTTGCATTGACTAAAGTTTACTGGTATGTGGAAAAAAGGAGATTTTTTTTTCTTGTTAGCATTTAAGATTTTGGGGGAGTGGTGGTTTCTGTTTGGTGGTGTCTTGTTTTTACCCCCAAATAGTTACAGAAGTTTTTGATGTAGATCTTTGAAGCACTGTACAAGTTGTGACTGGATTGAACCCTCGTGCAGCTCCTCTGGGGGAACAAATACTCGCCTGACTTTGTGGGTAGGGAAATGAGATGAACCTCAATGAAATGTGAAAAACACAGAAGGGTGATGGAGGGGAACCCTTCTGATGCTTCCAGCTGGGGAGGGTGAGGGGGGTTAGACCTTCCTGCTTCAGACGTGTTTGGTTAACCTCACCGTGCAGGTTAAGTAAAAAAGAGAGATAAATAGCAAAGCTGTAGGAAAGTCTCTTTCATATCTGCTTCGTGTTTAGGCTGTTACGGCCAAAGAACAATCTATTGGAACATCCTAGGATTCAGTTTAAAGCAAATTCAGGGGAATTCTAGTGTTTATACTCTTCTGCAACAGGGTAGCTTTACCACATGGGGGCAATATGCGATTGGACTCTGCTCTTTCACATCTACCTACAAAGGAAATAGGTGGCTCAGTTGGCAGTTTTTGCCTGGCCTTTTCTTCCAGGCTCTGTGGCTCAGCAGCCATAGTTCTTTGCAGCCTGTAGCTTGTGTACGCTCTTGTTTTTCAAGCTGTTGCTTCAGAACTGCTGCTGACTGTAGACTGAACCTTCTGGGTAGGAAGAACGTGTTTAGACAAGTACACTCATCAGCCCGACAGAAGTTGCAGAGCAAGTGCCCGCTTGCGTGTGCGTGCGCGCGCAGGTATGAATATATGCTGTGCTTCATTTGTTTGCCCTAATTGCCACTTTCACCATGAGAGCAAGCTTAAAATACAGATACGATTATGAAAGTCAAAGTAGGTGATTGCAAAAAAGGATTGCATCCACTGTTTCTTTGCTGCTAGCAGACTAGCAGAATTTTTCCCTGTACGAAAGTGCCCATGCCTGTTCTAAAGAATTTGTTAATATTAAAGTTTTAATTCTAGGTCATAGTCTGAGGCTAGTGGACTTTGAACTTTATAAAGGACGATGTAATTGCTAGGTGGAGTGTGTAGGGCTCCTTGAAAAATGCCCCGAAGGGGAGCAACCTGAAAAGCCCAAAGGATTACCCCTGTGCAAAGTGCTATAGCATGATGGGGTGGGGGGCGAAGTAGTTAAGATTGCAAGTGGAAACCCCTGCACAAAGAGTCTACAAATGTCTGTAGCATGGAAATTCGTTTCTGTAGTTGGTTAGCAAGATGCTGCTTAATGACAAGTACCTTTGGCATTCTCTGCCGGTACAAGGAGGTGCGTTCTGCCAGTTTTTGAAGTATCTTCATTCATTACTGCTGAAGAACAGTATTTCTCCTGTGCCTCCAGGTCAATTTTAACAGTAAGTGAACCTGGTGTAGGAGAGTAATTCCAGAAAGTGGTATGGGCAGGTACACCTCTGTTATCCGTTCTTTGATCATGCCGATCAAATCTCTGGTTATCCAGCAATTCCTGTTCACCTTGGCTTCAGTCTTTTGCCCTTTGCTTATGACCGTCAGCGTATTGATCCAATTCTATGATTTCACTCTCTCCTTTGTCACGTTTTCCTGCCATCTGAGGTACAAGTGGGCTGTGAGTACAGAACACCACCTTGCTATAAACGCTGAAATTGGCTTAGTTTTCCTACCTGGGAAGTGGTCTGATGCGATTCTGAGCTGTCAGGTAGAGAATGTATTTATCACCAATGAGACGTGTTGAGGAATGAGTCGGCAATCCACGGTGCCCAGTCTGCTGAGATGTCTAAGTTAATGTGGAAGGCAGTGCAGCGAACGGGGTGGTGAGACAAGGCAGCTAGGCTCCTGTCTGGTTCTGCTGCACAGACCATTGCACACTGCAGAGCGCTGAGCTCTTCCGGGACAAAACACTTTCAGATCAGGAATATGACCAGGGTAGGGTCTAATTGTCATGACAGCCAACCGAAGATGTGAACACATTTGTGGAAATGAGAATTTTTCCCTTGGTGGACCTCTGAGGTGCTCTACAGCTGGTACAGTGGCACAGGCCTCCAAGGTGATGGGAAAGGAAAGCCATCACCCTGTGGAGAAAGCCGTCAGCCCGTGCAGTTAGTTCTAACTGACACTGTGCTTAGCTTAACGATTTGTACAGCAATTTGTTGAACAACTCCAGGTAGTAATTGATGGAAGAATTGTTGCACAAGGCACTGCACTAGCTTGAACCCAAGCAGGACAAGGGCAGTGAACTGGCGTGCCGACACGTGTTGTTGCTGTACAGTCCCAGTACAACATGCTAGGGAAGTGAACTGGTAACGTGCAGCCCAGTTAAAGCGTGGCGTGTATGCCACACATGGTACATAACGCCAGCTTTAATGATTTAACAATTTTTGTTCTCAGCTATACCTATCTTCTGCTACAGGCAGAAGGGGGAAGATAAGTGTGAGTTTTTGGAATTGCTTGACTTGTTATTATGAGACACGAGACCTCTCAGAAATAGAACTTCGTAGTATATAGGTGGAAAATATGTGCTGACAAAATTAGAAGTAGGTGTAATTTTGCAGTCTGCAGAGTCTCTCCTTGAAATCATGAGGAATTTAATCAGGAAGAAGCTTTTCCAGCTGCTGTTTTTCTTGGTTGGGTAAGAAGTCTGCTTTGAAGGACTTCCTCCATCCTCATCCAGAGAGTGATTAAAGAAAGAGCTGACATCATAGTGTAGTACAAGGGTAATTCTAATTGTCCCACGCAGGCCAAAAGGAAAATACGGTGTAGATTATCTGTAATATTAATAATATATTACAGATATACAGATATCTGTAATATCTGTAACTGAGTTACACCTCATTATCAGTTTTTATCTCGCAAGGATAAAATTGTGCTTTGTCCTGACGCTGCAGCCTTCCAATAGCAACAGCTGACTTTCATCTGTAATGCCATTATTCTCCTTCTAGCTTTGTTCTCTAAACTTCCTCCTCCTGTAAGGGATCCAAGCATGCTGCCTGCATGGTCAGACAGTTTGCCTTCTTGGGAGTTAAGGAAACTCAGAGGTCTTTGTGGAGAGCTCTGAAGAACATGCTGCTGAGCCCGTGTGTAGTGGCTTAGATAACCATCCGTTCCCTCTCTCAGGTTTCAAATCCATTTGCCAAACGCCGTGTCTCAGGCGTGTTTTGGGTGTTCCGGTTGCTGAGCATTTTTGTAAACAACCATAGAGCAGAGGTTCAGCTTGGTAAAGCACTTCCTATCTGTACCCTATTCGGTTGGGAGTAGGAATCGCACCATCTGTTCATGAGCTTTTCCCTGCCAAATGATTCAGTGAGCGCAGAGGGCAGAGTTGTCGTTCTTCCAGCTTGCAGAAGTGGAGTCTTGTCGCTTCTTGTCCCTTCTCCTGCTTGTGGTGGAAGGAACTGAAGATGGCAGGTGGTGCCACGTCCCTTCGTAGCCTGGTCCTAAGCACGTGGGTAGAAGTGTGAAGGTTGGTGGTGACTTCTCTAACAGGGAAAAGTCACCTGTTACAGCGACTTCTAGGTATGTCATAGATTTTTATATATATGTAAAAAAATCTGTTAAAGAAAAGCTTTAGCATCTAGGCACCAATAGCTGCCAGGGCCCATCAGCATGGATGGTACTGTCTGCCCTGAAGAATGGGGACTGCAGGTATGAAAAGGAGAGGCTTCTTAAGGTTCAGGTTCACGGCAAGTAAACTGGTCTCGGAGGAATGCTTGTGCATCCTGCTAAACTCCTCATGCTGTGATGGAAAATAATTATTTTGCCTGTGGTAGGTAGGAAGGCTGGAACTGACGTGGGTGTAGAAACAGAGGTACCGGGTATGTGGACACAAACACGCAGAACCTTCGGTGCCTTTTCATTACGGGGCTGTTTCAGCAGTAAATTGCCTTTGTTTTGTGAGAGCAATAAAAGTTAGCGATATACAGGGAAGCGTGACCAGCAGGGTGTTGAGGCTTCTGAAGACTTTACTGTATCTGTAATTGCTGCTTCCTCTCTCTGATTGTTCTCCTATGTTGCTTTTAAAGTGATCACATCAGATTTGTTCTCCAACTTGCAAAAAAACTTTTGTGCTCTTTTTAGATGGTAAAGTGATTGAAATAAAGTGCAGACACTTCAGAGTAATCTTCAAAGGATGTGAAACTGTATTAGCTTAAGCTGCAGATAAAACTGACTGCTCCATTTTCATTGCCTGGGGGAGTGCCAAACAGGATACTGAAACATCCATTTCAGTACTGAAAGCCCTTCAGTTTATTGGCATCACAAATGGATTTACAAATGGATTTATCTAAAATGCTGCATATGCTTTTGCAACTGTCCTAATTTTTTTGGATGCATGAGACTCTTCAGCTCCATGTCACTTTTTAAGGCGAAGAAATTATGGGACGTATTTTTAAAACCTTGTGTCTTTTTTTTTTTTCCAAGAGATGAGAATGTTGCTAGTCAGGAATTGCTCATTAAATTTGTGAGTTGCTGCTTTCTGTGGGTGAGAGTGGTGAAGCTGCTCCAGGTTGAAAGGGCTGTTCTGCATGATTTATGTGTTTTGTTAATATAAAAGTCATATGCTTGCTAATACTTTGTTTTTCAAATTGTTGTGAGAAGGTCAAGTTCTCAGAAACAAGGTGGCTCTTTCCATTTCTTGTGCTATCGGCCATCGATCCTTTCCTAGAGGAATCCACCCATTTCTCTCGGTCCCGTTGCTGCTCGTCTCGAAGATCAGACGCTGGTGTGACGTGGTCCCCCTGGGCAACGGTGGGGTTGTCAAAAGCAGTGGCTCCTGCTGGTTCCCTGGCTGCCCTGTTACCAGGCAGCCTGGGCACCCGCTTCTGAGTGGACACCGGCTCCGGAAGGTGCAAAGGTGTGTCCAGGCAGGGCTCTCTCCATCCTGCGCTGGATTTCCTACAGCGATTGGTTCGTGGCTGTTACTGAGGGATGGGCTGGCTGGTCAGGGAGCGAGGAGGATGATGTCCTGATGGTCTTCAGCCCCTTTGGTCATCTTAGCACATGGGTGCAGCACGTCTTCTCTCCTGTTCTGTAGGGCTGGGGCTCTTTCTATCCCTATTTAATATCTGTCCGTACACAAAAAAGAAAGTTAATGAGGACCTAAAACGTTCATTATTCAAAGCAAAACGTGCGAGATGTGGTGCCTGGCCAACGGAACGGTGCCTGCTCTAGAGCCACGTGCACCGGTGCGAGTGGGATTTGTCAGGGTCGTGCACCCCTCGGCAGCACCTGGGTGCCTCGGTGTGTGCGCGGGGGTGACTGTGTTCTCCTGGGGTGAGGGTGAGGGCCAGCCTTCCTGCGGCAGGACAGGGTCTTCCCTCAGTATTCCTGCAAAGCTTCCAACTCCCAGCGCCCTCCTCCTGCTGGAAAAATACACTCTGGGTTTCCCGTTATTAGCCCGGCAGACCGCACCGGCAGCGTCGCAGGGCAGCGAAGGCCGCCGCAGCCCTGCGTGACCGAGCAGGAGGCCGAGGTGCCCGCGGGAGGGGATCGCTCTCGCTGCCGCCCTGGGTTCCCCCGGGACTCCCGCACCCGCGGCACGGCTCCTCCTCCGGTCACAACGCTCCCTGCGGAACTTGGGGACTCGGACGGAAGCCTTGAGCCGCCACCCCCCCGGCTCCGCTACCCACCCGCCGCCGCCGGCCCAGGGTCGCGCCGGGCCGCGCCACCGCCCCGCCAACCCGTGACCCCGCCCCCGGCCCCGCCCCCGGCCGGCCAATGGCGGCGCGCGGCGGGCGGGGCGGGGCCGGCGCTGGTCGGTGCGCGCGGGCAGCGCGGGGCCGGGGCTCCTGCGGCGGCGCGCGGCGGGACGGCGCGCGGCCCGGCCCGGGCCCGGGCGCTGAGGTGAGGTGAGGTGCGGCGTTCCCGCGGGGTGCGGGCCGGGCCGGGCCGTCTTGACAGCCGGCCCTGCAGGCCAGGCGGCGGGGCGGGAGCTGAGGGGGGGCCCCCAGTGCCCGGGCGGGCCCTGGAGCGGGGCTGCCGGCGAGCGGCGCCCCAGGCCGGCAGCTCAGCCCGGCCCCGGCCCGCCTGCGTGTCGGGCGCTTCCGCCGGCCGCGGCCGCTGTCGGGCGCTGCGGCCCCGGGCGGAGGCTTTCGCGTGCGGACCCGTTCCGGCCCTGTCCGCGCCGCCGGAGGGTCTGCGGTCCGCTCCAGCCCTGAGGACGGGGTGTTCTGGCTGTGGGGGGCTCCGGAGCGCCTTCCCCGGCGTGCTGCCGGCGGCCCGGCCGGGGCCGCTTCTTCACCGGTGCCCCGGCCCGTGCCCTCCCCTCCGCCTCCCTGCCAGGGAGCCTCGGGGCTCGCCGGGCCAGGTGCCGGGCGTGCGGAGGGGTAGTGCTCCGCCGGCTCCCTGTGATGAGTTAAAGCAGCACTCCTGAGCCCCACTCCTGGCAGGGACCGGCTGCGATCCTTCCCCGCCCTCCCTGCGCATCCAGCACCTTCCAGGCAGGCGTGTGGAGAGCCGCGAGACCCCTCCGTGGTCGTGCCGAGGGACGGCGTTTGTAACGGGAGTGAGGGTCCGGGCTTCAGGGGGAGGCACCTCTCTGCCCCGGCTGGGCACTCGTAGGCTTCGTCCCTCGTCGTTGCAGTTGTTGTGTTCCTGATGCATCACTTGGTGCCAGCTTGGAGCAGCAGTGTTAACGGGTTGCTGTGGCCTAGTGCAAGAGGTAATAGAGGAAAGTTTGCTTCTGGTAGACTGAAGGGACCAGATTTGAGAACTCCTGCTGAGAGCAGCTCCTTGCCGCTCTCTGCGGGCTCCCACCCTGCGCAGGTAATGGGGATCTCACCAGAGAGCTGGGACACTGCCGCTGCTTCAGACCAGCCTTCTGGCACGCGAGGGATGGAGCTTCGTAGTGACTGTCGCTGACCGAAACACACCGTACTCAGAGCAGTTTCTTTGCAAGCCCCTGGTATCTCACACTGGCATATCCTCAGGTGTAAGCTGCCTTTCCAGATTTGCTGCTAGCCGAAAAATGCTGTCTTCTTTTGAAAAATAAATTTATTCATCCACGTAGAGGGTAAAAAATTCATTGTGACTTTTAAGCTGTTTCAAAAAGGCAACAAAAAGCACAAAGCTACCTAAATTTTGTAAGTTTTATAGCCAGCTGCTCCTTCAGACTCACTTGGGACTGACAGCGACAGTCATTCTGTCAGTGTTTCAGGGAGCTGATTCAGCTTTGATGTCTGGTCCCTGTTCATAGGAAATTACCAGGATAAGCACTCAGTGCAAAGAAGGTCAGGGTGGGTGAATGCAGGGAAGATTTTTTTTTTCGGAGGACAGCTAATACTGTGGCAACACTTCATTTTAGTTTTGCATTGGTGAGGAGGTAAATGAGACCTTGTTCTGGCTCGTCTGGCGTGGAGGCTTTCAGTGCTGTTGGAGGCTTTCTCTGCTCTGCCCGTAGAGCTTCTCTTTCTTCCCAGTGCTTGCAGGCTGTGTCGGGCTTCGCCGTTGTGTTTTCCTCCGCCTTTCACTTAGCCAGCCCCTTTAGCTGAAACGCTTCCGAAATCATGGCACAGTGTGTTTTGGTAAGAAACGCCATGCGTAGTCAGCTTACGTACAACGTGAGATGTATCCATGATCAGTGGTGAAACTGGAAGTAGTGCTTGGCTTGGTTAATACTCCTCAAACGTTGTTTTTTTGAGGCAGTTGCAGCAGGCCAGGCTATCTGGGGATTTTAATAATTGTAACGGCATTAGTGTGCACCGGGAGAGCGCTGGGTGTGGTGTGGAGAGATGCACACAGCTGCCACAAAACGGGCAGGGCACTGCTTTTCTAGGGAAATGTGTCTTGCTTCTGCCCATTGTGTTTTCTGCCTAGGTGCTTGTTAGACCTTAAAAAATCTGAATATATGCTGGCTGGGGACTAGTCTAGTGGTAAATATTTTTAGGAATATGTCATCAACTGGACAAGCCAAGTGCTGTTGCGTTCACTTTTCCTGTCAACACCTGTGAGGAAGGACTTTGACACCTGCAGTTTCTGTTTGACATGGCTTTGGTCTCTCCTGGCTGGTAACCAAAGCTGGTAAGAGCACCCAGGAGGTCCTCGTTCAGTCTGGAGTTGGGTGGCCTGCCTGCCTGGCCTTCAGAGCCGGCCACCTTCAGCTGGAGAGGCGGCTGGTGAAGCCTCCCTGCCATGGGGCTGCTCTGTGCACTGCCTTGGCTGTCACCGCTCACGTCTTTCCTTTAGTGTAACTGCAGCGTCTGTCCCTTGCAGTAGCCGTTTATTCAGGAAGGGATGAATGTGTTCCTGGGGTGATAATTTTAAGAGCGGTTGTCTAATAAATAGCCTGGTGAGGAGTGTAACTGATTGTGGGCAACCTCAGTTGCTTGTAATGGCAGTAACAAATCCTTACTGTGGAGTTGTAAGGGACACAGCTTCAGGGGGGATGCAGAGGACACCCAGCTATGGTTTCTCTTCAGATCAGCAGTTAGAGGTATAACCTGGGCAACTGTCTGTGCTGCTGTTCTGGTGGTTCAGAATTTGTGACCTAAAAGTTTTTCTCCTTGGCTGCGTCGCCCCACGAACTGGGAAGTTTGAGGATGCTCACAAAACGGCCTGAGAAAGAAACTCGCTGCTAATTTGTCACCTAAAACTGGTAGGTCGGGCACTGGGCAGCGTAAGCATGATTTTAAGGTTGAGATCATCCTTCTCGCTTTCTCATCGCGTGTGTCGTCAGCCGGGGGACTGGAGGCGTCTCTGCGGTGCTCTGAGCTGTGCTGCTTGGGCAGGGCTCTGCAGAACTGGCAAGGGCTCTGAGCGGCCACTGAGCCAAGCGAGCCTTCTGGTAGGCGTCATTAGGTAGGAGGCATCTGTCTCTTCTCTGTGACAAGTTTATCTGTACAGGGGTCTGCAAGTATAAAAACCGTAACGTTGAAACCTGCTGGTCTGCAAGCCAGGACGATGTTTGACCAGTCTCCATGTGTGCCAGGATTACAGCTTAAAAAACCCCCGCTGGTTTTTAACGACATGTGAGGCTGGCTCCATTTAAATCCACAGAGCAGGCTGCCTACCTCCCCAAAGCGTAGAGGGACAAAGGAATGCTTTCATGATCTCCCTCTCTGTTTTTTAGACAAAACACGTTTATTACGAAACAATCATCTAACACTTCATTGAATTGTTTGTAGTGTGGTGGCCGTGCGAAGGCTGTCCCAGCGTCGGTACCCACATACTTCGGATTGTTCGGACGCGGCGTGGTATTTGGGAAATGCAGCCAAAAGCGCCGAGGAGCCTCTCGCTTTCCGTGTGCGTTTCTGCGGCACACCTTCCACGCTGCTGCCCCATGCTGCACGCGAGCGGTGAGCACGGGGCAGCGGCTTTGGGCGCGTCGCATCCTGAGCGCGCACGCCTGGGGTTCACGTAGACCCTGCCGCGAACATCACTGCTCCCGTCGTGCCGAGTGCTGGGGAGAGGCGCGCAGAGGGGGTTTTTCCCCGTGTCAGATGAAACATTTGCTCTGCAAGAGCTGCCACCAAACCCAAGGCGGTAAGGATCGTGATGTAGGAATTGGCCTACTTGCACTAGCGTAGATTTCTGTAATTGAGATTTTTGCCCGCTGACTTCATCTGGGTACAGCACAGGCTCGCTAACGAGGTGAAGAACTGTTATCTGGGGCAGAAATCTGCGTTGTGAAGGCTCCGAGCTGCCAGCATTGGTTGGAGTGTTAGGGTTTTGCATGAGTCATCGTTTCGGGGGCTGAAGGAAGTTAATTGTTCCTGTTATCTCGGGGTGTGGTCCGATGTTGCAGCAAAGTCCACGGGATGGCCAGGTACCAGCGAATGGCAGAGTCCTGCCTTACGCTGTGCTGCCTGCTGCAGGTGGCTTTTCTTGTGTTGTCAGCAGCGCTCACGCTGCTTGCAATGACCTGGTTTGTGGAGCTAAATCGGCAGAAAAAATAATCAGAAATTAAAATGACTGTGTGTAAGGAGGATGGAGGGGCACAGATTTGAGTATCCTATTTCCTAACCGGGTTTTGGAGTAGTTTTGTTGCCACTTCTTTTTCTTCCCAGCAGCTGGATTTTTGACCAGAGTTTCATCAACTTTATTATTGGTTTTGGTAGTGGGATGAAGAGCATTATTTAATGACTTTGTGTGTCATAATTTAAGGACTTTGTGTGTGATTGTGCTTTGGTGGGTAGTATTTTCATATGGGTTGTCAGTGAAAAGTTCTTTTCCAGGCTCTAATCCTCTATTTTCTTGCAGGTTTCTTTAGACTGTTCGCTGTTAAAAGATGGGAGAGATAGAAGGAACATACAGAGTCCTGCAGACTCCTGGCTCTCGTTTGGGTGTCCAGAAGACCACGGGAGTGAGTACCTTGGAGCCGGGACAGAACCTCTCTACTGCAATGGCATCATCGCCTGCCAAAACGCACGAGCGGGACCTACCAATCAGAATAAAGATGTTGGACAACACGGTGGAAATACTTGACATTGAGGTAAGAGAGGTTTAAACCCGGTTTCAAGCACACTTAGCCTCCAACAACGTGAAGCTCGCGGGATGCGTTGCTGTACAGAGATGGGGTGTTCTAAGGTGGTGTCTGGATAAAGATTCCTGTAGGGATTTTACCTACTTACGAGTAGTTAAATGAGTAGCACATCTTGTTTTTTGAAAGTCTTCTAAGTATGACAGATGTTTTGTGTTTTTAACAGATTTGAAATACAAGCACATACTGTAACAAGAAGCTTTAGCTGTTATTTGCTTTGGGGGAACACCAACTGTCTTCTGCCAAACTGTTCTTGCTTCCTGAGCCACATGTAGCTTTGTCGATTTGGCAGTTGAGAGAGCAGAAGGGATTTTTTTTTTCTTTTAGTTACTGCTTTTTATTAATTATTTTAGTGGTTTGTATCCTCTATCAAGTAAACTTGCTCCTGTTTGGAGTTTGTTGCCGTGCTTTGGGGGAGGCACCAGAGGGGTAGCAATGTTTCTGAAAAGTCGTATTTACAAGTATGCTTGCTTAGCAGTTGGGGAAATCTGCCTTAAGGAACACGAACCACGCTCAAATTGGGGTGGTTCGGAAATTTAAACAATCAAAAATTTTTGTTCTTGGAATTCTTGTTTCATTCTCAGCATTAACCTCGGACTTTAATTTTAGTTTGCCTAAAGATTTGTTGTTAGAAATCAGCGATGTTCTGGTGAAGATACTCAGCTATCAGATACGCTGGTATCATGTTGACTTTATAATTGGCACTAGTAGCCTTAGTTTGTTGCATAGGCTTAAGCAGGTTTTTACAAAAAGAGTGGAGAAGGTGTCTGTGGAGCTGTAAAGAAAATGTGGCTTTTGGGGATGCCTTTTACAGATTGCTGTCACGTCTGAGAGTTGAACAGCTGGACATCTGCTTGGCTTTAATTTTTTTTGTTGTCAAATTGTAGACTGTGCCTGTATCCTCCCACCTGAAGACACAGCAAACCCATCCATCCCTTATGTACTGCAGAGGACACAAAACCCTCTCTTTTATTTCTTCTTTAAATTATGTTAGAATGTGGGGGGAAAAAAGATCTGCTGACTTTGGTTCTTTCAACGTGTGATTTTTTTCTATTTATTTTCCAAGTTGGTATAGATGGTGCTTTTGTGTTTTGATTCTAAAAAAAGGAAAAAAAAAAACCAAACAAACCCTCAACCCTGTAATTTTGAAAATCGATGCAACTCTACCACAAGCTGTTAAAGTCAAGAAAGAATTTATATCTCCTAGTTCCTGCTTTATTGCATGAAGTCAGTGACTAGAAATCTCCCCGTCTATTAGCATAGATGCTTTCCTTTTCTTCCTTGTCATCTTTGTGCCAACTCTGTTTGCTCTTCTCATGCAAATCATCCACTTTCCTCAGTAACTTTACTCTCTTCATCTTACTTTATAACTCTTACCTGGCTCTCTTTGACGCAGTCAAAGGCTGCTTGAGTGTCTTTGATCCCCTGCTGAAGTGAAATCCTTTGACTACGCTCGCCTCTTGGACAACCTCAGAATCCTTTTCCACCATCAGTCTTGCTGATGCTCATGTGGCCCTGCGCTCCCATCCTGGAGCTCTGCGCCAGCTCCTCTGCTGTTCTCTGACCTCTCCCTTGGTTCCCCTCGGGTCTCATCTGCACTTGGTACAGTTCACTGCTTTCACAATACCTTGTTCTTTGAAACTGTCTTGACCTGGTTCTCCTTTGCCTGCTGGAACAGTCCATGTTGCTGGAAGGGTGTGTATCCTTCCAGTTACCTTCAGTGCTCTCTGGCTTCCCTGCAGGTACAGCTTAGCTCCATCCTTAACCCCTTGTCTTACCCTACAACGCTTCCTTGTTAATATTTCCACCAAATTCAGCTGTGGCTCAGTTCTTCACAGTGTCTCAACTCTTGACTGTCTCTCGGTTCAAAATCAAATCAGCCTTTGCCTGATGAAGCTTGGTTTTGATATTTAGGTGTCAACATCGTAAATTCCTCATTCACACTCTGTTTTTGACCACTGTGGGTCGTACCCCAGTCTCACCTGTCTGCCCAGTCACATAGTTTCTGTTCACCTTCCAATTCCTTCATTCCCTTTGGTGAGCCATCTCCCGCAGGCATGCTGTACGGCCTCTAGGATGGGACTGTTTAAACAGCTAAGACTCATCCCGCCCAGGAATTTCAGTGCTTCACTGTGATCGCCTTCTCGTTGGATTTGGCCTTCTCAGTACTGGAGCAGTACTCAGGAGTACTGCAGGAGTACCCATTGCACACACTGCGGTACAAGCCAGCCTGCTCGGTGGTTGACCCTAGTAGCTGCTACTGCCTGGCTGGTTCTGCATCGCTCTGCTGGCTCCCTGTCTTTGTGGCTTCAAACGTATGTTGCATATCTCCACTTTCAGTTTCCTTTGGGACCCTACCTGCAGTCTCCTGCAAGAAAGTACCTGGCTCCATCCCCTAACTGGGCCACAGTGCAGTACAGCTGTTGTTTTTCCCATCATGACAAGAGGTTTTCTGTAATTAGGAACTATGCTCGTTTTCTGTTTTAACCTGGAAAACTTTCTCTGGTTACAGCATCCACAGAAACACCTGAATTTATGTAACCAGTGTGAAGATGCTGTAGTTAATATCATTCTGCTCTTCTTTACGAGGTCAGTCAGAACTGAGCAACTTGGAAATTGCCAGCTGTTGTAAGCAGTGAGGAGGGGTCATCCTTTGTTCATCCGCAGGGCGTGGAGCACAAAAAGGTCCATCATCAGCAACTGTAGCATTAGTCCTGCTGATACACTGCCCGCATCGCCTTTAATTTTTGACTAAGTGAGGCAGCAAATGATAGCAAACAGGGCTGAGGTATGGAATTGTAACCCTCTGCCTCCCAATTTGTGGGGTGCACGGGTAGGATAGCAGAGCTGACTGCTGTTTGGGATGGAAAATTGAAACGTTTCACTCAGAGGTTGAGGGCAAGAGTTAGGAAAAGTCAGCCACGTTTGCTGAATAGGTGGTGTGGGCTAGAGGGGGTGTGGGGTGTTTTTTTTTAAATGCAATGAGAAAAATTAAGGATTAAGCAGCTCTCCCAGAGGGATTGAGGCTCTGATCGCAGTGTTGCTTGCCCAATTCTCTTCTCTTTAGCAAATTTTTTCCCAAGGTGTGGAAATGAGAGGTATTGGCTTCAGTACTTGCTTCCCGGGGTTTGTTTTTATTGTTTCAGCTCTGCAGCGGTTTTTCAGCGTTGTGGGACACTGAGGCATTTCTCAGAGGTGCAGTTGGCACTGCCTTCTGACGGTGCTGTAGGTTGTGGCAAAAAGTGGTTTTTTCCCTCTCCAAATCATCTTCCCTTCTGTCTTTAAGAATTATGGCAAATCATTTTTCACTGAGAAAAGTGGTGTGTCCGTGGAAAAGACTGCCTGGCTCTGGAGGGGCCTTCTCCGGGCAGTGCGCTGGGGAAGCTGACGCAGGAGCCCTGCATACTGCCTCGCTTGCGAAGCTGCCTAAAATGAGCCACATCAGCAGTTTTAACTGCACGGGATAAACAGAGCAGCCACAATAACCACTTAATCCATGTGGCTTTTCCTTGTTATCCCTTCCTTTCTCCAAGGTGCATTTAAAACACTTGCTTATCTCCTGGCAGGTGTTGGTGGATACTCTCGTTTGGTAGCTCTTCCCCATCGCTTGGGTTTTTTAACTTCCCAAATGGCAAGAAAGTGGCATAACAGATGGGATGAGAACAAAAAGGGAAGGACAGTCTTTCCTTCATCTTCTTATTGTATCTAGAAGAGTGTGTCAAAAGCTCAATATAGCTGCAATCCGCTGCCTTTAGTCTAAAATCCACTGTCTGCTCTCGCCGCCTGACCCATAAGGTTTTCTATGGATTTGGTTAATCAGTAAGAGGGAGCTAGTCTTTAAAGTGCACCGGGGCGGAGCTGCTCTCTGTGGAACTGGGTTTGGATGTTAGGGGATGGAAAAACGCTCAAACGTGTTCTAGAATTTAAAAAACTGAAAATTGTGTGTTTATGGGTTTTTTCCTTCCCTCCCAGCACAGTAAAGAGAATGAAACATATCCATCCAAAGCAGGGCTGGAATATTAATTATTTTAATGAGGTGTGTTTTTTTCCCTTTATACTGCTTGTTTCTAATCTTGCGTGTGCCATATCAAGGGGTTCCTGTCCTTTCCCTCCAAGCGAAGTCTGTCCAAATACATGGGTTTGCAGGCTCCTAGATGAATGATTGGAAAATTCAATTTAATTCAGACTGTGGGCACATGACAAAGTAGTCAGGATTTTCCAGTAGATGTTCTGCCAGCTTTCCCGTGTTTCTTAAGAGGTTAAACTTGGAGGCCATGGATCAGCATGAAAATACGGCAGACTTTTATGTAGAAGGGCCTGGGCTGGGTTTAATTTGACAAAATGAGCACTTGGTGAAATTAATTTGTCTGCTGCTGGTTATGGCAGACAATAAAATGTGCTGCACCAAAAAACAACTTAGGCTATAGGAATCTAGGGTATAGGAAGTTGTGATTTCTACTTACGGCCTTTGCGTTGGTTCGTGGTAGAGTTGGAAGAGGAGCGTGTTACAGCGACAGACCCACGGGCTGCTGAAGACGGTGTGTGCGCCTGGGTTAGGGGAAACCACTTGGTTACTCTGACAGTGATGCTGTCTCTGTTGGCCACCTAAATGACTCCTCCTTGGTTTATCTGCGTTTACAAATTGTGTTATTAAAAGTGCAAAATTACTTTCCATCCGTTTGTTCAGAGTAGAGCGGAACAGCTATGTTCAGTTACTCTGGTTTCTGTCCAGTTTACAGATATCTGTAGTTGAAAGAGTGTCCTGAAAGCAGCACCTCTTCGGGCACCCATTGTTCCTGCCCAGCCATTCAAGCCCACGGCTGTGACTCGCTGCAGTCGGGGCCCTGAGGTCCAGAGCTGGGCTGGGACCGTGGGAGGTTTTTAGGAGAGTGGAGGAAGCAATCTGACGGCTTGTATGTGCTTCATGACTTCCTGTGGTTTGAGAGTGTTTTCAGCTTGTGCACGCTGAAGACTGCAGCTTGCCCGTAACTTCATACAGTAGCGTTAGTACCCCCAAGGACTTCGTTGGGGCTGAAGCAGAAATTATGCAGCTTAAAATGCTGTTATTGAGCAGTTTTAAGTAAGAAATACGCGTCTGTTAAAAATGGAGTGTGTGTCGTGGGCACTGAAAAACCTTTGCTCTGAAATCTTTCCGGAGGCCATCCTTACCGTGGGCCGTGGTGAACCCCAAGCGCATGGCAGCTTTGGTACCGCCGGCTGCTCTGGCCGCCCCAGGCAGTCTCCGCTGGCTCTCCAGTCATGAGCTGCCCTCCTGCCTCTCCCTTGCTCTCCCTTTGCCTGCTTAGACCTTCCTTTCATGAAGGCTTTTTCCCCCTCTGTGCTGTAGAAGTATTAACAGGTTAAATATGTGGGAAGTGGGAGGACAGGCTGCTTCTGAATCCTATTAAGCGCTATGCTGAAGGAATCGAGATGCCATGTTAGTCAGCTCAGTGTTTTTCTTCCCTGGCCAGGAAGAAATATTCAAAATTCCAGAAAGAATCGTAGCCAGATGTTTGTCATTGCTCCGGTTTGACTCTCCTAAATATGGCAAATAGACTGCCTTAGGACTTATTTTTGTCTGACCTCAGAAGAGAAAGTTAGTAATTCACTATTTAAAATTTGAAGTTGTTACGGGGTTTAAAAAGAACGTAATTGAAGCTTTGCAATTTGTGTACTGTTTGATTTTACTATATATTTTTTTAAACCTGTTATTTTGTGTTCAGGGGCTTGACTTTTTTGATGCTATGTAGGAATGTGGTATTGGGTGGGGAAAGGTAAAACCGAAGCCATGTGACTGACAGACATTGGATGTGTGTGTGTTTTGTTGGTGGGTTTTTTTTGTGTGTTTTTTGTTTAGTTGTGTTTTTTTAAGGGAAGACGTGAATTTGAATTCTGTTATAAAAACAATTTACTGCTTTATGTTTCTCTGGACGTTAGGTGTCCCCTTATGTGAAAAGAAAATTGAGTTATGCTGCAGCAAAGGAGAAACAGTCTGAATATTCCTGTATGAAAAGTCTGTTATACGCACATATCGTAACTTAAACCACAGAAACCATTTCGTAAAATGGGGATCAGGTGTTATCACAGTCCTTGAAATAGAAATGGAATAAATTGAGTTCCTAAGTGTCTGCATGGCTGCGATACACCGCAGTGAGCGTGCTTCACCATGTGATGGGTGTAGGTGAAGAACTTCTCGTGCGGGTTCAGAAGAGTGAATTGAGGAGCAGCACAAGTGCCACTTTTACGTAGCTCAGCATTGAGTCGGTGCAAAGCTGAGCTCTTTTTAAACCCTCTTTAATTTATTGTAAGCATACTGAGGACTTTCCGCCCGTAATTGTTCTGTCTGGACGAGATCTGATAAAGTAAACCATTGCGTAACTTCATGGTCTTGGCATCCGTGTAGTGGTACACTTCTTGTACGTAATTCCTTTTGGGTGCCTTCCGAAGTAACTGATGTCCAACCTTGTAAAGAAAAAGCTGTTACCTGTTAGCTTCCCTGCTAATTCCAACAATGTGTCCTCATCACTAATAAAGAAAGGAAATACAGTCAGTTTCTGAAACAGTCCTTCAGAATGCAGGTGTTCATTTCTTTTTCCATAATCTAGTGAGGAAGGACAGTGAAAGTCGGCTGAGATCAGTCTTATGCCATTCTATCAAAATAATGGTAAGAAATGCTGTACTCAGAAGAAAAAGTAGTTCTCTGGAAGCCTCGTCTGGGTGTGGGTGATGTTCAGAGTTGGTTACACAGATGGATAATTCTGTAGAATATATAGAGCCTGAAAGGGAAAAAAAAACCCACCAAGAAACAACCCACAGTCAGCTAAAGACAGCTGTGGGAATGCAGTGTGCTCCAAGGCAGTTCAGAGAAATTCTAGGGTAGTGCCTACTGAAAAAAGGGACTCGATGCTGAGCAAGGATGGCATTGCCTGGTTCCTGGCTGTTCACAAAACAGGAGAGGTAAAGTGCCTGTGTTTATATATCAAAAAAAGGAAAGAGGACTTAGTAGAGACACTGTTTGATTTGTCCAGCGTGTACTTCAACTGAAGTCGTGAAAGCTGAGCATTACTGTGCCCTTGGCCCACTTGTAGGGTAGCTAGCCCGAAGCCAGAGGTGTAGCAAAGACTCCTGCTGCAGAGGGAGAAGTTAACAAAGCTTTGGCCTTATCTAATCTGGTCTGTAGGTATTTATTAACCCATCGCCAGGGTATCGAAGGTCTGCGCAGAGTACAGTGGGGAGTGATGTCAGGACAGCTGCTACAATTTCAGTTTTGCACAAAACTAAAGACAGTTTTGGCCTTTCTTGTAAAAATAGCTGATTTGTGTCAAAAATCTTTCGTGGTCATCTCATTTCATTAATGTTTTAAACTATTCCTCTAGGCAGGCTTCCTCAAGCAGTGTGTCAACCTGGGGTACTGTAACACCTCATAGGGAAAGCCTGGGTCAACTCTGGTGTGAGCATAGATGATGATTTTGAGGCAAGAGCATAATGAATGAAGAAAAAAATAGCAATTTTAGTAATCTGTTCATGAACAAAGAATAGCAAAGTAATGTCTGTTTTTAAAATTACTTTAAAACTTTGAATTTTATTTATATACATACACACATGTGTGAAATGATGCTGTTTCAGTTCCTGGAATACCTACAGTCTCCAAGTGCATGGAGTAGCCAGGCACGTTAAAGGGAGTGGGTGTAAGGAGGTCACAAGTGTGTAGGGTCTTCTAGCAAAGTTCGTGTGGGCAACGTGAGATCATCAGTCCCCTGACTTCTAGTTTCTTAGCTTTATTATTTGCATGAAGGAAGTAGGTGCTTAGATGTTCTGTTAGGAACCTTAATTTCTTGAAGTGGAAAAAGGCTTTTTTTGGGAATGGCTGTTGATGACATACTGCCCACTTTGACAGCAGGCCGTTTTGGTAACCAGGCACTTGTATCTGTCCTTGGTTATTTCAGCCACCAAGTTGTTTAACGGGTTGAACTATTGCAGGTATTTAATGTAGCGTGCTGACGAGGCTGAGCCCTTTCGAGGCTGCGCTCCACGTTTGAGGAAGGCTGCCCACGCAGTGCTGTTCTGGCCCTTTGCAGATCATTCGAAATAGCATGATGAAATGAAAGCAACTGAGAGTTTCTGCTCGATGCCCAGTAATTTTTATGTGATTCTTCGGTGTGCTGTTTGTATATAATGCTTGGGGACCACGTGCTGGCTGAATGCTTAACTGTGGTGCCGTTCTGTTCTTCTCTGAGCATGGTATGTTTTATTTCAAGTGCTCCAGGTATTTCAGCACAAGAGCACTTTCGGAACTTGGGACCAGTTTTTGTCTCTACTTGCTGTCTACTGAAGTATGTGTTTCCCAGTCGCGTTCACATAATTCCCTCCCTCTTGGGGATCTTTTCCCATGTCAACAAATTATTGTTTTCCTACTTTTAGGCATCCAGCAAGTCTGGCCACTCTGGAAAAGCGTGTTTGTTGGGTAGAGCTGGTTCATTTGGCAGTCAAGTGCTTTAACGCTGCTTGAACCTTTAAATGATCACAGGTTTTAAAGCTAACCTTAATTAAATGAGCCAGAGGCTTCCATTTCTAGAATAATTTGTCTGTCTGTGCATTTTGTTAAAAAAAGGGGCGGAAAAAAGAAAAGACCCCCCAAACCACCAGAACCAACTACTGAAATCTTAGGACAAAAGATCTTGAAGGGGGAGTCTTACAATATTTTTTAAAAACAAAATTTTTTTCCCAGTGTACAGGGTGATAACTGAAAATTGCTCAGAAGTTTGTATTTGGTTTTGCAGCTTCTTTATTTGACTAAAAATATACATAGAAATACCGTGACACACTATATTTAAAAAAAGAAATGTATTTTCAAGGTGAAAATGTACCTGAATGCTATCTGAATTTGTAAACAAGTCACAAACCTCTTTTCAGGGTGGCGGTGTATTCCCAAAGTTCAGGCTGTGGCTGTGGAATAAGAAGTGCCGCATGGCTGCGGCTCAGGGTGGGTAGGAATGTCCAAGTTGCTTCAACTATGCTTTCCAGTGTCTGGGGGCTGCCCCACGGCGCAGGCTGTGGGCATGGGAAACGAAGCCTGGCCACCGGCACGTGGAGGGTTCAGCTTCCGTGGGGTGAGCCCGAGTATTTAAATAGTGCTTGAAATAGCATTTAAGTAGTGTTTGGCTGAAACCAGTGTTTGATGCATCTGTTGTTACCAGGTACCCAGTTTTGGGGGAAGCAGGGACTGTTTCCATTTGAACTACTTGTTCCAATCAAAATTAAAGCAACTAATAAAGTACTGAAAATGGTGACAGCTATTTCTTACTTCTCCAGTCTGCAGATTAAAAACTAGATACGGAGCCATGAGGTCTGGCTGTTTTAGCCATGAAAACAAGAAGCTAATGGCTGGTATTCCTTGCCATCTTATATTCCTTCCTTCTTTCTAATAAATGTGGTTGAGATGTACACCCTGTATTCATAAATCCAGGTGTTGTTTATACATGGCATTAATGATAGTTACTAATAGAGAGTTTTGAAGGCATTTTTTATGTATCACACTGCATTTGGACAGAGATCTAACAGATTACAAAAGGGCTGTAGATAAACAGAGCTGTAAACTCACTGAAATGTTTGTATTTCTGATTAAGAAAGGAAATAACGAGTCTGGTGTAACTGCTATATTTAGTTGCTGATTGCCATATTTTTTTTAATTTACCAAAAGGTCAGAAATCACTTCTTCATTAGGAAGACCACAAAGGTGCACCACAAATTAAAAATCCATGGATGGTGAAGGGGTCTTTATTTAAATCAGTTCAGCTCACTTTTCCTGCTGGTGTTTCTCCTTGGCTGCTCATGTGGTGCTCTGTCTTGGCCACCCGTCAGTGCTGATGTCAAATATAAACTGCTTCCTCTCATGCTGATACACTGTTTACTGGAGGATTTGGTCTCCCAACAGTTGCAGATTTCTGGGACACAAAATCCGAAGTCAGCTGGTGGTTGCTGAAGTGGGGGGCCAGTGGCTCCTTTGCCTCTGGCAGCACAAGGCTTTCTGTTCTGTACCTCTACTTTGTAACACTCTGGTTTTTCCAAACTCCTGGCTTTTGGACTGATTCCCCCCCCACCCTCCCCCTGTCCCCTTCCAGCCCAGCTGCTGCCAAAAGTGGATTTCGTTTTTGGAAAGTCTGAGCAAGGGCAGTTTGTCCATTTTGGAATATGAGAATACTGCTTATTACGAAAATACTGGGGGTTGGGGGTGGGGGCTGCGTTAAGTTAAAATATGTGGAAGCCGAAAGTTAAGATGTTCTGGAAGACGTGTTTGGGAGTTACTGAGGAAGATTCGGTTTCGGTAATACTGAGCTATGGTCTGCTGAAAATCACAGGCTGCCTGTTCCTGGCTTGTTTTTCTGTAGCGTCACCACCGGTCAGCGTACCCTGCCTGCCCAGCTCCGAGGGATCTGTTCGAGCTGGATCTGAATATACCAATGGATCTGAGAAATTCTATTGGACTGAAGTGTCTTCTGGTGATGACTTGTTAAAACAGTCTGTAGTGCAGCGAGAGCTGGGTCACCAGGGAGAGGTTGTGTTAGCTGCCTACTTAATTGGGTTTTACCCTGGTTTTTTTTTTTCTTCCTTTTTTATATGGAATAATTCAGTAATTCAGTAGTATCAGTAGTCGTCCTGGCAGCGTATAAAGAGTAATTGAGGAGTTTGGAATGGAAAGTATGCCGTTTTGTGAATTTGTATTGAAAATGCATTCATGCAGCTTCTTGCCCTGACGTCAAAATTACAGTCATTAAGGAGCTACTTAAGATTTTGCTTTGTGCTGCTTTTATGCAGATTAAACAGTGATATAGAGCTACCAACTCTATAAATTTAATTTTTGCCAACTTCAAAAAGTTAAAGAAGCTTTTCGGAAAGGGTGGTCATAAAAGTGACAAACAACTTGAGGAACAAAATGTCTCTAATTTAGAGAGTTTTCCCCACAGCACTTGAGACAGAATAATAAAAGATTGTGTTCTGTCTCCAGCTTTTGTAAGCCATTTTTATTTTAAAATAAAATTAATACTCTCCCTTTGAAATGTGGCATTGTTACTGGTGTTTTATACTTTGAAGGAAGTACTGTGAAATGATATTCAGCTTAGAATGAGGATCTTCTTACCTTGTTATGGCAGTGACACCCAAAATTACAGCTGATGGCCCAGTCAAAATCGCTTTACACTTTTGAGTGGCACCTTTTATAATTTAATAATTTGCAAAGCTCCAACCATTTTAATTTCTTCATCTCCAGTTTCTCTTGAAGGGAGCACAGGCTCGGCAGTGGAAGGAGAGAGGTGCCGGGGTATGTATGCGATACAGACGCCCTTTTTGGGAGAAATGAGGGCAGCTGGACTGACACTGGGCACGGAGCATGATGGAGCCAGAGAGACGTAACTCAGTGTAAACACCGTGCGTGGGCAGACCTGCATGTTATGATCTGATCGGGATAGCTTTAACACCGCCGTATAGCTAGCCGTGGACAGGACACGGGTTCCTCAAGTTTCACAAGTTAGTCCAAGTTTATCAGTTCTAGCAGAAAGTGCTTGGATCCTGAATAACTGCTTATTTCACAAGTGATAAACCTGCCGCGTGGGCTCACAGGGCACCTCCTGGTCAATGGCTTCTAGAGGTCAGTGGCTCTATCTGGGCAAAGGCACGCTGGCGTGGCCCGTCTTCTGCAGATGGAAGTATACAGGGTTGGTCAGGGTATTGCTGCATCCCCAGAAATGCCACTGGCTAAAAAGCTTTCCTTTCTCCAATCTGTGGTGCCTGTGAACAGTAGGCACACAATAATAATAATAAATCCATGTTTATCTGTACCTAAACCAACAAACAAACAAGAACACTACCACATTTAAGGATATTTTCTTCTGTTACAATTTAAGGATTTATTCCCAAGTGCAAAGCAAGAAATGTATTTAATTTGAATGTTAAAAATTTAATTTTGAAAATGCATTTCTCCACGAGCGCGTGGGTCCTGGGGCAAGCAGTCCGTCACATGCCTGAGAATCGTGCCTGTAGACAGGAGAGCGAGGATGTTATTTACTGAAGATGTAGTTTACCATTACCTGTATCGTTCCTTATTTCATTGTCATCATTTACAAACCAAAACCTATACCCGTGGAGTCTTCTGCAAGCACACATTTTGGCTAAAAAAAGAATTCAGCTGTGTTCTTACAAAGAAAAGGCACTCTGTCCTTTCGTGGTCCAAGGAAGGACACGGGACGTCAGTGGGCATGCTACCTCCTTGCGCAGCCTGCGCTGCCATCCTGCTGGCCTTTGTGCCTCGCTGGAACAGCAGGTCCTGAGGGCTGCAAAAGCCCTCTGGATTCTCTCTGTGTGATCCGGCTGGACTGATGTGCCGCTTCATAAATGCTGTTTATCCTGTGGTGGCTGCTACAGCCGTACAGTCCCAGATGCTGAGGGCAGGCTCGTGTGTTTTAACAGGCCCAAGTGTCGCTGCTTTGGGTGTGCCGTGCAAGTGGCCCCTTTTCTCCTGGACTCCCCTAGCCGCTTTCTGCCGATGTTTGTTCTGTGGCTTTGCACCCCACCTGACTGTGGGAAGGGCTAGTGAGTGGGCTTCTTGAGGGAGGGATGCGTCACAAACGGCTTCACACAGGAAGCGTGCTGTGAGAGGGGCTGGTTGGGCTCCTGCTGCTTGCTTTGGCAGGGAACCAGCACCTTCCTGTTTATTTTGCAATTAACGCATAAATACCGTCACTTTGACTTTTCTTGAACACTGCTGTAAGAAAATAGTTAGGGTTAAGGTTTTCCAAAGATACTCCTTCGTGTAAGACGAAGTTTGAGTGCTGTCTGCAAAGGCCTTGCAGGTGCTGCGATGAGCAGCCTCCGCTCAGCCGGCATGATCCCTGGCAGTGGTCAGTTTGGCCGTGCCAAGCCCTGCGTGCACAGCTCCTGCTCTCCTGCGCAGCCGGACGGGGCTTCCGAGGCTGTGGGTGAGTTCTGGTAGGGTGCAGACCTCCCTGCGCCAGCCTTCCTCACTGACTTGGGCTCACTTAGGGCACCTGCGTACGTTTTTAAGTCTTGCCGGCATGAAAGCTGCGCGCGGCCACGCGGTCCGGGGTGTTAGTAGGAGCGAGGGGGTGTGAGAACGAGCAGGGTTTGGGCAGCCCCTGCTTCGGTTCACTACAGAAGGGGGAGAGCCACACTGTCCAGCCTCACAGACAAATGGTACTGGTTTATTGAAGGAGCTGCGAATAGTTTGCAGCTGATCTGGTCCGAGAGCTGACCCCTGCTTTGAGCTGGGATGGCCTTGACCTCCAGTGGCCCCTTCCAGCTTGAGTTCCTCTGGTTCTGTGAAACTTGTTTGTGTGGAGCTGCACCTAGATATTGGATGTTTGCCTGTTACTGTGACAAAAATAACCTGAAAAATCTTCGAGATGTTTTTCTACAGGTTCTAAATATGCTATAATTGTTTTCTCATTTGCTGTAAACTTACTCATCATCATCTCAACGTGTTTTGGTTTGTTTTTTACTTTCTTAGTCAAAATACTACGGCCAGACATTATTGACAGAAGTTTACAAGCATCTGAATTTGATTGAATCCGACTACTTTGGGATTGAATTCCAGAACATCCAGTCATGTTGGGTATGTACAGCTCCCTGCCAAATTCGGCATAATAAAAAGGTTGGGTCAATGCAGGTTCTTGAGTGACAAGAGTTTCAATGTCTGCTGGAGTCTTCTGTAAGATTGTCTCTTTGATTCGTGTAAATCTGCTTTGCTCACCTGAACAATGATGTCTAATAAAGTAGAGGGGAGGAATCAGATTCTACTTCTTGTTAAATCTCAACGAAAAAAATATGTATAAAGCAGTGGCTGATGTTCCCACTTCCAGAGACATAAAATTTTCCTTCCCTCTGGAAGGGGGGACTTAAACTCAAAGCATATGTTGTGGAGCACTTATAAAGCCGTATTACATGCGTAATTTTGGTAGTGTTCATATTTATCTTCAGTGAATTCAGTCTTCAGTTAATATCCCTGAAAAGTCATTAGGAACCTCTTTCTAAGAAATGTAGACCTCAGCAGACATACAGACCTGCAAGCTTTTAAATCATTGATCTAGATAAATACTGACACTCTGTAAGCCTCTGTGCTGGTTTTAAACCACGACAGCCTCCTGATTGCTTATCCTGTGCCTTGTGAAGAGGGCAATGTGGCTTCTAAATAAGACAATATTCCCAGAACTGTCTCTTCATTATTTTTTTCTATTGCTTTTTTCTAGTTTCAGGACTCAAGCAGAAAGTATGACAGAGAGCATAGAGAATGCTAATAGCACTAATACATGCTGCTCCTAAGCCAGGTTGATCAGTAAAGCTTGTTTAGTTTCTGTTTCTTCTGCAAAGCGTCCAAAGTGTTTCTGCATCTAATAACGTTCTTAAAATCCTCAGCTGTCTCTCAGAGAAGTAACTATTAAGGACCAAACATAATTGTCTTCCAGTTTTTTGTTTGGAGAAGTTAAAAAGCCCCGATGTTGAGCATCCAGATACCTTGCATGAGTGTTATAGAGACTCTTTTTACTAGAACAGTAATAGTCTTTCTTTAAAAGTGTGCTGGTCAAAAGAGAAAAATCTGTGGGAAATGAATATCGAGTAAAAATCCCCAAGTAGGTAGGTAAGAGAGAGGGACGAAGCATGGAAGAGTAAAAAGGTTAGCCCTTGTCATGTTCTCCAGACCTTCCGTAATTCCGTAGCCTGGCTCCTGCCTGCGGCCGTGTGTTTTGCCGTGATTTCTGTCTTCTCAGCAGTGGTGGTGTGCTTTTTCTGACTTGGCTCTTCTTCCATCCCGATGAGCTTTAAAGCACGGATCAGTGGTTTTTCTATTGATACATGCTAAATTTCAGTTCAAATACATAAGGATGTTTTTTTTTGAAGCAAAGGAATTGCGACATTACTGCAGTGAGGCGGAAACGTGTTCTCATAAATTACTGCTTGATTTGAATTTCCTTTTGATGTTCTCCTGTTGTATTCAAATCGCATGTCAGTTTGTAATTTTTTTTTCTTTAATTTCAGATTTGGCTGGAACCTATGAAACCTGTTATTAAACAAGTACGGAGTAAGTAGTTTTAAAAAAAAGGAGTATTCCTTAATTTGCATCTGCTTTATGTGGGTTGCTTTCACAATTACTACTTGATTTACTGGAAATGCTGCTACTATGCTTCCCTGAAAATTGTACTCGGTAGGGGCAATAGTGGTTCCTGTTCGGGCATGCAAACCTGATGTTTTTAATATGTAATATGTGGTGGGTGGAATGGAAACTTAATGAAGGTATGATTCTTTCTCTGTGATAAATATCTAGATAGATTGGGTCAGCTGATGTTAAGTGAAACATGGCATTTGCTGTTTGTGAGCTTTTTTAAGTTGTGTTGTCTTAGGGTGGAAAGAAAAAGGAATATTCTGGCTTACTGCACTCGTTGCATGGGAGGAGGTAGCATCTGCAGTCATGAGATGCCTTCTGAGAGCTGATACACCTTTCAGAAGGGCTGAACACACCTTTCAAAGCTTGCTGTGTGCAGGGAATTGCAGTGGGGTGGGTATTCCCATCTTGCTCTCTGTTATGCCCAGGAGCAGCTTTGCCAAGAGAGCAGAAGTAGGGATCTCCCGCGTGGTGGGTGGCTGCAGCTTCGGAGTCCTCTTCCCTTTGTTGTGAAATTCATTTCTGCTCTTTGGCCAGGAGGATATTGCAATAGCGATGCTATCTTTGCTTTGTGCTACTCTAAAAAGTAACGCGAGATGCACTCTAAAGGCTAATAATAATTGAAGAATACAGTATGCTCGTTCTGATGTTGAAAGATTAGATCAAGCTTCTTTCCCTTAGAATGGGGTTAAGCTGTTTGCTTATTTTCTGTTTCTGATTGTAAAGGCTTTGTGGAAGAATGAGCTCAGGGGGGTGTGGTAGATTCCTACTCCTTTCAAAATCTTAATTTAAAATGTTGAAAATTAGTACTGGGACATAGTTCTCAGTTACTCTTCTGCCCAAAACTGATTACCAGAAAAAAGGAAATCACCAGTTCTAGCTAGGTGTTTTAACTTTAAGGTCATGGTTTTAACTTTTACCAACATTTTTTTAAGCAGGAGAGCCAGAACAGCTGTAAAGAATGCTTCCTTTGGAGGGTGTGTAATGCTTTCACTCCCTGTTTTCCCCCTCAAAAAAAAACTTGTTGGAGTGCCATCATCTCAGATACTGCTGGCAGTTATGCTTGTTTTGCTTTTCCAATGCTCCTGACTGGAAGGAATTGTGTGACCACGGGTCTGCAATGCCGCTTGGTTACTCCTTCTGTACCCTCTTTATACCTTATGAATTGGGCACTTAGACTGTGGCTAATGGCCATGTGTTCCCTGATGATGTATATATGGTTCTAAAATGGTTTAAAACCGTGGGGATGTGCTAAAATCTGTGGCTGCTCCCGTTGCTTGGTGGTCTGCCACCCATATTATGTTGCCAAGTTCAAATTCTGAAATCAGTGTTAAGGTGGTAAAGGTTTGATAGCTCGGGTCAGCACTCTTTGTTTTTTGGTTTTTCTTTCTATGCTAGTTGAATCCCTCGCTGTCATTCTGCTGCTCTTAAAGCCAAAAGGAGATGTACTGTAGAAAGCCTTGGAAGATGTTGACAATTAAAACATTGATTGCATGTATAGCAATTTAAGCTCTTTCACTGAAGCTTGTAGCTGATATATGATTGCACAGGAGCGTCTTCCTAAGAGCTCCTTTGACAGCACTGCTGAATACAAGGCCTTAAGAGGAGAATTAACTACTTGATGATGTGTACGTTTGAGAGGTAAGGGACTAAGAAAGCTGCAATAACGGAAGCACATCTGACGGTACAGCTGTGCAAGGCTAGCTACATCTGCCGTGGCTTCAGCCCCGGTGTTCCCTGGCCACGCTGGGGCTGCCCTTCCCTGGTGCCCCTCTGCCTGGGCACCCTGGGGCACAGGTAGCTGGCCAGCTGGCTCCCTCCTGCGTGCCCCTGCTCTGCCTGCTGCTGCGGGTGTTTCCCAAAGGAAAGCAAAATTCTGTAAGAATGAGATCAGGTCAGTTTGCTCATGACTGCTAAAGAAGTCACGCCTGAACCTGGCATGGATGGATGATCTTCTCTTGTATTTTCACTTCAGAAGTTTTGTTGAGGTTCTTTTGTAGGTTTTTTGGGTGGTTTTGGTTGGTTTATTTTTTTTAGAATGTAATGATTTTGGAGTTAACCTTGTAACTTTTAGCCCAGCACTAGAGGGATGTGAGGGGTTATTGTGTGTTGAAGTAATAGGGCACAAGGCCCTTAGTTGATGTTGATGGTGATGGTGATTGCTGCGTAGTTGCAGGCATGCATTTCGGACTCTTTGACATGCTCTCTGAAAACAGAAATCTAGATTATTAACGTTTGCTTCAAACTAGCCTCGGCTAATGCTAGATGCCTATTCTGACATGTATAGAACTCCGTGTTGTATGATAAGGATTTTATTTTTGATTAATTTCAAATGAATGCACTTAGTTCTGCTACTGAACCACTCCAGAAGGCACGGAGTTTAGTTCCAAATTTTTGACTTCCTAACAGGCACGCAGTATCAGGTTGGCATTTGGGTGCTTGTCTGAGGTGTTGCCAGTTTTATATAGTGTTGTGTTCACCATCCCCACATGGGTAATTTTCCCCAACTTCTTTTGTTGTTCTTGGTTTTGCTCAGATTTGGCTTCTTACAATAAATTCTGCATCTTGGTTAAGATTGGCCCAGTGTTGCTTTTCCTAATTAGAATTGGATTTATTCGTAGAAGAAAGGCAAGATTAAAAAAAAACACAAAACAAAAACCAAAACAAAGCACAAACAAAAAACCACATGTAAAAGCCCAAACAAACAAGAAGGGGTGGAGTTATGGTACAGCAGCAAATATTTATTGTCATTTAATGTAAGGGGTGCTCGGAACACTGCCAAAATTGCTTCCGCAACCATACTTTCTAGGGGATTGGCGTAAATAACGCGCAGATCTCTTCTTCACTTTGTGAAGGTCTTCCAAAGGCTTGGCATATTTCCAGAAATCTCATGTAAGGTTTTATATTCCTCACTTGGTGTGTCTCAAGAGCTATAAAATCCTTGGTATGGTTGTAGTCCCTGCCAATTACGAGCTTTGTGTATCATTATAGGGCGTTATTTCCAGTCTCCTTTCATTTCTAGATACTGTACTGTAATTAGGACAAGGATTTTAGTTTTTTTGGTTCACCAAAACTTGGATAATTCTGGGATCAGAGGTTGGGAGCTGCTATTCTGATAGCTGTGATAGTTGGAGAGTTTGTTCTCCCAGCTGCTTGGCAGAAAACAAAGCTTATTATTCCCCCGTTAGCAAACAAGAAGGTGAGTGAGTGGAGGAATGTTTGGCATGTGGGAATTGGGTATTCCAGACAGAAGAAAGCAGCGTACTTTGGGGTTGAGGGGGTCAAATTAGACTTTGTCTATCTTAAATTAAAGCAGGTTGGCTTCTTGCTTTGAAATGGCAGTGGCACGCAGAGTCCCAGGGTGGATGGGGCTGGAAGGCATCTCCAAAGGTCGTGCGTAAGCAGGGCTGGCTTTGAGGGTCAGGTGGGTTGTGAAATATGCAGAGAAGAGTCTGCCAAGAAGAGGCCCTGCAGTTTTTCCCTTCCCAGGTCTTCCTCTGCCTCGTAGAGGGGGTCTGTCTTTCTCAGTCTGCCCTGCCTTTCACTGACTCCACATGCTCAAGGCAGAGTGTCCTCGCTCCGCATGGGCAAGTGCACACTGGGGACAGGACTTGGTCTGTTGCTGTTGAGTGGCTGTCGCTGGAGCGTGGGTCTGTGGCACTCCTCTGGGGGATGCTGCAAATGCGAGACGTAGGCACCTGTAAGCGAGGGTTGGCTAGTGCTCTGACCGCCTGCCAAATACTCAGCCTTTCCTGCGCTAAGACAGGAAGACCAGCAGCAGCGTGGTAGTGCCCGGTCATGGCACGGTGAGTGACTGTGGTACCCTGTAACACTGCTCTGAAAGCACTGGTGAAACGGGATTGCAGGCATCGAGTCAGCCGGCTCCGCAGGCCGAGACGTGGCGCTGAGTGTGTTAACAGGGTCCAGTTGCAGTTGGGTTTTCTGGTAAAACATTACATGGGGCATTATGCACTATTCCAAATAGTTACTTAGGATCATGTTTAGAATTAAATGTTAAATTAGTTTTTCCCTGTTGTGAAGATTGTCAAGAACAGTGTGAAAAATTGGAATCGATGGGTATTGAGGGGTATGCCAGGTGCAGGCTGCAAATGCACTTGTACCTCTGTGGGAAGCCAGCTGGGTCCAGTCAGACTCATGGATTCAGCTCATCAACAGCACTGGTGATGGCTTGTGTTGGGACAGCCTGCGGGATGCATCTCTGCCCTCCTCCCCTTCTGGGAACATCTCACTGGGTCATCTGCCGTCCCTGCGCACACAGTCTAGTACTTGTCCTGGGGTGTTAGAGCTTTCACGGTGCACAGAACTGTTTTTACATCATTCAGACGGCAGCCTTGCCTTGGAAGCTGTGTAGGTAGTTCCTCAGGAAACTCTGTGCTGTATCTCTGTGGACATGGACAATCTGTAGCCTGTAGGCCGCTGTGGTTGGCTGGCAAGCTGACAGCTGGCTAGGCTTTGCGTGTGTCATATTTCTGTGCGTGTTGGAAAACATAACCTGCACCTGCTTATGAAGAACGGGAGCGTTTTGTGAAATGATTGACTTCTCTTATAGGACCAAAGACTACAATGCTTCGTCTAGCTGTAAAGTTTTTCCCTCCAGACCCGGGTCAGTTGCAAGAGGAATATACCAGGTAAAGTGTTTTTTGAAGAATTTGGTTTGCATTACCTACTGAAATAAGGTAAGTAATAATAAGGTAAGAGTAGGAGGACATTGCTTCTCTTTCCAAACACAACTCGCGTTGGAGATGAGCAAAATAGCACTTTTGTTAGTGTCCCTGTTGTGATAAACACATGTTGGCAGGTGAGTGTTATCGGAAAAAGTATTTTTCAAAACACAAAGAGCAGGTTAGGGCTGGCCAAACGTCACGGCGTCCAAGAGACAAGGTGGAGAGGAAATACTGAAATTTATAAACAGTACCTATGTGAAATAATCAGTACATATTTTTAATAAATGACTGATCATTTAAACTTCTGGAGTCCGGGCTTTTAAGCATTCTGCAACCAGCAAACATGCTTTACTGTTCACATTATTTACCAGTGCTCCTCGTGGGTCGCACTTGCTGATCGCTAACCGATTGTTGGTAAACGGAGTGCAACTATCCACTTGCTAGCACCTGGGAATGAGGTTTGAAGTCTGTGCCTCTAACAAGGACATTACCCAGGACGTTACTATTTAAAGAGCTCACTTAGTTCTTTTCCCAGCTTTTAATTGGAATTCCCGTTAGAGATCCACGGAGGTTCCTTATCCTTCAGACTTATTTTAGGGCAAACCAGAGTAACTGCTGTGATGCACTGTGATTGTCTCTTGTAATGAGAAATATTTCCTTTGGTCCCAATTTTCTTATGTTAATTGCTGTTTCTTGTGGGAATTCCATTAGGAATACAGCTTTTTGGAGCAGGAACTGTATTTTTGTCCAGTTATGGAGTATTTATGGTGGAATTCTGCCCTGTGCTTAGAGCGTCTAGGTATTTCATTAGGCAGTTAATGATATGTACACGTTACTGTGAGTGTATTGATGAAACCAAGATAGTTCAGATGTGCACAGGAAACAGAGCATACTTTATAGAAGTCTTCAATACATACTTAAAAAAAAACCCCACATTCAAAATTTACTTTTTGTCTCAAGAATGTGATACATAATGCTTTGAAATTAATTCTTCTTTTAAAAAAACCACATTACCGTTCTCTTTCAGGATGTAGTTTGGTAAAGAATATTGATCAGTCTGTCAGTTCAAACGTTTATAGTAATGAGTTGTTGCCTGTTTACTGAAGTTCTTATTGCACCTTCTTTCAAATGAAAAGGAAAGCACAAAAGACTTGCCAGCTTTACATTCATAAAAATATATAAAAATTGGTTTAGGTTACGAAATCAGTCCTTAGCAGCACGCCTTCAAGGCTGCCATGTTTTTCTCCTATCCTGGTGTGTTTTGCAGGCGACTTATTACTTGTATGAAACAGTTATACAGAAATCTATTCCTCTTTAGCAACTGATTTGGGAAATGCTTTAGTTAAGTAAGTATAGCAGTATAAGAAAAGGAAATGGAATTTCTTACTGTCTTTGCAGGCTGCTAACGTTACAGTCCTGGAAAATACAACCACCAAGTAAATTAACTGAGTGCTAGCAGAAATGCTCACTATTTTTCCTAGCAAGATACTAGAATCAGTGGTGTTCTCCCATCTTTGTTCTAAAAGATTAAATCACTTGAATCATTCATTAAGTTTCTTTCCAGCCAGAAGTTGCAGCTGCTCTGTTACTTCACAAATCAAACTTGTTAAAGGTGTGGTTTTCTTTCTGCTTCCTTGTCCCTGCACGTTCATTTGTGCTGATAACTTTCCCCGGATTAGTCATGGGTGTTTGGTTTGTTTTGACCGTCCTTGGTAGCAAGGCTTCTGTGTTACCTCGTTTTAGGAGAGAGAAAGAATTAGGAGACGCTGCTTTTCTAGGATACTGCTCAGTCACTTTGCTGTTCTGTCACATGTCAAGGTGGTACTTGTAACTCTCTCTCAGGTACCTGTTTGCATTGCAAATCAAGAGAGACTTGGCAGAGGAACGACTGACCTGCAGCGACAATACAGCCGCTCTTCTGGTCTCTCACCTTCTGCAGTGTGAGTATCTCAACGGTGGTGACCTCAGGTGATGTTGCCACTGCTGACCTGAGTTAAATAGCGTGCTAAAGCTTTCAGAAGCAAAAGCCTTTTCTGTCTCACAGTATTTCCTTCCGTATGTGCAGTAAACCTGTTGATGTTGAACACTGGGGTTCATCAGGGCCAGCTGTGGTGAGGAACAGCTGGGGCTTATGTACAAGATAACTTTGGCTTCGTGGAGACTATACAAAGCCAAACCCCTTGCGTGTTGTCTGTTAGCCCTGGCCCTGCAAACCAGGTCACTAGCACTCCTCACCTTCCAGAGGGCTGCTCCCGTCTGCCTCTGCGCTTCCCTGCCTTCCTTTCTCACTTTCCCTGTGGCTGGGGGGAGATGGGGCTGAAGCAAAACCAGAAATGTGTCACAAGGTTGTCATCAGCTTTCCTCCATGCTGGGAGTGCAAATGGAAACGGGAAGTAATTCATCTGGAAGCTCTCCACGTTGCTGCTGTACTCGCCTAAAGGCCATGGCCTTTAAGACAAGCAAGTTGAAAACCTTGAATGGGATCAGACACCAAAATCCGCTCAAGCAGCAGCCAAATGATAGTGTTTACAGATCTGTAACCTGAGCTGCAGAAATGGGGGTTTGAGCTTCCTTGGCTCGAAACAAAAGCTGTTAAATGATACCTCTTCACACATGCTAAATAGCTACCAGTTACAGAATTCTGCCCTGTAGTATACTAATACGATTACAATAATAATAGTAACATTAGTGACAGGGATTTTATTGGAAGAGCAAATCTGTCTTGTGTGTGTGTGCCATCAGTGAGTGACTCAATTACAATTTGCTCATGGTTTTCCAGCAGTGCAGTGTGGAGCTGGTGAGCAGATCTTAGCGTCTGGTCTTGCTTAACTTCTTTCTACTCTACTGGAAAGTTAGAAGTGATAAAAAATGATTATTTTTAACAATTTATTTTACAAAAGTGCCTTTCATTATTTTTCCTTGTTGTTTTATATGCTGTCTTGATTTTAAACAGGATATTGCTGTGTTCAAGAACAGCTGCCTTGGATGAGATTACCAGTTCACTTAGTCCACTCTCCTTTCTCTGGCAGTAGTTGATAGCAGATGTTACGGGGAAGCCCTCAGAAACAGGGCAAGCATATGGCAGTACTTCCTTTGCTGCATCCATCCAGTCATATTTGCACGTGGCCTTTCTAAGTCCAAGACTGACTCTGCATCCCTTTGTTTAGTTGCCCTTGATGAACTTTCCTTTCATGTAATTGTCTGACTTCTCAATTTGCTTAGTTTTTGGGGGGTTGTAGGATAACATATATCCTTTTGGCTTTTTAAAACTTTGGCGTTTAAATTCAGTATTGTAACTTCATATTTTATTATCAGAAAAAATAACTTTTTAAAAGATCTATTCAACTTGTAATTTTTATATACATCTGCCATACGTCCTGCCTGCCTCATGCTTTTCTTTTTCAAGCCAAAGACTTACATGTCAGATGGAACCTGTTCCACACTGTTGATTCATGCTTTTTCTCTTCTGTAAATCTCTTCCTAAATCCGCAGCGTCATTTCTGAAGGGTGTGGATATGTGAAGGGGAGACCAAAGCTGAAGATGCAGGCGCTGTGGTGACCTATAGCCACATAACACTGCTTTCTCTTTTGGATATGTATTTAGTTTTGGTCAATTCCTGAAATGTGATTGGCTCTCCTTTCCAGTTGGCTTGTCTGTAACTATTTTTCAACTGTCTTTTTCTAAATACATGTAATAGCTGGTTTGGTGTGAGGTATCTGTAAGTAAGAAATGTTTAGGCCGCCTCCTGGGTCTTCTGCAAGTCTCGCATCTTTGACCATAGAGAAGTCCTAATTTTCCAGATGATGTTCAAATACTGTTCTAATCCCTTGCAGGCAGTCTGCTTGGGATAAATGTGAGTGGTTTGTAAAATTAAGCTGGATACAAAGCGTAGTGTACAAATTTCAAGCACTTAAAGGAACATACATTCTGGCTCTCGGGGTTTCTGAATTCCTCACCAAGTATGTTCTGTCATTGTTTCTTCTTATTCTAACATTGTTTTGTTTTCTGTAATAGCTGAAATTGGGGATTTTGATGAATCGGAAGATCGAGAACACCTCAAAACAAACCAGTATTTGCCAAACCAGGAAAGAATCGAAGGAAAGATCCTGGAGTTCCACAGGAAGCATGTGTAAGTGAGGCTTGATGTGTAGCCCTCGTGTACTCCTGGGGAGCAGATGGACGCACTTGGTGGAGGTTGAGTACGCTGCGCAATGGTAGCATGATGTCACGAGTGTTACACACCACTTACATCTAGGAAGAGAAGTTGGATGTAGCAATAGTTATATAGTTAGGGCTGAGCTGTTGGGTAGTAGTTTTTCTCAAGTGAGTTTTCAGTGTGCCTTTAATAACATACCAAAGAGAGCTATCATGAGCTTCTCCTAATGGTTTTAGGCAAAATCATTCTCCAGAATTTCCAGTCTATGAAGTTTAAGATCAGCTTGCTGTCACATGCGTAGGTCCGTTGCATTGTACCCATTAAGCATGAAGGAGATGGAGGAGGATGGGCGGGAGGGGGGGAGAAATAACTGTCACCAGAATTTGTGCAATACTTCATCTTACAGCTGGAATATTTTGAGATAAGTTTATTAGGGACAAAGAAACTATTTGCCACAGGAATAAAATGAATTCCAGTACACAGTCAGGAAGTGCAGAAATGACTGCTTTATTATTTAAAATCCCCACTTCTCCCATCGCGTGTGTTCAGCGTACAAGTCCTGTGTATTATGGTCTAATCTGACTGGTCTTAAAAATGTGAAGATCCACTCGGTGTGTGCAGCGTATGATATTTTGAGAAGTAAGAAGGTTGGAGCAGACAGTCGACATGGTGCTCATGAAAGAAGTCAGCCTACAGGGAGGCTCTGTTGCGTCCAAAATACTACTCGGAAGGTCTGGGTTTGCACTGCGTGTTCTGTGTTTGCCACGGCTTTTAAGCACACAATGTTAATATCACTGGGAAATGTCAGACTATTACCTGCCGTGATGGTCCTGACCTCGCTTGTGCAGTTCTTGGAGTCAGCAGGTTAAATCATGAGAAAGTGTTTGCTAAAATGGTGACAAAAGTTTGATTTCACCCAGTAGGTCTTCCTTTTCTGTAATTTTTCAGACCTTGCCTCTCAAAATTTAGCAGTTTGAAGTGCTTTGAGCAATTGTGAATATCCACACCGCAGTTCGTTGCGTGTGGTTGTGTGTTATAATCCAAATCCTATGTTAGAAAATGAAATTTTCCTTTTGCTCTGCGTGGGTACGCTTGGGGATTATGGGCGACTGACTTTCTTTTAAGACAGAACAGGGAGTTTTTTCAGGACAGCATCTGTGTTTAAGGCTAAGATACATCCTGTATTATTAGAAAATCAGCTCCTGAGAATTTCAGTTCTTAACTGTTTGCTGTTTATAATCACTCGTTTTCAGTTGTACTGAAATTGTCGGTACTGATGGTGCTACTGACTTTGTTGATTCTTGATGAAATCAGGTGCTTGGTGCTTTTTGTCTGCTTTTGAACCTTTGAGGTGCATGTGGAAATGAAGGAACAAAGCATGTCTTGCTTTGAAGAAATTTGAAGTCATTCTGAAGCAAATGAAAATGCATGCTAGGATTCTGCACCTTGGGAGAAGGTAGCTGAGGGAGGGAGACCATGAACTGCCCAGAAATATTTCTGTATTTTTCTCATGTGAAAGGTGCTGAAACCATTAGGCAGTAACTTCAAAGCAAATTAACAGAAGGAATGTCCTTTTCATCCAGCTTGTAAGGACATTGTGAAACTTCCTGCTGCAAGGTGCCATGGAATCTCCAGCTATGTGAAAGTCTTGGATGACATCATGCCGTATAGGCTGATGGCTTTCAAATTTGAGATGAAATGTGGGATATTGTAGTTTTGGGATAAGTACATCCAGACCATGCACAGAGCAACCCTTTGTTAATCGCGTGCCTGGGTCCGATTGACGTGCTTCTGCTTGCAGGCAATTTTCTGGGTTTGCTTTTCTTGATGGAAGGGTCGTGACTGTCTTCTGAGTGAGTCAGGGACTGGTAATTTTGTTAATTAGGTTTGGGCTTTTCTAAAACAAGGTAGTTCTAATCGTTCTTTATAGTAAGGAAAGTTTGTATTTTTGCCTGTCAGGAAGAAGTCAGAGGAAGGTTAACAGGAAAAGATTCTTTGCTTTGTAAGCGTACTTCTCATTAGGTTAATGGGAATTGCATCTAATACGGCCATCGTATTAAAATGATTGCAAATCTTCTTTTAAAGCAGTGTTTTAGAAGTGTACATTCACACCACAGTAAGATTGAAAGCTGAGGCATGTGGTTAGAAAAGGTTGCAAACAAGAGTTAGCGATACCTGAGTACCTTGAGCGCATTTTAAATCCCCTGTGCCTTTGGAAAAATTCTTGTTAGAGAGATGTAATTTTGGAAGCACTGCAGTCCTAAAAATAGCTGTGACTTCCTCGCACGTCTCTCCTCTCTTCCCTTACCCAGGCGGTATTGGCCACCCTTTTCCATTTTTACTAGGAGTTGTGAACGTCCCATGTTTCCTCTGAGATTAGACACATTTTTCCTCATTTCTGTGCCAAGAGGCAGGCGGGAGCACGGGGCTTGGGTGTTCGTCTCCTTCCTGGCGATGCGCAGTGTGGTTAAACAGGCGGACCGCTTCTCTCTCTCACCATCCTTGTGCGCCACGTTTTCAGTTTCGCTTTGTATTTTCATTTTTTTATTTGCTTCAATTGACTTTATTATTCCCTCACCTTTAGCAGACGGATATTTTCTTCCACTGATGATTCCTTCTGATAGAGCCTTCTGGTATAAACGGTGCCATCAGGAAAAGAAACCCTTTTCTGGCAGGGTGGCTCATCTCCAGATCGCTGCTGCATCGTCTGCTTTCTGCCTCAGCTTTCCCTCTTTGCAGCCCTTGCTTTGCCTTGCCCACCCTTCCTCATACACCAGTTTACAGGGGGCTTAGTGTTGCGCCAAGCTGGGAGCATCCATTTGGTGCTCTCAGGCTGGAGCGGCAGCGGGATGCCTGCCGGTGCCTTGCGTGAGCTGGGGGAGCAGGAGGATACCTGTGCCTTCGCGGAGGGAGCTCAGCCTCACCTTGACGCTGTGGACTGTCTCTCCACATGAGAAAGTTGTGGGTTGACTTTTTTTTTTTAATTGCTTCACGGTAGCTGTTGGAACAGGTAGAAGCACATAAAGCTGAATAAAGCTGTGTATCAATCCGTTCAATGTCCGAAGAACAGAAAATATATTGACAAAAGCTTATATTCGATTAAATAGCCTTTACTTTTTCTTACACTTTTACAAATACTTTCTTCTACCATCCCAAATAGAGAAGTACAATTTTTATATTTAACTTTGGAAATATAGTAACACTAAACAGGATGCATTGGATTTTTGGTATAGCACATCACTTAGTTGCTTCAGTGAGAGCCTGAATTAACTTTACTTACTTTATTTCTGTAGTTTATTAAGAAAAAGTTTCTATTTTGAAGATGATGGTGGTGATGCAGTTAAATCCTGGCACCCCAGTCACTCAAAATGCAGTGTTTCCCACCTTCCTGCAAGTAGTGTGAGTAGAATACTCGCTGTGGGATGAGTGTAGTCCAGAATTAAACACAGCATGATTTGTTCGTGTTCAGACAGCTGTGGGGTTGGGGTTTTTGTGTGTGTGTACATACATAAATCAGGAAAGAAGCGGAAGATCTGATAGATGTATATTTACATTTAGTTCACCCCTCATGCCCTTCCACGGCTTGTTAGCCTAGTTGTCCATGGTTTAAATTAGTTTTGAAATTAGGATGCTCATAAATGGCTTTTAAATTAGAAAAACTGTAACTTCAGGTTGCTACATAGTCTAAACTGTTTCTACGCATGCTGTGTTTTGATACTTCATTTTAAAAATTCTCTGTCGATCGCTGGTTTTAAATGCTCTGTAAATCAGCATTTATTTTGAATCCATCACCCCGATTGCCGTGGGAGTATTGTAACACACTACCAGTATTTGTCTCGATGGAGGTATGGAAGGAACCGTTACGCTAAAACCTATTGCCTGACAGCAGCTTTTGCTGGAGAATACTTGTAACGGATAGTCTGTTGTCCATTGACCTGGGGAAGACTAAGTAGATTTATCTGCTTAATGGATGAACAAAATTAGACCAGGTTGTTTTCAGGCTGGGCTGTGCAGCTCAGTCTGCAGCAACCATCTGAGGGTAATTACTCTGAAACTGCTGCTCGTTTGTAGCCGTCTGTGCTGTAGGGAGAGCTGCCTGGCACTGCTCCCCACTCCGAGCTCTTCCTTCTTTGGTGGGTACAGGCAGGTTGCCTGCGAAGAAGCTTTAGTACTACACAGCTCGAATTCTCTAGTTGCCATGTTACCCTAATTTTTGTTTCCTTTCCCTTCCAACCCCCATCCCCAACCTTAGCATCCTTGAAAGACAAAGCGCCACTTTCATGCTTAATGTCGCTCTGTTCAGAAGAATTACAGCAGGAATTAGTGTGGGTGGGAGTTACACACAGAGCTCTTAGAGTGCAACTAAGGAAGCTGTGGCCAAGAGTGATGTTTATTATCTACCATTGTGTCTTGTATATGTTTAATAAACAGGAGCCATGATACTTGGGCTATTTTGAGACAGTTGAGGAATCGATGGAAGAAATGCTAGTAACACTTAAAGCCAGTATAAACTACTTCTTCCAGCATTACTCATTTCAGTAAGGGGAAGAGAAATCTGCTTTACCAGTTTAAGCTCTTCGACATAACTCGTACATGTGGTGGTAACACTGGTAGAAAGGCAGCTACGAGGCTCTTTATGTAGTTTGGCATTTCTTTTTCCATTTGCAATCAGATTTTTGTTCCTCTGTGTGTGTTCTGTATGATCCCTTTATACGTACACGGTCATGTAATACTGACGTTGGGGTAAGGTTGGAATTATGGACTGAACTTGCAAAGTTAGGAACTCCACTGAATCCCTGCTTTCTCCGGTTGGCAAAAAATAATTTTGGATTTCCTGTGGTAGTGTTTTAGATTATTTTTCCCCCTCCAGAATGAATAAGGCAATAGAAAACTGTTGAAATCCTATCGTCAAATGTATGTGCGTTCAGGCTTACTTTCTCAGTGCATTTTTGTGTATGTGTGTGTTTTGGTCTGAGGAGCATTTTAGTCAGAATCAAAGAAGCATTGTTTCTTCTAGCAACTTCCATTTTTAAAATGTTAGCATACTAAATAAGTTTCACAATTGCACTCAGTGTGAGAGACAGTTCCTCCATGCAGCCAATATGTATTGTCGCCATCCCTGTTTCGGATAATTTCAGATGGAATAGTCATTCACCGTAATGTTCTCAATTTATATTTAAATGAAATCTCTATGGAGCGGGAAAGTTGTTGAATCTGAAACGTGACCGTAGGTAGAAGGAGGCATTCTTAAGGAGCATGCCTAGAAAGGCAAGTCAGGGTAGCAGGAGAATTTATTTAGTACTGCTGTTGTGGTTGGCACTGCATAGTACGCAAAAATAGATCATGCTGCAAGTAGTTTATCATCCATTTTAATGAAATGAAATACAGATTTATGGAAGGAAGGTCACTTATTGGAAAACAGGATTTTAAAAATTTGTCTTTGACCGTGTGTGCAGGAATCTAATCTGGTTTCAGCACTAGTTGGTTGGAAATAGAATAATGATTTTTATCCCCTGTGTCTTCCTTGTACCACTACATTTATCCTAGCAAACTTGCACATTGCAGGCAGAATTCAATCAATGCACTGGTGTAGGTGGCTCACACGGCACTTGCTTGAAAGTAATGTAGTATCTATGATTTCTAATCTGGTTCAGTAGGGGTGCAGGGCTCACTTCATACAGCTGTGGCTGAAGCAGCCTCCCCGGTCCTGTGCTGCTTGTGCCTCTGTGGAGCTAGCACAGGAGAAGGCTCTCCTGCCTTAGGTAGTTCTCCTGGACCCTCCTTATGCCTAAAATTGGTCAGTAATGTTGTCTCGCCGTATGTTTTTAGTTCAGAGGCTACCTTAGTCAGGCAACAGGCTTGTGTTTGTCATAAGGACTTTTGTTTACTTTGCCTTCAGTGTAACTGGGACACGTTCAGTAGCAAGAACTCCTTCATTTTCACAGCGGCATTTATTCTTGGAATATCCTAAACCCCTGACACGACCCTCAAACTGATACAGACAGTGTTGACTTGTAAGGAAAAGGTCTTATCAATACAAGTACCAGTGCCTTGTTAGATCATTTCAAGGCTTGTGAAATTACGTATTTTGGGGTGCTCCAGATTTTGGGGTCTTGGCCCTTGCACGTCTTGGTGGCATGAGAGCTCTGCACTGCCTTCTGTGTCCTGGGCCAGAGGCATTCAGGCACTGCTCCTCTTCTGCTCTGTGGGCTGGCCACCAGCTGAAAAATGCACTGCAGCCCAGTAAACTCCCTCTCGTGGAGAAAAATGAGGGGGAGGATTAAAAATAAAGAAGGTACAGGACTGTTTTGTCACGCAAGAGAACAAAATGTCAGAGCATTGCACCTGATAGTACTTGTGTAACAGTTCTGATGCGGTGCCAAAACCCTACCTGAAACGGGTCTTTCCGTCGCAGTATTTGTTTTCTTTCCCTCATGCTGGCTGTAGCTCTTTCATCTCTCGCTTTTTACCTGTTAATGTGTATACAAGCAAGCAGAAGAACCAGCATCGTGGGTTGAATTCTGATTTGTTCAACTTTATTGTTTCTAAACTGAAAAAGCTCTGAACCAGTCAACATTTGTTTCAGTGCCTCTGTCTGGGGGATGCATTTTAGGTTAATCATCTGCATATTGCTCCACTTGCAAACGTTTCAGTGTAATGCTTGACTTGGAGCGAAACTGCCCAACTAGATGAGGGAGAAAACTCTCATTTAGCCCCAGAGTGAAGACTTAAGTGCACGAGCCATGCTGGCAGTATTGTAGAATCAGATTGGTCTTAAAACTTTATTTCTTTTTCTTCCTCACTTTAGGGGTCAAACTCCTGCTGAATCTGACTTTCAAGTGCTTGAAATTGCTCGGAAGCTGGAGATGTATGGCATCAGATTTCACCTCGCATCTGACCGTGAGGGCACCAAGATTAATCTAGCTGTTTCACACATGGGTGTGCTGGTATTCCAGGTGAGGTGGGCAGAGCAGGCTGGGGGTATGTGTGTCTGTCTGTTAGCACGTCTTGGGAGTAAGTCTCTCATTTTAACTTCAGGTCTGTGATGATTAAAAAAAGTTAGCACATTTTTACGGTCAAGAGAGTGTCTCCAAAATGTTGCTTGGTGCAGTTTGCCCTTGGTACAGAGAGAAGAGCATCACAACCAACAGCCGAAGCCAAAGGTTTTTCTGGTCTGAATGTTATGTATGTGTTCAAAGAAAATCATCAGTTCATTTGGTGCAGCCCTGGTCTGTAATCCTGGAATTTTAGTTCCGTTCCCCTTGTTTTCATGTTACAGTGTATTTTTGCTGGGGTAACATTGCTCTTAGTGTACAGAAGTGCTGTTTCATTGAAGTGAGTGGACCAATTAATGTTTTAATGTTGTATTAAATAAGCGACTCGATGATCAGGGTTCTGTTCAGGAATGCGATCATATTACTTTCCTCTTCCCAAAACACACAGGAAGCTGACCTGCTGAAATACTTCCAGTTAGACACTCATTTTCCCTTCATTTTGTGTCTTACCTGTTCTGTTACTGCGGGGCAGCTTTCCATTGGAGGTGCTTCAGTCACTGCAGTCCTGCAGTTCCTCTCGCTCCTCCCCTCCCCTGAGGTTTCCATCGTTTCAGTTCATTTGGGTCTTTTCTCCTGAAGTGCCATTTTTTCATCCCTCTGCTTGGAGAGGGCGACAGAATTGCTGTTGTAGTGAGTGCCAACGGGGTTCTTCCCCAGAGCTTTGGGAGTCAGTGGTGTGGGGAGGGTGACGTAGGGCAGCGAGGTGAAGGCAGAGCCTGGGTTTAGCCAAATAAGCTGGGTTTAGCCAAATAAGCAGAGTTTGTGAGCGAGAGAGCTTGGCAGGGTTCCTCACGTGCGTGGCAAGTGCTCCTCAGTACATTGTACTGCCAGATTATTGGAAAAATCGGCTTGGAGGAGCGTGTCTAGAGGAAAAGGAAAGCGTGTTAAATCAGATAAACCCCTCATCTTGCTTTGTACCGTGAAGTATTGTGAATATTGATGGGGTTGTGACATTCCCTTCTCATCCGGTTTCCTAGGTTTTCATGCTGTTTTCTAGTGCCTGAGCAGAGACGTACAGACATCACACACTCAAAGCTGTCCCTGTACTGGAAGATAAAATTGTTTAAGGGAATATTGTCACCAGAAATAAAACCCCAACAGAATGGGTTGGGGGGGCGGGGTGTGTGCGCATGCACGTGTCCATATACCCACCACGGAAGTTTGTTTGCTGGTTTGATTCTGAAACTTTGGCCAACTTTTAACTGTTATCGTTTTAATTCAGGGTAATACGAAAATCAATACCTTCAACTGGTCAAAGGTCCGTAAACTAAGCTTCAAGAGGAAAAGATTCCTTATTAAACTCCACCCAGAGGTCTGTGTAAGTTTTACTGTGATAGTAGGCTGGTTGGTGTTGAAAAAATTATGTATACTTGATTTTATTATGAAAAATGCTAGAATTTGTAGTTTTATAAAACAACTTCAGCGGGGTAAGCTTGGCTTCCTCATTCAAGTAAAAAATGTCTCCTTTCTCACCCCGTGTCTGTCGTGTTAGATTTTTAGGTGTATCAGCCTCAGCTTATCCTTGACATAGGCACAGGCATGTGTAAACCTGAGGTAGAACAAAACCCTGAGTATTTGGTGCATCCAGTCTCAGTAATCTGAAACAGCTACATTCACTATTTCCCTTGGATGTAGCTGGAGGTTAACACTCAGGAACTCCGATCCATTATCGTCAGAGTGATCCAAGGCAACTTAAGCATAGAAATAGTACATCTCAGTTGTCTAGGTGAAGGTGTGTTAGGGAGTGCTTCCGGCAGTAGCTCCTTACAAGAACACTCCAGTACGCTGCCAATAGAAATAGTCACTGCTGCGTATGGCTGTTTCCCCCAGGAACTTGCTGAGTATGTGCTGCTAGAATGAAAAATCTGGTAGCAGGACATGCTGTCTGCATGTGTAGGAATGTGTCTCACAAAGGGACCCTCAGAAATTTCATGTGATAACTGTACTCTGACATACGCAGTATTTTCCAGTCTCATCTGAACGTCAGAAGTAAGACAAGCATCAGGACTTCTAAAGAAAGAAGTATTTTAGAATTGCTAGTATTTCACTTAAACATTTTCATTTATTTCAAATTCCTAACTTTATGATCCATGTTTCTTAAGGTGCATTGCGCTAAGCATGTTTCTAAAGTCAAGTGCATTTTAAACTTTTTTACGCTTTTGAGGTAAACATATTTTTGAAAGCTATAAATTATTTAAACTGCATTCAAAATAACTTCTGTTGCTTTTGGGCATATGAGAAGTGACTTAGCAAAATACTACATCTCACTGGAGTTCAGCCTTTTTATTGGCTGTATTTGTACTTTCCTTTTCTTCTCCGCTGCCATTTTATGTGCTGCTCAGCTTTTGTGTTTTCTTCCCAGGGACCGTATCAAGATACACTGGAGTTTCTCTTGGGAAGTAGGGATGAGTGTAAAAACTTCTGGAAAATCTGTGTAGAATATCACACATTCTTTAGGCTCTTTGATCAGCCAAAGCCAAAGGCTAAAGCCGTGTTCTTCACCAGAGGGTCATCATTCAGATACAGGTATGGAGAAACAACAGATTTGTTAAAGCTGAATTCCTTCTCTTTCAGAAAGTGAGATCAAGGAGAAAAGGTATTCTGTAAGTCATTCCATCTATAATGGTCAGCCACTGCGTTTCATAACTTTTGTACTTTTGTGGGTTCACAGTGGACGGACACAGAAGCAACTAGTGGATTATATTAAGGACAGTGGGATGAAGAAAACCCCGTACGAAAGGTAAGCACAAATAATTCTGTAAGGTGAAATGGAGTTGAGTCTTTAACAGTGCTCTTATTTCCTGAATGTCAGTGGTTTTCAAGGATGCTTGGAGGCATGGTCACCTGCTGACTTCTCCGTTAATAAGGTCTGCCTCAAATTTTAGGTAGCTGAACTGAGTTTAAAAAAATGTATCATTTTGTGATGACTTACGCTTAGGAAAATTTCAGTATCACATTTTTATGTCCCTGGACAATGTGTGACTTGGCCATTTAAGAGTTCAGTACGTGTCGAAGGCTCACTGAGGTTAGCAAGGACTTGGTATGTCACTGGAGCTGTGCAAGTAGCCAGTGTCCAAGCACATCATTGAACTTGGGATCTGCAGGTCTGAAACTGACAGTAAATACTCATTCATGTCTAAACATCTAAATAAATACATACAGAATGTGTGTTTTCATTGTGAAATTGTCATTTACTTATTTGACTCTGAAACCATCCTGTCTGCTTGTGGGAAACTCCTCAGTCTTTCATCTGAAAGATTATAGGAACGAAAAATTTGCATTAATCTACCATTGATAAATATTTTTAATGTCTTGGACTTCAGTTGAGCTCCTTTTCTGTATGAAAGATTGATTTTCTAGTAAATCATTGACATAGAATGAATCCAACCCTAAGTGTGATGTAGGATATCACTTTTTGAGATGTAACGTATATGCCAGAAATCATACGGTTGACTGAATCCTAAGTTGTTTGTAAAATTGTGACAGATTAACTAGTTCTGGTTTTGAAGCCATTCATTTGTAGATGGTTTATACTGATGACAAAGGAAGAAGTTATATTAAGTGTGCTATTTAGTCTAGCCTTCTACCCTGAGTTGCTCTTGAGTTTTCCTTCAGTGCTATGAATTATCTGGATCTTGCTTTATTTCATTTTCTGCATGTTTCTTCCACCTGTGTTGTTTCATTTACAAGTTTTGTTACTTTTTAAATCTTGAACTAGTTATTAATAAGACACAAAATACAGCTTGAGACATTTCTGTTGGCTATGGAAATAGCTGGGTAGGAAAGGGAGAAGGCTCACTCGTGTCTTGGAAACTCATGGGATGTCCTCTGTTCTGCAGGAGGCACAGCAAAGCCAGAGCATCCACTCGCACTTCGAACACTGACGTGCCAAAACAGGTCAGTTCTGCAGCACTCTCAGTATTGCAGTCAGGGAAGCTGACAGCCATCCTTCCCAGGTGAGGGTGAAGGAAAGGTGATCCGAGTGGACTGTTTGTCTGCAGTCGCTCGTTAATCTTTGTCCCTGGTGCACGGTTTATCTTCTTTTTGCAAGAGTATCAGATTTGATAGTTGTCTAAATGGAGTCCAAAGTGAGTAACGTTTTCCTTTTCGGAGTTCAGCTTAACTGAAAGGAAAATGTCGTGCTTTCTAGTAGGTTTTTGTTTCAGAGCATCAGTTTGTCTTCAGGTACTGTATAACAGGTTTCCGTGGAAGACTGAGTTCATTGCATAGGTGCCTTCTACAGTCACTAAGTGCACTTGCTTTACATACAAGAGGTTAAGAAAGCAGCACAGGATTTCCCTTGTGGATGCTTTTTCAGCAGAGGCCATAAACCACACGGATTTAATCTTCCATCCAGTTATCAGAAGGGGATCTGTTTCTGTATGCGCTGTTTTGTTTGCTGCAAAGCGAGCTCTTTTGAAGCACGTATTCCTTCTGCATCAGGAACTATATGTTGCATTTGGGTTTATGTATTGTAAAAACCTTTTCATCTGCTGTGTTTCAACTTATTTTTCACCCTTTTAGAGTGTCCCCTTCACTGAGGGCTTGAGAACCCCAGGGTCTCCTGCCTCAGCAGCTGCCTCCTTCCACTCAGTCCACTCAGCGACCACTCCTGCTCCAGTCCTGCCCGTCTTTGCAGAAACCAGCCCTTCCTCCTTGGACCTCCGAGCGCCATACACAAGGATTCCACAGAAAACCACTGCAGCACCAGCAGAAGCATCAGGCAGGAAGCCGACACAGCAGCCTGGATCTCCTATGCTACAAGGTGTTGGGTTTGGTAGTGTTGCAGGAAACTGTAACCCTGCTTGTCCTGTCGTTGAGAGTGGTTGCGGTTTAGATCTAGACGTAGAGAAGGGTAGTAAGGAGAGCAGGGTTGCTGTTTGTAAAAATGACAATGATGAGGATGACTTTACCACAGGTGTTTTTGTTGCTGAACAAGAGCATCAGCTTGGCAGTCGGGGTGCCCCTCTTTTCACACTGACAAATTCGCAGTTACAGGTGTCAGAGGAATTTATTGATGATGACCCAGCAGAAATTTCCTTCTTTGCTGGGGGCTCTGAGGCGTTTTCGTACGTGTACAGCGGTTTAGAGTTAAAGGGCTCTGATTTTTCTAAGCACGTGTCAGAGTCGCCTGGCTTAACTACAGATGCCCTTCAGCAAAACACAGTCTCTTCTCAGTCGAGCCCAGACAGGTACTCAACCGAAGCGGTAGATATGAATATGGAAGATGAGTTTGAATTTGAAGAAGGAAGCGATTTCAATGGCAATGAGAGACCATCAGATACCTCGGAGCTCTTTGAGGTGAAGGCCCAAGCCAGCAGAATGCAAAGCCTCCTGAGCCCGTCCGAAACGAGTTCACTTATCAACAACCGCTCTGAGAGCAGCTCCCTCAATAATTTGCCGCTGAACGGGACATCCTCCCTCCACACGTACAGCTCCGCGAATCATTCGGAGGCCAGTTCCATGGTGAACTTCCCTGCCTACTCTGTGCGCTCCGAGTCCAGCTCAGCCTTTCAGTTCACAGACATTATTGACCAGCTGGAACAGCTGAGCTATCCACCTACCACCACGGAAGACTCCAGCAGCACAGACACGGACTCCTGGGACTCCGGAACTGCTGCGCCACTGGACGTAAACCTTTTCTTCAGCAACCCTTTTGCCCAAGCTGCTGGTGATAACTTTGCTTTTGACTTTCAGAATAATTTAAAAAATCTCACGCAAGAAGACTGGACAGAGAAGGCACATGTTGATTGATCAATTCTTGATTTTTGTGATGGATCCCTCTGTGCTTTCAGGCTTCCAAGTCAAAAGGGTGTGATGTCAGTCAATTTAAGCAAGAAAACACCACTCCAGTGGCTGGATTTTAAATCACATGACATAGTTGATTTTATTTTTTCACGTACCTCTTCGGTTTCCCTCCAAGCATCCTGGCTTTGGTGCTGCATTCTGTGCATCACACCGCATCCAGAATGTGTTAGAATAGGCTACGATATTCGCAAAATACTGCATTTAGGAAAAACCACTGATTTCAGAGAAGTATCATCAGCTGGCTCATGCAGACATCACACGTTACAGTGTATTGAAGGATTTCCTTGGCTATAAACGTATCTGTAAGTCTGATGTCATATGCTGTTTCTCCAGCACCCATATGCAGCAGTCACTTTTGAACATGCTTGTTAACAAGCAACCGTATCTGGTAAATCCGCTGTTTTCCTGCACTGAGGGTCCTCATTTGGGTTTTATTTTTTTGTTTTCACAATTAAAAAAATGGACAATCTTCAAATCATCTATGAAGGAAAGTTTTAAAATATCAACCTGTGCAACGTGTCCGTGGTATACTTTGAAGAATAAACAACCTATGGGGTGGATCAGAGCAGGAACGTATACACAACCAAGTGAAAATAGCAATCACCAAAACCTCTTGTGAAGACAATCATCGTATTTTCTGACTCGAGTGCCTTCAGCAGTCCAGCAACTAAGAAGGACCCTCCTGCTTTGCAGCAATTTGGAGATCTGTGCATAGACTATGAAAGCACTTAATCCCTGTTGCATTTTTGTCTCACCTTTTTCTCTATCTAATCACTCTGCATAAAAAAGATTACAAATTAATTCATAGCAGTGGCCTGTATCTGTGGGAGACAGGTGGTGGTAAATGTGGAGATAGCTTTTTCTTTAAAATACGAGCTGTATTCAGCAAAATACCATAATCTTTCTGAAAAATGGAGATCTTAGGAGGAGTGAATGCTGTAGGCAACAATTAGAGCATCACTTCTTTCATAAATGTTTTAGGTGAGTTTGACGCGAGCCTTGATCCGTAAGTTTGCAGGCGTAACTGAAAAGACAGGTACCGAACTGGTCACATCTAATTCAGCAAATTTTATTGAGGTGAAACGGTAAAAGTTGTGAAACATCCTTCCCGTCTGCCAACCTGATGGACTCGGGGGGTGAAATTCTGAGATTCAGCTCGTAATAGCATTTTTTAGAGTGTTTCGCTTTTGTACGAGAAAATTTTTATGTGAAATACGTAGCACCTGATCGAAACCTTGTGATGGAAAGCATCATCTCCCTCAGCCGTTTGGGGTTGCCCGGTTTTCAGGTCTTTGCAGAGCGAGCGCAGTACTGGTACTATCAACGCCTCCAAAATTAGCAGCTTGCAGTTACAAGCGTAACTTTATGCTCAACGTTATTCATACCAGGTTTTTTAAATATGGTCTTCGGTATATCGTTAAGACCTTCATGCTTTACTCAAACATTTATAAAATACTATTATTTCTCAAAATTCTGATAAATAACGCTTGAATTCCTCTCAACGTACGGTAGAACACGAGGAGGTAAAACCTCCTTTAGTCACCCATTTCTCCTAGTTCAGTTCTTACCGAGGTAAGATTATTCTTCACGGCACTTGCTTTATGTGGTGGTTGCTGTGTCTGAGTGGAATCGCTGTTGTTCCATGAGAAACTTGTGCTGCTGGCGCAGAAAATCAGAGCACGTTTAGAGCAAAGCGTTAGTTTGGACCTGCAGGAATGTACAGCACTTTGGTTGCTCTTTTTTTGTTTATAAGTGCTCTATGTTGGGGGGTTTTTTCCTTCTGTTGAGTGTGTGTTCTGGCTCTTTGTGTGATGTGTTCGTACCTGTGGAGATGATGTCATGGCTGTGCAATGGGACCTTTCTGAATAGGTGCTGGGAGGAGGGCTTCAGTTGAGTCCACAGTTGGTACCTTTAAGTATGTTTTTAGGCTGTTTGCCTGGTTTCCTTCCCATAACTAACTACAAAAATGAAAAATAACAGAAACAAAACTTCTGTCTGCAGTCTGTCTTACAGGTAGTAGAGTCAGGGGCAAATACATAGATAAAGATTTACAGGAAGGCTGTTCATTTCTTTGAACTTCTCAAAAAACTATCAGGATTCAGCCATTTACAGGTAACTCTGCCCCTGTTTCGTGTTCCATGCCTCAGTCGCAAGCATTCTCTCTAAATGTTTTACAAGTGCTTAATGTGGGAATAAATTCCTAGGTTTTCAAAAGATGTTAGGAAGATGCTGCCTGTGTTTTCCATGAACACGCTTGGCAATCCTGAGAGAAGGCTTGCCAGTACCTTCTTGCAAGGCCATTAATTTGAAAAGGCTTCTTCGATGTTTTTCTTGTATTTTGCAACTATTGCAGATCTTTTATTGGCAATTTTAAATCTCAGGGATTAAAAAAACAAACAGTAATGAGCCTTAATGTACTACCCCTTTTGTTTTCTAAAGGAATGGGGGTGACTAGGATCTCAGTCCTACAGCTTAGAGCAAGATGCTTGGATCCACAGGTTAGGACGGGGCGGTGGCTTTGACCTGGGTACGGAGCTGGTCAGGTGAAGGTGTTAGTTATGGGTGTCACCAGGAGCACTGATCCTTCGCATCATCTGACTCCTGTATAGGTGGATTTGGGATGCTTGTGCAAAGACAGTGCTGGTCGGCACGGACGAGCTGATACCCCTTGCCGGGATTGCACGCTGTGGTGCGCTTGCAAGTTGTGTGGGAGTTCAGTGCAGCTGCCTGTGCCCCTGGTGACAGCTGGTTATGTCTTTGCGGGTGCTAATGGAGAGCACAGACCTGTCGCGGTTTCTCTCTGGGCTTTTCTGATTTTCAAAGCTGCATGGCTTCTGGGGGTATAGTTGTCTGCTTAGCTCGGTTGTTTCATTTGTGGTTACCAAGATAGGCGCACGAGAGGAGAAAACTTAGTGCCTAAGTAGAGTTTTGGTTTTGTAAGAAAGCTGTGAGAAAAGGTTCTTCATCATTTCCTCCAAAGGGATAAGTTCAGATTCACTTTCCAATAGAGCTGGAGAGAAAAACAGCCTGCTGTCAGGGGATCGGGACAGTTCCGTGCTTCCCAGCGAACGCGAGCACCAGTTGTGAGTTATTTTTAGAGCCAGCATCCTCTTCTCCGCCAACTATCTCCCGAAGTGGCAGAAGAAGGTGAGAGAAGGAAGGGCTTTCCATTCTCTCTCCGTATCGGTGGCCTTTGGGTAGCACCAGGGAACGGGCGTACGTGGTTGCAGCGTGGTTGTGCCGTGAGCACCAGCGACGCTGCTCAGCTCTCGGCGGTACTCCCTGTGGTTTGTTTTCTTTTCTTTTTACGGTATACTACTAAAACTTAGTTCCTGGTACTGATTTCTGTGGGTTTTTTTCCCTGAGCACGTGAGTTTTCTTTTCAGGAAGGCTGGCAGGGCTGGAATTGGTGCCAGCCGCCCACCCGCAAGAGCCGGCACCTTGCAGACCCCGAGCAGCGAAAGCTGCTGTGGGAATCACATGCCATGAAAAAGGGGGAAACTATGTAGGAAAAATCAGATCTTTGTTGAGGATCCCGTGCATGCTTGCCTGGAAGGCGTGTGGGGAGCTGGGGTAGGAGCAGATGAAAGCCTAGGTGCAAACCTTCACTTGTCTGTGGCAAGTCATCCTCTTCTCCCCCTGACACTGTTGCTTCTTCAGGTACGTTCTTTCACGTTTGCTTTCTGCCCCCCTCTGTGGGAGGCGGGGGGACACATGCAGGTACTTACATTCTAGTCGACGAACAGGTTTTAGTGCTGTGTTTTTCCTGTCCGGAGAACCACTGAGGCTTCTGGGTTTGTTCTCCTGTTGCAGACTGTGCATCCACCGGCTCTTGCAGCGGTAGCTCAGTGCATGGAGGATGCCAGAGCCGCCACCACTCCTGCTCCTCGGTGTAATAGGGCTGTTTTCCATCCTGCCACTTCTCTGTCTTCCTGTTTCAGCCAATACCCGCAGCCGTAAAGAGTGTGTCGATCTAAGTGGCTTTTCAGAGTGGGGTAGGATGATGGGTTTAGCTGTCTTGCGGTACTCAACTCGCACGTTGCACTGCGACTGAAAGTCACTCAGAAACGCGTGTCTTGCGTGGGTAATGTCATCTGCACCTGTCGTCCTGTATGGGTGTAGACACTGTTCTGCGCTTCAACACATTTATTAAACGTAAAGCACTACACCAGGACACATCTGATCTTTGTGTATGCAGCTAGTGGAACTCTTCATTTGCACAAAACACGGGTCAGGGAATATTCTTTGACCTACCCACTACCCGGTTAAACATTGGTAACCTTTACTAGCCTGTGTTCTCTCTGGTGTATCTCATGTGTACACATGCTGTGTACTTCCCAGGAGTCAGCATGTTTTACCTTAGGATGGAATAGGGTGGTGTATTGATCTGCTTTTAACTTCCACTTTAATTTCCAGTGAATTTCAGAGTTGCCGGTTAATACCAAGTATTGATCTCCTTTTTCCTGTGTGCATTTGTGTTGTGGTCGCAGGTGGTTTTGTTTAAGGAGTTGTTTGGTTTGGTTGGTTGGTGGCTTGGTATTGGTTTGGTGGTGTTTGTTTGTTTGGGGTTTGGTGGGTTTTTTGTGGTGGTGGTAGTTTTTGATTAGTTGCAAATCTTGATAAGGGTGAGATTTTGTGGAGACACTAATAAAAGTCATTGTAACGTTTTGCTTTTCGGTGCAAACCTGTCGGTAAGTCATTCCCATTATTGTCATTTTGTAAAAAGTTCTAAGCCATAATTACGTGGTATTGATGGAATGAATGAGTACACAATACAGTTCTCATTGTAGTCCTTTAGCTGTCATTACCTGTAGTTTTCAGGAGATCTTACATCTCACTTGTCACAAATGCTGGGTGAATATGTATGCCCACTCTCTGCAGGAGTATGGGGAGAATTTACACTTCCAACATGCACCATGACATCCACTTGATTTACTATCTGCTCGTGGGCTGTCGTAGGATCAGCCCGCCCCGTGAGCTGAGGCTTTGCAGGTTTCAAATTTGGAGCATGGCTAACTGAACCTGGTTTGTGGGGAAGATGTTGCTATACATTTTCCAAAGCCGTGATGTGCTGCTGTTGGTCAAATGCACCCGGCTCAGACGGCAGCCGAGAGCACGGCTTGTGACCGCCCTGCAGATGGGTAAGGAACACAAAATGCCCTTTATCGATACTTACAGGGATACGCGTGCCTTGGGTAGAGTGTCTCCCCGAATAAATAGGTGCTACTCTTTTCAGGAAAGGGTTATAAGAAAACAAAGAGGGCTGGAATTTCTTAATTGATCTCTTGAACTTTATCTTTTATACAGTAAATGTTTTATTGAATTACGTGTTGGGATTTTTAATATCTTTGTGTCTGTTCAGATTGCCGGTTATGAACCTACAGATTTGTACTAATTCATAATTTTAATTGTTTATGCAATAAAATAAGGAAAACTTTGATATAAATGACAACATGGGCTTTTTAGCTTTCTTTTTCGTTACCCTTCTGTTTGAAACAGAATAAATATTTGTTCCCCTAGCCAAGGCATCTTACAGTTTATTTCCAGATGTTTCCAGGCAGTTTTCTTCCTGAACCCCTGTGTTGAAAGTCGAGCACAGCTGGGTCACACACCGCCGTGTGATTTTCACGTTCCTGTTTTGTGCAGACCTTTTGATTGGGATACAAACAGGACTAGAAGCTCAGATTTCGTTATAGGAATTCTGTTTATTGTGGAGACGTTTTCTTTTAAACTGGGGCTGTCCCTCGATCTCTCTCCTGTGTATTTGTTTTTACTGGAAGCCTGTCCTTTATTGTAAACATAGGGTATGGAGGCAATTGCATGTTTTCTAGGCTGAAAGTGTGCAGTCTGCAGTCTAACCACAGATCCGTGGTCTTTCTTGCGTGCAGGCAGTGTAGCCTTTACACGGTGGGGAAGGTGGCGAAAGAGGGGTAGTCATTTCAGATCCTGGATATAACCATAAACCCAGGACCAGCGTTAGGACTGTCCCACAGTATCATGTCTGTACATATGGTTTCACTGGGGCACGTACTAGAAACACGCTCTAATGTGACGTGTACCCACCTGAGGGTAAGGAAGAAAGAGATCTTTGAAATTAAAGTCTCCTAGATCATTTTTTTAGGCTCTTACATTATTTTTTTCAAGATCCTCTATCTCCCAACTATCCCTCATTATTTTAAAGGGAAAATTTTCAAGAGAAAGAGGTATTATTTGTGATATTTTGAAATAAGGAAGGATGGGGATATTCCAGGACTTCAGTTGTGGTACATCAGCTTGCAGAACACTTTCACTCCAGAAAGAATAACTGGGGCGGTGCACGCGATGGGTTCAGCAGGGCGTTGCGCAGGAGGGGGCTCTGAGCGGGCTCCCGTCATCTGCTGGGCAGCCGCTGCAGGCCTTGCACATGAAAAGAATCTCATCCATTTGAAGAAGTAGTAGTAATAGTAAAAATAATAATAATAATGTTCCATCTTTACAGGGAGTCACAAAGAGAATGCAAGGGCACTCCCTTCTGATACGCTTATTAGTAATGATTAATAATAAGTTTATTAAGCTTATTAGTCAGTGTAAACCAAGTGAAGTCTGCTTCTACTTAAGCTTTTAGTAAAAGCTAGTCCTTATTAATACAAGTAGCGATAAACTGACCCTGTCCCCTGGTAGGAGCTTTTACCATTTGAAGTTGCATTAATCTGGGAGGAAAGCCCACAGAGCGGTGAGCTGAGCGCTTCTCTTCTGCAACAGCAGGTAGCCAGCGGTCTTGGTAACGTGAGGTATGGCAGATGCGAGATTTGAAACTTCGGATCCCAAAATCAAACTCTACTCCTTGCACTTAGTGTCACCATGGCCACAGGGATGTTGTTTATTTCGCCCAGGTTTTGGCTCAGGCCTGGACCGCCTCCCTGTTTCTGCTGGAGCCAATTTTATCCCACAGACCAGAGTTTTCCCAAAAAGAAACAGAACGTTGCTGTGCACTTCTCGCGGTGTAGAGTACTGACAGGGGGATGGCGGGGGAAAGGCAAAAGCTTTTTCTGGATGTCAGCTGACATGCTTCTGCAGGCACACAGAAAAAGGAGGCGTTGGGGTTTAGCGTGCCAGTTTTCCGGAGCCCCTTTTAAAATGAAAGCTGCAATTCAAACCAGTTACACAATTTTAAGTCTTTTTTCCCCTCCATTTCCCTTTGTTAGAGCTCAAAGGCACGAAATATCCTCTCCCTTATACAGTTGTATAAGCGTGCTTCAATTTAGCTTGGTTTATAAGCGCAAAATAAAAAAGTTGTTATATATATATATATGGACATCTTCTAGTAGTTTATTCAAAAGCATCACATGACTGATTTCAGACAGCCGAAATTTAGAGGCTTCTGATGGTTCAAATGATAAAAGTCAGTGTTATGGTTAAGACAGTAATCTAGCAGGTGGTTCTCCTCTTACTCAGTTTTTTCTTTTTGCAGAAAATAGTTGTAAATTTTCGTGTTTCACTTTCCTTTTACTCTCGGGGCTTGATGGGAAGGTGGTTCCCTGTCGCTAGCGTGGGGCCTCTGCTGTCCCTAGTGCGGGACCAAAACTGCTTTACATTAATGTAGTAAATTACGATTCAGGCTTGAAACCAGGCTGCTCTCTGCTTTCTTCCTTGCTTTCTCTGGCATTGCTGATAGACACTGGGTGATAGTTTTCCAAAATTTTCCTCCACTACCCACAGCTCTGAGGTTTGCAAGGGAGAGAGAAGTGTATTCCCTGCAACGTGCCTGCCAGGTTAGAGCAGATCCCTCCTGCGTTTCTGCTATAAGGCAAATAAGAATGGGGTTTGGATATTGGACACTAAATAGGTGTATTGAGAGAAGAAAAAACCCCAAGAAAATTGTAGGTTAACTGTAATAATGTCAGTGAGAGGGATGGGAATTCAAATGCTCTCGAAGAAAATACAAGGTAAGGTCGTGTTGCAGCAGTTGGCTTAAGGTTGTTTTGTCATCCCATAGTGAACTCATGACCGGTTTTGTATAATATGCTAAACATAGTCCTTTTTCAAGTTTGAGTATGAACCTTTCCATCTGTGTACACTGAAGGTCCTCTCAGTAAAAAGTAGAGTGCACAAACATTTGTGTTAGGTCATAGTTTTATATATTAGACAGAGACTTTCACATTGTTATACCTGGACAAGGGCAGCAGCATTAACAGTAACAAACTAAGCTGACAGTATTATACAGTAGCTGTGAAAGACAAGGCTAGCACCTTCACTGAAATCTGTGATTGTGGTCCTGCAAACTACAGTGCTTTTGCAATATTTTACTGTTAGACCTGATAGTTTTTTCCCCCAATTCTAGGCATTCTGGTCTTTCTATGAAACTGTGGGTTTGTTTGTGTAAGGATACATGGTTATAACGACATACTGTAATTAAGGTGTATTAGTATTGTTAAAGATCTTTGAGTATGTGGAAGATTACACCAAACCGTCACATTTTTTGATGCTGTATTAAGTGCCTTTGTGTGTGGTGTGAAAGCAGACATTTGCCGTGTACGGAATGCAGTCGTGTCTGTGAGGGGCTGGTTTACACTGCTGAATACCCACGTCATCGCACAGGCGCCCAGGCTCCTGCCTACAGCGAGGCTTCCCAGTTTGGGATCTTTCTGTCCCTACTTACATGCAGAGAACAAATTTCCTCTTCATGCAGAACGTCGAAACGTGGAAAGAACAGTCCCTTCTAATAGCCTGGGAGGATGCTGCTGCCTGCAGGGCAGGGAAGCCCTTGGTGCACTGGAGTTTGGTGTCAGAGGAAATAATTCACGTGTTTCGATCTTCGCACCAATATTTCTAATTAGGAGTGTGCTACACTGAACAGCTGTCTGAAGTGGCAATGGCAGCTCCAACTGGGCTCGGATTCTTCCTTTACCATCCTTCCCCAGGAGGACAGAGCATCACTGTGCATCTCACCTGCTTGGCTGCGAGCTCCCCTCTTGCTCCCGTGGAGAAATACCGTTGGTTTACAGGAATGAAAGCCCACGCTTGTAACAGCATCTGCCAAGATATGCCCTCATCATATTGAGCTTGTATCGACATTAAATGTTAGCAAAAAAGCGAACCCGAGCTGCTGCATGACATCTTACAGACCTTCCTAGAAAAGACAAGTTTCGGAAGTCACGTTAACCTCACCAAGCCCCTTTGCTGCCTGTGCCATTTGAGTTGACAGCCTGTTACAACTTGCAGCTGCAGCAGCTTCTCCCCAAACCGTATTGTTTTCATCGTAGGGAAGTACACAGCAGGCTGTCGGCACACTCCTGCCCCTGAAGAAGACCTGATACGCGTTTGCCTCTGTAGGTTAGCCCCATCCAGGCTGGGCAGAGGGGAAGCCCTGTGCTTTTTGCATTGTGGGTTCTGCTTGTTGTTTCAGGCTTCTTGAGGAGCTGAACATGCCTCTCTGTTTCAGAAACCGCCCTGGCTTTGGGCGGTGGGGCTCTTGTCAGATACAAATGAGCAGGTGTTTGAAATGAATTCCAATGGCCAGCTTCTCCTGTCTGAGGTGATAAAAGCTAGAACAAACCGACTGAAATAGGCAGGAGTGGAGCTTGTAGCAAGTTAAGCCCTTCTGCTCCCCTTCTCTCTGAACATTCAGTCTGTCCAGACACAGCTCAAGTTACAAATTCTGGAACGTGTCACCACATCGCGTTAAATTCCAAGAATTTAAAGAAGCTCCTCACCCCTGTTAGCTCATAGCTTGTTTGTTTAAGCTGTTGTTTCAGCATCCCTGACATCTAAACTCAAACTTCCATAAACTCCTGTCCCTGGATGGGTGAATGCCAGACGCCGTTGCCTTCCTGGGCTAATGTTAAAAGCAGCGGGAATGAAGAAAATGCTCGGGCAGAAACAAAACTCCGCTCCGGAATGACTGTGCTGACTAGTGTATTAATAGTTAACTCCGCAGCCTCGATGATCTGAATCTCTTCCAGGTGACTGAGTGCAGCAGTGTTTAGCTTCCTGCATTTGTCAATGTGAAAACACGCGCCTGGGCTCCCTCGCCATTGTCACGCAGTGGGTTTGCTTCCTGAGCCGGAGCGGCAGCCGCTCCTCACCCCCTCTGCCCCCGCACACGCACCCTGTGGCGGGAGATACTGGATATCCACGGGGCCTGATTATTTATTTATTTTGTTTTAAAGCCTTTTGGGATGATTTTTAAGTAGTCTGGGAGTGGATGAGTTGGCATTTTCGGTTTCGCTGTCGATGTCTCTGTTTGCCTTCGGTCAGGTGATTTAGCCCTCGCTCTCCGCTTGTAACGCGCAGCAAGTCGTGCTGGGGAGGGTGTGAGCGTGGCCGCGTGTTTGAGGTGAAGGTGGTAGGTGCTGAAGTGCGTGGTACCCGTCCCGCTGCCTGATCGCACCAAGCCTTTCTGTCATAGGAAAAAAAACTAGGTGAGGTCAGGTGGGAATTTTGTGGGCGTAGTGTGAGCAGTGGGAGTGTCTGTTGCCTTTGGTCCCAAAAAGCAGATCTTGGATAGTCTTTTTCCCTGTGAACCCCTGAAGGGTGTCTCCTCTTCCTAAGGAGTCTGTGGAAGAGAGGAGAGCAGCTACTGTTGGTGGGCTTAAACACGCTGTGGTGATGCTTTGTGTGTCAGAAATCTCGAAGGGTCCACAAATGAAATAATAATATAAAACCAAAAAATATTGACAATTAATAATCTAAAGCAAAGCAGTGCATGTTACTGCTGCTTTGGACAGGCTTTGCTGTGCAAGAGGATTGTGTCCATCCAGTTGATACTCAGTGCTGCAAAACTGTTTCCCTTTGAGATTAGCAGATGATTCTGTTCACGTACATAGAAGAACCAGGAGTGAAATCAGAAGAACCAGGAATGAAATCTCTTGCATGGTCCCTTTTTGTACAGCAAGATGTTTTCCTCTTCTGTTAGTGCAATTTTGGAGATTCCATAATTCCTGAATGTATTTTTAATGACCTCTATCTTCTGGATTTTCTTTTTCTGGAATGGAGAGTTAGTGGAATGATTTGTCCTAGCTTTTCCCTGGGGTGAAAAGTAATTCTTATTTTAAAAAGGAAAAATTAAAAGCTGCTACTCAGCGAAATCCAGCAGGTTTTTTGCTGTGCTGCCATGTAACAGCTGGGTTGCAGGGAACATGGTTTGCTTTGAGGGTCACACTTCAGTCTCTGAGTGCATAAGCCTTTTTTTTTTTTTTGACTTTTTTTAAATAACGTGAGATTGCAGTTACGGTTTTCAGTGGGTAATCGTCTTAGATGCACTGACTTTGGAACCATTTGCTCTCCTTTTCCACTCCATCTTCTCGTTCTCTTCCCACCCAGGCCTCCCCGTGGACCATCCTCAGGTCTCTTCCCTCGTGCTGAAGAGTCCCCTGGGCTTGAACCCGTCGTTTCAGGTGAACATGAACGCAGCCATCCAGGGTTCATCTCCTCTTCTGAGCCCTGTCCTCAGTGATGCTGGCAGTGCCAGGATAGAAGAGGATGATGAAATGAAACGTAAGGTAAGATAATGATGCGACTGGGAATTTACGTAACGAGGAAAGTGATGGGTTTGGGTGAGGAGCTGTGCCTGCTGGTCACTGAACGTTGATTGCATTTTATTTTGTGGTAGAACACACAAAATAGTTTTAAAAACCAACTCTGGAACTAGTTTTAACTCTAGTGTTAAAAACTCCAGCGCTGAAGGAGTACTGCAACCCATGTAGTTTGATTTTTGTGTTTTCTTAACTGACCAGTGTGATCTTGGATGGATTTGGGTAAAAGCTGCGAGTGGAAATAGAATATTTTTGGAAAAGGAGTGTGTTGCGGATCTGCTGTAGTGTGTAACCTGGAATAACTTCCCATGTTTTTGGAAAGCTCTCCCTTGATTCTGAAATGGAAGTTCATACAACTGACATTATTTCGTAATAATCTTGAAAAATAAATAGTATTTTACAGTGAAGTCCAGTATTTGAGAATACAGTACTGATGACAGAGATGCCCTGTTCGTAACCAGCAGCTCCCTTTGCACCCAGCAAGGGGAAATGCCTGTAAGGTTTGTGCTGTAACAGCTGTTGATCGGTGTGTGTTCTTCCAGCGCTATCCGACTGACAAGGCCTACTTCATAGCAAAGGAGATTCTTGCTACAGAACGGACATATTTAAAGGACCTGGAAGTTATTACAGTGGTAAGGGCTTTTAACTTGCTTTAATACTTCTCCTTTTCGTAACAGATTTGTAGTTGTTCATTTGGAAAAACTTGGAATTTCTTCTAGGTAATGGAAGAATAAAGTCCTGTGCTAAAGCATAGTCCATGGGCCATGTAGCTGGTACCTTCCTTGTTCTGTAGGTCGTGATGTGGGAGGTCTTTTCTCTGGACTTCCATCGCTAGCTCCGATAGCTACATCACATGTCATTTTGCTGTCCTAGGCAATCTTTCTCTCTGGAAATTTGATAGCAGGGACAGCCTAAAAACGTTTTGCGCTCAGTTTCAGTGACAGTCATTGCTGTCAGCTCTGCTTATAATGTAGCCATCACCTCTGCGGTATTCCTTGGGAAGCTTTTCTCTTTGTGCCCTCAGGTCAGATGACGATTGTGAAGGATAGTAAGGATCCATAGGGGTCTGGGGAGTTTTGGTTTTTTGGAACTGCTTTTTCTTTCCCCTCCTTTCACCTGGAGTTGGCAACTGAGTCCTTGTTTGGGGGACAGCTTGAGTTTCCAACTCTTAGAGAGCTTTTTGTTCATTTACTCCAGGTTTGGACACTGTTGGGTTTCTGTAAGCTATCGTTTTAATTTCATCACAGAGAAGTTTGCATCCCTCGCTGCTGTACGTCTTCAGCTGGGGCATTCTCTGCCCCATCTCACTCAGATTCCTCCTACAGGCTTCCCAGCACCCTTCCTAAAAGATGGGGAACATCTGGCACCTCAGAGGATTTTTGTAATATTCACATCCCTGCCAGAAAGGGGGGAACCGAAAGCGGTATAAGGTGCAGTACGTGACACGCAACAAGACGTCTCCAGCTACTGTCTTGCACAGGGCTCCGAGCTTTATGGAAGAGCAGTCGTAGCTGCGCTGAAGCAAAAGCCGTGCTGTAACCTCAGCCGTGCGGTAATTGCCTGTAATGTAGAGCCGTTACCAGCCATCCCATCATTGCATTGACACGTGCTCATGCCCAGAACCAGTAACAGACCTCGTACTTGTAGTGGTTGGCAAGGAACAAAATTACATCTCTTCATCTTTCCCGGATTATATCTTCCCTCAACATTCCGTCTTCCTTCCTGCTGTTTCCCTGTGTGCACACTTCCTCCTCGCCGTCGCTGCCGGAGCAGACATTTTCATGCCAGCGATTCATTGCTAACGTAGACAACTTATCCTAATTTATGATTTTTCCGGCAGTGGTTTCGCAGCGCAGTCATCAAGGAGAACGCGATGCCGGAGGGCCTGATGACGTTGCTGTTCTCTAACATAGACCCAATCTATGAGTTTCATCGAGGCTTTCTGAAGGAGATTGAGCAAAGGCTGTTGCTCTGGTAAGCATTAACAGTGCGGCGCATGGGCAGCGAGCGGGGACACCTTTTCCCGTGTCCTCCCGTCAAAACCATACCTCATCTATATTGGAACTGGTATTTCTGCTTAAATAGAATGAAGGACAAAGTATTTCAATAAATTATAGTTCAAACGGAATGGCTAAATGCACTTTGCCAAGCCTGTTTTCAAGCACTGCCTTGTACATAACACCCTGTAGCCACACAAACTGTACACCAGGCCAAGACGTTGGGAATCATGGAATCGTTTAGGTTGGAAAAGACTTCTAAGATCACCAAGTCCAGCTGTTCATACAGCCTAGCCTTAGAAAAGAGGAGGAACACAAGGGAAAAAGGATTACCTAGGTGTTTCTCAATACCTCCAAGTTAATGAATCTCGGGGTGAAAATCTAGGAGACACTTTTCAGTAGTTCAGAGTTCCGTTCTTGCAGCACAGTTGATTTCCCGGAGTGTGTCTTTAGTCTTTTAACCTTTGCATTTCTTTCTCCTGACCAGAGATGTAATATATGAGAACCTAGTCACCATTCAAAAGGAGATGGTTAATGTAAACTAAGCATGAATAAAAATAAACTCATAAATTCAGGGGGAATCATGTTATGACGTACATTCAGAAGCCTGAGAGGTGAAACTTGTGAGCTAGACTTTCACACAAATTCATTTCTAGTCCTCTCAGTTTTCTAAGCGTGGCTTTGCTCGGTATTTTATGCAGCTTCCATATTTACTGTTTCCAACCCAAACAGTGAAATGGGAATGTCAAGTGGCTAAAAATGGATAGAGGAGGCATTACTGTTAGCACTGCTTCCCTTAGTGTTACTAAAACCGTCCTTAAAGTACACAGGTACCCAGGAAGCGTTTCTTCAAAGATTGTGTCTTGAAATGCAGGGAAGGGTGGAGGGAGGAAATTGAAATTTCTTCATCTCCCACGTCCTGCACCTTCTCATTTCATCTCCTTGTGTGTGTTTCAGGGAAGGAAGAACCAATGCTCACATGAAAGGAGATTATCAGCGCATTGGAGATGTCATGCTCAGGAATATGCGTACTCTAAAGGTAGATGCAGGCTTAAAATAATGGAACTCAGGGTTGTTGAGTCGTTTTTTTCATTTTGCCAAGGACAGGAGTTCAAGGCTTAGCGATTCCACTACATTTGAAGTGACTTGCAAATAATTATTGCTGATAAACAAATGAAAAAGAAAACATAATAAAATAGAGCAAGGCTTTATACCGGTGTTGCTGATTTAACCATCTGCATTTACCTTGAGAAAAGGTGGTTTATTGGTTATTCAGAAGACAAAGGAAAAATATTAAATTAGTCTCTCCTGTATTTGGAGAACTCAAACTTTTCCCTGTGGAGAGACCGTTTCATAAGGTGGTTTAATTCCAAAATATTTACATATTTAACTGCAGAGTGGTTTCTTTTGAAACGAAGTCACCTTTATTTGGAGTACCTTTGTGGGACAGTTACGCTGGTGCTGTTGTAGTGGGGTCATTATTCCATTTAAACCAGTGTCTTGAACGGGATCTGCTCTCAGCCCTGCCTGTATTTGACATTTCTGGCAGGCTTAGGCGTGGTGCTGCACAGACTCCTCTTTGGACCCCGACTGGGAGCTGCCTGCCAGCTCCTTTAACAGATAAACCTAGATGAGACAGCCCTCTCAGCGCGTTTCTGCCCGTACTCACGTTAAAAAAGTCAGTAATTGATAAGAATTGTCCCGGAACAGACAGTATTAACGGGTGGTGCTGCCGGCTGCTCTCGCCAGAGCACACGGAGGCACAGCTGCAGGAGATGGTGAAGAGAGGACAGCCAAGCAAGTAGTTGTATTTTAATACTGTTGGGTTTTTTAATGAAGCCATTGAAACGTACAATGTTGTTAATGCTATTTTTGTCAATATGTATGACAATATACACAGTCTTGGATCATATAATCATGGTCAGAGACAAAAGCAGAGAGGGAAGTGGGTGTTTTTCCTTTCTTACATTGAAATCTGTTGAAGACTCTTTTCCTTTGATCCGAGTAATGTTTTTGTTCGACTCAACAGGATTTTACCAGTTACCTGCAGAAGCACGATGAGGTCCTGACAGAACTGGAGAAAGCAACTAAACGCCTCAAGAAGCTGGAAATGGTTTATAAGGAGTTTGAGCTGCAGAAGGTTTGCTACCTGCCCCTCAACACGTTTCTGCTCAAACCGATCCAGAGGCTGATGCACTACAAGCTGATCCTGGGGAGACTTTGCAGGCACTACACGGCAGAGCACCGGGACTTTGCAGATTGCCGGAGTGAGTGAGCACTTGGGCCTATTCCTGCGAGGCAGGAACCCGTTCCCATACGCAATGTTGCCCATACGCAGGGGGAAACAAGCATTACATCTATAAATTTGATGTAAATGCCTTTTCCTCTGTTTGGGACCCTTCGGATTCTCTCATGCAGCTCTGAAATACACGGAAACTTTGATTTAGATTGCTGAAAACACAACTGCGTAGTGAATACTGTAATTTATATATCCTGGGAAAAAAACGGAATATACAGTAGAACAGCAGAAAACTGGCAGGAGGCAGCTTAACTAAAAAATACTTTCTCTTCAAGGTTTTTGGTACCAGATTTCCCTACTCTTACCGTGCTCTGGTGCAGGGCTCCGCAGCCTTCTGCAGTAGATAGGAAATTGCCTTAACTTCCAGTTTGGAAAATGCAAAAGGTAACTTCACTGTAGACTGTTCCCTTTGCAGAGAATGAACACTTTCCCCGCATCCCAGAAAGTGTTTTTCTCATGGTAATCTTGATGGATCTTCATGTTTCAACCAAACCTGGAAAATTAATCCTTGTTCCCTTTTTTTAGCAAGGGAAAAGGTAGGGTTTTTAGGAGCTCTTCATCATTAAAAAGTGAAAATGTGACAAAAAGTAACTGCTGTGTAGTGTCAAAAGCTTGCATAGTAAATTCCATTCATTTATAAAGCCATCTTTGGCAGAAAGCTTTTTGTCTTTAATTTTTTTATTTACTTTTGGCTACACAGTGAATACTCTTTATATGTGCAAAATCCGAAACACACAGCAATCCCCAGGAGCACTGTGAAGTTGCTGGCTAGTCTCCATTTGTCCCGAGGGAGCTATAAACTACGCTCTAAGAAGCTGGCAGTTGGACCAGATGATGGTTGTAGGTGCCTTCCAACGGTTCTGTTCTGAAGCTGAACTAAATCTGGCTGTACGTTTCAGGTTCAGTGTGCCAAGGAGCAAATCGGTGGTCTGTGTCGGTCTGCTCCGTTCTGAGCCCCTCGGTGCCGTTTTCCTTGCAGATGCGCTGAAGGAAGTCACAGAAATGACATCTCAGCTGCAGCACAGTCTCATCCGGCTGGAGAACTTCCAGAAGCTGACAGAGCTGCAGCACGACCTGATCGGTGTAGATAACCTCACGGCACCCGGTAGGGTAAGTACCTGTGCTTGGTTTCTAGAGCCTTGATTGGTTTTATCGCCAAGGAAGTGCCTTCCAACCCTGTGTTTGCCATCACTGCCTCGCTGGTTTATGGAACGGGGGCTTTGTGTGGTTGTCTTCGTAGTAGGTCCCACGGAGATCTTGGTGATGTCCTAGGGAATGGATCAAAAATGCTTCTGCTTAGATTCTGGCTCACAGTTTGGTGTTCCCAGTGCAGCGGACACTGGGTACGTGGGGTACCGTGCTCTGTGCTGGAGTGTGAGGCGGTATGTGGTGTACTCGGTAGGAAATCCTCTACCAGGTCTGCTCGTGTCCGTCTGATGCGATCTGTGTCTGCGGACTGAGACCGCACGGAGAGCCTAGCGACAGGGAGCCACGTCACCGGGCAAATCTGCTGTCGGTGACTCTGTTCTGCCGGGGTTTTGTTCAGTTCCTGCTTGGTGTTTTGTTTGTTTGTTTTTGCTAGATGTACTGAGCATAAGTACAGGAGCATCGCATGTGCTTTTGGGATGCTATGGCAGTCACTGCGGTGGGATGTAAGTGCCATAGCTGAACTGCTGGTGTCCAGCAGGAACTCTGCTCTTTCTCCTTCTCTTGCTTCACTGATTTCAATGCTGCAGCAAGGAGCTGATTCCTGTCACAAACCAGAAGGAAAGGTGTCATCTGGCGTTTAACATATCTCTTGGCGATCATTGCTGGGCACCAATCAACTTCCGCGTACCCTGGGATGGAAAAAAAAACCCCACCATTAAAATTCTCTGTGTTTGGGAAAGATTAAGCTCTACCTAACTCTTTCTTTCCCGCTGCAGGAGTTTATCCGGGAAGGCTGCTTGTACAAGCTCACTAAGAAGGGTTTACAGCAGCGGATGTTCTTTCTGGTGGGTGTTGCTTCTGGTTTCCATAAACCCAAAGTCTTCAGGATAAAGTTGTCATGAATGTGTGTTTACACGTGTGTGTGATGAAAACCGGCAGTTGTCACCGAAAACTCCCACCAAGGGATTTTCAGATGGAGCGTGACTGTGGCAGTACCGTCTGGTCGGCTTGTTTCCTTAAGGGCATGTGCTTTTAACAGAATTGTATGAATGAATGGCCTCTCTTGTAAGGAAACAAAGGCATGGTTTCAGGGAAAGTCGGCCAAATTGACTGCAAAATGGCCTTTTTAAAGTGGCCTTTAAACAACAGATCTTTAAAGATGTCAGAAAATACTCGGCCCTGCCTACCGTCTTCGGAATATTGATTGCATTCTCCCTGCCTTTTCCAGTTCTCAGATACGTTATTGTACACAAGCAAAGGCGTTACAGGGACAAATCAATTCAAAATTCACGGACACCTGCCTCTGCACGGCATGTTGGTAAGTGGCTTCAAGTTGCATCGCGGCGTTAAGGAAACGGAGGCTGTTCCTTCAGGGCAGGAGGGCCGAAGCCACAGGCTGCTCCGGGGCCAGGGACAGCGGTGCTGCTGGCTGCGGCCCTTCGCGTGCCCCAGCCTGTGTGGCAGAGACCCGTCCGCGGGCGGAAGCTTAATTCCTTCCATCGCATTAGCAGAACAGCTGGAGCGCGCCCTTTGACCGTTCACTGTCAGGCTGCTGAGAGAGGCTGATCTGGAAACAGGGATTTGTCCTGGCTTTTTTCCCCTAGGCGTAAACTTGACCCTCCTGCCTCTCCACCCTCCTGTTCTAATGGGACTGTTCTTTCTGTGTTTGATTTGCAGCTGATAGTGCTCGACCCACCGGTAAGTGATAAGCCGAATCCTGCTCAGAGCCCTCCTTTTCTTGCCCCGTTGGATGTGGTGCTGTGCAGCTAGAGATACGGCAGTAGGAACGCGCGAGCTAGATTTCCGTATAGAGCCAAAATAGACTTGAAGTAGGTGGTATTCGTTACAGAGTAGCCCGTTTGCAACCGTGTGGTAATCGTATTGTGACCCAAATTCCTCGGCAGGCAAGGAGGACAGCCTTAGTGTTTGTCAGTCACCGAGTGGTGATGAGAGACAACTTTTCTTTCTCTGCAGGTGGAGGAGAGTGAGAACGAGTGGGTCGTCCCACACTGCTTCACCATCTATTCAGCACAAAAAACCATAGTGGTGGCAGCCAGGTAATGGGCATTTTCCTCGCTTCCCTGTCGGTTCGATAAATACCTTCTCCAAAGAGCTGCTGTTTGGTGCAGAGCCAGGGGTGTTGTTCCACGCATCCTCTCAAAACAAACAAACAAACACATCCTCTCAGAACCAACAGGGAACTTCCCAACTCCTTCAGCAGTCATGTCTTGTGGGAAGGAGTGGTTTATCTCAGGGAGGGGGTGTGATTACACACAGCAGCAGCAGTAACGCCCCTCTGGGGTTGTTTGTAGTGAGTTGAGTTGTCAGTGTCATCCTGTGAATAACTGCTGTAAAGCAAGAGCCAAACCAAAATCTAGGCATACAGAGAGACCCAGAAAGAACTGAAGTCCAGGGCATGCACGTGGATGTAAGGGGGAGAGCTCCTGCCTGCATCCCATGGAGGAAGCTGGGAACGGAGAGGAAAAATTAAAGGCTGGCTTGGAGAGAAAACAGATCCCTGTCAGTGTAACTTGTCCCTGTGCAGCAGGTTTGGCATCTTTTTTCACTTTATATCTGAAATACGCTTAGGATATCTGCTGCGCCTCGCAGGATCAGCTTCAGGAGGTCTTGTCCCTCCCCCAAGAGGCAGCTGGAGTTGGGTATGCTCGGAGTGCAGGGTGGGAGCACCAAATCTCAACCTGAAATGTGTGGGATATTTTACTGCTTGATAACCTGCTCCTGGTAAATAATCACGCCTGAACATTTGTAGACCAGGCGCGCCGTGGCACAGGAGCCGCTACTTTTGGCATGCAGATGGATTCAGCAAGCAAAACTTCGGGTTTTAATTCCAGCCTAACACCTCAAAACATAAAGTATTGTTAAGATCAGCTGTTTCTCGGCAGCTGTGAATCAAAAAGTGCTTGAAAAGTTCTTAAATTTGCAAAAAAACAAATACAGGGTTTCCCTTGGCGTAACTTAGAAATAGCTGAAAGGTGGGTATTTTTCTTACGTTACCTCTCCCTACCTGTCAAAACCAGTTTGCTGCTGGGCGTGGGCCGTGTGGGGACTTGCCAGTCTAAATGACAAACTTTCAGAAAAAAGAGAGATGGTTACCAGAGAAAGTCCGCTGGACCCTCCCAAGCAAACCCAAGAGTGTGTAACTGTATATAGCACTTCAAAGAGCAATTGTGCACACAGGGAGCGTAGCCAGAGGGAAAAAAGAAATGCTGTGGCTAAAGGAAAACCTTAGGCTGCTGCATCCTGATGGCTATAGATACACGGGCAGGACCCTGCAATCACGGCGTGAGCCACGTAACCCGCAGTGGAAACTGAGGGGTGATGGAAGTCCTCATCTTCCTGCACCCTGTGTTTTACGGGCTTGAGGTGCAGGGTAGGTCCTGGATCCCCTGTAAAAGGTGTGCTGTCCTTCAGGAGGCCGTTTATCCCTCGGAAATAAACATTTCCAGTATGGTCGTACCGCCCATCTCCAAAATGCTTTTTGGAGTGAAAACTTGACTCTGTGTTTAAAATAACCCACCAGCTGCGAAGCACTCTGGCCTAGGCCACGTAATTCCTCTCCTGAATCCAACAGCTCCAGAGGGGGATATTACGTGACCCTCTGGTTGTCCATTCATTCCCTTTGCTGTAAAGTCCAAGGTTTTAATGGTTCTTTTAGTCTTGTTTGAAGGCTTAAAAGTAGAAGCAAAGGCTTTATGAGGGCAGCTTCCTGCCTGGAAAGCTCATGCTTGGGTGGAATTTTTATGTTACTTAACGGGAAGGGATCGCTCCTTGTATCGAGCAGCCACTTGTGCCTGCCTTCAGCAGCCTGGCCCTCGGTCACGGCTCCAGCCTGGGGTGGTCTCCATTCGCACCACGTGTCTTGCAGTACCCGCCTGGAGATGGGGAAGTGGATGGAAGACCTAAACATGGCAATTGAAATGGCCAAGAAATCTACTGAGAAAGCCGACATGCTCCTGGAAAACTCGGTGTGCAACCGCTCCAACAGTAAGTGGTGTTTCCTGCCGTCTCGGAAAGCGTCAGGCGTCGTGTCCCTTTCTTTTTTCCTATTGTGAATTTGGTGACATAAATGGAGTATTTTTATAATTCATATGGTAACGGAGAGTGAATTGTGCTTTTGTTTTGCTTTAATCAAAAGATATACGCTTGTCTTCCTGAACTGATGGTCCTTTACACACAGCAGAGATGCTCCAGTTGCAGAATTGTTACTTTTGTGAGGCCCTTATTCATCTCTTACATGGATTTTTCTCAATTTAACCATGCAGTCTATTTTCTTGTCCAGAAATATGATGTCTTTGGAGATCAGCTTTTATAGCCCGGCATTCTTGTGCCTGTCTCCGGCGGCGTTACGGATGTGCTGAACCGTGCAGCATCCCTGCTCATTCCTCACTCAGAGCCGACTGCAGATGAAGCGTGGGGATGCTTGCTCGGTCGGTCGGTTGGTTTCCACAGTGTTGAGTCAACTGCCCCAAGCAGAGCTGAGTAACGAAAGCCAAAATGATCTGCTCAGAGTGGCCTTTTAGGACCTGTGTAACAAACTCAAGTTGCCATATTTTAAAACCGGACCATTGCAAGAGAAAACAGTTTTTCTCAGGAATCCCTGCTTCTCTTGCTGTTTGTAATGCACGCTTTTCTTAAACCGCTGCCGAATTCTCCTCCCCCAGGATCCTCTGATGAGGTCTCTCTAGAACAGGAGTCCGAAGATGACATACACTCTTCCCGTAGCTCCTTGGACAGGCAGAGCCACCACCGTGCCAACACAACCATGCACGTGTGCTGGTACCGCAACACGAGCGTCTCCATGACTGACCACAGTGTGGCTGTCGAGGTACCCGCCGGGCGCAGCTCTCGCCTCTCACTGTCCGTCCTGGCTCGCTCGGCCACTCCGCCTCCCGTGTCACCTTCCAGTGTCCCTGCGTCCACGGGGGAGCGTGGGCCATTGAAAGGCCGCCGCGTGCTTGCCCCTCTCCGTGCATGCCGCATACGCGCGCTCCGCTCTCCTCGCGGCAGGGCTTTGCTTCCGCAAAGGCACCGGAGGAGGGTAATTTTCAAGGAAACCCGGGAGATCCTAGGACCACGTCGTGCCTGTGGGTTTCATCAGCCTTGCTGGAGGATGTTACCTGTCCGTGAGGTTTTCCTTTAGCTGTGCTGAGGTCTGGTTAGCTGCTCTGCTGCACCTACAGTTAGGAAGAGTGTTCAGCGGGATTGCGACTCCCCGGCGCTCGCTGGCAGGGGCGAGCAGCCAACGGGAGGAAGTGCCGTTTCGCGGCAGGGTCACGTTATGCCCAACAGATTTATTACGTGCCCGCTGAGCTGCTGTTACCTCGGCTCTTACCACTCGGCACGGCTCGATGCGGCACGTTTCGGTACTGAATCCTGCCGATTCAGGCATTTGTCCGACGCTCCTTACGCGGAGCGCTGCTTGCACCGGCGCTACGGTCTCCCTCCAGGCAGTATTTTGGCGAGGGCAGCACACCTTCCTGGAGGCTGGCGTGCTCGGAAGGCTGCCAGAGGGGGGAAGGACCCTAAATACCGTGAAGGGAAAAAGGAGGTCACCAACTAGGCAAACAGCAACGGGGCAGGGCGCTGCATCTGCATGTGGGTCCCTTCTGTGCTCCGACGGCACTTGTTTAGCGGGAGGAGTTGGAAGCTCCTGGGAGCATATGGGTCGGTCAGTAAAGCAAGTCCTGCAGGTGTTACCTTGGCGTGGTCCAGAGGTTGGGCATTTGAGCTGGCAACGAAAGTGGTTTCTAGGGGAGGGAGAAGCCTTCCTTTCCCTGCTGATATCCTTGTGAAAGGCACCATCTCGCTGGTCTGTACCCAGAAATGAGACCTCTCTGGCATTAAACGTGTGAGTTCTTGCGGCTCCCTCTTGCTTTGATCTGTTCCATGTTCTAATACCATCATTTTTTTCCACAATCCATTTTCCTTTAACAGTCGCCTTTCTTGCATCACTTCTCTTATCCTAATGTTCTGTTTTTGTCTCTCTCCCCCTTTTCTCTGCTCAGTTTTCTGCTCTCTTGCTGTTTCTCCAGAGCTTCCTCCTCGCTATTTGCTGGGCCAGGCCCAACGGCCCAACACAATCACCCATGTTTGTTGGTACCGGAACCAGAGCCTATCCCTGTCTGATTACCTGTGCATGATCCAGGTAAAAATGCCTCTCAAGTTCTGAGCTGGTGGGGAGGAGCCACGGGATGCCAAGGAAAACATACCCCTGCTCGCTTCGGCATCGCTCAGCGAGCCCATCGCTGGCGTGAGGATGCCTGGCCAGCGGCAGAGTTGTAGCGTTGCCTTGTCGATACAGGATCTCCCAGAATGGTTCTGCGTGGAAACCTGCTGCCTATCCTGACTTTTTCTCTGGTTACAAAATCCATTCGCTGTCGTTCCACGCCGTAGGTTTCTTTATCCCAGTGCCCAAGCGCTCGGTGACCGCCTCCAAGGCAGCAATGTTCCGCGTCCCGGCGGCCTGCTTGCCGCGGCGGGCTTGGCTTCGCACAGCTGCCGCGCGTAGCTTGGCCACCCCTCTGCCTCCCTCTGTCTCCTCCTCTGCTCTTTCCTTCTCGTGCCGTGTGTCCTACGTGGCTTGTCCGCATGTGAAAAAGGGACCGACAGCCTCGCGGCTGTCACCGTTCCCTGACCGTGGGCCGCAAAGGAGGGCGGTAGCCAGAGGGATGAGTTGGTGCCGCACCCTCCTGTGCTGGCGCTGCGGCGAGCGCTGAAACGTAAAGGGGAACCTGCTGCCAGTGGGGAAAAGTCACTCGCTTGTCACCTGTGAATTAGCGAACGCCAAGTCCCTCCAGCACCGTGCGAGTATCAGGGAGGCCCCTTAGGGCAGGGAGCAAGCGCAGAGCGGTTACAGCAGCAGCCTCGCGCTTTTCCCTGCGCCTCGTTCTCGGAAGGCCAGCGACGCGTGGTTTCACCGTACCTTTGGGTTTTGTTCCGTGCTAGAACCAGCTCTCCGGATACTTGCTGAGGAAGTTCAAGAACAGCAACGGCTGGCAGAAACTGTGGGTCGTCTTCACCAACTTCTGCTTGTTCTTCTACAAAACGCACCAGGTGGGCAAACGTCGCCGTGGGGAACCGCGTGTGGGGGTGTCGGGGCGGCTGCGGGGCCTTGGCTCTTGGCTCTCCGCTCCGCCGCAGCTCGCCGCTGTTCGGGGAGTAACGAGCGGAGCAGGAGGTAGTTCGTAACGAAGCCGGTCTCTGTGCGGCCTGGGCCCTTCTTGCAGACGTTAACGAGGATCTGGGATTCTGCTAATGGTGCTGACCCTCTCGTATTTGGGCTCCTTGCCTCGAGGGCGCCTTTCTTTTGGGAGGGATCTTGTAACTTTCGTGTCGGATCTGTGCTTGGAATTCCAGAGAAAGGGGGAGGAGAGGGAAGCGGGGGGAGCCCAGGAGGCAGCGACGGGTGGGGGGATAGAAGCAAATAACCCTAAAAACACTGAGTCGGGGGAAGGTCTCGTTCTAAGCTGTTGGGGGCCTTAGATGGAGGAGGTTCTCTCCTCACCACCACCAGAAAGACCTCACCCGTACAAGGGAGCGAGCGCGCGTGGGATGCAGTGTGCCCGGGGACGCCGTGCACTGAGGGCTGGGCTGTTGGGCTGTTCCAGGACGATTATCCCTTGGCCAGCCTCCCGCTGCTTGGCTACGCCATCACCTCCCCCGTAGAGGCAGACGGCATCCAGAAGGATTACGTCTTCAAGCTGCAGTTCAAGTCCCATGTGTATTTCTTCAGGGCTGAGAGCAAATACACCTTCGAGAGGTAATCTTCTGTTTTCTCTGCCGTGGTATAGAACACTGTTAACTCACTGGTCCAGCAGCCAGAGCTCTCCCTGTCCTCCTGACGCCCTCCGGGTCACCTTACAGCACATGCTCCGTAGCGAAGCTCCCTGCTGCCTCTTACGGACAATGTTTGGAGGTGCCCCCACTGCCAGAACCATCCTCGGGGGAGCTGGTGGTTACACCTGGAGCTGCTGCAGGCTCTGCCTCGTCTCGGGAGTCTGGGGCTTCCCTGGGGCTGGGGAGCAGCGCGGTGGAAGGGCTGAGATGCTCAGCCCCGCTGGGTCTCGGCCGTCGGGTTCTGGGGTTAGTGGGAGTTCTGGTGAGAATACTTTGGGTTTTTCCTCTCGGTCTCTGGCAGCGGGAGGTACAACACAGGGCCGAGAGCGACAGGTGGGGCTGTACGTGAGGGGTGAGTGTTTCCCGTGTCCTTTCTTGCCAGGTGGATGGAGGTGATCAAGAGAGCCACCAGCTCCCCAGCCAGGTCGAGCCTGCTGCTTCCGAAGGACGAGAAGGACAGTCACACAGACTGAGGCGGGGCAGAGCTGGATCTCTGCTGTCAGCATCAACCAAAGAGGCAGGTGGAAACAGGAGTCTCTGCAGCTGATAAAGCAAAGAACCGGGAAGCTCATTTCCACCTGCTGTATAAAGTGGGAGCGAGGGAGTTGCGGATGGGGATCGCATCCGTTCCCAACGGTACAGAAGGAGGGTCAGGTCTGTTCCAGTTGAACCTACCCCAAGTGAACCCAACAACGGCAGAGCTGCGGCACGCACGCATCGTGGGAGGTTTATCGCTCCGGTTGTACCTGTACAGTAACAGCCTTGCCTGCCCTGAAGGCACATGCCACCTCATTTTTACGCTTTGGTTGGATGATCAGCACATACAGGAGAGAAAGGGCGGCCGGCAGTGGCGCCAGGGGCTCACTGGCTCCCGAAATTCCCTCCCCCCGATGCTCGGCATGGCTGGCTACACGGCCGCTCTCGCTGCTGCTAACGCCAGCCTCTGGCGCAGCCTCGGACTCACGGGGGAGCCACAGATGTGTTGGTGAAACACGGTTCATTGTGAACAGACACCGCAGCTCTCGTAGAACAGCTCTGCTCCTCGGAGACTGCCGGGGCAGCGGTTCTCCAGGGGCAGCAGGAGGTCGAAGCTCTGCGGAGCCGCTGAGGTTTCGGTACGTTGTGGGTGGGTACGGGTAGGGCGCGTGGCTTTTCCTCTGAACTCTGCTCTGGCGCATGCTGAGAGCGTCGACAGCAGTTCTCGTATCGCAGCTCCAGAGCTTCTTTATCCTGTAGTAGGCATTGCTTAAGGCACGGGGTGGCAAACACGCTCTCCACCCTGATGCGGGCGGCGTTCTCAAGGCACTTCAGCAGTACAGGACAAGCTGCCCCGGGAGTCGCTGCTGCTTGTGTCACACAGACTTGTGAAAATCCCCGTTCTTACCTTTCAGTTTGGGGTGGGATCCATCTTCCGCTTCTCACGAAGGTGTACGAGTCCCTGGATTCCCGAGGCAGCGCTCGGGTCGTGGGCTCGATTAAATCTCTGTTAAACCTGCAGCGGTTGCAGTTTGTTCTGTGTCTGTCCAGCTCTCGCCTCCAGTTGCCTCCGCGGAAGGACTGCGATAAGTTAAGCGCCACACGATGCTGTCGGACGTGGCTCTGATGGGCTCTGGGGACTCGGCTTTTACGTTAGGCAGAAGAGCGTTTGCGCACTAGAAGAAGGAGCAACGGAGCGGTGTGGCGAAAGGACAGGGAAAGTGTTGCATGTTGTGAGGATGGAGGAACGCGGAAATTCTGGGCAAGCAGAGGCCAGCACGTGCACGCTCCGAGGACGCTTCAGGTTATGGTCTAACACACGTGCGGGATGAGGACTGCGGGGAGGGGGTTCCAGGGGGATTTTCCAGGCTGCTCGCTCGGCATTCCCGTCGTAGAGAAGAGCGGTGGCTGCAGATCCGGCCTTTGCTACCGCTGTCGCCGTGACCGTTGTCCCACGGGAGTTACACGTACTTAACTCACCAGCGTCTTCCTTTTTGTAACTGTGGTAGGGGCGCAGCAGCGCCTGCCCGGCTGCTTTAACGCGCCTGGACGTGACTGTCGGAAGTAAATAGCATCTTGGTATAAAACGCTCTCGGCCTCTTATTCCTGAGCCCACCGTCCCCACCCGCGGCCTCGCTCGGGGGAAGGCAGGTGCCACCTGCACGGCACCGTTGCCTTTCCTCGCCCGTGAGGGGTTTCGCGCTGTCGATCAACGCGGCTTTGCGTTCCGTGGGTTTCCTGGGCGACGGCTGGTCGCACGCTGGGGGCGCTGAGCCGGGGCGCCTGCCTCTTTCCCGGGAACGCTCCGTGCCGTTACTGCCCTTTGCTGGGCTCCCGGGGGGAAGCTCTGCAGAAGCAGGATGCAGTGAGGAGCGTCTCTACAGGAGAGATCTTTTGGCTTTGCTACACGTGAGCAGTTTCCTTAGCGAGCACCGGGAAAGACCAGAATACCCTTGGCCCTTAATCGATGGTTTCTCGCTGGCGGGACGTGCGTTAAGGGAGAGATGAACTCGTGCTCTTGGGCCCTCGTGGCCTGTTAATAGTTAATAATTCATACAGGGGTAATGGCTTTAAGCTGAAAGCGGGGAGAGTTAGATTGGACATCAGGAAGAAATTCTTCCCGGGGAGGGTGGGGGGCACTGGGACAGGTTGCCCAGAGAAGCTGTGGATCCCTGGGAGTGTCCAAGGCCAGGCTGGATGAGGCTGGGAGCAACCTGGTCTAGTGGAGGGTGTCCCTGCCCATGGCAGGGGGTGGGACTGGATGGTCTGTGAGGTCCTTTCCAACCCAAACCATCCTGTGGCTCTGTGGTTTCAAAAAGCCGTCATTCCTGGGAAACACAACCCCTTTTCCCAGCTTCCCGCAGGCTGGCTGCCTGTCCTTCACTCAGCGTCCTGCTCCAGTGCTCAGGAAACCAGGAAAAGTCGTCCCCGCCATGGGTTTAGCGCAACACACGGGAGCTGCTCGGTGAGCGCTCCTCCGCCTCCCCTGGTTACAGCGTGCCTCGTCGCAGTGGGCAGTTCACCCCCCTCTTTCAGACCGGCTGCCTCACCACAGCGTTACCCCGCTGTGGGTCTACGCAGCGCTGAGCAGCCAGGAGCTCCGGCCTGGAGGGTTAGCGACGGCTGGGGGAACACGAGCCGTCGGAGCTTTCGTTTGATAGGGCAGACTTCCCGTCACCCACAAAAAAGACGAGCTCAGCCCGTCCTCGTAGCTCAGCCCCTGGCTTGTCCCCAGAGCGCCGCACTAACACCACCCTTCCCCGTTTCGGCCGCGGAGAGGACCCACCGCCGTCCTGTCCCAGCCTGCTGCGCAGAGAGGCGCAAGCACGTGGCGTTTCACAGGATTCCCAGAACAGCGGGGTCAGAAGTAGCTTTGCTCACGCGCTCGCAGGGCGGCTGGGGCTGGTGAGAGGCCGTCGGGGCCGCCCCCGGCTCAAGCAGGGGCACCCAGCGCCGTGTCCAGCAGGTTCCGGCTGGCTCCGAGGATGGAGACTCCGCAACCTCTCTGGGCAGCTGGGCCGGCGCTCGGTCACCCTCCAACCGCAAAGGGGCAAGGGAGGGCAGAGCTACCCCGCTTTCCCCGTTCAGACCCAAGCCCGAACGCCACCCGTCTGCGAAGAGGCTTCAGCGAACACCGCACCGGCGCTCTCCCGAGCGCCGCCGCTGCGCCTTCGCAAACGGCGCGCGCTTCCTGCGACGCCAGCGGGAAGGACCAGCGGAACCCGCCTCCCGCTGTACCCATCCTGCGCGAAGCGCTCCAACGGGCGCATCTCACGGGACGACCGCGGAGGAAGCGCCGCTCCAAGGAACGCTTTTCCCCTCCGGACAGAGAGTTCCGCCAGCCTCCTTCGTTTGGTTGCTTTATTGAAAGTGGCAGATCCCTTTCAACGGTTTTAAAAATGAAACCCGTTGTTGCTCTGAATACTGGACGACGTTGGTGGGGATTGTTTCCTTTAAGAAGCTCACTTGTTACACTGCAGTGCACCTGAGTAGTAACACAAGGTACCTTCTCCACGCGATTTGCTGCCACAGCAGCTTTAAAAGCAGCAGGAGCCCTCCAGCCGCCTTTCTGCCGGCCGGCAGCCTCCGCCTTCCCCCTCGGCAAGGTTCCCGTCCGCCCCTTAACACCTTCTCCTCAGGAAAACACAGCCTTGTTCCGCCCTCCACGGAGACGCCGCTCCGCGGCGCGGCTCCAGCCAGAGCCAACAGCAGCACCTCTTCTCCACCGGCCAAATCCACGGCCTTTGCTGAGCCGGTGTTTACCCATCGGGGAGGAAACGCGCAGGGTGGGCCTAAGCCAGAGCGAACTCCGCACACCGGGACGAGGGAACACGGAGCTACTCCTAGCCCAGCGCTTCCAATCTGCAGGTCTGAATCGAAGTCCCAGAAACCAAGCCCCGTTCCTAACGGAGCGGCCTGTCCTTTAACAAACCGCTCAACAGCTACAGCTTTTGTTCTCCGCGGCTTTGGGGTGAGCCACATCATTCACACGCAACGCTCAGGCGGAAAGCCCTGGGTATCTGAGATCTTGCTGACTTCACGGGATTATCTTTACAGCCAGAGAGCAGATCTCTAGCGACCAGCTATCACAAGGTCCTGTCCTCCGTCTGGTTTCCCAGACCTCTGACGCTCCAGGGAGTTTAGATCCGTGCGTTTACCTGAAGTACGGATTTGCTGCGTAAACTAGTATCGCACAGAAAGCAAAGCTGGTCGGGGACGGCTCCGCTGACGCCTTACGCAGCCAGTACAGCAGTAGACGCTCTCCTTTCTCCACAGGCAACCACCAGCCGCAGCTTCTCCGCTGCAGCAGAGCCAGAAAGGGAAGGCTGAGAAGAAGGGGATGGAGGCCTGGAGCAGACTGCGACCCGCCAGCCACCCCGCACCGATACCACTGCTGCTAGCCATCCCCTTTCCGCCTTCCCTAGAGGAGAGGTTTCTTTCCTCGAGAACTGCTACGCGATGTCGACGTGCCGTCTGAACTGGAGCCTCGTCCGCGCCGTTGGCTGTCGTGTTTAATCCTTCCGCAACCTCTGGGCAGGCACAGGAGGTGCCTGCGCAGGGACTAGGCCCGCCAAACCTGCCTGCCCACTTGCCTCGGCTGCAGAAAGCAGCAAGGAAAGGAACTCCGCCGCCCCCAAAGCGAGCGTAACCACTTTGCCTCCCGGTCCCTGGAGACCCGAGGCAGGTTCTGCTGTTGCCCACGTTAGGCAAACCAAGGCCTGATACAAAACGAGGTCCCAGGGCCAGAAAAAGTACAGTCAGCAAACCCATCTTCCTGTGAGATGACGAGCTGGGAAAGCGCAGCAGCGTGGCAGTGCAGCTGCTGCTCCGCTCGAAAGCGTTTCCTTACTAGCGCACGAAGGAGCCAGAGCGATCCTCCACGGCAACTGGAGAGCTGCTCTAACTTTCCCCGAGGCTGTGGCGCACGGAGAGCTCCCAAACATACCTGCACTCAGGCCTGACTGCTCACACACACTCCCTGGGGAAGGGCAGGAGGCTAAACCCATCAGACTCGCCTTTGAAACATATCCCCGTGGAAGAGAATCTCCCTCTTTTCCAGCAGCCAGGCATTTACCAGTAACAAGCTGTGACTCAAACCAAGCCAAAATGGATACATCCATAGGGAAACAATTAAAAACTGCATTGATTACATTGTAAAAACAATTAGACCACCCATCTCGGGTTCTGCAAAAGGTCTAAATTGTACTTGCATTGCAAACCCCACGCTGGGTTATCATGGGAACACGTGTAGTATGAAGGCTCTGAAATGTCCTGGAGTCTGTAACGCAACGGTACATCCAACAGCGGATGGTGGTCTGGATTAGAGATGTAGTTCTTATGAAGCCGGAAAAAAAATCCTTCCCCCCTCAAGACAGCAGCAGGGAACGCAGGGGTCAGCGGGCAGAGGTCAGGTGGTTCCGACCGTGTGAAAACCTGCAAGAAAGAAGAGTGGCGGGACCGGTCACGGCGGTGCGCGGGGCACTGCACCAGCCCGCGCTGTCCCCGCTCCCACTGCCAGCAGCAGTTTAACAAAAAGCCAAGGTGGCGCCTTTTTTGGTTTTTTCCCAGGCTTTTAAGATCCAATTTTAGGCTAACGAGACGCTTTGAGCACTGGTGTTTGACAGTAAGAAACCAGGCAGGGTCTCGGAGGTTTTGCAAACCCCCAAAAGCCCAGTCTCCTGCACTCTCGCACCGGCCGGCGGTGCCGTCGCTAGGCTGAACGGTACCCAAACAGCCGCCCTTGCAGAGCCACCCGGCACCCATCCGCGAGTAACTGGCTCGGCGAGAGGCTCGAGTTTTGGCAGGCATCACCCAGGCACGCTGTGAGCTCCGTGGGTCAGCCAGAGCCAAGGGTGTCATCAGTATTCGTTTTTGGGGTGTCCTGAGCGCTCAGTACCAGCCTTGAGCACAGCTACGGAGCGTGGCAGGGTGAAGTTGGCTGCCAGCTCCGCCCCAGAGGACACTCACCGTTGTACCCGCTCCACCATGTGTGCTATCAGTTTGTCAGAGATGCCTGGGCAGGACTCCTCAGCCAAGCTAAAGGCATTCTCCAGCTCCTCCATAGCTCCCACGTTGCCTCCAGTCTGCTTGTGCTTATCTTTAAGCTGCAACCCAGAAACGATGCCTTAGTTCCCGCTGCAGAAAGCGCCGGCCAAGCGGTGCAGTACAGGCATGAAATCCCCTCCCCTCTCAGCACGACCCCGCGAGGGCGAAGGGGGGGACACCTGCACTCTGCTTAAGAACACTGAAAAGGCTCTTTGTGAAGGTCAGGGAGCTGAAAGGCCAGTGTCTGGAGCTGGGACTTCCCTCCAGGGGCGAACAGCGATGAAGTCCTTCACAAACTGGCCCTGAGGACGATGGCCCACCGCTCTAACCGCCACAGAAGCTGTTAGTCGTTCCTAGTGACTGGGAGGCCGAGTGAGACTACTGCCACCCTACAGATCCTGAGCCACGTGGCCTCCAGCACTCCTCCCCGAGAGAGAGCTGTCCCCAGAGGACGGGGAACGAAGCCCACACGCCAACACCCCCGCGTGCAGCACCCGACCTCGGCGAAAAGCCTGTTTGCATCTACCGTTCTCAGCGCGCGCCGCCTAGGCCTCACCGGCCACGAGTCTGCTCGCACGCGGTTCCAGCTGTGGAGGTGAAAGAGCTAAACCTCTGTCCTTAAGGACCTCCCGAGGGGTCACTGATGCTGAGCCTGAGGGAGTCTGTCGCTGGAAAACCCACAGCCCCATCCTCCCCAGCGCCTCCCCCTCCCGTCCTCACGCAAGCGGTGCGGGCGGCGGCTCCTTCCCCGGCGCGCGTCGTGACGCAACCAACCGAACAAAACCGACAGCCCTTTGCTGAACGGGCCGTGCCTGCCCGCTAGCCACTGTCCAGTTCAATTAAGCTCCCGTTAGGCTACGCTGATTAAAGGGCTTTACATAAGCCTCACAGTTCTTTGCCTGCAATTCTAGGATCAGCCTTTCCTGTTGCTGGAGCTCACCTTTTCTCCGTGGTCCAGAAAGCAGGGCAGCGTGAATGCTAATCCCCAGCTGGAGCTGTCCCAGCGCTCCAAGTCCCTCTCTGGAAACAAAGGGTCCCAAGCCAGACAGAGCCGCTGCCTCTTGGTGGGGTAACGGCCCGCTCGCTCGCACAAAGCCTCGGCGGCCGGAGCAGCTCGCACGCGCCTCTGCTCGTTCGGAAGCGGCAGGGGGCGTGGAGGGCACCTCACTTACACCTCAAGGACACAGGTTCCTTAGGCCAAAACCGGTCGTGATGCTAACGCCAAGGGTTCGATTTGACCTCTACCTGATCAAGGAGCGCCCGTCCCCGAGCAAAACCAGGCACAGGGCCCGTCCGGCGGGGCAGCTGCCCGTTTATCGTCACCCTTTGGCGCCGAGCCCCTTCCGTCTGCCCAGCAGCCGGGAATGGCAGCAGCCCCTGGTAGCCTGTCGCTTCCGAGAGGCTCGCAGGGGTTAGAGCCGTACTGCGCGGAGCCTCGCCGCCTGGCTTTTAGTCACCGCTGTGTATTTATTGTCAGGGAACCAGAACAGAACGCCGCCTGCGACAGCGGCGCAGCGCATTTCCTACTCGGAGACAAGGTTTCTACCGACCCTCCCGCCACTGCGCGCGGAGACGGGTTATTTCAGAGACTCCCCCGGAACGTGGGATCAGTGGAGCTGGCAGGGAAGTCTAATCAAGGGAGAGGAGGATCAGCAAATCTGGGGCAAGGGAGTCCCAACTAGCAGAAACAAAATCCCCAAGAAGCCACTTCCCTCCTGGAACTGGTGCAGCAAGGCCGGTAAGGAGCAGCAGGAAGATGCACGCGGTTTGGAGAACGGAAAGGACCGAGCGCCGGACGGCAGCGCTTACGCTGTACGAACAGACCGCCTGCATCAGAAACCAACATCGCTGCTACCTCACAGGCCTCGGCCTGCAAGACCCAGACCATCTGCCTCACGCTCTGCCCTCTGGAAGTCAAGCCCAACGGAGCGCCGATGAGGCCAGCTAGCTAAACTTGCCATTTCCAAAGCGGTGCTGTCTCACGGGTACTGCGTGCCTGCTTTCCAGAATGAGCTCTGCTTCCTGCCCCACGGCAAACCCTCCTTCCGTGGGGCACCAGGCCTGAGAGAGATTTAAGACTATCCCTGAAAAAGTGCAGCTCTCTGCTGGGCCACCCCTGGACCAGCATCAGGATCTAGAAAACACCAAGTCGGGCTCAGAGAAAGGGCCTCTGTGACCCAGCACCCCAGGGAAAGAACCTGCGTGTCAGGGTTAGCTGAACCTCCTTTCCTACTCTCCTACTGGGAACACTGAAGCCCTCAGCCAGGAGCCCCCTTACGACTATCGTCCCCTTCTCCACCCTTCAAACCCCACCCAGCTGGAAAGCCAGCTCAGCTCTGCTGAGGCGGACACTGGCCCATAATCAACGGTAGCTTTTCGTTCAGCTCCACGTCCCCACCCGGAGCACGAGGCAGGGAAACAGGGTGGATTTTCCAAACCCATTTTCCCTGTCAACCTTCGACAGGCCGTGCGGTAGGCAGCCCCTCAGCGTGCTAGCAACAGCAGGCGTCCGCAAACGGAGAAGACGGGCCGGTGACCGGCAAAGCCAACTCCCGCTCCGATCCACGCGCGTTCCCTCGGCGACTGTGCCGCGGGTGGCAGCGCGTGGCGCAGGGGCAGGGAAGAGGCACGGCGACCGGCAAGCTCGAAGCCCTGCCTGCCCTCCCAGGAGCTGCCCTTCAGCCACGGAGCCCAGGGACACCGGAGTCCAGGCACGATGACGCAGCTGAGAAATAGGGATTCCTCTACCCTACCCTCACCAGGAGGCAACACAGTAACGCTGTGCTTCCAGGAGCACAAGGGTATCGGAGAGGACACTCCAGGGACATACTTGCTTTCCTAACACCCAGCACAGACCTCTGAACAGAGGCACAAATGCTTCGTGGTCCTTAACCCTACCAGGTACCTCACCCCACCGCCCTTCTCCAAATCCTTCCCTCGGGTATCTCCACCTCCAACCACCAGGGACACCAAGAAGGTTCTACTCACCTCTCCGAAAACGGGGTGAACAAGCGTGGAGAGACACTGTGACCGCGGCTGCCTCTTGATGGGCTCGGTAGGCTACAAAGCAACATGAAAAGAAGTTACACGCCCAGGCAAAGGCTCCCAGGGCACACAAACTACTCAGCCTTCGGTAACTTCACAGCGCCTTGATGGCAGCCCCCTCTCCAGCCCTCAGGAAAGCCACAGATTGCAGTATCCCAACGATGTGGAAGAGGCAACTCTGGGGCACTGGCCCTTGCCACCAGGCCGAAGTACATTTTAGACAGAAGACGAGTAACCGGTATTTCCCCAAGACCCTCCCAAAGCCTGTGTTAGTTCAGAGCACTTCCGAAGGAACTGATGGCAAACGGACCTTCTGGGAACTGTGAAGAGCCATTCCTTTGTGCAGCTTGCCCAAGGAGTTGGGGCGAATAGTTGGTGGGAATGTCCAGATTGGACCCTGGTCTCCATCCTCTGTGTCTCCATCGCTGCAAACAGAAAGGGGAAGGTCAAGACAAAGCCTCAGCTCCATCCCGCGGGTGTTCTACCCGTCCATTCCCATAGTCGCAAGCTCTCCCTGACCCGACTGTCATGTCACCACAGTGCCCCAGGCACTGTCCTGTCCCAGACAAAATCCTGCGGAGAAACCGCTTTAGTCTCTCAGGCCACGGACACACGCACGCAGAGCTGCTGTCGGTGATACTAAAGCCCGTGGCTCTTAGCATCTAACTGAACGTGCATAAAACACAGGCAAAAGAGCCTTTTTTACTAGTTACGCGCAGATTCGATGTTTCTTGTTCGTACTCCTGACTCCTTACGCTCAGCAAAGAGGCTCCGCGGGTCAAGACTAGAAGCAAGCACCGGGTCCCGCTGAACGGGAGGTAACAGCCTGTTTCTTCTGGCAGCGCAGGCCTGCACCCCCAAACAGAGGCTCACAGGTCTCCCTGAGCTACCCTCCAGCCCAGGTGGGGCAAAGAGCCGAGCCGCTTGCAGCAGGCTACCCTGGGGCACCCCTCCACGCAGAACACGTACGTACATATCGGAATCGCCAGAACTGGAATCTTCTCCGTGGCCCTCCGACTTCCAGCGCTTGAATCGGTCTATCAGCTCCATGAGGAATGAGGTTTTCTTGGTGTAGCGTGTGATGAACTTGTGCTTTAGCAATTCTTTCGCCGTTGGCCTCTGGAGCAAAGAAGGAAAGCGCGCTGCAGCCAACCACCTCTCTACGCTAACCGTGCGCGCGCGCTGGCTCCGGTTCTGGCCAGGCTCGCCCGTCCCGTCGGCGAGCTCAGCACTTGCATCCCCAGGGGCCTTGCACCAACAGCCCTTCTGCTAAAGGCATCTTCGGCCTCTGCGGTGCTTTCCCCAGATGCACAGCTGGAGAGCCATACTCACAAATCTCGGATCCTTGTTGAGGCAGGCTTCCACAAACTCCTTGAAGGGCTTGCTGTGGTGACCCTCAAGCGTGGGAGGGTTATTTTTAGGGATCAGGAAGAGAACCCTCATGGGATGCAAGTCAGAATTTGGAGGCTCTCCCTTTGCTAGTTCAATGGCTGTAATTCCAAGGGACCAGATGTCTGCCTGAAAAAAGAGCCAGGACAGTGACGGCACGGAACAGAAGGAGCAGTTCTGTAACACGGAAGCATGCAACTCCGGCGGAGCCGAAGGGCTGATCACATCAAATCAGACAGGGTGTTGCGTGTCCAAAGAGAAACCTCTGAAACGGAGACTGAACTGTAACATGAAGCATCGGTCCTGCAGTACGCAGCACTTCCGACCCCTGTATTAACCCAAGCACCATCTCACACGGAGTAGCACGAGCAGCACCCCTCCTGTCCCCAGCTCACCTTGAAGTCGTACGCAGACTGTTTGATGACCTCCGGGGCCATCCAGAACGGCGTCCCCACAAAGGTGTTTCTCTTGATTTGTGTGTCTGTCAGCTGTCCGGCCACCCCAAAGTCAGCCAGTTTCACATCTCCTTGTTCCGAAAGCAGCACGTTGGCAGCTGTTCACACAAAGGAACATGAAGTCCTCCAGTTTCTGCATCACCTCCAGCCCTCACAGGACTGAATGCTGAGACAGGACACCCCCTGACACCCCTCCTCTGCCCCAGTGAAAACCCTCAGCTCGGGTTTCCAGCCTCGGACTCTTTCTCATGCTCTGACCTCTGCTGGGTAACACGGAATGAGTTCCTACACCTGGCTGGATCCAAAGGGGAATATTTCTGGGGTAGTAGCAAGGAGCAGATGTGAAGGGCCACACAATCAACTAGATGTTATTCCTGGGCACACAGAGAGGGCCAAAGATGGCCCAAGATACCTCAAAGGGCCTCGATCTTTTTGCAGAGCAGCACTGAACACAGGTTAAACAGCAGATCCTACAGAGAGCTCACAAGTCCAGTCTTGTACTTCACTCAGCTTAAGACAGCGACATTGCTTAGGTTTTGGGATGGGGTTTTTTTGTAGGACTTTCAGAGAGACCTACAACCTTTCAGCATTTCCCCACTCTGCTGGCAGCCAACAGTCCTACAGGGCTGGCAGTGCTGGAAATGTACGGTCTCGCATACGCCACGGAATCTTTTCTACCCATCTCCCTGCACGAGGTTCCTCTGCTCTGCCTGTTCACGTCCTCTCCTGCAGAGGGTCAGAGCACCCAACACTGCCCACATCTCTGCCCGCCGCCCTGTGACGCTCCGTGCTCGGTGTGACACTGCTCTGTGGGAGGCAGGTGCCAGCTCTCTACACTGCACACGGCCAGTGACTATAAAAATCAGTGACAGGATAATCTGACACAGGCTGCCCTGATTTTCTAGGGCTATGAACCCTGCGTGAGGACAGCTCACCTTGACAGTAAGTTATAACCAGCGCACACACGCCTTGGGGTCCGGCAGTAAAGCAAACGTCCAGGCATAACAGAGTCAGCTAATACTTGAGCAGGCCTTTCATGGACTCCTTTGCTTTAGCCCCCTGCCTGTCCAAGCTACACATGCCAGAGAAGAGCTACAGATCCTTACTGGTGCTCTAAACCCTAAGGACATCAAAAACACGGTCTGCCATAAAATGACAAGCATCAGATTCAGAAAGAAGCAACCCAACAGGAAAAGCAGCACTGAGAAACAGTCTTTGAAACCTCTCAGATTACAGCTGTGTTACACTTCTGAATCTGATGTTAGTAACATCCCTGACAAGAAAGGGAGCTGAGCTCGCCACTCTTACCTTTGATGTCCCTGTGGATCTTCCTCTCAGAGTGCAGATAATCCAAGCCCTTTAGAATTTCTCTCAGGATAGTAGCGATGTAAGTCTCCTCCAGGGGCCCCGGCTTCAGCTGATAAAAAGCAGAAAGATGACTTAAAAGCAGGTGACTGATGCGTCGGATTTTCCTGCCTCTCGGTCTGTCCCTTGGAAACCTTGGCCAAGCAGGTGATATTCAGCAGGAAGCACCTACTGCAAACCCGGCGCACATTCTGCAAGCAGAACGCTGGACTCTGCCCCTGGCAACGTTCAATGGAAAACCTGGGGGGGATTTTCTGTTAGCCTCTTAAAGGCTGCCCAGACAAACAGCAGGATGCTCATCTCTCGCTTTGGCCTGGAAACACTTTGGTGAACAGAACATCTTCAGTTTCTCATGTTCAAGTCTCTGCTAGCATGCAAGAACTGAATTTCAGCCACCGCAACAGCCTGGAGACAACTTCTACCCTCTGGCTGGGCAGCAGAGCATCAAAGCTCTCCCCCTTTCCATCAGTTCCCCTCTAAACAAGTCCTGCCTTCTCAGGGCAGTAACTGAGGTTCTGACACCAAGATGACTTCTGCTGCTGACAGCCCACCTCCCACCCTTCCTCCACGTCAGTGCAGGCTCAGTGGTTTCCACTACATGACCGTAGTTACTGCTCTGGAAAAACAGCAACATTTTGGGGCTTTTTTTGTCCTAAGCAGAAAAGCAAAATCCCGTGGCAGAATTCGGCCCAGAACTTTGCCCATGTGTTTATTCTGCACTTGTATTCCCTTAAAATCTGGGGTAACTTGTCAGACGTCACTTGTGTTATCAAACACCTGGGAATCCTGACCGTAGACCAGGTCCCTGCTGAGCTCGATGCCATGCAAGCGCTGAATGACACCATGAACTCGCATCAGGCGACGGCTTTGCACCGCTCAGAAACAACTGGCTGCTGTCCCATTTCAGTTCACTGGCTCTTCCCATTGTAAAGCAGCCTAGCATGCTGGAGAACAGCGCTCGGAGAGCTGAGCTCTGTGCAAACATTTCCCCTGTCCTGGGATACGCATAACCAGCCCCAGCCTGTCTGTCCTGCACCGCCTGCCCTTCCGGCACAGGGCTGCCAAAAAGATGGTACGTGGCAAGCGAGGGTCTGGCTTGCGGGCATTTCACAAACCAAGGCTCCAGCCGATGTGTTTCATGGTCCAGAGCTTACTTACCAAATCCAGGGCTGAACCTCCTCCTAGGTACTCCATGATTATCCACAGCTTAGTGCCCTGCAAGCAAGAGCACAAATCAAGAGCAGACAGTAATAAAAGCACACAGAAAAGTGAAACACCCCAGAGGCAGCGAGACAGATGAGTAGTCTTGTATACAATCCAAGAGATGTTGCAGCTCCCAGCTCACTCTTTCCTGCTTACACAGCGTTATAGAGGTGTGCCTGCCCCCAGAACATTTCTTTCTCTCAATCTGAGCAAGCTTAGTGCCCCCGTGGCACCAGACTACGCAGCCCACCGAGATAAGCATATTTTCAGGTTGGAGCCATAACATCACTCCAACATCTAGCACATCTCCTTGATGACAGGGGAGCTTTGCTGCCTTTGATCTCACTAAGAGGACTGCCAGCCTGAAGGGTGCAATCAGCAAGACACTCTCTTACTCCTCAGAGAAGAGATCTCCAGACCGAGGTTCACAGGGTCCTGGTAGGAGATACGCAGCAGATCCATGAGATTATAGCTTGCTCAGTGTTTTCAGCAGAAGGCTGAGAAAATGCACTGTGGCTTTTGAAAAACACATAAGGAAAAATCAGGACCCAAAGAGCTCAGGGGCTGCAGACCCAGTGTTACATACGCCTCCAGCAGCCAGTGTGCAGGGGCCAATTCTGCCATCGCTACTAGTAGCTTCCACTGGGGATTCCTAAACCTGTTCTCAAAGGAAGCGGTATCAGCTCCTGTTCTTTTCATCGTTTCTGATGAAAAGATGATCACAAGATCGCAAAGTACAGTTTCAAACTCCTCTTCTTTCCAGAGGCACAAAGGCACCAGTGGTACTACCCTAAAACTGTGGTATTTTGGAAAAGTATGCCACAAACTTCCTTTCAAGAATGGTCACACCAGGGAGAGGCCAGCCTCCTCGGTGAATAATTTCCTCTTCAGTGAAGTGCCCTGCCCCTGGGACCACACGGTACTGGGCACCCATTCCCATGTGTGCTGCAAGCCCAACCTCCCACGAAGACCACGTGAGCAGAGCCGCTGCTGCTCCCGCTGCCGTGCCGACGCTCACAGAGCGGGCGCCCTTCAGTGCTGTGCGCCACCCTCAGCTGCAGCACCCACCCCATTCCCAAACTGCTGGGAAGAGAATGGCCATGGCTTTGTCCTACCTTCAAGTAGGAGCCATAGTACCGGGTGATGTAGGGACTGTCACACTGGCTGAGCACTGTAATCTCCTGCTGAATGTCCTCGATTTCATCCTCAGCCTCCTCCAGATCAATGATCTTGATAGCAACCACCTCCTTGGTGCGGTTGTCGATCCCTTTGTACACTTCACCAAACGATCCTTTGCCGATCCGCTCCAGCTTGGTGAACAGTTCCTCGGGATCCACCCTGGAGTGCTAAACCAGAAAGCAGAGGTGGGAAAAGTCCATTCAGTCCCACGGCAGCCTGCAGAGCGCCGTGCACACCCGCACAGCTCATCTCCTCGTCTGTGCATCCGCCGCGCTGTTCAGTTCACCCCAAACTCACGCATCCCTTCCCTGCTTGCTGGAGGGTGAAACGCTCCGGTTATAAACCCCGGAGTCCACGTGAGCCGTCTTCTCTGCTGCAGCCTGATTTCCAGGCAGCACCCAGCCCAGCTCTCTTCAGGCGTTTGCAGAGGGAGGCTCACGTGTTTTGGAAGGTCAGGAGCAAGGAGGCCAGACAGCTGCCTGGCCCAGAGGAGACAGGAGAGCTCACCGGACACTCCATCTGCAGACCTGCTTTTCTGGAACTGCCTCTCCTCTGCCTGGCAGGCACACCCAGATGCAAATAGCATTCTCCTCATTAGATAAGTACATCAGCTGGGAAGCTACTAACACGGTCACAGGAATAATACTGCCTCTTCAACACCAGCTTCGAAGTTAATTCCTTAAGATGAGTACGGACAAAAAAAGGAAGAGATCAGAATCATTGTCTGATGTTATTTCATTCTGCCCAGCTGCAGACCAGGAGGTCCTGCTCTGCTTCACCCTACTAAAAGGCTCTTTGTCACTAGTTTTTCCTGCTTTTGTTTTTTTAAAAGCATAAGCCTATTTAAAAAAAAAATAATCTGGAAAATATGGCCTGACCTGCAGCAAACAGCTGAGGCGTTACAGTGAGTTTTCCACATCCAGAACTTCTCAGTCTCACCTCCAACACATCACCCAGAGGGACCGCTCCCTTGCAAGGGCCTTGAGCTGGCAGTGATTTTATCTGAGAGCAGGGCAGCTGCAGTTTTCCATCTAACACCCGGTTCTAGCAGCAGGCCATCGCTGAGCAGCCCTAGGTGCTGCTTAATGATTAAGCCAGCCAGTCAGCACAGGTTGTTTGCCTTCTGTGCTCTGCGCATCGCTGTATGGAGTAAGCCAAGCCCAGAGTGAGCTTTACAGTCAGCTCACTCAACAGGATTTCCACCTGCATTCCAGTCCAAGACGCAGAAGGATAACCAAATATCCTCGTGCATCCATGGCAACACCCAAGCAGGCTGTACTTTGAACAAACGCGCTGGAAAGAGACTGGAAGGGATATGCAGAGATGAAAGGAATTGGAGATAAATAACAGGGACTGGAGAGAGGGAGGCGGGGGAAAGGAAGGGGATTTGAGCTTGAGAAATGCCAGGAGACAACAGGAGAATGACAGCTGCAGCACAGGGACAACTGTCTGGCTAGTCCAGGCTCAGCAGAGCCCAGGAGCAGCTTCCACCTCTTGAGCAGCCAACTGGAGGGGCAGCAAGGTGGCCCAGACCTTACCCCACGGTCACTTACCACACCCTAAAAATGCCACTCACCACCTCAGCCACTCCACACATCAGCGAGAAGGGAGAGGAAGAGGAGGGTCTCCTAAAAGCACCTGGCTCAGCTGGCAGAAGAAACACTATCCATCCAAATCCTGCAGGAAAGCAACCCTGAAAGAAAACCTTCCTCCCCTCTCATGTAAGTAATTTTTTCATAAGAAAAGAACTGGCAAGGTGTAAGTGCCTGTCGTGTTTATCGTGTTTTCTGCGGAACAAAGGAGTTCAGGTAGGGGCAGTGAAGGCGACAAACCTTCCTGACAAGCACAGGGAAACTTTGTCCAAGGGACTCAGGATACAGCTCTGATGGGCAGAAGAGACAGGCCCACCGCAAGAGGACGGAACAGGGTTTTGTCTGTAGGCACTGAATCTACCTTCCTGGTACCCGTCGCTACAAAACTGACCTGGAAATGCTTCAGAGCTCTCAAGTGACAGGGCAAGAGTATGACTTTGTGGAGGGCCGGAGGACATGCACCCCTTGACAGAGTTGCCAAAATCACACAAGTTGTACCCAGCAACTGCCAGAACCTAGTGAGCAAGTCGGGGACGGAGTGGCAGAGTCATTCCAGCCCCGGTTACCGTCTCCTGGATGCCTGCTGCAGGATCAGAGTCTGCTAACGCGTTTCTGCACTTCCGGTAAAGAGGGAGGAGGAAACAGGCCCGTCCCCAGTCCAAGCAGGCCAATGCCTGCCCGGTGGAACACCTTGGACACCACAGAAGACACTGCCAGGTGGCATTTTTCCTGGAAGCAATGCTGAATTCCCATGACAAACCAAGACAGATACAATTACACTAGTGTGCAGGACATCTGCTCAAAAGCTCTCGTCTATTAAGAAAGTTCCTGTTAGAGCTGCCACGTGGTAACCGCTGCTGCTGAGCAAATGTTCTGACCGATGGGCATACACCAAGCAGAACAAATGCAGTTACGCCAGGGACCGAGAGCTATGCAACTGCACCCCTCCGGCAGAAGCGAAGCACACTGCCACGCCGAGGGGCTGTGTAGCCTGACTCTCCTCCACCCCAGTAAATTCGCACCTGCAGAGGTGCAATGAGGGGTGTAACAAGCATGATCTGTCCCTTTTCTAAATACGAATTGATCTCCATGCCAGTCTTGCTGTCACGGAATCACCCTGGCTGCAACTCCACGTTCTGGAGCTGCACAGCTACAAACACACCTGAAAAACTTCATTAGTAGAAAGTAAGAGAATCCAGGTGAAATGCTTTACCCCTGCATCAATGCGCACAGGTAACCTAAAGAAGCTTATCAGCACCTGTCAACTTTGCAACTGCTCACCCGCTCAGGATCTTGCCATTTTCTTCCACATTCACAGAACCCACCAGGGCTGCCAAACGGAGCCCCAGGCCAGAGTCTGAAAGGACAGTTGACCAGCTGCTGCTCCTTGTTCTACTACAACGTGCAAAGCCTTTAAGGGATGGTCACCTCATCATACCTTTTTGCTTGACTGGATGTCGATTACACAGCAGTTCTGGAGCAAAAAGCCTCCTGCTATTTGTCCCCAGCAAGAGCAGTCAGACACTACGAGATGGCTCAGTCAGGCATGAACAAGCTCTGGGGGAGAGCACACAAAGCACTCTCTCTGTTGGAACAAGAGAGGGATGAGGACAATCTACTAGCAATGTGCTCCACTCCCGCCGTCCAGGATCTAATCTGGCAGCACAGGAAGGAAGGATGCTCTGTCCTGACAGGTGTGTGTGGGCGTTTGCCATCACAACGGATGATGCCATGTTTTAAAACAACAGAGCTGCTCACTGCAGACATCAGGAATTAAGCATTGCAGTGTGTTACGAGACAAGCCTGGCAGTAACACCAGTAACATGGGGAAAGAGTTGGTTTGGCAGCCCTGCCACCTCCAGCTGCAGAGACATGATGAGAAGAAAGGTAAATATCTACCCTCATTTCGAAGCTACTACCTGGAGAGATAAGCTGCATATTAGGAAGAGAAGCAAATACACTTTGAATCAGTGCAAGGTCTTCTCTCTGGGCTGCATTTGGCTGGGTCTCACTCTCCAGAGAGTCGTATTCAGCATCGTGAGCAAGAGCCACGTCTGCACCTGCTGCATAAGACACTGAGAGGTGCTTAAACCCTTTTGGAAGTGAGAGTTCCTCTGTCTGGGGCAGGTCAGGATCAGAATCGCTGTCCTATATGGGAGAAGTCTGCAACAGAAAAAGATTGTCAAGGCCACCATATTTTAAGAGCTGAAGCTGACTGGGAGTTTGGCAGCCTCCAAAGGCTTAGATGGAACTACAGGAGCATTTAGTGTTACTTCTGACTAGAGCATTTTCCAACCAGCCAAACAAACATCATTTTCCTCTGCCAAACACAGTGGAAGGACGAAGTTGGTTTTAATAAACCTCAGCTACTGACCCTATTTCCTTCATTGCCTCCTCTCCTCCCCAGCTTCCCATCCAGCATTTGCCCACACTGCACGCTACACACTCTTGGCCACCAACGGACGTACCTGCAGCAGGCACTATGTCCTCCTTTGGGGAAACCAGCTTTGTATCTGGAAACACTCGAAGGCTTCCCTGTCTATATGAAATCTGCGCACAGCTCCTTTCAGCTGCTAAACCTGAGACAGTTATGAACTTCTAGAATGTAGGTGAGAGGGAAGTTTGCGTTCAACACTTTGAAACACATGAATTTGTCTGAGACTCCCAACTTGCTTCACAGACAGAATTCTTTTGCTTCAAGGGAGCGAAGCATTACTGAGGCAGAGAACTCGAGCAGCTTCCTCAAGGTCACATAAGGAACAACAAAACTAGAAACAGAGCTCAGATCAGAGCTCTAAACACAGCAATGCAAACACATCATCTAGCAGATAGAGCTACCGACAAAGACCAGAGGCCCACTGTGCCGTATGTACACAGCAAAGGGCAGCCAAGAAAAGACAGAGCCAACTAACCGAGGCAGGGAAAGGGAGGCACGGAGGTAACGCGGCCAGGGGATATGCCCAAGGTAACCCTGCACATCAGCAACAGAACTGGGAATCAGAGACTAGCCAAGCCTCTGACAGCCCAATCCAAGCCCCTCTCGACTTTCACAGTACCTCCCACCACTCCCTAAACTCTGGTGAACAGAACTCCTCTGTAGGCCAACTCCTACTGCCCTTCCAGCAAGCCGCGGTTACGCAGACTACGAGGTCCCATCAAGGACTGCTGAAGAGGCCTGAGGAATGGACAACACAGACTGCTTTCCTATTCCAGGACCAGACGGAGAGTCTTGGGGTGCCAGAATCTGAGAACGCCTTACATATGGATAATAAACTGAAAGATTACAGCACTGGAACTCTGATAAGCTTCATTAGTGAATGCTGTGTACAAAAAACTTCAGAGAACCTCCTCTGTAGCTACAGAAGTCAGTTCTCAGCCCTAACTGGGCAGTATCCTTTCCTGTGCCTTTCATTCCTCTTCCCTGTACTATGACTCAGGCACTGTATTTGCATTTAAATCCACACTCACTTCGGGGGAAGCCGTTTATGTGAAAGACAGCATGCAAACTAGGATGCATTGCAAAGCAACTTTAAACCAGATGAGGCATGATCTCAAACCACTAAAGCTGTTAGTATTATAATTCCACACCTAGGAGCAGAACAGAAAAAAATGCCAAAAATTCTCACAAAACACGGTTTAACAAGACCTACATTCAGCAGTGACATCGGCCAGTAACCAAACACACCCCACAACCAAACTCAGAAGACAGAAGATTCGAGCCAATACTATTAATGTGGTTTAGCTTTTAGTCCCAAGTCATGACATCATCCTTCCACATTCCTCTTAGGAAAATGTCACCACAACAGGATTTAACCACATCCACCGAGGCTGGTAGCTTTCTCCGGAGAGACGCACAGTATCAAACATCACCACCTCTGGGGCATTAAGGTCACGAGCATCGCTTTTCTCAGGCTCCTGTTGTGAACACTTCAGCAAGGTACATCTGGCCCAGCCTGCACACACAGCTTTTCTGTTCCCTTTTCTAGGCTTCCCCTCCCAAAAATACTCAGAGGGCCAATGATTCCTGTCTCCCTAAGAAGAGCAAAGTTAACCCCAGAGAAGGGCACCATATTGGGCAAAGAATTCTCCTTCTACAGGGCTGGCAACCTAATGCCGTCAGCCCAACACCACCACGGAGTAAGGCACAAATCAATCAGCTAACAGGAGTAAGCCGAGAGGTGTGCAAAAGAGAGAGAAAGAGTGGCAGAAAGTGAATTTCCAGTGATTTGTTTTAAACTCATTGTGACGCTTGCTCTTGATACAAGAGCTTAAAACTAATTTTGAATCACCACTTACCTGGCTGGCAAATTCTCTCAAGTGAGCCATGCCTACAGGACGGTCACACATCCGCTTCTGCAAAATCAGGGAGGGTTGGGATGTCGTAGCACAGCGCGAAAGCGATGCTTTCTCATCCACCAGTCAACTGTGAGAAGCAAGAACACAACAGCTCTAACTCGAGGTTGTCAGAGCCTGGCTTACTCCCTAAAAAAGCTACCTGCATCTTTTTTCTCCTCGATCTGCAGTTCTCCTTCAACCTACCAGCCCATCCTAAGTATGCCAGCCCCTTCTTGCAAGCCCTGTTTCTCCACTCTTTTCAGACGTGCCTTCAGATATGTCAAGGAACCTGACCTCTGTGACAGACACTGACAAGGCCTCAGGCATCAATTTCCCCACCATCACCCCAGCGTGCTCCCCAGTACCACAGCTGCCCCTACAGCACTATCCCCACCACCACTCCCCGCATCTCCCCAGCACAGCCCACAGCGTTACCCTCCAACACCCCTTTCCCCCTACTGCTCCCCAGGAACCCCCTCCCTGAGGGTCCCCCTCACTCCCACTACACCCACTTGCAAAGCTCCGCTCCCCAGTGCTCTCGTTCATCCCCAGGGAACCCCAACCCTACCCCATTCCTGGGCACTGCCCAGTTCTGCCCCCCGGCCCTGTGCAGCCCTCCCCACAGGGCTCCCCTCCACCCCAGCAACACAAGAGCCCCAACCCAGCCCGGCCCCCCAGCCCGGTCCCCTCAGGGCACCCCCGGCCCGGCCCGGCCCTCTCCACGGCCCCCAGTGCTCCCCAGCACGGCAGCCTCAGCTCCCCAGCCCCCTCCCCCCGCACGGTGGCCCCCCCGCCCGACCCCCCCAGCCCCCCTTCACAGAGCCCTCACCCCACCTCACCCCTCAGCTCCCCCCCATGGCCCTCCCCGCCCCACCACGGCCTCCTCCGAGCGCCTCCCGCCAGCCCCCTCCCCGGCCCGGCCCCTTCCAGGCCCCTCAGCTGCGGATCACCGCCTCCCACGGCCCCCCCCGGGGGGCCCTCCCGGACACCCCGCCGCACCTACCCGGGCAGCCCGCCGCACCTACGGCCAACAGTCCCCGCGCCAAGGGCGGCGAGGTGCCATGACGGGCCCTGGCGCACGGAGCCGCCGCCGCACCGGGCTGCCCTAGGGACACCGAGCTCGGCCGCGGCGGCGGCAGCGGCGGGGGCGAAGGGTGGGGGGTGCGGAGGCGCCGTGAGAAGGGGTGGGGAGGGCCGGGCCGGGCCGGGCCGGGCGCAACAACACGGCGCGGCGGGGCGGGGCGGAGCAGGCCGCGCCGCCTGCCGGGAGCCGGAGTTCCCGCGCGGAGCCGGCCGGCCGCGGGGACGCCTCCGCGGACTACGGAGCCCGGCGGGCCGCGGGCGGGGGCGCGGCGGGACGGGAGGGCGGGGCGGGGACGGGGAGTCCTGCGGTGCAGGCGGCACGTAAAGCAGGGACTCCCCATCCCAGGGCCCTCCGCGGCGCGGGCGGGGCCGCACCGGCGCGGCCCTGCCCGCGGGGCGGGGTGGGAGCGGACCCCCTTCGCTCACCGGCGCGGGAGGGCGGGCGGAGTTCCCCCTTTGTCCTCCCGGCCTCGCTTCTCGCCTCACGGCGCCTCCCGCCGGGCAAGCTCCTCGCCCGCCCGCTGCCCCTCGGGAGGGCCCTAAGGGGCTGCCGGAGCCCCCCGCCCCGCTGCCGGGGAGCCAGGCCGCGCCGGCCGGGCAGAGCAGACCGGGCGGTGAACCGCCCCGCTGGCAGCCGAAGGGGAGGGGGGCGAGAGCTTTTCCGCCGCCCCTTCCCAGGGCTGGGTTTGTGGGGTTGTTATTTTCTCCACGTGCCGTAACGTCGGACGTTTTCAAAGGAAAACCCAAGTTTCACAGCCTGTGTTGCCAGCCGCCTTTAAAACCGGGCTTGAACTCACAAACCGGACCCCGCCGGGCTCGGGCACGGCTGCCAGCGCACAAGGCGGTTGATGTCATTCCTTCTGAGGATGGGTTTGTGCTCCTTGTGTGAAGGGCTGTAGCAAAAGGAACAACCTCACGTGGACAGATGGGTCTTGGCTGGAGTGAGCAGCCCCCTCACATCCCTCTGTTTCACATCCCCCTGATCAAACCATCCAGCACTTGGAGTGAAAACATCAACTGAGGAGAGGACCGGTATCAAATATCCCTGTAACGGGATAATATCTTGGTATTTAAACGAACTGTATCTCAGCTGGAAGGTTTCCAACAAAAGTCTTACCTGTCCAATCCCGGGATTGCTTGAGTTTTGACCAGGCCCGCAGGATCAGTCTCCTAGCCCCACAAAATACAACCATCTTGTCTCATAAACATCCCTGTTCCAGCACAACACCTTGATTTAGGAGATCTAGGAACACACAGAGGAACCAAAGCTTCCTCGTGAAGCGAGAAAGGATGAAGAGCCAAGTTCTGCTGCAGCAAGGACCAAGGGCTGGACTGCTCCCTGTCCGCACGCACGCAAATCACCTCACGGGGTAAGTGGTGAGTCCCTTTGTATGTTGCTGAGGAATTGTTTCACCCCAACAGCTAGGTTCTCCACCGCGTGGCATGGAGAATCGTGAATTTAGCCATGTCGTTGCATTCTTGGGATCAGGCAAGAGGGCAGAAGTCTCATAAAAATGTTTACGTTAATTAGCGTGCCAAGTCTAAGCATACGCCAAAAAGTTGGGTCACTAACCTCACCCGTAGACCATAGGGTGGTACAGTATCAGGATAATAGTGACATGGAGCTGCTAATGACTGCAGGGAGGAGCAGCAATTAACTTGTTTTGTTAGCTTAATTCAGGGTAAATCTTAATAAGGGTGATCAGCATAGGGGATTAGCATCACAGGCCCATCTTACCTTGCAAAAGCTGGCCAGCTGTTTCAGAGCTGGCCCAGAAGCACAGGAGACTGAGAGGGCATTCTAAATGTAAGCTGGTGTTCCTCCTCGCTCGTGACTTGTTTGCTTCATAGCAACAGCATCCTCAGACAGGCAGGAAAGGTTGTGTGGGAATTGTCTTCTGGACTCCATCCAGAAGAAACCACATACAGGTCAGTAGCTGGTCACTTTGGTTTGGATAATTGTATGAATAGGCCTGGAGGTGACTGCTCTGTTGTAAAGCAATTGTTTCTGGGTCTTTCTTGTGTGAGGAGAGGATTACTACCTGCTCAAAAGAATGCAGAAACAAATTGCTCACGCTGGGGAAGCAAGGCTTTTCTGACTTATTTGTGTCTGCCAATGGCATGTTTGATTCCCAGAACGTATCAACTGGAGCCAAAGGAAGGTAGAGTCTCCTTAGTCTCCTCGCTCCACTGTTTTTCAGTCTGTGCTGTATTCCCAGCAGTCTCTTTTTTTTTTTAAACACTAGCAATTGCAATTACAGAACAATCATACCGTAAGTTGTATATATATATATATAAACTGTTGCTTCAGCGCCCAGAAGCTACCTGCACATTGTGCTATAGAGCTGTACCTCCACGAGAAGAAACCCGCTTCCTGCCTCCAAGAGATCTGTATTTTAAAAAAAGGGCAGCTAAGCAAGTGCAAAAGGGGAAATATTTTGGCTAGAGAAAAGCAGCAGGGTTAATTGTGTGCTGGAGTGCCCCGAACTACAAAATGTCTATTGCTTGCTATTTAGGGTTATAGCTTTCAGCTGGACCTGGGAAGCAGGGCTGTGGGAAAGGGAGCCTTGGGCAGGAGCATGGTGTTTCCTGACTCGCTGTCCGTGTAAGCAGGCAGATCCTCCTGAGTCAGTTGGGTAGCACGGAGAATTACCTTCTTCCTAAAGCAGGTATGGCTGGTGGAGCAGGCAGCTCTCGGAGCTGAGCCCGCCTTGCTGCTGTCCCTTTCTTCTATGCCAGTTCCAACACAGCTGCTTAGCCTTTTCCTCTGTAAGTCCTTACCTGTTCTTACGTTTTGCTTCACAAAATGGTAGGAACTCCATGCTCTGAGGGTTCCTACTCCTTTTTCCAAGCTGATTGACTCTGGTCAAAAACTATAAAGCGGGAAAGAGTCAAATGCATAGTGCCTGTAAGCACGTGTATATGCTGTGTGTGCTGTATGGCTGCCCAAGCCTGGATGCTGTGGGAAATAAGGCTAAAACCCAAAGACATCTGTGTGTGTTGTTGGGGTTTCTTCTCACAGTAGAGAAGAAATTACTTTTAAAAGTATTATTTTAAAGGAGATAAGCTAGTTTAGGTAATTTTTTTCCCCTTTCTTTTTCTAGGTTTTGGGGTTTTTTTGGTCTGTTAAAGCAGAGGTATAAACCTGAAGAATAAAGAAAAAATAGAGTAAAAGCTGATGACAAAAAATGTACTTAAGTCTTCTGCTCAACCATACAGCCTCCCCAAACCCCACCTCAGTGCTGAAAGCTGCTTGAAAACAAGCAGTGCTGCAATCTCTGTTCCCAAGTCAAGTTTTGCCTGAGTGTGAAGGCGGCTCCATTCCTGTCCACAGGACCCGAGCCTTTGTCGGAGACGAGTAGGTCGAAATTGCTTAGTATTCTCTCTGTAAAAAAAGCAATTATTTCAGAAAACTGTTGTATTCTGCCAGCAGCATGGCACAGCACTGCTTGTGATGACCTACGTAACTCGAAAAGGAGAAATGTTGACAGAGCCATTTACAACTCTTGCCCAATAAGCTGATAAACCCGGCTACGTTTCTGTGAAGTCCAGACGGCAGCTTGAATAGTTGTTACAAGAAACTTCAACCGATGCGTTCTTAAACGTTCTGCTAAAGTAACACAGCTTTTCCTTTTCCCTAGGAAGCGCTGAGTGGATCGTGAGGAGTCCTGTAGCCTGCTCTTCACCTGATGCTCCTGAGAACAAGAAACCCTCCAAGTTGCTTCCCTGCTTGCAGGTAACACCGCTGCGGCTGTATGACTGTGTACCCACCTGCTGCATACTTGGGTCAGACAAAAAGCAGGGGAGAGGGTAAAAAGTGTGATAAGGCATGTTCCGGAGTTTAGAGCCCAGCCTGCTGACCAAAGCCAAGAACACGGGTGAGTACAGAGTCTAGTGTCTCTAGGCTTGCCTTGAGCTGTAACTACTGATGACCAAACCAAACCATGAGGAAAGGACCTCATGAGCTATCGCTCTACATCTTACCTGCTCTGGGTTGTGAAACCCTTCCAAGAACGTGTCTGTTTGTGGTTGGTTCAAGGGCTGATGGATTTTTCTGCATGAATTGCTCAAAATACCCAGATTTACATCGTTCTGTACCTTTTGAGAACCTTGTTGCGACGCTGCTGTCAGTGAGGCAGTGCAGGCATCCCTCGGAGAGCAGAACGGTATGGCATGGCATGGCATGGCCTGGCCTGGCCTGGCCTGCTGCGAGATGCGCTCTGGTCTGTGCAGTGTGTGGCAGGTCATCAGAGTTTGAGATGAGGACACGAGCCTGGGGCTGTTGTCTGAGTCCAGGGGCTGGCTCAGCCTGCAGCATCTCAGTGCCTTCCACCCTCTTCACCACCTTCCACACGTGCAGGGGGTCTGGAAAGCCCTTCCAGCGCCCTTGCAACACAGACCCTGCTGTCGGGGAGCTTTTCTGACTCTCGGGGCCGGTGAGTGGGTGTAGAAGCGACCCTTCCCTCCGGTTTTCTCTGTGTCGGTGCCAGCAGGTGGCAACAGCGCATTGCAAGCTCCTTGCACCCACTCCTGGCACATCCCCATCACGCTCTTGCTGCTCATTCCTTTCCAGCCAGTAACCGTTCAGCTTGGCAAGTGAGAGATGCGCCCTTCGAAGAGCTGGGAGCGGCTGGCTGGGGAGCCAGGGAGGTGGTGGCCGGTGGCAGGGTCTCTGCGTGGGGCTCTGGGGGTTCCTGCTTGGCCCAGGCCAAGATCAGTTTCTCATGTCCACCCTGGGTACGACACAAGCAATTCAGGCACAGCGAGGGTAAACCAGCAGAGGGTAAAGCGTGTGTCACGGAGGGTGATGATGACTGTGCGCAGAGATGGCAACAGCTGCCAAATGACGGGGTTACACGGTGTCTGGGTGACATCAGGTCTGGCGCCTCAGCTTTTTCTGTCCTGCTCCGTGGAGTCATTACAGGACATTATTTGCAGCAGCAGCTTAGGCACCTGGAGCCCACGGAGCCCTAAAAAGTGGTAGTACTTTCCTAGCATAAACAGGGCCATGGAGCACAGCGCTTAGCCTTAGAGGGTGTACCACGTGTTAAATGCTCTCTTTGAAGGTGGAGTTACTTAGCAGGATAGATGGGTTATAGCTTTACAGTAAGAAGTGCAGCAGAATAGCTCTGTCGATACTGCAGTGCTTGTTTGGAGAGGAGCTATTTCTAGCTCCATTAGTATGCTGAGAGGCTGAAGTGGCTTTCCGTATTGTGCTTGGAGATTAGCGATGTGGAAAAGCAGTATTGATGCATTGTGCAATTAAGCAGTAACACTATGAGAACAGAAGGAAAGTTTATGTTCCTGACAAGAAAATCCTTTTGCATTTGTCCCCTTCCCAAGGTCTATGCCTTGGCCCAGTGCAAAGTAGAACTCTCAAGCCCTAGGAAAGTATGCATGTGTACAGACAGAAGCAAGAGTTGGACTTCACCAGCAGTTTCCCTCTTTGTTGTGGTTTATAGTTTGCATCTGGACTTGGCCACTGAGGTTCTGTACACAGGATGCTATTCAAGCCCATGCCAAAACAGTCTTTGCTTGATCTTGCAAGCTATGTTGACAGTTGTAAATGGGGATGTTCTCCCCGCTCACCCCTTTTTGGTGAAAGTTTTGAACTGCAGCAGTAAGTAGGTTATGTGAAATTAGTAAAGGAAAGGAGTAGCCCAGAGTGCTCTAAATCTGAGTTGCTCCTCCCTCTGGTGTGAGGCGTAGGGCTGACTAGTTCTGCTCTACCCGGGTGCATCGCAGCTGCTGATAAGCATGAAGTGACTGCTTTGTTTTTGCAGTAAGGTACCGCTCCAGGCTTAAACCTTGCTCCCGTAGGAATGGAAGGAGGAATTCAAAGAGGAATCCGTACTTTGACAAGAGAGATCAGACAGAGCTGGGACTGTAGAAATTCACTTGCTTTGATAACTCTTCCTGGGATCCCCACTTGAACGGAGACTGCAGCAGGCTGCTAAAGTACTCTTGTTCCTGCTTTCAGACTGTATCACTACAAATCTTGCAATATTGACTGCACAGGTCTGTCTTTCTGCTGACATTGTGGCTCTTAAGGCTGTCTTGAGTGTTCAGCAAAGAAAAGAGCCTTTATCTCCCAGTTCTGCTGGCAAAGTGGAATAAGCGAGAGTGACGCTTGCAGCTGTAAAGCTCAGAGTGCAGCTGACTCTCGTGTTGGCTCAGCATCCCTTCACTTCCCACAGTGACTAATCCCTAAATTAAACTAGGGTTCTTCCAAGCCGAGAGCATGGAGTACTTGTTCTTCCAAGCCATGGTCCTGTCTGGTGGTAGAAGATGTTTTAAGATGGATGATGAAGCTGAATCCCAGGCTCTTACAGACCTCTGTGCTCTGCTGAGGCAGGAATGGGTATCACTACCATCATTCCTGGTCCTGCTAGTCTCTTCTGACTGCCCTGGAAATTGTGATGGGTAAATCCCTATTTAATTGAGCAACAAAGAATAGGTGCTGGCATACAGTTTATCTGGGGGATGGACCTGGCACGCACTGAGCGTTTCAAGTGACTCCTGTCTGGAACCACAGAGTAACTCTGGAAATTAGTGTAAATTCTCCTTGAACCAGAGAACAAAATGTTCTGCTGGAACTGACAGCATGACATTATGTTTCAGCTGCCTACCTGCTTTTAAACTGGAGATGCTAAATGTGGTTGAACTCACTCGGAGTTACCCCCCCCCAAAGGAAAATGAGGAGAAAGAGATGGCACAATCCAGAACTGCTGGGGGAAAGAAGCTTGTTTTGCTGCGTGGCTGTTGCCTGAGCAGATGGGCCAAACGCTTGCTTTCTCGCCCGTGTCCAAACTAGAAACAGGAGTACTCAGCTGTAATTCTGATAAAAGCACAGCATGGTCCTGCCTGTGTTTACAAAGATCTCTGCAATTCAGAATGACAGCCTAACTCGTTCTTCTGAGATGCTCCTGGTCCCTTCTGTGTGCAAGCTTTCCTCTGGGAAACTCCCACAGCATCTTTCTGAAGCTTTTACTGTCTGAGCCGACCTGCTTTGAGAGGACAGCTCCAATGTGTGGGAGCCCTTTGGAGACTCCTTGGAAAGGAGTGAAAACTCACGGTTTCATTTGTGTATGGAGAACCACAGTTTCTCCAGTGGAGTAAACCCATTGTAGTGCTGATCCCTGGGTCCCAGTTCAGTATCCAATGTCTCAAAAAGAAAAAAACCCTTCTTTCTGTCCCCAGGTGACTTGACAGCTGTTATTGCTCTTGCTGGCAGCTTTTTTTTCTTATCAGTACATGTTTTTCATGCCATTAAACTAAAATATGACACTAAATAAACCTGATTACTAGGATGCATGTACTTCGGAGAAAAGAACTCCTATACTGTGCATCCAAGACAACTAGTGGAAGGGAAAACTAGCAATCCATCTTTTGTTAAGGAAAGACTTCTCTTTGCTCCTATTTGCCCCAGACCATTTTAAAACAGGAAGATGCAGAGTTACCTGAATGAGTGCACAGTTGCTTGAATTAGGATTCTGAAAAGCTGCTTCTGTCCTCTTGTAAAACGAGAAGGTGCAAAGCTACCTGCCCTTCTATGCCTCTTTCTGGTGAGGGCTTAGTGCTAGCATCAAACCTCCGTTTATTAATGGATTGGCCTCTGCTCTCTGGAGCAAAGCTACCATTAACGGCTGTCGTGTGAGTTTCTGCGAGGTTCAGTGATACGTTATGTAAATCACTTCATCAGCCTCACACTGCAGCGGCCTGATCTCATAGCTGCTTCTAGAACCGAAGTTCTCCTTCAGTCCCAAAGGTGGTATTTCTTCTAACAAAATGCTGTATGTATGTTAGTGCCAGCAAGAAATCTTGTGCTGCTTTGGCTTCTGTCCAGAGAAACTGGTCTGTGGTTACTAGGAACTGAGGAATCGGATCTTGAGCGAAAATACGCTTCGGTAGCGTGCAAGAAAATATGGCACAGACCCTGCACAGGTCTGCGTGAAGCTGATTGTGCCCTGAGCATCATCTACTGCTTTTAAATCAAGAAGCTATGTCTGTTAAATGACTCATGCCTACATCCACCCTACATTGTGACTTCTACTAGAGGGGCACCTCTTTCCCTTAACCAGCAGAGTTTGGCAGGAAGCATACAAGACAGTGTCTGCCAGTCTTCCTCATGGAGAGCTGAAAGGAGATGCGCTTAACTGCTCCCAGTGTCGGGGCTGTGGTGGAGAGCTCACTACCTGGGAGGGTTTCTGGCATTGCTTGCTCCTTTGCAATGCAGCTGCTCTTAGATGTGTGATCTGATTGTGTATGTGTGGTTTCTTGCCGTCTGCCACGCAGAACGATGCTAACCAACGCCAACTCCCTCCCTTAAGGCCAGTAACCCTCCACTTGAAATTACTGACGTAACTACGCACTTCGGCTGAAACTAGGTGCTTGGATGGATACCTTGCTTCCCCAGAACTGTAGTTTTGTGTATTTCTGCTGCATTCTTTGAAAACATTTCCCCTAATTTGCTGAGTCACCTCTTCCTCGCTGCTGAGTGTCTTCAGATTTAAGCTGGCTAGAGTATTGCTGGGGTTTATCCCCTGTACGACCTGTGGGGTACTGCACTCTTATTGCCAGTTCACATGCACCTTCTTCCAGGGAAACTTCTGGAATGTTAAGGGAACTTTTAGTGCAAGTTTTCACTTGCTGAGTTCATTCATGTAGGTAAGTAAGTATCTCCTTACAATCATTCGGGTTGGAAAAGACCCTTGATCATCAAGCCCGTTCTTTGCTGTAAAACAAAGATGCTAGAGCTGTGAGCATCTGTTGAAATTCTGAAGTGATGCAGAGCACAGCGGAGTGGTATGTGAGTGCCTTGCAACCAGCATTGATTATACTGAGGTTGTTCTTCAGGCTTATTCAGAAAAGTACTGTGTTTTGCCCAATAGGTAGATTTTTAAGATTTTTTTTCCCTTTACCGCTCTGGCTTTTCATAATCAAATTACAGACTGAACTAGCTCAATAAGAAAGACTTCTCTGCGATTGCCACTCCTCTGGAGATCTGACTTCATCCCCAGAAGAGGCTGTTGTTCTCAAGCTGCTTATTCATTTCAGCAGTTGACTCAGTTCAGTAGCTGAATAAGAAGTGTTCTGTGTTGTTGTGGGTGGGGTATTTTTTTTTTCCTCTGGTGCTTTTCTTCATTCTGAAGACCTTTTCAACTTCATGTTTCCCACTTTAATTTATCACATAAAGACATCATTTTATTTCTATTTTTTAATTGCATTGGTATGAATGTTCAAGGGGGCGTACACTAGCAACATGAAGTAAAAATAGCCTATTAAGCAGAGAACATCCTGGACACATACAGATTTCTGATTTGTATCAGCTGTAGAACTGCTTAAATACACATCACTTTCCTTCTTAATAGCTGAGAAAAAAAAACCCCATAGCATTGAGCTCTGTTCAGATGCAAATAAACAGGTCTTAATTCCTGCAAGCCTGAGACTCACCCTCTCTTAAAAACAAGTATAAAGCCAGATTAAAATCGGTGACCTCAAACAAGATTTCCTGCTTGCTGATTCTTGCATACCATTAAAATTGACTTGAATCACTTTGGCTGAAGTGGGTCCACCCTGAGCATCTTTGGCAACGGCTTTGAACGCCTGGCTAGATGTTTGCTGTTGTCATGCCAGTGCAGAGCTGGAGTTGGATGCACTGGAGGACGTGTGCAGGCTGGGTGAGAGGCACAGCAGGAACAGCTTCCTGGCCCTTGCTGAACTGATGATCTGTAGCAGACCTTTCCTGAGAGCCCAGAAAAATAACCAGGATGCTCTGTGGAGCCTGGGAAGGGACCACTAATGATGGTGAGGTTTTCCCTTTTCCCTGGTCAGGGGTAGGCATTTGTATCTCCTCCTCCTAAAAGTTCAGAGCAGCCACCGAACCCAGCTGCCTTTTGGAGTCACATAAGCACTCTGGCCCAAAGGTTTCCAGCCAAAGTAAGGGAGAGATGGAATTCAAAGTCAGCAAATGTAAGTTAACCCTGCTTTGGACATCTACTTGATCAAGCTCATGTTTCAGCCTGAAGGGAGCAATTGCTTTTGTCCTGTCTGTTCTACATGCCTGATTCTGATATCTGTGTCAGATAACAAAAAGTTGCCATCTCTTGTATTTTCTTTTAGTTTTTCTTCCCCCCCCCCCCCCTCCCCCCCGCCCTTCTTTTAGTTAAAGGCTTTTCCATCAGAAGTCATTAAGTCTGTCATCTTAAAAGTGCTAGGAAACCCAGACATGCTGAGCAATCATTCTTGCAGAAGGATCTGTTTACCTTCTGTCAGCATTTCTGTCTTCTACAGTGGATTAGGAAGCTCCAGATCACCACAGCTGCACTTTTATGTGCAGAAACAATACCGGTGCTATAGTTTCATAGAGATTTGTCTTGATGGCAAAGCTGAAATTGTTTCCTTCTGCTCGTAGCTACCTTGGTTGTACTAATACAACTCTGTGGATGTGCTCTGGATGACAGGTTTATCGCATCCAGATGGAAAAATAACCAGCCAGCTCCCTGAACCAGTCCACAGTGCCAGCAAACACAAAATTAGAGCAGTGGACAATTTGGGAATGGGTACGAGCAGCTGGAGGCGAAGGGTGCTTCCCGATGTGGAAAGACCCAGCCCTACACTGCCTCACTGAGCAACAAGAGATCTTGTTAGCCAAAGTAGATTTGAAGATTATTGTCAACATGGTGTTTCGCAAACTCCTGGGAGTGTATCAAGTGTGTAGCAATGCTTCGCGCCGCAATTCAGGGTGGAATTGCATCCTAATGGCCAAAATACTGCATGGCACAATGAGCTGCATACATGGGAAGGGGTCGTGCTCCGAATGTGATCTGTGCACACTAGAGACATCAGCCTATGCTTCTTGTCTGACAACTTGGGAAGGGTTTCTTTGTTTGTTTTTAAAGCATAGTTGCTGCCCTGCCCAGCACTGGAGGTGAAGACTGAAGAGCCTTTCTGAAAGTTAGTAAGGGTTTCATTAAACACAGGGCTGCGTTCTGGGTATGCACAATTTGGGTGTAAATTCCTTGGAGGCTGCTTACCCTGCACACATCTTCATGCCCTGAAGACTGCTGCCTTGGGGTTATCGGATCCAACAGTCCGTTTGTTTGCGCAGGACACGCCTGTGCCCCGGTGCACGTCTCGAAGCAGCAGGTGAATGTGTCGGAGCTTGTAAATGCTACTGAGACGGTGCAGAAGTGCCTGCACCCACTGCAGGCTCTTGAGATTTCAGGATCGTTACTGGTGGAGGCACTCACCTGTCCACGTGCACGTATCCTGTGTGGAAGTGAATGCCAAACCTTGTGGGTGGTCAATTGCTAGCATGAGACAGAGGCTTGTCCTCTGCCTTTGTGGGTTGGAGCTTGAAAGGGAAGAGTCCTCCTTGCTCTCTTGGGGATAGTGATCTCATTAGATGTTTTCTGCCTTTTCTGTTTTGGTGGTACAGTATGTAAATATTATATTTGTGTTTCAAAACAAAGCTATAGCTGTTGAACAACTTACAACTTCTTATTTCTCCTGTGTGTCTGTCAACTTCTTGGCTTATGAGATGATCCATTCAGTAACATGTCATTTTGAAACAGAGGATAGGAAACAACCAAAACAGTTATATCTACTGTACCATCTAATCAGGTTCATAAGCCGATGATGCAGTCTCGTCGAAGTCCTGGATTTTGCTAGAAGCTGCTGTTGTACAGCAGGCTGCTGCTGGCTTGATACCTGAGTAGTAAAGCTTGGTTAAACTTTTCTCAGGCAACATTTCCAGAGTAAGATTCAGGAATACAAGTAGAGATGTTCCATGACTCAACTAGCACTGCTTCCTAACATTAAATTCACGCTAGTTTCCCCTTCGGTGTGTTTGTACACCAGTTCTGGAGTATACGGTATCTTTGTGGTGCCTTTGCTGAAGCATACCTATAGCAAGGAAGTTGTATCCACAAACAGTGGTAGTGAGCATGGCAGTGGGTTAAGAGAAGAAAACATTGGGTATCAGGGATGCCCTATATCAGCAATTACTTAGGTTTGGATCAGTTAGCAAACTTGATGAGTTAAGTCACCAGACCCGTATCGGCATGAAAGGAGAACAGTCTGAAGGCTGGGGAAGAGAAGTTCACTGTGACACAGCCCTTTTGGACTGGCACGTGACACTTGACACTGCAAAATCCCACTCCAGGGTGATCCCATCATGCAAGTAATACAAATAACTACTTGGCTTTTAGGAGGCTTTGGATCAAGCCCTTCAGAAACAAGAGAAAGGCTCAAAAAGCCTCGGTGTTTTGCTTGGGTCCCATTACGTGCTACTTCCATGTATTGTTTTCCTGTTGCAGCTGGCAAGATATTTCTGTGTAAAAAGTGTTTCTCCTAGGCTGCCTGTTCCTTCTTGTATGGCTTTGCAACCTGAAGCCTGGCATCACAGGTGTGTTCACGGGGGTAAGGGATAACTTCACACACACAGAACTGAAGTATTGCTGCAAAAATCCGACGGGAAGAGGCGGTGGGGAGAAGATGGTACGTTAAAACTGGGTGAGATAACGCAGGAGGTTCAGGGCTGGTTTGGTAGAAGGCTTTGGTCCGGTTACAGTGCCAGTGTTTTGCCAAAGCATCTTCTCTCTGAAGGGGGAGCCTCTTGTAGAAGGTGGGGGCTAGTGGGGTTGTTTCCCAGGCTCTCTGGCTGTGCGCGGTGTGTCTCTGGCATCCCTCTGCCTCTCTAAGCTCTTGCTCTGCAGGTGTTAGGACATCGAATCTGTGTGTTACAGCGTGTGGCTGCCCCTGGAATTCCTGCAGGCTGCGTGAAGTGGCTGGGATTGGCGCGGTGAGGTGAAACAAAACAATACCTCTGGTGGAAGCCAGGCTGTGTGAACAGAAGGCTGGGAATGACCTCCTAGGGCACTCTTGTGCTATTGCAGGAAACCGTATCACGCGGACCCTTTCATAAGCTCCGTGTGCTCGCAATTAGCTACCTATTTTGCTTCCGCTGCAACTGTTAAAAGACCCTTCCAGAAACTTACTTTTCCAATGGTGTAAGTAGTTAGTATTGACCACAAGCTGTCAGCCTTTAGGCTATTGCTGTGGTCTCGCTGGTGGGTTTTCTCCGGGGTTTGCTTCTCCTCGTGCTTATAAAATGTAGTCGTATCTCTGCGGTCCCCTGGTTTTACTAAACGAATGCTCCAAGCTGTTTTGGCCACCCCATCTGAGATAGGCAGGAGCTGTGGTGCGGATCCCGTTGTTGCAGCCAGAACACTGATGTGTCAGTAATCGCTACGCTGGGAACAGTGCTTTTGGGTGGTAGAAGCTGTTTCTGCGCAGTTTCCTGCCGCTCCTTTGCCGCAAGTGTTTTTCCGGTATAGATCTAGTCTCCAAGCGTTGTAGCCTGGACATCCTATGGAAAAAGGGGCTGCTCACACTGACAGCTCCTTGGATTGTAACACCCTGTTCTTTGGCGGTCAGCTGAGCACTGTATGCTGTGGTTTCACCTATTTTTACGTCTAGAGGTACCTTTCAGTGTGACTCTGTGTTTTATTGTGTAAATCATATAGGTGGAATACGATACACTGCTGGGGGTTTTTTATACAAAGTTTGATTTATTATACACAGCCTTCATCCTTCTAGCTTTTGTCTTTGCCGCAGGGTGGAAGTTGAGGGGGTGCTGCTTGCTGTGACAGTCGGGCAGGGAACATGTGGGATGGGTTTGGCACCCGCGGAGTGCTGGGAAGCACTGTGGCACTGGCGTGTTTGCCAGAATTCCTTTAAGCATTATCATTAATTAAGCAATACTGATATTTAAGCATTCATCTTTGTTTCAGAGCCCTGCTGAATTGGGGCAGTTTAAACAGGACTGCTGTTTCAAGCTGTCAGCTGCTGCAGGAAGCTAAGACATAATTTTTAATGATTTTTCAGCCATCAGGGTTGCAGAGGCGAAAAAGATGATTTTCCAAGATACCATCAGGCACGCTCTGCAGAGAAGGGATGGGTTAGGGTTGGGCAGTAACACGGGAGTCTTGGTTTCAGCTTCTGTAGGTCTGGCTTCTGTCTATAGGGACTGTATTTAAATTTGAGGAAGGCTGGTGGATAAAAACAAATTTCTGAGAGGATCTTGGAGGAAATAGTTCTGATGCTGGAGATGCACAGTCACTATTGTCATCTTAACACGGTGACACTGAGCTAAGCCAGGGTCCCCAGCTGACTATTGCTGCACACACATACCGATCCCTTCCCAGAAGCGGCCAGGTCAGAAAGAGGGTCTGTCGCCGGAGGGTGAAGAGGCTTTACCACAGCCCCTTCCTAACGCAGCAAAGCAGTCCCCAGCAATCCTGCTAACAGCAGACCAAGGCATATGCTCTATGTTAAGCCTGAGTGTGAGTTGTGTGTTGGATACTGGCCAGAGTATTTCATACATCATATAATAAGGCTTTTTTGGGCAGTTCATTTGTTCCTTTATCCCTCACTTTTTGCACTGGCAGTGGTGCGGGTTGTGTTTGGGGTTTTGGGGGGATGAACACCTTGGAGAGGTGTACTCGACTGTCTTTTCTCAAGGAGACAAGCAAGAGATGGCAACAGTTGCTTCTTCTGACCACCTTTTGGAACGGCTATATTTTGAATGTGCCGCCTCACACACACCCAGTCATTAATATACAAACTGTTATTTGTTGGGGAGAATTTCTTCTCTGCAGGAAACTGTTATTTCTGAAACTTCTTTTGTTTCAAATCACAACACAAAAAGCCAATATTTGTATGTGGTCTACTGAGCTGAAATTGGATGACACACACATGGCGGGGGGGAGGGGGAGAAGTTGAGCATTATGGCATCAATACAATAATGTTGCAACAAGAGATTGATGTTGAAATGAATTTCTAAGTGTGTTGGAACTCACTGAAATGTTTTCCTTAAACTTCATATTTGTTTTCTTCACACACTGTGGTGAAATGGCCGTGTTCCTGCAAAGCACCTTGCTCTGGACAAACTATTTCCTATCAGCAAACCCGTTTTGTTTTTCTTAACCAGACTCCTCATAGTCTGAGGGAATCTTGCGTTAGCCCTGAGCCATAGTGCTCTGCTAATCACCTCCATTGTTTGGACTGAAGCGGCACAAGAAGCCCACCACCAAAGTGCGACATCCTGCCCCTCCCGGGCTCGGCTACTGTCTGAAAATGCCTGGCCACCACCAGTGTGCCAGAGCTGCCGCAGGAATGCACCAGGAGCTATTCCTAACCCATCACTGGCTCTGACACGGGGCACCCCGGTCCAGGCATCGTGCTCCAGCCCTCGCCCCGGTCCAGGCATTGTGCTCCTGCCCTCACCCATTGCTGCCCATGACACGGGGCACCCCGGTCCAGGCATCGTGCTCCAGCCCTCGCCCCCGTCCAGGCATCGTGCTCCTGCCCTTACCCATCGCTGCCCATGACACGGGGCACCCCGGTCCAGGCATCGTGCTCTGGCCCTCACCCATCGCTGCCCGTGACACGGGGCACCCCGGTCCAGGCATCGTGCTTTGGCCCTCGCCCCGGTCCCGGCATTGTGCTCCTGCCCTCACCCATCGCTGCCCATGACACAGGGCACCCCGGTCCAGGCATCGTGCTCCAGCCCTCGCCCCGGTCCAGGCATCGTGCTCCTGCCCTTACCCATCACTGCCCATGACACGGGGCACCCCAGTCCAGGCATCGTGCTCCTGCCCTTACCCATCACTGCCCATGACACGGGGCACCCCAGTCCAGGCATCGTGCTCCTGCCCTTACCCATCACTGCCCATGACACGGGGCACCCCGGTCCAGGCATCGTGCTCCTGCCCTTACCCATCACTGCCCATGACACGGGGCACCCCAGTCCAGGCATCGTGCTCCTGCCCTTACCCATCACTGCCCATGACACGGGGCACCCCAGTCCAGGCATCGTGCTCCTGCCCTTACCCATCGCTGCCCATGACACGGGGCACCCCAGTCTAGGCATCATGCTCTGGCCCTCACCCATCACTGCCCGTGACACAGGGCACCCCGGTCCAGGGATCGTGGTCCAGGCATCGTGCTCCTGCCCTCGCCCTGGTCCAGGCATCATGCTCCTGCCCTCACCCATCGCTGCCCAGACACGGGGCACCCCGGTCCAGGCATCGTGCTCCTGCCCTCGCCCCGGAGACCCTCGGACGAAGTGTGGCAGAACGAGAGAGAACCTCCTTAAGAGAGAAGCCCGGGGAGGAGAAGGCGTTGCTCTCTGGCTCTAGCAACCCCACCTCCCGGTTATTTCATCTTCCTTACAAGGCTAAAGCTAAAAGCTTTCCTCCGCCGCCTGGGTCCCTTAAAAGCAGCAGAGCAAGCCCGGGGGATCCCGGTGGAGTGCAGCCGGGATGCGGGGCTGACAGCTGGGGAAGGAGCCCTGCGGAGAGCACGGCAGAGACGGCTGGTGCTCTCCAGGGAAGTGTGACACTATCCTGTGAATCCTAAACCAGGTGTTCATTGATGCAGATCTTCCAAAGAAACATGAAACCAAACCCAAAAAGAAATCACTGAGGGGGAAAAAGTGCAGCATGAGAGGTAAATATATTTTTCATTGGGACAAACAAAAATAACCGGCTTTATTTTGTTTGAAAATTGTTATTGTAAGTAGATGTCTAAAGCTGGGGGCTGAAAAATACATTTACTAACATCTGAATAAAGACTGCTCTGACTCTGACTTCAAAGCAGCACTGGGTTAAAAAGTCAGATGGACAGTTGAATTTTTGAATTTTCTCTTTAGGCATTCACACCTGAAAACTTTGTAAAAAAAAAAACAAAAAACCAAAAACCAAACCCTGTTGTTCTGTTTTGCTCTCTCTGCTATTGCTAAAGGTTTTTGAGAAGTAGTATGCAAGTTGCTTCGGTGGGGGGAAAGAGTGGCGGAACCAAAAACTAAACTGAGATTGTGGTAAACGGTCTCCGTTGAGGCATTTCGTACGTTCCTATATCCTTGTTCTTGCAATAGTGCTATTTCTTCAGAAAGATCCCTGACCTACTGAGCTGGAATGTCTGTTGACATCTGGTTGAGGTTACTGTAGCTGGTATTTGGGATTCAGAGGGGTTTTTTTCTAGTTTAATTGAAACAAGCTGAGATAGTCTACACGTTCTATGAATTGTTTCCACGCTCTGGCCATCGAGTCTCTCTGAAGGGTGATTCTAGGACTGCTGAATCTGAACTGGGAAAAGAGGAAACACCTTGATAGTTCGAAACTGCAGCCCTTCTGTGGGTCATGCTGCCAGTGAAATTCAGAGTGGCTGAAAGACGGAAGGCTTTGCCCCGAGACAGATGTTTTGCAAATATGGTACTACTGACTTTAGCATAACCGTAAGGTATAATACTTGGGCTTCTGATTTACATCTTTGCAATGCTAGAGAACTTACAAATGCTTTTATTCACCAGGTAAAATGACAAACTGGCCTTTTGTGAATAGCTGCTGGGAGCTGTGACAAACCGAGAGACCAGGGGACTACCACACAGCTCCTGCAGATTCTCATCTAAGGCACCAGCCCAGCCTTCCAGCAAGCATATGCCGAGGTGTGAGCTCAGCAGCCAAGGATGGAAGTGCTACGACGTTCCTCGGTCTTTGCTGCAGAGGTCATGGAGGTTTTTGACAGATCTCCCACTGACAAGGAGCTTGTGTCCCAAGCCAAGGCTCTCTGCAGAGACTACATAAATTCCAGGCTAATTCGAGCGGGTGTCAGCTGGAGCAAACCTGAGTACAACGCGCCGGTGCCTGGCGGCAAGCTGGCCGAGGTGTCCGCCATACTGCTGCGACTGGGTAAGTCTGTGCCTGAACGGGTGGGAACCAAAACTCTCTGGAGCAATTCAGACCAGACTAAGGTTTCTGGAACTGATGCGTGCCAAGTGGTTTTTCATGTGGTGATGAGGTTTTTCTTCTCTGCTTTGGGCATTTAGATTTGGTGATCTTGCCTAAAACAACTCCTTTACTTGCCTTTCCTCAGTCCCTTGGAGTGCTGCTCAGCACAGTGTTTCTGCAGAGCTGCTTTTTTCTGAGGACTTAAAACTACTTCAAAGCTTGATGCCATCCAAGAAAGCCCATCAGCAAACCAATTTTCTCTGCATAAGACCCGGGCTGTGTAACAGTTTTCACGGTAGTTTCAGGAGCCTTTCTCAGCTTGGCATTTTAACAGGTCTAGCAGTGTTTTCTGCAGACGCAGGTGACTTGGCTGCCGTGACGCAACCCAAGCTGGCATCTAGTAGAGTACTGCTGCCTCTAGACTTAGGCTTCATCAAGTGCTTGCCCAGCCCCAAGGATGTTTAATTTGGGGTATAGGCCATGTGCGTTGGAGACTTTATAAAATCTGCTTTTTAATGACAGCGTGCTTAATTTTCCTTTACCTACCATAACCATTCAGCAAGACGTGAGTTGTTTTGCTCTTTGTTGGAGCTCTTTCTTGCTGTTTGGTGGATGTTGCCTGGCATACACTGCCATTCAGTGCCCAAATTAGCCAGCCCTCTATGGCCAGTGGCTGCTGGGGCTGCAGGGAGAGCGATTGGAAGGTCTTGCCTGTATGCTGCTATGTCCTGGAGTCGTGCTTGTAGCAGAAATATCCTCTAAAACCTAGCCTTTTGCTTTAGGCTTTAGCCTCCTGCGTGTTCAAGTCATCTGTCTTTTGGGATCCTGACACTCTCATTCTTGGAAGTTGCTTCCAACATCCCTCTTTGCCTGCAGGCTGGTGTCTTAGTTCACAGCTGGCTTGGAAACTACTACTAGCATTTGCATCTGATTTAATTACACCCAAGTTCAAATAAGTCTGGTGAAGTAACCATTAGCTGAGCCTAACCAACTCAGGACCACGCTGGTCTCCCCACTCTCTCCCCTTTCGTCCTACTTCTGTTCGATATTACCCCAAATTTCTTTTTAAGGCATAACTGTTTATCTTCTGACTTTTGTTTTTTCATTCATTCTTTTTCACTTTTTTTCTCCTACACTGATTTCACTTCTGGTTTTGTTTCCAGTGGTTGATTGGTCTTTGGGTTTGGGTTTTTTTGTTGTTATTCTGTCAATCTCACTGCCTCTTTGTCCTCTGTTCTTCTCTGCCTGGGTTGAGGGTTGAGGTTTCTTTGCTTTCAAGCAGATCTTCTGTAGGTGGCCAGGAGAATGTTAAAGGGCAAGCAGGTGGCAGACTGGATCTGAAGGCGTCTCCTGGTGACTCTCCTGTTACTTATTCATGTCCAGATGGAAAAATTTGGCTGATAGTCCCAGGAACTTGGCACTTTCTCTGAGCAAATCTGTTTGGAGAGTGCCGTGCGGTACCCATGCAACAAGAAGGGTGAGCAGTCCTTCTTACCAGAATGAAGAGTTTGCTCAGAAATGCCACCTGGCACATGGGCTGTCCCTTCCTCTTCCCCTTCATGACTATAAACCAGTACAAGGCCATGTGGTATCCAGCCACCTGCCAGCAATGGCAGTCCTTAGCTGCTTACTAAGCAGTGTAACAGGCCAGGCCAGTTTTTCTCCATTACAGTTCTGAGAATCCTGTGGAGATGAGAAGTCAGCATATTTCCTAGTCCTCTTGCACGTGCCAAGGCAGTGAAGAGTGATGAACTGGCTGGTGGGCTAGCAGAGGTCCAAGCCACAGGTGGTGCAGTCTTGGGGAGCGAGAGATCATCAGCTCAATGAGCCTTAGCAACTAATCAGTGCAATTAATGAGTCAGAGCTGGTAAAAACTAATGGTATGGCCAAATGAGACACCCCAGACCCACCTGCCATGTGTGTCAGAGGTCTGGTGTATGTTCTCTGGTCAAGGCCCAGGCAAGGGCCCTTTCACAGTGTGTGGGAACTGCTACTGCTGCTGTGCTTGTTCTTCTGTGATTACTGAGGGAAGGAGAGGCACAGAAATTGCTCTAAAAGTTGCAAAGTGCCCATCTGGGCATCTGAACACAGACACGGGAGACTCACCAGCCTAACATGCTGCTGGAGGGGGCAGGGAGTCTCCCTGAGCCTGGGACTGCTTTCCTGTGCTTGTCTTCCCCGATGCTCCTGCTTGCCCTGTGCATGGCTGCAGGGCAGGGCCTGCTGCAACAGCACATGTGCCTCCAACCAAAACTGATCTCATCTGGGGCCTCCAGGCACTGCTTGTTGAGAGCTCTAACAATGGCAGGCTACCAAGTGCTGATCCCAGCGTCCCATGCCTCCCTCTCTGCTAACCACAGGCAGGGCTATCCCCATTTCCTTGCATTTACCAGGAAGCCTGTGTGCTCCTTGTGAGGAGAAAACAGCTGTTGAGCAGTGCAAACAAGGTTTCCTCTTATCAGAGCTGACCATGTGTTGGCAGGATTTCCTCTTGCCAGCAAATTGTGTGGGACAACCTGCACCAAAGGTCCCAGAGACCTCGTTTGTGGAATTCTGTGAAGCTGGGCTTTGCCTGTGTTGTGTGCCAGTTAAATGAAGGATCAGTAGCTAATGACTCAGTAACAAGCTCTGGATTGGGGTGGCATCTTCCCATGTGTTCAGGAGAATCGGTTGCCCTCTGACTGGGGCAAGTCATCTGGGTCTTGCAGTGGGACGTAAAGCTGTTGCGACAGCTCTCTTCTTCCCCTGGTTGCTCCAGAGCACCCTTCTGCGGGAGAAGGACACAGTGTGTCCTAAATATAAACCAAATAGGACTCTCCATGCACAAAGGGCTTTGATCCCACGGGATCTTTGCTTTGTATCATGCTCCTACAGCAGCTGTGCAATCCTCATTGAGTATCTGTGAACCCCTATAGGGAGACAAATACATTGGGAACTGAGTTTTATTAATTCTACTGCTCAAAAATGGTTTGTTTTACTACAGAAGAAAAGCTTTACTGCTTTGCCCAAGCTCCATAGCTCAACCCATGTGGGAGAAGGTTCTCTGCTTGTCCTTGGTATTTTCATCTCGGTCTTCAAGCTAGCTTAACGCCTCCAACCATTTCCCAGCCGGGGAGAAAGCAATGTGGAGGTGAAAGTACGTGTCTGTGTTTTGGGAGCCTTGTTGCTGAGGAGTCAGCCAGGCAAATGAACATATCTCTAACCATTTGGAGGAGAGAAAGAACTCCAGATCGTCACTCCTGTGTGAGCGTAAAATAGCTGAGTCTCTTTGCTCAACTGACGTTGTGCAGCTCCGGGTAGATCCTTGGCTTTCGTCAGCCTCCAGCATTTGTGAGTCGCTCTCATTCTGAGGCTTTTTTGTACACGTCTGATGTGGTGTCGAGAAAGGGCGTATCTCTCAAAAGCTGTGTAGATGTACATGCTTCCTTCTCACTGCTGAAGAAAAAAGAGATGGCTTTGCTTATCTGAGGCCCTTCTGCTGTGCTGGAGGAAAGGCAGGCAGCCAGCCTGGGAACATCATTTATGTCGGGATTACTGCAGCCACAGCACTGGTACGAGGCCACTGCCTGTCCCCACTCCCTTTAGAAGCCCCCGCTGTAATTCCTACATGGTGAGAGCAAGAGTTGGTGTTCTGTGTGCTGAATTCTGTTTGTTTCCAGGGGATGAGCTGGAATACATTCGCCCCAACGTCTACCGGAATATCGCCCGCCAACTGAACATCTCGCTGCACTCGGAGACGGTGGTGACGGATGCCTTCCTGGCAGTAGCTGCGCAGATTTTCACTGCAGGTACTGTGCCCTGACAGATACGCAGACAGGGCTGGGCGGAAAGGAACAGGATGGAGCCGCCTCTCTTGGAGAAGGCGTGTTTCTGGGATAGCCTGCAAAGTGGGGCCTGGTTTCTGAAAGGGCCGTGGGCAGTTTGGCAGCGTGCCCTGCTTTAATGGTTTAATGAGAGCTCCTCTATGCTCTGTTGTTTTGGCAGGGAAATGCCCTGTTTTATTATATCCTCCTGGCAGGTTCTCACTCATTCTAGAAGGCATCTCCTGCCCTTCCTCATTAGTAGGTAGTGTTACCTCATTGCACAGGGAGGTCACTCATTCCAAGCTCCTTTTCTCACCGTTGGCAACTGGAGAAGATTCATTACATGGGAGTCTCCCTTGTTGCAGCTTTCCTGCTGGTGCTAGGAGCCAGAACCAACTCATCACAAGGGAGTTCCTCTCTTCTGGCTTCCTTTTCCCCAGAAACAGCCAGAACTGCAATAGATAGAGCCTGCTGCTTCTCTTATCCTGTAGCTAGAGAGATGGGAGCCCCAGCACCGAGGCTAGCTGTTCCAGACAAGCGGGTGCTTTGAGCTTTCTCACTGCTTAGGTGTGAACGTTCTTCTGCTTCCGTTTGACCCATCCCAGAGACGATTGTCCAAAGCAAAGGTACACTCTGCTGTGATCCTGTGAGGGACCTTCAGCCTCCCTGAAAGCAGTCTCTGCCTGTGATTGGGAATGCAGGCTGGATTCCCAATTCCAATCAAGGGAATGGAAACCTTTTACACAGATTTATGTCAGGCAAGTCTTAATGTGGTTGTAGGTTTTCTGCAGAGTCTCGTTATGTTGCCCATGGAAGGGACAGTAGATGTCAGACTGGAAACAAACAAACAAACCAATTAAGAAAAGGGAAAACCCCAGACAGCTACTTGCTAACAGCAGAGTTGTGGGAAAACATTGGATGCATTGACACGGGAAGTGTCGCAGGAGGCAGTGATTCTTGTTACCGTGGGAGTTGTTGGTACAGGACAGAAGTCCAGGTTTCTGTTGTATTTTCAGATAGGCTTCCTCACTCAAAACCTTTTCATCTTCACCATCATCTCTGCGTCTTTATGCATATGAACTGCATGGGAACCACTGACATCCCATAGAAGCACTGTACGGACGTCTTGGACTTCTGATCTGAAGTGTGTTGTGGTGGAGAGCACAGAGCCTCTCCAGAATCCCAGCAGATGACAAAATACATCTCTCAGACGGATTGGAAAGGCGCGGCTCCCAGCAGGTGTAGTAGGGCAGATTTACTCCCTAGATCAGGGAAACTGAAGCTGTGCCATAAGAAAGGGATGGAATTGGATTCAGTAGCCCTCGGCATCCTTTCAGAGCATGCCTGGTATGCAGACTGCCTTTGCGCTGGGCTGGCCTGGGCAGCCATATGGGCTCAGAAAGCAAGAACTGGGCACGTACAGCAGGAATGTCTGAGTGTGGCCGTGTTCAGAGTGCAGCTGCCCTGTCCTGTCACTCAGTGCTGAGCTTTACTTGCATCAAAGCTTACAGAAAAACAAAGGTCAAGTTTGCAGGCTCGGGTATTTGTACTGCAGGTAAGTAGGTTATTGTCTTAGATGACTGTAGCTGACTACAACATTGGAACTGGCCCACCTCCAAAGCTGAAGTGACATGAGGAATTAAGCCCAAAAGGTGGATGGCCGCAGCTGGAGCAGACTCTGTGTGCTGCTATGCTGCAGGGAGAAAGCCCTGCCAGCTTCTGAGCATCTTGCTCTCATCGATGTATTTTGACAGATTCATCAGAGCTTCATTTTTTGGTGGTCTTCAACTTCTCAGCTCAGGAGTGAAGTGAAAAGTGTGGATAGTTTAAAATGTTTTTGTTTTTCTAAACTTGGGGTTTTCAGGGTAGTAAGAATGGGACCTGGACTCAGTCCTTTGAGGCTGGCAATGCTAGACACTTTGGTAACACAGCAGAAGCCCAGGCTCAAGCTCTGTTGCTAGTGCAGCCCTTCAACTGGGGACACTGTGCTGCATAAATGACTGGCAGTTGGTTGGCTGCACAGGGAGCGGATTTAAACCTTCCCAGTGCTACATACATTCAATTTTTTTCCTTCTTTTTCATCTCTGCCTCAGAGCAACTAACAGGATAACCTGTGAGTGTGAAGTTGGGGTTGTGTATTCAATTGCTTTTATAGATTGGTTTTTCTAATTTTTCTTGCTAGAAGGCCCCTGAGTGGCAGAAGGGGAGGAGTTTGCTGATTTTTAACATTCCTGGATCCCAACTGCAGTCTCAAGACTCAGCATTTAATGCTAAATCCAGCAAATCAGAGTTGGCTGTGGCAGCCAGACATTCATTCCTATTTTTTTTTTTCATAGTTCAGAGGAAAGAGGCTCTTACTGAGCAAAGGAAACTGGAGATTCAAGTGCAGTCTGAGGCTTTTGTGCCAATTGTCAACAGCTAAAGCATCTCAGCCTGTTTTTCACTGTCCAGTTTACAAAGAAAATAGTTACAGTCTGACACTGCAGTGCCTAGACAGTCTGAGAAGCCCCATTAGTCACTGGCAATGCCTTTCCAGTAAAGGAGTGGGGGATTTTGACCCTATCTTGTTGGAGAGGTTTTCTCCTTAATTTTTTCACATGGCCTTCCACACTCTGATCTGGTTTTGAGCCTTCACGCTGTAGCTCCGGCTGTTCTCACTTCCTATCCACACTGTCCACAAGTCTTGACTAAGCACAAGCCCTGGATGGACTTCTCAGGAAGTCAAGACTGGGGACATCAAGCATCCTTGTTGATCCCACTGCGTGGGTACATTATGCCATGTTCAGCTTTAGAGCATTGTCTGTTCCAGCTCTCTCAGGTTCGGCTTTTCTCTGGTGTAGCAAGGACGGCACAAATCTCAATTACAGCAGGTTAACAGCTGAGAATACAGGCAGAAGGTGAGCAGGTCACAGAGCATGGTAAGGCTCAAGCTGTATTTTGCTTCCCTGTTTCCATACAGCCTGTTGTTCGAGGCAAGGAGAGCCCGTCTGTGTGGAGACTGGCACCGCAGGGCTCTGACCTGCTTTGGATGTTGAAGGATCTGCAGCAGCATCACCTCTGTGAGCACAGCACTGGTTTTGGTGTGTGGTCCAAAGCTGCTCTGCGGCTAGCAGACTTTCCACTGACTTTAACAGGCTTTGGATTGAGGCCTGGCTGAGCTGGCATTTACATTAGCTGTTTAAATAAATCCCAGAAGGAAGGGGTCACTTGGTGGAAAAACAGAAGGAGGAAAGGCAGATGCATTTTCCTTTCCTAAAGGAAAGAGTTTCCTCCAGTTGGTAAGAGCTGCTAGGCACCAGGGCGCTCTGACACATTTCACCCTGGTTTTGTGTTCATTTGGGTGCTTGTTATTTTTTAATCGCAAGTGCTTGGGCTGAAGTGAACCTGATACAGCAGGGGTGCATGGTTAACGGATTCTCAGGAGAAAATACCTTCCCCTGCAGGAGCAATCTGCATCCCTTGGCTTCCCCGTCACTTAGGTCTCGTGAGTTGAGCTCCCTGCCTTGTGCACATCCTTCTTGACTTCTTTCTCTCCATTAGAGGAAAGTGTATTGTGTCTGGCTGTATTCTCCCAGACATGAAATGTAGCACTTGATCATGTTTCTCTTAGGTCTCATGTGCGAGTTAGGCTTCGGCGCTGAGTGGAGCCCAGGCAGTTTATTTGGGTAAGGCTGGATAGCGTGGTGCTCTGAGACTCGGCACAGTTGTGTCTCATGGCTTCTTGAGCTCTCCCCTGGAGCAGGCAAGCTGATACGCAGTGGGAACGCTTTCAGGAGCTCTCCTCTCCTGCTAATTCATTTTCCCCTGGGCTTGCCAGTGTTTACATACCTTCAGCTCCGTGACTGGCCTTGAGTCTGCAACTTGTATTTCTTATTTTTTAAAATGCCTTCTCAGCAGCTTTTCACATTTTCACGTCCTTTTGTTCCATCTCTGTGAGCAGAAGTTCCAGAGCTCCCTCTGTTTTGATCACTCCTTTCTGGACCTGTTTTCCATTCCCTCTTGTCATTAGCTCCTCCGCATGCTAGTCTGCACAGTGGGAAGCTGTGAATAGATTGTGTCTCTTGCTGATGTGTGCCTGTCTCGCCCAATGTGGATGCCAGCCAGACTTTATGAGGAATTTGGAGCATGACAGTGGGTATTCTCTGCTTGTGTGCACTGGCCAGCTGCAATTCCAGCTTATGCAGAGGGATGCATCAAGCTACTGTCACCCTGACCTTGGCCTGGCCATCGCAGGGGACAGGGGCACTGCCCTTGCAGTAGATTGTGCTGCTTTACCCACGCTGAGGGAATCCTTGAGAGGGAAAAGCTAAAGGAGCTGGTGTCCTGGAGAAGTGCGGATGGGGGCTGCTGTGGCCTGTTCCTCTGTCCTGCCCTGCCTGGGGTTGGAACCCTCCTGGGGCAGGGGGACCGGCCACAGGCACACCCAGAGCAGCTGTCAGAAGTGTCTGCTCTTCCCTTGCTTCAGGGCTCCTCTCCTGTGCCACCAAGAGCAGAAGCTGTTCCCTGCTGTCTGGGATGAGAAGCCCAGTTGCCTGTCTCCATCTTTTGCCTCCAGCAGTGGCAATAGGAATTTCCACGCAGAGAAATCAAGAGGGCATTTCCTCCTCTCCCATCCCCGTGGCCCAGCTCTGCCAGGAACAGGAAAAGCAGACTGAAAGATTGGTTTGGCCCTTATACTCATGCTCTGTAAAGAGGAGGACAATGGGAAGTGACCGCTGAGCCCTTTGCATCCATTGGCATGATAAGCAAGCACAACTTGCCCTCTCTCTGCTGCCCTTGTGAAAGGGAGAGGGACTCCATCCGTGTGGTGGGGAAGCGTTCACCTCCTGCAGGTCCTGCAGCAAGCACCGCTACATAGCAACCTGGCAGAGAAGCCAGAGCTGAAGGGCTTTCTCCTTATCCTCCCTGGGACGAGACATCTGGACTGAATTGTCTGTAGAGGAAACACTTTTCCTCGGTGTTGGGAAAAACATGGGTGTACTCAGCCTTTATCATTCATAGTTGCGGATACATTTTTCTGTTGGAAAGGGAAACTTGGGTTTAAAGTGAAGTTTATCAAGGCTGGAGCGGTCTTTCTGCACCAGGGTGGCCTCAGCCCCCTGTCACTCCTAGTGACTGCCATGTAAATATCTCAGAGCTAATGGACTTGCTTCGGATACTTAAAGCGTGCTGTCAGTAAAAGCTTGGGAATGCGCCAGTGAACTCTTCCCTGGAATTTTGGGTAACTTTGGTTCATGTAACTCAAGATGCAAGGAGCCACGTTTCTGCAAGGGTGGAGAACAGCAAAAACTGACTTACGCTGAAGCTGAGTATAAGCCAGCTGAGGTCCAGGAGACTGTGGTCAGCAAGAGGTGAAGCCTCTTTCAGTGGGTGGAGAGGTGTTGACCTGCAGCAGGACAGCCCCTTTCTTGCAAGGAGCAGCTCTCTGACTAGTATTTTCTCATGTGGTTTCATAGCCTTCTTCCTGGCTCGTTCTGCTGGCTGTCATGGTGATACGCAATGTGAGAACCACAGATAGTGTGAATACCACACGGGCAGTAAACTTCCTGAGTGACAGCTCTGGGGAGGGGACACGGCAGGGCCTACTCAGAAAATAAAATCAGAATAACAGCCAATTTAGCCATGTTAATAACTTCCTCTGGTCTTGGAGGTAGTGCTGGTGAAGGACAGAGTATCACAGGAGACTGAGCTGTTGCTAGAGCCTCACAAAAGGATCATGTGTCGATTTTGCTCTTACCTCAGTGATGAGTGAAAAATGTCTTTTTTGGAACACTAAATGGATTTTCTTCAGTCTATCAACCCACTCCTGTGTCTGCAATTTGAAGAGTTTCTCTAACGTTCAGTATGTTTTTATTTAACAAAAGAGAAACTGCCCAAAGTGTTAGTGTGAGTGAGTGTCCCTTTTGAGGCACTAAGTGGAAGGATTGTGGAAATGCTCTGAAACCTGCATGTGTTGTGAAGGAACGTGGGGAACTCTGCTGCAGTGAGAGAAGGTCTGAGGAGTCGGGAGCTCCAGCCCAAAGAGACGGGTTGGAGTGCCTGGGAATCTGGGAGTGTGTTGAAGGAGAGAGGGAGACCCTTACTTTCAATTGTATTTAAGGGTTTGCTTTCTTAGCTGATAGATTGCTGAGCACATCCAGTTTCTTGATCGTGTGTTTAACCCCTTCTGGTCCTTAGATCTGGTGACTGACCTAATCTTCCTTCCTCTCACCTGTTTTCTTTCTTGTTGCAACCCAGCAAGAACAATTTTGTGTGTTTTTAGACACTGAGACTTCACCTGGCTTCTGGCTACGTTTGGGAGAGACCTTGGACAGACTTCATAGAGACCTGACACTGTAAAATACTTCACAGTATGCTTGTCAAATACTGCTGTTCCAGATAATAAAGTAAGGGGTAAACTTTCTGTGGATCCAGAGGAAATCCACGTGCTGTTGTGCTGTGGTAGTTCTACATGGGCACAGAAGGGTTGCGTTTCCGGTCGCTGGTCCTGATAAAATCCTGATGAGGGACTGCTGGCTGCAGTGCTTAAGCACGGAGGATTTATGCCCAGTGGTGTTGGCAAAGTGCGGGGGAGACCCAGGGAAGTTGGCTGGTTCTCGAGTGCTTATCACTAGCACTAACAGGAAGATGACTACTGCTGGGACAACTTCCATGGAGTGTTCGTTGCTGGCAGGTCAGCCTGGCAGGAAGGCTGTTTTCTAGGAGATTAGATAACTGACACTCTGTCCCTGCCCTGCCTTCAGTGGGTTAGGATATGCAGTGTTAAATGTAGTATTTGTGGACAAATTCTTGAAGCTACCTCCTTACATCAAGGAGGAACCAACCCTCTTGGCCCTGTAGCTTTGCCTCCCTTTTTTGCTCTTGTGTCAGGGTAGAACTGACTGAAGATGCTTGTCTCGTGTGTGCTTTGTGTGCCACACTGGAACAGTCTCCTCTGATCTAGAAAAAAACGCAGGAACACTTGGTCTAAAGGGTGTTTGAGTTGTGCTGGTGACAAAAACCCCAGATTGTTCAAACTCTTGCAATTCAATCACCTGTGCAGCATATGGGCGGTGAGGCACTGGGACAGGTTGCCCAGAGAAGCTGTGGATGCCCCATCACTGGAAGTGTTCAAGGCCAGGCTGGATGAGGCTTGGAGCAACCTGGTCTAGTGGAGGGTGTTCATGGCAGGGGGGTTGGAACTGGATGGTCTGTAAGGTCCATTCCAACCCAAACCCTTCTGTGATTCTGTGTGCATGGCTGAGAGCTAATGGCAGCATAAATCATGGTGATGCACATCTTCCCTGTTCTGATGATGCCTTTGGTCTGCTTTCTCCAAAGCTGTGCACCCATTGCTGAGAGGGGGGGTCAAACCAAATTCTACTTCTCCAGGTGGAGGGTTTTCCCCTGTCCTGGTCTCCTGGTATTTCCTTTCCCCCATGGTGGAGAGCATGCAGAACCATGGCTGCCCCTGAACCCAGAGCTGCACGCGTGCCGCGTGGGCACACGTAACGAAGCAAAGCTGTTTCCTTCGCTTATTCAAGCATGGGCTACGTGTGCATGTGTAAATCTGAATGGCCTTTCTTCTTTTCACAGGCATAACGTGGGGCAAGGTGGTGTCTCTCTACGCTGTGGCAGCCGGGCTGGCGGTGGACTGTGTGCGGCATGCGCAGCCAGCCATGGTTCACACCATCGTGGACTGCCTGGGAGAGTTTGTCCGCAAGACCTTGGTGACATGGCTGAAAAGAAGAGGAGGCTGGGTAAGAGATGCTATCTAATCAAGCTAGCTTCCACACATGCAGACCAGAAAATATCCCAGTTAATGAAAGTGAGAGTGCCCCACCACAGCTTTATGCAGAAAAACACTGAATGAGATTCTCTTCCACAGCTCCGTGGCCACCACTGTCCTACTTACACCTGCGCTAGACTCCATATAGCTCTGACTGCCACGAGCTGCTCTGGTCCTCAGCTTCCTGCGTAGCTGTGCCAGACTAATTCAGTCCTGACCCACCAGTGCCTCTTCGCCTGACCTGAACATCACTGGTGCTGCCAGCCCAGTCATAGCGGGAGACACTAAAATAGGGGTCATTCTCTTGAGTAGCTGCTTTCTAGAAACTGAATAAATGAGGCCTGACAACTTATTTCCTCTTTCTTCTGCTCCACAGTTCCCCAAGTCAAAGCTTAGTATAGTAATGTGACTTCCCTCCATAAGGAATTGTAGAGATTTATTAAAATCATGTGGTTTGTGCCATTCCCTGGCCTAACCCTGACGAGGCTCCGTGGATAACTTCTGATGTAGCTAAAATCGTAGCATGCTTACGCTTTGAAGGGCACCCATAACACCTGTTGACAGTGGGAGGACTCGTGGCTCTGTCACTGGCCAGCTCTGAGCCCACGGGTGAGGTATGGAGCCACACCAATGCAGAGCAGCACCATCTCGTGTGGCATTAAGCATCTGATTTCTTTGGTTCCCTCTGTACCCAACGGGCAGTACAGTGTGCCTGTGGAGGATGGTTCCGAGGAAGAGCTTTGGTGCTATGGAATAGCCAGACACCTTTCTAGTGACCTCCCCAGGAGATGGAGATGGCAGCTGGGTGCTGTACGTATGTACCAGGGTCTCTCTGCCTGTCTGGCAGGGATACACACACTCCTTGGAGTGATAGAGCCGAAAGCACCTGGCAGATGCTGCCTGGAGCTAAACATTGCCATATGGCATATTGTTCCCAGGGCACGTGCTCCTTCCAGGCTGAGACACAGTGGCAAAATCCCTCCTTTCCAAGGGGTGATCTTTATTCCTGAGCTGTCAGGAAATAGTCAGGCTCCCTATGCCGCCAGACCTGGAGAGAGCGGGATGTCTCCTTCCAGACTGAGCATTGCCTCTGTGCTGAGGCTTCCCAAGTGTGCCTGTAGCTGGTTTGGTCACCTGGCTCCTCCGCGAGTGGAGGTGCTGTTTTGGTGAAAGGCAACTGGAAAAGCAGCACTGTTCCGATTTCGGATCCCTTGCATTTACTAAGTCTCGCTGCCACCTTAATTCATCCCTGCCCTCTCTAAAACTGACCTTGGGGCCAACTGGGTCGGAGAACTGGTTGGTTAGGTTGAAAAGTAACCTTTCAGTGCTCTGATCTGTTTCATGTTGTAAAAATAATTGTGCCGAGGTAGATGAAGAGGATATCCTGGGAAAGAGGCTGATGAAGTAGCACTGTTCCTGCCTGTGAAATCTGTGCCTCAGTGTCATTTGAGGCTTACTTTAACTGTGTACCTGTAGAGCTGGTTGAATTGTATTCTCTGAAACAATTTTTCCTTTGGGAAAAAAATCCAGTTTCATTAGATTTGAAATGTTGCATAGGAATGTGTCTCCTCCTAGTCTCCCAACTATTTTTTTTCTTTGTTTTGGTAAAACATGCATGTTTTGAGTAAGTTAATGTTGTGAATAAAATTAAAACAAGATGCTAGAGTTCAAAACAGGGTCTTTTGATAGTTCCAAATGCATCTTTTTTGGCAAGTTTGTTGCACAGCAAACAAGCTGCCAAACCCATCCCCTGACCAGAAGTGGTTCTTTGCAGCTGAGGAGATAAGCCCTGCCCACTGGTCACTCCTTTTGTCAATCATCCATCTTTGGATGGCCAGCACACTTCTGTTGAGTTGCTGAACCTATGCTGCTTGCTCTTGGGATCTGGCCCTGCGAAAGGGAAGCCAATCTCCCTGCCCCGATCAAATAAAACCACTGTAAAAGCTGCTGGGTTGTGCTGATTACAGTCTGTCTCCACTGCCCTTATCAGCACTTTTGGGCTGCAGCAAGGAGATATTTTCCCCTCTAGCAATGAGTGGTTCCTTCAGGCTGCGAAAAGGCTGTTAATCCTCTTGCCATCTTGTGCTGTGCTTCCCTGAATGTTCTTCCCCTTGATCTAGGCAGTGCAGTGTGAAATTTCCCAGCCTTGCTCAGAAATGGGCCAGACAAAACAGCTCTGTAGTGGGGACCCTTTCGTCTGCTGCCTGACCTAGCTGGTTGTTAGTTTGTCTTGGCATGGAGTCCTTGTTTTCCCTGCACACATGGCTCCCGTCTCTTACACATCGGCTCAGGTTGAGGCTGCCAAGAGGAACCACCGTGCTCTGAGCTGTTGTGGAAAAGCCACAGTGGAGACCTTGGAAAGGCATTTGAAAGTCTCCACTTAGGAGTAGGTTCCCATACTGCTTCCATAGGGTGGAGCTAGACCCTACCCACCAAAGCCCAACCCTCTTGCGTTAAACACTTCTTGTTTCTCCGTTTGAGGCAGCATCATGCCCCAGGGGGAGTTTGGACCCTCAATAGTGGCTTTTCAGTGGAATAGGAAGGGGTTTGGGGGCTGGATTTTTTTTTTAAGCAGCTGTTACATACTTTTGCGACAAAGAAGAGCAGGAGACTTGAACTTGTTTGAATAATTAACAGGCAAAGTTCAAACTGCCATTACAACAGTTTATCGGTGCCTCACAAGACTCAAATACCTGTTTTATTAAGTAGCTTTGATTTTAATTCCAGTGCCTTATCAGTTATGCTTTATTTGGATAACAATAGCTACAGCAACTGCTGAACAGCTGAGCAATTTTGTTTATCTAAGCAAGCCCCATACAAATCTGTAAGTGCTTCTGACAGCAGCTCCTCTTGGTTAGCTGCACTGAGGTCATTGCCTTTGGTAGGGCATAGCACAGCTTTAAGGGGTTCACACGTTCTCATCTGAAGGTTAACCCTCTGCAGCTATAATCAACCTGGAGTGCATATCTGGGCCTTGTACTGCTTCCCATGAGGCACTAAAGCCCTTCAGAGCTTTGGTTTCGTATTGAGCAGCTACCCTGACATCTGAATACGTGGTAAGACAGGTACTTGCATGTCATGACTTCTCTTGACTAAAGAGACAGTTTGACACAACTGTATTTCAGGGACATGCTGGTCTCTAAAATTGGGCAAGTTGAATCAGTTCAGACTTTTTTACAGTGCAAAAAAGGTGAGTTTGCTAAGGCAGCACTGAAACCATTTGGGCAGACCCATTTTACTTTCCATAATACAGATAAAGTACCTGTAACCACAGGTACTACAGTGCAGCATCTTCTGTTACGTGCTGTCCTTGCTATAGTTGCTTGTGCTTTTGTAGCTACAGGCAGCGTGTTTCCACACTTTCGTGTTCAGCCTCAGGAGCACCCCACCTGCTGATTAAGCTTGCTTCTGTCATCCTGTTCTTCCCATCCTCGAGTGCCTGTATTCATTCCTCCTGCAATCTCTACTTGGCAGTTATTCGTGGGCTCAGTGTCTCCTAATGCTCCCCAGAGAGCAGCGGTGCGGGGTGATTCAGCGTGCCAGCCTTTCAGACTTCCTTGTGAGGGGGAGGAACTGCTAGAACCGTGTGGGAGGCTGTTGAGGCTGCTGTCGGCAGACCTTTGCTCTGCAGGTGACAGTGGAGTCAGCGCAGCTGTACTCACCAGATTTGTCCCTTTGGTCCCCCTTTTGTTTTCTTTTAATTATTACCAAGGTCGGTCAGGCAAGGCTCACCCATGTCTCGACTGCAGGCGGAAATGCTGAAAAAGATTGCTGGAGTATTCAGCCGCTGTCGTGTCCCGTCCTACAAGAGGAACATCTCAGGGTTGAGAGTCTGACTTCCCTTTGCTTGGTCAATGAGAGACTTGTGTCAGAGGACGGGATTGGAAGGCTGCTGAGCTAAGCTTGTAAAGGAAAAAGCTTTGGGGCTGATGAATGTTTGCCCTCCTTGTGACCCCAGGCTTGTTCTCATTTGCCATTTCTGAAAACCATGTCAAGGGGACGTGCCAGTGGTGCACCCTATTACAGAACAACAGGCCGTGTCTCTTTGTGCTGGGCTGCAGTTGAACCACAAACCCTGTGACGTTGCTGGCAGAACTTGAATTTGGTTCCCCCACCTGAAGATGCAATTTTCTATCTGCCTCTGTCCTGTTTGCTTTACCCTCCAGATATTTTCCACCTTCTCCTCCCAGTGCCAGCTGACATCCTGTCTTGAATTCGCTGGATTGTTGTTCTTTTTTATTCATTGCAGGCCAGCTTCTATTCTTGTTAATACTTGAAACCAGCTGCCCAAGCGATCTATAAATCTGGCCCACGCGTCTGGGAGGCATCTCTGCCAGCATACATATTTCCACAAACAAAGCTTGCATTGCTTTAGATTTAAACTGGGGATTGGCTTGCTTGAATGACTTCCAGATAAAACATTAAGTCAGGAGAAAAAGTGCAAGCAACTCAAGCTGATACTAAACAGGACAACCTCTGGGAAGCATCTTGCTTTACAGAAAAGGATGAGACTGCTGATATTGCCAAGCTTCCTAGCCCTTTTGGAAAGGGGAAGAAAGTTTCTCTTATGTAGCTATTCAAAATGGGAAATGCTTGACAATCTTTCCTCAGGGGTGGCTGAAAAGGGGGAATACTTCACCTTGATGATGCAGAATGAAGAAAGCATGTGTCGCAGAGCTCTTGAGCCTGATTTAATAACTGGCATCATGTGGGAGTGTTAGAGCAAGCCTTTGTGGCAGTTGATGGTGTGGCAAAGTGGTGCTGCAGCAGTGGTGGGGCCCGGGAGTGTCGGTGGCGGTGGCTGATGTGGTTCTGGGCATCTCTCTGATGATCTCTGTTCCCTCCTCATTAGGCAGACATCACGAAATGCGTGGTGAATACTGACCCCAGCCTTCGCTCCCACTGGCTCGTGGCCGCCGTTTGCAGCTTTGGTCACTTCCTCAAGGCTATCTTCTTCGTCCTGCTGCCTGAGAGATGAATCCCAGTCACCGAGTGCAGCCCCCCCACCCCATCTCCCGGGCTCCAGAAGCGGTGGCAATGGCAATCTCGGAAGAGGAGAAAGAGAAGAACTGGGACAAACAAAAGGCTTGTTCTCCTCTCCCTTCGGCTGGGAGCACATGATCAACCACAGTCTCCTTTTCGCAGCCACAGGAGCCTCTCTCACCACTAATCCTTTCAAGAGTATTGTTTCCCTGGGTGTGACGCCTGGACGTGTCCAGCCCCTGGGCACGCTGACTGCGGCGCGCGCTGTCAGGCTTCTGTTACGGTTGTGTTGCATGCTTATGGTAGTGCCAGGCAGAGGGGAGGAGGAAGGGCATGTGATTTGACATGGGAGAGAAAACAGGAGAGGGCTAGAGTCTCTCCTTCACTCCGTGTTATTCCCCTTTCAGTCCATCCTCAGATTCACCTTGTGTCGGTTCTTGTTGTCGTCGTGCTTAAACTCCGTCTCCTCCTTTATACCCGACTGACTTGCTGGGCTCTGCCCACAGCACAGTGTGATGGAGGGGATAATGCAGCCGTTGGGTTTTAACGTGATAAAACCAAACTTACTGTCGTCAGATGCTTCTCCCCAAAGCGTATCTTGGAAATCGGACGGAGCGGCTGTGCGGGGGCAGGACCAGAGGGCAGCCGCGTGTGATGCGGTTGGCAGGCGTCTTTCGTTGACCCCTCTTACTGAGATTGCACGTGGCTTCAAACAGGAGAGCGAGGGGCAACGCCTTCAAGCAACAACTCAGGCGTGAATTTCATCATGAAGACAAAGTTTTTTCACTGAGGATTCGTCAGAGCTAAGCATGTAAGTAGGAACGGCTGGGGAGCACGGGCAGGAGTACGTGAACTGTCTGATGTGAAGGGGGAGGGCTGTGTCAAAAGTAGCTGGTTTATCTTGCTCCTTTAATGTCTTTGGAAGTACCACTTGCAGTCTTCTTTGTGGCAAACAATAAAAGAAAATAGGTGGTGTTTCACTGTTGCAAAGGGTATTGTATTTGTTTCCAGAGTTAAAAATTCCAAAAAAGGCCAAAACAGTGCAGAGACAAACAGTCAGGCCATGCTAAAAATACTTCAGCTTTTCCCCTGGTAGAACATGTTAACGTGTTAAAACTACAGCTCGCCCGGCTCATGCTGGGAATTCAAGCCACGTTGTTGCCCTGTCAGAAACGTGCGGTTCACACCGACCGGAGCGGGGCCTCGCTCCTCTGCCAAAGCCTCTCAGGAGACACCCTGCTCGGTGCCTTGCTCCCAAGAACTTGGCGCCACAGAAAAACAGTTCTAGATTAACAACTTGTGGCATTATAGGAGTGTTGGCTGCGGGTTTTTTCCCTGATTTCCTTCCCACACCCTGTGTTCAGAGGGGCTTTACCGTTTCCATCCAGATGTTACAAACGGGTTTGAGAATAAAGCAAAGCCTTTACTTCTTGGTTCTATCTGTGACAGGTTTCTGCTGGCAGTTAGTGCTGTGCTCTGACCAGCAGAACCACCGCAGAGGATAGGTACGTGGTTATACCCCTGCAGGGGCCTGCTTTGGGGCGATCTAGCCTTTTGCACTCCTGCTGATGCCTTGACATACGGGTGCCAGGCCCAGCTTCACCCACGGGACTGCACCCGCAGCGAAGGGTGCTTTGCCAGCTCAGTCTACTGGTATTTTTGCAGTAGCAAAGTAATTCTTGTGGAGCACAAGCCCCTAACGAGAAAACCTCCTGTTCTGTATCGAAGCTGTGTGCTGCCTTTGAGGATATCTAGGCAGACTTTGGCTACACCGTTAAAAGTGGGTGGGGTAAAGCTTGCAACAGTTTCTCAAATAAAACCAAATTACCAAAGGATTTTTAAATTTTTTCTCTTCCTCACATAGTTATATTGGCATTAGTGGTTTTGCTGACATCTCTCCCACCTGGGGGTTTGTTTTCCTTAGATCCCTGATAGGTCTGGCTGTGGATGCTCAGACCAGGTGTAGTGTATGTGATGACCTGAACTCATCACGCTTCGAGCAGCACAGTGGGATCCCCTCGGATCTGCAATACTTGCAGTAAAAGCAGCATAGTTCATTGCAGGTGGATGCGGCTTCAGTGTCTTAAAGGAACTTATGTAAAAACAGACTCTGGATTTCTGGAAATACCCTGGTTGTGTACAGACTTTGACTTGGATGGTTTCGCAGCTTGTAAAGTCCAGCTTGCTGTGTCAAGACTAGTGTTTTATGAGGTGTGTGTGAGTTGATGGAGCTAGCACCCTTGAACATTGGGACTGGCACGACCTTTCTTAATTTAGATGCTGTTTTGAAATGTAATACTTCAGGCTATGACTGCTTTTGCAGTAAACAAGTGATATCTGAGGATATTAAGGACCATAAAGAGTTAAATGCACCAATTAAGTGGATTTAACTAAAAGATAATGATAAGCCAAATAAAGCAGCACTGCTGGAAAGGAATGTGTGTGGGTGGGAAGGGGGGTTACAGAGGCAGGCAGACAAAGACTCGGCCTGGAAACTGCTGATAATGAAGAGGTGGTGGAGCTCCCACAAATGGGTTTCAGACTTCTCTGGCTTGTCTCTCTGCTGTTCCCTCCAGTGTGTGCACTGAATGGATCAGCGTGCTGCTCATCTTGCAGTGCTAAACCAGGATGATACTTCTGCCCTTCCCACTCCTAACGACATCAGGGCCAGTCCTGCTACCCAGATAAACAGCACACAGCATTGTGCACGCTGCTCTGTTTGGGAAACAACAGTCTTGAGCCCGATTCAGCCACGTATTTATGTTGCATTCAGTTTCAGCTGTAATATTTAGGCATTTCGGAGTACTTCCAGAGGTCCTTTACAATCTCAACAGTTCTGGGGCTCTGTGATCTTTATTTTTTCTTTTCCCTCTTCTCTTTTGGCGAGCCCTACCTGATGGGAGACATCAGGGTTGGTTGTTTACCACCCCGATAAACACTTTCCTTTTATGGGATTGGTGAAGGTCCTAGGAGTGTGTCTAATTTATCGAGCTGCTAAAGAAAACCAAAAATGCAAGTACCAAGGTTAGTACTATTATGGTTCTTCATATCGAAAGCCTGGCTGTTGTTCCTCTTCCAGCATCAAAACCTGAAAACCTCCAAACTAACCTTCTCACTTCTTCCCTCCCCCACCCCAGCCCACGCCAGCTTTTCCAGTTCTCCGCTCGAGAAAATTGCTTGCAGTGAAAGTTACCTTCATTCTTATAAGCAGTTTTGGTCACACTGAATGTTCTAAGTGAGAACTACTTATGCACAAACTGTCCGGAGGGGTTGCTCCCTGTCCCCAGGCACCTCCCAGCCCACTGCCCAATTTCCTCCCCTTCTGCTAAAGGGCAGCAGTCACAACAGAGCTGGGGACAGGCGCAAGGACGCGTGGCTGCTGTTCACCCCACCCGCTCTCACTTCAGGGAGAAGCTATGGGAGGTGCCTAGGGAGTAGCAGGAGGAGTGGGAAACGGTTGGAGATGGGGAAATGGCACCTTAAGTATTTTAGTGGTTGTGGAGTATTTTGCAGACGAGAGCGGCCTGTGCGGCATTACAGCGGGGAACCCCAAGGTCAGAGAGTTGAGCCTGGAGGAGCCTGAGCTTCAGCACACCTTTGTTCTCAGCAGAACTCGCTCCAGTAAGGATTATCCCTGCTCTTCATTCTCGGTTTCTCTGGTACAGACCTACATTCGGTCAGCAGAAATACTTGCTTTATCAAAAAGGTAGAGAGCAGAAAAGCCATCTTGGCTCGGATTTTTGAGCAATGCTTGTCATATCCTAGACACGGCATTGCTTCAACCACAGCCTCACTCACACCTCTCCCTTGTCAAACATTGGCAGCAGGTTCACCTTCTTCAAAGCAACTAGAGAAACTGGAGTGGCCTCAGTCTCTCCGCAGATGTCGCTTGTGTTCCTGCACTGCTTTTTCTCCTCTAAGTGGAAAGAAAACAATCGGTGAAGCCCTTAATTTATCAGACTCGCATCTGTGTTATATTCTGAAGTACGGAACAATAGCATCAGGGAGCGACATTGAGGTTTCCTGGAAAATTGCAATACCGAACTTCCTCATTTTCAAACTTGTCGTTTAGACCCTGAGAAAAAGCTCTGCCTGTTATGGGTGTTTTAAATTCCCCTTTTAAGGGACAAGTGGGTTTTTTTTGTGCACAATTAAACTGAATATGAAACAGGTTTCAAGTCCCTTAGATGGCTTTTTGAAAAGATCAGGCCCCTAAGGCCTTCCGATGGCTTTGCCAAGAGCCTCCTTGATGTGGCTGTCATCAACGTGCATCTCCTTGAATTTCTTTACTGTTGGGTTTTTTTTTTAAATCTAGTATTTATAATTTTTATAGGCATAGATTTGCCACAGATTAATTATTCTCTTAGGGTAACATGAAAATAATGCATGCTGCTAAATTAAACACAAGAAACCGGTAATTTAATGTACTGCTGGCAGAGCCTGTAAATTTCTTCTGTGCAAGTGGTTTGACAGATGGAGTTTAAGTACTCTCTGAGAAAAGCCTGTAACCTCTTTAACTCTAAACATTTTGACCCACTGGGATTATGAGCCCCTAGCACAGCTAAACAGAGTGATCCTTGGGTGAACTTTACACCGTCACCCAGGACCTGGAAGCGCATTGCACGTTCAAACTGAGTCTGTGGGAAAAGGAGCGCTCCTAGGTCAATCACACGACATGCAATCCATGTCCAGGCAAGGTCAGATGGAAAAAAAAAAAAAGCTTCCCTTCTCACAGGAAAAATACGTGTTGGGATGGGAATTTCCAGCTTCCTTACAAGCATATTTCGGAGCTGTGGCTCAGAAGCAGCTTCATCTCTTTCCCCTGCCCGCAGAGCAGCAGGCAGCGCTGGAGCTTGTCTTTGTCGCTGCGGGAAGGCTGGAGGATACATCTCTAATTATGTCAAATACTGAATTGTGATGCGAAGCTCAGGAAAAAATCACTGAAGAGATCAATCCCCTGTTGTTTAAAATTTCCACTTCTGGCCCTGTCCCCCGACCTTCGCTCATACCTCTGTTTATGCGAGGTAAGGTGTGTTTTCTGCCTCAGAACACCCCCGCTCCCTGCTGGAACACGGCTCGCGTGGGACTTCGCTCAGCTGAGGGGCAACCGGTTTGGATTTCGGAGGGCTACGGGCAGCACCAAGTGTCTCCATCGTCACTGCTGTGATGGGAGCCGAGAGGACTGTCCCCTTGGCAGGACAAGGCCCTGCAATAGCTCGCTCTGTGCCGCAGCACAAGGCACTCCTTCGCGGGACCTCGCCTGGCTTTCGTCAGGCAGGAGCCGGAGTTCCCGCCGCTGGTCCCTGCCACGCAGAGCCCAGTGCTCTGTGACACTGTCCAGGTAACATAAAGCCACCTTGAAACCCAAAAAGGGTGTCTCCTTTTTGCTCCTAACGGGGAGGCGAGAGCTGGGGGCTGCGCAGTGCCTGCCACGGGGACAGCTTGTTCCCATTTCTCACCACAACTGAGCCTGGATTTTCTGGTAATCTAAGAAGGGGATTAAAAAAACAAAACCAAAATAGCCTTTTATTTTGATCTCCTTGGCACTTCAAAAGAAAAATTAAATCACCGGTAAGCTGCTAGAACGTACTTGGCTCTCGGTTCCTCGGTCAGGAGGTGGCCAGACTGCCCTTTTTAAGCCTGGCGAGCTTCTGCCAGCAAAACCCCTTGTCTGTGCTGTCAGGCTTTCCCCCTCAGTGCCTGAAGCGTAGGTTGGCTGTCAGAGCTCCTGGGGAAAGGCATCTGACGCAGCAGGCTGTTTTCTCCCCCAGAGAAGGGAACCAAAAGGGCTGGTGCTACGGCAGATTTGGGTGCTGACCTGAGTAGCATCACCCCTGCAGCACTGGCCCCGTTGCCTGGCGTATCTTCCCTCTTACTAGGGCTGACAGCATGCAGGATGGAAAAGGAGAAAGCACGACTGGCATTTGAAAAGGAGCAGAAGCGTGTTCCAAGCCTGTCCTGCCTGCTGAAAGGCTGCTGCCGTCAGGGGTTGGGTACACGCCGTTGGTGCTCGCTGGGCTGATGCGTGCTGTGAGCCTGTGTTTGTGGCCAACGGTAGGTTACTCGAAGCTGGGAAGAGATGTTCTGAGGATCTGTGCCCTCAGTTTTTGTGGCTTAACTGGAAAAGAACAGCACTACTAAAAATACTTACACGTTCAATCTAACATTTTGCCTCTGAGGGAGAGCAGAGGAGTCACAAAGTGAAGCCAAGGCTGTATCTTATTGCAAGCAATAAACCTACTGGAAGCTGTAACTAGCTCCATCTAAATTAGGAGACAACCTTCCCAAACCCTGCAGCACATCAGTGGGAAGCCTGGAAAAATTGCACAGCAGTTTTGCTTAAATTTAAGTAGTTTAATAATATGAAAAAGTAGAATGCCCTGGGTGATTCTGACATTGCATTTACAGCCTTGAGGTTTTCTGCAGGGACAGTGACTGGATGTAGGGAGGAAGCAGTGTGGGGTCGCTGAGTGGGATGTCTCTGTCGAGCACATTAATTTCTGCTACAGCGAGCTGCTGTGGAATAGTGCCTGGTGCTGCGAGGGCTGTGTAAGGGGAAGCAAGTGTCACGGTAAGGCTGCTGCCGCAGATGCGGGCCAGCGTCCGAGCCGGATGAGACAGCCTGGCCTCCACTTTAGGCTTCAGCTCTTGTTTTGAGGACTGGAGCTGGAGGAGAGGGAGCCGACAGCCACCCGGGTGATGGGGTGAGAAGGCAGCTTGGCACCGACCCCAGGACTTTGGCCCTTCGGATTGTCGCTGCCTGTCACGCCAAAGGGCTCTCTGTATGTGCTGCTTCCCGGGGCAAACACAGCTCCAGAGCTGAGCAGAAACAAAGTCCTGGGGACACCAGGAGCCTGAACTGACAACATGTGAAGATTAATTTTCAGTTACTGAAATCAGCCTGTTTAGGAGTTCATAGAATGCACAGCACTGAAGGAAAGGAGAAGGAGAAGCTGCAAGGAGAGCAGTGTGGTCCTGGAGCGTCCCATGGATTCACAATGTACTTTCCAAAAGCCAGTTATCTCGTGAAGACAGCTTCTGACTAAGAAGCAGTTGTTGACTGCATGTATTATGTCTGCAGACATAAAAATTTCAATCATCCCTTCTTTTGAAGAGAAGACGAGCAGCTGAGAAAACATTCGCCCTTTTTCAAAGAGCTGTATTTACGCTGGGATCCGAGTGATTCAGCGTGGAGGCACCAGCCGGGGCTGGAGGCAGCGCTGCACTTCCCTTGAAGATGGGGCTGAGGATTATATCAAAAGTGGAATTTAATCCTGCTATCTTTCATTTAAAAGATTTATCAAAGTGCCTCCAATTTACTTTGGCAGCATCACCAAGAGGCTTTACGCTGTGTTGTTCCCGCAGCATATCCACCTTCTCGTGAGCTCCGTGCCTCCTCTGCATGCAATGGAGCAAGCAGCGCCTTCAAAGCACCCAGGGGAGATGGTTTTCTGTAGGTGACAGGGACGGTAAATCACCCTGGAAGAGCCAACAAGCATTCTGTCTTCCTTGGGTCCAGCGCCAAGTGCTGAGTGCCTTGAACTCGAAGGCAAGCAAAGGGCTCTCTGACGAGGGGTGGTTATGATCACCCGTGCTGTTAAACCAGCCCAATTGGTACTGGGTTGTGAAGGGGGTGAGGCCAAGCAGCCTCTCCCATGACAGGAGGTGTTGTTAATCACATTTTTGCCTGGCTGACAGCTTCTGAGAGTGGAATTTGCCGGAGCACAAGAGGCTGAGAAAGCAGAGCAGGGTCTAACCTGCCCCCTTAAAGTGGGCATGTTTAAGAGGGGTGGGCTACTCGCCTGCCCCTGCCCTAAAAGCCTGGTGTGGTAAAGAGCAGCAGGGAGTAAAGAGCCTCCCAGGGCAGCTGCAGGCAACCTCCAGTGCTGCTTCCCATGGCCGGCCAGAGATGGAGGACCAGGGGAAGAGCCTGGGAAGGCAGCAGCATCAGTGCGTGTCGGGCGAGTGTTTGGTCCCTGACAGAGGTGTCTGTGTATACACACGGCACAGACAAATGGGATTTACAACCAGCGGCTTCCTGGACTTACTTTCCAGGAGCAGGAGCATCAACAGGGCACAGAAGACAGAAAAATAGCTTGAAAGAATAAAAACGTGAAAATATGCCTGTTCTCTAGGCACTCCTGGGAGAACATAAACAGGGTGTTTGGAAAAAAACCTGACACCTTCCTCTCCTCCTTTAGTAACAGTTCAACCTGCTGAAAATATGTTATTTGACTTAAAAAGCAGTCTAGGAACCTAAACATCGCCCTCATCTGTGCAGTTCCAGTCTCTCCAAGCCAGTGCTAAAGCCTGCAGGCAGGAAGGCAGGCAGTTGTCTGTCCTGGCCTCCCAGGCAGCAGCAGTGATGCCGAGTACACCCACCCACAGCGAGATGGTCCATTTTCTTGCAGAATGTTTGTAATTAAGAGCTCTGCCTCCCTGGTGATGGGTGTCCTATAAAGCATTCAAAATAAAGTCATTAAATAAAGGAGTCACTGTCGCCGCTCTTGAAAAACAAAACAAACCAGCAAAAAAAACCCGGTGCACCAGAAGTTTGGGCTGCCTTTCCAGGCTGGGGTGTGCTGCTGCAGATACGAACGTTTACGGGCACGCATTTGTGAATGCAGTAGAAGCTGTGGAGCGGCGTTACCCACGCAAACCCTTAATTAAATCCATGGCTTGTGCCCTTCGGAGGGCAGCCCCCTCGCTTTCCCAGCCTATGCAATGCTCGGGAAAGCAAAGCAGATGCAAGAACAGACTCGTGTCTGGTTTTGAGAACGCCCCTCTAGCGTTTCTTCCTGCTCTTCTGTGCTGCTGCTCGGCCAGCACAGCCCCACGCCCGGGTGCTGGCGCTCCAGCTGTGCCCGCCAGCTGTGCCCTGCACCCGCATCGGTGCAGCCGGCTCTCCCAGCTCCAGCCTGGCGGCACACTTCTACTTGCCACGAGCAGCCAGGCAGCTGCCTGTCCCCATGCAGAGACACCGTGAGAGTTAGGAAAAGGGAATCAAAAAGAATTTCAGTTGGCATCCAGCTGCAGCCTGCCTTCAGTAGGTGCGACTCCACGCTGTCCTCAAGGCATGTGTGCAGAACCGCTTCTCTGCTTGCTGCTTACTCTTCCTTAGTCTCCCTTAAACTTGCCTGCAAGATCCCCGTGGTGGGACAACATGGCCAGTCTGTGGAAGAGAAGAGCAGCACTCTTGGAACCCTCCCCCCTTGACCCTTGCTGTCAAACACCCGGCAGGCTACGGGCTACGAAAACACACAGCTCTTGCTCCAAAGCAGCTTGATGTGACTCATCCTGGTGATTAGAGGAGCAAGGGAGAGGAATCCTGAGGGCACATCTGCTCCTGCTGCGCGGGGTTATGCAAGCCGTCAGAGCCCTTGGCAGCTGCGTTTCAAGGGGAAAAAAGCCACCAACGGCAAGACCTGGGGCAGCGCTTCCCGAGGAGGTGGGTCCAGCTGCCTCGAAGGCCCTTGGTGGAGCTCTGTAGCGCGAGTCATTTAAAACCAGCAGTGCAACACCAGGGAAACCTTCTCCGCAGCAGTTTTGTTTGTAAACAAGACACAAGGCATAGCTTCTTTAATCCCCTGCAGTCGTAAAGTGCCAAAACCCTGTGATGAAGAGACATCGTAACTTGTTTTGGCCCTGTAGGGTCTTTAGCCCTGACCGGTTAGAACGTTTCTCAACCCGGATAATGCAAAGGGAATTTAGGGCCCTTAATTTGCAGCTGGCAGAGCTTTGAGCCTCAAGGAGCTGCTGATCTTATCAGGCTGGCTCTGCCACCCCTTCTTCACCAGACCTTTCTTCGCATGCACAGACGGTACGAACCAAAGAAGTGTCTGCAATGCTTCAAAATTAGCTTTGCTGTGTCACCCCGAGCTGCTAATGCGTAAGGAGAAATAACAGGGATGGTCAGTGCGGATCAGAGCTGGCAGCAGGATCAGAGCTGCCAGCCCGGACCAGCTGCCACCGGTGGGACTAGGGCCAGGAGCAACATGTGAATGCCCTGGAAAGTCAACCAGCTGCCAAAGCTTTCAAAGGCTCAGGGACCTCTGTGTGAGAGGAGCGAGCAGGAGGGAAGCACAAGATAATCGTGCTGATCAACTATGGGAAAAAACTGCAAGAAATGTTTGAGACTCTCTGAAATTCAGGAATTTTTTTTAAGGTCTGCCAGAGTTTTTTGGCAACAGCTGTAGTTCCCTTCGAAGGCCAGATCCAAAGTCCAGTAAAAGGCTAAATAGAATTTAAAAAATCCATACTGAGCAATAAAAACCAAAATACATGCCCATAAAAGCGTGACTACACTCCTGTAGCTGTGAGATCAGACCAGGAGCCAGAGGTTGTTCTTGGACTTGTGCGGCTCCCACAGCCTGCACAGCATCTCTAATAGGGAACCTGCTGTATGGGTCACACCTCTCCTGGATGGGGAGGCTGCAAGTGGGCTTAAAACCTCGCCAGGGCCACAAGCTCTACCCTGCACTGCAGAATCAAGTACGGTGAGTGCTGACAACAGATTAGTGGGGTGTTAAACCTGACCCTGTTTAGAAGGGGCAGCCGGCCAAATGTGATGCAAGCCGCAGAAGGAGGACTGCAGACAGAGGAGCTCATGAACCAAGGCGTGCACCTTTCTGTTTCTGCCACAGGATCATCTGTGGCCAGCTCATAGAGCGGTGGGAAGACGCAGCGCACTATCTGTGCATGGCCCTCCCGGGAACGCAGAGTAGGGTACAACGAAGGTGATGTTAAAGTCACCAACCATCTGCAGTCTGGAAGATTCCAGCCTCTATTTGTTTGCAATTCCAGCTACACACTGAATATTTTTCTGATTTACAAATGATGTTGGGAAATACCAACCTATCATTTCAGGAAAGGAGACCCACCTCATGTCTCCCGTGAGCGGTATTCTGGTGTGTTGTGACCGGAGAGCTACTGAGCCAAATGCTCTGGGCAAAGTCATGCAGCCAGTCCTGGAAACGCGGGGCTTTGGACATGAGGTTGTGAGTGCCGGAAAGGGGATGCTGAACCCACGATGAGATCTAGGGATGAACCCCTTAGAGCAGCCCGATAATTTTCCGTTTCATGTTGAAAATGGCACTAGAGAACGAACACCGCCCTGCTGCTCCCATGGCACGGCTTTTACCACTGCACCCGATGGGTCGGGAGGGTGCCGGGCTGGTCCCTGGGCCACCTTCGTCATGTCGGGTTTGAGGTGGATGAATCTACACTTTGGGTGCATTGCTTTGCTGGTGCATGCTGGATGCATGGAATCAGGTTACAAAATATGCTGTAGTGCTGAAAAATAACCCAGAGTGCTCAGCCTGGTCTTGTCTCAGAGGAAATGCCGGTTTATTTAAACACATGATCATTCATAGTCCTTAGATAATGAATGCAGGATGAAAAGAAAAATCTCCATGTCTGGATACACCAGTGCTTTAGGCAACAGGAGAATAATATTTCAAGGTTGGAAGACATAAACATGCAAAAAAATAAGTCCCTCTTTTTGCACAGCTAGTGCTTAGAGCCAGACTTTTGTTATTTGTCTTCAGGGTTGAGGTACTCCATAGCTCCCGAGTCTCTTGAGCAGCTGGCTGAGGAGCTCTGTTGGGCAGCCCGACCTTTCCCTGGCACTGGGACTGCACTGTGTCCCACATACTCCCTTTTCTCAGTGCCTTAGTTTTATTTTGGTTTTCAGCAGCAAGGCTGGCCTTTTTCATCTGTCGCTTGCTGGAGGCAACAGCAGAACAGATTTCTTTCTTCGCCCTCAAAAACGAAGGCTTTTGGCTCAAATACCTGACCACCCCCCAGCAGCCCTTACGGCTGTGTGTTCAGTCCCATGTACCACGGCTGGTAGATAGTGTGTATGAGTAAAATTGGCATCACAGTGCCACAGCACTGCTGAGTCTGCACTGGCCCCGCTAGTGAGGGCGAGGCTTGGATGCACCGATGGGGGCTGGATGCCTCCATACCCTACTTGTGGGCTTTCTCTACTACTATATCAACGTTATTTGCTTATTCAATATTATTTTTGCTTTTCTGCTCATTCCTCTTAGCATTTCCACCTCTGCATCCTTCTGCGGAAAAGAAGACGGGCAACCTCGGAGCTGCTGGTAAATCTGTGCCCAGGGCTCCCTCATGCAACAGAGGTTTTCTACACGTGCTGCTTCTGTGCAACTGGGATGTGCCTGCTGGAAACGGGCAACACCAGTCCCCTTGGCCACAGTGGCCTGCGTCGGGACTGGAGATACGCCGTATCATCAGCTGCCACCCCAGTGGTAACGGGATAAATGTGCAACAGACCCAAGAAGAGCTTGACCGAGAGGCTTGTCCGGGCACAGCCACGTGGCAATCCGTGTGAAATTATCCATTACTGAAACTTTCAGAGCTGAAAAGTGGAAAGAATATGTTTCCTGTGTGAACTAAGGGATAATAATCCTGCAAAATCAATGTCACCTAAAGGCCAACAGCTCAGGTCCGGCACAGAGCCCACCTGCAAGCAATTTGTGCGCTTGGGAAACTGGAAGCAAGGTTGGGGGAGCACAGTGAAGACACGCTGTTCCTCCTTAGGAATTTGGGCACCTGCAGCTGCTGAAGGCTCCACCGGCTCCCCTGGGAGCAAATACCCAAGTTACTCCTCCTGCTTGGCTTTGCCCACACACGAAGGATGCCTCCGCCTAATCATGGCCACCCGAGGGAGGGGAAGGAGCCCTTCTGCACGGGAGCATCCATCCCCGCCTGCGAGCTCTGCGGCTGGGGAAGACGGGCGTCCTGCAGCCTGGTGCCGCGTTTAACACGGGATGGACATCAATAAGGCTTCTCCAGCGCGCAGGGCGTTTGAGGGCAGCGGTGCCAGGCGGTCAGGAGCAGCGTCTCTGTGACTTTGTGGGGAGAGGGTTGTCTACCCCTACCCAAGTCACCTGTTTTCCTGACGCTTATGGGTGTTTGATGTTTTGGAGCTGTACCTCCCCCGCAAAAGAAAAAAAGGTCTTTAGAAGCAGCCACCCTTCAAACGTTGCACGGGGGGAATTGACAGACTTTGCCTGTTTGCTGGTGCTTTGTTTCCTTTGGAAACCAGGCTAAAAATATCCCGTTCCTGGCTGACAGCTCTGTCACAACAAGCAGTGCGCAGTGGGAACGCAGGGCATCTCCTCCGCAGCCTGCCTTCGGCTAATCCGTGCAACAGTGCACACCACATTTCAGCTGCAGAATTGCTGCTCCTGCCAAGACTCTTACGGACTGTATTTGCTCAAGCAATAGCCAAGGCCATGCCCTGATAGTTGGCTCCTGATTTTTGCACCGAGGAAGCCCAGGTGATGCCGTTCTTGGCGGCGATGCCGGTTTTGGTGGTGATGCTGCTCTGGCAGCTTTGGGGCTGCGGTAAGGTACGTGCAGTGCCCACAGAGCTTCACTTCTCAGCTCCCTTCCACCACCTCTGTTGCTTCTCCTGTGCTACTTTTCACCATGTAAGGCCCCAGGCTGCTTTGTGTGCTTCAGATCATGATAACCTTGCTGATCCTGTCCATTTACGTCTCCTTCACGACAAAGGTATGAGTTCATCTTGAAATGCTCAGATATGTGGGCATGCTTTTAGGCTAACGCAGCCTGCAGGTGTGCAGCCGAGGACGTGTCCCGACAGCGCTGCAAGCAATCAGCAGTTTTACAGAAAAATGAAATTCTCAGGCCAGGTCTTGTCAAATCCTCTCACCCAGTGGATGAAATCTATATACTTTATTGGTTTCCAAAAAAAAAAAAAAAAAATAAGGCAGAGCCAACCAATCTCACTGGAGCACTACCTGCTCCGATCAAAGAGCTGCTGCCAACACCCCTGGACTTACTTAGGAGGAGCTGAGCGTGGGCTGCCCCACGTAAGAGAAGTGCAATTCCATGGATGGAAGAGGCACACTGGGTTTGGCTGGATGGTTTTCCGAATAAAACAATAAAAAGATCTATTTTGCAGGAGTTCTGGACACAGTGGTAGCTGCTAACCTGGTACAAAGCACGGCGTCACCAAAACGTTACCGCACCTACAGGCGTTGAGGACCAGCTGCACTCGTCAGCCCAACGGCTCCGTGTTCGGCAGCTCACAGAGACTATCCCGGCGCACACAATGGGGCGTGTGGCTCTCCTTGGTAGACCCTCCGACGAACACCCACCATGCTCCAAGCCGTAGAGACATGCCAGAGGCCCTGACTGCACACACAATTAAACGAGCGTAATCAGAGCCAGCTCATAGACGTGCAGCAGCTTCACCCAAAAATGGGGTGAAAAGGGCTGGTCATCCAAAGAGGTGGGAATAAGGCAGGAGTTACTCTGTCCAGGCTCTGGGGGAGGCTGGGTAGCGCTTGGGGCGCAGGCAGGTTGAAGCCCAAACGGAGCAGCAAGCTGTTCTCTTATGCCATTACATTTAGAGACGCAACCAGGCTGTGTCTGGCAGAGTGACAAAAGCTCCTTCTTTAATGACTCATTTCAGAAGAACAGCTTTGGTAAGCAACAATTTTGAGCTTCGCTGTGATTTCAGAGGGTGTGAACTAAAAAAAAAAAAACAAAAACCCTCAAAGGAATCCATTGAGCCCGACTGAGAACGGAGGGCACGCGGCTGCGGGCTTACGCTGCAAACCAGGAGAAGGACACGCCGCCCGTGTGCCACGGGGACGGGCAGCACACGCCGAAGGGGGAGCGCCTGCACAGCAAAAGCCAGGTGGGCTCCACAGCGTGTCGAAGCGATGGCTAGGATTTCAGTGGGGCCGTAAGGATGTCCTCCTCCCACTCACCTGCTGCGTGACTCATCCTGGTGAGCTCATCCACTAAAACCAGGAGGGAGCTACCGGGCTGACTGGGCTGAAAGGCAGGGCCACAGCTGCACGGGGAGATGCTGACCTAAAAAGGGGATGCGGTTGCACGGGGGTTCAGTTGTGCAGCTCAGAGCGGGCTGGGAGGGAGCCTGTGTTTGGGGTGGCAAGGTGAAGTGGAACCTTCCCCCAGGTGTTTCCAGCCTTCCCTTTTCAGGGACCGCAAGCTCAGCGAGGGAAAGGCAGCCGGCGTGGCTGTGAAGCACTGGTAATCACATCTCATTATCCTGAAGTGCTCTGAGGGTGCCAGAAGAGCGCCAGAGCAGGATCTCATGGGCTTTTAGCATCTCTGCAACAGCGTGAAGTGTGTGCACCGCGTATCGTTGCCTGTGCTTACCTTCCAGCTCTCTTGGGGACATCCCCGGAATTGCCACCTTGTTTTCTGGGGCTGTGAAAAGCATCTGTACAATGATCGCTGATACCAAAAGAATGAGAGTCTGCCATGGAAAGCCCTGGCACTTCAGTTTGTTTTCAAAGGCAGACCATTATCTTTCCAGTTCCACCTTGAAAGCACACAGTTCTGAGGCCCAGGGGAGTAGCACTAGCCTGCCCACTGCAGTTCTGCTTTCTGCTTGCTCTCTGCATACACCACTTTTCCTTCTCAGCCTTCTCTGAGCAGCTTAGGAGTTGAAGAGGAGCTTTGGAAAGGGTAGCGGAGGCTGCAGCCTGGGCTGCTACTGCCCTCTCCTGGGTCCGAGACAGCCAGGAAGCCAGGAGATGATGTTTTAAAAGATTCCTTCAAGCCTGGGGGCAGGTCACCCGAGTGACCATCCTGGGGGCAGGTCACCATCCTCTTGCAGCCTGTCGGGGGAAATCACTGGGGCGGCAGGCAAGGACCAGCCCTTGGAGGCCGCGGGCCCAGGGATGCTGCCCGGGCTGTTACCAGGGTTGGTCTGGCTGCGCCGTTTGAAGACCTTTTTTCACCAGATCCCTTCGTGACTCCTAGCAAAGTTCATGGCAGGAATATGAACGATCGATCAGCTTGGCTAACACTTGCAAGGGTAACAGCCATGCTAGCCCAAAATTGGGGAGCTTGTGGTTGCTACCTGCTGTCTCCAGGATGATTTTAGTTATATTAAACTAAGAAGCCTTCAGAATAAGGTGCCATGGCTGATTACTCGTGTGCCAGACAAGGCCCCAGCTCCCTCCTCTGGTCCCTTGCCCTGACTTCATTTCCATCTGAAACAAAACCTCCCACTTGCACTTTTTCATAGAATCACAGAATATTTTATGTTGGAAAAGACCTTTAAGATCCTCAAGTCCAACCAATTTGATCTGTCTTGTCCATGCTGTGGGTCTCCCCCACCCAGGACCCCATCCTGGCCAGAGGGCTGTGTACCCAGCAGGCTTCTGGGTACATAGCTCCCCACCTGAGCCTCTGGGAAGCTTCTTGCCGATGCCTCGCCCAAAAGGAGCTGCAGAATGACGGAGCCTCCCCCCGTGGCACCGAGAGCATTTAATGCAGCAATTGGCTAATGGTTTCAAAAGCCACTTAGTGGCTTATTACGGCATTATTGCCTTGTGAGCGGCTGGGAACGCGGCGCTGGAGGACTCAGACATGCTGGGGTATTTGTGCAGCCCCTGCTTTCTGCTCAGTGGGAGAAGGTGGCTCCAGTGGTCTCCCTCCACCTACAGCTGCACAGGAGCGGGAGACTTGGAGTCACTGTTCCAGCGCCACATCTCCCATGAAAGCCTGCGTGCCTGTAGCCTAGAGCAGAATAAAGCCCCAGGACAAAGGCTGGAGTGGAAGGCCTCCCTGCTACAGGAGTGCTCCAGCCGGCAGGGGTAAACACAATCACACTTTGAATACCCAAAATCTTTCCAGCTGTGCTGCCACGTTGTGCTACAGGGTCATACAACACCACGGTGGCCAGGAGCAGAAGATGGGTGCCCACGAGGCGGTGCCAGACCAACGGGAAGGGAACTGTGTGCCCTGCGCACCCCTGGGAGATAGACAGCACGGTGCCCGCTGGTCCTCACCTTGTCATTACTTGCCAGCCCGAACTCTCACTTTGTTTTTTGCTGCCGCTCACCCCTATTGAAGCTGGCTTCACACATGCAGCCACTCACATCACTCCAGGTATTTAAAAGCCAAACTAACCACTTATTGATCAAAATCAGGTGTTTGAAGAGCTAGGGAAGAGAGGAGTTGCTGCAATGGGACCCACCGCCCTGGCCAGGGCAGCCAGCAGCCACACATGCAAGCCGCAAAGCCCAGGCGCGAGGTCACCATGAGGGGCAAGGGGACGTTGGCCAGGCAGGAGCTGCGTCCCGCTGCCCGTGCGGAGCTGCCTCTGACCATGTAGCACCTCTGGTCCCGGCTGCCATCCTGCCAGCTGCCCGAAGAACCAGCTGCGTGGACAGTAATTCTTCCCACAAGTGCTCTTCCGGTCAGGTATGGAAAACTCCATCACGGGCTATTAAATATGAAGTCCCTGAGCCACAAATCCTGCCCCAGACGGAAGTGCTGGACTATTTATACACTCCTGTGTAAGAGCTGCTGCGGACCTTTGGCTCTCTATTGCTTTTTGAACGTTTTCCAGTCCAGCTATATCCTTCTGAGATGGGGAGAGCAGAAGTGCACTCAGTGAATTATGGATATGGGGAAGGCTGTAATGATGTTCTCCCTTTTACGGGCTCCTCTTCTCCAAATGATTTTTAAGATGCACCTCTCATTTGAACAGCTTTTCGACTGTCTGGTGAAAGTGAGCTCTTGTTCCAGGGAGGGAACGGCCTGGTGCGCATTACAGGACTGTAAAGAGTAGAAAATAGGAAACACACACTTCTCCTCATTTGATACCAGCTGCCATTTTATTCCCTGCTCACACAGTAGCACAGATTGTTGTTCACCCTGAATCTCCGATGGTCTTGTTACCACACGACCTGAGCAGGAGGTGGAAGCTGTGATCCGGAGGTTTGGAGAGGTGGACACCAGCACCAGGGTTTTTCCCAGCCTGGATGGCTGAATCCTCCCCAGAATCCTGCTTCATCCTTCCCATCCTCTCTGCTTGCTCCTCTTCATGCTCCTCAGCAGCCAGGAGGAAGGTAGGAGGCAGATGATGCTGTGGTGTCCGAGCATCATCTGTCTGAGGGGATGGGGGCAGCTGGTGGCTGCAGTGGTGGTGGCAGCCCTGGCCACTCCTGGTCCTGGAGGGAAGCGGTGGTGGCTGTGGCAGTGCTCCATGGCCTGACTCCCCATCCCACTGCATGTCAGAGCATGGCTGAGGAGGACTTGTCCCCATGCCCTGGAGCAGCAGTTGATGGGGCTTGAGGTGCACAGGGACCAGGGAAGCTTTTCCACCCCATCTTCCCCACTCCCAGCAAATGCTAGTCCAGCCTCCAGGCTGCCTGGGAGCGCTTGTCCCCCTCCCTGGGGGCTGCAGGCAGGAGCAGGTGGCAGCTGTGGCTTGTCCCTCATCCTCTGGGAGGTGAGTAGGACCACGCGCCCAAGGCAGCTTCATCCTTTCTGCAAAAGCCTCGTGTGTGCAGCAGAGAGAGGCGCGCTGTGCAGCCAGATCAAACGAGGACCCAGTTCTTGATGCCCTGAGTACTTAAAAGCCAGTGAGGTATCAAACCCTCTGGGGTCTGAACTCTTTTGTCCCACACTGACAGCCTGGAAGAGGAAAAATCCCACCTCTCTTATCCTCACCCTTCAGCAAAAGCAGCGCAGGGGACACCCTTGGGGCCTCCCAGCCCTGCCCGCAGGATGCCGGGCCAGTTGGGTTGCAGCAGAACAAGCTGCTCGATGAAGGCTTTGAAAAGCTTTGCCTTATCTCCTCATCCTCACCGTCCATAACTGGCCCCACACACTCGCCGTGTCACCAGGCTGAGGTCCCGCTGCGCCGGGCCATCTGCCTGCCGGCAGCGCTGCCGGTGGCCCCGCTTCCCCCCTGCTCCATCCTGAGCACCAGGACTCAGTCTGCTGAAATCCCATCGAGGTGGGATTACTGGGCACTGTCCTCCGGAGCTGAACTTCCCAGCAAGGTTTCTCACATCCCCTCTTGTTTAACTCGAGTTTTGCAGTCTTAGGCAGCAGACAAAGCTTTGTAGGAAATAAGAGCGTGATAGGGTTGGGAGGGCAGCACGAGCTACGGGTGCATGCCCAGGTTGGGCTTTCACCCTACAGAGCACCCCGTGTGGGTACAGGGTACGGGCAGCGCTGCTGCCTGCCGGTGCCCAGCCATCCTGCCCCAGCCCCAGCCAAGTGAGGAAGACTCACCTTGCAGCTCCTTCCCACGTGGATGTCTCCCTGCTGTTGGATGGCCATGGGCTGCCCACACAGGAGAACATCAGTTAGAGACCTGCTTGGCAAAACACCAAGGCCTGGTGCCGTGGAGCTCCCTTGGGAGCACCAGGAGATGCCTTCAGGCGCCGAGCAGCTCATTAAACTGGAAGTCTTCATGCCGGGTGAATTGTTTTTGCCAGATGTTTGGGATGCTGCTTCGCCCTGCCTGGCCTAGGAGACAGCCACACTTCTGTGCTCAGCCTACTACTTCAGGCAAGACGGCAGAAGAGCAGCTCAGGGACCTATTAGCCAGGCACGGGCTGAAATGAGGTGCAGTACATAAGAGCATCATGTACGGACCTTACGTCTCTCCGCTGCCACGTGCAGGGACGGAGTTTGGCTGGGCTGACAGCAGCCTGCAAGAGAAAAGCCGTCAGTGTCTCCAGCAGCATCGCCCCACAGCCCCACACAGGAATGGAGCCCATGGCAGGGAGGTTGGAACTGGATGATCGTTAAGGTCCCGTCCAACCCAAATCATTCTGTGACTCTGTGACACCCCAGCTCAGACTGCTTTGACCAAGTGAAACAGAAGCCAAGGTGACTGTGCCATTCTAGGGGGTTTGAGCTTTAATCCAGCCTGTCAGGGGAAACAGAGACGCTCCACCTGAGTGGAGTCCTCATGGAGCAGTCCTTGCCCTCCACCCACCTCCTGCGGCCTTTTACGGCTCCTGCTGCTCCATGGGGATTTTTTTCCAGTCTAGAAACAGGGCCAGTAAGCACTGGGGGAATCCCTGCCAGGAGCACCTCTCCAGGTGCCAACGCTGACAGGATCCCACCAGCAAACCTACCCCATGCCCGAGCTTTAGCCCTCCTTGGTGGCGGGAGGCTTGGGTTTCCAGGGGAGAGCGAGGGGATGGAGGCACAGGGACCCACTAGCCAAGAAACACTCAGGAAAAGGCAATATTAAATCACACCTTGCTGACAAGAAGCCATCCCCGTTTCAAATGGATCCTCTCTCTGGATCCAGCTTTGTGAGACACAGCAGCATCCATACCAGGGATGGGCAGCCCCGCATCCTTGACCTGGATGCCCACCTCCTACTTGGACACACAGCCCCCCCACCATGGGCTGTACCCCAGACCACTTCTGCCCGCATAACCAGCGCCCCAGGCAGCGGTCCACAGTGCAGGGAAAGCGAGGGCCCAGGCAGGCAGGGACGGAAAGCAAGATCCTTTATTGTACACAGTACAGAATGTAATGCAGCTTTGCAGGAGATACATAGCCCTGCTCGAGTAAAGATTATTTCGAATCAGTCCTCAGATTAACCCCTTCTGCGCTGTAGACCCACCACACCATGCAAATGCTTAAAACCCTTGTCCCCAAGGCGGGGCACCCACAACCAAACGCTCCCCCCAGGTACAGGCCCCTGCAGCTGCCATGGGGAGAGCGACCGAGTCTACCCAGAGTTAATCTTCATACTTCCCCAAAAAAAAAAAAAAAAAGAATGAATCAGTCAAAAAAAAAAAATCCAACCAAAGCTAACTAAGGAAGAGAAAAAATTTCCTATACAGCATTTACAACAAAAACATGTAGCCGGTGGGGGTGGGGGTAGGCAGGCATGGATATATGAGTGGTGGAGGAGTGTTAGGAGGTGCAGTGGGGAGGGGGGAAGCTGGAGGGAAGCAGGGTACCCAGGAAGCAGGGTGGGAGACCCCACCGTCCCTGCCTACCACAGCCTTACAGCCCAGCTCCGAGGCCATGCCAAGCAGGGGTGGAGGGGCACAGCTGAGCCGGCACCAGGGTTAGCCCTGCCTCCCCAGGGAAAGGGGACTCAAGCGGTGAAATGGAGTGGACCAGATACTTCAGCGGCTGTCCCAGAGAGCCGTGGGCATCGAGGGCTCCCCCGCTGCAAACGTGGCGCCGGGAAAGCCGGGAGAGCGTCCCCAGGGGTTCCGGGAACAGCAGCCAGGCTGACAAAAATAGCTTTGCCTTAAAATACAAAAAATCTACAAAAATCAGTTTAGAAACCTTTTTTTTTCCCCCTAAAACATCAACAAAAAAAAAAAAGAAAAAAGAGGGAGATAGTGTCAGGGTCTCCTCCCCTGAAATTCAACCCACAGCCCGCAGCCGGAGCTGGGGAGGAGTGAGAAGGGCACGGAGAGGACCCAAGGGGGGCTGGAAAACCATTGTATCAGGTTATATCACGAGGGTGGGGTGGAGAGGGTTGGTTCGGGAAGAAGGCAGAAGGCTCCTCAGGGTTGGGGTAGGATGCTGCACACATCAGCCCCGGGGTGCTGGCCCAGGCGGCCCCCCCCCCCCACATCCCTCCTCTGTGCAAATCAAAGCCCTTTCCACCACACAAGGCAGCTACGCGGATCGTGCTCGATGCAAAAGCAGATTGTCATGACAATTCGCCGGCTCAGCCCAGTCCCGGGGCGCTGCCGGAGCCGTCAGCCCTCGCGGTGCTGGCGAGAAACGGGGCCTGGGTCAGAGACTGTGTCTTTAGCTCCCATCGCCCCAAAACATCGGGAGGTGCCAGCCACGGGCAGTCCTACGCACTAGCCCTTGGACAGCAAGGGTGGGAATTCGGCAGCGACACACACGGGGCATTTTAGATTCCTCCAATTTGCGTGTGTACACACATGCGGCTCGTTGGTTTGGGGTTTTCTTTCCTTATCAACAGCAAAAAATATTCTTTAGAAAACCCTATTTGCCCAAAGTGGATGCGCTAGTGCCTCGTGGCTGTGCCGGCTGGCCGAGTCAGTAAGCAAAGCCCTCCGCGTAGGGAAGGCTGCCGCAGGGATCCATCTCCAGGAGGTACGCCGGGCTGTCCTCGAAGTGCGTCAGCGGCACCGTCTCCTCCTCCGGCACCGGGCAGTCGGGCTCCGTCTTCAGGAAGGGGCGCTGGTTGTCAGGGTAGGCCATGGAGAAGAGGGCATCGGGGTCGCAGACGAACTTATAGACGTACCGCTCGCCGGCCACCTGCGAGGAGGAGGAGGGCATGAGGATAACCCAGGGATAACCACGACCGACATCGGACCTGGCCCCGTTCCCGCGGTGCCCCAAGATGCTGGGATGGCAGTGAAGGACGGTCACACCCTCCAGCCCCCAGTCCCGTGGCGGGATCCCTCACCTTCTGCATGATGCCCTTCTCGTAGTAGTAGCGCAGCGAGCGGCTGAGCTTGTCGTAGTTCATGGCTGGCCGGTTCTTCTGGATGCCCCAGCGTCGCGCTACCTGTGGGGAGAGAGGTGGCAGCCGTGAGGGCTCCAGCCAGGGCTTAGACATGGGTCTTCAAAGGAAAAATCACAACAAATGTGGCACAGGGGCTTGTTTCTGGGGGCCGGAACAGCCAAGGGGCCAAAGCATCACCGTGGTCCCAGAGGGGTTCCCCGCCTGCTGCGGTAAACGCTCCGGCTCCGAGCTGCCACAACACCGCCACCACCAAACCGGGGGCCGAATCAAAAGACATTTGATTAGGGGAGCCTGCCAAAAAAGCCGCTTCGAAAAACCACAATTTCCATGCACGGCGTAAGAGATATTATGGGTAATTACCCACAATGCGCAGCTCGGCGCTCCAGCTGCTTTCGATTACTGCCCCAACAGCTTCCTCCTCTGTGTCACCCTCCCGCCGAGCCGCAAGGCTCTGGCACAGCACCGTGCCGGTGCGGAGCCACCACCGGGCACTGAGGGGCAAAGCCGTGGGGCGGACTGGGAGGGAGGGAGCGAGCTGTGGCTGAGCAACGGGTCTTGGCAAGGGCTGGCACAGAGGCAACGCCAGGGCGGCTGGTTACGGCCGCTGGCGCCGGGAGCAGAGTGCATGCTGTGCCGAGAGGCAGCGGAGATTTAAAAGGAAGTTCCTATGGCTGCTGAGCGCAGACGGGCGGCTGGCTTTTCCCCTCTCACCCTCAAAAAGCTGCCCAGAGAGCAAAGACACGTGTCTCGCTTCAAGTACAAGGGTGAACTGCTGTGTTGTGTGAGAAGGATCCGGCCCCCTCCCCTCTGGCTCATTCCCGGGTTGCAGCCCCAGCTCCAGCACGCTGGGTGCTGGGGCAGGACCCCCCCCCCCATACCTCCTCTGGCTCGATCAGCTTGAACTCCATGCCCCGGCCGGTCCAGGCGATGAAGTGGGCATTGGCGGGGTCGTCCAGGAGAGTGACCAGGAACTGCCAGAGCTGCAGGGACCCGCGGCGCTGGTAGGGAGGGCCCTCTCGGTACAGGGTGGGCTCCTGCTTCACTTTACCTGCCCGTGTGAGACACAGCGGGTTAAACGCCCTGGCTCTGCCCCTCTCCCAGGCTGTGGCCCCCCTGGCAGGGGACACATACGGCGACAATGGGCTCCCCCCTGTGCCAGGACCCCCCACGTGCAGGATCAGGCCCCAGGGCAGCGCTGCAGGCAGGCGAGGCTTGGGGTGGGTGGCGATGCCCAGCAGCCGTGTGGGACAACGCTTGGCAGCTCTCGGGCGCCGTGCCAGCATGGCTTGGCCTTAAGAGCCAGCCACTGCAGAGCCTGGCCCCAAGCCTCCCTCCATGAGCCCCAGTCCACCTCCCCCCCCTCCACTGGGGCTGGATTCTTACCCTCCAGCCTCTCTGGTACCACGCACGTGTCATCAAAATACAATCGCGTGTCCTTTTCATATGAAAATCCTAGGGGGAAAAGACCCTTGGTGAGCACAGGGCCTCCCCGCAACCCCAGCCAGACCCCCAAAAAAAATCCCTGGTATGGCACAATCCAGCACCGAGATCCCCAGCACCAGGAGCAGCCCCATCCCATTATTTCAGTGGCATCACAACAGCTGAGGGCCAAACAGCTCTGTTTCCCCCCCTCACCCCGGGGAGCTGCGGGAACCAAAACCCTCTTAGCAGCTATATCGGGCGCATTATCCCGGATTAGGCGCTGCGGCACTGCTGTGCCCTCGCGGGGGCCCGCGGCTGCACAGCACAAGCCCCCGGTTTAGCGGCGGTGCCGGTGCTGCTTGCATGCGGGCACTCGCAGGCACCACGGGGGTCTTGGCCTCTCTGCCAGCCTGGGGGGGGGTCTACCTGCCCAAGGAAGGGATGCGATGGGGCACACCAGGGATGCCCCTGTGTGGGAGGAGGCCAGGCGTGCACTCACCGTCATGGCTGCTGGGAAAGACACCCCCCCGCAGGTACGAGGACTGGCAGTTAGGCACTTCTGCGAGGGAGATGAAGGTGGTGTCAAGGATGCGCGTCCCGTGGATCCCATTCCCCACCCCCTCAGCACATCCTGCAGCCAAGCCCAGGCATCTCCCACATCCCCCAGGCCACTGCACCCACCCCCAGGCCCCACACTCAGCTCCAGGAGAAAAGCAGCAGGATTTATGGGGAAGGGGGAGCACTGGGAGCAAGGTCTGAGCCAGAGCGGGTTTTCACCATGCTACTCAGGCCCCACGGAAAGGGAGGCATCGCTGCGCCCCCCCGCCATCTGCTCAGCCGTGCCACCCTCCATCCCGAGGTCGGGGTATTTTTAGGTCCTAAGGCGATTAGAGGATTTTTCCATGATGCTGGTGGGGTCCAGCAGCCAGAAATCACAGCTGGCTCCAGGCCAGGGCTGCGGGGAGGACCCACTGGGTGCTGCGGGGCACCCCAACCCAGGGCTATGGCACAAACAATGCTGCATGACATCTGGAAAATGCCTGCTCTGGAGACGGGGGGGAAGAAGGAATAAAAAAGGGAAGAAAAGAGCTCATCTCCCAGGGGAAGCAGCAGCCCAGCACTGCGGGAGCTCCAGGATGGTAGCAGAAATGGCTCCACTGCCCCGGGTGTCCCTGGTGTAACACGCACCGCCCCCACACCACCCAGCTGCCCCCCACTCACACCCACCTGAGTCGATGCAGTAGTCCCGGGGCTCCTGCTTGATGCCCATGGGGGGCTGGAAGCCATGGCCAGGGGGGGCAGGCAGGCTGGGGCCACCGTGCTCGTAGAGCGGGTCATGGTACTCCTGCTTGAATCCCTGAGGGGGGCGGGGGGCAGTGGGGCCCAGGGGCTCCGACAGCTGACGGTGGTAGACAGGACGGCCGTCCCCCGAGACCCCGGGCTGCGGCGGGAACGGGTGGCAGGGCTCAGACAGCTGTCTCTGAAACCTGGGGGCAGAGGGACGCGGCATTACCGAGGGGCTGAGGGGTCAAGCCCTGCCCACACCCCACCAGTTTCCACCCCAGACTGGGACCCCCATGTCCTCGGCCTGGGGTGGTTTGGGTGGTGCTATGTCCAAACCGCAGCGGGCCAGGACCCTTTCCCAGGAGCACGGCCACCCTGAGGGTTCATCCCGGGGGCATCCAGTGGGGAGCCCCAATCCCCCCCAGGCACTGGGGATGCCCTGCCAGGGGAGCGGCTGTTGCAGAGAGGCACTGCGCAATGACAGGGATGGCTGGGTCGGGGTGGGGGAGGGAAACAGAAAACCCCCACCCTACAATGGTAAAAAAGTATGAACCAGTAAAATCTGCCCCCGGGGTGGGGGGGCAGAGCTGCAGGGAGCAGGGGATGCTGAGTGTGGGGGGGGTCAGTGCTTACGCAGAGCCAAATCCACTTTGACAGCCCCCCAGCCCAGCCATCTGCTAATCCACCTGCACAGCTGGGATTAAACCTTGGACCCGGCGGCAGGGAGCATTGTTTTCAGCTCCAAGGTGCCACCACCACTGGCTCAAGCCCCAGCAGCACATCTCCTGGCTGTGGTGGGTACGGGACCATCTCGAAGGGGTGCTGCCACATCCCCTCGCCCCCCGGTACCTTGAAAGGCGATCTATATGCCCGGCTCCTCTCGGCCAGCCGTGCGCCATTTGGCTTTGTAACCGGAGCCCTCCCAGCTGCCGGGCTGGGATTACTCCGTTTCCGAGCCATGTCCCTCTGCCCTTCCTGAGTGAAACCCAAGCCCCGCGCTGGCACGGCACTTCCCGAGGGGTCACAGCCAGCCCCTCGCATAGCTCGAAGGTCACCCGGAGCTGAGCCCCACTTTGCCAGGGAGGGATGCTTGCCTGCTGCAGGTACATCCCGAGGGTGTCTGTGACCCACTGCATGGCCTTTGCCGGGCTGCCGTGTCCAGGCCCGAAGGGGACACGCCACAGTGGGTGACACAGTGGCTGTCACCGCAGCAAAGGGCATCCAGGAAGCCACAAGCAAAGCCAGAGGCTGGCTGTGACCAGGACCATGCTGCTTACTGATAAACTCGGGGTGAGGGAGGGGACCAGTGAAGCCTCCAGGGACACAGAGGCGATGGGGGACAAAGCCACAGCTTGAAGAGGAAGTAGGGAGAAGGATCTCTCCCTCCACACCCCCAAAATCACAGGGATACTGTGCGATGCGTGGGGGAGCTGAGGACTGACGCTCAGGTGCTCAGAGGCAGGATGGGGATGCCCCCAGCTCCCCATCCCAGCAGGGCTCAGTGTGGATGGCAGAAAGCTGCAGCGGGTAGGAGGGAGGAGAGCAAGAGCCATAGCCTGTCGCCACAGGGATGGATGCGGGCGGCAGCCTCTGCCTTTTGCCTTTCCCAAGCAGAGGTGAGGGGTCTGCCTGGTGTCCCTGGGGCTGGGAGGAGCAGGTCCCGATTCTCAGGGAGCTGTCTCGCAGGGAGAAAGAGCTGCAAGATCCCAGTGGGAAGCAGCGTTTTGCCGCACTGGCTTCCATAGGCTCCAGTGAGCCATGTCCGGCCCATGATCACCGCAAGGCAATGGACATCCCCCAAACCCACAGGCCACCGATCCATCCCACGAGGGCCAAAAAACCCCGTGAGCACCTGCAAGACACCAGTGCCTGCTTGGGTGGGGGGAAGCCTTACCTGTGCTCTGCGGGATATTGGTTTTCAGACATCATCTTTGGCATGTGCATGGGCGGGTGAGGCGGCCGCGGCACGGCGAAGGTCTGCTGCCTCTGCTCCTGCAGTGGGTGCGGGGCCGGGGCTGCCCCATGGGGGGCTGACCCACGGGGGGCTGCCTGCACAGCTGGGGCCGCCGGCGGCAGAGCTGAACCCGGGTGCGCAGGGGACAGCGGTGTGGCGGGCGGCGTTAATGGCTTGAACCCGGCGGGGGGCTTCCTGTCGTAGGCACTGTGGAAGGGAGAGGAGCCCGGGGCTGACAGGGATGCCAACTGGGGGGGAGACACACAACTCCACAGGGCAGAGGAGAGCAAGCATGACAAGTCCCATGCCATGACCCGAGGGGCTGCAGGCAGCCACCACCCCTCCACTACCTACCAGCAGTTGTAGAGGCACTTGTCCCCGTAGCCGGCACAGAGAGCCTGCTCGTGGCTGCAGGACGACAGCTCCGAGGAAGGGCTGTGCAGCTCCCGCTTGATCTTCGCCGGAGGTGGGGCGTGCAGGACCACTGCAACGGGAATGAGGAGCGTACAGGCTCACCCGCGCGGTAGAGGGCAATGGGGGACGTCACCCCTAGGGAGCAGCCCCTTGGCTGGGGTATCGCGTGCGGAATTAACTCCTGGGAGCATCAGGAACTGCACCACGGCAGGACGGTGCCCCAGCAGACCCTGACATGCCAATGCACCAAGCTGGGGTGGCAGGGCCGACTTCTGCAGGGAAAGACAGAGCTCCCAGCGTTGGCTATAGCTCCTCCGGCCCAGGGATCCAAGAGGGAAGCAGCATAGGGCGAGGGGGGCAGAGCAAGGGCTGCGGGAGGGGAACACGCAGCTCAACAGCAGCGACAGATGAAACATGGGCCAGGCCAAAAGCTCCTCAGCAAGGGGAGGTCAGCCCAGGTGTCACAGGCAGTGGCTGCCTCCCTAAGCCATGGGACAAGAAACAAGGGGGTGTCACAGTCACCAGCCTGGAGCTCCCAGAGTTTGAGCAGGATGCAGCAACCCGCTCACCCTCGCCAGGGCATACTTGGCTCCCGGTTAGCTGGTCAGAGAGTCAACAAGTGGCTAAATGAAATCCACTTTCCACCAGCCAAGGTGATCCAAGGGGATCCACTCCCAGGATCCCACAATTGTACAAGTTCAAGTGGCAAAGGTCCCACTAAACCCAAATCCTTCCCAGGCCCCCAAGCTCACTTTCTATATATAATTTTAAACAGAGTACTATACGCTTAAGCTCATTAATTTCTAAAAGCAGGCGCTCTAGGAAAGGGAAAGCGCCTCCGAGATCTTTACCTAAATAGTGCCTGCAGAGGAGAGCCAAGACTAATCGGAAGTGGAGTATTAGCTTCACGCAAAGTCTAAACACAGCCCAGCTACAGCAGAGAGGAGCAAATAGCTCCAGGACAACTGTTCACAGCTTGCCAGGTAATTAGCTGCTCCCCTAATTTGTCAAAACCTTTAAAGAGCTGCTGACTCCCCCCTCTACCCCCTCCAGCAAGGGCCCAGCACAGCTGGTACCAAGGGCATAAACCCCCCCCTCCCCGAGGAGATTCTGAAACATGAAGCCCAGCGCTGAGCCAGCACAGCCCCCTGTATGCCTTCCACTGGCTCCCAAGCCGGATTTATCCCCCTCCTCCTTCCCTCCCCCCACCCCACCATGAGGTTTTGCCTCTCTCAGCATTTCTAGCCTTAACGGGGGGCCGGCACGGCGGCGGCAAAGCCCGGGCGCCCTGCGGGAAAGCGAAGGGGAACTGGCTTTGGAAGGGCTCCAGCTGCCTATCGCGGGCATGTTTCTCCCTAACAGGCTCCGTGTTGTTGGAGCGGGTTGTTTTTCCGCCAGCCGTACAATGGGGTCTGGTTATTCATTGAGAAAAAAAAAAAAAAGTCTCTGAGCGAGCACCACCCTCCATTCACAAACAATTTGGAGCACTCCATTCATGTGGCCGGGAAGAGAAAAAAAAAAAAAAAAAAAGAAGAGAGAAGAAAAATTTCCCCAGAGCTTAACGCTGCCATTCAAGAAAAGGGAAACGAGCCTTAAGATCCTAACAGAGACCAGCTGGCCAAGCCCGGACTTTGTGCAACGTTTGGATTCCTTACACAAACACGCCGGGGCCAGCCAGCGCTGCTCGGCAAGACACACTTTTGTCCCCAACCGAGCTCACAGCCGGCGGTGGGAGCCAAGGGGGGACACTGAGGCCGGTGGTGCGGCTCTCGGGGGAGAGGGGGGGAAAAGAGCTGGTTTTGGGACCCCAGCAGCAAGTGGTCAAGGCGGCGGGAGGGTTCCAGGGAAGGAGATGCCCTGCCCCAGCACCCAATGGCTCAAAGACGGCTCAAAGGCTTTAACCTTTCCGGTCCTGCTCTCGTCACTATAATTAAAAGCTAAAAAAATATATAAAAATAGGCAGAGGGAGTAGCTTAACTACAGCGGGGTTGGAGAACACGCCTCAGCACACCCGCTCCCGGGACCGAGCCACGGGAGCGGCGAGAGCAGCCGTGGATGCCTGTTGGCCCCTCTCTGGGTTGGGGACGGAAGGGCCCCAAGGAGGCTGGGCATGGGGACCGGCCACCCGTGCCACTGCTGTGCCTGGCCAGCAAGGCAGCACAACCGGGAGGGGAAGATATGTTTGGGGTACCTCCAGCTTGGCTAGGGGTGTGCACACCCCCAGCCAAGCTGGAGGTACCCCAAACATCAAGCTGTAGGCAAGAGGCCTCCCGTGGGAAAGGTGACACCCTAAAACCATTCAGGGCCTTGAACCACCAGCAAGTCCCTTGGTGGGGGACCGGGCAGGTTGTTCCCAACCATCGGTGTGACGGGACCTCTAACAGGCCAAGCCTGGAGGATGCTGGCTCTGTCGGTGGCACCCACTGCCCAAGCCACAGGCAAGGGGACCAAACCACAGTTGCCAGCCTGGCCACCGACTGGGGACCTTGGCATCCGCTCAAGCCGTCACCTGGGAGCCAAGCTCCCCGCCGCCCCTCCATTCCCCGGCATTACAGGACGCACCCAAGGTCACGCCAGGAGAGGAGCCAGAAATAGAAGCCAGGCTCCTGCTCTCCTTTGTTTAAACAACCCTTCCTCAGAAACAAACCTCCCGCTTTCGTTTCGGTGCGTAAGAAACTCCACTCTGTGCCTGCCCTGTGGCTTTAGCCTCGTGCCACCCACCCAAGGGGGCACAAGTCCCCTGGAAGCAAACCCCTGCAAATGGCAAAGGCTCTCTGAGTGCTCAGTCTCCCCAGCACAACCCCATCCCTCCCCAGTTGTTTAAAAACCCAACAGGTATAATACTGTACATACACCCTTCTCCCTAGGACTGCGTCGCCAGCAAGCCCACACCTGCACCCAGCCGGGGATGCGGCAGGAGGGCCAGGGCGGTGATCTCCAGTCACCCATGGCCTCCTCACCTTCCCAGGAGGACCTGCCGCTTCTCCAGGGAGTTTAAAAGCACCAAATCCAACCTCTCACTGCTCAGTCCAGGGTGCAGAGAACAACACATCCCTTATTCGGGGGTGCCCTGCCTTCCCCATCCCCATGCAGCGACCTGCCATCCTCCAGCCGGTGCTGGCACTTTGCTGTGAAACCCCAACTTTAAGCCTGTGTCTGCCAGGGTTCTCAGCTACAGAACCGGGAACAGCGAGCGGGCAGCCGAGCTGCCAGCAGCTGCCACGCGATGAGGGGTTTTTAGCGAGGCAAGAATGATGCTGCGGTTCAGAGGATCTCCAAGACGTGACACAGTCCACGTGGCGGCGTTCTCCACAGCAAAGGTGTCAAAACTGAACCTGGTTTGTCCCTCTTTGCTGCTGTGCCTGGGAGTGCCAGGGCCACAGGGCAGGAGCTGGTTTGCCTGGGGTAAAAGAGGCCAGCTGCTTCCTCAGGGAAAAGGCATGGAGCCACACAAACCATGGGAACAGAGTCCAACGCATGTCCACAAACACCCATATGGTTTAGGGAAGGACTTACCTTCCCCTGGGAGCTAACGGGTACTGAACCCCAACGTGACCCCCAGCCTGGGAAAGAAGCATGTTCCTGCTGGCAAAAGCCAAGTGCAGGGGGCAGGCTGCATCAGATTCATCCCTCTCTTTCTTCCTAGCTACACATGGTTCAAAACCAAAGTGAAATGAGAAGATGGGGCCAGGAAGCTGTAAGCTAGAGACTCTTTCCTCTTTAAACACTCCCCAGTGCTGGTATGGAAGAGCCGGGCTCCCCCACCCTGGTCTGAGCCCCCCCAGCCAGCACAGCCCCTTAGGCAGCAGCGAGGGAAACCTTTGCTTTCTCTCCCCAGGAAAGTTAAGGAAGGTTATTAAAGCAGGGAGTCACACAGGGAGATCTCCTTTCAAGCGACAACATCGTCTCAACGCGAGGCCGAGCAGGTCAGAAGAACATTTAAAAAAAAAAAAAAAAAGGTATTTAGTCGAGACTCTTTTTTCCTTCTTTTCTTTCCCTGCATTGCCCAGAAAAGTTTGTCTCTTCTCCTGGAGCTCTTCAGGTTACAAGGAAAGAAGAGACTGCCAAAAGGCACTGGAAACAGCTTCAGCTCTAAGAGCCACCCTCCCACGCACGCTGCAGTTTCTACCGCTCCAAGCAAGAGCTGCCGAGCTGCACTGGGATGTCAACAGCCAGTTGCGTTTCTGACTCCGGGCTCGCCTTTTATCTCAGGGGAGATGAGGCAAAAAAGCGCATCTGAAACTTGGGCTGTCTGGAACAGCTTAATGGCAAGCTTCCCACTCAGAAGTAATCAAAGAGCAATAATTAACATGCGTTTACTGTAGGAGAAGATACCCTGCTGCATGCTGTGACAAAGCTGGAATGAAAAATCTGTTCGACTGCAGGCTAAATTTGATTTCCTTTAAGTTCTGTAGCTGTCTGGCTCAGCAGCAAAACGCAGCCACCAACACCAAGCTATTACTTCTGTTTGCCAGGTAACGACTCAAAACATCCTCATCCCCCCCCTTCCCCTCCCAGGCCAGGGGGGGACCAGCACCCGAGAGTCGCGCAAGCGCCACACGCCATTAACCAGCCCCTGCCCTCGCCGCTAACCCGTTCCGGCAACGAACCGCGGCTCGGCACCAACCCTGGCTCTTATGCAATTCAAGAGGGACTGCATTTTCACTGGCCTCCTTTTAAACGCGCTTGCTTGCCAGTGATTAATGCTGCTGAAAGCGGCTCAAGTTTCACCGCTCAGGTCCGCTCTTGCCAACAGCGCTGGGCCAGGGCTGGAAAAAGCTCCAGAAACTGCAGAGATTGTGGCTAACCAAGGAGCCCAGCACGGGCTCGCACATCCACTTGAAAAGGAAAAGGAGCGTTTATAAGCAAAGCAACGTTACTACGAACAAGCAGCGAGCCTCGGAGGAGCCCAGAGATCAGTCAGAGCTATTCCCAGGCATTCGCCTATCGTTTTCCCCGCTTACAAAAGACAGGACATTGCAAGTTTCATCCTGATGAGCCCAAACCGCACGTGCTTTCTCCCAAGAGCCCGTGATTTCACGGTTTCAGCCCCAGCAACAACGCACTTTCCCAAGGAAGCGGCTCCAAACCCAGCGCGAGGTTCTACGCAGGCACCCAAACATCTCCCCCCGCCCCCCCCCCCCCCCCCCCGGGAGACCAAAAACCAGAACAATCACTTACAGTTGTCAGACTGGAAATCTGGGACAAACTGTTCGTCATCGGGGACCTGAGCTAAAAAAAAAAAATAAATAAAAAAATTGGTTTTATGGCGTTTTCAGTTCTCAAAAACACTGGCGGAGGGATTTTACATGGCAAAAGGCGGAGGTGAAGACTTGCCTTCAGCTAGCCAGGCCTCTTGGAGCTGGCTGAGATCCTGGAAGAGCTCTGGAACAGAGTGAAAGACTTATGCGCTCCGCAGAAGAACAAATAAAACTGCCATTATTCGCAGGATTATTTCTAAACCAACGGACGCGAGGAAAGCCGTCTCGCGGGGCCGCAGCGAGGCTGTGGCCGCCCAGGCCAGCCCTGCCTACCTTCGGAGTCGTGGGCCAGGTCGGTCTCCAAAAATTTCCTTTTCCTATCGGAGCCCGGCCGGCCTCGGCCCTCCTCTGCGCAGGACTTCTGCAAGGACCAGGGTGACAGCACCCGTGAGGGTGGCAGTCCCCGGGGACAGGGGATGCCGCCCCCCCACCAAGGACAGGGAGGGCCCAAAGGGGAGCAGGGAAGGGGGCACAAGGGCAAACTTACCCCGGGGCCCATGAAGGGAACTTGCTGGTCGTAGAAGCCGTCCATGGTGCGGGGGAGGCGGGCAGTGCCCCCGGCCCGCTCAGCATCGACGCCGGCCCGGGAAGGGGGGTCCCGCCCGGGCTCCGGCAGGTGCGCAGCTGGGGAGGGAAGGGGGGTAGGAGGGCAGGATCAGGATCAGGCCCTGGCCCCTGCCGCCTTCAGGGCTGGCTCGGTACGAGGCCGCCGCGCCTCCCCGGGGAGCCGGCCCGCTCCTACCGTAGCGGGTCGCAGCCCCCCGGCTCGTGATGTCACCCAATTTCTATAGAAACGGCCGTGACATCACGCGCCGTGGGAGCGGGAGGAGGCAGGCAGGCAGGGAGACAGGGCCGCCCCCCTCCCCTCGCCCAGCAGCCGCGTCCCGTCGCCTCCCTCCGCCCCTGCCGGTGCTCGGCGGTGCAGGGCCGCGCCGCAGCCGGGCCCGTTCCCACGCCGCCCCGCGCGCCCCATTCATAAACTCCGCCCCCCCCCTCCCTTCCCCCGCGCGCGCTCGCGCGCGCCCCCCTCCATTCACACCGCGCGGCCCGCGCCATTCATAAACACCGCCCCCGCCCCGGGCCGCTCCGAGCCGAGCCGCCTGCCCCGCGTACCCGGCCGGGGCGCCGCGGGCTCAGCCGCAGCGGGGCGAAGCGGGGCCGAGTCTGGGCCGGGGGGGAGCCGGTGAAATCACCGCTCCGCACCGGACACCGCGCTGCCGCTCTGCGCCGGCCCGCAACCCCCGAGCCAGTGGCCTCCACCGCGCCCCGCCCCGCGCCGCTTGTTTACTCTCCGCGTCGGCCAATAGGGAGCCGCCGCTCGGCCAGCCGCGCCGACTGATTGGCTGCAGCGCCGCTGCGTGCCTGTCCGCGCGGCGCTCCACCGAGCACCATTGAGGCCGGCGGGGGGGGCGGGGGCGGTGACAGCCAATGGGCGCGGCGGGATTTGCATGGCCCCGCCGAGAACGTTTTTCATTCATAAAAAAATAGAAGGTGGAAGAGACTGGCGGGTGGGGCTGGGGCAGCGCAGGATTTAAAGGGGCCGCGGCCTTCTCTGGGTGCGGGGCTAACGGATGGCCTTGGAGGGGTGGTGGGACAGCGCAGGGGGCCGGATCCGGTGTGTGACCTGCTCCCTGTACGCCCTGCCCAGGAACCTACCGCCCTGCCCAGGAACCTACCGCCCTGAAAACTCAGCAGATGGGATGGACCCCAGGCCTCACGTGCCATGGGGTCCCCCCTGCTTTCTCGGGAGATGGTTTCGCACCAGCAAGGGGTCCCGTCCCCTTGTGAGCCTGAGGCTAACTCATGCCTGAGCGCTGGCTTTGGCAGCCTTTCCCCCACACGCACTCCGGAGCCGGGTTTGCCTTTGGGAAGGGCTCTTTGGAGGGGGCCATAGGAAAACCAGTTCCCACCCACAGGGACTGTGGGGCTGCCCTGGCCAGGGATCCCTCCAAGTGTGTTCGTGGACACAAGCCCTTGCAGGACTGCAAATATCTCAGAGGATTGGGAGTGAGTTTAGGACACAACCGTGCTGCTGGGGGCCTGCCTGCCCCCCCTCCCCCGGGTTGTTCTGCCAAGTGCCTCAGTTTCCCCATCCGTAACTGGAGATGGTGAGACCTGCCATGGAGACCTGCCAGTGGCAGCTCGCAGAGGACTCAGCAGTTTGCCCAGGATAAATTAACTGTGTGGAGGACTCACGTTGTTGTGAGCGACACTGGTAAATTATTGCTGGGCAAGGGAAGAACAAGGGATAACTCTCAGTTAAACACTGTTGTTCTCAGCTTGGGAAGGAGAGGAGCCGCCTTCTTGGGTCCTGGGACATGCCCAGGTGTTAGGAAGCCTGTTGGGATGGGGTTGTCCTGACAGTTTTGAAATCCTCAGCCTCAGGCCACGGGCTTGCCAGTGTCCTGGGAGAGCTGCCCAGCATGTCTCTGGGCTGCTGGTAGGAATTTCTCAGTGCTGGGGTACTGATGAGCTTCCAGAGCCCTCCAGGGCCACCACCATTCCGCAGGGATGACGCTGGTAGTGGCACATAGCTTGTCTCCCATCATGTCCTGGGTGAAATGGCAGGGGGAGGTGCCTGCATGCTGAGGGGGGAAGCACGCAAAGGGCACGGGGTGTCCTTGCTGCCCGAGGAACGCTTCCGGGGGGCTCTGCAGGCACTGACGCTCTCCCTTCCCCTCTGCACACAGGCAACCAGGATTAAATCACCGCTGGTAAAATTAGCAGATGACACACGGGGTGGGCGGGTGGCAAAACCTGGGCCGGGGGAGCAAGGCAGGCGGCAGGTCATCACAGAGCTGGGCACAACCACCAACCCAAGGCGTCTGCTGCTGAGCGCTGCTGGGCCTCTTGCTGCCACCCGGCACGGGGAGAGGCAATGAGGGGCTAGGCACAGCCATGGGGCAGGATGGTGGGAGGCCATAGGGGTGTCTTCGGAAGAGCCGAAGCCCCTGGAGAGCTGGGAGGGGGGATGGCAACCGGCACCTGCTAAATTTAGAGCCCACTCAGGAAAAAAAATTAAAAAGATTGCAGGCTCCAAATTTAGCTGGTGGCAGCTCTCGCCGAGCGCCGCTCCGTCTTGTTGCTGCTGCCGCCAACGCCCCTTCAGTCCCAGCACCCCAAATCGGGCGCCTCCTGTTTGAGTCCCCGAAGGTGGGGACCCCAAGCCTGGGCAGGAAGAGGGGAACCCCAGCGCACCCCAGGACCAGCCGAATATGTCATCACCATCTTTATTTGAGGCAAGCCCACAGCAGCCCGGGTGTACACAGCAACACGCGCTACACTACGGACGCCATTTCCATGCAGGCAACCACGGCTACGCACACAGTGGAAGGATGGGGCTGGGGCTGGGCTGGGGATCCCATGGGAATGGGGTCCCCCAGCTCTCAGGAATCCCCCAGCACGGTGCTGACTCTGCAGGGCACTTCCGCCCTGGCACCGGTGCCTGGGGCTGGGGTGTGTTTGGGGGCTCCTGGTCCATCCTGCGACCTTTGGAGGACAAAATGGGATGAGCTTGGGAGACATGGAGGAGGACAGGGGGTTCAGAGCCTCGAGTACCCTCAGCTACGCGGTGTATTCCTCCCCGGAGCCGGGGACAGGCAGGCTGATGTCCCAGCTGCTGTAGGTCCCCTCCTGGGCTGGAGACCTTTGCGCCATTGGACTAAGGAGGCAGTTCGCTACCCGACCCGCTGAACCATGGCTTTGGCACAGTGGGAGGTGGCAGCCACCATCTCACCGCTCATCAGAAGGGGACGACTCCATCAGAGCCCGTTGCTCTTGGCAAACTGGTGCTGGTGTGTCATCATCCCGCTTGCCTCGGATGGTGGCCCTGGGCTCCCTGTGCTCTACAGGACATGTGTCTGAGTTCTCGCCCCTGGCTCTGAGCTCAAACAAGCACCCCTTGCTCCCGGTGCACTGCTGGACCCATAGGTGCAGGCACGGGTGCCTGCTTGCTTGCCCCAGCTCTGACACCTCTGGCCACAAACCACAGCAGAGACCTGAGCGCTGCTCTTTGCCCAGAGCCCAGCAAACCATGACTGGGAGCAAGGAGCACGTCTGCTCCTTGAAAACCATGGCTGACTCCATGCGGGCATTTTCTGACCAGAGCCCTGGGATAAAACCCCGGGTCAAGGCCAAGCAGGCAGGGAAATGGAGCCAAACCTGCTGCTATAAATGCCGCTGACCTCAGGTGTTGTCAACCCACGGACACAACCCACCACCCTGCTCACTAGCAAAGCCCTGGAGGTGGTTGAGGTTTATTTGGCTTAGCTCCTGTATGTTTTCACCTGGCTACTCATTAACAGCTGCCCTGGGTAGCGAGGAGGAAGAGGAGGATGGATTTACGCACTGTGGGTGGAGCGTGCCCACGTACGCAGGTCACGGCTCTGGCGAGCTGAGATGACCCCTCTGTGCCCTCTGACCGGGCTTGTGCTTGCTGCCGCACGCTCCGCAGCACAGGGCCCCTGCTCCCAGCTCTGCCCCGGCTCTCCTAGGAGTACATCCCTGGGCGTTGCATTGCAGCAAGCATGTGCCCCCCAGCTCGCCCTCACCCTGCCTGGTGCTGGCGCTGAGGGCAGGAGGAGAGGGAGCGGCCCACCGGAACCTCCTCCTGTGCCCAGCTGAGGGGCATCAGTGGGCTGGAGCCCAGATGGGTCTTCTTGGGGTGCTACCGCCATCTCCTGCACCAGCATCTTGAACAACAGCACTGTCCCTGCCTGGGGAGGGTGACAAACAGCTCTTTGTCAGCTCACTGTTCATTCTGAAACATAATGATGGCAGCAGCCCCTGCACTGCCAGGGGGATGTAATTGAATGGGAACCTGCAGCATGAGGACAGACTGGGTGTGGGGGCACCGGGGAGGACAGGATGGCTTGTCCCAGGCAGGGCTCCCTGCCCTCTGGCAGGGGCAGAGCAGGGACAAGCAGCAGTTTTCCTGCCTGTGGTGACATCCACAGGGCCCATACTGCTCCTGGCTTGCTCACAGCAGCACAGGGGCCTGTGCCAGACCCAAGGGAGCTGCCGGAGAGTGGGGTCTGATTCTGGAGCTGGGTGTCCCCACACACACAGACACTGCAGGAGGTAGTGGGTACCTGCAGAAACAACCAGCAGCCCTTTGCTTGCCTGGTCCTGCCAACTCCCAGCTCCTGGGAGTGCCATGAAGTGGGGCACAAATCCAGACCACCACAGCCTCTATGCATCCATCCTTATTCTGGTCCCCGTCACATCCTGGGGAGAAGCTGTGCCCCACGGTCTGTCCCCATGCGCTTGGTGGGGGACACCTGGGTGATGCCACCAAAATCTACCCGTGCATCTGGGCTCCAGCAGCCAGTTGGGCAAGAAGAAAAAGAGTAGCTGGGCAGAGAGCAGCAGGTACCCATGCAAGCAGTGGCATCTGCAAAGCTCCTCAGCTTCAGGGTGGGTCACGGGGAGACCTGGCTGTGCAGAAACCGAGGTGCAACAACTCTCCCATGCTCCCTGCAGCCATCCGGGAGCATCAGAGGCAGCACCGGCCACCACTGGGAAAGCACCATCCAGGTGAAGTACAGGGGGAGACGTGTAAAAAGGCAAGGGGGAGACTTCCAAGTGAGAAGAGCTTCTGGATGTCTGTTCCCAGGGTCACCAGCCCCCGGTGCAGGCTGGCAGGCTTTAGAAGAGAGGAAAGTCCACATGGAAGGAGGTGCTGTGGGGCACAGCCAGCAGGAGATGGTGTTTGCATCTAACCTGGGCTCATGAAAAGGTCCCCAAAGTCCCCCCAAAGTTTGCTAAATAAATACATAAATATGAACACGAAGCCCAGAGCTGGGGCACAGAGGCTTCCCAGGGTTAATAGCTCCCCCCCAAATCCCTATTTTTCCATTTCCATGTCAAAGCACCGCCTCCTCCCATCTACCCCACGCTCCTCCCTGAGGCACCATCTGCCCCCAGCCTGTCCCACGCCGGTGGCTCCCAGGGCCGGCAGCAAAGGCTGTCTCTGCATCTGCTGAACACCCACCCCAGGAACGCCAGCCGAAGGCATGGCACAGAGCAGCTCCTCGAGGCTAAGAAAATAAACAACTTCTCCATGGGCTGGTGGACAGAAAGCCAGCGCAGCAAAACATTGAGTGTCCTTCAAGAGGATTCAAAATAAATAAGTGAAGCTTGGCGTTTTCTCGGAAGCACGTTCACTTGCAGCTCTGCCGGGGTGGGCCCGGGGGTGGGGGGTATTTAAATAAAGGGAAATCTCCCCCCAAGTCCTAGTGCTGCTCCGACGAATGTGCTCCCCGCGTGTCGGCCTGCCTTTGTCCATTGGTTCCATCCTGGACGGAGAAGATGCTTGTGGTGGTTGGGAAGGAGCCTCCAAGACCTTCCCAGGACAAATCATCCTTGCCACGCTTGGGGGGGTCTTTTCCCTCCCCGTTGCAGAGTGGGGATTTGGGGATCCCCCGCAGCGGGCGGGTGTCCGGGATGCTGGGTGCCTCTGGGCCGTGGCTCCTTGCCCACTGCTTAATCTCGAGTTCGGTTTTTCCTCTTCAGGAAAAAGAAGCTGCTCTTCTGCGGGGGGCCCAGCAGCATCGGCACTTGGCTTTTATGTGTAATTTTGACCTAAAAAAGAAGTGAGAAACCCAGCTCAGTAAGGGGCAGCCAGGTCGGGTGGCTCTGCCTTCATGTCCAGAGGCTTTGCCTGCCGTGCTGCCAGCCCCTGCCTGCCCCATCCCACCGTGCTACCAGCTTCTGCCCGCATCGGAGCCACCCCCTCGCCGGGGACTCACAGTGCAGGCCGGCTGCATCCAGGGCTCCCCATCCACCTGCATGGGCAGCAGCTTGGAGGTCCTGCAAGGTGCAAAAAGAGGGAACACAGGGTGACACAGGCGCCAGTTTTTGCCGTCAGACGGGCGCCCAGCTGGGATAGGGACAAATACCTGATGGTGACAGATGAACACTGGGCCAGTCTCTTCCCAGCACTCTTCAGCCCCGTGTAAATCTGCCCCATCTCCATCGCGCCCTCCAGCCCCACCACCTCCAAGAGTTGGTCACTGAGGTCTGCAAGAGAGGGAGATTTAAGTAGGTCCCCACATCCCCAGGGATCTCCTGCCTTCTGCCATCATCTGAAATATCAGGGCCAGCACACCACGGCTACTGGCTGGCCTGGAGGGCAGCGGGGCTGGTGGCACCACGGGGATGTGGCCCGATGTCCCCCGTGCTCCGAGACCACCAAGCTGGGTGTTTGCAGCGTTGGGCAATGCTGCTGTCCAAAATCCCTGGAGCAAAAATACTCCTGGTCTGAAATAGTGCCCGGTCCTGCGTGTCTGCGGGGTGGCAGCCCGGATCCTCACCAGCCCTTCCACCACTTGTTTGCAGTGTTGTATGAAGTGGCAGCAGTCGCCTCCTGGGTCCTCCCAGGAGCTGGGATGCATACGGGAATCCTCACCAGGAGGGGTCTTCTCAAATACCAGGGCATCATGCCTTTTTCCAGCTCCTCCTGCTTTTCTGGGCCACCAGCAAAGGTGCCTGACACCAGGGCAACTCACTCTGTCTCTCACTCCCTTCAGGGTCCTGTTTCACCCCTGGTGGAAACCCCCCAGGGGAAGCCTCCCTAGGCCTCCCCACCCTCCTGCCCATCCACAAGTGGGGATGTGCCATGGGGACCGACCCTGCTGCCTCTCACCAACATTTGGAAACGGCTTTTGCTCTGCCTCGCTCCCTGCTGCCCGTTCCCACGGGCTCACCCGGCGAGGGACAGCTGGTGACAGCCTGGGATGGCCGGTGACATCCCAGCCTCGGGCTGCAGGTGGAAAATACGGGCACTCGGCCTAAATACTGGCTGTTTCCTAACCCACGGCTCTCTGCTGGGGAACCCTGCCAGCACTGTGGGCTGCCTGCGCCCTGCCTGTGCCCAAGGGGACAGCTCCAGCGGTCACAGCAGTGGGTGCAAGCACAGGCACCGTGCTGTCCCCAAACCCCGGGTCAGGCTGGCAGCGCTGCCACACAGCCTGGGAAGATGCTTATGAAAGCCACTGGTGCCAGCTCTGCAGCTCCTCCTCTGCAGCAGCAGCCAGCCAGCCCTGTAGCAGCTGCTCGCCAGCCCCACGGGCCACAGGGGCTGCCCAGCCCCACGCCCCCAAGACACAGGTCCCATCTGGGCACCCCCTGAGCCGTGATCCCAAGGGTGGGGAGAGAGGTGGACAGCAGGACACGGGAGCTACGTCCTCTCTGGCCACCATGGCACGGCATGACCAGCCCTGAGGAATGCGGTGCTGGGCCATACCCAGGTGGGCAGAGCCACCCTCCTTCACCGGCTAGGGCTGACCGTTGTTGGGGTCACCCTGGCACCCCAAAAGACAGCGAGCTGACAGCAACCCCTCCAGTGTTGTTGCTCCAGTGCCACAGGCACTGAGCCACGGGCAGAACGGGCGGCTGCCCAGCTGCCCCATGCTAACCCCGCGCACCCCACAAACCCCGCTTGCCCCTGACGCTCACCCTGCACGCAGAACTTGAGCTCCTTGGCATCAGTGACCACCGTGGCGTGCAGCTTCTCCGGCGCTTTCTTGCCCAGCCGGTTGTAACTGCGCTGCTTCCTGGTCTCGCCCCAGAGGTTGGAGCCGCCGTACATGCTGGGGATGTTGAGGACGGCGATGCCTTCCAGGGACGCGTTGCTCAGGTCTAGCAGGGTCCCGTCGCACTGCCGAGCACAGGGGCAGCGTTAAGCCACGGGGTCGGGGTGAGCTGGTGCCCACGGAGCCCAGCTCGCCCTCGAAGGAGCTTGGAGGCCTAAGCGTGGTATGTGGCCGGATGGTCCCCAGAGCAAACCTGCTGCTTTCCCTGCTGTTTTGATATGAATTTACTACATGTCTGAAACAGCAGTTTCAAAAAGCAAATTTCCTAGGAGAGCACATAAAACCTCGCCAGGCTTGGTGCTGCCCCCCAAACCAGGACGCAGTACCACCTCGGCTCCTCCGTCCAAGCATCTCCAGCACCCACTTCCCACCTCCCCTTGGTTAAAATGACTCGAAAGAGTCACAAAGTTTGGCTGTGCAAAACCTAACACGAAATAGGTTGTTTTCAAGTACAATTTGGAAATGAGGCTGGAAGGAAATGATAGGAAAGGCAAAAAAATGCAGGTTTTGGAGAGAAAACTGCAAGCCAGCACGCAGAACCGGTATCCTGGGCTTTGCTGTTGTAGAGCAGGACTGCCCCAGCTGAAAATACCCTGTAAAAGGTAAAACTATGTGTTGCCTGCAGCTTTCCTACAGGACTGGAAGCAGGAGCCATGGAAATGCATTTCTTAACTTCAGGTCTCTGCACTCCCATGCTACTCACACGATGCTGGATCCTCTTTCTAGACACCTCTGGAGGAAGCAAATTCTCCAGAGCATTTGTGTTTTCCTTCACGCATCTGGTCTCTACCTGCCCCGCTACACTTCAGCAATACCTGCACGCATTCTTCTTTGCATTTTGGGGATGCGACGGCGTTTCTGCCCCCTCTCGCTTCGCCAAGAGGAATGCGAACGGGCTGATGAACCCCTGCTGCTGCTCTGACTCCTGGTTGTTTTCCTCAAGCATAGGTCTTCTTTTTGATATGCTGTCGGTCAGCGCTGAGCGTGCCGGCCGCACGCCTGCGGAGCCGGGTGCGCGCACAAGCGCGCGTCGGCGCGCAGATCTGCTCTGCCTCCCCTGATGCTCTGAGAACTTATTTTTAGCCTCACGTTGAAAGCAAAAGGCAGGAATCTTCTGGTTTGGGAGTGAAGAGCTGTCTCTCTGACACTTGGGAAGGATGTAAATCCTTTTGTTCTCTGATTTGCAGGAACAGAACAGACCCTAACGCTCCAAACAGCGGATACTGGGAAGTGACAGTCCCCCTGTACTGGGCACTGGTGAGGCTGTACCTCGACTCCTGTGTTGTTTTGGGCCCCTCGCTACAAGACAGACATTGAGGTGCTGGAGCGTGTCCAGAGAAGGGCAATGGAGCTGGGGAAGGGTCTGGAGCACAAGTCTGGGAGAAGCGGCTGAGGGAGCTGGGGGTGTTCAGCCTGGAGAAGAGGGGGCTGAGGGGAGACCTTCTCACTCCCTACAGCTCCCTGAAAGGAGGATGCAGAGGGGGGGGGGTTGGTCTCTTCTCCCAAGTGACAAGTGATAGGACAAGAGGAAATGGCCTCAAGCTGTGCCAGGGGAGGTTTAGATGGGATATTAGGGAAAATTTCTTCACAGAAAGGGCTGTCAGGCATTGGAAGGGGCTGCCCAGGGAGGTGGTGGAGTCACCATCCCTGGAGGGATCTGAGATGTTGCGTATGAGGTGCTGAGGGACATGGTTTGGTGGGATTAGCAGCGCTGGGTTAATGGTTGGACTTGATTCTATGATCCTACTGGGTGAGAGGGCTCTGGTTTCTCATGGGATGGATAACACACTCCGCACCTGGTTGAGCCAAGCATCACCCCTGACCATGGGCGTCTTTCCTGCCTGCCTGTGAGGTGGCTACCAACCTGGCTGCAGTGGGATGGGAGGGAATCGGCTGACCAGGCTGTGGCATTTCTGGGGATGCTGCAGGAGCCCATTCCTGCCTGGGAGTGTGCAGGACCATGGCTGCCCACGCTTGCCCACACACACGCGTGCAGGGAACGATTTCTCCCTGTGTAGCCCTCCCCTGTTAGCGTGCCAGCAAGCTACAATGGGCTCTTTGAGCAGGGGCAGCTGACGGCGCGCTGGCAGCGATGCTGGAAGTAGAAATTTGCAGCTGGGGAAAAAGCAAATTCATTTCCAGGAGCTGTAGAGGAATGAGTGCCAATTTCCAAAACAAAACTGCCATTTCTCTGCAAGGCTGACAGTTGCCTGGGAGCTGGAGGGAGGACAAGCTGCTGCTTTCAACTTCAAATACTGTGGGATTAACGCTTTCCTGCCGGCATGGCATGGCCGGTGCAGCCGCACGCTTGGTGGGGAGCACGCAGACTGCTCGCGGGGCACCTCGCACCCATCTCCGACGGCGTCGAACCCCACAGACACAGACTTTACCCACACTGGGACGCTGGTGCATCGTCGGGGAAGGGACTGAGATGGCCATGCCCCTGCTCCTGCCCCTTCCCACCAGCTGCTGAGGGAATGGCTACCCTCTTTGGGCTTTGGGAAGGGCTGAAACTCCGCGCCTAGAAACGGGCTTCAAAGCCCCTCTGCCCACAGCCGCACGCACCACGCTGCCAGCTCCCCGCGCTCTGCCTGCCCACCGCCAGCCAGCCTGTGCCCACCACCCGGACCTGCACCGGCCCTTTGCGGCAAGCAACCTTTTTTCCCCCCTCTTGCCCTCAAGCTTGAGTTGTAAAAGGGTCTCTTATCCAGAGATAAGGAGAGGCGGAAGTTTGCAGCAAAGCACGTCCCGAACGCTGCAGCGCGAGAGGAGAACTGACAGCACTCTTAGCAACCGCGGGCCCTCCTCCCCACTCTAATTAAAGGCTGTTTCCATGTCATCCAACGAGGGCTGGGAGCAGACGCGGAGTTTACAAAGAGAATATTCCAGGCACGCTCTCAAATACAGCTGGAAGGGGGGAAAAATACAGGGCTATTCTTCTGCCTGCAGCTGGCCGGCTTTGCAAGTGCCATGCAGTGGAAGAGCCGGTCCTGCCAGCCACCGCAGCCTCCTGCACTGGGTGGGGGGGTCAAAGCTGCCACACACCCTCTCCCGCAACAGCCAAAAGCCCTGCCCGAGGCACCCAGGGGCAACTTCTCCCAAAAAGCCTTTGTGTCGTGGCTGGTGCCAGGTTCCATCCCGGGAAACCCACCTCCACCTCAACGTAGTCATGGAGCTTCTTGCAGGTGGCTGCAAAGGTCTCCGACGTCCCGAATTCAAAGTACCACAGCTTGTTCTTCATCCTGGGGCACAGAGCAGTGTCAGCATCCTGCTCGGGAGCAGTGCCTCTCCCCAGCCGCCCCCCGAGCCTTGCTGGAGCTGTTGTGATGGGGGCGTGAGGCAGTGATGGGGGCAAGAGGTAGTGACACAGCCCCAGGGAGCTGCGTGGCGGGACAGGGGGTGGCTCGGGTGGACCTGGCTCTGACACCCAGCGGAGGGGAAGGATGTGGAGTGCTGGGTGGTCCCTCAGCACAGGATGGGGTGCCCTCCACCAGCTCTCAGCAGAGCTGAGCGTGAATCACCGTCTGTCAGCGGGGCTGCCGGGGATTGGGTACCCCATGGGAGGGGATGTCCCCCACCTCAGCACCCTGCCAGGCAGCCCCCGACCACTGCTCATCCTCTGCGTCAAACACGGTGCCAGTCGAGGGGGATCTGTAAGCTGAGTGGAGCTGAATTTCAGAGCAGAACCAGACACTTTGGTCCGTTTGGGGGGTTTCTAGCAGTTGTTTCTGAACACAGGGATGGGGGTCACAAGCCACAGCTCCTGCTGCCGTCACCCCATTTCCACGCATCCCGAGCACAGCGGGAGCGAGCTGTGACCTGCTGCCTGCCCTACCCTCCCTTCCTGGCCTGCTTCTGCTGGTCCTGGAATTCATCGCTAATTATAAAGCATGAATGAACGGAATTGCGTGCGTGGCCAAGCTCGAGCGGCTCGCCACGCTGCACAGGGGGAGCACCCCAAAACCCTGACCGCTGCCGGTCTCACAGGGAGAGGGGCAAGAAGAGCCCGGCGAGAGGGGAGTGGGATCTGGCACATCCCCTTGGCATGGTGCATGGCAGGGCATCCCCCCACACCCAGCTTTTGGGGGAACCACGGGCAGCCCTTACCTGCTGTTGAATTTCTCGGGGTGCTTTTCTCGCATGATGTGGAAGCGGTGGGCGATGGAGGCATCCTGTGGGGAGAGGGAGCGCGGAGATGTTGGCGGTGCAGCAGGGAAATGGAAACCACCCTCTGCACCCCGTGGGCAGGGAGGGGTAAGGGGTAAGGGAGCTCAGTGTTTTTCCCTTGCCGCCAGCCCCCATGACACTGGGGTGCAGCGCGGGGGCTGTGCCGAGGCGATGGAGGCACCCTTTGCCAGGCTGCTTGCAAAGCACTGAATGGGCTCATTAAGTGAGATGTAATTAGTGCACTTGGCCTCCTTCCCTCATCATAGAGGTTCTACACGGAGGTGATGCTGAGGCAGGGAAGCAGGGCTCTGGGGACACCCCAGGACCTGAACCCTGACAGCTACCCCTGCCAGGGTGGCAGCTCTCCTGAAACTCATCGCAACCTCTCCTGTGCGGGGTAGGGGGTGTTTAAGCCTGACTCAGTAGCTGTCACCAAATGCAACCTGCAGCAACATCCCCGGATGCGCCCCGCAGCGCTGCAGGGTGGGTGACCCACACCATGGTGGTACCTCAGGTACCCACCAGCCCAGGACAAAAACGCTGCAAGGCCCTGGGAAAAGAAGTGCCGTTCTCCGAAAGCCCTGCTGCTCCCAGGATCGACCTTTGGCACTGGGGAAACCTGCCGTGGCACGGGGCTGCCATCCTCCCCGGGCTCCCAAGCCTCCCTGCTTTACGAGAACATGGAACGCAAGTCCAAGCACCAAAGCGGGGCTTTGATGATGGGTGCTGTCTTGGCAAAAGCTTCAGGTGGCGTGTCCAGCAGATCTCAACCCATCCCTGGGGTCCCAAACTTCCCTGAGCCCCATTTAAGCTCCTCACACACTTGCTCTCACAACATTCCAAGCTGGGAAGAGAGAGATACCACGCCTGTTTATGAATTTAAGTACTGCCATGGCAAATGGGAATAAAACCAGAAGAACAATGCCAGGAGACAGAGGGAGGTTGGGAACACGAGCAAGGCAGAGCAGGGAGGGAGAGTCCCCGACTCAAGCACAAATGCAGAGTTTCACCAAACACTTAGAAAGGCTTTTATGGTCTCAGGGGAACATCACCAGGAACCAGCCCTGCTCCTGGGAATTAACTCAGGCTGGCTCAGAAGGCAGCTAAGGATGAGTCCAGGAGGAGGCAGGGAGGGAAGCATGGGGGGCTGGTGTCCCTCGAGTGCACCCATCAGGCTGGATCACTCCAGCGACTTCACAGCAGCCAAGACATTTTCCACCAGCTGCGGAACCCCCGGAAGGCTCTGATCCAGATGGGGACCCAGGCCACAAATCCCATGCTCCACTGGCCTCCAGAGCTCTTCCCTCTGCTTTGCCTGGTCTGGGCAGCGCTGGTGGGCCTGGCACTGGTCTGGGCACTGGTGACCAGCCCTGCACTGTGCTGCTCACTCCAGCTAAACCGCACATGCTGTGCTCCAGGCTGCCCTTGGGACCCATCCCTGCCCTGTGGTACTCACCACCCCAATGGAGAAGTAGTTGTTGATGATGGTGGATGGGACAGGGTCTCCGTTGGCCTCCTTGTCACTGGGAATGACGTCTATCTGCCACCGGTCCAGCATCACCTCTGTGCTGTGCTCAATGTCTTTCAGGACCTTCATCAGGTTGCCTCCTTCATAACCTGTAAGGGAAAGCAGGTGGGCATCTGGGCACGGCGAAGGGCAGCGTGACCAAGTCCTGTGGGGCTGGAGGCAATTGGGTGCCGAGCACCCAGGGCTGCTGCTACGGCACCAGCGAGACACCCAGCTCATCCTTGCAGCAGCGCAGAGATTTTGGCGAATGCACGGCTCTACAGGATGGAAAGGCTTGTTGGGCAGGACCCAGTTGATGGTGCTGGTTTTTTGGAAGGAGTTAGATGCACGAGGGCTGAGATGCAGTCCCCAGCCTCATCCCAAGAGCCCTCCCTCCCCCAGGACAGCACCCACCCAGCCATGTTGGACAGTCCCCAAAGGATGGCCACCCCCCAGGCGATGCTCGCCCGCTCTCACCTCCTCCCCAGCGCAGGCACCGGGCCAGGTCGTTGCCCGTTCCCAGGGGCAGGACGGCCACTGGCGGGTGCTTCGCCAAGTTTGCTTTATCTGTAATTCAAGGGGAAAGAGAGGTCTGGGGCTGACAGGGCTCATTCCCTGCTCCTCTCCGTGTTCCTCCTCAGCTGGCACCCTAGGCAAGGGGGAGCCTGGGGGTGATGATGTTGGCCCCACTCTTGCTAGGGGAATATTGGGAATGCTGGCAGATTGGCAAGGATGAGGGTGGACGATGCTCTGCAGGAGCACAGCCGGTCCTTACTCACCTATGCAGTCCAGGATCCAGCCCACCGTGCCATCCCCTCCACAGGCCAGGACACGGAAATCAGGAGTATCCCGAAAGAAGCTCAGCCTGGAGAAAGCCAGGAGACAAGGGGTAATGTGGGGGACCAAGGGCCGGTGGGAGGAGGTGGAGGATTGGCTGCAGCGTCTCCGTACCCTGGTGCGGGCCCGCCGCGGTCCAGGTTGTACACTTGGCGTGGGTTGAGCAGGTAGTGAAATTTCCGGAGGACCCTAGGGAGAGAGGAATGAGGGATGATGCAGAGGCAAGTCCCGGTCCAGGAGAGGTGCCGGGGCAGCCCGAGGGGCTGGCAGCCCCTGACCCTGGGGGCATGCTCTCCCCAGGCAGGACCCCACCTACCGCTCCCCTTGCCTTCCTCCGCTCTTGGGGTTCACAAGCACCAGGAGCGGGTGCGTCCCGGGTCGGGGGCTGATCTGGAGGGCAGAAAGGGCGGCTGCGAATGCCCGGCCGCTGCGGGGCTCAGCGTGCACCCGCAGCAAAGCTTGCCGTCAGATTGGCACGGGAGCCTACCTGCAGACCTTGTCCATCCACCGTGGTGGAGTTGAACTTGAAGCCTTGGTTGTCCTCAGGGCTGGTGCTGGCCGGGGAGTCACTCTCTGATCGCCGGCAGTGGGATTGCCTGTCCTTTGGGGAATGGAGGCACGGATGCGCACACCACCCCGAGCAGGCAGCACCGACAGCTGGAGGAGGGCAGGTCGGCTGCGACGATGCCCGCTCAGGTCCCTGCCACCTGGCAGCAAGGAGGGGTCACTTACCAGGACGACAGGGCAGATGTAGGAAGGCAGCAAGATGTGGTCCCGCAGCAGGCCCCCATCACACTCAGGCTTCACGTGGGAGGCACATTTGTTGTGGAGCTGGAGGGGATGGGAGGAAAGGACATTGGGCAGGGGAGACCCAGCCATTTGTGAGCCTCCCCAGGGCGCTGTGGTGTGCACCCCAGACCCATCGTGCCCGTGTACTCACGGTGACTTGGCACCAGACGCAGTGCAGGCCAGTGATGCCCTGGTAGCACTTGATGCTCTTGTGGCATCTGTCACACTTGACGGGGGAATTGCCCTCAATCCAGGTGTGCTGCATCACCTGCAAGGCACGGGGTGGGGGGCACACTGCGGGCGCAACACCCACCAACCGCGGGTGTCTCCTCTCCGCTACGGGCTGCGCTGAGATTTTGGAGAGTGGCCCATCATGCAGGGATGCTGATTGATCCAAACCAGCCACCTTCCCTCCCTGCTGCTCTGTACAGCACATCAGGCACGCTCGTTCCCCACCCAGAGCCCTGGCAAACCTCAGGGCTGGGGGTGCTGGGGGTCCCGAGGGGCTGGGGACAAGGCCCACCCTGCTGGGCTCTAGATGCTGGGAATACCCACATGCTGCTGCCCAGGACCCGAGGGGCAAATCCCAGGGGAAAAAGCCATGGGGGACCAGGGCGGGAGACTGAGGGGCCAGCTGCTGCCAGTGGTGCTGCCTCTGGGGGGCTCCACAGGAGACGCACCGGCTTGCAAACACGTCGGCTGCCTACTCACGCTCGCGTTTCTCTTGGATTTCATGTAGGTGCTGATGCAGGAGGCGATATCTTTGGACACGCACCTCTCATGGACAGTGTACTTGCAAACTGGCAGGAGAGAAGAAGGTGGTGAGCATCACCCCCCGTCATGGGCACTGCCCTGTCCCCGCTCACCCTGCAGCATCCACAGGGCTCAACACTGATGGGGGCCAGTCCCACCCCCCCAGGGCACTGGGATGGGGTGGGAGCTGCCAGCCTGGGGTCCAGCAGGGGTCCACGACTCACAGGAGCAGCAGAGGCCCTGCTTGCGGACACCCAGCAGCATGGTGCGGCAGAAGTTGCAGTAGGCAGGTTTCTTGAAATGCTTCAGCCTCCAGGCATGCTGCCCATCGTCCTTCACGTTCTGCAGGGCAGGAGAGCAGAGGGTGAGGAGGGTCAGCAGGACCATGGGCTGCCCCTGCTCCCCTTCTCCCTGGTGTTCCTCTGAGCATCCCTGCTGCCGCATCCTCCTGCTCCTGGGGCACATCCAGCTCCTGGCACTGAGCTCTGGCTCCCCATGGTCCCTGGGCACAGCCTGGCTGTGGGGATGCTCTGTGGGCAGCCGACGGGAGGAAGGCGACTCCACATCTCCACCCAGGACCATGGCATGATCAAAGCAAGCCCCTTACATCCGGGTCCAGCCACCAGTGCTTTGCAGGACCCACTTAAAATTCACCATTTTCTTGAATCTTCCTCCCAGGAATCCTGGCCCTCACCTCTCCATGGGAAGCAAACACCAGGCTGAACACCAGGGAGCAAAAACCTGGATTTTCCCTGCAAACTATCACCCAGGGATGCACCTCAATGAATCGAAGCCCAAAAGGATGAAAAAACAGAGAGAAATAAGATGAGGAATATCCCAAACCACCCCGCTTTGCTCTTTGAATCTCAACCAGGAGAGGAGCTGGCATTTTGGGTGCGCATCTTACGTTTTTATTTAAATATTCCTCGCCCCAGGGTGTGCTGCTATCCCAGGGAGCACCCAGCCTGCTCAGGCACGGCAGCTTGGCAACGATCACAGTTCAAAGCTGAGATCGTGGAGATTTGGGGGGCCACAGGCTGGTCAGCAGAGGCAGGGCGGGGGTGTCTGCGGGGGCTGGCATGGGGCTGCGCGGTGCCGGACGGCGTGTTGCTGGGGGTAGGGTGCCCTCCCGTGGTCCTTGCCCACCCTCCTCTCCCGCTGCTGCCAGCCCCGGGCTTTCCGCCAGGAGCGGGCAGCAGGGCTGGATGCGGCTGAAGCAGGTCCCCGCGCGGGCACTCACCGTCTCCATCCCCAGGAGAACCAGTAAGGGGATGGTGGTCATGCCGCCCCGGATCCATTCCTCCAGCGTCACGGTCCCGTCGTGGTCGTAGTCTATCTCCTCCATCATGGCTTTCAAGATCTGGAGGAGGGAGGAGATGCAGTGACACGGCGATGCTCCCCCGTCCGCCCCAGCCCCGGCACTCACGGGCTTCAGCTCGGTGGAATCCCACTCCAGGTACTCGGCCACGTGCACCATCTGGTTGATGATACGATCCAGCTCCTGAGCACAGACAGACGACGGCACCAGATGCTCAGGGACAGCTTCGGGTGCCAGCGGCATGCCCAGCCCCACACCCCCACAACCACGGGCACATCAGGTCTATGTCCTGATACGCCCGAGTCCACCCCAGCCCCCTGCCTGCACCGGGATCCAGCGACACCCCGCTTCTCGCGGGGCGCTGCTTTCTGCTCTGCCCCAAAACCTGCAGTGGGTTTTTCCTTGGAAACAGTACTCTGATACGACAGATTTTTAATTGCAACAGGTTTCAAGGGAGATACCCGAAGGACAAAGAGAATCATGGACAAATCCCAGGGTGGGGTTTGTGCATGATTTTTCCTTTTCTGAAAATCTGGCTTTTGTTCTAGTTGGTGGGTGGATTATTTTTCCCTCAGCCCCACAGCAAATGCTGCTGCCTTCCTCCTCCCTTCCCATAGCATGCCTTCCCGGGGGGCTGACACCCCAATAAAGCCCTGCATGTCTCCGGCCCCCAAACAACCCCGGCTTTATCTCCCGTGGGAAGGCTTACCGAGCTGTCCAGGAGGCCGTTTCCATCAGTATCATAGAGGCGAAACATGACTGGAGGGAGAAGAGAAGCCGGATGCCGGTTAGAGCCCAGCCCCGGGGCACCCCGGGCTCCGAGATAGGAGCAATGCCGTGCCAGCTCAGCCCAGGCGAGACGTGACCCGAGCCCATACCGGGCTGTGGGGTATCAGAGCAAAGCCGTGCCCCCCTCCAGGGTGTCCCTCTGCCAGACATGGGTGACAGCAGGCAGGAGCAGAGGGGTGACACTCTGCAGTTTTCCCGAGTGGTTTTAATGTTTCAGCATTAAAAAGTGAGCAGGAGCACCCAGCCCTGCACCCCTCCACAGGCGCGTCCCCCCACCACTGCCCCCAGCTACCGGTCTCTCCCTCCACACGACATGACCAGGGTCCCACTTACACTCCAGCTTGTCCTCGGCACGTCCCCTCTCCAGAAGGGACAGGTAGCAGACGATGTCCTTCAGATGGACCACCTGGGCCAGGGGGGCTGGGGGTGGCAGGGGGGTGGCTTTCAGGGAGCTGTGGCTCTTGCGCAGGCTGAAGGGTAACCTCTTCTCCACGCTCCTCGTGCCTGCGGGCAGGGAGCCGGGGATGAAGGCCATGCACAGGGCTGGTCATTAGGGCCAGGAGCCATCCCCAGCCAGGACACAGGGCTGGCAGCACGTGAGTTCTGGGACAGGGACCCATTTGGCACAGAGGATGCGGAGCTGAGTGCCATCGCAGGAGCAGGGCTGAGGACTGCCAGTCACCCCTGGGGCACAGACGACCACACCTCTGGCACTGCAAGCACAGGGCGGGGAAAAGTGGCCCACGGGGACATGCCCACCCAGGAGCGAGAAGCTAGGCTGGCGGCGGGGCAGCTTGCCAGGATGCTGGGACAGCCCATGCTGGCGGCATCCTTCGGCAGATGGCTGCTCCCAGCGCTCCCCTCCTCGGTGGCTGGCAGGAGCTGGGCTGGAGGCAGCCGTGAGTCACCAATCCGATCTCCCCTCGCTGGGAGCTGCTGCCAGGTAATTAAGACATTGACCGGCAGGTGCTCTGCGGGATGGGATTGACAGCTTAAAGTTTGCCAAGCAAAGGTGTCAAGACGCCAGGAACCCACCAAGACTGGAAGGTCACTACCACCGCGCTGGGGACCTGAGCAGCTGCACCGCCAGGGCAAGGTATGGCTCCAGGGCCTGGGAAACTGGGGATGGCTTGTCACCATCTGTGTCCCCTGTGAAGCCCCAGCCAAGCTCACCTGGTGACTGAGGACTGAGCAGGGACCCGGAAGAGATTTTTGAGGAGCCCGAGGAGTTGTGAGCAGAAGGGGTGCCGGTGGTGGACTTCTGGGAGGATGACCTGGACCAGCTGGGAGAGACGTTGGGGATCGATGCTGGGGTGAGGGATGCTGGCTGCGGCTCAGATGCGTTGCTGTGGCAGCTCTTGGGCTCAGAAGTGTGTCGTCCCAGGGCACTTAAGAGCGTTTTCCCATTGATCCCTGCAAAGCAGACATATGCCCATGGGCAGTGTGACACCAGGGCGCCTGGGCCCAGCAAGCCCCTTCCTCCAGGAACCTGGATGCTGGTCGCCCATCCTGGGATCCTCTTTTCTAGCCCCAAAATAGGCTGGCACCCCAGCCCCAGGGCTCTCTGAGGGGCACCGTGGGTGGCCCCTCACCCTGCTGCCTGGCCCAGCGGCTCCCAGCAGCGTTCCTGTCCCTGGGTGCCGGCTGCTGTGGTGCTTGGGTCCAGGCGAGGAGGACGCGGTCCCCCACCACCAGCCACAGCTGCTCCCGAGCCCCGACACGGCAGCCAAGCACCCCGGAAAGGTTCTCCCTTTCCTTTTGCAGTTTGTAGTCCTTTCAGCAGATGTCTCCACACACTGCGAATCCACCCGGGCAGGGGCCAGGGGAGGCAGAAGCGGGGTGTCCCCTGCTCCGCATGCAGTCCCACGCTCGGTGGCCGCCCGCACCGGTACCTGTGACAGTGGCGCAGGCCACCTCGGTCTGGATGGAGATGGTGGCATCGAGCAACTTGGGCTCGGAATGTGTGGGAGAAAGGGAGGAATCAGTGCAGTGGCAACCCGTGGGTCCCCCACTCTGGGGAAAGCCCTCTCCTCCCCAGCGCAGCGCAGGGTCCTTGGGAGCCTGTCCATCAGATGGGACGGAGCCGGGCCACATGCTGGCCACGATCCCACCCCACAACCTTTGTCCCCATGGGGCGGCATTGGAGCAAGCCCAACGTGCCGCCATGCCATGCTGGCTGGGCAGCAGGGCTGGCTCACCGCGGGTGCTGAGCTGCGAGATGCCGGGGCTCTGGCGCTGGGTCTCAGGGGAGGCTTGGCATATCTTACGCTTGAAGGAGGTGAAGAGGTGTTGGCAAAGCTCCTCGGGCACGTCTGCCTCCAGGTAGGTCTTCATGAAGAGGCGAAAGCCCTCATAGTCGATGGGCTGGGGAGGGGACAGAGAGGGAGGATGGAAGAGCCCTGGGCATGCCATGGGGGTGCAGAGCCAGTGGCAGGGGGGTTGTCCATGTCCTGGGCCCCCCTTCACGGGGCACATTGGCTGCAAAGCCCTCCCCAAAACCGCTGGCTTCCCAAACCCCACCAGTGGGATGTAACCTTAAGGGACCCGAGGTAGCAGGGCCAGAAGTCCCCAGTGCCGGCTGGCTGCCAGGGGCTGGCGTGGCCAAGCCAGGCCAGCAGCGCTCGGAGTAGGGAAGGGAGCTACAGCAGCCGGGATCGGAGTCGGGGGAGCGTCAGGGAAAGGCAGAGCCATGGTGGGTTGGCACTTGCTGGCGGTGAGGCAGCGAACAGCTCACCTGCCTGGGGGATCTGCGGACCCCAGTATGGTGGGCAGCCCACTGGAGGGGCAGGATGCCGTGATGGAGCCGGGGGCTCAGCTCTTGACAAATGATTGAGGAACTACATCCAGACCTTCTGGCACGGCCAACGGAGGCCGGGGGTGTTGAAGGCAGAGGGGTGTAACAAGCTGCGCTCTGAAAGCCTCCCACTCCTCTGGGGCAGGGCACAGAGCAGCAGGACCCTCCAGCCCAGCCCCTAGGGACTAATGTCCTCCTGAGGTGTCCTCACCGCCTCCTTCCTCACCGGGCATCCCTGTCACATCGGGAGGTTGCCTTCCTGATGGCTTTTGTGGCTCTGCCTGGATCAAGGGTCCCGTGGTGCCCTTGAATAGCAGGGTAGTTTTGCTGCCCCTCCTTGCTGCCTTCAGCCCACTGATTTTTCATGTTTCTCTTGGTTTCTAGTTATTATGGCCCCTGTGAAAGGCTCTGTCCTGCTGGCTCACTAATAGGTCTCTCTGAAAGCACCGCTTGGAAAAAATAACCCCAGCCTTCCCCCAGCAAGAGCGAGAAGGCACAGGGCCTTCCCCTGTCCCCACGCTGGCAATAGCAAAACCATTTGCTTTAGGGAAGAGGGAATAAATCCCTCCTGGCTTCTGCCTGGCAAGGAGATGCCCCAAAACGTTCTCAGCAATGCAGCCTGCAGCCAGCACGGGACGGCAGCACAGCCATGGGGTCCCAGCAGCATCAGTGGGATGGGGGAGATGGCCACGGGCTGGAAAAGATGCTCCCCATCTGTGGGAGCACAGCCCTGGAGAGAGACGGAAGGTGGGCGAACAGACCTGCCTTCTCCTGGCTGCTTTTAGCTGGGGGAGTTGGGCTCGGGGAGTTGGCGGGGGTCGGGAGCTGCCAGCAGCATGGGGGGAGGCTGAAGGGGACAGGGCCATACCTGTTCAGGGTTGTACCTCGAGAGGACACCATCCCCATGGAACTCCTCAAGGACGTCCTTGAGCTTCTTGGAGGAGTCTGGGGAGACAAAGGCATTGCACTGAGCAGGGTGCTGGTGAGCACCTGCTGGAACTTCGCCGACAGACCCCCAGCAGGATGGCAGAGATGGGTTTATCTGCTGGATGTACAATTTCTGGTTTCTTCCGTGCCTGGTAAGCAGCCCTGCTTTCCCCCCAGCTTCGAATGGCAGGGCATATATGTAAAGCTGGCCAGCAGAGACTGACCCTATATGAAAATGAATGCAAACCCAGCCATGACGCTGGGCAACAAAAGCCGGGACCACTGCCTGGTCCCAGCAGCTCTGGGGGTGATGCTGAGCACACAGCCTGGCCATCCCTGCCCTGGCCCCTCTGCACAGGCTTTGGGTGGCTGCTCCATGCTGAGAGCTGGTGCCTGCTGGCATCCCCCTCAGCAGCCCAAGCTGTGCCCGAAGCCTGCCCTGGGCTGCCCATCAGCATCTCCAGGAGGTGCCAGGAGGGAGAATGAGAAGGGTATTGTTCCACGCAAACCTCCACACAAACAGTAAATGACCTGTGAGTTCTCCTGGCTGGGTGTCCTCAGTGCTGGAGGGACATTGATGGGTCCTTCAAAAACGAAGAAATAAGAGAAAACCGAAAAAAAAGGTCAAGGAAAGGGAACATTAAGCCCTAACCTTCAGCCACAAATCTCCAGGCATGTCCATCTAAAAGGCTCTTGGACACGCCAGCTCTGTTTACTGTGAAATCCTCTCTCTAAGCAAGGGGTCGTGTTCCCCCCAGCCCTCTGCTGAGGATGCCAGGGATGGAGCCGAGCATAGGACTGGGGAGGAGACAGCTGCCTTCGCTGCAGCCATGCTCGCCAAACTTTGATTAACAAAACGCCACCGCCGTACGTGTTCCGAGCTCGTCGTTACAGATGGTGTTTTATGGTCTGTGATTCAAGAAAGCAGAGCCTGTTCCCCAGAGATGCAGGACAAGATGCAGACAGCGATGCTGTGCACACACCTCTGCCCGCAGCTCTGCTCAGGGAGCAGCTTGGACTGGGCTGTTCGGATTCGGGACTGTGCCTCCCCGTGCTGTCAGCCCTGACTCGGTTCACCTCACCCCTACGATGCGCAGCAGCCCCAGGGTGGGGCTCGTGGGGACCCTTTGCCCCCCAGTCCTCTCCTGTGCAGCCGCAGGAGCCTGCTCACCCCAGGGCCAAGCTGCCCCTGCAAAACAATGCCTCTGAGATTTTACACCCCTTCTCCCTCCATCCTGTGGTCCTGGCTGGGCTTCCCTGCCCTCCCTGCCCTACACTCAGCACCTTCCTAGCCTGCACCACTTCTCCATCACCTGCCACAATGAGCACACCCTCATGCCAACTCTCTGGACCTCAAGGACCTGGTTTTGGACCCCTGGGCTTTGCCCAGCCTCCCTCCCCAGCCCCTCACAGCCCCAGCACCCCACGGCCCCACTGCCAGCCTCCTCTCCTCGGCAGGAGCCGCGGGAGAGGGCTGCTCTGTAAAAGCGCTAAGTAAAATTACTGCAGAGGGTTGGCAACTCGAGACGAGCTGTGGAGCAGCTCCGCGTGTTTAGGAAAAGCCAGTCTGCTTCCCTCACTGGCATTTCGCTTTGCTAACGAACGTGGGAGCCGGCCGCCTTCGGAGGGACCGAGCGGCGCTCACGTGTGCATCACCCAAAGCAGGGGGGGCTTGCGCTCAGCTAAATCCTCCCCAGGTACGCAGGCACGGGGACTCCTCTGACGTGCCCCACCAGCCATTGCTGGGGGCTGGGGACATTCCCAGCCTCCCCATCCAAAATCTAAGTCACCTAGTTCTCCAAGAGGACACCAAGGATGTGCAGGACACCAGTCCAGCACAGATCAACAGGACATTTAAAACCCCTCTCCCTGTCCCAGGGGGGATGCGCGGGGGGCACAGGGGTACTCACAGTCTGTGTATTGCTGGAGCTGGGCAAACTCGGTGGGGCTGAGCGAGATCCACCCACCATCACTCATCTTTGGGTGGCAGGGCCCACTCAGAGGGGCCACGTGGCACTGCGCTCGCCGTGCCAGCTTCGGCGCCACAGGTTCCAGCCCACCACTCGGTCACATCGGCACAGTGAGAGGCATGGGGGCCTCTGGGCGGGCTGGTATCATCCCCCTGAGCCCATGGGCAGCTTCCAAGCAGCTGGTCAGGACCGTCCTCCCTGGTGCAGAGACAGAAAGAGAGAAGGGGGTCAGCAGTGCCCTACCCAAAGCAGGCAGGGGCTGGCTCCCACCTGCACCCGCTGCCCTGCCACATGGTGCCACCCGCGACGGCCGGAGGATGCGGCTTGACAGAGGCAAGGCTTGTTGCCTTATTTACCCCCAGCATTTTCCAGGGGAACCCAGCATGACAGGAGCAGAAGGAAGGACACAGTTAATTAGAGAAGACACAGTGCCTGGAGGCAGGGGATCTGACTGAGTGGAAACTCCCAGCTCACGCCTTCGTCTCCAAAGCCGGTGCTGACCTTTAGCTGGCTCTGCCGACGAGAATCATTGTAAATGAAAATCTACATTCAAAATGGGGCGATGAGGAACCTGCTCGGGCTGGAAAAACCTGTGCTGCAGAGGAAATGTCAGAAGGACTCCAACCAAGCATCCCTCTCCAGCCCATCCTTTTGCCAGCTTCAAAATGGATTAGCTTCTTCACTTAACCAAACCGGTCATGGGGGGAAAGGGCAGCTTCCCGAGGTGGCGGTTGGTCAAGGAACCGATGAGAGTAACTGGATCTCAATTTTAGGGCCATCTACTTGCTAAAAGTTGGCTCCCGGTTTCCACCAGCCTGAGCTGATAGACTGGAGCAAGCAGAGCACGGGCGAGATGGGAAGGGGCATGCAACTTGGAGCGATGCTTGGGGAGCACCCACAGCCCCCACGGCTGGCTGGGCTGCCCAGGGAGGGCAGACAAGGGGTTTTCCAGCTGCAGGGAGTGGCTGAACATCCAGAGAGAAGCCCACCAAACCCCAGGCACACGTTTGCTGGAGTTAAATGACATTGCTGTGCTTAGCTCTTTCCCGCTGAGAGCAGCCAGGAGCTGCTCCCATCCTGCAGGGCCGGCCAGTGAGCATTTGGTGGGGGGATTTGCCTCGTGGCAAATTTTGCTGGATAGGAAGCTGTGCCCTGCCAGGAATGCTGCTGCCCGAGGATGCTCTCTGAGAGCTGGGCAGATGCTGCTGCCCAAGGATGCTCTCCCAGCATCCAAGCCCACATTGCTGTGCCCTTGGAGCACTTGTGTGGGGACAACACAGAACCCCGAGAGAAATGTCATCTCCCCACCCTCACTGGGGCTCTGCCAGCCCCACAGCAACTCACCTCCAGCTTGTGGCCACCCCAGCAACTGGTTATCCCCATGTCACTAACTGGGGACAGTCTGGACACAACGGTTTTAGGGCTAGAAAAAACACTACCCAACATCTTCCCACACTGGCATCAGTTTTCTGGGGATCTTCATTTCAGGAAAGGACAAGTGGGAATATGGTGTTTGCACCTTTCCAGGATGAAGGGTTTGTCCTGAGGTATCTCCAGGGATGGCCCAGAAGAATTCAGTCTGTAAGAAACCCTCCTGGAGTGCACACAGGCTTTCCGTTTCCTGGCAAATGAGCTGTTTTGTTTGTCCAGAACCTATTTTTTATCCTAAATTTATACATGGAGAGGCTGAGAGAGCACAGCTAGCTCAGCCTGCAGAAGAAAGGGCAAGGGGGGTGGACCTGGCTGACTCCAGCTGCCCAAAGAAGTTTGGGTACACTGTGCCCTCCCACAACAGACAGTGGCAAAAATATCCCTTGTTCTTAATGGCAGGGCGGCACAAAGTAATACAAGCAAAGCAAAGTGGAGCTAATTGGGCCATCCCAAGGGGCTTTCCCTCAGCAATTGCTGGAATAACAAATGCCACTTCTGGCACGTCAGCCTTAGATTTCAGGAAGAGCAGGAAAAAGCCTCCTTAGGAATCCAGCTGCTGCTCGTTTGGCCGCCCTCTGAATTGTCAGCGGCAAATTATGTTCTATTAAATCAAATTTGCCTCTCTCTAAAAATAGCTCCCCTACTAGTGTTACAAATAACACCGGATTACCCTGCCTGCAAGCGCTTAACGGGACGCGGCCCCTCTCCCCTCCTCGCTCCGTACCCGCCAGCCGCGCGCGTGGGCTTCGCCGTTCTGCCGGCACCGGCGGCGCGGCGTGACTCAGGTCGGCCAAAGTGGCCGGGGGAGGATGGAGAGGAGGGAGCCGGGAGGGCTCTGAGTGCCTCTCAAACCCTCCTGGGGGTTAGCTGGTGCCGAAGCCCTCGGAAAACCCCCGCACAGAGCATCCTGCCAGGCCAGGGCTGGGCGAGGGAGCAGCGAGGGGTGATGAAGGAGGAGCAGCTCGGTGGGAGCCAGGGCCTGGCCATGTAGGGCCTGAAACGCTCACGTCAGCAAGGGAGATGCCAGGCTGGAGCTGGCGGTGGGCCAGCCCCCACCGGTGAGCGGGGCCCAAGCAGGCGATGGCAGGGCCAAGCCGTGGGCAGTGGGCACGTCTCGGCATCCATGAGAAAGGGCTGCCCATGGGCACCGCTGGTGTCCAGGGCTGGGGGGACTCCAGCCAGCAGGGATGGGAGGGCAGAGGAGATGTTTTTCCAACCATCCATCCCTTCCCACAAGCCTCCCAGCCACCCCCTGGCCACCCAGCGCTGCTGAGGACAGGCATCCAGCTCCTGGGCTGCTCCCCTGGCCACGGGCTCACCGTGGGTCTGGGAGGGCTCATTCCACTCTTCGGGACTGGAGCTAGGGATGGAGCCCTAATCCTGCCCAAGCAGGGGCAGGTGGTGGGATGGCAGCCTCCAGGTACCGGCAGAAGAGCAGCTGCTCTCGCTGAGCCTCCAGCCTTCGATCGGTTCCGCAGGGACGTGCAGATGGGGCTGCAAGCGCATTCCCTGCCCGCAGGAGATTTCTGCTTTGAACACCCTTTGGGAAGAAAAACGTCGGCTCCTTCAGCTTCAAGAGACCATGCGAGGAGGGAAAGCTCCTGCTGTGTGTGTCCCACGTGCAGAGGTTGCGCCTCTCCGACAGCAGCGGGGTACGGCACGTCCCGAAGCCGGGCTCTTCCCCGCATCCCACAAAGCCACAGTCACTCCCAACATCTTCTCCAGAGGCAGAAGCACGGTGGGGCCCTGCAGGAATGGCATTTTCCAGCCTGCCCGCCCCATCTTTTGTAAAGATCAGCCTATTTTTGTGTTGGACTGGGGAGAGGCCCCTGAGGCGGTGGGTGGAGTGTAAATCCCTCCTGTCCCACTGCAGCAAACAAACCTCAACCAAGTCACGCTCAAACTATTTTCTGCAATGACAAGAGAATGCACTTTTCTTCGTTTTACCAGCCCGAGAGGACACTGGGGATCTGCTTTTTCCATTCTCCCTGCCTTTTGCTCTCTACACATTGCCCCGGCCCTTTGCCCACCTACCCACGCCGACCCAGGCATGCTGTCTGGGTACCTTACACCAACTTTGCTTTGGGTGCTGAGCACCCTTGCAGCACCAGAGCAATGAAACGTGCTGGCAGGGGTGCCCGGAGCACCCAGACGGGCAGCTGCCCATGAGCCAGCTCTCATGGGTGCTCCTTCCCACCCGGCGTAGCTGCTTTTCTGTGCGTTGTGCCGGCTGCCCGCTCCCCTACCTTCAGCAGCGGTCCAGCAAACACCAAGGTTGGTCCACAACCCCAAACCCTGCAGACACACGAGTTGCTGCACCTCCGTGCCCGCTCCCGGCTGCAGAGCATCCTTCCCTGGCAGCTTTTAAGCGAATGAGCAGCGTTTCGCTAAGAGGTGCTGCCTCCTCCCCGACCACTGCGTTAGGGGACCGGCGAAGCTGGGGAAAAGAGGCATCTGCTACCAGCATGCCCAGCTCCGGCGTGGTGGGTGCTCTCTCCCGCGCAGCCAGGCAGCGACGCGGGAAGAGGAGGGCGGCTGTCGCTGGCCCTCTGGCCCCGGGGCCAGGCTGCGGATGTCCCGACTCCCAACTGGGAGAGCTCAGCTCAGCCCAGCTGTGCGGGGACAGCAGGGACTCAGCATGGCCCCCCTGGAGCTCACTCCGCTGCCGTCAGCCTGCCAGGGCAGCTCAGCTCACACCCTAGGGACACTTCCCGACTTCCCAACTTACTACTGTTGCCTTTTTAGAGAATAATTTTGCTGGCTGAGTTCAGAGCAGCCTGGATCTGCGCTCGAACGCCTTTTGGGCAAGACCCATTCCCTCGCCACCTCCCCTGCGTGTCCCAGCCGGACCAGAGCTTGTCTCTCAGAAAAGCTCCTTCCCACAGCTGATGGGTGGGCAGTGGCTGGCCCCACAGCCCGCGGGCTGGGATCCTCCCCGGGCTCCCGGCTCCATCACCTCACACCTACAAACCCAGGGGTTCCTGCTGCCGGCACGGGGAAGTCCCACGGGTTAACTGCACCTCGTGCGGGACAACCCTGCTTTCTGGTAGCTTTGGAACATGTTCTCCGCTTCCGTCCTCTGAAACAACCTGAAGAACAAGTTGCCAACAGCCTCTTTCCGCAGGCCAAGTGTGCGGAACACCTCCTCCGTCCTCCTGCCCTCCAAAGCAAACGGCCCCGGCAATTTCTACTTAACCAGAAAGACACTAACGAGCTTTTCCGGCCTGGCAACGCAGGGGGAACGGCTGACTCGGGCTGTTTCTCTGCCCATCCGAAGGGTGTATGGTTTTATGGCAAAGCTGAGAACCATCACACATTGAGACACCAGTGAGGATGGCACAGCCACCCCAGGCTGCGTGGAAGGCTCGCTGGCAGCCATCTTCTCCACCCTGGGGGCCAAGGGGATGCTGCCCCAACCTTCCCCCCCCCTCGGGGCAGCTTTTCCCCCGCCCGGGCACCCGGAGACCCCTGTTCCGCGCTGCCCGGCTCCGGGAGCGCATCCTTCCCCGTCCCCGCCCCCCAAACCGCTTCACACCCGGCCCGAGGGCCCCGGGACGGGATCGGCAGCGGCGTCCGAGGGCACCGTGCGGGACCGGGGAGGATGGGGGGGAGGTCGGTCCCGGCCCGGGCAGGAGGTCGCAGCTGGGCGAGCGGCGGTCCCGCGTGGGCCGGCGGATGTTCCCACGGCTGGCAAAGGGGTGAACCCACGGCGGGTCCCCGGTGTGCACACCCCCACCTCCCCCCCGCCCTTCGCCGCACCCCGCGTCCCCCCGCCGCTGTCCCCTTACTTGGAGACGGCAGCGCGGTGCCGGCGGCGGGGTCGGTCCCTCCGGCGGCGGCTCCGGGGCTGCCGGTGTCGCCGGGTAGCTCCCCGCTTCCTCGGCGGGGCGGAGCCGGGCGGGAGGATGCGGGAGGATGCGAGCTGGCCCAGCCCGCGCCGCTCCGCTCCGCCCGCCTCCGCCGGCACCGGCGACCGGAGGAGGGGGGGGGGTTGTGGGGCGGAGTTGGAGGGAAGAGCCCGGCGGCCCCGCCCGCACCCCCGCCCCGGGCCCGGGGAAGCGCCGGGAAGCGCCGTGGCGGGGAGCAGCCGTCCTGGGACGGGAGCGGGGGCCGCGTTTCCATGATAAAACTCATTTATGATGGATTCCCACCCCCCACCCCCCCCCCCCCCATAGCGGCAGGACCTTCCCCAGCTCTCACCGGTCACGCTCCGTGCCCCACAGCCCCGCCGCTCCCCCTCCCTGTTCCCGACCCGATCTGCATCCCCATCCCATCCCCATCCCGTTCCCCATCCCTTCCCCATCCCGTTTCCCATCCCCTTCCCATCCGTTCCCCATCTCCTCCCCATCCCCTCCCCTCCCCATCCCGTCCCCATCCCATCCCCGTCCCCCTCCCCATCCCATCCCCATCTTCCCTGCGGCATTTACCCCCCGCACCCCCCCGCACCCCGGTCCCTCCTGCCCCTGAGCAGTTTCACCCATGGCAAAGGTTGCTCCTTCCTAAGGAACGGAACAAACCACCGAAAACAAACAAACAAAAAAAAGCCAAAACAGATAAAAAAGCAGTTTTATTTTCTTTCCATGACGCGTACGCCTGCCTGCTTGGGGGTGACACTATTTCAGGCATGTCTATTATTTATGTTTCGCTATATTTATATTAATTAGAGATGCCATCCATGTACGTAGTTCTGCAACTTCAAAAAAAGCAGGAGAAGGGGACTGACAGCTGAGACTGAACTTTCTCGAGAGAAACAGGCAGCAGGGAGCAGCTTGCACAGCGATAGCCGCACTCTGCAAGCTGGGCCTGTGCGACGGTCCTGCTGTACGGCTGGCATCCTTCCAGTCCCAGCCCCACTTCCCTCCCTCTCTGCCTTCTAGTTCTAGATACAGAGGGATGGGTCAGGGCTTCTGGCTGGGATGCTGAGGGACCAGTTTTAGGGGACATGGTGGCACTTATCTCACCTGTGCCTGGCCAGGAGGTGCATCCCTTCAAAGCACCCACCAGGCTTTTCAGATGGCTGGGAGCTCCCCCAACTTTTGCCAGGGGTTGGAAATGGCTCTGCCTGATGCTGCATGAATATTTTTTTCAGGCAGGGAGTCCCGCTCGACCATGAGAAGCTGACAGCCTAGCTGGGATCTTGTACTCCCTCACTCTGCTCATGCTCTGCCCAGGCTATTGGTGAAACACACCGGCACATCCAAATGAATGAGTTTCAGTCCTTCTCTGCATCCAAGTAGGTGTTCCTTCCAGGGATTAATTAGTAAATTAAAATGGTAGAAAGACAAAATTACTATGATCAGGCACAAGCCTCGGTGATGATGCCTCCCTCCTGCAGATCTGCATGCTGTGTCCCAGCACATTCCCACCTCCCTCAAAGGGCTGTGGGCAGCGGATTCACCCCCCATACTGATTTCCTTAGCAGCACTGGGGTCAGGGTTTGGGCAGATGAGAGCTACCTATGGGGGCTTTATACACCAATCTTGTCTGAATGCTCTGCCCCTGCAGCCCACAGTGCTCTGCGCCCACAGGAGAAGGAGCATCCCTTCACTGGGGCATCCACACCTGCGACCCAGGGATGCTGCCAGCGGCTGTGAGGCCTCTGTGTGCTGCTTCCACACATGCCAGAGGTGAAAAACATGGCTGCAGAGAAGTGGGAAGAAAAATGTGCTGGCATGAGGATACTGTTCTGTTTCATAAACTCTCCCCATGGGGGTATGTAACACCTTCCCTGTCCCCATCAGTTTACCAAGACTCTTCCTGCCGTGCTGGTGGCTCCCTGACGTGGGTCACTGATGACCCACAACCCATCAAAGACCCTGCAGATGCTGTTGCCCATGCCTTCTTGGCAAAGCACTCCTGTCAAACCCTGCGCCTCAAGGCCCAGGCTGGCGGAGCCTCGCTCTCCAGATTAATACAAGCAATGTGCTGAAAGCTGGATTGATTAGAGCTGCAGCCCCGTTTTCTAGCCCCGTCCAAAAAAGCCATCACATTTTGCCTGGCAAAAATTATCCTTCTTAAACCTGAGTCACTTACAATTCCTTGCTCTGTGCTCAGTAATTTCATCTCTTCCACTGGTTCACCCTGTGAAAACAGCAGGCAAAAGGGTGGGCAAAGCCGCAGGCAGAAAGTACAGGTCCCTGCGGCTTTGGGGGCTGAAATCCCTTCCTGCCCACTCTGCCCAGCACCTGTGGGATTTGGGTGCCCAGGCTCCTGAGGAGCCGGTTGCTCTGCAAAGCCGTCACCCTCCAGGTGGGCACAGAGGCAGGGCAAGCCTTATTTTGGGGCCATCCAAAGGGAAGAGAATGCTTTTCTCAGTGCGACAAGCAAAGGAGAGGTTAAAAGTGTTCAGATTTGGGGGATTTTTATCAGCTTTCTTCTTGCTTTATCTCTGGTGTATTTGCTCTTGAGATGTTGACCCAAGGTTTGTTGCTAACTCAGTCGCAGTGCCACCCCTCCTGCCTGGGGGGAAGGAATCCCTAGCAATTAGAACTTGATTATTTTACTGAACGTGTGATTACAAATGGGAACCGCAGAGCCCGTTAGGGCTCTGAGTAATGAGCACCGCAGTCAAGAGACAATTAAAACAAGCCCAGGCTCCCCCGGCCCCAGCTCTTGCTCCAAAGACAAGTGGGCTGCTCGGAAAAGCCATTCACGGAAATGATGGTAGATTTCAAAGGGGGGGAAAAAAAACCCAACCAACAAAACCAAAAAACACTTGAGAAATTTCCAGGCTGATTGTTTGTTTTTTACAGCTTTCGTTCTGCTCAGCAGCAGTGCCCCAGGGACGGGCAGGGAGAAGGACGAGCTCCCCCGCTCCTGCCCGTGGGTAGTCACCAGCGTTATATTAAGTCGTGATGAGCCTGGAGAGTGGCAGATTAGGCTGGAAATTAGAAAACACAGCGGGGATGGGATGTCCCCCGAGAGGGACTCAGCCACAGAGCCAGGAAACACCAGAGTGGCCGAACTGGCCCCTTCCCAGACTCCAGTGGTGGTGACGAGGGGTGTCCCGGGGCGCTGTGCCCAGCGAGCCAAGCCAGCGGCAGGGCAGGGCAGACAGCCACTCACCCTCTTTCCTGACTCTGTGTTTTCCCAAAGAAACTGATATCACCCCAGTGGGCTTTTCCCAGCCTCCTGCCTGGGGGTGCCATGCATCTGGGGGGAAACAACAGCATCTCTGCTGCTGGCTGCCGGCTGCCTCCATCCCTGCCTCTGAGCAGTCTCCGCGCCTGGAGAGAAAACCATCCCAGCTCTCTACCAGAGTGTGAATTTTAGGCAGGATGACATTCTGGAGGGTGAAGTATTTCAGGGTTTGGAATCTATGGGGCTGGTGTATCACACAGGGGAACGCTGGCAGGCAGCAAGCGAGAGCTGCAGCGATGCAGTCAGAGGGAACACGCGCAGAAGTGCCAGAAGCAGCTCTCCAAGGCTGCGCAGCTCTTGCCCAAGCCTGGTTCCTGTGCCGAGCCAGCCTGCTGTCGGGGAAAGATGGTGCGAGTGAGTCAGGGATTTGGGCAAAGCAGCGTTCTCTCCAAGGCTGGATCGTGACTGGAACCCTCTGAGCCCCGGATTTCAGCACCAGCTGAGGAAACCCAGGTGGGAGGGAGCTGGGCGACCGAGAGCAGTACTGTGGGCCAAGTCAGAGCACCCATGGGTGTTTTGCTAAATGTCAGCCCTGCCCTGTTTCCCCTTAAGTCTGTAGAAGGTGCTGACCACAGGGATGATGCAACAGCGCAGAAAGAGATGGCATCATAGCATCTCAGCACCAGGCACCATCAGCACCCAGGATGGCCCCACTCCTGAAATGCAGGGTGCAACGTCGCACTTTCCCATCCACGTCTCAACCACGTTGCTCCCCAAAATGACATCTTGGGGGTGTAAATGCAGAGCAAAGACACGAGGGATGCTTCAGCACAGCCGTGCAGGAAGTACTCTGCCTGTGTCTGCTAATCTTGGTGTGATATTTTGATTTTAAAACACATAGAAAACTGTGCTGTGGACTGCTGAATCTGTGCTCCCAGCGGTTATTTTCACTTGAATAAATAGCGTGGTGGAAAAACCACACATTCGACAAAATGTAAGGGAAAAACCACCTTGTACTGGGATATACACGTATCGTCTGCAAGCTCAAGCGGCTGATGCTAAGGGTGACAGTTTGCAGCACACAGATGGGTGCAACTGGGTGCCTCCAGCAGGAAAACAGGGGTGGGTGGACAAGGGCAGGTGAGGAGCACGGGGCAAATCTGGGTGCAGGAGCCCACGCCAAGGCAGAGCCCCAGCTCCGTGCCCTCAGGGCAGGCGTGGGAACAGCGGGCTCCTTCCTCTCCTCGCTCCCAGCTCAGGCTGCTGCCTTGCTCTGAGCAGAGCAGGGAGGGGAGTCAAAGAGCTGTCAGGTGTTGTTAGCGGTGTGACATCTCTTCATAAGGCCCATCTGGCTGGAAGGCAGTGGATCCGGGAGGATTTCTGCAGACCTGATGGCGAATGCTTTTGCCAAGGTTTTACAATCAGCATTAATAAACGCACCGGGGCGGCATTTGGCACCGTGAGCTGAAACTTCCCAAGCCGAGACTGGAAAAAAAACAGAATTACAGAAAAAAATCCTCGCTGCACAGCAGAGCTCCTGGGCAACTCATTCCGCCTGCTGGGATGTGCGGATCCCGCACAGCCTGCAAACACCCACCCGCTGCGGGTCACTGCTAGCTGGTTCCCACAACCACCCCGTCTCGCTGGGAACGTGAGCACAGATCCCACGTATCCTGCATCCTTAACCAAAGGGCTGGCTGGGCTGCCCAGGTTCTCCCCAGACTTTCATCCCTGAAAAGCCACCAGCCCTTTATCCGAATGTCTGTTCTCCTCGCCCTGCACCGCTGCACGTCAATGGGTGGCTGCGTGGGGCGATAACCGCAGCGTGGAGAGGAAGAGGGATTGCTGGGGTGCTGTGGGGATCACACCCGCTGTGACAAACTGTGTGTCACTCAGAGGCAGCACGTGTCCTGCGGGCAGCGGGCACTTTTAAAGCAGGACAACACTGTATAGAAAGTGTCTGGGCGGGAACAGCTGGACCCGTAGGTGTGTAATAGCGGCAGAAAAAGCCCATGTGATTTAGGGAAATGCCGCATTCGGGGACGATGAAAGGGTAGAGCTGAACTGAGTGGCTGTCGATGAATCACAGGACTTTAGGGAACACACTAACGGGTGGTTAAACTACTCTGCAGAGCTTGGCTCAGTTCTGGCAGACGTTTGGGTGTTGCAGGAATGGGCTCTGCCACCCATTCCCAGCTTCTCCCATCTGAGCCAGAGAGGGGAAGCAAACCCTGCAGTGCTCATAGGGGGGGCCTGAAGAGCCCCACACGGTTCCTTGGGTGCTTTGGCCTCTCTTACATGAATAGCATTTAATTAGCCTCATCAGGAACCCTATCAGGGTGAGCAGTCTGGAGCGCCAGGCTGCAGAGGACACCACGTCTCCCTGTGGCACGCTTCACAGAGCTGTCGGTGGGGATAGCGGGGTCCCACGCAGATCCCACGCATCCCTGCAGGTGCCCTTTGCTTTATTCCCACAGCTGGTTTAGACCGTGTCCCCACTGCGGCTGCTCTTCCCAGGGTCGTGGCGCTGGGCTGTAGGTCTCTCCCCAAAGCCTCCCCAGGGGCTGCCAGGAGCGCTCCTCGCTGTGAGCGATAAGAAGAATCACTTTAAGTATATACTTCCTTAAATCCCTTGAACTCCTGAATTAAAATAAGGATGTGGGATTTAACTTGGAAGGTTTTGAAGCAGATATTTTTGTTATACATCATCATGCATGTCACAAGTCTAAAATATTTGGAAGGGCTGTATAAATAGCTGTTTGATCACCTTTTCTCAGCTGACTCCTGCTTTCCTCTATCTCACAGCTGCCACGGAGCAGGGAAATATGCGTGGCACTCAGGAACCTGCGGTTTTACTTTCGGTTACTTTCTGTGTTTCCATGAGAGATGCTGTCACAAGCCTTGTTTCATTGGAGAGGAGAGGAGAGGAGAGGAGAGGAGAGGAGAGGAGAGGAGAGGAGAGGAGAGGAGAGGAGAGGAGAGGACCAGGTGCATGAGGATGCTGCTTCCCTGAGCATCACTCAGACACCCACAGGCTCTCAGGACAAAACTGTTGGCACTGAAACACTGTCACGTTATTCCACTGTGCTCCAACCGATCTCTGTGTCAACCCCAGAATTGCCAGCACGTGAAATGGGAATTTCTGTGACATTTTCAGTGGAGAGAGGGGAAAAACAAGCCAGAAGCTGTTTCCCACCCTGGCAGCTGAACCAGCCAAGGAGGCCTGGGGCTACGACTCAGGGTGCCACACATCTTCCTCCCCATCGCCTCACTCCCAGGCATCACCTCAGGTCACTGGCCAGTCTGCACCCTGGAAACACCCGCTAGGCACTGGGGGCCAGGGGCAGCTGTGACGCTTCCGGGGTTGGGGTTTTTCTAAAGCTACGTCAAGAAGTTGTTTCTATTAAAAGACCTTCTGGGTCTAAGATGTGAATCCACAACCGCAGCCAGCCAGTTTGTCTCCTTTTCAGCTTAGAACCCTCTGCTGCTGGGCTGCTGGGGCCAGTGCAGCAGCCACTGGGAGATGAGAAACATTTGCCATATGCTGAGGGATTACTGTATAAAACCGAGATGCTTGGCTGCACGCCAAGGTACAGGGTTTCCAAATAGAGTCTGAATCCTGGACAGAAAAGTTCCAACTAAATATAGCCATGACAGCCTCGGAGTTGACTTCTTTTTCCTTTTTTTTTTTTTTTTGGGGGGGGGGGCGTGGGGTGCGTGTTGAGTTCACTTAAAATAGCCTGTTTTGGTTTTTTTCTTTGTGCCCTGCCGAAGGGGCACGTAAGGCGTGTTTACAAGCAGAAGTACAAACCCAAAGAGATGGTGGGATGGGGAACCTCGTCCCTCCTCCCACCCTCCCTGAGATGCTCCTGAGGGATGGAGGGGATACAGGTGCAGAGCCCCTGGGCTGGCTGCTGAGGAGGAGGAAGAACCAGGATAGGCAGCTCTGGCCTCCTCTTCCTCACAGCCTGCCCAGGAAAGGACTATCTGCCTAAAAACTATTGCAGGGAACCAAATAAGTTAGTGTTTTTGCTTGGAAAAGGCGATTTGGAATTTCTGGGCTGCCAGCCCTGCTCACACCTTCCAAGTTGTGGGTTGGTTTACTCAGCCTCAGACCTACTGGCAAATGCAGAAGCCAAATCGAAGCCCAGCACTGGGATGGAGCAAGGGGACGAGGATGCAAGCACACCAGCCGGGCCAGCCCTCAGCGTTGGGAAGGAGCAGCTCTAGAAGAGAAAAGTGAAATGCTTTTGTAAAAGCACACAGAAAAAGCAAGAAAGCCAAAATATCTGGGATGGGAAAGCAGGCATTGGATGCTCTCCTCATGCTGAGCACAGCGTGCTGGGAGGAAGCCTTGGAGAGAAAGTGGTGTGAACTCATCCTCGGCAACACAAGCAGCATCGCTCCTGCTCATGAGCTGGCCACGTGTGCTCGAGGCAGCGGGATGCTGAAAATTCTTTAAAGGGAAGACTCCCAGAAAGCCAGAAGTCATTGGCCATATAATGTCATAAATATATAAGATGTATAATATCATAAAATACTCTTAATAACCTAGATGAGAAAAAGGAGGCAAGACAAACTACCTACACATGCACTGGCTTGTACAGTATCCGCAAGAGCTCTCCAACAGCTTTGCATCGCAGGCGGTATTTCATTGAAGGGTTCACAGCTCCTAGGACAGCTGACAGGAGTATAAATTAAGCAGATGCCTGAGACAGACCTTAAGTGAGAGCAGCCCTAGAAAACAGGGGACATCTGAGATGGGCAAATACCAAATAATCAGAAGTTGTCCAAAAGAAAAGAATAGCAGTGTTGTAAGTTTTTATAAGAAGGCAGGAAAGCAGCCCAAGGTGTGATCCCTCTGCAGCAGTGGAGCTGCCTGGAGGGAGAAGTCTGGATCTGCAAAATTTGAGTTCCTAAACAACGGCGTTGAGGACGTCGGTGACATGGGGGAGGTACGGCTAGTAATAACAAATACCGCCGGAGTTATACCTTACATAGATAAAACAGCCGCGGGAACCGGTTTTCTGAGAGCCCGTCGAAAAGCTTTTGTTTAATTTATGGGGCTCAGGCTATATTTAGCTGGCAGATCCTCGGGGTTTTATCTGGGATCGCTGCTCCGAGCCAGCAGCTGGAAGATTTTAATTGTTTGCTCTGGGTTTGTTGGTTTTTTGTTTGGTTGTTTTGGTTTTTTTTTTTTCCAAAGGAAAAAAAAGAAAGCAGGTGCCAGGGTCTGACCCCAGCAGCCTCCCGGATTCACCACCCAGTGTCTCCCCATCCTCTGATGATTTAAAAATAGCCTGGGCGGTCCAGCGAGGCGAGAGCATCCCCTTCTTCCAGGAAAGTGAGAAGCACTGCTCCCGGCCTGAGAACGTGCCTCTGTTTGGTGTGGGTTTGATTTGTTAGGAAAGCCCTCTGGTATCTGCCTGGAGTGTGGATGTGAGAGGAGCCATCTGCTCGGGGACAGGCGGACGCCTCATCCCCAGATCCCATTACGCCACCGACACCTCCGCCCTGCTTGGCCCTGGTGATGAATGGAACACCCGCTCTGCCGTGCGGGGATTGCCCATGGCAGCTCGGAAATCCCATCCCGGCTGGAGGCTGACCAGAGCAGGGTGGCAGCAGGGACATTCATGTGCCAGGGGACAGGGGTCCACCCGGGCGTCCCTGCCATGCAAGGCAGCGGGCACACCAGCAGCCCCTCTCCAGGGACGTGCCCCAGTGCTGAACACAGTGCAACCAGGGGAGCCTGGGCAGGCGGGAGGCTGCAGGAGTCGATGGGCTGGAGGGGCCCACAGCAGAGCCACCACCCCCACAGGCAGCCCTGGTTTGGGGGTGCTGCAGCACAAGAGGGTGTTTCGGGGCTTCCTGCTCCAGCTGCCACTCGGGGCTGCAGGGGGCACCTCTTCCCAGGCTCAAGTGATGGTGTTGGCTGGTTGATGAGGCAGAAAGGTGGCAGTTAAATCAAAATGAAGCACTTCAGCCACATGCACACTCCCAGGAGAGGCTGGCTCGAGCTCCAGTCTTTGGCCCAGCACTGAGGGTGCTCCAGGCCCCCCCGTCTGCCTGTGTCAACCAGATGCAGGGCTGGGATTAAAGGGAAAACTTTGAAGGACAAGAAAATGCAACTGTTTTCAACCTTAATTTTGGGGTTTTTTCCCCTTTGTTTTTTTTTCTTTTTCTTCCTACAGAGAAAATCTTTTTCATTTGGACCCTGCTGACACAAAGGTTTTGCACTGAAATGCTAGCAATTGCCCCTTTGCATAGCCGGCCGGTGTGGCAAGCTAATTTTATCCTCCCCGGCTCCCCTCCATCTCCTGGAGATTGTCCTGTTGCAGCCACGGAGTGCTAGAAAATAGCACATCGCCCACTCATCCAGCCTCCTTCAAGGGAAATATTTATATTATGCCAAAGAGAGGGTTTCCATGGCAGTGATGACTTTAGCACCGTCGCCTTGGAAACCACTTGAGGCCATCTTGAAGGGTTTGAAAATACCCTTCAGAGACAAATAAGGAGAGGGAGCAGAAAGGCCGATGGGATTAGAGCGGCATTTCGGTCACCCCAGGCTTGTCCGCTGGCACCTTGCCTGCTCTCACTGCCCACGGGTGCGTGCTCTGGGTCCCTGCCCGTGCGCCGGGATGCTCCGTAGCCCAAGTGTTGCTTCACAGATGAACCCAGAAAAAATGAACAAGGCACTTTGCAAAAAAAATGGTTCAGTGAACATTTCCTCCAGCCTCCCAAGTCAGCGGCTCTGGTGTCAGGGCATTGCTCAGCAGGTGTGCAACAGCTGTCTGCAACCCAGGAGGTTGCGGGGAGGCTTCCCTCGGCCTGCTAATGCCAGAGTGATGCCAGTGTCTGCCCAGCCTCACGAACCAGCTGCTTTTGGAGGAACAAACACACAGGTCCCAAGTCTTTTTGGCAGCCCCTGAATCCACACTACATGCAAAGAGCCCCATGTTTCTCCCAAGGAGCTGTCAATATCTGAACCAGCTGCAAAAGCACTCGTCTGCAGTGGCGAAATCAAGAGAGGCCCGTGCCCTCCTCTGTATCATGCATCTCCCACGGCTCAGCCCTCGCATCCCACGCTATCCCTAACGCTATCAGCCGTTTACTCTCCCAGTTTGCAGGAGCTCTGTCACCAGCCCATCTGGCTCTCAAGGACACCAGGAACACAGCAGGGAGAGCAAAGCTTTGAGAGTGGACAGAGGATGAAGCTGGTGGCAGCAGTGGCAGCCAGCGATGCTGCATGCTCAAGCTATGGGAGGGCTTTCTTCAGGTTTTGTTCTCCGTTTTGCTGAGAAACATTGGTCATCTTCTTGATTTTGTTCAGGGCAAACCAAAATGCATTTTCTTCCTTCTCTCTGAGCTGCCTCTGTGCCAAGGAGTCTGTTATTTCCCAAGCCAGAGCTCTACCCTCAGCACCCACACTCAGCTCTGCTGAGCATCTCTGGTGCTGCCTCCTGCCCATGAGCTCTTTCATGCCACCCCACGCCTGCCCCACAGCTGAAATCAGTCAGCCACAAATAACTCGGCCAGAGAAACACAGAGAAACAGCTGCATGGTGCTGAGTCCCTCCATGGGATCCCAAGGGTGGGCTGGCCGTGGTGCCGGTGTAGCTCAAGTCTCCCCATCCCGCTGCCCGTGCCAGGCTGCCTGCTCCTGCCTGCACCTCGAGGGCGGCAAGGTGAGTTTCGGGGATGCCACAGGGATATGGGCTGACGGTGTCAAGGCGTGATGCCCTCTGGGGGTTTGCAGCCGTGTATCTACCTGAAAAACACTTGGTCTTGCTCTGAATCAGCCTAGCTTGAGCTTGCCTTTACGCTGGAGTCCGATACCCAGCTTCAAGGGATGGTGGCTGCGGAGCAGGGAAGCAGCGGCTGGTGGGGATACAGCACCCCACACATCCCCCACCCGGACACAGGACCGCGAGCTGGAACGGGCACATTTGTGGCACCGGCAGTTTGGGCGTGAAGTGTCCCAGCCCCGCTGTCCCTCCCCCCGGGGCCGGCCGCTCCCGCCCCGCCCTGGCTCTCGGCCCTACTTATGCGGCGGCGTCCGCCCTGCTCGGCTCCGCCATGGCCCCGGTGCTCCGGCTTTGCGCGGCCCTGGCCCTGGTCCTGCTGCCCGCCGCCGCTGCGCAGGACGTGGCCGGAGGTAAGCGCGGCCCCGGGCTCGGCTCCGCCGGTCCCTGCGGGGTGGAGGGGCCCGTCCCGGCACCGTGACACCCTCCCCCGGGAGGGTTGTGTCAGCGGCTGAGCCCTGCGGTCCCGGCCTGGCGAGTGGGGATGGTGCAGCAAGCGCTGCTGGCAGAGCATCCGAACATCGCGGCTGCTGGCCAGGGCGCTGTGGCTACTCGGGATGGGCAGCGGGTGCTGGGAGGTCCCGCCCTTGCTGAGAGCTCCACGGGGTGTGATGTGTCCCGATGGGGTGCTGGAAGAGGGGCCGCAGTGTAACGGTGTGTCAGTGATGCTAATGGGTCGGCCAGGTCTGAGACTGGAGCTGGGTACCTGCCCCGGGCAGGAGGGACATGCCGGGCAGCCGGGCCCCCACCCATGGCCCCTGGGAGGAGATCCTCCTTTGGGATGGAGACCTTCGGACCAGGAAGAAGATAGGTGCCATGAGGTCAGGGTGAGGAGCAGCGGGTGGCCGACTGCTCCTTGGTGGGAGGAGGGTGTAGCACAGCCCAGTGGGTGCTGTGGCAGGAGGGGAGAAGCCTTAGCAAAGGGTGAGGACAGCCCCCTTTGGGGTGTCCCAAGAAGTTTGCCCACTTTTTTGGGTGAGGAACTTCTTGATGACCACCCTTCAGGTGGCTCCATGGTGGCTCCGGTTGGGAGGAGAGTGTGGACCAGCATGTGTTTTGCTGTCATCCTTCCACCCCAAGCCACTAACTTCACTCCTTTCACAGTGTTATCCCAGGAGGCTTCTAGCACAGCAAGAGCTGCTGTCTGTCCCCGTGGGCTGTGGTGCTTCCTGTGCTGTCCTGCACGAGTAGGACAGTCCCCTGAGATCGGGTGTTCGGACAAAACCCTGATCCTGGAGGGCTGCGAGATCCTGGAAACAGCCTGTTCCCCATACAGCTGTGAGAGGGTGCCCCTGACTTAACGGCTCAGAGGATGAACCCCAGCTGGGGGTGCTGGGGGAGGGGACACCCTGGCAAGCAGAGTGTCTGGAGGAAGCCTGGTTAAAGCCGCAGGCTCTCCTTTTGCCTGCTGATGGCCTCCTGTGGTGTGAGAGGGCTGTTCTGTGACTCCTTGTAAGAAGTCTTGGGGCAGTACAGGCGCTGTGATGCTGTTCTGGCCTTGGTTGGAGATATGGGGAAGACACAGCTTCCTCAAGTGTTTAAAATCTGCAATCTCGGCCTCTCCAGGCAGCGTGTAAACACCCTTATCTGAACTATGTTAATAAATCGCCCAGTTGTTTGGAGGGCTGCGCAGAGCATGTGACTGGTGACAGTGGGTCACAGCTGAGGGCTCCTGCCAGCTGGAGAAAATGCAGCTTTGCTGCTTGTGAGTGTGGAAAATAAACACCTCTGGGGAGGTTTTCTTCCTGATTAAGGTGCTGCGAAGTCCACCGGTTACTGAGTAGTCAGGCAAATTGGTTTGTGGGACTTTTTTTTTTAACCCACAGTCAAACAGGCTGATGCTTAGACTCTTTAGGCAGGGGTGAGGTTTAATTGGCTGGCAAACCACCCTTCCTGAGGATCTGCAGGAGCATACCAGGGAAACGGCAGGCGAGTATCCTGTAGGAAGACTTTCTTAAAGAGTGAGCACTGCTGGGAGCTGCAGGCAAGCCCAGGAAGGAGGCTGGACTGGGCCACCTTGTCCTGTGTTCAGGATCCATTCTCCCCACCTGGGTGACCTGCATCCCCTGGAGATCCTGTCATCCATAGCGGCACTGGTGCTGAGAGCTGCCTGTCTGTAGAGCAGGGGTCTTCCTCTGCTGAATGGGGATGGAAACAGGTTCTGAACATGGGCACAGATTTCTGCTGTGGTGCTGCTCCTGTCACCGGGAGTGTTTCCTGCTGAAGGAGGGTTTGGATGAATTGGCTGGGGCAGGGTATGGCCCTTGTGCAGTGGGAGGGTGTGGGCTCCAATGGAGACCGTAGCTGCGTGTCCCTCCTTGTGTTCCTCCGCTTTTCCTGGTAGTAACTTCCTTGTCTGGGGCTTGTTTGCTTGGGCTGTTCCATCATGTGGCGATACAGGACTGCACTGCCTGCCTAATGATTGTCCTCACAGGGTTCTTCCGGACTGATTCCAGCTATGTCCCCCAGCTGTCCTGCTGCCTGCTGGCCACAGCAGATGCTCAGGCTTTTAGGGAGATGAGACCCAGGGAGGGGAACTCGCAGCTCTGGTCTTTGGATCCACGTGGGCAAGGCAGATGACTTGCATTTGGGCCTCCCACCCTGACACTAGTGTGCATTGAGGCTGGCAGCTTGTTGTTGCTGGTCCAATGGGAGTAACAGCCTCCTGGAGTGGGCAAACAGCGGGCAGGAGGCAGCTCTGAGGAGCACAGAGTTTTAAACCACTGAGAAGCTCTTCAAAGTACTGAGTTGTCTTTTTTTCTCCCTTCCTGTAGATTGTCACCAATATACAAACAGGAGCTGTGAGGAGTGTCTGAAAAATGTCACCGTAAGTAGCAACTCCCAACCTCTCAATGCCTGAAAATGTAGCATGGGCTCTGTGGGGCTGTTATGGAGCAGTTTTCCTCCTGGAAGGGGTTTGCTCACCTGCCCTTGTCCTGAGCATGTGGCCAATGCTCATCAGTTCTGTGTTTAGTAGCTTGTCTCACAGGCTTTCTTGTCCTGAAAATGCTGCACACAAACAGGAAGGATTTGGTGATTCTTACCATCATGTGAGCCAGGAGAAGGGTTCTCAGTATTTTACTTGCTCTAGAAACCTACCCTCCCCTGGTGCAGGCAAGCTGGATGCAGCCCATGTTGACTGAACACAGCTGTTATTCTTGAGCATCCCATCCCTGCTGGGTGGTACCTGGCCCTCGGGAGCAGGCTGTGGTGGCCCTGTTGCTGCAGCTAACAGAGAGCAGCTAACTGGCAGGACTGCTGAGCACCAGTAATGCTGTGCTGCTGGTTCCTCTGTCCCAGTGCCTGTGGTGTGCCAGCAGTGGGAGGTGTGTGGAGTACCCCGTCCGAAGAGTCCTGCCCCCGGCCGACCTCTGCGAGCTCCGCTCTGCACGCTGGGGAGTCTGCTGGGGTAAGTGGACCGTGCTCGAGCAATGGCCGCGTTTAGCACTTGCTGCTGAAGAGCATAGGCTGCTACTCACGCTAGTGGGAATGGGCGGTCTCTGTTGCTTCCCTTTCTCACTGCGGGTGTAGCAATGATATGCTGAAGTCAATCAGGGTTCTCCAAACTTCCTGAAACGTGGGTGAGGAAGCAGAGTGTGAGCAGTCCCTGCCTTCTGGCAAGAAGGACCTGTGGGGTTTTAGCTACTCTAAATATATTCCTCATGCTTTAGCGTGGCAGAGGCTTCCACATGTGGCCAGTGCCTAGGAACACGAGTGGAGGATGCTTTGTGGGCAGCTGCCTGTGCAAACCTTCCTGCTGCTTACCAGTGTCCGACTCTTCAGCAGCTCTTTGCACCCCGTGTATCATTCCTTGCATGGCTTCTGGCTCTTTACCTTCAGCAGTGTGGCTGCTGTCCTGGGCAGGCTCTTAAAATTCCCTCTTGGAACCAGAAGTGAGATGACCTCTGGGGATGCCTGCATGGACTGCTTCTAGGGCTGAGCGTGCAGTGGTCCTGCTCAGCTCTTACCCATCTGAGAAAACTCTTCCAAAACTAACACTGCATAGGCTGTGCTGCAGCTGGCTGCCTGCAGCCAGATCACCTCCAGGAGCTCTTTCTGGCTGACTTGGCTGACTTTCCCCTTTGGTGCTCTATTTCTTGGTGGGCTTCTGGAGAAATTACAGACAGAACCCAGCTTCTAGGGGCTAGGGTGGCTAAGAAGCAAGCTGGGACTTGGTTTCTCTCATCTAGCCCTTTGATGGGGAACTTGGAGTTGAATTGTGGTTGCCTGTCATCTGTCCCCTTCCTCTGGAGGAAGAATCTCCTCTTTGTGAGCACTACAGTACGCTCTTCTGAACCTTGTGTAAGATCTTGAAATACTAGTTTTTATGCGAGTAGCTTCACAAAAGGTTTCATTATAGAAGAACACATTCCTCAGCTTGCAAAACTGCTTTTTAGAGGAGATTAGCCCTGTGGGAGATTAGCTCTTAAATGAGTCTGCATTTTTCGTGTGTGTGATTTAAGCCTTTTAACATCAGGCACAGGAGTGCCCAGTGCTCTGCCACAGTCCTCTCCCTATGTGAAGGGGTGATCTGAACCCCAGGCTTGCCCTGGAAGCCAAGGTTTCAGAAACACTGGTACAGATCTATGCTGGTGGAGAAATTCCCTCTTAAGCTGAAGAGCCTGTTTGGTTTTCTCTCACCCCCACTGGGCTGATTTCTGATACTGGTCTTTTGAGCTCTCCCCCATGTGACTCTGTGGGTCCATCACAGTACAGCTGGCCAGGGAAGGCTTCACGTTGCTCCAAGGCAAGACAGTGCTGTGGGCATTCAGGTCTCAAATACTGTCTTTTTCAAAGCCTTACTGGGAACATGAGTCCTCCCTGCTGCTGGATGACTGCTGGAGAGGCTGCGTGAGCCCACCGATGAAGACAAACACAAGTGTCTGGTGGCTTGCTGACTTCTGGCCTCTCTGGTGACCTCTAGGCCAAGGCAGCTGTCTGGGTTGGTATCTGGAACCACATGCCTTGCACAGTGCTTGCCACCGTAGCCCGCTTAGGGACCCAGTGTGATTTGAGAGTCCAATGGCACGGTTGTTGGCAGCGATGAAACTCTCCAGTGGGAGCTTCAAAGGAGGCTTTGAAAGCAACTTTAATGGTGGGGTCAGCTCAGCTTGGAGCACCCCAAGAAGCCTGCTGCCCCTGAGTCCCTGCAGCGAGGACACAGGCAGGCAGCGAGGACACAGGCAGGCATCTTTTGGGGTGCACCACATGCAGTGCTTAGGCTTTCTGCTGGGCTCGCAGTCTGAGCTGCGTGGAGAACTGGGGATCTGAAGTGCTCGGAGCAGGCTCAGGTGCGCCAGGATTTCTCTAACTTGGCTGCTCTGTGCAAAGTGGCTCCTAAACAAATAATTCCACAGGCTCAAGTCTCTGAACAGTCTGAATCATACTTGGAAGAAAACATTCTTTGTTGCAAGGGATTTCAGGTGATGTCTGGCTATGTCCCTTTTGGCTGGTGTCTCTGCTGTGACTGCAGAAGCAGAGTAGGAGGACTGCCTCCCTGGGACCAGGGCTCACAGCTGCTTCCTCACCACATCCCAGAGGGTTTTGTGCTGTGCATGGGCAAGCAGACCCCCTGAGCCCAGGGGAGGCATGGTGGTGCAGTGCGTGGAACAGCCCTCCGCCTCCAGCTGCTTCAGCAGCACTGCTGGCCCCACACTGATAAATCCCAACAGATCTTGTCTCACTTTGCTTCTCTCCCAAGGACTCTAGACACCCAAAAGTTCTTCTGGTCCACTGTCATCGCATCTTAAGGTGACTTCTGAGGCTGGTTCCTGTGGACAGTAACACCAGTGCCAGCTGTGGCCTCTCCGTTGGAGGCTGCTCCTCAGCACTGAAGCCTCCAGGTTTTGGGTTTTTTTTTTTTTTCCCTTGATGGGTTACTGTTCACCCAGATTACCGATTAAGACAGCTTTGCTCCTGTTTCTGCTGAGGGAGTTTGACCTGAGTGCGTTTGTTCTTGCCTTTCTTCACAGCCAGTAACCGAGAGCTATAGTTAGCAGCTACATATAGTCTGTCAGTATGTATGTGCTGGTGCCAACACTCGTTATACCTATAGATATAACGATGTCCGCCTCGCTTTCTCAGGCTGTTACGCGTGTTCAGCCCGGTGACTGAAGCTGCTGAGCTGTACACTTGTAAGTGTTCTAACTCCAGGCAGCGACGGTTTGTGTGCTAAATGTGTTTTTGTCAAATCCTTTAGTGAACTTCGAAGCCCTGATCATTGCGATGTCAGTGGTGGGAGGAACAATCCTCATCATGTTGGGGGGCTGCTGCTGCTGCTGCTGTTGTAAGAAGAAGAGCAAAAAGCAAGTATCGGAGGGGTTCCCTGTTTTCTTGGAGCAGCTCAGATGCAACCACATGCTGTTGCAGAATTGAGTGCTGAGCACTGCTAATGGGCTGTTCTCTCCGCCAGGCCAGACAAGGATGACGAGAGGGCAGCCAGGGAACGGGAGAAGAGGCGGGTGCGGCAGGAGGAGAGGTGAGGTCACCCTGCAGCCCCCGCTCCCCTGTGAGCAAGCTGTACTGCCTCAGGCTGCAGAACGATTCGGCTCCTGTCTGTACAGTCAAACGTGATGATGGGGCGCGTGGGGCTCGACACATGGCTGCTTCAGCCTCAGCATGAACATAAACCCCATGAACAACGTCTTTCTGGGGTGGCTCGTGGATGCAGCATCACAACAGTGTTGTATATCTGACTCTGAGGGCTCCAGATGTGTGTGGGGTCTGTCAGTCCCCAGTGCCTTGAGGAGGTGGGCAGTGGGGGGCTGAGCAAACCTGGTAGCCTGGAGGTCCCTGGGGTGAGAAGAAGCAAGGAACTGTAGCTCTTCTTGCTTGGTTTTGTATTGCCAGTCACTGCCTCTTGGTTTTTTTCTGTTTGCTTCTTGCAGGAGAGCAGAGATGAAATCACGGCATGATGAAATACGAAGAAAATATGGTACAGTGCTGACATGAGCAATCCAAACTAAGCTTTAGATGGACCAGCCTACGTAACTGTGTTCCTTGCTATGGTTATGTGTGCAGAGCAGACCTGGTCAGTGGGGACAGCAGTCTCCGCTTCCCTTGTCTCAGTGAACTGCTCTCTTGCCTTCTGGGAGCAAGAGCAGAGATGCTGAGGTCACAGCGTGTGACCCCACACAAATGCTGCTCCTCTTGGGCAGGGCAGAGGGAGCATTTAGCATTCCCTGGCACCTAAGTCCTCCAAACTCACCATGTGGAAGAAGCAGCTGGGGCTTGACTGGAGGGGAGAAGCAGAAGCTGGCAGACACAGCACCAGCTGTAATGCTGCTGCCCTTCAGGTGTGGCCCTCCAGCAGCCCTGTGGTCACTGAGTGGCCAGCAGCACGGGGTGGGAGGGCCAGGCAGGAGCCTGGGTGCCTGCAGCTGCAGGAGCACAGAGCAGGCAGCAGTGGGACCACAGAGCTGGTCCTCTGTGCTGGCAGCGGTTCCCAGAGAGGTGGCTGAGTCCCTGGGCTCTGGGAGTACACAGCCTCCCTCCTGGGGCTGGACTGTCCTTCAGGTGAGTCCCATGGCCTCAGGGCAGGTGGACCTGCCTGAGGGCGACAGAAGTCTGGAAAGAAGGGGGGAGCAGCCTCCACTTGGAGCTGGTGGAGGGGTCTTTCCTGCCTGGCTGTTAGGGCTGCTGGGGGCTCTCCCAGGGTGGCTGTGGAGTAGGGAGCAGTCAGGCTCATGCACACCCAGTATAGTGGTCTCCAGCTATTGGGGGGCTGTAGGGAAAGCTGGAGACCTTTCCTCTGCCTGCAGCTGCTGCCCACTGCAGGACCAGGTTGGGCAGGACACTGGGAGACCTCTGGCTGGGCTGGCTTCTTCAGGGGAGGAAGAGCAGGCAAAGCTGTGCCTGAAGGAGCACTTGGTGAGGGAAGCACCTGGTGGAAGAGCTGTGCTGTGGGACTGTCTTGCCATGGCAGTGCCCCATCTTGCCTGCAGCCTGACTGCAGAGTTTGCAATCTCATCCTTTCTGGCTGTTTTTCCTCAAAATTGTGGGGCTGGGACTGGGAAAGCAGGCAACAGAGTGGCATGGGGGCTTGTCACTGGCCTGGAAGTCAGCCCTGTATCCTTGCTCTGCAGTCTCTCAGTCTGGGTGTTGGAGCAAGTCTAAGGATGGCTTGAATTGGATCTGGGGCTCTCTACTTCCGAGTCCAGTCCAACAGAAGACACGCTTTGGAAGATCAGTCATGCTGCTTTACCTGGACTTTATATGGAATGCCTGGGAGAGGAGTTTGCCATCAGGTCAAGCTTCTTAATGGATCTCCTCCTGTGCAGAGGAGAATGAAATAGTGCTGACTGCGTGCACAGCTTGAGTAAGAGCAGGTCTTTCAGAAGGACTGCTGGATGGGAGGCTGGGCGAAGCACAAATGACAGAGTTGTAACCAAGAACCAGGGTTCTTGCTGGCAGCTGCTGTCTGAACAAATCTCTCTTCTCTTCTAGGCCTCTTCAAGGAGGAGAACCCTTATGCAAAATTTGAGAATTAGGACCTCTGGACCTGCCCAGCTGGTGAGCAGTGCCTTCCCACAGGGCCACAGGACTCCATGCTTCCCCTGCCATGAGGAGACCACTGTGGTGCCACTTCTCACTTCAGCTGCCACAGAATATGAGCCAAATGCTTGGTGACACCATTGTCCCCACTCCAGATACTCTGCTAGTACAGGAAAAGTGGTGGCAATACTGGAGCACAGGTTTCTTCTCACTCACTCCTGGAGTGGTAATGGAGTCCAAAGCAATGCAAATAACAGTCCTTGTCCCTGCCCAAGGGCAAAAGCAACCTTATGCATCTTTCTTGCTCCTGCCTCACCAAACACCCTTCACATACACAGAGCCAGGCTCTCCTGGCCACCCCTTTCTTTTTTTCCTCTTTTAGCATAGCAAAAGCCAGCACATTTCTTGACTCTTTAGTCACTGGGAGGCCTTGGCTGTTACTTCAGGTGCCTTACTTGTCTCAGCACATTAGCATTCCTTTCAAAAAGCACAGGTTTCTAGTTATCTTGGGCCTCCAAGAAGGTCCCACATGCACGTTCTCACTTGCAACTAATCTGGGGAAATGCCCCAACTCTCCTACCTCGCTGCGCCTTTCCAGAAAGGTGGTCTCCTGGGCTTGGTGGCCATGGCCAATAGCAATACTGTAGGTTTCAGATGCCTTTTCAGTATGTTGACTGTATATTAAACTGATTTGATTACCATCCTAATCTGAAGGAGTTGAATTCTGCTTCCACACCAGGTTGGCAGCAGTGGCTGATGGAGTTGTCACTGTTACATGGCCCTGGCTCATCAGGCTCTGAGGGGGTGGCTGAGGGAGGCCCCTGCCTTTAACTCTTGCTGGGCCTGAAAGGACGAGCCTGTTCATGGAGATGTTCAGCTGTTAGCAGGAGCTGGGTCTTTCTGCAAGAGCTTGGTTTGTGTCCCCTAGCACCCTTGAGAGCCCCTGTTTAAGTGGGGTGGGCTGGGGGCTCCTGGCAGCATTGGGCACAGACTAAACCTGTGCTGTACTACCTGCATGAGGGATCCAGGGGTGGGGAAAGGAGGATGGGAGCTGACAGCTCTTGTGTGATCCTCTACTTGACCAGGATTAAGAAGGCTTGCATGCAAGCAATGTGTCTACTTTGATAGTTTCGTTTAAAAGAGCTGACTATTGCCTGCTGCCAGGTGGGTGACTCGCTCCGGGCTGCAGACGATAGTGTTTCTGTGGGCTTGCATAAAACACTCCGTTTGCATTGCCAGGCTTATGGCCCTTGGACACAAACTGCTTGAGCTGAACTTCTGAAGCTGAGCTAGCTGTGAAACCTTGCTGCTGTTGCCTGAGCCATGCACTGGCTGCCACAATCCTGGCTTTTGCCAGGATGGTCAGACATGCAAGGCTTGTAGGTGGCTAGGCTGGTTCTGGCTGCTGCCTTAAGATATGTGGCTTCAGGTGGTAGGAACAAAGTGAATGACTCTGCCAGTGCTGGATAGGCACCTGGGCTGCAGCCTGGGCTCTAACCTGAGCTCCTGTCAGTGTGATCTAGGCTGCAGTGCTGGGAAGAGGTCTGAGAGAGTAGGGTTGGGTTGCCAGGCTCTAATGGGCACTCTTCCACCTTCTGTCCTAGACCGTTGGAGTGGCTGGGCAGGGGCAAGAGTTGCGGGAGGTGGTGACAACATCCTCCCTGGCTGTGTGGGGCTGGGAGATGATGCTTTACAGAGATGCCCAGTGCCCCGTGTTTGGTTTGGAGCTCCTTGCACAAACTGATCTGTGTGCATAGAAGACAAACCATGGAGCCCTGGAAGGACAAGTGGAAGCGCTGATAAAGATCCCGGGTGTGCCTTGTGCTTTCCTGAGTACACTGTCTTGGAGGGGCTGTGCTCTCTGGGCCAGCCAAAGATACAGGGGGACCCTATGGGAGCTTTGTGTAAGATCAAGCAATGTGTGCTAAACTGTAAAGCTGCCTTTACCCCTCCCAAGCTCCAAGGGGCTCTGGGTCCCATCCTGCCCTGGGGACTAGGACCAGTATAATCCCCTTGGGCTACCTGAGCACTTTCACTAGGGCAGTCCCAGCACTAAGGGGTGGTGCCTCAAAAACCATCATGGATGAGGGACCCTTGTAAGCAGGTGTCCCTTGCTGGGACCCTACTCGTTACAGGCTCTGTCCTCTGCTGAACCAGGACAGCAGAGGGACCTGAGGAACTGGGCCCCTGCCTGGATGGAGCATAACTGTGCCCAGGGTGCAAGGAGGGGGCATGCTATGAGCATCTCTGGGCAGAAGCGCTACATTCTCTGCTTGTATCCCTGGCTGGGGGGCTGCCTTGCTTAGCCTGTGATGGAACTCCTGCTAATTTTTCTAATTATTCCTGTGAAGGTTACGGGTGTGCATGTGTTGTGTGGCTGATGTGCTTGCAAAGCTGGCAATTGCTTTGGCTCAGCTGGCCTGCAGCAGGAAGGGGAAGCTGGGTCCTTGGGTGGCTGAGATGCCTGTCTAGGGAAGAAACATGTCTACACTATAACTGAGAGCCGAGCCTGCTGTCTGAAAAAATCCCTTCATGAGGATGAACTAGTTGTTTGCGAGGTGCCGCGCTGGGAAAGCTGCCCTGCTCAGGGCTGGGGGAGCAGATGGTGATGGAGATGGCACGGCTGAGGCGTGGGACAGCACTGAGTGCACCAGGCAACTCGGAAGGAAAAAGACCAGACAAAACCAGCACTGGGCTGATTCCCACAGCAGGGCTGATCTGGGGTGTAACAGGAAAGGTAGGACAAACAGCCAACACCCTGAGGGACATGAAATCCCTGGGTAAAAACTTCCATCCCTGTGTGGGGCCGTGATGGCAGGGGTGGGAGCAGCAGTGGGGCCCCAGAGGTCCATGGCACCGGAGCTTCTCTGCTGAGCCTGAGGAGCGCAGCACTCCCATTCCCTGCCAGCGTGTCCGGAGCCTGTCCAGGCACTGGGAGAGAGATGGGCAAAGCAGAGACCACAGAAGATCCATCATGGCTGTAGAGGGTCTTAAAGGAAGAGCTGGCTATAGGGGACCATGTGCACTGTCTCCCCCAGCTCTGCTTCTTGAGTGCGGCCACTAAGACCCCCGGGGCCCCTCTGAAACAGGAACACCGGGGATGCTGAGAGGGGCCGTATCTGGCTTCTTCTGTGACAGTTTGCTCATCCTTGCAGGGGTGCAGCCCCGGAAAGGGAAGGGGGAGACCCCTGAGGCTCTTCCCAGCAGATCCCTGGAGGGGTCAGTGTCTGCTCTCCTGAAGGCCACGGCAAGGAAGGAGACTGAGATGGGGGTTCGGGGCAGACCCTCATCCCCTCTCCTGGTCCCACACACCCCCAGGGGGGCTCTCCAGGCAGGGGGAGCCAGCCCTGGCACAGCCGCCTGCCAAAGGGCAGCTGCCTGCGCTGCCCATGGGAGAAGCGGCCCCAGCCGGGACGTGCCTTGTTTCGGGAGTCTCTTCTTCAGGGGAACCCGCAGCCGTGCCCCGCTCCCCTCCAGCTGGGACTCCTCTCTCCAGCATCGCCACCCCGCTCCCCTCCTGCCCCAGCTGCCCAGCACCAGGCCGTGCCGGGCAGGGCCGTGCCGGGAGGCTCCTGGGCAGGTGCACCACATGGGCCCGCCTGGTCCGTGTTTTGGGGCCGGAAGGCTTCCGGCGCTCCTCCGGTACCCGCCCGGTGCCCCCGCGGGCAGCTCGGCGGGCAGCCCCCGGTACCGTCGCGGCCGGGCGGCAGCGCACAGCGCCCCCGTGCGGCTCGGCGGGGACTAGGCTGCCTCTGGCCCCGCCCCGTGCCCCCGTCGGCGTGGCCCCGCCCCTTCCCTGCCCCACCCCCCCGGCGGCCAGAGGCGCTTCCGGTTCCCCGTGACGCACTTTCCACGGCCGCCTGGGGGAGGTGCGCGCGGTCGCTTTCCCCGCCCCCGGCCCCTATGGGCCGTCCCTCACGTGACCGGGCCGAGGCGGCCAATGGGCGCTCGGGGCGGCAGGCGAGGCGGCGGGGTGGGGGCGGGGCCGAGGCGCGCGCTCTCGCGGGCGGCAGGCGGCGGCGGCGGGAGCTGAGGCGGGAGCTGAGCGCGCGGGACGCTCCCTCAGCGCGCGCGCCGTCCCGTCCCCGCCGCCATGTCGGAGGAGAAGCCCAAGGTGAGGGACGGCGGGGTCGGGGCAGCCGCGGCGCGGCGAGGCCCGGGGCGGGGGGGGGGAGCAAGAGGCCTCCGCCGGGCCCTGGGGCAGGGCTGCCGGTGGGACCCCGCCCCGCCCGGCGGCGTGCGGCGCCCAAGATGGCGGAGTGGGCCGGGCCGGGGCGCGGTGGGAGGAGGTGGCTGGGGCGGGTGGTGGCTGCGGGGAAGCTCCCCTAGCCGAGCGCTGAACTCGCTTCTTCCTCCGTGCGTTTCATCCAGGAGGGCGTGAAAACCGAGAACGATCACATCAACCTGAAAGTGGCGGGGCAGGACGGCTCCGTGGTGCAGTTCAAGATCAAGCGGCACACGCCGCTGAGCAAGCTGATGAAGGCATACTGCGAGCGGCAGGTAGGCACGGCGCCGGCGGGCCGCCCCCGACACCCCCCACACACACCCCCCCCCGACCGGAGAAGGCCCCCGGGATGGCGGAAACTTCGCTGCTTCTGTGTCGGGAGCGCTGAAGGCACCGGTGCGCCGGGGTGGGTGTATCCAGGCGTGCGGGGGGGCGAGGGGTGCTGTCAACTCTGGGGTGTCAGATGAAAATGGAAACTCCCTCTTCCTCCTCTGGTGCTCCTCGAGCTCTAAAGATGTCCCACGGCAGTGCTGGCAGAACCTCAACTTCCAGTCCTGGCTCTGAGACCATTTCACTCGGCCTTTTTAACTTGTCAGTTTTATCATCTCGAAAAGCTTTTATCAGGTTTATACAGGGTGTGTTTTCTGTTTGGAAAAGGTCTCTCCCGGTGCCTGCTGCACAGCTTGGATTGCTGTATTCTGCAGGTGACAGCCAGCTGCCCTCTCAGAGGCTGTTCCTCGATGCCACCCAAAGATAAACAGGAGAAGGGAGTTATCCCCACAGCCTGGTTTCTGAGCCTGGAGCCCTCAGTGCCCGTGCTTCTGCGCTGGATGAGGTGGCGAAGAGCAGAGGGTGGGGGCGCGAATGGCTTTCAGAAGCGGAGTTAGATTTGGTTTGCTGGCATTTTCCCATGTCCATTGTTTGCGGGATCCTTTCTTCGCTCACTTGAACCTTACGCTGTGCCCTGTCCCCTGCCTGATACAGCATAAGGCCCCTCGCGCTGGGAACAAGAACTGAGTACGTAGGGTCTGCGGAGAGGTGCGGGGACTTTGTGCGTTCGTGTATGACTGGGAGTGTGCATTGTGCGGGGGGTTCGGAGGATTTTGGAGAGCAAAGCAAAGATTCCCCTGAGGTGGAGAATAAAAGCTTCCTTGTGTGATTAAGCGCTATTAAAATGGATTTGGTTGTGAATTCAACTCTGGTTTTAAGGGCAACATTAAGTTACTAACCTTAGAACCCAGCACTTTTCTAATAAACCTTGCAGGTAAAATGTCTGTCAAGCCAGGCAAGTTCTTTTTCCCTCAGTCTTCATGCTTCCGTTTTCCATCAGAAGATAAGGAACTAGAACTGGGAGCAGGTGCCTGGCATGGTGGAAAACTTGCCTTAAGTATGGGTAGTTGGTGCTGGTAGCTAGTTACACAAAAAAAGTAGTTTTTTCATATTCTAAAATGTTTTCCTTTGAGTCAACTTAATCCACTGTTACTTCGCTGATGGCGTGAGAAGCAATTGCTGCTCCTTCCTGAGATGTCCTCTGAGGCCTCCCAGGATGGTGTATTGATTGATCTCTTCTGAAATGACCTTTGTAAATTAACTTTGGATATCTGTGCCTTGCAGAGCAGGAGCAGAACCAGGTGCCAAAGCCACACCTGTGGTTCCGTGTAGAGTCCTTGCTGTGACAGCGGTGCAGCGGGACGTCGCGCAGACAGCTCCGCTTCCTCCAGCTAGATAGCAGGATAGACGCGCTAAGTTTCCTGCCCCGTTGAATCTTTTGGGTCTTAATTTTGTTAATATTTGTTCTGAGGGTAAATCCGTAAGTGTTTTGCTTGGGTTCAGAAACAAAAGCGTGGTTTCTCAAATTAACTCCTTTAAACTTGCAGGGCTTGTCGATGAGGCAGATTAGATTCAGATTTGATGGACAACCAATTAATGAAGCGGACACACCTGCACAGGTATGAAAAATACTTTTGCTGCAGATTGCTTTACAAATATTTTGATGTCTGCCTGCAGGTCAGAGGGGTTTGAAATGAAAATGATTCTGAAATAGTTGCTGTAAATTTAGCATGTGCTAAAAAATTTGTGACCAAGCTGGCACTGGAGTGCTGGTGCGGAAAGGACCCCGGGCAAGTGCTGGCACTTTGGCTCTATCCTGTGTCAGCCTGCTCAGAGCCGGTACTGGAGCTGCAGGTTGGAGCTGCCGTCGGCTCCAGTGATGCTGAGAACGTGGGGAATTGCTCGGGCTGGCAAGGCCTGAGGCGGGGGGCGGAGGAGATCTGTTGTGGAAGATGCTGAAGTGCCGAGTTCCGTCTGACTGGCAGGCGTGCCTCGGAAACCTGGTTGGTGTTGGGGAGGCGATGGAAGGCGTTTCGTGCGTCAATTAATTAACATTACACCTTAAGCGCTCTATTACTGGTACTGGTTAGGAGCAGAGAGCGAAGTGGTTGTGTAAGCCCGTGTATTTCAAGTCTTGTGTATTCTGTATTCCTCCAACAGCTGGAGATGGAAGACGAAGACACCATCGATGTGTTCCAACAGCAGACAGGTGGAGTGTGTTAAGACATGCCGTCCTTTAGAGAAGAGGAGTTTAAGGATCGTCATCGCACCTCACTCTCTCATCTGTCCTTGGATTTGCTATTAAATAGTAAACAAATGAACATGCCAATCACATGGGATTCTTCTAAACTTTAGAGGACATTTACCAAAATTGCTTGTTGTCTTTGACGTACTGCGTGTGCAAGTCAAAACAGTATCTGCAGGGATTAATCTGTATCTTAAATTGGGCCAATTTGATTTCAGTTCAGATTAAGTAATATGCGTTGACTCTCTGCTGTTACCTCTTTTTTCCCTTTTTTTTTTTCCCCTTTTTCTTTAAACCTGTGGCCTAAATACTCATCCACGTGTTAGGATGTGGACTGTTCATTCCTGGCTCTCCTCGGTCTTGCCCCTCTGTTTAATCCTGTAAATAACTCACTGTTTTTTCATGCTGGTCCTGAGTGTAAAAGTTTCCTTTTAAGACAGGCCTAAGAAAGGAAAAGAGATGCTGGTTTTATGTTTTTAGCGTGTCGCACACACGGTTACTTCAGAAGCATTAAGCCTGTGACACGAGGCTGGTACATGCAGATACAGTGCTTAGTCTAGAGCTGGACTTCAAAGTACTGCAGACTTACCTGTGCTTTGTCATATTATGATAAAGTCATCAGAAATACACCTTTTTTTTCAATGCGGAAATGCGATTTTTCTTGGATTATTGTCAGAACCAGAGTTAGGCGAGAGCGGCTGGTCGGAAACCTGACGCTCGTGATAGAGCAGCGGTTTTTTGTTGGGCAAGTTTATAGGAAGAGAAAGCTGTCACCGCGGCTTCGTTCGCCGAGTGACGGGCAGAACCTGGCACCTTTCTCCTGCTCCCTTTAGCGCGTCTCTGGATTTCTCAGTGGGTACTGGAAGTGCGCGGCCTCACGTTTCTTTTGAATGCCTGTTTTTGATCGACAAACCTGACAAATAGGGGGGGGGGGGGAAGCGCCTTTTCACGTCACCAGGCGCGGAAGAGCTGTCAAGAACCTGGTGAGCGAGGAGAGGTGTGTGCGTGTTCACAAAACAATGAGCTGCCCTACCGCCTCCCAAAACTTCCTGGGTTTTGGATGCATTTTGTGTGACGGGCTGGAGCTCCGCGGGCAGCGCGGAGTCCGTTCCGGGTGAATTTTCACGCAGGCCACCCTGCTGTCCCTCCTCCACAGGTTGTCCGCTGCTGCTCCATGGGATCGCTACCTGCCTTTTACAGTTACCCGACCCTTTGGCCGTGTTCCATCATCTCCTGCTTGCTGGAAACCTGGCTGGAAAGGCCCTTCTTCTCTCTTTCGTTCTCCTGTACGTGGGCTGGGTGGGACATCCCGTAGATCTCGCTGGTTATTCACCGATTTGTACATTTATTTGTTGTCCTTTACTATTGTATACAGTAAATATAGTTTGGTACTCAGGCTTGTGGCTTGTGCTTCATACGGCCGCGCTCCCCTCGCCTCGATGTTCCCTTTCCCGGTGGGGACGTCCACCTGGGAGACTCCAAGGTGTAAACCCCTGGGGTACGTGCTGCACCCCCCGCTTAGCAGCAAAGCCCACCCTCCCGGGGCGGGGGGGAGCGCTTTGCCGCACAGTGTGACTTCTACACTGCGTTTCCTCTCTCCTTCCCCGCGGAGCAGCTCTAGCTGCTCCCTCCGTACCTGCAGCCTGTCCCCTGAAAGGTCCCACCGGGCCGGGGGCGTCTCCCCACGCCCACCCTCCCGTGACTGCGCTCCTGCCCACGGGGGGCTGGGCGCTGCGTGCGGCGAGCGCCGCTCGGCGCATGCGCGGGTCCGCCCGGCTCTGGGAGGACCGGGCGCGTACCATAGAGGAGGAGGGGTAGAGCGGCCGTCCTCTCTAGCCGCCCGCCCGGAAGCGGCGGCGGGAGCGGCGGGGCCGCGCCATGGCGGGGACAGCGCTCAAGCGGCTGATGGCCGAGTACAAGCGTGAGTCGTGGGAGCGGCGGGGCCGGCTACTCCTTGGTCTTTTCCCCCTCACCCCGCTGCTGCCCTTCCTGACGGGACCCTTCTTAAAACCCGGGAGGGCCTCAGGCTGCGGGCCGGGCAGGGGCAGTGACGGCGGTGGGGCAGGCCGCGGGCCTCGCTCCCTCTCCCCGGTCACCTCCCTGTGTCACGCCGGCCACGGGTTCCCAGCCCACCCCCCGGCTGCTCCGCGGGGCCTGCCGAGCTCTCCCCGCGTCCGCACGGAGACACCCGGGGCGGGGGGGCTAGGGGGCACCGGGGGCGTTGTAGCGCGGCTGCGGGAGGGGGAGTCATGGACGGCACCGCTTCCCTCTTCTCGGTTGGTGCTCCTTCGCCGTTGCTGTAGGGAGACCGTCCTGCGCACCGCCCCTGGCTGCGAGCCCCGGCTGGTTGGGCCGGGACACCGAGGGGCGGCTGGGGCGCGGTTGGCGCGTCTGGGACCCCGCGGCACGGGGAGCTTAGGCACGGGGGAGGCCTGGGCACCCTGGGCAAGCGGCCGCTGCTTTTTCCCCGTTAAATTTTCCAGGTGGAACAAAATGCATCCCCGAAACCTCTGTTGCAGAGCTTCAAAGGGGCGTTTGTCAAGATATTAATGGAAGTGTGGTGTTTAGTAACAGCATTTAAACTCGAAGCTAGTGGTCAATGGCTGGGCTTGTTTGTTCCATGAAAAATCCTCGGGAGATGTGACTGGCAGGGGGTGGCGAGCAGCAGGGAGCTGCTGTTGTGTCTGGGTCCCTTTGGGGCATCCCCCTTCTCCTGGGGTGGTTGATCGGCTCCCTGGTGAGCTTGTGAGGTGGCCGAAGGTGCCTTTTTTTGGGCAAGAAATATTTTTTAGTTGCTGTTTACCTAGTTGCTTTTGGCCTCTGATGTTCTGGCTTTTATTTAAGGCAAGGAAGTAGAATGGATTAAAAAAAGCGTTTGTTAGGGGAAGGGTGGCATTAGGCTGTAAGAACTGCCCCCCTGCTCCAGTGAGGATCATTCACTGAAGCTCCTTAGATTGTCCTGGAACAAGTTGTTACTCCCTTTACCATCGTCTAGTGGAAGTCTGCAGCCTGTACAAAATCGAGTATTTATAGACACATGTTCCCTGCCAATCCCATGTTTATTCTTGGGCCGTATTGCAGAGTGCAGGTTCTGCACGCTGAACCGTCCTGCAGGCGTCTGCGAGGGCCAGGGCTGGCCTGGACTGCCGGTAGCTGCTCGGGGTGGTGAGCAAAAGTTCCTGCTGACGGTGTGTCCTAGAAACCTGCGTTTTTTCCATTGTAATCCAGAAACGCTGACCTGAAAGGCAGCTGGAAATAGACTTGACTCTGCTTTTATCTGTTCTCTTACGTAAATCCCCTTAGTCACAAAAAGCGTTTTGGATCATTTGTTGTTGAGAAGCTCTGAGATCTTACTACAGTGTCTTGTATGAATGAATTCTGTAGGAAAAAGTGGTATTAAATAGCATCAAAAAGAATTTGACTTAAAGCTACAGGCAGACGTTACGTCAGCCTTCTCCGCATGGCTTCCCAGGGTAACGCTCACCGTGAACTGAGATAACATCTTATTTGTGATCTTCCTTTAGAACTTCTTTCCAGACTCCAATAAATCGTAGTGTTGTAAAAAATGAATGTAATCTACAGTGACTTAAGTGTACAGTGCTTTGACTTCTGGAGACCTGAGTTCCAGGAGTAGAGTAAGCCAAAGTTTTCAGTTTCTGCAGCTGCCTGGATTACACTGTGCTGTGTGTGCATGGCTGGGGTGGTTATGTTCCTTCAGTGGGTGCTCATCAAACTTGGCTGCAAAACCTGGAATCAAGTCTGAATTATAACCCTTCCTGAGTGTTTCACAAAAACCTGTAGCTCTTCAAGAAGCTGTTTTACCCTGTAGAAATTTTCAGCGAAAGTTATTTTGCAAAATAAAAGCAGTTCCTCGTAGGTACTTCTGCTGCCTCATTTGTCCCCTGTCTGAGGACAGGGCTGTAGTTTGAGGTTCAGCTTTGTGTGAACTGCCAGCTCCCTCCTGATGATGTGTGTTCCCGGTGCTGGGGTAAGCACTGCGTGGCTCTGGGTGAAGGTGAGTGTGCAGAGGACTTTAAACGGCCCCTTCCTCCTGGCTGCCCACCTTAGATAAAACCTGGTATATAGCTACGTATGCATCTGGGCACACAATAGCTTTTTTCTTTAATTTTCCTCTTCCTCCTTCTCTGCCTCTTCCCTTTAGTTACTTCTAGTCGTGAGAGCGATGTTAGGCAGTCAGTGCCTTGCTGGTGGGTGTATTTTGTTTGCCAGACTTCTAATTCTTTCCTTACTTGCGTGGTGTTTTTTAGTTTTGGTCTTTGGTTTTCTCTGTGTATGTGCGTGCATGTGTTTAAATCTTTAAATAAAGGTTTGTTCTTACCTTATGTGAAAAATGCTTGACGTTGTGAGGAGTTTCTACCTGTTGGAGCCCAGATACGTTATTCCATTCTGGGAGAGGCTGTGAAGCTGCACTGTTTTCCCTCCCTTGTGGAGAAAGAAGGGAAGGTGGCTGTGGGCAGCCAGCTGAGATGGATTTAGGTTTTGTCCTCATTTAGATATTGTTTGCCTGTTTGGAGGGTGATGGCTTTTTTGCTGTCTCCTATATAAGTATTTTTCTACTCAACTAATTTAGATAAAGCTTTCAAAAAAATCAGGTGTAAAGAAGGACATAATTTCTGTTAGAGCATATGTTTGTTGTTAATTCTAGATTTAGAACAGTATTCAAGCCTGAAATTGGTCTCTCAATGGCAACTTATGTTTGTGAGAGTTAAGAGACGGAAACCTTCCTTCTACATTTACTATTTCCTGGCTGCATGATCTTGAAGATATCGCTGGCTGAACTTTTTAAATCTAAAATGGGTTACTTTGAAAGCGTTAAGGCAAATCTGTAAAGACACAGGAATTGTAGGGTCTCGTTAGGCGCTGGTTTGCCTTTCTGGTACAAAGAGACAATAGAGCAGTGGATTGTAATGTCAACAGCTATCATTGGGAGTGCTGTTGGGTTAAAAATATGAGACTTAATTCTGTGATTTCAGAATTCACAGGAAAAATACACCTTAGCTGTACAGAGCAGACTCTGTCGGCACTTGGGTGGGTGCTTTCCGTCCTCATTGCCTGGAGAGAGCTCGTGTGGAGCCAGCGGAAAACTCCCGCTGTGGCTTGTGATGGGTTGGAAGAGAGGGATGAACGTTTGCGGTAGGCCTCTGCAGCTGTCCCTGTTAAACCTGCTTTGAAAATGCTCTTTCCTAAGCAGAACTCTCAGGAATTATCTCAGACGCACAGTGTGCCGTTTGTCTGCGTGAGCTCAGACTGCCTTACGCCGATCGGATGCTGTGTCGGAGAAGAGAGAAGAAAACCAGAGTTTCTGGCAGAGTAGAAAGAACAAGATTCTGGTTTCGAGCATCTCAGTCGAGATGCTGTCAGATACTGAAGTGTCCTTAATATATCCTGCTCTCAGATACGGAAGTGTGTACGTGCCCTTAATATTTCCTGAGCCTTGTGCGTTTGATACCTTGTTAAGCAGCTGAGGGACAGGCTGGCAGAGGAGAGTGGGGTAGCGGTCGGTTTGGCTTGGCTGACTTGTCAAAGTTGTTCTGCAGTGAAAAGTTAAAACAAGTGCCCTGATCGCATGCTTTTTGCTGCTCACTTAAAAATAATTGGGGAAAAAAATCCCCCCTGCCATTGCATTAAAGTGACCCTACTTTGGAGGCTCTGGTAAGGCTGAAGCAGCTGAGACGGTGCCCGCTACTGGCAGCTCATGCTGCGTAGTTCCCAAAAGCTGTGGTCCCACTTTCCCCATGAACGGCTCCAGAGAAATCACAGGGTAGAATGTGACCATCCACGTGGAAAAGGGTTTTTTCCTTCTTCAGTGTCCACGTATGGTAGCAGCTGCTGAAAGCTCACGTGACCCTGCGCTGCCCAGTTACCCCTTTGCCTGATCCTTAAGGATGGAGAGCTGAGCAAGGTGGAGAATTGAACTTCCATCCTCGTAAAGACCCTTTGCTTGGTGGGGTTTGGCTCTTTCCCTGGTTGCCAGGCTTTTCAAAGGAAAGCGTGGGAATTATCAGGGATTTTCTTCTCAGAGAGAGCCACAAGATGGAGCAAAATGATTCCAAGTGCTCCTGTTTGACATCTCCCTCTTTCTGTCTGAAAACATCAACAAGAAAAGCTGTTAGAGACCCACTACCAAGCTGGAAAAACCTGCTGCTTAACGTCAGGCTGTCGTGGGAAGCCGTAAGGCTGAGTTTCAGTCTGCTGCTGTGCTTTGGAACTTCAGTCGGAGAGGTCTGTGCCAAAGTTAGTGGCAGCCTGAGCGGACTCGGGAGTTTCGCTGTCTGTCCCGTTGGCGTATCTCAGCAGGTTTTTAAATCCGACAGTAACTTAGCTGGTTTAAGACAAAAATCCTTGTGCTGCTTTGGGCAACACTACCCACACTTTTCACCTATAGCCGAACAGAAATTAGGTCAAGCATCTTGCTTAGCAGTTTGTGACTTGCCGTATTCCCCGGGTCAGCGTACGTGCTTTTTTCGTGCGTGGGAATGTGCCTGGCGCTTCCTGCGGCTGCGTTTTGTGTGTTACAGGCCACTATTATTCCACAGGCCCTTGGTTGGGAAACACTGTTCTAGATAAGCAGCTCACAGCCCTTACTTAAGTTGGCCTAATTATGTCACCTCTGGTCTGCTGCTCTGGGGGTGTCTTCTCCTGCCACTGGTCCCACCGGCTGCCCCGTGTGTTGCTCAGAGCTGTGAGGCTGGTGTTCAGCCCCCCAGGGACTGCAGGTCCCTGTGCACGGCTGAACTTTGCCTCGCCAGCTGCTACCGCCCCGCAGGACTTTGGAAACTGGAACTTGATGGTTGTTGCACTAGATAGGAAAGAAACCAGTTATTATTTTATGAGCACGTGGAGTGCCGTCCTTCACCCGGCTTGAAATGAGGGATCGATGCTGAAGGCGGTTGTACGGCCTGGGAATTGTGTGAGTTTCCTACAGAAAGTGAGGATCGATGGATCCAAACTTGCCGTGTGCAGCCGTGGCTGTTTTATTGCTGCTTCCTTTTTTACTCGCATTTTCCAGGCCACGTCGGGGTAGTCGTGTTGAATTCAAGGAGCAGAGCCACTCGTCAAAACTCTCTTGCTTCTGCTTCTTCCATTTTTTGCGCCGTTCTGGGGGTTTTATTGAGGTGCTGTCAAGTCTGAATTGGCGCAGAGGAGGTACAGGAATACAACCCGTTTACTCTTCAGGCTGTGGAGTTTGTACCTGCACATACAGCAGTGCTCCAGGAAGGGAGTGTTTGCCACGCTCTGTGGAAAGAGATTTTTTTTTTCTTCCTTCTCAGTTTTAAATTGTTGCCCCTGGGAGCCTGAAAAGGCAAAAGATGCCAAATAATTTTGTCTAGAGAACTGTCTTGCATGAAGCGGTTAAATCGTCAGTGGTGAGAACGTGGGCCTTCTGGATGTGGAGCTTTGCCCACTAAAGCATGGCCAGAAGACGCCTCTCATGGTGTCTTCAAGCTTTTCTCCAAGGGTGTCTGCTGGTGGGGCCTCTGTGCTAAGCCGTGGCCACCCAAACACTAGCCAGAATGCTGGGGGCTTGCAGGTCACGTTAACCTTCCTCGTCTTTTTGTTTTACAGAGCTGACCCTGAACCCGCCCGAAGGGATAGTAGCAGGTGAGGAGTTGAGCAGGGTTCGTGCACGGTGAAGCTGCAGCCTTGCGTTCGGGCAGCACTGAGCCTTGTTTTGTTTTTTCTTAACAGGTCCTATGAATGAAGAGAACTTCTTTGAGTGGGAAGCTCTGATTATGTGAGTTAATACTGGTTTGTGTCTGAAATCGGTGGCTGGGAACTTCTTTTCTGATCAAACTGGGAATTGTATTTGGAATTTAAACAGTGTCGCAGAGGCAGCGTTGAGGCTTAAGTGTGTGTTTGTTGTACAGGTGTCCTTGTAACAAGCAACGCTCAGTACAGGTAACCTGCAAATTTGACAGGAATCCCTATTTGGTGCTCCCTTGTGTATATGTTGTATATCCAAACACTGTAGGAAATGACAAATTGCTTGTAGGTCACACAGACCTGTAGGGAACATTACTTAACTGCACATACAGGACAGGTTTTGCTCGTGTTTTAAGTAGAGCAAAGCACACAGATTATCAGCGATAGGAGAAAAAAAAAATCAAAGCCATATCCTTATTTACAAAGCCGTATCCTCCCCCTCTGCTCCCGAACCGATGGGTACTTTGTTTGTTGGAAAACCTGCCATGAAAATACAGTATCTTCTTGTCCAGCATCTTACAAGTGGTCCTCTCTCTTGCTTGTACTCTCTTACTCGTGCTGTACCTTTCTGTGGCTACTCTGGGAACATGGAATAACAGGTGTTTTTTACAAAATGAGGTTTAAGACGGTCGGGAAGAGGAAAAGAGACCTTGGGCCTGAGAATTTACGCAAACGCTGCAGAATTAAAAGATGAAGAAGCTCCAAATTGCCAAATCTTGTCTTGAAGCTGGTGGTCCATTGTTAGGGTAGATCCAGGCTCTGTATTTCAGGATTCCTTTAGCGAGCGTTAGTGATTTCCTTTCCTTCAGACAGGACCGGGGGTCCAGAGGAGAGGGGGGCAGCAGGCGGCGGCCGTGGCCCCGCTCGCAGCCTGCCTGCCGTCCGCTTGGCAGGTTGTCACTGCAACCAGCAGTGCTGACTTAGGAGATTCTCAGTTCTGCGTGGGTCGCAGAATTTTCCTAGCTCGGTTTGCTTGGAGTTTGTTGTGTAGGGATGAAATCCAAGATTCTTGTCTCTTGGGATCAGGCACGCAACCAATACAAAAGCATCCCGAGCTGTGGCATATCACCCGTTCCACACGAGCTGGCCGAGTGGGTGACCCTACTTCATGGCGAGCCGGAGCCTCTGAGTTATTTTAGGCCTTGGTAAGTGGAGGTTTGGAATACCACTGCTTGCCTGGTGATTGATATAAAGAGCTGGCAAATGCCTCTGCTTATGTGCAGCAGTTTATCGCATGAGGAGCAGGTTGTACTTCCTGGTAGCTCCATCCCCTGAAAATAAGCACTTGGCATGGAAGCATGTAATTTGTTGCCCGACACCCAAGGTTTTGGCCGCACTGTCTTACGCTTTCTCTTTTTGCAGGTGGGATAGTTGTCACTCTTCTGAAATGTGCGCTTTGTGATGTCCCCAGTTTCAGTTCAGACAGCTGCGCGTTGGTTGGAGTGTAGAAATCCCGGGGGGTTAATGCACTTCTCGGAATGTGGAAGGAAATTCCTGCCTGTTGGTACTTTCTCGTAGCAGAGATTGTGTGGTTGAGTAGAGCTTTCTCGGGGGATACACAGAAATACTTTTGGATTTGATTCATTACCTAGAAAATACTTTTTCCGATGTTTCCCATAACAAATTCTTGAAGAACAGAGAAGCCACTTGCAGACTTGAAAGCCCTTTAAAGTGCTGAGTGTTGAGCTTCGGGTCTTTGTCAGCACAAAACGAGAGGCGGAGGTGCTTTAATTTTGTTTCTGTATTGTTTGTGTGTCATGGTAAAATTATATTTTAAGATCTGCAAAATTCTGAAGCTGCGGTACAATAGAAACATGTTTACCCTAAACACGTTCGGTTACTTTCATCTCTTTAGGGAACTCTGTTAGAAGTGTTTGCATACGTTTGGAAAGCAAGCTAAACGACTTGTTTGTGTTTGTCTGTGATGATCTTCTCAAATGTTTTGTAATCTCAAATGTGCTGTGTGAGATTCTGGGAATGAAAGAAGTGCAGGTGAGGAAATTAAAGTTGGCTCCAAATTTTTAGACAGATGAAATGCAAAAGTAAGTAGTAAGTAAGTGTAATAACAGAACAGAATACTCTATTTTTTTAATTTTTCCTCCCCCTTCACTCCATTTATATAAAGCACATGTAATGGCAAATAAATACCAAAAAAAGAGACTAAAGAGAGAAAAGACATGCCCATTTATTTATCAGTCCAGAGTGGGTTGGGCAATGTTACACGGATTGATGTAAGAGCTTGGCCCGGAGATAAAATAATGCCTTGTAGGATAATTTGTATTTCCGGCGTTCGTGCCTGCAGCAGCAGAGCTGGATAGATGTTGTACATACAAATGTTAATGCTGTACTGGCATGTCCGAAGGACAGAACAGTTCTTACGCTCCCAAAGCGAGTGTGGTAGGTCCAGAACTGAAAATACCACGTGGTCATCTTTCCGAGCAGCGGAGTTTGGAGCCTGGCGTAAAATGCGCCCTGTTGATAAGACGCCGAACGGTGGCTGAATTAGAGTATTTATGAAAGCCAGATCTTTGCAACAAGGTGACTTATTCATGGTGATAAACAGCCCCAGCATGTCAAGAGAGTTTACCACGATGCCGCTCGATGCCGTAGCGCTGCGTGGGGTCAGTCCCACAGTGTTGTGCAAGTTCGTGATTTTAACATTTTGAGACCCAAGTTTTCCCCTCTTTGGTTGGCATATACAGGTGTGTGTTGCTATAAAAGTTTATCCCCAAAAGACACACAGCCACGTAATTGCTAAGAACTTCACGAGCCTAAAGATTGCTTGAAAACTAAACATATAAATTGAAGTCAACTTATCAAAAACCTGTCTAGAGAAGTAGTTAGAGCTATAATTAGGCAGGACTTTTGTTTAGCAAGGAATTCCCCTTTTTGGCGTGTGATGACTCTGGGTTTAATCTGTTTTTTCAGCATATTTTTACAAATAAGCCATTTACAAACGCACGCGAAGCTACGGTTATAGAACGGTTGTCCGTGTCAGTGCGCTTTTCCCTCCTGCTTTGGCAGATGCCCACCATCCTCTTCTTTCCCTTGCCTCCCTAGTAGCCAGCTCATGGAGTTCAGAGTTTCTTATGTTCGTGCTGTGTTGTTCATGACATCTCTCACACCAGTAAACAGTCTGGTTTCTAGCAAGTCATTTAATGCCACGTAATGACCGGAGGAGGACTGATGTCCACTCCTCAGCGCTCTAGGGAGGTCTGTAGAGTAGCCACACGCGCAGAAATAGGTGCAGAGTCTAATAGTGAAGAGTCTTAGGTGGAGCAGGTTCAGGACCAGGTTTTTCTTACAGTTACATGCCCCAAGCCCATGCAGAACGAGCGCCTTCTGCACGCACAGGGTTAGTGACGGCAAGGGCTGGGGCATGGGAGCTGCTTACGGCAACGGGGCTGTTGGCTTAGTGCTCCCTGCTCAGTGGGACACGGTCTTGGATGTTCTTGGAGGAACCCTCACGAGTGCTGGGTAGCCTGGGCGTCCGCTGGCACAGCAGCTCAGACGAAGTCACGGCGTGAGGCACGCAGGCTTTGGATGTGGTGTACTTTGAAATCCTTGCAGAGGAGGTGGTGTGATGGCAAAAGGTGCCGTGCTCTTTGCCTCGCCGGCCCTGCCAGCGTCCTTTTTGAACTGAATAGATGCTGTCAGGTTTAAACGTTGCGGCCTCCTGAGTGTTCTGTAGTTGCAAATGCTGTCTTGGATTAACTTTAATAATTTCTTTGAAGTTGATCCTGGCACCAGTGACTGGCTAAACCAAAAGTATTTTGCTCACATCATACGGGGCCTAAAATGGAGCATGTTGGGTTAATATTTTTGACAGAAGAGCCCTTAAGGCTGTGTGTTTGCTCTCAAAACAGAACATAAGACACCCACCAGCTTTTCAATGCGTCTGTGTACATACTCTTAGAAGTTCAACAATAAGCCTTTAAAATGCAGCTGGAATTAAAATGTTCATGAAAAAAATGCATTCCGTTTACTCTCAGATGTGAATTGAATCCTGACTAAATTTGGGGAAAAGGCCAGAAAGGGAACAAAATGGTTGAGATGGTGTGGCTTTCGTTCCTGCAGTGTGTCAGTGCATTTCTCTAACCTTACCTGCCAGTGTCAGTGTTCAGGTTTAGATCACGCAGTTCTTGTGTTTGTCACCATCCAAATCTTTTGAATCCCACAGTTTGAGAGCGAGCCTCCTAGAGCTTTAGTTTTCGCTGGTCTCAGTTTTCTGTTTCTGTAGGGTACCAGTTGCAGTCTTAACTGTCAGGAGTCCGTCAGCTTTTAGGTTCTTTCTGGCATGGAGAACGTGGATTGGGAGGAGGAGGCATGAATATATTCCTAAACCTTATTTCCCAGACAGTATAACCCTTGTTTGAAGAGCTTTTTACCAAATACACGAGGTTTCCTTGGCTAGGATTTCCAGCGAGGAAGCTTGTTTCGTGATCTTTCCAGTCAGGGGAGATCATGTTTATGTTACCGCTTCCAGATGGTTCATCAGATTTGAATAAGTCATGTCTAATAAACTTTTTTTTGCTCACCTTCCAAAAGGTTTTTATGTAGGGAGGTAAAATAGTTGTCTTTGCATTCTCAACTTGATTGCACTTTGAACTGGCTGGCAAACACGATAAGGAAATGTTTCTACATGAAGCCATTTGTTCTCGGTGTGCACTCCAGGGAGTGCAGGCTGAGTACCTTGAGTCTGCAAAGAAACCTTGTTGTCCTGCATCTAGCAATTATGGTCCCTGGGCGCTGTGTTTATTTTCACAGAGCACTGCTGTGGTTTTTTTTTGCATCAGAGAGCGATAAGTGTTGGTGTGGTTATGCTCGATACTGGCAGTTTGAATCTCCGTAGGTTTGATAAATTATTCTGGCGCTACGGCGTTTGACATCTCTGCCTTGTGCAGCATAACCGTATCTTCAAAGGCACAGGAGTCCCACACCTGCCTCTGCTTTCTCTTGACGTGCGGGCGCTCAAATCCTGGAACATGCCTTGGAGCCAGATACTCCAATTATAGCCAGACACACCCTGCTAATTAAGCAGTGTTGTGACCTTCCTAGTAATTTAGCGTGCAAGCTTTGATTTCCCCCTTCCCTCCCAAGCCCCATATTTGGATTTAAGCTTATGAGGTGTGGGATAAGAGTGCGTTAACTCTTCATTTCCTGGAGAAGATGATATAATCCAAACCTCAAATGTGTCATAGACAAGAATTTGGGTGAAAGACTATTTAAAACTCTGGTGAACGGCTTTTTATCTGTTTCTAGGGGTCCCGAAGACACCTGTTTCGAGTATGGGGTTTTCCCTGCTATCCTGAGCTTTCCACTTGACTACCCACTAAGTCCTCCGAAGATGAGGTTCACCTGTGAGATGTTCCATCCAAACAGTGAGTCTGATGCAGCAGGATGTATGGGGGAGCGGGTTGCTTGTGCACCTTAGATCCAAACTTTTGCAGCAGGAGAGCTGACATCCTTACCAAGGGTGGTTCTCCTGCTTTCCAACCTCCAGTACACAGGAGTGTTCAGCTGTTCAGCAACTTTGCTCTGTCTTAAGGTCTCTTTTATCACGTTATTCCACATATACCTTTTGGTCATAAACAGTCTGATAAAGATTCCAAGAGTTTAAGCCCCTGTAAGATCATCCCAGGAATACTTGTGCCTATTGTATAGGTTGTCTAAAGATAAATCTTCTGTACGTGATGTGAGGTTTAGTGAATTAATGCAGACTCTTTCCAGTCTTGCTCTATGGCTTGTGTTTAAGTAGTTTGGTGTTATTTTAACGAGTGGAAATGTTTTCATATTCAGCCAAGTGGGGATGCAGCTTTGTTAGGCAGGATGGCTTTTTCCCTGCACAGTCACAGGTTTAGTCACATTTCTGATGTGATCTTTCTGAAATAGAGTGCTCTGTCGAAGCAGATGACACATTTGCAGCATTTAAGACTCTGCTGGCCTTTTCTCTGCAATTCTGATGGTGACAATATTATCTTGAGACTTTTCAGTGGAAGTAATTGAAGTACCAAGTACAGTTAACAGGTTTGAGCCTTGGATGCGTGAAAACCTTAAAGCCCCGTCTCACAGCCTGGGACGCTGCTTTCTGGAGTCAGCCTTGGCGTTCTTTGTAAAATTGCTGCTTAGGACGTGTGCTGAATCAACGTGGATTTTGTCAAGGTTGTTTATCAGCACCCAGATTTGATGGGCCGGGTCAGTGTTCGAGGCTATTAGGTCCCTGCTGCTTGAGAGCAATAAAAGGAGAGTGCTGCCCTCCTGCCTAGTGTTTCGTTTCCAGCTGAACTTCCTGCACTTGCATAACACAAATCTTAATCTCATCTGGGAATCTATGTATTTCCTCCTACTCCGAGGAATTTTGCAATTTCTTGACGTTCTTCTGTTCTTCCCTTCTCGAAGCACCACTGATGCAGGTTCCGCCCATTTAATCCACACCTTTCTATTCCCCTGTGGAAGAAACCTGCATGTCACAGCGTAGACCTCTGCGGACGTGCCCAAGGCAGCGTAGCATCACCTCTGAAGCTCTGATGTCAGCAGCAGTGCAACTTTGGCACCCGGAAGCAGCGCGGCTGCATCGGCACCTTGTTCCAGCTGGAGTAATTCAGTCAGACGTCTTGGCAGGACTGGTCTTGTGAGCAAATGCGTGTCCACACAATACTTGGCTCGAGGATCGCTGCTCGCAGCTGCTCTGTGTGCAGCACAGCCAGGAGGAGCGGGGCGCGGAGCTGCACAGACTGCCTGACTCTCGTGTTAGTGTGGCTCTACACGTGGGTGCTTGCTCCGTGGGGTTAACTGGAACCCACCGGGTGGTCAGCTCGGCGCTTTGAAGTCCTGTCACTCTGGGTCATGTTAATCTCAAGCTGAGATCACCTAAAGTAGACACTTGAATCTTTCTTCTGGGGCGGGGTTGTTGGTTATGCCCGGAAAGGCTGTGGAAATGAGTGGCTGTGCTGTGCTTTTGCTGTGAGGAATTGCAAGGGACACGTTTAAAAAGTCGGCTTAAAAAGTGTTCCCTTATCTTTGCAGTTTGTGTTATGTAGAGGAGGAACTGAAATGCCACAAAACTACCTTCTCTCAAAATAAACCGACGTTCGTGGCTGTTCTGGGGAAGATAAGCTCAAAGTAGCCATCAGTGGCAAGCCTTACATCAGCACTGAGTGACGAAGTGGGAAGAAGCGTACGTCTTCTGGAATCGGGCTTTGCTGTCTTGGGCATGCTGCTGTGGTCTGGCTTTTTTAATGAGGCACTGCATAAAGCCATTAGCGTAACTTACAAGTGGAGTAACTTCTGCTGGTGTGTTCCGAACTTGCACGGAGAAGTGCTGATTCAGCACGTGCCGTTTTCATCTCTTCCAGTGACGGCTAGACCAGCGCCAGTCCCCAGCCTGGGGCTGAAGGAGGGGATGTAAATAAAAGTCTTCCAACACGTTTATGTGTTGCAGGCTTGTGCAGACCTTAGCTGGGTGAATGGAAGGAACTGGAAATGAGCATGACCGCTTCCCGTGGTCATTCCCTCTTTTTGTTTTCTCTTGCTTTCCTGGCAGCGGTGCAGGTTTGATCACCTGAGGAACAGAAGCACTGAAAATACTGGGCTAAAGTCATCGTTCCTTGGGAGGCTGCGGAATTAGGCCATGTTGCTAAAGCAGCGTTTCGAACTCCATTCTCTTTGTGTTACCTCTTCAACCTTTCTTTGGCCTCATTATCAGTCATAGTCTGTGAAAATGACTTGTACTGGTGCTTTGCTTACGCTGAAGGTGGGAGGGGAAGACGTCTGCATCCTTGATTGATAGGTTACCTTTCATGTGCTTTAATGCAGCTGAGCTTTAAGCAAAATTTCTTCTCTTGTAATGTTCAAAATAAGATCAATTATATTGTTTATAACGTAACACTTTTCCCTCCTTGCTGCAACAGAGCAGGTTTCCTGAATTCTTTTTGTGATCACGGTCCAGTGGAGGACTCCAATGTGCATTCAGTGCTGTGTGACTGTTACCTTCGATTTAAGTAGGACTGGTTACCTACTTGGAGCTGTGCCTGTGCATTAATACTTGCCTTGTTCCACCAGACTGCATCTCTTATTTTCTCCATGGAGCCTGTCCCTGGTTATGAAGTGACACGATTGCTCCCAGCAGGCTTCTCTTGGGGAAGGGTGGACCCGAGTTTGTTAGATTTGCTTAAAGAAAACGTTTGCTAGATTTTTTTTGTCTTTCAGATTTTGTGTCCTCTTGCCTTTGGAAGAGGAAATTTAAAACTGGGGTTAGCTTTAGTCATACGAAGTCCAAGTCCAAATACTCAGCTGTGCTAAAGAACTGGAGAGGCCAAGCGTTTGCACTGAGTAACCATCAATCTCCTTTGCTTCTTGTGCAGTTTACCCAGATGGGAGAGTTTGCATCTCTATTCTTCATGCTCCTGGGGATGATCCCATGGGATATGAGAGCAGCGCTGAGCGGTGGAGTCCTGTGCAGAGTGTGGAAAAGATCCTCTTGTCAGTTGTTAGCATGCTGGCAGGTAAGGACTGCTGTTTTATTAGCAGTAGCTCTGATAGCAGTTACCAAGTTAGCTAGAGCTGCTTCTTGCTGTTTGAGCTGGTAAGTGAGAAAAGGACATTAAAAGCTGCTCAGCAGCAACCACAGTTCTTAAAGCCCTAGTATTTATTTACTAATTAACCAGTTTTCTGAAAAAAATGGAAAAAAAGAAGGCTGAATTCGTAAATCGGTGTTTCCAGCCCTGCCTGCGACTGCACTGCTTTCCTCCCCAGTCAGCAGCAACCGAGCAGATGGGGATGGCCAGGTGGGTCCGGAGGCTCAGCTCATTCCCTGCTTCTGCCCAAATCCTGTCTGTGTATTGGCTGTCATGTCTGTTTAGCTCTTGCAGGTCTTAAAGCTATTAATTACAGCCTGGGTTGGATTTGGCTTTAGCAGCTGAAGGGTTACCAGCCAGATCAAACCAGTACGGTAAACTGGAGTCTGTGGCCTCTGCGATTCACAAGCCAGCACCCCCCATTTCTGTTGTTCGCCAGCCTGGGAATGTCCCCCGTTCTGCCATCGCTGGTTCAGAGGAAGGCTTCTTGAGAAGAGGAGGGATGGGCTGAAAAGCTTTTTGTGCAGCCTTTTAAATGGCTTTCCCCGAGTCCGGCAAGGGCTGTGGATCAGCTCTGCCATGTGCAGCTCCCTGAAAGCTGAATCCTTGTGCACATGGTGTGCAGAGCCACTGAACTGCTTGAAAAGGGCAGAGCTGTGTCCCTTAGAATTGGTTTTGAATTACAGTGGTTTTTAGAGAGTTTAGAAGCAGCAAAGTTGATCAAAGAGCAAGCAACACATTCTTACGTGGGGCTGGTTTAGCTTCAGAATAGTGACCTACTGTTGGGAAGCTGTGCAAACAGTACCGTGCTGGGCTTCCCGTGGCCTCCAAGAACTTGGTTTGTGGTGCAGCCTTACTGGTTAGCATGGGAGTCACCTGGTCTCTCTTGTTCCGTGCCTGTGCGTCCTGTTTTCCCATGGCTTTTGGAGGAATTAGTCTAAACCAAGAAACCAGTCAGCTTCTTTCAGGCTGCTGGCAAACTCAGCTCTGGCTCTGCAGGTAGCGTGGGCCCTGGCTTATCAAACTAGGTGACCTGCACATCTACTGGCTTTTAGGGGCAGACAATCAGCATTTGGTTGAGACAGGCACGACCGCAGGGTGTCTGCCGTGGGCTGGGCTGAGCTGGATTTGGACTAGGGTGTGAAGCGAGATGGGTAGAGTACGTTCTCTTTCCGTGACTTGTGTGATCCTGTGACAGTGTCCCGCTGTGTGCTGACCGCAAACCCGATAAATCCCGTGTTCCAGCTTACCTCTGCACGAAACGAAGTGTGGGAGTGATGGGGGCTTAATGTACTTTGTAAAGCGCTCTGAAATCCTCGGATGAAAGACGTTGCGGAAATGAAAGCATTCTATGGATTTCCTTGGTTTGTTTTGTTGTTTTTTAATAGAACAAGCCATCCCAAATTGTGACGGAGCCTGTTTGGGTGGGCTGGTCAGGAGGGCTTTGTGTCTGTGAAGCTGCAGAACCAGAACAAAAAAACATTTTGGAAGGAGCAGTGTGCAGTTTTAAAAACCCTTGGTGGCAGTGGTGGTGCTGCACGTTGTTCATGTGCATGCCGGGCTCGACTGCTGAGAACATAAACAAAGTCTTGCTCCTCTGCCACTTGTTTCTTACCTAAACCCGACCTTGCTGTGATGTTCTCTTGGGATCAGTTAAATGGGAACCATTCGGGAACCCAGCAGCTGCCGTTGGGTTTTCTTTAGGGGTGATTCTGTAGTCCCGAGCTGGGGAAGTGTGCCAGAGCCCCAGGTAAGTGGCATTATTGGAAAAGCAAGAGGGTCTTGCCCTGTTGCCTGCCTGCCCACTTACCTTTCAGCCTTTCTCGTTTCAGAGCCAAATGATGAAAGTGGAGCCAATGTAGACGCCTCCAAGATGTGGCGAGAAGACAGAGAACAATTTAACAAGATTGCCAAGCAGATCGTGCAGAAGTCACTTGGACTTTAAGCTCACGAAGAGACTGAAGAGTTTTCTGTTTCTCTCTGCCTGACAAATGAGCAGTGCTCAGTGCTGGTACCAAAAAGGAAAACTTTGCAAAACTATCGGCCTAGTTCTTCTTATCATTCGTTGTTTATTTACCATCTCTTTTCTTCTTCCACTGCTCCAGAGAAGCCTCTAGATCACTCACTAAACTGTGTGGAAAAGGGACTTAATACTAGGGAAAAACACGAAGACAATGCTGTTTCAAAGGCTGCTCGTTGCTACCTCACTTCACGGGATGGAAATCTTGGAGACTTCGCAATCTGCAGCCCGCCTTCGCCAATCTGCTGTTGGAGAACAGAGCTGGTTTGGATCACCTGCTGAAAGAACTACTTGTGTGGTTTTACAGGTGCCGTCGCATCTGGAGCACCGCTAGACAGGGAATAATCTATCCATTTTATGATACTCGCTGAGTTAAGGACCGCATTTGTAGCCAGAACTGATTTGAAGAGTGTATTAGCAAGGGAGGCTGTAAAACAAGGTGATAGTCAGGACGTGTTAGCAAAGGAAGGGATTGTGCAGTGTGTAACTTTCAGAGACGATCCAGGGAGCTGCCAGGGACTGGCTGGGGGTCTAGAAGGGGCTGGTGTTCCTATGTAACACTGTGAGTTTGTATTGAGCCTTTGAGTCAGTGTTTGCTCACAAGAAATCCCAAGAGCTGCTTTCTTACTCCTTAAAGACAGTCAGTTGTAAACTTTGCATTCAAACAGAGGTGCAAGACATGAAGGATTCTTAAACGCCGTGGTCGGGCTCATCACACGCGAGGTAGGTGGTTGGCAGCCTGAGAATCCAGGGAGAATTTGTCTGCGCCACCGGGCGTGTGAAATGCCTCTGCGCCGATGCCAGCTCCTCTTCTGCTGACGCGTGGGCTGCGAGGATCGGGCACGGCCGGCCTTTGCCATTGCAGCCCGGGTACCCGATTTTCCGGTGAACGAGCGAAGACGGACGCGATGAATTCAGTAAAATGAACCGGAACACTTCTTTATGCTGACTGCTCTTGTGTATTTAAATATGCCTCGGAGAAGACGCCGACCGTGTTTTCTAGAGGACGGTACGACGCGTGTTTAGAACTGCAGAGTATTGTAGCTGCCACCGGTGCGGAGGGTACGGGAAGTACCAGCTTGCAGCGATGAGTTTGCGAGGCTGCGCAGGGGTCGCTGGTGACCTTTGTGCTTCGCAATGAGTCTCTTGTGTAGGTCCAAACCTTCTTCAATTTACTACAAGCAATAACATGCCCATTGATAGCACATGGAATCACATTTTGTTGGCAGCTTTAAACGGACTAAATTTGAGAAGGGCTTTTTTTTTTTTTTTCCCTGTGAAAAGGAGCAGGAAGTTTTCCTGTGAAGGAGTCGCACCGTGGAGAAAGCTTTACGGAGGTGATTGTGTGCATGTGCATGTGTACAACTCGTCAGTATTTATGTCTTGCTGTCCTTGCTGCATATTCATGTGCTGCGGTATGCCATCGTGCACCTCTGAAGAGTTGGTATTGCTACAACTTGCTGATTTTTTACCTCCTTGTAGAAGTAATTCTTGCTTTGGTGTAAGGGTGGGAGGGGACCTGACATAGTTTGGGAGCAGAGATGATGAAATAGTGTTGTACCTACGTAGTATTTCAAGGCATACGGGAAAATGTAGCACTTATATGCAAACTGGGAGAGTTGTTTTTTTTTTTGATATGTACTAGCTGGAGCGTTACTCCTGGGAGTACCGCAGCCACTGTTGGAAACCGCTGGGGAGCTGCGAGTGCCGCGTGGGCAACGATGGGTTCAGCAGACGTGGCAGAAGTGGGCTTTTTTTAAGTGACGAGTATTTTATTCATGTGTGCTCACTCATTGTTTTATGGTGGGATTTAGTCTGTATACTGAAAATAAAGTGATTCTATTTTCTCCTTTCATAGATGGATGCAGTTGTATTGCGGTGGGTGTTCTGTGTGGGCAACCAACTGGTCAAGAGTGTCCAATTCCGACTTGGTCCAAAGGTGTCAAAGGGTTTATTCTAACGCAGTTACAACACCGGGGGTGCTTTAGAGGAGTGGGAGAGTTGACACAGTCGCTTGAACTTTCCAGGCAAGTGTCTTGTCTCTAGGGATGGCAATGACTTGATAATTCAAAGAAAACTACAAAAAATTGGACAGCCGTCGGGTGTGATGCAGTTTGCTTCCTACAAAGGTCTCGTTAAGGTCCACGTGTCTGGCCTGGAAAGGTCTTGCCATGGCAGCAGGTGAATCGCGAGTTTTAATACATCGTTCGATGTCTGCTGGTATTGGCTCTTGGATTTGAGAAGGACGGTTAGGTGTCCACTTCCTACTGAGAATTTCCGTAGTCCCCCAGTCTCTGTTGCTTGGAAATGAACTCATTGAAGTGACTGGCATGCAGCCAGCTTCCCAACTCAGGGCTTTCAGGCCACCCGGTGAACGTATATACCAGGCAGGATTGCAGGGGATAAAATGTAAGCAGAAGTCCACCTCGGAGGACTAAAACGTGCCTTGTTGAGGAGAGAAAACTGTCCTGATCTGTCTGCTTAGCTGAAACCGGCGGTGGGCATTGCTGCTCATTGAAAGGCGCCGCGGTCGGCGCGTTAGATTCCCGTTTTGTTTTACTCCCAGGGAAGAATTTGCGGCTCGTTACAGCTGGGGAACACCTGAGAGTTAAACTTGCAAAGCTGCCTCGTGGATCCTGTGATAACTTTCCTGAAAGGCTTAATCCTCTCCCTCCGTGAAAGAACAGCTTGTGTCATACTAGCCTGTAGCGATGTTTTTCTGAGCAGTTGCCTTTCTTCTGTCTGAAACGGTTACTATAAAGCGTGTTCCTTGAGGAGTGTTGGAGCTCTACAGGTGTTACGCGTGCAGGTAAAGTATTAATGATTAAAAAAACCCTTTCTCTGGATTATATTTGCTTTAGGCTTTAAAAAACACAAAACCAAACCCTTTAACAAAGCCCTAAAAATGCAAGCAACGTCCTCTTTAGAGCTGTTGTATATACCTACATCCACAGACGCACGCTTTTTTTGCCTTGGCAAATGGGGCCGTGTCGGAACACACACGGCGGGATGCGAGACATTCATTAATGGTGTTTGTGTGCATGCGAGCGGTTCTTTGAAAGTGCGAGCTGCCGGGCGAGAGGCGTTGGAGCCACATGAAACGGCTGCAGCTCCGGGGCAGAGCCAGCCCCGGGCTCCTTTCCAGCTTTTTTTGTTTCTTGGCTGGAGCTATGTCATGAATGGAAAGTGGTGTGTTACTTTCGAGGTGAGATGGTGGAAGGTCCGCGTCTCCGGAGGATCCTTGTTTTCCTCCTGAAGTTGGGTCTTGGTGAGGATGCTGTGTGTGTTTTACCCCGTGAGAACTGAGAGACAGCGCAGACCCGGAATGTCCATCCCCAGGGCCAGCCGTGCTGCTGATACCGGGATTGTCTCGGCTGTGGGATCAGTGCAGCTCCAGAAAGGGGCTTGAGGCAGTCGCCTCCCCCACCCCGTGACATGGGGCGAGGGCTGTGCGTGGCGGCCGAGCCGTGTGGAGCCAGGGCAGCGGCAGGGCACGGAGATACAAGTGTGGGAGGTCCCTGTGCTGCCCAGGCCCGCACGTTACCTGCCCCGTGTTGCTTCTCTACCGAATTTCCCTACGCGGTGGAAGAAGAAACTCACTCTGCCCTTCCGGGAGTTCAGGGGTGGGAGGAGTGTGAGGTGAGGGATGCTGAGGGTCCGCACTGGTGGGATGGTTGGGGTGGCACTGGGAATGGGCAGGAACCTGGAGAACTCTTCTAGCACGTGAGGGTCTCATTGGGATGAGCTGCCCTCCCCGTGCGCTGCCGGAATGGCTGAGTGGCCAAACCCTGGCACCAGCCCCAGCGAGGGCTCCCGGTGTCACGGCTCAGGCAGCCGTGTCCCTCCCAGTGTCACATGGCAGCTCCAGCAGTGCATGGCTCCCAGTGCTGGGGAGGGAATTGCTCCAGCCACTAATGCTTGGTGGTCCTTGCAGCAGTCCCCCCGAGCAGGGGGTGCCTGCCCCGTGCCTCCAGCCCTGGGGATCTTCCTGCCCATCCCAGCTCTGATCCTCGCGGCCACCTGCCAGATCGCACTCCTGCCTCAGCCTCCAGCCCCTCTCCCAGGACGGGGGGTGGAAGAGCCAAAGGAGAACCAGCCAGGTGGCTTTTGAAAGTGGCCCGCACCCCCCGAGATGTGACGTAGCAGCAGTTCGGATTATGGGGTATGTAAATGTATAATTAGCGGTAACGATACGGACGGTGGGTTATTACAGGGCGGCTGCCGGCGTTAGCAGCGTGTGTGTGTGCGCTCCCGGGGAGCCATTTGCAAGCGGGTCTGTCTGGTCATGTCGTTCCTGAAGGGCGTGGGGGGAGATGAGCCAAGTCCTGGGCCGAGCCCCCTTCCTCTGTGCCTGTGGCACCAGTGCTCACTGGGGCAGGGCTCTCCTGGGGCACCTTGATGCGCTTCACGCAGGGATGCAGGCAGGAGTCGGACGGGTGCCGCTGTTACGGCTCTGAAAGGAGCTGGGTCACCCTGGCTGGAGAGGGTGCCAGGGTTGCCCGGGAAGGGTGAGCACCCTGGGACAGCGTTCCTGGGTCTGCAGAGCGGAGGGGGACATACCTGCTGCGGCCGCCCCTCGGGGGGCCGCGGGTGATGCGGGAGGTGGGTTCAAAGTGGCGGAGGTGCAGGATGCAACATGCCGGGGGGCACCCACGCGCCTGGGTGCTGGGCCCAACGCGGGGAGGCTTGACGCCCACGGATGGGCTGGGAGTTTTGTCCCAAAACAGTCTTTCCCATGCCAAAACAATTTGGCAAATTGAATCCAAATTTGGGCTGGCATGATGATGTTGGGTGAATCGGAGTTTCTTTGCTGAGTCTGTCTGCGACGGGTTCCTGTGGGCTTCTGTCCCGGTGCACTGCTGCACCAGGATCCCCGTCTTCCTCTGCCCACCCGGTCAGCGCATCGATCCCTCCGAGCTTGGTTAACGGCAGCCGTTGCTGCAGTGAAGGAGGGATGCCAGAAGGGCAGGCTGAAGGGCAGGCGGTTTCAAACCCGCTTCGGCTGGAGCGGCAATTAGAGGTTGAGTTTTGTCCTTGGCCAGATCCTGCTTTGACTCAAGATCTTCCGCCTTGGAGCCTAGGCATGGCCTCGGTGGGAGTGCTTGTGTCCGAGGGCCTTGGGAAGGTCTTACGGCTCTGGGTGAAACTTGATTTTATGAAACCAGGATTGTTGCTGAAGCCACTTGTCCAAGCTGTGCCCACACAGCCTTGCTTTTAGCATTTGATGCTCTTCAGCATCTCTCCTTTTAGCATCCAGTCACTAACCAGGGAGCATCTGATTTATTTTACTAATTAATTACAATCCCTACCAAACAAGACTCGTGTTAGGTTGAATTCCTTCTCATGCGTTAGATACCTTCTTCTGCAGACACCCTCCTGCTCCCCTGCAGGACCCACGGAGACCGACCAGCCCGGGGTGATGCACCCCGGCGCTGGGACCCCGGCTCCCCCGCTTGCAGCAGCCCCCTCTGTCCCTCTCGCCTGCTCCTCCTGGCTCTGATGGCTGGGTGGCAGGCGTCTGGGGACGAGAGATGCGTCCCCACCGGCGTCTGCACAGCTCCGAGCACAGCGGGGCTGCCGGTGCCGCAGCTGGAGTGGCTGGGCAGCAGCACCATGCTGGAGAAACTAGCCTGAAGAAAGTCTTGGAGAACAATAGCAATTGTTCTCTGCCTTTGTTCCCTTCCCTCCCCGGATGGCGGAGGAGATGGAGCCGGCGGGTGGGCAGAGCGAGCGCGGCTGCCTGCGCTCCCGCCTTGGCACCCGGGGAGCCTGCCTCGTGTGCCGCCCGCCGCCCTCCCGCTCCTGCCAGCTCCTCCAGAGCCTGAATCATCGCTAATAGAGTCATAAAAGCTCCACATTGTTGTACTGGTGAGCAGGAAGATCGGCTCGTGCTTCCCTGTGTCACCGCGTTTCCTTATGGCTGCAGAGCGGTGCTAAAGCTGCTGTTGGTCGCCGCGGGGCCCTCGGCCTGCCCGTGCTCTGGGCGGTACTGCCTGGCTGGACGGGGGACCTGGCCCCAGGGGAGCTCTGGCTGGCGGAGGGGCTTGCCGTGCTCACACCTTTTCCCACTGCCCCGAGGTGGGCTTCAGCTGAGAGAGAAAGGGCCGGCCAGGCCCTAACCAGGGAGCCATGGGATCGTTTCTGGTCCAAGCAGCATCGTGCATCCCCTTTTCTATCCCTGCCAGCCCTCGACGGGCCCAGGCGTGTGGAGGCAAGTCCTCAGGCTTCCCTGCCGTGGCTTTTTCTGCTGTTTGGCACCTGTGAGCTGCAGCATGCGGTCACTGCCCCGATCAGCGAGGCCACGAGGCAGAGGGTTTCCCACAGGGCTGCCAAGGGAGATCCCTCTCCACATGCCCTTGTCCCAGAGCCAGCCCCAGGGCTCAGGCGTTAGCCCACGGCAGCCTGCTGAGAGGCACACAGCGTTTGGCACCGGGCTTGCACGATCAAACCCTCCCACTTACAGTTCCCCACGCAGAGCCCTCGGGTTTGCCGGTTCAGCCTGCTGCTGCCGGAGGGAGGCCTACGCTTGCAAATCCCTTTCCTTCCTCCCCTCTCCTCTACAAGCGCGTCCTCTCCAAGCCCCCTGCGATTCCAGCAAGTGCCATTGCCCAAGCGCAGAGCGGGGGGCAGGCTGGGGTGGGCATGGGCGCCCCGGGGGCTTTCCAGCAGGAAGCATGAAATGGGAACATGGCCTCCTTCCTCTTGGCCTTAGGAACTCTGTTTATTCCCTTTGCAGAGAGATCTTAGCTGAGCTCAAAGGCAAGCAGGGCTTTCACGTTGCAAAGGGAGCAGGGAGTCCAGGCAGAGCTCCTGGGTCTCCTGCACCGCCACCGAGTGACATGTTAGCCCCCCACCTATAGAAAATACCCAGAGCACTGTTTCCAGAGCTTGCATGCTTGTTGTTGCTTAGGTTCGATCCCCTCCGTGCGTACAGAGAGAGCTGGAGGGATTGCCCAGAAAGGTTGGGGGTCCCATGGCTGCGGGGAGGTGGCTCAGCCCCTCGCAAGAGGTTTGGGTGCACGGGGGAGAGGTGGCAAAATGAAAAAAACCAGTGTTGCCAAGGGACAGGCAGCTGTGACGAGCTGTTTGCCACGTGCAACGGGGGATGCTGGCCCTGTCCTCAGCAGCTTTGGGGCAGAAGTGTGCTCTTAAAGCCTGTCTTTTTGCTTGTACTGGCGAAAGTTAAGTGACTGCTGGTTGGAGCCCTTTCAGAGCCTGCCAGCTCGGCTGCCATGTGTCCTCCGAATGCGGGGCAGGATGCTCAGCTCAGTCCTGGCTGCCTGGGAAGGGGCCGAGGCTGCAGGTTGCCAGCCCTGCCTGCTGCCAGTGGCCAGAGCTGGGGGACCCCTGCCAGGACGGCAGCTCCCCGCTCCTTCGTTCCCTCGGGCCGCGGGGCTGGCAGCGCCGAGGAGGCCTGTGGGCGCGTGGACATGAAGGGCTCTGGGATGTGAGCGATGCTGGTGGCTCACCGCCGCTCGGCGGGGATCGCTTCCGAAGGCGGCACCGCGCCTGGGAAGCTGGCAGCAGGACTTGCTGCAGCGCTTGGGAGGCTTTGTACTTTTTTTTTGTGGTGGCTTTCCTAAAAACGGTGCCTTTTGCAATCCTCCCAGTCCTTCCACAAAACTTTTCCTGGCAGAACCTCTCCAAAACTTCTGGGAATTAAGTTTTTGAAAGGCGATGGGGTTAAAGACATTTCCACTTCTTGTGGGACGCTGACAGGTTTACTGGTGTGGAGATTTCTTGCAGGAACTCCTGTTTATTTGGGTGAGTTGGGCTCAAGTTGCTCTGGGAAACACAGAGAAGATTTTCAGCCTAGAAGAAAGGGCAGAGGTGATGAGGGAGTAGCCTCGGCAACTGCTGGGAATAGAGACCTCATCCCACCATCCCGGGGAAGGTGTTGTTCCCAGTGCCCAGCTTGAACTGGGATCTGGGGTGTTGCTCTGAGAACAGTTTTCCCCCATCCCCTTCGTAACTGATCCCAAAGTGCTGATCCTGACCCTGCTGCTCACGCAGGCGAGACCGGCTCCAGACGCTCATAGTTCTCCCCCAGCTCCATCCCCGTGGATGTGTGCGTGGTGCGGGCAGGGGAGTGGGCACGGCGCTGCCGGCCCGAGCCCGGGCTGGGGACACCCACGAGACGGGCAGAGCTGCCTTTGTCTGTGCGTTATGTATAGGGTCCCCCAAAGCTTTGCCGGTGCCCGTATGCGCGCTGCGTTTCAAGGGAGGAAGCTCTTGCAGATGTCAGGAATAAAGACCTAAATGAATAGGGCAGAACAAGCCCTGAAACAGGACTTCGTGTCTGCAAATAATAAGGAATGAGTTACAGTCTTGGAAGAGCAGGAACATTACCCTGTGTGCAGGGGTCCAGCCTGTCCCCGGCGTTGATTAGGCACCCTCCTCGCCCTGTCCTCTGCGTGGAAGCTCCACTTGAGATGTATTGTCTACAGATGGGTTTCCCAACCTTTTCTAACCCAAGGATGGCCAAACCTTTCTGGTGGAAATCCAAGGATCATTTTGTTCGGAGCCACCACATGGTTTTATTTACGACCCATGCGAATTAGGCAAACATCTCGCTGTTTGTCTCTCTTGTTGCATCCTCTCGCGCTTGCTTGTGCACGCAGGAATGCGCGCGTGTGTGCTTAGGAACAATTTTGCAGACCGCTTCCTACTGTCATTGGGACACAGAGCAGGTCCCGGACCCAACGCGACAACGGGCAGCGACGCGCTCCTGTCCTTATTTCACGTCACGGATCGATTCCCTGGGCAGGTCCTCCCAGGGAGGGAGAAAAGCGCTGGGCACTGCCCAAGCCACTCCACTGTCTTCTGCCATGTCAGGGTGTCCAGCCTGAGGGTGGAGAAAATCCTTGAGGACCACTGGCGCCCCTGTCCTCACCAGGAGACTGTTCATTAATGGCATGTGGCTGAAGAGCAGCCTGAGCCCACGGCGTTGGGCCGAGTACCACCTGGCCTGTCCTCTGTGCTCATCGATGGGGGATCGGTTCCTCTACCTCTGGCCTGGAAGTCCCCAAATCCCCCTGCTTCTGCAGGGGATGTCCACGGCTGTGTCCTTGCGTCTGGAGATGTCCCCACAACCGGCTTCTTGGCCGAGGAACTGCTGCAACTGCTGCTGAACTTGGCTGCATCCCTTTTGGAAAAACCAGTCGCTCCAGCATCCCCGGTAGGACTTTTCCTTCCTTCCCGGGAGGAGTCGCGTGGGCTGCCCAGACCCTCGCAGAGCCGGGGCTGGCCTCGGCGGGAGACTTCCCAAAATCCGTCGCGCTTGTGCGAGTATCCTGCTCGGGGCGGTGCTGCCAGCTCCCAAACCCACACTTAACTTGACACATGTGTACGGCCCTGGGAAATGGGGCAGCTCTGATTCTCATTTGTGCCGCCTTACCCAGCGCCAACCTGCCGGGAGGCAGCCCGTGCCAGCGGCCTCCCTTCCGACGCGCCGATCTCTCGCTGGCCAGGCCTGGGGTGCCATCAGACACGGGGGCCCGGTGAGGTGGCTGCTCCCAGCCCTGGCACCGGTGGGTGTCCCCGAGCCTGTGGGGAGCAGCACGAGGGGCCGAGCCCATCAGGTGAGATGGGATGGTTTGTACCTCCTGCATCCCTCATGGATGTCACCGTCGGCTGCCGTTTGGGCAGTGGCTGTGCTGGTGGGCACCGTCCTCAGCACGGGGATGAGGAGGGATGGGGAGCCAGTGGTCCCTCGCCTTCCAGCGCTTTCCAGAGAGAGGTTAAGCTTTGCTTAAGCGTGATCCTGGTAGAGCCCTGATTTGGTGGATGCCCAAAGAGGGGCTCTGTGGGGAGGGGAGCTCCGTGCAGCCCTACTCGGTGCAGAGTATCCCTGACCATGCACGCAGTCGCTTTTTGGGCTGTTTGAGGTGGAGGCACCGATGGCCTCTGGGTGTCTCCAGGGCCTGGTGGCAGCTCCTCTCAGGATTTGGGACCTAGGTGCAGGGTGCTCTGCTCTGCCCTGTGCCCACACCCCATGGGCTACACCCTCCTGGTGCTGGCAGGGTGGATTTTGGGCTGGCGAGGGGTGCAGACAGACCGGGAGCAAGGCACGTCCGCGGGTCCGGCTCCGGCTGTTCCTTGCTGACGAAACCCCTGGTTTGCAACAGGATTTTTTGGCGTTTCGTCCCGGCCATCCGCTTTCTATTCTGACGCCCGCCTTGCAGGAAGGCTTTGGGGACGGGGGGGGTGGGAGCCCATTTCAATTGTTCGGGGAATGGAAGTAACTTGTTTTGCGGCTGGAGAAACCCAGTGGAGCTTGCTGCGTGCAGGGAGTTTTTCCACTGCTGTCTCTCCCGTTTGAGCAGCAGAACCTCGAGGGTTTCTGAGCGCTCGGCACGCTGCCGCCCTCCTCGCAGAGGGGCCGGGTCTGGTGGCCGGCCTTTGGGCTGGACCCCTGCCTGGGGCACCGGCTGTGCATCACCTGCCCGACGCTGTTTTGGGGGAGAAATATGCAACTTGTGGGGTCTGGCTTTTTGTTGGTCAGGGTGGAGTGGACCAGAGGGTACAGAGGGTCTCCCCCCACTACAGGCTGGGATTGTGCTGCTGAAAGTCCAAGGTCCCACCTTGGTGTCTCCAGACAGGGGTGAATCTCCCACCTACTCCCACGTGACCCTGGAAAAATGAACGACCACAAATGAAAGGAGGCAAAGGAAAAAAAAAGAACAAAAACAATTAAAAAATCCCTCCCCAAAGCTGCCTTCCAGAGGGTTGGGCAAAAGATAAAAGCTCTCCAAGGAGCCGGGACTCCTCCTCTCCCACCACCGACTTCTCATTTAAATGTCTGCGCGCAGGCTGCAGCCAGCACTGCCTCCGCGGCTGCCCCAGGGGAGCCCCCCCACCGGCCCCCAGCACACCACCCCTGCTGTGCCCCCGGGCACAATGCCCACGCGAGGGGACGACCGACACTGGGCTTAGCACCCCAGAAGCATCCCAGTGTGGCGCATCCCCAAGGAGGATGGACCCGAGGCCGAGTGCTCCAGGTGGTCCCGCCGGCAGACTATGCCAGAGCCCCCGGGGGGGCTGAGCCGAGCGGCGCCTGTCTGGGTGTGGAGGAGTGGACAGCATTAGGGTCCCAGTGGATGGACCCCCTGAGGTCAGCCCCCTGATGTCGGCTCCGCTGCTGCTCTGGGTCATCCTCCTCTGCTGGGCCGGCGACGGGGTCTTCGTCCGGGGGGACAGGACCTGGCAGCACTGCACAGGTAGGTGCGAGGGCCAGGGGTGGGCTGTGCCGGGCGGGAGGTGTCATGGCAGGTGTTGGCCATGCCGGGAAACACGCCGGGACCTGTGTGCTCCTACGGATGGGATGTGCCCCGCGCTGCCAGGGCAGACCCCAAAAAGTGTGCTCCATTGTGGGGGGCATGTGGCTGCGTGGGTCGGCCTCTCTAGCCCCGGGGTTTTGGTGCCCGGGTGCCGGTGGACGGAGCCTGAGGGTGACAGCACAGCACGATGCCTTGGGTGCTGCAGCTGCCACCGTGCTGCTGGCACCCACGCACAGTGGGTAGTGGGCTCAGCGCCCGCAGCCCCCCAGTGTGCCACAGCATCATGGAGGAACCAGCCCTTCCCAGCGCTGGGGGCTGAGCTGTGTGCCTGTCCATGCAGCACAAGCACTGTCTCAAGGTCTGCCGGCCCTAGGACCGACTCGTGGGGAGAGGAAGGGCTGGAGGGAGAAGTAGAGGAGTGCTGTGAAGTCCCCCCTGGAAAGTCCCTCCTGCCCTGGACTCTCAGGGACTCCCTGTACTCTGCCATACACAACCTACACCCTCCCGGCAGCAAAACCTCCTGGGAGGTTTCCATCCTGCCACCCCCAGCCGAGGAGCTGGCAGCTCCCGTGGCATTTCCCTCAGGGAAGCACCGAGAGCAGCCTGAGCCCAGGGGGGTCCCTGTGCACCAGCTCTGCCTTTCTCTCCCCATCCCTGTGCCGCGTGGTCCCCTCTGCGGGCAGTGAAACTTTATCCTAGTTTTGGGGGCTGCTCGGGCCCAGGCTCCTTGCGCTTGGGGCTTGTGTGGGTTTGAGGGTGCCTACACTTACATTTTATTACAGCCCAGCCAGTGCTGAGAAGGAAAACTGGGAGCGACTGGAGATTTTCCACGCACTGCCTCCTCCCCCAGATGCTCCAGTCTCCTGGGGGACATCTCTGCTGTCCCCAAACAGCCTGGGCTGGAGGGGTCCCTGGGCTGGAGGGGTCCCGCTCCCGGTACAGCCCTGATGCCGTCCGGCACATGCGCTGCCCAAGCTGAGCTGAAACCCCCCGGCTGCTCTCCCAGCCCTCACCCACCAGCTCCGCTCTGGTCGGTACCAGTGGATGTGGGAGGCAGATTGGGACATGCATCCTTGGTTTCAGGGATTGGGTTTGGTTTTAGGAGTCGGTCCGTTCCCAGCCCACAGCCTCCGGCCCTGGCTGAGCTGTCTTCTGGCTCATCCCACTCGGGTGCTCCTAAATCCCTCTGCAGCTCCTGAATTCGGTTGTGCTTTCTGCTGTGAGGAACGGGAACTTTCATTCCCTGAGTGGTGCAGTGCTGAATGAAGCCGTTTCAGCTAAACCTCCGCCACCAAGGCTTTGCCTTAGGAGCCGCTTAAACCAGCAGAGGGGTGAGCAGGGGCGTGTGAAGCTGGCAGGGTGGGAAGGACCTCGCCAGTCTCCCTGCTCCGGGCTGGATGGAGCCACATGAGCAGATTCCTCCTTGCTCTGCCCATCTGGACTTGGGCTGGCTGGAGGCTCCTGGGGGGAAATGCTTCCCCTTTCCAGCTGGTTTGGATTCAGACACACGCCAGTCCAGCCTCTCACAGCCCCCTCCTGCCCGGCTCTCCCACTGTGCCCCAGCAGCCGAGATTTATTAGTACAAATAGGAGCTAAAAGCCTGGACTCACTGGGGGTGGGACAGGCTCAGGGATCTCTTAGTCTGCTTCATCCTCTGGGCATCACCACCGAGCCCCTCTGCCCTTCGCTACAGATGCCGCAGTCCTGCCAGGGAAGCATTCGCACATAAAAGGTATGAGGGTGCGAATGTGGGGAGGGTTGGAGAAGTGCTTGCCATCGGTGCAGCCCTTCTCGTGGCCGTGGGCTAGCTGAGACGTCCGGCCGATGGCGATCCTGGCACTGCTACATGGGGATGGCTATCAGTGCAACCCTTCCCGTGGTTGTGGGCTAGCTGAGACGTCCAGCCGATGGCGATCCTGGCACTGCTATGCAGGGACGACTATCAGTGCAACCCTTCCCGTGGCCGTGGGCTAGCTGAGACATCCGGCCGATGGCGATCCTGGCACTGCTACATGGGGATGGCTATCAGTGCAGCCCTTCCCGTGGCCGTGGGCTAGCTGAGATATCTGGCTGATGGTGATCCTGGCACTGCTATGCAGGGACAGCTATCAGTGCAGCCCTTCCCGTGGCCGTGGGCTAGCTGAGACGTCCGGCCGATGGTGATTCTGGCACTGCTGTGCGGGGACGGCTATCAGGGCAACCCTTCCCGTGGCCATGGGCTAGCTGAGATGTCCGGCCGATGGCGATCCTGGCACTGCTTCACGGAGGCAGCTTTGCAGGGCTGGCGCGCAGTGCTGTTCTTCGCCTGGGTATGGCGTTGTCTCCTGTGTGGAGAGGATAATTATTTAATGAGCGGTTTTGGTGCCTGCCAGGGGAGTACGTGCATGTGTGTGATTAGGGCTGGGTTGGGAAAGCCTGGACCGGGACTGGAGGGGGGAGCGCCGTGCTCCAGCGCCCTGGGGATGGGGAGGTGGCCACCCTGCGAGCCAGCCTGTGGGTGCCAGATCCCCACCTTCTCTCCTGGCTCTGGTTGTGATTGCTCCCAAGGAAGCTGATGGCAGTCTGGGGCTGCCTGGCCAGTGGTCCTGGTCCTGGGGCTGGCACTCGGAGCTGCATCCGTGGGATGGTTTGCGTAGGTGGGCTCGCACACTTGATGCTGTGGGGAATAAGAGGTCAGCCTCAGGGCCTGGAGGGCAGCCCTCCCCTACCTCACCTCAGTGCAGACTCCAGGCAGGGAATGGCAGGCTGCCACCGGACTCCCACGCTGCGGTGGAGCGCTCTGGCCAGCACTGGAGAGGGCTGGCCGCCTTGGGCAAGGCGGGCAGCAGAGGACCCCACAGCAAGGTGGGGACCCCATCCCACAGCAGGGCAGGGTAGGACGTCCTCTGCCACTGTCACACGCTCTGCTGTCTCTCGGCACAGACCTGCGCCCGCTGGACATCCTCTCCGAAGTGGTCCCAACTGGCAGGCTGGCCCGCGGCATGAGGGTGCTTCAAGTGCAGGGGGTGCTCGGTTTCCAGCTCACTGCCTCGCCGGCCCGCACCCTGGGTTTCCCCGCCTCCCGGCTCTTCGTCCACTGCGACCGCTTCCCCGAGGAGTTCTCCATCATCGTCACGCTGAGGGTCCTCGGCGTCCCCACCAAGGTAAGTGCCGCCGGCCAGGCACGGAGCTGGCACAGCCCAGCCCCGCAGCTCGCAGCATGGAGGTTTGAGTCCGTGCCCTCCCGCAGAGAAACGAGTATGTCTTCACGCTGATGGCAGAGGAGAGCCCCAGCGTGCTGGTGGGGCTGCGCTACGCTCCCGACAAGCTCCACTTCCTCTTCTGGAGCCAGGAGCGTGCCGGTGGCTGGCAGACCCGCGTCACCTTCTCCAATGTCTCCCTCTCCGATGACCAGTGGCACACGCTCGTCTTAGCTGTCTCCGGCCATTCCTTCTCCCTGACGGTGGACTGCAGCATCCCCAAGGATGTGTAGGTTGAGGGCGGCAGTGGGGACTCTGGAGGGCTGGCAGGGTGATGTTTCTCAACCAGCACGTCCTCCAGCCACCAGCAGACACCATGAAATTGTCCCCTGCCTCTTTGCCCATCCGTAGGGTGGTAGAGACACCATTCCCAGCCTCTCTGTCGGTGAAGAGAGCCAGCTTCTACCTGGGCAACCGGAGGAGAAGGAAAGGCGTCTTCACGGTAGGTGCCCCACACGCGGGGCTGCCCTGGGGTGCTCGTGGCTGGCCATGGGGTGAGCTGCAGCCCCCTCTCAACCGCCTACACTGGCGGGGCTTGGGCCACTGCGCAGGCAGTGGAGGTGGCTGGTGGTCCCGCTGCTGGGCTTGGTCCCTGTCTGGCTGCAGTCATGCCAGTGCAGTACTGGTGACAGTCACTCTGGGGCACAAACATGGTTTTCAGGGGACGTTGTCAGTGTGGTGGCAGAAGGACAGTTGATGGCACAGGCTCGTTGATATAAAAGTTGGGGCAGCGCCTGATCCTGGCTGGTAGTGAAAAGAGGAGGCGGCGAAAGCTGCCTGCAGCTGAGTCCCTTGGCGATGCTCCGCTTGCACCAGCTGTTAAATGGCCAGGGATGGAGATTCCGGCAAGCTGGGCATGTCACGAGGATCTGATAAATGTGCATGAACCCCACGGAGGTTCCATGGCCCAGGAGGGAGAGCAACGAGCAAGAGTCGGGCGGGAAACCCAGGACATAAATCACCGGGAGTTTCCATTTCTTGATTTTACTGAACTTGTTCTCCATCCCGCTGCTCCCGCTTCCCCAGGGCCTGCTGAGGCAGCTGGTCCTGCTGCCAGGAGCCGATGCCACCCCTCAGATATGCAACGCCATGAACTTTAACGTAGCGACGCTCTCCATCCCCGCTGTCCTCCAGGATCTCCCCGTGAAGCCAGCGAGCAACGAGGTGCTAAAATACCCCTACGGTCAGTAGCTGCCTCCGGCATGGGCTCGGCCGCCTTCTCCCTTGGTGAGGAAGGCTCTTGGCGTGGGGCTGGGCACGGAGTGGGAGTGGAGGGGAAGAGGGTGTCCCCAGCACCCTGTGTGTGGGGTGGAAGCCCTGTCTGAAACCTCCCTGGAGCACAGGGATGCCGCTGCCCAGGTCCCTGGGCACCCACAGCGCTGGGCTCATGCCAGTAGCCCCACAGGTGCCAGCCCCCAGGGTTTTCTCAGCTGGTGACTTCCCGGCTTGGTGCCAGGATGCTGTTTCCCTCTTTCCCTGGTGCCCGTCATCAGGATGGGATGGGGATGCCCAGCCTTCCCTGTGTGCTGCTCTGTCATATTTACCAAGAGGTGCCTGCATTGCTCCTCTCCACACCCAGAGACCGACACGAAGGTGACCCTGGGGTCCCGTCCACCCTGCACCAAACAGGAGAAGGCGCAGTTTTGGTTCAACGCCTCCCGGCGAGGGCTGTACCTCTGCAACGGCAGCACCTGGATTTCCATGCTGGAAGGTACTGGTGTGCGATGCGCTCTCGGGGAGGGAGGGAGGGAGTCTCTTGCAGTAGAGGAGGAGCAGAGATTTGCCCTTGACAGCAGGAACTAAGTGAGGCAACAGCAGGATGAAGGGGCTGGGGTGTCCCCCTGCCTGGCTGGGCTTCACTTTGCTCTCAGCAGAAAGACTCATCAGCTGCCAGAGAGACGTGAGGGAGCGGTGGAAGGGTGGTGGAGGCAGGTCCCCATGTTGTCACAGCTCTGGTGGCCTTTGTGCAGAAAATAGCAGGGCAACATTAGAGCAAGAAGGTGGCAAAGCAACCAGAGCCTGGAGGGGTGGGCATTATTCGATAACAAAACGGATTTTGCCCACGGGTGCTCTTCCACTCGCTCCAGGCAGTCTGCCCAGGATCTCTGGTGGGGACAAGGAGGACAGGGCATACCCTCAGCTGAGCCACCCTTCCCCCTTTCCTGGGGTTTTCCTTATGCTGGCGCCCACATAGTGGGTTTGGATGGGGTCTTTGCTCCTCACAGGAGCAGTGGCTGGACTCTCCATCCTTCCCTACCTCTGGAAGTCATCAGGATTGTCACCGTGTCCTTGTTTTTCCAAGGAGACCTTGTGCTAGAATCTTGCTGACCTGTGCCACTTGGTGCCACCAACAGCATCCCTTCTTGTAGCCCTTCTGCTGCCCTTTGTCCCTTCCCATGCCCACCCACCTGCCACTGGGGCTGCTGTTGGCGCTCCTGTTCTAGTTTTTGGCATTAGTTCTAAGTCTTCTCCACCTTTTTCCAGAGCTCGTGCTGATTCCAGACAGAGAAAATGCCTGGTGCGGGGCTGCTGCAGGTGGGTGTGGGGCAGCTCGGCTGGTCTCAGCAGCCCAGGCCAGGCCCTTTTGCTGTAGGTCTCCTCTTCTCCTCCTTGTTCCTTTAGCATAGATATACCAACCCACTTCTTCAGCAGCAAGCGCAATCCGTGGCACAGGAGACTGTCAGGCAGAGCCCTTCGCAGCCCTGCCCTCCGCTGGGGAGCAGGCGGGGGTGGATGGGGCTGGATGTGCTGCCCAGTGAGACCAAGCCAAGCCCTTTACCACCCTCTCGGGTTTAGGCCCTTCACCAGTGACACCAGGACATTCGTTTTCCCCCCATAAAGCTCCACTCAGCAGCAAGCACCTCTGAGCCCAATCTGCGATGCCACGTGGGGCACCTCTCCAAGCAGGGTCCTCCGGGTTTGACGTCACCCGTCTGGTTTTTTGTGGTCTCCTAGTCAAACAACGGCTGGACTATGTGGAGGAGTACCAGAACCTGGTGACCAACTCGGAGACGATGGGTGTTGAAGTCTTCACCATCCCGAAGGTGGGACTGTTTGTAGCCGCTGCCAACCGGTACACCTCCCCGGGATCAGCCATCTATAAGTGGACCGATGGGAAGTTTGTGCCCTACCAGAACATCCCCACCTACCAAGCTCAGTCCTGGAAGTATTTCACCATAGGAAAAAAGGTAAGTCTGTCTGGAAGGTTCTTTCAGTGCCTTTGCATTTCAGTATATCAAACTGCAGGTGTGCACCTCCAGCTTCTCTTCACCTAGCCCCGAGTCTTGGGCATGGTCTTGGGGGGTGAATCTTTCCCGCTTCTGTCTTTGATGGGGTCACGCTGATAAGCTTATTCAGTCGGTGAGGGGCTGTCCTAAGGACTGCCAGCTGCTCTGTGGGCTGCTCCGTGTGCTGGGGTTCATTTCTAGCAGGCTCTGCCTGTTCCTGCCGCAGATGCAGGGAGTGCCAGTGTCCAAATGTCCCCTGTGCAGAGCTGCAGTCCAGCCCAGCCCTGGTGTGCTTGTTGTGCAGCCCCCACCCCGGCGCAAGGGCTGACCGTCCAAGGGAGCGGGTTGTGCTGCAGTTCCCAGCAGGAGCTGTGAAGTGAGGCAGGAGTCACCCCAGGCCTGGCTGCAGCGTTGCTCTCAGGGACACTCAGCTCCTGATGTGGGAGCATAGAGAGAAAAGCCCCCCTTGAGCTCTGACCGTGGTGTGCGTCCTGCCATGCAGAAGGTCTGCCCTGGTCTCAGAGATCTACCCATGGTCTTAGAGAGCCATCGGACCCCGTAGCTCCCTCCCAAGACTTGCCTTTAAATCATTCCAGGACTTTGGGGTCCTCTCTCCTTTGTCCTGGACAATCTGCCACGGGACTTCTCATTGTTCTTCGAAGTGTCTGCCTGGTTCCTCTCCCTGGGGAGCTAATTTTCACTTTGCCAGGAGCCATAGTCCAGCCAAAACAACATCCTCTGAGAGCCAGCCCTGTGCAGAGCTCCCACGGAAGTTTGGATCTTACTCCCTCTGGCATGACCCCTCTCGCTTTGTCACCAGACGCAGGGCAGGGTGGCTGCAGGTCTTCCCCATCACCAGCCACGTGCTCTGGGGTGCAGAGGGATGGGCAGAAGTCCTGCCTCCATGCGTGGTGGCACCGACAGCCCTCTGTTTGGGTACAAATGGGCCACGTCCCCCATTACCTGCCTAACGGTGGGGCCCTGCAGAAAAACTGGTCAAGCCCCAAAAATGCGGCTGTGTTGCAAAACTGGCTTTGGGCTGGGAACACGCCCGCCAGCCCCAGTGCTGTGCCTGCCCCGCAAAGCCCTGGCTGCACCCTCATGGGCAGGAGAACATCCTTGGCTGGGTTTATCCACTGATGGGAACCACCTTGGGACTCGCCACTGTGAGCCTGGACTCCCAACACCCCCTTGCAGCGATGGCTGTGGGGTCAGAGCAGACCACTAGACTGGAGGGGCCAGCTCCCTGTGGCTCTGCACAGCAAAGCACCCGTGTTGGTGCGGATAAAGACTCACGTCCTCTGGGTTTGCCTTCAGGTCTGCACCGAGAAAAACTCAGACTTACTAGGCAGGATGGTCCCTTTCCTGCACAGCCTGGGACAGGTTTCCTAGCTGGGGCCAGGTCGGTGCTCCAGAGTGGCTGGGGACAGGGACAGGCACCCTGCGTGCCTCTGCCCACGCTTGGCACATCTCGGCATGGAGACGATGCCCAGGTTGGTGTCGCACCAGCAGCGGTACAGACCTCTCCAGTTAGCCCAGGCTCCTCACACGTGTTGCCAGTGGTATGCAGCCCTTTGGGGTCAGCACCTCGTTACTGCACCAGGACCTGCTGATGCTCTGCCGGCATGGGGTGAAGAGCCCCAGAGGGCAGGGCCAGAGTCTCCTGGTGGCTCCTGTCGCTAGAGTGCAAGGGACTGCAGGCTCCCGAGTTGCTGGGTTGGATCCAGGACTGTCTCTTCCCTCGGAAGCCATGTTTCTGGAGATGCCCTGAAGGGAATCCCTGGTCTAGCGCTTGCTGGGAGAACTGCCCAGCGCTGGGGATGCACCTTCCCTGGAGGGACATGAGGACACAGGACAGGCCACCACTGAAGGGAGAAAGTCTCCATCCTTGGGGGTGGCAGAGCCTTGGCCGAACAGAGCCCTGGGCTGGTGTTGACTGGGGTCTTATGCCAGGCGGGAGGCTGGAGACCACTGACTGTTTTCTGCCTGTGTGCTACACGTAGTGCTGTCTCTTGCTGCATGCCTGTCCTCGGGGTTGCTCGAATCTCCCTCCCCAGCCTGCTTTCCCATCATGGCTACGCTCCCCATCCCTGAGGCTGGTGGGTGCGAGCAGCAGCACGGCTCTCCCTCCGCTCAGCTCCGAGGCTGCGGCTGCGAGTCTTCCCTGCCCCAGCACTGCTGCTGCCATGCGCAGAGACACCCCCACACCCCCCCACACCCCTCCCCGCCCCAAGCCACTGGCTCCCCGTCCTCACTTTGGGTGCATTGTGCTGCCTGGGGGCTGCTCGGTGCCCCCTGCCAGCCGGGACCCTCTCAACCCACCCCAGCTACCCCAGTCCCTGTCCCTGCATCCCATGGGCACCTGCCCCCACCCATCCCACCTTCACCCGTGCTTATCCGCAGCCCTGGGAGAGGAGAAAACCAAGATGTCCTGGCTTGTTATTTTTCAGATCTTCCTAGCAGTGGCTAATTTTGAGCAGAATGACAGGGGTCAGGAGTTCTCTGTAATATACAAGTGGAGCCGCAGGAAAGAGAAATTCATCCCGTACCAGAGGATCACCACGCACAGCGCTAGGGACTGGGAGGCATTTGTCATTGAGGGAGAGGCTTTCCTCGCGGTGGTCAACCACAGAGAAGGTACCCAGCCTTTATATCCCTACTGGCCCGGCACAGTCGGGGCAGATGGCCCTGGGGTGATGCTGGGGACCAGGGTGCACCGCTGCAGGCACCCTGCTCGAGAGCATCCTCCTGTTGTCGCGGTAACACTGCAGCTCCCTGTGCATCATCTGCTGGCATGCAGGGTAAAGCCGTGGAGTCGTCGGAGTGAGGTGTCCCTCAGGAAGCTCTGACCTTTGCAGACCTTCTCATTTTAGGAGAGAAAAGCACCTGGGGAAGTGGCTGGCACGGTCCCCCTGTGGGTTTCTGATAGCAGGGGACAGGGACAGGAGTGGAGATGGTGTCTTTGCTGAATCTCTGTTTCTTTTCATTTGTTTCCCTGATGCTGCATAACGTGGTGGGTGGTGAGGGCAGCTGCCTGAGCTTGCAGGGACTAAGCCTTTTGAGGAGCCAAAGCCTTGGCCTTGTGAGCACGTAGGAAACCGAGGGAAGATGAGGGAGAGCCTGCTGGCCTTCCTCCTGCCCTGGGCACCCTGCAGACAGGGTGCAGCCCGAGTGCTCAGCATGGGGCAGGCTGCGGCTTCCCCTCACTCTGGAGTTTGTGCCATTGGCAGGGATCGGTGCGTGGAGGTCCCTGGCCAGCTCAGCACCCGGGAGCTGGGCGTGGGGACTTAGTAAAGGAGTGCTGAGAAACACCAGTGCAGTGCCGTTCCAGCTGTGGCCCTCTCCCAGATGTGCGAGCTTGTGTGTAACAGGCGACAGTAGCTCCCGATGTCGGTAGCTTAGGGACTCAGTGGGGGCTGGCCCAGTCATCTTCTGATGTGTGGAGACAGCACCCTCCCATCCCTCCTTTGCCAGGGGCTGCCACGAATCATCCCTGAGTGCTCAGGAACAGGCTGCCAGCATGTTCAGTGGGGATGGAGGCTCTAGGTAATGATGGGGTCTCTTTGGCTCCTTCCTGGGGAGAAATCGGCCACTAGCAAACAGCCTTGCAACCTGCTGGCAAATATTTGCCTGGCTGAACCTGTTTCTGGGTCTTGTTTAAGTGAGCCAGGTACTCCTTTTCCTCACGGTGCACGTTTGTCTGTCTGTCTCCCCCAGGGAATAACCACAACATAGACAGCGTGATATACAGGTGGAACCCCAGGACAGGATTGTTTGAAACCAACCAGACCATCCCTACCTCTGGTGCCTACGACTGGGAATTTTTCACCATCGGGCCGTATTCCTTTCTGGCTGTGGCTAACACATTTAATGGCACATCCACCAAGATCTACTCACACATCTACATCTGGCTCAGCGGCTCTTTCCAGCTCTTCCAGTCTATCCTGGTAAGGCTGAGCCACTGATTAAACTCTACTCCTCGGTCCCCGCTCTGGGTTTAGACAAGTCAGGGAATAATCACAGAGACAGATGCTCTTCAGTCCTCTGGGAAGGCACTGATAGTTTCCACTGATTCTTCCCTTGGGATTGACCGAGCAAGGTTTATTTTTTCCTTTGGAGGGTTTTAGGAGTGGTTAACTTCCCTGCTGTGCCTCCAGCAGGTCCCCCCACCTCGCAGCATCCTTGGCTTGCACAGGCTTGTCCAAATCCAGCTTCTCGGAGGGTTTCTTTCCCCCTCAGACTTTCGGTGCTGCTGACTGGGAGGTCTTTCGTATCGGGGACAGAGTCTTCCTGGCTGTTGCGAACAGCCACAGCTACGACAGCGGGATGCCGGCACCCTCTAACTTTTACGCCATCAACTCCTCCATCTATGAACTGAACATCACTGCCCAGATGTTTGTCAAATTCCAGGACCTCCTCACCTACAGGTACCTGTGAAAAGAGTCAGGGTGCTTCTCAGTCCACGTCCTTCCCCTGAGGTCTCCGGGAGAGTCCATGCAGGTTTGCACGCTGCCAGGGACCGAGGCTGGCGGGGAGGGCAGGGGTGACAGGTCCTTGCCTGTGGGAAAAGGCCCTGGATTTGGGAACAAGGGTGGTTTTACTTTCAAGAACAGCCTGGGAAAAGCAGCATTTTCTGTGTATCATCAGGGTGGCAGAGATTGGGGTGGAGTGGGCTCAGCCCCTTCCTCGGCTGGCTGCGGAAGGGTCACCTCACCTGCTCCTCTGCTTCCTTCATCCCCCAGTGCCCTGGACTGGGAGTTCTTCTCGGTAGGAGATGACTCTTTTCTGGTGGTAGCAAACTCCTTCGATGGCTTCACCTTCTCCGTTAACAGTATTATCTACAGGTACTGCTGCGGGAGGAGGGCAGGGCTGGGGGGTGGGGGGTTGTTTGCAGCAGGAACGACCTTGCCATGAGCCCAGCATGGGGGCTCTGTGGATGCTGGTGCATCTGCCCAGGGAGGACAGATAGGACTGCTCCCTGTTTCTGGATAGATTTCTGGGCAGGAATGGGAAGCCCCAGTGAGGGGACGTCATAACCACAAGGGGGAGGTGGGAGATGCCAGCCCCGTGGCTTTCAGGCATCCAGCTTGTGCTCCAAGAGCTAACTGTCCTCCCCATGCAGGTGGCAAGGCTATGAAGGCTTCGTAGCAGCTCACCACCTCCCCACTGTCGGCTGTAGAGACTGGGAGGCATTTCACACCGCCGAGGGCTCCTACCTCCTCTATTCTAGTGCCAAGGAGCCACTTTCCAAGGTGCTCAAGCTGAAAACCACCTGATGTGGTTGAGACCCGCTCAGCTCATCGCCAGGATCAGGGCGAGCTGGGCATCGAGGTGAAGATGGACCACAGCGCCCAGGGATGGCCACAGCATCAGCCCTGCGGCCGGCTAGTGATGTGGTCCGCAGGATGGGGAGGAGGAAGGGAGCTCCAGGGCTCCCTGCAGCTTTGTCCTGGGGCTGACAGAGGGGCTGTGACCCTGCTTTTGTGCTGTTTCTCCTGCCTCGCTCCAGAGCCATGTCCCACCCAGGGTGCCTGGAGCACAGGCACTTCCCTGGGCTCACCAGGACCCCGGAGCTTGGCAGTCTCCAGACTGGAGGGACCCAGAGGCGCTGTTGGTTGAATCCAGAGCTCGTGCAAAGCCAGGGAAGAAAGAGACTGGGCAGAGCATGTGTTGCGTGGCAGAAGGGAGGAAATGGTTTGTGAGAAATTGGAGTGGCTTCAGGCTTGGCTCTGGCTGCCCAGCACCTGGGGCTGCCATGGTGCTGAGGACCCATCTGGTTTGACATTGCATGCCACGCTTCATGTCCATCTTCAGTGGCCTCACCACACAATCCTGCTGCCGTGGGTGCCTGCCTACCATCCCATTCTGCCCTGGCCACTTTTGGTCATCGTCACTGAATGACATGTGCACAGTGTACAAATCCATGGGTGTGTACGGGGACCGATGCCAGTCCTTGCACCCTTCTGCTTGAGATTATAAAACCTGCTGTGCATCAGGACCAATCCTACTACCATGGGTGTGGGAAAGACCCCAAACTGCTCCAGGTGAAACTGTGGCCTCTTTTCTTCACCTTTGTCTGGGAAACTCTTTTGCTTAACCAGAGCTCTAATAAACTGTACACACCCAGCCTCCGTCCCACATCCAAGCTGCGGGTACCCAAGAGGCTCTGCCCATGGCAGAGGCTTCTCTCCACTCGAGAGGACCCTTGAGCAAGATGGGGCCATGACTGTGGCCATAGGTGACCATAGGGTGCTGGGGTGAAGGACCCCATCCGACTCTCCCCAATCCGGGACCCTCTGCCTCTCCTGACCAGCCCAGAGTATCGCTCAGCTTTCCCCAGCCCTGGGTTTCCTGCTGGGTTTCCTCTGGGGAAACCACGGGAGGTGCCACCCCCACAGGAAAGGACTGGGGGGAGCACATCCTTGGCCACCCTGGGGTCCGGGCCTCAAGAGAGCTGTTGTGGGCGGCCCGTGGAGACTTCCTGCCTCCCCCAGCCCCGGTTGCAGCTGGCTCTGCCTGAAAGACCGTTTTCTTGCTTGTGAAACAAGGCAGAACTCGATTTGTTTCCATTGCGCTGAGCCACGAGCAGCATCTTTAATTCAGCCTGGAGGAAAGGCGAGATAAGGCAAGATGTACCAGATGAGATGCAGAGGCACCATTTGGCCAGCTGGCCCCTGCTCAAGGCAGGCTGGGGAGAGGGTGGAGGGGATGTAACCTAATGGGGGTCACACTGGTACATTGAATTTAGGTTTGTCTGCTTCGGGAGAGATTGGATTAGGACAAGTGCAACCCCTCTCAAGCAACAACGCCCTTCCCAGATGGCTGGTTCCCAGTGCAGCACAAACCCTGAAGGCTTTCCTCTGTGCAGGGCTTTATTGGGAAATCAAAGGTTTGGGAGATCACCTCCGGCTTGCTCCTGGCAGGCAGGGCTTGCCGAGATGCTATGCAGGGGCTGGGGCTGACGTCCTGCTCTCTGCAATGTGGGTTGCTCACTGGAACCAGGGTGGCATGACCCCACTGTATAGAGCGACCCATCCCTCTGCACCCCAGGCTCCGGGGACCTCTTGGCCCCACACAAGCACCCCATCCTCATCTGTCTCCCCCCCCCAGGGGCTTATTCTCTCCAAACCACGTGTACCATGAGCACATGGCTAGGACTGCTTTCCCTGCAAGCCCAGCTCTGGCGGGGAAAAAGGGGGTCTGCATGGGGGGTCCCTCCCCAGGAACCTGGGCTCTGTAATCAGGTCTGCACGGGGCATTCTCCCCCACATGGTTTGCTCAGGCAAGGTCCAGCATCGCTAAGGAGGGGGGAGTCAGTGGCACTTGTTTGCAGGACCGGAGCAAGCACTGGAAAACCCCATAGAGAAGTTTTGAAGCCCACCAGGTTGCCACTGGCTCCCTGCAAAGCAGGTGGGAACAGGGCAACCCAATCCTGCACTACAGGGCAGTGCTGGTAGTCTCTGCATGGCCCTGGCTGCTCGGCAGTGACTTCAGGTAGTCCACGTGCTTGCAGGCGTCCTCTCGATTGTGCCGGACATAGCAGATCACGTAGACGATGACCATGGCAAACCAGCCGAACATAGTGATGAACATGGGCACATCCGTGGTCCTCTGACGCACGCTGCAGAAGTTGACACCCGCATCCAGGACCTGGAGCAGCGGCTTGCCCACATACTCCTCGCGGGGTGCCGTGTGGCAGGTGATGTCCTGGACGGAGTCGGGGTCCAACCGCGCCTCCCACAACACCTCCTGCAAGGCACACTCGCAGTGCCAGGGGTTGTTGGCCAGCCGGAGCTTGGCATTGAGCGCCAGCAAGGCTTCCTTGGGGATGCTGCGGATGCGGTTGCTGGAGAGGTCAAGGGTACGCAGCCCGGCGGCCACCCCTTTGAAAGCTGCCCGGTCAATCTTCTCAATGGCGTTCCTGGAGAGGTCGAGTTCCTCCAGGCGAGAGAGGTGCCTGAAGGCGTTGCTGGGGATCCTGGTGATGCTGTTGGCGTCCAGCTTGAGGAACACCGCGTCTTTGGGGATGTCCCTGGGGATCTCCTCCAAGTGCCTGGAGCTGCAGAGGACGGCCTTCGCCCCTGCTCGCTCCGTGCATTGGCAGCTCGGGGGGCAGGAGCTACCCCAGGGGACGCAGAGCAGGAGGCAGAAGCAAGCCTGGGCAAGGCTGGCTGCCGGCGTGGCCGTGAGGGTCATCTTGCACCCGGCCAGCTCGGCATGGCTGCTGGCGATTCCGCGGCGGCTGCAGCAGCTCCTGGGCAGCAGGGCGGCTCCTCGGCGCTCCGGCAAAGCCTCAGCCATTGCTGGAGGAAGGTGGCGAGGGAAAGGGATATGACACGGCATTATTTCCTGGAACGCCACTTAGGTCTCGTGTGTAAGGTGCCCTGGCAAAGCAGTGGGAAGCTGGGCTCAAGAGTCTGGAAAACAAGGGTGGAATGATACTGGCTACCATCTTTTCCAGCACAGCTTAATTTAGTTAAAGATTAATTATACCTGGACATAGAGCTGCAGAGATTAAAAACCCTTCCCTCCCCCCAGCTCCCATCTCTGCGTAGACCACCCAGGCAAGCAAAGGGTGCTGTGGGTGCCGAGACAGGCGCAGCCTGGGAGCCTCTGCCCCAGCCTGCTGCCAATTTCCACGTGGGATGCAATGATTTGCTGCTGGAGAACAGTGGCACTAAATTCCTATCTCACCAGCCCCAAGTGTTAAAAAAAAAAAAAAAAAAAAAGATGAGTCAGACTCCCCGGATCATCAGACTGCCTTAATCACCACCAGGTTTTTAAATAACAAGATGTGGAGTTCTTTAGCTTTCCCCATCTGGTCCATGTGCCGGTACAAGTCACGTTTCCAAGGGCTTTGCCAAAGCAGGGGTGTGGAGCCCCCGAGGGCCAGCCCAGCCCTGCTGGGGATGGGGCAGGAGGTGAGGCAGGTGGGCCGCCTCCTCTCTGCCTTTCGGTGCTACTCACACCTCTCCTGCTGCCCTAGTCCTGCTGGGGAGAAGAGATCCCCACGGAGCGGAAAGTCAGGGAGCCTTTCAGCTGGAAATGAAGTTGCCCACGGTGATCTCATGATCAGTTCGGCACCAGGTCGTTAGCCCTCTGGTACCGGCATCCTTCCAATGATGTCCTCCCCCTGGTAACAGCGTCCTGAAAGCACCAGCATCCCTCAGGTACGGTCACCCTCAGGGTACCACCCTCATGCCGGCGGGATGCTGCCCGTGGACCCACCCAGGGGTTTGGGACTGTGCGGTGGACTCTGCCAGGGGAGATGATGTCCCGCTGCCCAGGAGTCTCCCTGGCCCCCCAAATGCTCCCGGGGTCCGCCAGCCCAGTCTCTCCGGGGAAAGCGAGATTCCCACCGCCTGCCCGAGCCAGCTCCCGTCCCTGGAAGGGCTCGGGGTGGGGGGGCGCGCAGCCGCCCCGTCCCGCCGCCCCAGCCGGACCCCGGCGTGCGCGGGGGGTGATGCCCAGCCTCGACCCGCACTCACGCCCTGACCTGCCCGGGCTCGGGGCTCGGGAAAACCCCCACCCCTTCTTCTCCCCGCCGCCCCGGAGGCCTCTTACCGGCTCGGCCGGGGCCGGGTCCGCGGCGGTTCGGCGGCGGCTCCAGCTGCGGTCGCGGTGCGCGGCGGTTCGGCCGCGATCGGGCTCGGCCCCGGCGGCGGCAGCGGGCGAAGCGCCCACCCCACCTGTTGCCGCGGCTGCTCCCGCCGTGGCCCCGGGACGGGCCGTCCCCGCCTCGGCGGCACCGCGCGGTGCAGGGGCGGTGCGGAGCGGGGGGGAAGGGGGGCCGGGGCGGTGCGGGGGAGACGCGGGGAGGGATGGGGGTGTCCGGGCAAGGAGGCCGCTGCAGCAGGGCGGGTGGGAGACACCCGGGCGGCACAGCCACGGGCGCTGCGGGCTCGCGGCCCCGGTGAGCCCTTTTGTGCTGTAATTGAGTGACGCTAATTAGGTTTCAGCAATTCTTCCTGGGCGGTGGTGGCTGCCCGCCGGCTCCGGGCTGTTATCAGCTGCCGTATCGCCTCATCCCTCCCCAGCCATGCCCCGGCCTGGCCCTCCCTGCGCCTGCGCTGGCTCTTGGCAGAGCTCGGTGATGGGAGACCTTGAGCAGATGTAGAATCATAGAATTGTTTAGGTTGGAAAAGTCCTTTGAGATCATCAGATCCAACCGTTAACCCAGCCCTGCCAAGCCCACCACTAACCCATGGCCCTCAGCACCTCGTCCACATGCCTCGTAAATCCCTCCAGGGATGGTGACTCCACCACCTCCCTGGGCAGCCTGTTCCAGCACCTGACAGCCCTTTCCGGGAAGAAATTTTCCCTGATATCCCATCTAAACCTCCCCTGGCACAGCTTGAGGCCGTTTCCTCTTGTTCTGTCACTTGGGAGAAGAGACTGACCCCCCTACTCTGCCCCCTCCTTTCAGGGAGCTGTAGAGAGCCATCAGGTCTCCCAGCCCCCTCCTCTCCAGGCTGAACACCCCCAGCTCCCTCAGCCGCTTCTCCCAGACTTGTGCTCCAGACCCTTCCCCAGCTGGACACGCTCCAGCCCCTCAGAGCCCTCCTTGCAGCGAGGGGCTCAACCCTGGACACAGGATCCGAGGTGTGGCCTCAGCAGTGCTGAGTACATGGAACAGGCCAAAAGCCATGGAGAAGGTACCGTGCCGCCCCCTCAGCACACAGCTTGCTTTCCACCAGCTCCTCACACGGACTCCAAACACTCCGCAGCCAGCACTGGGGCGTGATTCTGCAAGCAAAGTGACCTTGGGCAACAAGATTGGCCCAGCCGTAACAGACCGCCAGCCTTCAGTTATTTAACACGTGGTTTATTGAGCTGGGGTGACTAAATTGCCAGCCTGACACCACCCCCGCCCAAGACCCAGTCCATCACTGGTGAAACTGCAGTTGTGCTGTGGTGGTCACCAGCGTGGGAAGAACAGCCCTGGCTGGCAAGTGTCTGATCCTTCAGGAGAGGGTGGGGGAACTGAATATCCTCCCTGAGCAGTTCCAGGTATAATATGCCACCAAGGAGCTGTTGTGGGCTATAGAGAGCTGACCCCACTGTGCCTTGTTCTCCCCATGGCAGGCAACAGAAAAGGTGACCAAAGGACCCCTTGAGAGCAGAGATGTCTGGGATGGACACACTGATGTCCTCTCTCCCATGCCCACCTGCCCAAGGGACCATAAAGCATGGATCATCTGGCTCCCAGCAAGCTGTCCCTCTCCATCCACGTGCACAAGGGGATGGGGTCAGGCGGGTGACATTTAACTGGTGCCTTGGCTCAGACAGGGGAAAGGAGCTCAGCTACAAGAGGGTGCTCAGCATAGACACGCAGGATCACGTCCAGCATGGGACATGGAGGGTGGACCTGTGCGGGGCTATGAAACCGTAGGTACAGAAGCGAAGAGCTGCTCACACCTTGAGAAGTGCTGGATCACAGCTCAGGACCATGTTGTTGGGTCTCAGTCAGCCAGAGATACGGGGACAGCTGCCACAGGAGCAACTCGCAGGGCAGCCAGGAGCTTTAGGTGTAAAAGAGCCCAAGCCTTCTCCAGAGCAATCCTCTGGGAGCTGTGGCGGTGGAGCTGCCAGGGCTCAGGGCCGGAACTGTGGAGCAGAGGTGTCCAATCCTGCGTGGAGGGCTGGCTGGGGCTGGCAAGTCCTCAGTGCCCACACCAAAGCAGAGACTGTGTGGGAGCTCAGAAGAGGAATGTCTTGCAGGATCAGTCCCATGGCTCTGCTTGGCCCAAGCTCTGGGCTAGTGCTGTGGCTGATGTGGAAGCACCCAGAGACAAGCTGGGGCTGAGCTTGGTGGCTCAGGTGACCAGGATGCTGCATCGGCACTACCCAGGCATCTCCTGTCCCCAGCTGCTGGGGAGGGGACGGTTTTCCTTGCAGAGACCTGCAGTGTATGTTCACAGAGGCAACCAAAGTACCTACTCTCCAGTAGCTGCCCATGGTCTCGCATGGGCAGAGCTGCAGGTCCCAACCAGAACGTGGTCTGGGGCAGCAGAGCCCTGGCCTGTGCTCCAGGACTCAGTAGTAGGCGCCGAGGAGGGTCGAGACCTTGTGCAGGAGCTCCTTGTGGTTGGCGTGCAAGGGGATCCTCTTGTCCAGCACCTGCCAGCGGATGCTCAGCTCCGGGTCACAGCCCTGGAGGAACTGGAAAGGGACCAAGAACATCACACACACGCTGCTCACGAGGGGCCGCAACAGCCATGTTCAACAGCACCTCCAGTCCCCAGCCTCCCGCCCTTTCTTTTTGGGGCCCCCGGTGCATTGCCACCCCACGTTCATCCCCATGCTCTTCCTCCCCTGCATGCAGCTGGAGAAGCCCGCTCCTGCTGAGAGCGAGATTTGGGTGTGGAGATCTGGCTCTCCTGCCCCATGCCCGCTGAGAGCTGGGTCAGGGAGCTGCAGAGGCGAGGGGCCCGTACCGAATTCAGCCGCTTCATCTCCACATCGTTCTGGTTGTCGAAGTGCACGCTGACGGCGACCGTCTCGACCCAGGCGTTATCTGTGTTGCGGGGGTCGTCAAGGTACCCCTTGTGTATCTGTGCACAGTGAAGGAGTACCACATTAGCAGAGCCCTCAGCTCCTCTCTGAGGGCACAGAGAGGTCCCGGGGGTGGTGGGGCATTACCCCACAGCTCCCCTGCCCCACTGGAGACCAGTGATGGCAGTAGGCACAGACGCTGGTGTGTGCAGCCCATCCCTGGGGGCCCTGGGCTGCCTCCCAGACCCCCGTGCAGTGCCAGGCAGGTGGGAGCAGTGGCCGAGGGGTGATGCACCCTGCCCCTGTACCCCAGGGACACCCCCATGCCAACATAGTGTCCACACGTCCCTGTACTGTGGTGATGCCCCCATGTGCCTGCACCGCCGTGACGCCTGTACCGGGGTGACGCCTGCATGGTCCTGTACCACTGTACCACCGGTGTGCCCCTGTACCGCAGGGACACCAGCATGCCCCCCACCTCAGTGCCTTGTTTCAGCAGGTTCTGGAACTGAGGCCAGAACTCCCGGCGCAGGATCCACTTGAGCTTCAGCGGCAGCGTCTCGCCCGGCTCCAGTGACCCCTGCACCAAAGCAGATGTCAGCCCTGGGGCCCGCTGTCAGCCTAGCCTCCCCCACTGCCACCAGCTTGGCCATCAGGCGGTTGCCACCACTGCAGAAGATGCCACAAGCTCTGAGGGGGACAGCAAGCAGCAGTGGTCCCTCCCTCCCCTGCCAGCAGTCAGCTGTGCCCAGGTGAGAGTCTTGAGTTTGCCCAATTCAACGCCTGGACCTCTCTGTCAAAGGATGCTATGCCAACGGCTTATGGCACGAAGGGCATGCAAGAACTGAAGACGTGGAGGAGAAGGAGGAGGGAGAAGCAGGAGACAGGGGTCAGGGTGGGTGGGGGTATGTAACCTCACCCCTGCTCCCCCAGCGCTCTCGGCAGCACAGCCGTGTGCTCGGATGCTCTGCACAGGGGCAGCAGTACCCCCTCAGGCAAGGCTGCGACACCCATCTGTGTTCCCCCCCTTTCAGCAGAGCAGCCAGCCCTTAGGCTGGGCCAGCCCCCTGCCCCCAGACCCCTCTGCGCCAGGGGGTGCCCACCAGCTCTTACCCCAGGCAGAGCCCAGACATCCGACAGTGGGTACTGGGCTACTAGGACTTCCAGCATCTTCTTCAGGCTCTTCCTTATAATGGACCCATCCAAATTCCTCCTCCAGCTGTGACAGAGGCCCCTGTTACACTGCAGCTGGACTCAGCCGCCCCCCCTGCCCAACAGTGAATGGGCAGTGCTGGGTTTTGCCAGGTCCCGGTCCATCTGAGATGGCTTCTAGCCCCCTTTTCCGTTCCACTCCCCAGCCCCATCCTGCAGCAAGGACACTTCCCTGTCGCCCCGCACTCACCGGGTCACGACGGGGTGCAGGGCATGGTTGGGCCCAAAGCAGTGCAGCCTCCCGCGGCCTCGCAGCCCCGTCCTGCCCATAGGGTTCCTGGCAGGGAAAGAGCGAGTGGGATGGGATAGCGGCAGGGTCCCTTCGCACACCCTGTCACACTGATCAAAGCCCTAAACCGCTTCCCCAAATTTCCCACTACTGAACTGCATCTCTTCTGGGGTGCTGGGTGGGTTTTTTTGGGGGGACACAGCCTTGAGGATGATGCGTGCCACTATCTCTGCCCCACCATTAGCTGTAGGGAAGCGGGAAGGGGATGGATGCACTCAGCAGCCCCCTGGTTCTCCATCTCCCTGGTGCTTTGCCTACAGCCGGGTGCCCCAGCTCCCCCCCAGCCTGTCTGCCCCCACTCACAGCGGCAGCCCGTCCTGCACAGCGTAGAAGCCGTGGAAGCTCTGCCGGTCGATCAGCCCGTCCATGGTGTTGTAGTTGATCTTCAGGAGAGACTCCAAGGAGCTGGGGGGTGGGAGGCAGCCCGGCAGGGAGGGCTGGCTGTGCCACCCAGGGGGAAGGGGCGGAGGAGTGGGGAGCCGGGGGAACACTCACGGGCTGAACGGGTCCTGCACAGCCATGTCCCTGTGGTCGGCTGAGTAGGCGGGAGGGTCATAGAGCGGGAAGTCCACCTGCAGAGCATGTGGCCGTGTCAGACCACCTCTTGTGTCCGTGCTCAAGCAGCAGGCAGGCGCTGGGACCCCCGGGGACACTTTCTGCCCCAATCCCTTCCTCTGCCTGGCTCATGGCACCATTCCCCAAGGCATGTAGGGCTCCAGGCCCTGCCCGGGGGCTGAGGATGGAGCCTCAGGGTCTCAGCTGGAGGGTTGGTACCTCTCACTTGTGTCCCTGTGGAAGCCAGTGCCAGATCCTGGTCCTGACCCTGAGCCAGCCCTGGTTCAGGAAATGAGGAGGTGGGTGTTTGTCCCCTCTGTCTCCCAACTGGGCATCCCCAGGCACCCCTATCATTGCAGATCCCAGCAGGAACAATGCCTGGTCACCTCTCCTTATCCCTGGGAGGGCCTCAGAGCAGCTGCTCCAGGAAGCCACTTGTTCCAGGGCTGGGAAAACCAGGAGCTCCCAAGTGTCCTCTTCCCACCACCATCGGGATCTGCCCCACAGTCTCCCACCCCAGCCCCACTGCCCAACGTCACAGCTCCTACCTCCCAGGGCACTTTCTCATCTGGCACAGGGAAGCGGAGGGTGTGAGACCCTGGGTACAGGAGGTTTCGGGCAAGCACATGATATGGGGGCTGGCTCTCCTCGGCTTTCCCCTCCAGGTCAACCTCCTTCATCTCCAAGGCTTTGCTGGAGCCTGCGAAGGCAGACACAGACCGCAAGGTCCTGCAAAGCAGGGTGCTGAGTCCGGTGCTGTGGACTGTGGTTCTGCTGAGGGGGCTGGCTGGGTCTCTCCATAGGGATGCTAATGTCCCCTGGGGGCCTGGCCCCCAACACCATCCCTTCTGGCAGGCCCTGGAGAAACTCCCCCGGGGATGCTGCAGTGGAAAGCCTCAGCTATGGACTCCAGGGAGAGACCTGGAGTGTGGGAATGGCTGCAGGAGGGGCTGGACAGCCTTGTAGAGCCCCCAGACCTCCCTGGGCCAAAGGAGCTGCTGCCTTGCTGCTTAACAGAGGGGTGCAAGGGGCTCCTGAGCTCTGGTCCGCAGCCCCGCAGGTGCTAGTGTGGGGTTTCCCTGGTGATGCTGGGGTGGGAGACAGGTTCTGCTTACCTACAGGTGGCACGTCCTCGCCTGAGCCGAAGCCGTTGCCCTGCAGCGCCTGCATTATCCACCTCAGGGCCTGGGTACTCTGGTGCACCTGTGTGGGACAGGAAAGGGTCAGCTCTCGCAGACCCCAGCTCCCCCCGGGCTTCCCTGCTCGAGCAGTGCAGGATACGGGCCCGGCAGGAGGGACTTCTGCTGCCCTTGGATCCTGGCTGCTCATCCCCCATGGCAGCCACGATCCTTGCTGTGCCCTGATGCTCAGCTTGGAAAACCACTTCCAGGGAAACATTTTTTTCATAGCAGGTGGAAATGGAAGTGGAAACAGCAGCCATGCTGTGGCTGTCTCAGCGGTGATGCCAGGGTCTGGTCCAGCTCCCCGGACACCCCACTGCTCGTGCAGGGTGTGGGACAGCTTCATAGCAAGGGGGTAGAGAGTGCCACATCTCCAGACGGTCTGGAGGGTCTTCTTGGGCCAAGGAGAAAAGCTGGGTGAGTTCTAACTGCTTGGGTGACCAGTGGAGGCAGGGGCTCATCCCACTGCTTCCCACCTTCATCCCGTTCACTTTGGAGCCAAACAGAACATTTCCCATAAACCTTTTCCCCTCGGATGCTGTTGTTTTGGCAAGGAAACTCAAACTGTTGGAAGGGAGATTGATTCAGAGGGGCTTTCTCTTGTGCTTGGGTTCGGTTGACTCAACTCTTGGAAAACCCCACCCTTTTTAGGTAGTTTCTCAGCCTTTGCCTCACCTGCTCTTCCAGAGAGACCAGTCTCTGCTCCACCAGCCCTGTCCTCTTCACCCGGTCCAAGTCCAGCAGCTCTGCCAGTACATCAACCCTGGAGGGACAGTGCAGAGAGGAACCTCCTCAGCAGCCACGCCTGCACTAATCCCACCTCTTCCCTGCCCAGGACACTGGAGGACAGAAGGATGTCTCTGTCTCAGGAGTGTTGGTACCTCTGTGCAATGTCTCGGATCTTCTGCTCCGTGTTCTGCTTCTCCTGGCACTGCTGGATCTGCAGGTAGTTCTCCTTCAGGTACATCTCCCAGGAGAGAAGGGCAGCTTCTTCATTCTTCTCCAGCTTCTCTTCTGACAGAGGAAGGGGACAGCAGTGCTGTCAGATCCCTGGGCATCCCAAACCCTGGTACTGCAGCCCAGATGCCAAGCCTCATGCCTCAGTGCATGGTGCCATGCCCTGGGGAGGGGGCAAAGGGCAGGAGGGGAGATGCTTGGTCCTCACTGAGCTGCTTGTGGTATGTGCCCGGCCTGCGGAGCAAGCCTCGCCAGACCAGGATCTGCAGGTGGTTGAGGAGGATGAAGGGTGGAGGCGCGGGCGGCCGGCCGTGGTACTCCTCAATCAGGTCATGCCGCTGGAACTTCCAGATCTGGTCCGTGTGCTCCTGGACCTGCTGGAAGGTGTAGCTGGGGCAGATCCCAGGTGTCAGCCGTGCCGTGGGGATGAGAGGGCAAACCATATCTGTATGGTGCCCCAGCTCCTACCCATCTCCTACCCATCTCCCAGATCAGCCCTGACATGCACCTGCTACTTCCACCACATCTATAACCCCCCAAAGCTCCTCTGTGCTCCGGTCAGCACGTGCCCCAAGACCCTCCTCGCGCATTCTCAGCGTGCAGTGCCCTGGCCACGGCCAAGCCCGCAAGCAACGCCAGCTCCGTTCACTGTCAGGACCTTGGGGCCAGGCCAAACTCACTTGAACATGGCAATGAGGAGGTTGAGGAGGAGGATGTTGGTGAAGAGCAAGTACAGGCACAGTAAGATGACTGTCAGCCACTCTGGAAAGATGGGTTTCTTGTTGTCCTCATTCGTCTCTGGGCATTTGGGCTTGTAGGGGTCAGTCCCGTTGGGGCTGCACTGGTCAATGTTGAAGTTGACCCCTGCAAGAGAGCACGGCATGACTCTGCTGCAGCCAAACCTCGCGGTGTCTCAGGGCGCACGTTGCGCTCTCTGAAAGCGGCTGACATCAAGGCAGCTTAGCCCCGGGCAGGGATCTGACCTTGATCTGCATCATCCCAGGTGCCCTGTTCACCGCCATCAGCTTTGCAGCTGCGGCACTGAGCTGCATCGGCACACGCTCCTGCACCTTTGCTAGTGTGCTCTCTTGACTGCTTGGGCAAGGGCAGTCCCTGGGTTTGCACTGGTGACAACGCTCCCAACGTGCGGGAGCGGGGCTCTGTCCCCACGCCCTGTCACTGCTCCCTCCTGGCATTACGTTTGCTTGGAGAGGAGCCCCATGCAGGACTCCCACGGGTCAACGCGGCGGGAGCTAGCCAGACTGCGGCGGCATGAGCTGGGTACCCCTCCGCCTGGTCGCAGTCACCTTGCTCAAGCCACACGCTGTCACAGAGCGGTGTCCCTTACCGTCGATGTAGGAGGGAATCTGCCCAAAGATGGTCAGGTAGGAGTGGTAGACCACGCCACGGAAAAGCCACTCTACACGTTCCTCGTTGTGGATCAGGATGGCCTGCTTGGCAACCCCAAAGGACACCACCCACACTGCTAGCAGGAAGAGGAAGAAGAAGACATCCTTCATCTGCAAAGACGGAAGGGGAAGCAAAATTATGTCCTGGAGCAAACCTCACTCCAGGATAACCCCACCCAGGGATAACACGGGTGGCACATCCATCCCAGGCAGGCATCTGGCTGCTCTAGCCGATCGCCCTGGCAGGACGGAGGGGAGCTCTCACCATGCGCTTCACAATGATGATCTTGGGCCCCAGCGTTTTACTGACTGTGAAAATGTGCATCAGACGCAGGCAGAAGATGATAAAAGCCAGCGACAGTATGATGCGCCCGGGATATAAAGTTGATGGGATCAGCCTGGGCACAGAAGAGAGGAAAGGAAACACCTCAGTGCCACCAGCGTGGGGTTTTTTCTGATCTCGCGGCATTACGTTTCTGCAACATCAGTGAGCTTCCCCAGAGTGCTGCGTGAGAGTTGCAGCGTGAAAAACATCTCTCCTAAAAGCAGCTGAAAGCAGAGGCGAATTGCTCAGAGCTAATCACATGACCACAAAAACCTTCATTGGCCTTTGGAAGAAGAAACTGCAGTTAAAAACCTGCACGATCCACACTGGTTTTGTAGCCCACGGCTCCGGCTTGAGCCTGTGCGCTGCCAGGCAAGTGGCTCTGCAACTCACCTGCAAGTCAGCCCTGTGATGAAGACTAGGATGGCGCAGATATCCAACTTGTTCCAGAAGTCCTTGAAGTACAGTGAAGCCATTTTCACAACCCCAAACCCATCTGGATCATACAGCAGCTGTTGGGAAGAGGAGGGGGGTTGGTATTTCAGTGGAAGCCTTGTAAGACACTCAGGTGCCTTGCGGAGGGGAGGGACCTGTTGGCCATCACTGGACCCTCCTGCTTACCCAGGGTTAACCTGAGCCCACAAGATTTCCTACAGGGGAATGGAAGGAGCATGGGGAGAGACACCTGAGACCAGGGGCTCTTTATTCTGGTGAAGAAAGGGACTGAGATTTTGAAGCAAAAGCTGAAAAAATTTAAACGTCAAGCAAAGCCTGGCAATGCTTCAGGGAATGAATGCCCAAGGAAGGAGGTGGTCCCCCCCACCACCTCCTTTCAACTCAAAATAGCATGTCTGTCTGCAAGTACCCAGGGCCAGGCCAGACACAGCTAAGGCCAGACACAGCCAAGGACATTCTCCAGCCTCAGAGTCGGGGGATCTCTCAGCCCCTTGTGTTGGGACCTCTCTGAACGGACGGTGACATGAGAAGCAGCTTGGGAAGGTGAGCTACGCAGGGCCTTCCAGGAGCACCCAGAGGGGTGTCTCTCCCTCCTCTCCCTTCCCCCCCTCCCAGCCCCTGCCCTGCCTGCCCCGTACCTGCCGGGTCTCCTCGCACACCAAGGAGAAGAGCCAGAAGTAGATGAGGTACTCCCGCCAGGACGGTGACGGCTGGAAGTCTACCATCAGGACGTAGGCGAAGAGCAGGAGGAAGGTGAAGTAAGAGAGGATGTTCATGTGGAAGATGACCACGGGTGCCGTGAAGAAGGCTTGGAGGCGCGTCAGGCAGCCCACGGGCTGCAGCCTCTTCTCCCTGCTGGAAGCAGGGGTGGAAGCGGTGCTCAGCTGCCCAGGGAGATGCCACGGCAGTTTCTCCCGGCCAGCCTTGGTGCACGCGTGCCCTGGCTGCAAGAAGTACCTGAAGGTGATGAGGCTGGTATAGAGAAGCGGGAAGAACAGCATGCACACGATCACCCGCCAAAGCCCATTGTCCACACACATCTTCCCCCACCAGACTTTGGTTAGAAAGGCCTGTGAGGAGGGAGGAAGAGGAGCACTGGTTGCAGAAGCGGGGCTGCAGGGCAGAGCCCCACCGCACTCCAACAAGGAATCCTGGATCTGGTGCAGGAGACACTTCCCCTCCAAGCACCACTGCTGGGAACCCACCTGGACACCCCCATGGGACACAAAATTCATGTTCTTGGCCTCCAGCGCCAACTGCAGACAGGTTGTCTTCCCCCAGGCCTCAGAGACGCGGGTGAGGAGCTTCTGGGCTCTCTCTTCATCCTTGCGGTAGCACTCTGTGAACACGCCTGGCCGGGCAGGGAGCGGGGGGACAAGGCTGATGTCTGGGGCCAGCTTGGTGCTCAGCAAAGCACCCACAAAGTCATCCTCTGCAGCAGGGTTTGCACATCGCACCCCGCAGCAGCACCCTCTGTGCTCCCGCCACCGCCCAGGCACAGCCCTCGCAGCACCACGACCCTGACTGCGACGACAGGACCCCGATTTGGCACCAGCTGGGTCGCTGGTCCCCCCCGCTCACCAATCGCCTTGTGCTCATACTGCTCGGCCAGGGCCAGCATGTCGTCGGTGGTGTCGGTGTCTTCCTCCTCCTTGGCGAGCTCCTTCAGGATTTTGCTGCAGGCCAGCGCGGCCGCCGTGCAGTCCTGGCTCTGGAGCAGAAGAGCACAGAGACAGCATGGGGCTCTGCACCTTATCCTGAAAGTCCCAGCAGTCCTGCCAAGCCCTCCACAGCTCCCACGGGAGGGAAGGAGGGTGTCCCGTGCTCAGGATGGACAGCTTGCCATAACAAGGGCTGTGCTGGGCTCCCTTCTGGGTGCAGGGGCAGTAGGTAACCCACTGCCATGGGGACATCCCTGCTCTCCTAGTGGGAAGTTTTGGGTGATGGGACAGCGTGACTCCACAGCTTCGCTCACCATGCTGCCAGCCACACTGCCTCTTGCCCTGGGGATGCTGTTTATGGGTGGAAGCCCTCCCCACCCCAGCTGCCATGCCCCTGCACCCTCTCTCTGCCTTGGTAAGGCAGAGGACACTTCTGGTCCAGCACATCCCATCTGACGGCAGTGAACGTTTTGGCTGGGAAGGGAGGGATCTGGCATCATGGTGTGTGTCTGGGGCTGAACATCAAGTGTCCTCAGGTTCACTAGCCAGCTCCCACTGTCTGGGGGTCAGGCTCAGGCACTGCCATGGGCCAGCTCGCCTGCTGTCCCAAATGCCAGCAGGTGCAACCTTTCCTCTTTGGGCTGGGAGGTTTGGCTCATCTGAGCCTCTCAGCTGGGACCGAGAGCTCTGGGCTGTGATACCTGGGCCCAGATAATTTCTGCCAGCTCCTTGCGGTTCTGGACCACAGCCCAGATAAGCAGGTCACGCACTGGGTCCATGGTGAAGGTGACTCGGCCAGCAGAGCGCTTGTAGAGGGACCGGAGACTTGACCCCTGAACCTGCAAGATGTGCGACGGTCAGACCTGTTCCCTGCCAAGAGGGTGCACAAAGCAGACAGACCCTCAGCACAAAGCCACCCCCGAACCCTGGGTGTCTGCCTCCACCACTCAAAAGGGCCCTTGCTGTGGATAGTGGGGTGGCCAAGACTGGACTCACCCTGGAAATGCCACTTTTTCTAGGGCCAGGATCACATGGGGATGTGCCCATCCTTCCTTGTGCGCCCACCCCACCGGGTCCTGCCCACGTGGTGGCTGAGCGTGTCGGAGGGTGGGAGTCGCACCTTGAACGTGGGGCAGATGACTTGGGCAGGGCTTTAAGGCACTTTAAGTGGGATTCTTGAGCAAGCACGAGGACAGAGACCCAGCTGCAACCTCCAGGACGGTTCCCTGAGCCTGCGCTGCCCTCCCCCATGCAACCCTGCCACCACGTAACCTGCAGATGCGTACATTCAGCTTGATGTGCGGGACAGGGATGGAGAGCCGGTGCCGCTCCGTGTGCTTGGGCTTGGGGTAGAGAGGCTGTGTGGAGCGGCCCAGGAGCTCCCGTAGCACGTGGGAGACGTGGTGCAGTTGGATTCTCGGCATTTTGGAGCCGGCTGTGTGCTCTCTCTCCTCCAGCAGGACCTTCTGCAGCTTGCTGTGGAACAGGCAGGATGGTGCCATGTTGTCGTAGAGGTAAACCAGAGTGTCCCAGGTGACAAACTCCTTAAGACGCACTCCCTGCTCCAGGAAGAGCTTCACAAACTCTGGCTTGTTGGAGATCAGGGCAGCTGCCATCACGGCGTGGAGATCTGTGGACTGGCAAGCCAGAGGAAGAGGTGAGGGGCTCCATAGCCCCAGAGCAGGGCCCCACGGTGCTCCTCACCCACATGGGGGGAAGATTTTATCCCAGAGCACACAAGGAGTTTCTGGGTGTGAGAGAGCAGCTGGGAAGTACTGGGACTTGTGGAACATCCCCCAGAGGCGCAGTTCTGCGTTAGTATGCCCTCTCTTCTGGCAGTGAAGCCCTCTGCTCCCTTGGCAGCTGGGATGGGGTAGAGACCCTCTTTCCCCAGCTCATGAGGATGCACCATACAAATGACAGGCTTGTCCTCTGCACACAACTCTTCAGCTGAAGAGTCATGGTGCTGCCAGCTGGATCTCAGCCATGGGGAGACCGGCTGCTCCCACTGGCCACCCAGTTCAGCCTCTGGGGGGTTTTCCTCTCCAATGCAACCTTTACATGTCCTCAGAAGTGAAAACAAAGCCCATGGGTAAGTGCCACATGTGTGTGTCCCGGCGGGAAGGTGCCTGCTGACCTGCCACAGCTTGGTTTCAGCCTCAGCTTTTCATACCAGCCACATCGCTCCAGGGCTGCAGCACCTTGTATCACCCTGCCCAGCATCAGCTAATTTGAAACCCTGCCTCATCCTCCCTTCCCAACAAAGGTGTAGATCTTGTTCAGGCTGTGCATTTTCACACCATCAAATATTTCCTCTTCAGGATCATGGTTCCCACCAGCCCTACCCAGTCCCACGAAAGCATGTGAGCTGGGGGAATCCAAACTGCTGAACAAAACAGGAAAATCCCTTCCAAGTCCCGTAGCCCTGGCAGAAAGGACAGAGAAACCTGCTCAGCTTCAACTTCCCAACAGCTGGATAAGGCCGTGGGATGGCAGAATTGGCTTGTGCTGCTCCCTGCACCACTCTGTAGTAAAGTCTGAGCAGGGAAGTGCCAGGCTGGGTGAGATGAGTTTAGAGGCAAGTTGTCATTTGACAATGCAACGTGAGCAGTCACCACAGGGCAGAGCTGGAAAGAGGTATTCTTGGCTCCAGGTTAGTGGATTGTCTTTAAAAGACACCTCTTTTGAACAAAATACCAGTCAATCACCTTTGTAAATGATTATAAGCCAAACAGGACCTTTACAAGCAATGAATATCAGGGTATCCTCACCTTTGCTTTGGGTGTTTGAGTGCACTTTGGAAAGACAGGACAGATTAAGAGCCCCAGGCAATGAGGTGGGAGTTTTAGGGTCCAAGAGAAATGCCCCAAGAACCTCCCCCTGGGCACAGCCGAGGTGAACAGTGCCCTCAATACCCACAGTCCTCGAGTGGGTGCTGATGAGCCATAAGCCTGACCAGACAAGCAGCACAGTATTTCCTTACCTTCCACTCGTGGTCATCCGTGAAGATCTCACTCCGAGCAATGTCCACCCTGTTCCAGGCTACAGCTAACTTCAGCTGGTGGTCCCAGTTCTCACGACCAAAGTGGTCCCGGTTTTGGGATGCTGGACGCAAAGCGCATGTGTTAGAATGGAGGATCATTTATGTGGTGAGAAGATTCCATCTGGAATTCCCCTTGGGAGAAACATCTCTCCATGATCAGCTCAGCATCATAAGGTTTGGGGACCCCTTTGATGATTCCATAAGTCAAGCAGCTGCAGGAGGTATCTTGAGACCCCCATCCCATTCACCCCACCTCATCCTCTCAAGCAGCTCCCCACTCCTCACCTTTGAACAGGGCCTGGAGAATGGCCACATCCACGTCTTGCTGGCCATATTTGCCCTCTCTGAAAATGGTCAGGAGCTGCCGGCTGCGCACTATGTCTTGGATCTACAAGGAGAACAAACAATCAACAAGGTGGGCAAACAATCAACAGCAGCATCTCCTCCCTGCCACTTCCCACAGCCCCCTATCCTGTGTGAGGCAATTCCTCGCTTCCCTTGGGCTGCCTGCAGACCTGCTGTGCTGTGTCTCCCAGCCTGGCTGGGGCTGGTCCAAAATGGTACCTCTCTGCCCAAAGGGAGCAGGCAGTGGAGGAGCAGGGCTCAAGCCCTTGGGGTGCCCACCAGGACAATGCTGAGAATGGCTGGGGGGAGATGGATGGTCAGCAGAAAACAAGCCTTAAACTTCATGCCGGGAGCCTTGCTGCGCATGGGCAAGGACCCTTGGGGACCTCTTTGATCTCCACAAGCTCAGCGAGAGGAGCTGTCTGCCTGCAAGAGGCTCACCTTCTTGGTCCACTCCACCAGCTTTCCCTCAGTGAAGAGCTCATAGCTGTCCTGGAAGAATACACTCAGCTTCTTCTGGATCAAGGCAATGGTTATCTTGGGCACAGGCAGGTTGGCCACCTGTGCGATGACATCGGCCACACGCCCAGACCCTTCCACAATCACACAAGGGGTCCCGTTGGTGATGGCATTGTAGATGGTCTGCAACAGAGCGGGGAGGTTGGTCCTAATCCCACCCAGAGGCCAGCAGACCCTCTCTGAGCCCGAGCCACACACCGCTGCTAAGCAGCACTCCTGGCCGGCTGCATTTCAGCTAGTGTGGCACCACGCTCGCACTGACACCGGCAAGCAGCAGCCAAGGCGCCACCACCACCCCCCACAGGCAGAAGCAGTTCCTTACGTCAAGTGTCCCGGGGCCTCCTTCCAGCACCACGCAGACGATGGGGATCTTGATGGCAACGCCTGCGGGGAAGCAGAGCCCAGGGTCACCTCCTTGTGGGGCAGGGCCCCCCCATGCAGCTGAATGTGGTCCCCTCTGAGCAGTGGGGTGTGAAAGGCAAGGTGGGAGCACTGCTCATGACATGGCAGGCTCCAGGAGAAAGGGGAGACAATCTCGTGGCGGTCGTGCTGCTGGAGCATGTGTGTGCATGTGTTAGAATAGATGACCATTTGCACAGCGAGAAGGTATCACCTGGAAGCACCCCTCAGAGGCCTGTGGGGGAAACGACTCTCTCCCTGATCGGCTCAGCATCACAAGGTTTGAGGACCCCTTTGGTGATGCCTTAAGTCGAGCCGCTGGCAGAGAATGGCTCTTTGATTTGTGTCACTGAGGAACCAGGGACATGGTTTTCCTCTCAAACCCCTTGCCTGGGTCCTCCACAGAAGCCACAGCCTCCCCTCTCACAGGGGACCAGGTCACCCCTTACCAATGGATGGCCCACAGCACCCTCCCCTGCCTCAGGCCTGGCTATGTGTTGCCGTTACCTCCTTTCACCTTGGTCTGCTCTGAAATGAACTTCTCCAGTCTGGTCCTCAGGGGGATTTCCACCCCATACCTCCCGTGGGTCCCATCGTCCACCAGGATGAAGTGGGAGTGGTTGCTGTCCAGGCACGACAGGCTGCCTTGGTTCTCTTCGTCCAGGATGTACTCAGCTGGAAAGCCACCCTGTAAGGTGCAGGAGGAGAGACTCTGGGAAAAGCCTGGCTGCAGAGGAGCACCAGATGACCAAAGCAACCAGCATGTGGGACAGGAGCGGGTCAGCACACAGGGACAGTCTGGCCAAACAGCCATCCCTTCCTGCGCTGCAGTCCTCATGTCAGCCTTGCCCTGTGCTCCTGTCTCTGCCCCACCTGCCCTCACACCCAGCAGGGTCCTCCCAGGAGAAGCACAACACCTACACAAGACACAGGGTAGAGGGGCTTCTCAGCAAACATCAGCCCGGGACCATCGCTCCCCTTCTGCTGCAGCTGGATTTTACCACGGCTGCCTGCCGCAAGAATGTCTTGAAGCACCTGTTCCCACCTCTGTCCCTGGCGGGACATCCCCAGCCATCCAAGCATAGGGAAAGCAAACTTGTCCCCAGCCCTGCCTGGCTCACCATGGGGCAGATGAGGCTCTCCCGGTTGTACACGGTCCCCCAGGTGGCAATGCCAATGGTGACGATCTCACCCTCCTTGTGGCTGCAGCTCAGAATGAAGTCTCGCACTGCCTCTCCCACCTGTTTCATCACACCAGCGTGGGACCCCCCGGTGATGATCCAGGCCCCTGGGGGTCAGAGAGGGGCTTGGGAAGGGAGAGGCTTTGCTCACAGCAATCTCCTCGCACCCCCTTATACGGCTGCACTGGTCCTCCAAAATGCTCCATCCCCCAGAAGAAGTCTTCCCTTCTCACTACACCAAGCCCTGGCAGCACAGGGGATACCTTCTTCAGCACAGCGTCGTGTCTCTCCGTCCAGCTCCCTGCCAGCCTGTCTGCAGTGACTGAGCAAGAGCAGCCCATGCCTGGTGGTGGTAGTCCAGAGAGGGACCTACAGGCCTCCCGGGCCAGCTCGGCATCTCCACAGCAGCCCAACTCACTAGAACTGGCAAGCCCAGATGGCCCCTCTCCCACTGCAGTCGCAGGAAGAGCCTTTGTGTCTCTTACCCGTGGTCTGGGCCACTTTGACTAGCCCTTGCCGGAAGATGTTCTTCAGTCGTGGCTTCATGACGAAGTTTTTGGCTCCCCCGGTGACTGAGATGAGCAGGTTGGGTGCATCGAGGCCCCAGTGCTGTGTCATGAGGTGGTAGATGACCCGTGGAGGGGTATCCGAGGAGACGCGCACATACTGCAAAGAAGGGAGCATACGCACATTTTGGGTAAGAACAACAGGATTGGGGTAACTGGACACCTCCACCACAATTTCTCCTCTCCAAGCAAAGAACCAGGGATTTCCCACGCCATTTCCCAGCAGAGTCATGTTGCTGCTGCCCCAGGTCTTTGTGCATGACCCTGTTCCCTTTCACTTCCTTGGGACTGAGCATTCCCAGGACGAAACTACAGATGAGGACAGGGAACAGCCACCCCTTGAAGCATGGGCCTCACAGCATGAAGACCAACCTCATGGTTTCAGAACAGGAATGGGTACAGGGCTGGGAGAGAGGATCCTGTCCCACCCACCTTCCTCTGCTTGGGTCAGTGCTGCCTTTGGGACATTTCCACCTTTCCTAACCTCCTCTCCTTCAGGAGGGACACACTCGCATTCCATCTGCCATGGCAAGACCTGAACACTGGCTCCCCCTGCACCCCAGACAGAAAAAACAGGTCACCTTCCCCATCTTCTGTCCCAGACCCGTGAAGTGGATATCTCCAAAGGCATCTGTTGGCATTTCCTGGATGTGCCTGCTGCGGTCCCATTCCTTCCCCAGGAAGATGGGAGTTTTGGCAGCATCTTCCAGGTGCTGTTCCCTGAGGTATCCACACTCGCACACAATCCTCCTGGAACACACACCACCAGCTTTGCCAGAAACAATGTACACCCAAAAGGCAAAGCCCAGCCAGCCCACCTGGCTCAGCCCCGGCAGGAGGTGTTGGCATTCTCATTAAGGGCAGGGTGGGCACCTCCTACCCAGCTCGTCCTCCAGCTCAGAACAGAAATAAAGGCATTGTTGGGGGGGAAATTTAGCAAAAAAATGGTATTTCTGCCTGTAGAGAGGACAGAAATAGTAAGGTTGCTCTGGAAGAAGCAGGGATGGAAATGACGGCATGTGAAAGCATCAGAAAGGATCCTCACTGCGATCCTGAGGACATGGATCCTCAGCCATGTGGTGACACAGAGCAGGGTCAGCAACCGGTCAAAAAGGAATTTGTGAATCCCCTTGACACCAGCTCCCTTGACAGAAAAGTGGGATTTTCTACTGCTGTAGCTTTGTCACCAAACACCCCTTCTGCTTTCCTGGCAGGGGAGGGGAATGAGGGACTGTCTGACATACCCAGAATCCGATGTCCGTGAGCTTTCCACAAAGTAGGTGCACTCTTTCTTCCGGATGTTTTCAGGAATCCACGAGATGAGATTTTCCTGAGGGAGCAGGACAAGCAGCAATGGGTCAGGATTTCTGCAAAGGGCCAGAAGTTATGCCAGGGGCCAGACACCCTGGTGCTTGGAGCATATCTGGGTCCTTCTTTTGATGTGAAGGAAGCAAGCTCCATCGCTCTCTGCAAGGACAAAGCCAGCTGTGCTCCAAGGGGAGGAGAGGCGAATGCTGGACAGGTACCTCACAAAAACCTTGGGGTTTTTCTGCCTGTCCCTAAACCTAAAGTGATCTATTATTAATGCTCCTGTTAACGAGCCACCAGAAAACTCATTAACGCTCTTCCGCCACGTGTAGCCAACTGCCCCCTCTTCCATCCCCTCCGGAACTTGCCTTTTCATTGCTGCCGGTGGGGAAATGTGCCTTCCGCCTGCTCTTCGAGACGCTGCTGCTGCTTTGCTGGAGGTTGGGGACCACCTCGAAGTCACTCATCTTCCTGGGGTGAGCGGCGGGGTCGTCTCCTCTCTCGGGGCACACCTTGTTCAGTTCAGAGGGGAGCACCTTGGCGCGCCGGCCACGCGCAGCCATGGCTGCTGTGTCTTGCCCCGCTTGGTCTCCTCTCTCCTGTTCCTAGGCTGGGAGGTCCTGAACGCCTCCATCCTGAGTGCAGCAGAAAATACGAAGGATACCCGTGGACTTAAAGCACTGGGGCGTCCTTTCCATCATTCCCCGGGTGGAGAGACATCCATGGGAACCTGCCGGACCCTCGTCACGGTCCTGACGCAGGGGCTGTGTGGGTGGCAAACCATCATAGACCATGTTGCCTCAGGCAACCTGTCAGCCTCCAAAAACTGATCCCTGGGCTCTGACCGCCAGCACTGCTGTCAGCCTGCCTGCTCCGCTGCCTGGCTGTCCACCCGCCTGCAGCTCTCCTCACTTGCTCTCTGCTGCAGGCAGCTGGGATATTTCTGGCAGCAGGGAGAGCAGAAACCAGGTCTCCTGTGCGAGCAGCCCAAGCGTTCCCTGCAGAGACAGGGCACTCCTCTGTAGGGGGGGGTGTCTTATGCCCCCTGCAAAGGTCCTCTGAGAGCCCACAGCTAAAAGTAAGGTGCACACAGGCACCGCAGGCGCTGCAAAACTCCTGAGCCCTCCCAAACGCTCACAGCCCCCAGTGCTGAGCACCTCAACGGCTGGGACTGCAGAGCTGCTGGAGTAAGGATGGAAAAGCTCCTGGATGTCCCTGGAGTCCAGAGGGGAATGGTGTCCTCTCGGGGGAGCTGTGATTCGGTAAGGGGGGAAGCACAGCACCCCTGAGAGGTGCTGGCGAACTGCGGGGTCAGCAGGCCTGTGCTTAAGGAGGATTTCGGCTGCCTTGCTGCAGGCCAAACTCTGCATCGCACCCAAGGGTGCCCGTAGAGGGGACAAGAAGTGGCAGAGCAAAATCATGGCTAGCACCCTGTTTCCTTCAGGTCTCCTTCCCCCAGGCTCAGCGCTGCTGCAGGCAGGGGGCAGCGAGGATAAGCTTCCCTCCCAGGCTCCCTCCGGGAAGGACACGGCCCCACCGACCCTAGGAGTCAGAATTTAGCAGAGTGGCTTTCTGCATCAGCACAACCCACTGCAGATGTAACTGCTCGAGAAAGGGCCGTGTAAATAAGGTCAAACACACCCTCAATTCCTGTTCCTGGACCCCCCTAGGGCGGGCAGGCTGCTGGGGGTTTGGGGCACGGCCCCAGCAGCTCATGAGCCGATGCTCTCACAGCGGGTCCTCCACGGGCATCCCGGGGGGGCACAGCCGTGCTGGTACAACACCCAGGATACCTGTCCTTAAGGGCAGCCTGTCCCCCCCGGCTCGGCAAGCGCGGCAGGAGGGGGCTGGCAGCCTGCCCCGCTGCAGGCAGCACACGGCCCCTCACCCCGGGGGTCTCTCGGCTGCGCGGGGTGCTCGCAGCACCCACCGGGACAGGGGTGCAGAGCCCTGAGCGCTGCCTGTGATCCGAGTCCCCCTCCCCAGCCGCCACGACCCTCAGCGAGGCCCCCTCCCCCCTCCCGGCCACCGGTACCTTCCCCGCAGCCTCCTCCGGCCGCATGGCCCGCTCCGCGCCTGCCGCAGGGATTCGGCGCCGACTCCCGCTCCTCCGGCGGATCGTGTCGCTGCTGGAGGCACCGACGGCGGGCGGAGAGCAGGGCAGAGCTGCCTGCGAGCCGCCTGCGGGGAGGAGGAGGTGGTGGCAGGGCGGCTGGCAGCCTCCCAGCCAGCCCGGCTGCGGAAGCGCTCCCCGCCAGGATCCCGCAGCGCCCAGCCCCGCTGGAGCGGCTGAGTCACGGCCCCGGCACGGGGATGCTGTCGGGATGGAGCGGCAGGCCGGTGGCTCCGGGGGGGCTTGGCGAGCGTGGTGAAAAACCCCTTCCCGAGCCATCAATTCCCATCGCTCTTTATAGTATGAAAGTGTATTAACTTTATTTATATATTTATTAGCAATACGCTGGGCTGTGATGAGGTAGTGGAATTTTACTGGAGAAAGAAGCATAAGGACAGCCCGGCCCTGGAAATGACTGCTTTACCTCTGGGAAGCTTAAAGCTGTCCATAAAGGATAAAGGATAACTTTATCCTCAGGAGAACCACAATAACGCCAGCATCCCGGCTCCTCTGACACGCTTTTGAAACCCCCCCAGCATCGCCTGGTGTCACAGCTCAGCAACTGGAGCAAGACCGACTCCAGGGACGCCCGGATCAATAGGCAAGCAGCAAGCATCCTGCAGAGACAGAGCGGCTTTGCAAAGTCTTACCGTGGCTACCAATTGGTGCCGCAGGCGCGAGTGTGTTGTACTGGCTGAAGGGTACGAGAACCCTGTGTAAAGGCACATTCGGGTGTCCAGATTTGGCTGGGACACCTCACGCCCATGAATAACTATTACAAAACTCTGCTTTGCATCCCAGCCTGTTGCCTTGGTCGGTGCAGGCCAGGTGGGAATTTTCATCACACAAGCCCCAGGTGTGAGGAACCTCAGTGTCACACCACCCTTCAGCTGGTGCTTCCCACCTCCCCTTTCAGATGCTCTCCTCCTCCCGTTATGCCCATTAGCTTCTCCACTGGATTTGCAGCCACTTAACTTGCATTTGCCGCAAAATTCACTTAACAAACCCAGCATTCATCTTCCTCAGGAAAGTGCTAAGAAGCAAAGCCAGGCCAGGACGGCAGCCAAGGCTGCAGCAGCGATTTGGCCAACTGGGCTCAGCGGCAGGTATGTCAGGCAACCCGGGTGACTGCACCTCGAAGCGAGCCGAGGGTCCCCGGCCATCCCTGACAGCTCTTGGCTGGAGAGGACTGTAAAACATCATGGGGCAGTGCCAGGAGGCAGCTGGGAAGAGAGGTGTTGCTGGTTCTCAAACGCAGGCACATCCTTCGCGTTTCGACGGGCTGAGGTGCGTTAAATAAACAAGCCGGGTCCCGAGGACAACGCGGTGGTGCAATCACGTCCTCGCTCTCCAGCCGGAGCGTGTCAGTTAGCATGGGCCATCTATGCGATGAGTTCTTCTGGTGTCCTTGGACACGAGCAAACAGCTGATGAGACATTTCGCTGAGAGAACAGATGCCACTAATAAGGCAGTAAATAAAATCCATGTGCGATGCTTTACAGTTGAGTTGTAATTAACTCTGCACTGCCAAAAGAACTGAAGCCAGGACTGCACATTAATTACACATTAATGTGAACGTTCATCCGCTCTCAGCTGGCTAGCTCTCTGGAGACTGGGGCTTTTATTTCCCTTTTGCATATGCCAAAACCACCGTGGCCCAGTGGGACCCGCGTGGAGCCAGCGTGCTGGGGCTGTTCCCGCTGCTCCTCCTAAAAGCCCAGCTAAGCCTCGGCCAGGCTGAAGGCAGATCCTGGCAAGCTAACGTCCACTTGCGACAGCGGGAGAAGTGAGGTAAGAGCGTGAAGGACTCTGCCGCTCTCCGGGGGCTGTGCCTGCACACACGGAATTCAGACAGACTGATGTTTGTGAACCAGAATGCTAAACCTCCTGCCAACATCACGGAGCCTCTGCTGGGATCAGCCTCTTGCTCTGGGTCTCTCCCAGCAGTGACCCCAGCTCTGCGGGAGCCCCTTCTCCTGTCAGGGTGCAGTTCCCTCCCAGAAGCCTGGGACCGCTGACAAGAGCTTGCTGCTCAGACAGGACCTTTGGGAAGTACCAAGGAGCCACATCCCGTTTGCCATTCCCATCTGAATCTCTGGGAGATTTTCAGCTTTGCAGGTGTGGGCAGCAGCTCCACCCCAACACCAGAAGCTCCCCAGCCCCACGGTCCACGGGAGAGGATGGAGCGGGGCAGCAGCGAGGGCTGGGTACCCTTCATGGCATGCTGCCATCGCACAGCTCTTGGAGACGCCCTGGAGTGCTCCCCAGCTGGAGGGGAGCGGGGCACGGCTGCGGGTTCCCATGAAGAAGAGTCTCCCGAAACAAGGCACGTCCCGGCTGGGGCCGCTTCTCCCATGGGCAGCACAGGCAGCTGCCCTTTGGCAGGCGGCTGTGCCAGGGCTGGCTCCCCCTGCCTGGAGAGTCCCCCTGGGGGTGTGTGGGACCAGGAGAGGGGATGAGGGTCTGCCCCGAACCCCCATCTCAGCCTCTTTCCTTCCCATGGCTTTCAGTAGAGCAGACACTGACCCCTCCAGGGATCTGTTGGGAAGAGCCTCAGGGGACTCCTTTCCCCTTTCACTTTCCCCTTTCCCTTTCCCTTCTGGGGGTGCATCCCTGCAGAGATGAGCACACTGGCATGGAAGAAACCAGAAATTGTCCCCCTCTACCCATTTGAACATCCACATTCCTCCATCTCTGCCAGTTCTTGAGCCATATGCCACCCTCTCCCCCAGTTCCCAGGGCCATATCCCTCCCTCTCCCCCAGTTCTACCGTGACGAGAAAACGGCCACAGAAGAAGCCAGGCGTGGTCCCTCTCCGCATCCCTTGTGTTTTTATTTCAGAGGGGCCCCGGGGGTCCCAGCAGCCCCACTCAGGCGCGGAGCTGGGGGAGGTGGTGAGCGCGATCCCCTGAGCCCGGCACTTCCTCACGGACCCTCTGCAGCCACGATGGATCCTCCCTGATGCCTGGACGGTAGTGGAGCTGCCTGCGCCCGTCGCTGTTCCACTGCCCAGACAGGCTCCGGACACGCTGGCGGGCCCTGTGGGGGCTGTCCTTCTCATACCTAGCAGAGAAGCTCCGGTACCGAAGACCTCCAAAACCTCGCTGCTGCCGCTGCCGCCCCTGCTGCCGCTGCCGCCCCTGCTGCCGCGGCCTCTCATAGGGATGGACGCGTCTGCGGAGATGCTGGGCCAGCCCAGTGTGGTTGTGGTCCAGCGGCAGCCTGTGGATGGCCAGGATGCGTCCCCGGCAGAGCGGGCAGGTGGCACGGTTGGTGGTGGCAGCCCAGTGCTGGATGCAGGTGTGGCAGAATTCATGCCAGCATGGCTCCACGCCAGTGCGGCCTTCGATGGGCCCCAAGCAGATGGGGCAGCTGTCCCGCTCCCGGGAGGACCTGGCAGCTGCTGGTGCCGCTGGCTCGTGCCTTGCTGCCTCCATTGCTGCTGCCAGGACTCAGTGTCCTGTCAGCCGCTGGCAGGACTCGATAGGTGCCGCTGGCAGGCGTCAAAGGCTCTGATTCCACTGGTGGGACTCGGTGGCTCCTCAGCTGCTGACACAGTCACGAGGTCTAGTGTGCCACTGGCAGGACCTGAAGGTTCAGGTGCTGCCCGCAGGACTCGACGTCTCGTGTGCCAATGGCAGTGCCTGACACTGACATTTATTGCTACCCACAGAGCACGGGGTGATTGTGACTCTGGTGACATCACAGAGTTCTCGGGGCAGGGCACACCCAGGAGCTCCCCCAGCCTTGGCAACAGACCTTGCCTTCACTGATCAGAAACCGCCTCCCCCAAGCCGCCTGTGGTCTCCAGAACCATGTGCAGTTTCCATGCTATCATTTATGGCCCCAGTTACCACCAACGACAGGATGGGCAATATAACGTAGGGCCTGTAAAATTGTTTGCCCCCTTCTCCACTTTCCTTGAAAAAAATCTGTTGCGGCACTACGTGCTGACACCACCTCTGAGTCACAGAATCACTGAGGTTGGAAAAGACCTATAAAATCATCCAGCCAACCATCAACCCAGCACTACCGCACCCACCAGACCATGTCCTCAAGCACCATGTCTACACGCTCCTAGAACACCTCCAGGGACGGTGACTCCGCCACTTCCCTGGGCAGCCAGTTCCAACGCCTGACCACTCTTTCAGTGAAGTTTTTCCTAATATTTAATCTAAACTTCCCCTGACGCAGCTTGAGGCCATTTCCTCTTGTTCTATCACCAGTTACTGAGGAGACCAGACCAGCACCTGCCTCCCTGCCCCCTCCTTTCAGGGAGCTGCAGAGAGAGATCAGGTCTCCCCTCAGCCCCCTCTTCTCCAGGCTGAACACCCCCAGCTCCCTCAGCCGCTCCTCACAGGACTTGTGCTCCAGACCCTTCCCCAGCTCTGTTCCCTTCCCTGGACACGCTCCAGCCCCTCAGTGTCCTTGGAGTCAGGGGCCCAAAACTGAACCCAGGATTTGAGGTGCAGCCTCACCAGTGCCCAGTACAGGTGGACAATCCCTGCCCTGCTCCTGCTGACCACACTGTTCCTGCTGCAGGCCAGGATGCCATTGGCCACCTTAGCCACCTGGACAGACGCTGGCTCATATTCAGCTGCTCTTGACCTAAATCACCAGGTCCTTTCCCACCGGGCAGCTTTCCAGCCCCTCGTCCCCAAGCCTGTAGCGCTGCAGGGGGTGGTTGTGACCCAAGTGCAGGACCCGGCACTTGGCCTCGTGGAACCTTATACAACTGACATCAGCCCATTGACCCAGCCTGTCCAGGTCCCTCCGCAGGGCTCTCATACGCTCCAGCAGATCAACGCTTCCACCCAACTTAGTGCTGTCTGCAACCTCCTGAGGGAGCACTCAATCCCCTCATCCAGATCGTTGATAAATACGTTAAAGGAGATAAATATGTTAAACAAATCATTCTGCAGTCCCTGCAAACGGGCTGAGGATGCCACCGCAGAGCTCAGAGGTCAGGGAGCCACCGGAGCAGGCGCTTCCAAACCCACAGAGGTTTACATCCTTTTGACCGGGGTAGCTCTTGAGTCCTGAAGGTGCAAACCAGACCCCTTGCGCCCTCACGCAGAGTTGCTGCACAACGGTCGGCATCAGAAAGCCTGTGAGAAAGCAATGTCACCACCAGCGCCTTCCCTAGAGCCCCACACTCACCATAGGATGGCCTTAGAGCCAACTGATGCAGCCAGAAGCATCCCTCCTACCTCTGCCATAGGCCACAGTGCCAGACCTTTGTCACTGCTGAGGGACTCAGTGGCAGATCTCAGGAAAGTCGAAGGCCGCATCACGACTCCCGAGTTGGGAAAAGAACTGCTGAGGTCCATCCCCGCTGCTTGCAGTTTCTCTTGCCCCTGGCCTCACAGCTGTCACCCAAACTCTCGTGATACCCCGCACTGAGGCTGGGCAAGGCCTGGTCCTGACCTCCAGGACTGTCCCGAGCCCTTTCAAGCCAGCTGGACGGCACCATCAGGATCAGCTCCTGCGACAGTTCTCTCCGTCCCACAGCAAGACATAGGTGCTCCCTCCAGACATCTAAGCCCGGTTTCATTAGGCAGGAGCTGGAGCTCTCCACAGTCTCTCCCTGCAGTGCAAATCCGTTCCCGATCCTGCTGCTTCCACAGCGTTGTTTGGATTGCAGAGACGGGTCCAGGAGGCTGGATCTGCAACACAACACCTACTCATGAAGAGGTCCAAAAAAGCCCCTCCGTAACCACCGCCAGAGCGGAGGGACGCGCAGACCACTCCGCAATCACGCCCAAAGACACAGCCATAAAAATAAAAGCTTTTTATTTATTTTTTTTTAACATACCATTACAGAAACATCTGAGTAACATTCTCAACAGGACGGGCAGCTCCGCGGCCCCAGGGGCAAGCGCAGGCAGCCAGCTCCGGGGTGTGCCATGCTGTGCTCCCGAGCTCCCGCTGCTCTGGGTGCACGACGACCCGGTCCTGGCCCTCACCGGGGAGACCCGGCCCTCCCAGCGTCAGGGCGTCACCTTTTTGTAGGTAATGTGGAGGTGCTGAGTCATGGGCTGCGTAGTGGTTGCCATTGAGACAGTTTGTTCGAGTTTCCCATCAGAATTGAGCCTGAATTTTCTGGTGATCTAAAGAAAATGGGTAAGAAAAGAAAGAACAAAAATCAAGCAAACAGCATCCACCGGCTAAATTCTTTGCCTGCGCTTTCCACCTTCCCTTTGCCATCCTTGCGTTGGCTGTCAACGCACCACGTGTAGGATACGCTCACTACAGCTATGTGAGTAAACAAAGAGAAGTTTTCTCTCCTAAAGAAGGCAGCCCTTCCAAAATACCGTCCCCAAGCCCCAAGACCATCATCCATGAGGCAAGAGAGTGTCCTGGCACTTCTACTGACACCACCTTGGCACACGCAGGCCAACATCCCTCCACCAGAAGAGTGGCTCCCGGCTCAGGGAGATGCTCTGCGCTGGACGATGTCCCCAAAGCAGCCTCCAAACCCACTCGGGCTCTCTGCAGGTCACCACACTGTGCCAGAGTAAGGCCTTGCTCCTGCTGCACGGGGAGACAGGAGCCTGCCGAGCCTTGGCTGGCAGCTGCAGCCAGGTTGGGGTTCAGCCCCGGGGCAGGAGGCAAGAGCACTGCTGTCCGAGAGGGCTTGACAGATGACACTCTCCCATTTGTCCCCTTGGGCAGGCTGTGAGTCTGCCTGCGTATGCTGGTTTCAGTCAGGACAGAGCGAATTTTCTGTGACTAGTATGAGGCTGTGTTTGGATTTGTCCTGGGAATAGTACTGATAAGGTGGGTTTTAGTTGGTGCTGGAGGGTGTTCACACCAATTCAAGGACCTTCTCAGCTTCTGATACTGCCCGTGTTCCCAGCTTTCCCACTACAGGCAGCGTGGGGGGACACACAGTTCGGACAGCCAACCCAAACTGACCGAAGGAGCGTTTCATTCCATAGCGCGTCATGCTCGGTACAGAAGCGGGGAGTGGGCTCAGGGAGCCATAGCTCACTTGTTTGTTAGCCAGCTTGCTCATCAGTTTGCTTGCTTGTTTGTTGGTGTGTTAGAGAGTGAGTTGGTGGGTTGGTTGGCTTTCCCAGCCGTGCTGTCGCTCTTGGGCTCACTCGGACTCTGCTGCGATCGCTCTCAGGTTCTGGCTCTGACCCTCGCAACTCAGGACCTGGCTGCGTATCCATTGGCGGGTGGTAAGCAATCGTATAATTTGTTTTATTTTCTATTGTTTTAATTACTTATTATTAGTAGTATTGTTAATATTGTAAGTATCACTATAATATTCATTTCTAATTGTTCTTATCTCAATCCACAAGGTTCCTTGTCTTTTTTCCTCCGATTCTTCTCCTCCACTGGAGGAGGTGGGGGGGGGAGGTAAGCAGCTGCGCGGTACTAAATTGCTAGCTGAGGTTAAACCACAACACTGCTGCACCGAACCTCAAGAGAGGCAATTTGGGGTTGCCCTGTGGAGCCAGACTGCTCAGGACCCATGCAAGCAGATGCCTGAATCCAGGCTTCAGCAGCTTCCAAACTGGAGGAGGGAGCAGCTAAGCGTCCCCAGTGTCCCGCAGAGGTTGCAGGCCTGCTCCTAGCTGTGGGAAATCACTGGATTCAAAGTAAACGACATCCACTGCTCTCCTCTCATCCACAAATCCAGTCAGCTGATCACAGAAGACAACCAGGTCAGCCAGGCACCCTCTACCCGTAGTAACGTAGCACTGACTGTGCCCAGACACCTTCTCCTTCACGTGTGCAGAAAGCTCGAGGGGTGACACGAGGCTGACCAGCCTGTAGCTCTCCAGCTCGACCTTCGGGTACCTTCTGAAGATGGGTGACCCACGTGTCACAGGTCTGCAGTGAACGGGAAACTGCTGATCTCCAAACATAACAGCAGCCTCACAGAGGCGCCAGCCGGTTACCTCCGTACCCACAGACTGAGGACAGCCCTGAAGTCTGAAAATATTTGAGAACGTGCCTGTTCTCCAAATACTCACAGAGCACGAGCAGGGTGTTTGGAAACAAACTCGCTCTAGGAGTGCTCCTATGCTCCCTGCAGAGCATCTCTTATCACTCGCTCCTCAGCGGGGCAGGAAGAGCCTGTAATATGCCTCGATTGTGCCTTGGGTCCCGTCAGCATTGCCTCTAGCGGGGACGGACCCCAGGGACTGCAGGGAGGTCCCTGCACCTCAGCATGGCCACGGGAACACGGCCCTGGCCCAGGGAACAGCGGGTCCTTCCTGTCTGAATTATGGTTGGGCTGAGCCGCAGCCACCCGAATCACTTCTCAGCAGAAACACGACGTTACGGTGAAGTTTTCTCAAAACGAGCAGCTAAAGCAGAGCACACATGCCCTTCCCACAACACCTGTGGTCTCTTCATTCCACAGGCAATTCACACTGTTCTTGGTGAAGGAGAAAACGCGTTGGGAGCTGGGTACCTGCCATGCCCTCTCATTCCACAGCCTCCTTCACCAGCAAGGGCCTCCCAGACACTCACTGTGAGCAGTACTGGGGCCTGAACTGCCCTCAGGTGTCAGGAGAGCCTACACCTTCTGCTGGGGATGTAGCCTTTCCAGAGCTACAACACTGTGTAGGCACATACCATTTCTAGCACCTCAGTGAGTTGAGGGAGCACACTTATGATGTCAGCTGCCTCTGCACAAATTTGTGCTCTCAGTTACCTACGGGATGGTTTTATAGTGCATAAAAACTAGGTTGAAAAATTAAGCCTTAAAGTCCAGAGTAAGTCAATACTGTATGTGGTGCAATCAAAGCACTGTCCTCTCCCGAGAGCCACACCTCACTTGTCACCCTCCAAAAACTGCAGTCTGCCACTTGGTTCACATGTTACCAGGTGCAAGAGCATGCCAGCATCTTCTCTTTGTGAGAGCCTGTTCAACCTCGCGGCCTTTCTCAGCTGCTGGTGAGCCATGACACCTTCACACGTGACAGCCAGGATGCCAGCAGTGCCCTCAGCCTGCCACACTGACTCCAGCAGTGCCATCCTACTCGCAGCTGGCTCCACCTCATCCAGCTGTGTCAACAACAAACGGCTGCTACACACAAATAAGAGCCAAACCCCAAGAAGCAGTCAACCAAGACTGGAGCTGACAGCGACTGCCAGTCCTGCCAAGTAGCCACAGATGAGAACAGAGCCTGTAGCAACTTGTGAATGCCCTGAAAAGCAAGCACGCAAGATTTCCGAAGTCAAGGTGGAGCTCCAGGGAGACAGGCGTTCCTAACGTATCCTGGTGAGGCTCAATACCGGACATACCTTACATCTGCAACCTCCTACTGTAATTAATCCAGAAAACCAGCATTAAGAAGTAACACCACAGGTGTAGAAGGGTATTTAGACATGACTTTCCTATTTTCTTCCCTAAGGACATGCTACTGGCCACTGCCGGAGACAGGATTCCGGGCTGGCTGCTCTCATTCAGCGCATCAGTTCTTATCTTAACGATCCCTCTGGGTCTTGTAATGTACGAAATATCTTCTTAAGGCTGTTACAGAAAGGATAAGCCAGGAAGCCATGCAGTATTTCCAAGAACTCCTGATGGCAATCTGCAATTAAAGCACGCTAATCAACCTATGCTCTCCAGCAGCACCCTCTGGGGCCAGCAATGCTGCGTGCCTTGCTCACCGCGTGCGCACTCACCTGCTCTACGTGGGGCTTCTTGGCAAAGGAGATCCTGGCTATGGAGTGCGAAGCTATAGACAGCTCTTGTCCATTCACCTCCCCTTCCTCCACCTCCACCAGACCTAGCGAGAAGCAAGGTCATGAATACTGTCAGGCTACAAAGGTTACTGAACAATGTCACAGTAATTAGGGTACGTAACGGCCTACGGTTTTATTTCACCTAGCACCTATCGACAACTTCAAATCCACACAACCTCAGGCACGGAATGCTGCTTAGAAAAATGCAGCCAGGCAGACTTACTCATACCGCGTGGGCTGAGTATCGCCTTGCAACTGGCAGTTTTCCCTTCAGCACCTGCTCTGGAGTTTTAGACACAAATTTAAGCATCGACTGGGTTTTAATGCTCTTTCACTTACAATAATTTAGATGTGGTTCTCCCTCATTCAGTCCCTGGAAGGTGTGTAACAAGAACCAAGGCACTACCTCCCGAGAGCGGGAGATCCTCCTAGTTTAGGAGCTAGGAAATAAGGCTGCACTGAGATTACCCTCCAAGATTGTTAAGGGAACAGCAGGAGAGAAGCTCCCCTGCTACAGCGCGGCGGAGGCTGTTGGCAGCGCCACAGCCTGGGCAGGCTCTCCAACAGGGAACCTGCGATGCGGGTCACACCAAGAACTTTCTGGAAAAGCGATGAAACGGCACAGCAGGGTAAGTATCGCTTCCCCAGCGTGGATATCGGACGTGTACCTGTGTTCTGGGCACTGATGAAGGCCACCTTGTTAGTGTCAGGTTTGAGGCGGATGAATCCACATTCTCGGTGCATGGGCTTCCTGGTGTCGGGATGGAAGGCGTTGAACCTGAGGGGAGATCACAAGACAAAAGCTGCTGTCTGTGGCACTGGAAGTACAGCATTTGGCCTGGTTTTGTCTCAGACGAGACAGTATTTTATTTAACCACGACTGCCTGCAGTATTATTTGAAGAGTAAAAGACAAAGCATCACGGCTGGGAGATGTAAAGGTGTAAAAATACGGTTACTTTACAGGCACAACTACTTCTTAGAGCTGGAGTAAGTTAGTAAAGTTCAAGTTTCAGTTTTTCCACAGCTCCTGGGTCTTTCTAAGCACTAGCTCAGAACCTCCCTCAGGATGTCAGATATTTCAGACGCTGAAGACACACTCTTGTCTCAAACACTGCTTTTTCTCAAGTAAGTACCTGGAACTACAATATCACCTTCATTTAGCTTTTAAACCTGGCAAGTCAGGATTGGTTTTTTTCTGCATTACTTGCTGCGGACAGTAACAGAGCAGACTTATTTCTCCCATCACCCCCTTCAAAAAGAAATAAAGTTCAGGTCAGATTCTTTATTTTTCACAAGGCCTGACAGTCATATGTTTGGTCACCCATAACCTGGGCGATAATATCTCACGCACGTTCACGCGTTACATTTGGGCTACAGCATTTCTGAGTCAACGCAGGACTTAACAGAGTCAAAACAGCAGCTTAAACACAGCAGCAAGCTAGGTACCTGCAGAACGTCATGGACTACCCTACCGCTGTTTCTTTAGTCTAGACTAATCACTTTTTATACTGTTTTTCAGAGAATTTCCCACTCTGCATCCTTCTACAGGAAAAGAGACAGAGGTGACCTCAGAGCTGCTGCTGCTAAATCTGCACCCAGAACCCGCTCATGCACCAGCAGTTTCCACACACGCCTCCTCTGTGCAACTGGAACGTGTCTGCTGAAAACGGCCAACACCAGTCACCTCGGCCACCGGGACTGGGGATATGCTGTGTTGTCAGCTGCCACCCCAGCAGTGACAGGGAAAGCCTGCAAGAAGAGTTTGACCAAGGGGGCTTGTCCAGGTGCTGGCTGTTTATTAAAGAAGCACTGAGAGCTAAGAAGTCCAAAGCAAGTGTTTGCTACGTGCACGTGTTTCCTATGTGGAGTAAAGTATAATGAACCACACAGAGACACCACTGCCTAGAAGACCAGCAGCACGAGGTGCTGCACGTGGTACCCGACACTTGTGGGCTTCAAAGAGCTGGAGACAAGGAAGGGGGAGCACAGGTAAGGCATGCAGTCAGGGAGGAGGAAGTGTGGGCGGTTGCGGCTGCTTCTGGCTCCCTGGTGTCCTCTGGGTACAAACACACAAAGTACTCCTCCTGTTTGGCTTTGTCTCTATATGAAAGATGTCTCCTCCTAACCACGTGGTTACAGGAAGAACCAGGAGTGACTTCTACCAATGGTGCAGGGCTGCATCCCTGCTAAGGGCTGTCCTAGCATCTCAGCCTCCGTGCTCAGCAGCTCGTGAAACCAGGCACCCTACGGAGTTGTGCCTCATGGTGGGATTGCCTAGAATCAAAGGAGGAACAAACTTAACTCAGGCTACTTGGAGTGGTGTATCCAAAAGAGAGATGGATTGTCTTGTAACAGCCAAATGGCACTGCTCCGGGAGCCAGAGGGTCTCTGTCCTCCAAGCCTGCTGCCTATTTTCCTGGTGCTTCCCAGAGTCCAACAGCTCTGAGCTATCTCCCTGGCACACACTAAAAAACCCCAAACCCAACCCCCCAAAAAATAGGCAACTCAAATCAGCAACTGTTCAAAAGCTGGAGAGGAGCTGTAGACAGAGCATGTCTGTCAGAGCTTCGTTTCTTTTGGAAACTGGACTAAAAGCATCACAGGCCGAGCTGGCAGCTCTGCCACAACGAACGGCACACACCAAGAACACGGGGCATCTTTCACATCGTTGGCATCTTGTAATTATTCTTGACTCTGGTTTTCAAAGCAACAAACTTCTCAACTCACCCCTCTCAAACGGATGCCGGAGCAGCACTGAACAGTCAGTAACATGTCACTTCTCTTCCCCCGGATTCCTTTTTGATTTCTCTTAGAACAATCACTTGCAGCCAAAGCAGTTAAGCTATCTGCCTCCTATCCCATATGGTCTGTCAAACACTAACTTTTTTGAGTTCTTCACAGCGCTGAAGACAGAAGGCCACAGTTTAAGATGGAAAACCTTGGCAGCCATGCCACAGATCCTTCCTTTATTATCCCCTGTAAGCGGGAGTTTCACAGAGCAGAATGACAGCAGTTGTAACGCTATTACTTGAAGATTCATTTCTAATTAGACAGCCACCACAGCAAGAACAACAGTGGGTTTTTTTCTGGCCACGAGGACAGTACACCTTTCAGCTAACACACACACCCCATGCACATCACGTTAAAGGGGAAGGATCACTGCTCTTTCAAGGGCATATCACATATCATCGCATCATCTCATTTGGTAGGTAAAACCTTGTTTACTTTGCCACTGAAAAAGAAATACAACCAACAAATCTTACTGGATCCATGCCTGCTCCGATCCAGAAGCTGCTGCCAACACAGATAAACCCCCAGACTTACGAGAAGTTGAGCATGGGCTGCCCCACGTGAGAGATGTGCACTTCTTCCAGGTACTGGAAGGGCTTCATTGTCGGGAAGGTGCCATCTCCTGGCGGGTCCGAGAGCCAGGTGCCCAGCATCCAGGACAGGGGCTCCATCACAGGGTTCAGCTGCGGAGTCTCTGCAGAGAAAGAAAAAGGAAGACAGACAATTAAGGGATCTGTGCACTGCAGCTTGCTGCGAGCTGCTTCCAGCTGGGCGGGGGCGAACACGAACCACCCCAGGAACGGTTCAACGCAGCAGCAATGCTTTTCTCTCGACAGCGTCGGCCCCAAGGTGCGAGGGGAGACGGGAAACAACGAACAGTCACGGAAAGTAGGTCTGTTTGCAAACCTGCTCTTGGCCTTACATAGAGCACTCTTCCAGGCGGTCCGGCTCTGACTCCTCTCTGTAGCTTGAAAGCCCCCTCCCACCCACACGCAAGGAAGGAGAGACTGAAATCTCAGAGTGAACAATTATCACTAAATAATAATTACATCTCTAATGTTCTGGCCTGATTTTTCTCAAGTGCTGAGCACATACCATTCCTGCTTGTTTCAGAGACCAAGGAAATGAATCCTCACTTCAGAGGAAAGGAAAATCAGGCTGCATACATATTCAAGATCAAAATTTGGCTGTAATTTTTTTTTTTTTTTTTAAAGAGGTTAACAACAACCTGCACTTATACAAAGAGACAGGGATTGTTCAGAAGTTCTGTTCAGGACTAAGGCTAAGTGAAATGTTTTAAAAAGATCAGGGTGCCTGCACGTTAAGGCATAAATGGAAGAGAAAGCTACTTCCCTTTGTCATTGCACTTGTTAAGAAGCAACCAAGGTCCATCTCACGAAGCTAAAACAAAGTGATGCTGTGGGTAAAAATCTGCTTGACCAGCCTGAGTTTTGCTTTGCTCAGTCCCAAACACCAGGCTAAAAAAGAGTGAGGAGGAAGAACGCAGAGTCCGTACCTGGAATGCCAAAGGAAGGCCAACAGAAACTTTCCCGGGTCAAAGGGAATTACCACTTTTTATTCTCCCAGAGACAGCAGGTTCAGAAAGCCAGCCGGCACGTCAGCAAGACGCTGCTAACTACCCTCTTTAACCTGAAGTACGTTGCAAGTGAAGCAACATGAGAAAACAGGAGAGCTGGCGATGAAATAGGCAATAAACTCCCTGGCAGCAGAGCCAGCCTTTGCAAAGACCCCCCTGCCAGCCTGCGCGTTCAGCACCAGCTCACCGAGGTGTTCCTACAACGCCGCAGCAGGGTCAGTGTACCGCACAGCGTTCCACCTCTACCGTGGGCAACCACAGCAACGGAACATTGTTTTCTGGTGCAGCCCAGCCCCTAACGCAGCGATGATCGGTAACAAAAGCCCAAAATCATTGCTACAACCGCCCCCACACTTCTGTACTGCTGCTTGGGAACCGTTTTCCCTTTCTACTTTCCCGTTGAGAGCGGGCAGCTTTGCGAGTAAGGCGAGTATCGCTACCCTGTCCAACTGGTCGCCGTTGCAGGCACTGCATTTCTTTCTAAGCTTTTTGCAGGCTCAAGCTCCCACCGTGGAGGGGAAGAGCAGGGCTTTGGAAAGGCTACAGGAGACTGCAGCCTGGGCTGCTGCTGCCGCCCTGTCCTGGGTCAGGAGGTGGCAACAAAGCCCAGGAGTGGGATGCTTTCTGTCCCCAGAGTAATAAGACACTTCATTTTCCTCTGCTTACCAACCTTGCAGCGCCGCAGGAAAAAGCATCAAAATGCTGAAAAAACAGCTCCAGCTCTTCAGGCTCGGTTATAAACCAAGAGATGCCAAGCGACTGTTTCCAGCACCCACAGCTTGACCCCACTGCCTTGCCTTGGAGCATCCAGCCTAGGCTGGAGGTGCTGGAGCTGGACTTCCAGCCAGCTGAAAAGGGAAGATGTAACCATATATCCTGAAGTCTGGGCATCAGGGCAAACATGGCTAAGAGTTCTTACTTTTCCAAATTACCTGGATGGCAGCGAAGCCAACAGGAGTGTCTTTAGTTCTTGTGTCGCTTGGAAAAGCCGAGAGCAACAGAAGCACTGGTGGGAATAAGGACCAGAGACTCAGTGAAGATCAGGAGGGTAAACGCATCCTGATCACACCTACGCAGTGCTGCTCCTCCCTTCAGTGCTGGTCTCCGACTAGTGGACTAAGTCCTTTTTTCTGCCTGTGCTGGAGGGCTGAGCTGAGAGCATAACAGCAAGAGTGGGCAGACAGACAGGAGAGAGGCTGATTGAGTCCACCAGAAAGAAAAGGTGATTTTAAAAGAAATTTGCTTCTTATGTCGTGATTGGGGTGACTAAATGTAGCAACACAAAGCCGAGTTTAAAGAGGAAGACATCTGTGCTGCTTTGTTTCAAACAGCAGGCTTATAGATGCAATCACTGTCCAGAGGAATTTCGCTGACGAAGGAGCATGTACTTCCCTTTTCAAAGATCTAAACTCCCGGTGCATCACTTTTACAAAGAACCTGCGACTACAGCTTATAAAGTAAGTGTGTGACCACATCAAGAATATGAACCACGTCTGAGAATCTGCAGTGCAAGAGGCCACCCTTCGGCATGTTTAAAGCTTCAGACTCAAGACGGGGTCCTCGTAATGCCGCTCTCTTGCATCCACGTGCAGTTTCTCCTATTTCATAACAGGGAAGCTCGCACCACGGCCTCTTCTTAACAAGGACATTCCCAGAGTCGCTTTACCCTACCAGATGATACACTTTCTTGAAGCCGCTAGGAACCCAGCATCTTTGAGACCTCTGCTCCTCTACAAAATCCAACTGAAATCAGCCACAAGACTCACAAGTTGCAACAGCTTGGGAGACAAAACCACAGGTACATCAGCGACCTGACGCCCTGGATCTCTCTTCTCCAGGAGGCCCCTTGGGCCAAGGTCCTGGGCACACGAGTCAGCTCCATTTCACCATCCGACGCCACTTCATCCCTCCGAACTCATGGATGGGCAGTTCCCACATCTTTCCCATTCACAGAGGGTTTAGAAGTCAAATCCTCCCCTGCACTGTAACAGAGTCGGACCGTAACCGGCTGTCCACGCTTTGCAGCAGGAGACGCGGCACGCTCTCCCAGCCACGAGACAAACCAGACAAAGCGGCTGGATAACCCCCTCGGGCCATGTCTACACAGGCTACAGCCAGCGCGGCTCTCAAGTGGGATCCCTGGCACAGAAAGCTATGCTGGCACAAATTCCTACGCAGCTTTATCAGCAAAACTGCGGAGTGAGCAGCCAGCCGGTTACTAACAAGGCAACTAACCTATTTCCCCTAAGCTGGGGAATACCTGCTGCAGGAAACTTGGGCAAAAGTTAAAAAAAACCAAACCAACCCAAACCAACTCACACAGCACCTTCTTAGTCTCCGAAGTGCAGGGTCTAGAGCAAAAGCTGGGTAGCCTCCTGCAGTCCTTTCATCAGCTGAGTTGCTTACAGGATTGAAACGAGCAGCAGCAAGGTTCTGGTAATTAAGGAGCAGCCTCGTCCAGCACCTTTTTCCATACTGAAGCAGAGAAGGTGGCCGCCCTTCCCAGTCTTGCACCCTTTACGCACTTTGCTGATGTCGGCCCCCTGCAAACCAGTACAGCATTCCTAGCACGGGCAGGCTCTGGCTCTGCTCTAAAAGGTGGGAATACAGTTATATCCACAAATTTTCACCTTACGGCCGATCTTAGTAGTTGATTCTACGACCAAGCACCAACGTGTTGCTGCCTGTTTCTAACCTCCGTGGGAAAATGCTCCCGTGCCCGTAGTCACTGCCAGAGCTCTCCTGCGGTTAGAAATGTTTTCTCCATCTGCTGTAAATGACACACTATTACAAGAAACCCCAACATCCCACCTGAGCTTGCCTCAGTGTGCTTTGCTTTCTCTCAAGTTTTCCTTAGTTAGCGTTCTCCTTGCTTCCTAGTTGCAAGCTGGTTTTTGTTGTGAGTCACTGCCGACTCACTGCAGAATTAAATGCTTAATGCACAAGCTGTAAAGGCTATGAGGGGAAAAAACCTAGAAAAAACCAGACCATTCCACACACACACAAAAAGGAGCAGAACAAAAAGTCTTGTCTCCCCCCTTCCAACCACCTTCCTCTCGAAGGGGGTGGTGAAAGAGCCATCTCCCTCATCAACCGCGTCCCAAACCTGCCGCGTGTCAGTCAGTGCCGGCACGCTGGTGGCTCGGGCCGCGGGCGCTGTGAAGCCTCATGCTGCCTCCCTCGTGATGCCTTCTGCCACAGATTCCCACTCTTCACCTATGCACACATATTCCTACTCCTTATCTCGCTCCGAGCCTGCCTTAGAGCTCCCTCGTTCCTTGGAACACCCACTTACTCCAGTGACCAACCCCGGCCCTCCCAGCCCACACAGGGCAGAAAAGTCACAGAGCACCACCTGCCATCCTAGAATAAAAGCATTTTTCTTCCAAAAATCGTAATTCTCCGTTGGCAATACGGGTGTTACGTTCTGAACCGAGTGCCTGTAGGGAGCTACGTCTGCAAAAGCAATTCCAGCAGTTTCCCTGGGCAGACATTTCCTAGCTCCACGCTGGGGTGCCGCTGCCAGGTTAGTGGCGCCCGCCCTGGGAGAGGCACTTTCTGGGGCAGCACAGCCGGACAATGACCCGCTGCTGTTCACGTCCTGCTCGGACAGATGAAGGTTCAGCATCTCGCGTCCTCGCGCAACCCCGCTTCCCGCTGCCACCGAGGAACGTGATTTCGCTGCTTGTTTTAAAGCCTGTGGCCACCTCGATGGAAACACCACCTCAGCCCTACAGCCCAAGGCCTCAGGACACCGTTTCAGCCCCAAACCAGACAGGTAACGTTCAAGCCCTCCTGCTTGTCCCCAGAGCTCACCAACCATGCCTCATTCGCACATAAAACGTATTATCAACGACCCCATTTCTGTTCTATTCTAAATATTTGTACAAATATTTAAAGACAAATCTAAGCTGGAAAGGATAACGATTTCCTGCAGATTCCTACCAACATTCTAACCATTTTCCACACAGACTCCTTTTGCAAACTCTCCTGCCTTTAATATGACCTTCATGAAGGCAAACATGGAGTTTGGAAGAGACCCCACGTCAGTCCAACGGGCTGAACAATAACAGTTTAAGGCCTCTGACACAGACTCGTCAGTCCTACCCAGTCATACCTGCGTTCGCTCCGCTGCCGGCCATAGGTCACAGTTACTCTCCCACCGCTTGGTCTAGCTCCCCAACCACCCCTGCTCACCCGAACACCTTGCACAGGCTCGATAAGATGGCTATAAGGGAAGTGATCTCAGGATTAAGTTATCCCGGTGCCTGCTGGGAGATGTAGTTTTACACGAGGACCAAACGAGCACGTTAAGACGAGGTGTGAAAGGAGCACACCAGCTCTCCCGTCTGAGCTAGCGCTGCGGGAGCGGGACGAAGCAGAGCTGCGAAACCCTCAAGCAGAACAAGAGGGTCAGATTACTCATGTATCAGAGCACGGTGCTGGCAGAACACTCTCCCCTTCCCCAGGACACTGGATCCGTACTCGCTCGTTGGCTCTGTCTAATTTCCCTCAGTGCATGCCGTTGTTCTCCTTTAGTTGCACCTAACCCCATTCTGCCTGGAGCACTGTGCCTGACCGCACTCCCCTGCGGGAAGCGAGGTCCACGGACCTTGTGTCACCCACAAAACAGAAAGACACATCCTACTCACCAAGTGAGTTTAACGTGGAAACGGTCACTGTGGCAGCTGTGCAGAAAGCAGCCCAGCGCCGCTCCTGAAACCAGTTAGCCCATCCCCGTGTCAAGGCAGGTTGGGAAACACCGCTTGGGCGCACCGTGACAGTTGGAGCACGCTGCGAGCCAAACTCACCCAGACTGAGTCACCGACCCTCAAGAGCGGCTGGCAGGCGCTGCGCACGCAGCAGTTTCACGGAAACCTGCTCCTTCCAGACGGTTGCAGTTTGGATAGAGCCAGCAGAAACGTACTTGTCTCACTGGAGGAGAGGATCAGTTGAGAGCTAGCACCAAAACGAAGTTCTACTTAACGGGTGCGGGCCTAAAGCTCTTTTTTTTCTGCTCGCGATTTTGTGGAAGCGGCTGAACGTCAGGCAGCAGCAAAGAGAGGTCCCGCAGCGTGTGAAATCGGGATGCAGACACGTACCAACCTGCAGGGTCAGTCCAGTCGGTTACTTTACTTACACTCCCCATCCCCAAGGCACTGCCTTTAGAAGGAAAAAATACGCAGGCTCAGGTTCACGGCTAATAACATCACCTCAGCTGCACATCAGATGATTCGGGGCAACTGAAATGCAGCTACTAACGAGGACTATGATAACCTCATATGTTACCTGCCTGTATTTTTATGAATACCAAAACGCCTGTCTTCAATTCAGCTTGGCAATACCGTAAAACTCAGCGTCTAGGCATAAACCGGCCTCTGCCCAGCAGCAGGCTGCCCTTAATCAGGTATTTTGACTGCCATAAACTATTACCATGAGGACACAAAAAGCAATGCAAGGCAGAAGAGGACCAAGATTAAGCTAAAAAAGAACAACAACAGCAAAAAAAGCCGGCCAGCCATCAACAAACACTTTAAAAAAAGTCGCCAGCCAAAGGGTTCCGTAAGAACTTCCCATTGCACCAAGATGGCCAAAATGGTTCATTTTCACATATTGATCTTCAGTTTCGTTGACAAGAGATGGCAGAACAAGTGGTAACGTGTCATCAACTCATTAAAAAACCTGACATTTTCCCTTAGAAAATAGAATACTTCATTCTTACAGAAGATATTAATTTATAACTCCCATGTTCTTAAAGGCATATATATAAGAACATCCACCTCAGGAAAACGAAAGAAAAATCCTAGTGCTTACTAGAATAAAGAAAAACATCCTTCAGGACACTCTTTTTGCAGTTAGTCTCTCACTGAAGGTATTCCAACAAAGCCAGACACCCTGTTTTCATATTGATATGAATGACAATTACAGAACCCTCAAACTGTAGTTAGTTATTTTCACTAGTTTGACACCAAAACAATACAAAAACACAGGCCAGAAGACACAAAAAAGTAAGACTACGTTGATTTCCTTCTTCTTGAAGGTCAATACCCAACGCTACTCTTCCCACGTGTCTTTAATTTTCTAAAATATGGGAAAACTCACACTTTGATTTGGGTAAAGGTGGGGGGAGAAAATTCTCTTTCAAAGTGTGAGTTTTCCCATATTTTAGAAAATTTAAGACACGTGGGAAGAGTAGCGTTGGGTATCAACCTTCAGGATCTCGTTGGGGTTTATTTTCTTGCACGTGGGTGAGGAAGTAGGCCACGCTACGGCAGTCTGGAGAACGTGTCTGCCTATGCCAGTGTCACGTTTCTGACCGTGTCTAATACTACGTGGCTCTAGAAGTCGTCATGAGGGTTTTTCTCCCGAAGAAGAGATGTGGGAATTAACCATCACGGGATATCTAACCATCCACGGGTGACAGCTTCTTCAAGAAAGCCCAAGTCACGCACCCTTCACAAGGCAACCCAGTATTTGCTCAGTAGCCACACAAACATCAAACATCATTGGATGCTCCTAAACTCTAGCAATTAAAAAAAAAATTCAGGGGAAGAGAAGTACTTGTCCACCTCTTCCCACTTCATTATCCGTTTCCTGGCTGCTTCTGCCTTCCGAGGGAGGAAATGATCAAACCAAACAGACATTCAGTCACAAAAAGCGACCTCCCTGTGCCTCATGACGTTGTCCTATTTGATACCCACCACCTCACTTGGGATATATGAAATCTAAGCACCGAGTGCAGCATATGAAATCTGAGGGCAGAGGTATGTCTTACATGACTGGAGAAGACCACAACAACTTTCCCAGGTACCTGCTGCCCATGACAGCTCAGTTACACACCAAAAAAAAATCACAGGCACACTCCAAAGCAAAGCAAATCCCAACAGGTGCTACTGAGTCACAAACAAATTAAAATAATCTGTGAAGGAAAAAAACCCCAACATCAAGGGAGTTAACACCACATCCTAACTTCCCACTCCACACCAGGAATCACCTCAGAAACTTTTGGGATGTAAGAAAAAGCTCATATGCCCCAAACCCTAATTCTTCCACCCCTATCCCTTGGTCTAACACAAGCCACTACTCCTCCTTCCAAAAATGTACCTCTCGTACCTTTTACCCATCGCATCTTTACGACCTCTAACTTAAAGAGCCTCGTACTGCTAAGAAAATGGTGAATTCTGCCTCGACGCAAAGCCCCTGGGAATACTGACCACAGTCCTGGGATAGCAGGCTGTTCAAGTAAGGGAAACTGATCCTCTTCAGCTCATCTAGCTTCTCCTTCAGCTTCCTGACTTGACTGTCAGAGCGACTGATCCTCTGCCTCAACAGTTTCAACTCTCCGTTCTTCTTTTCTACCTGCTCGCGCAGGCAGCACACCTGGCTTTTGCTCTGCCTGGAGGAGAAACAGTACGAGTGGAGGGAGTCGATGAGCTTGCAAGCCCCCGAGGCCGACATGATGACCTCGTTGATTGACATGGGGTTGGCATCCGTGTCACCCTTCCGCCCCACCACAGCCTCGGCGGCAGGCTGAGGGGTGAGGTCTGCTGGGGACGCCGACAAGCCCTGGGAAGGTTTCTGAGGGGTCGCGGTGAGGGATGAAGTAGGGGAGCCTTCCGCTACAGCCTTATCGTGTCCCATAAGATGGCTGCTGCAGCTTGGTTCCACGTCTCTCTTTGGCCTTTTCCTTTCTAGCTGCTCTTTTGGGAAAGATGGCCTCTCTCTGGCATGCTTCGAGGAAAAGCTGTAAGAATGAAGGGAGCCGATGAACTTGCAAGCACCAGAGGCAGGAGGCGTGAAGTCGTCGACTGACGCACCACTTCTGTCTGCTACCCAGCTCCCCGTCCGGGTGGCTCTAGGACAGTCCTCCACCGAAGATCTCTCGGGCTTTTTCTGAGGTCCAGGCTTTGCGACCAAGTTATCATCTAACGTCCTTCTCCGAGGGTCGTCCAGCTGGCTGCGGAGGTTCTCTTCCTCCTCGGACATCAATCCGATTTCCGCTTGCAACGTCACCTCCTCCATCTCTTTCGTCCCTTGCATCACCATGAAGCCCTGGCCAGAAGACGAGGTTCTCTGAACTACCCCACAGCCTCCTTCCCTTGGGTCTTCTCCATCCTGCAGCGGCACCTGGCTCGCTATTTTTCTTCTGCTTCTGACATAATCCAGGTTGTCGTGTTTTTTCTCTGCAAGCTGGAAGATGGTAGGGACAGCGGTGGGCTTCAGCAACCGGTGCTGGTCTTCCAGCCGCTTAGAAAAACTGTCTTTGGTGAAATGCTCGCTGCAAAGAAACGAGTACTTGGTGGGAGTCCAGTTGTCCCTCTGAACAGCTTTTAGCCACTGAATCAGACGCTTTGAATCCTTCAGAGGGAATCTAAAATACAAACAGAGAAAAGCCATGAAAAAATAAGCCGCGTTTTGGACGTAAGAAAGGTTGGCAGGCTTAGGAAACTCCGGCGAAAGCTGCATTTTAACAGGTTACGCTCGTTTTGACGATTATTTCGCTTCGGGCCGAAACACTCGGTATCCGTTCCCTCCGCTAACGGCGGCGCAGAACTAAAAAGTGTCATTTCCCTTCTCCTCAGCAACCAACCTGTTACTCGGCCGCTCATCTACCCTACGACGAACGCGGCAGCCCGCGTGCAAGGGGCGAGGGCACGACCAAACACCCGGCCAACGCGTCCTCCGCCCGCTGCCTCCGTCACCCCGCCGGTGCTTTCGCCGGGTGTGTTTTACACCGTGTAAAAGGCGCCTGGACTGAAGGGAGAGCCAGAGCAGTTGAACGAGGCGCCTTTCCCCAACTCCCGTGGGTGGGCACTCACCTACGGCAGCATCCCCAGCCAGGCCCTGGCGCGGGCGGGGGGACAGGCCGAGGCGTGAGCCCGGGGCCCGGGCCCTGCGGCGGCCAGGGGGCAGCTCCCGGCGGCCGAGCCGGTTCCTGGAGGAGCCCGGGGCCGGTCGCCGGCGCCGAGGGAAACAAAGGGGCAGCCGCTGCCGCTCGGGGCCCGGCGGGGCCGGGGAAGGACGGGCAGACACAGCGGGGGAGGCGCCGCGGCGACACGCAGCCGCCCCCCGGCCAGGCCGGAGCGGGAGCGGAGGATGAGCGAGGCTCGGGGCCGCGGCACCTGCGGGGGGAACGGGGGCGGTGGGGCTGCGGCGGGCCGGGCGGCCGCCCTTACCTGTGGAAGGAGACGGCGCCCCGGTGCGCCTTCCCCTGCCGGTTGGAGCAGTTGGCGGCGGCGCAGCAGATCACCATCTCCGCCCGCCGCCGCCGCCGCCGGCCGGGCCCGCCCCGGCCCCGGCCCCCGCCCGCCGGCCCCGGGCCGCCGCCAGCCGTACAGCAAGATGGCGGAGCCAGGTCACCCCGGCCGCCCCTCCGCCGATGGGGAAGGGGTTTCTGTACGGCACTGCCGTCAACCAACATGGCGGCCGCCACATAGTCGCCGCCATTTTTCCGAGGCGCGGCCGTACAGCGCCGATGCCGTAGGACTGATGGGGAAAGTGGCGGGGGGAGAGGGGATGGCTCCCGACGCCGCTCGCTTGCCTCCGAGGCGCTGCGGGGTGTCCGCCTCCGAACGGGCACTTGGTCCGCGCCGCCAAAGGGGGTCTCCTGGAGGGGGCGGGCATGGAGAGGTTACCCCCACTCCGGGAAGAGAGGGGCGGGGCTCCGCAGCCTCCGTACAACACGATGGTGGCGCCCGTAAGTCGGCACTTCCCCAGGCGCACGTGTCACGGGCCGCTCCCGCCAGCGCCGTGCTGAACGAGCGCAACCCTTACGCACCGCCGACCCCAACCCCAGCTCCGGTACCGACCCAGCGCCTCTCCCCTCCCCGCTCCACCTCTCCGTACGGCAAAATGGTAGCCCCCGACGCGCCACGGAAACCGTGCGGCGCCCCGAATAGTGACGTATGCCGCCAGCAGCCAACCGCCGCGGAGGCCGGAGGCGAGCAGCGCTCCCATTGGGCGGGCGCCGCGCTCGCGCAGGGCTGCGCCGAGGCGTATGTGCCGGAGGGACGGCAGCGGCCGCAGCCCTCGGCGGGGGCCACCGCCATGGACGCAGGTGGGTGGCGGCGGCGGCCCCTTCCCGCGCCGCGGCGGGGGACAGGACGGTGGTTTTTCCCCTCTGGAGCCCGCGGCCCGGTCCGGCGGCTGTTTGAGGCCTGCGGCTTCGTGGGGCGGCCCGGGCCCGGGCGGCGCAGGCCGGTGCGGCCTCCCCCCACCCCGGCAGTCCGAGGCGCGGCTCCCGCCTGGCTGGCGGCGGCGGCGGGAGAAGGCACCGCTCCTTGGCCCAGTCGCTGCGCCGGGGCCTTGCCCTGGAAGCGGCGGTCCCGGCCCTGAGGGGCCGGTTGCCTACCGGGTTGCAGGGGGAGGCGGTGGCTCCGGTACCGCCGGTGTCCGCCGCTGCAGGCCGAGAGGGAGCCCCCTCAGCAGGGAGAGAGCAGAGGCCCTGCAGCCCTTCCCCGCCTGCCTCTCCCCGCCGTTCCTGCCAAGCGCTGAGCTCTTCCCCCGTGTGTGACGGCCTGGCCTGGCCTGAGCCGCCCGGGAAGCGCACGGGAGGGCCGGCCCCGCCTGCGCTCCGCTTCCCGAGGCGCTGCGGCCGCCTCCTGCTGCTTCGAGGGGTGAGGAGACCCGGCCGCTCGGCCCCGAGAGCGCCGCCAAAGCCGTTTGCGATGGAGACTTTTTGTTTCCACACGGGGGGAGAAAAAAAGACAGCCTGTTGGGACTTGCTTCCTTCTAGCCTCCGCATAGTAACAGCTTTCATCCACCCTCCGCAGGGAGAAGCGTTGTTCCACAATAACACACGTTTTCTTGTGCTGCGTGGGCTCCTCCTCCGCGTTGGGCGAGCGTGTGTATGGAGTCTGTAACTCGTCCCTCCGGACTGCTGTCTTGTTTTTAGCCTCGGTGCCGGCGCTGCTGTTGTCAGTGCCGTCCGGTTGATAGCGTCCCGCTTTGTGCCTGGGGTGTCCTTGCACGCTGTTGCATCCAGGTTCTTGCACCTCGGAACAAAACGCGTTCCGGCAAGCGAAATTGCGCAACGTGAGATGGGAGATAAGTTTGCTTTCCCCTTGTGTAAGCGTTACAAGGCTGATCAAGGGAAGGAAAGCCTTGCTGTGATGGACAGTAGGGCTGGATCGCCTCTGGGCAAAGAGGAGGTGGGTCTCTGGAGCAGAGAGCTCAAGCCCCTCTGCATCCTGAGATGGGCTGACCTGACAGGCAGACTTTGAACTGTTTGCTCTAGGCCTCCAAGGAAGTGCTGCTCTCCAGTTGACTGAATTTCCTCACTGTCTCTCTCTTAACTCTTCATTGTTGCTAAGATAATCAGGTTTTGTCATGTCTGAAAGAGCTTAGGGGAAAGAAAAGAGAATCTTTCTTCTGTAAAGGCCAGAAATAAGGGTTCAGGCTGTTCTCTGGTTTCTAGGCATTTTCCAGCAATGAGCTTGACAACAACTTTACCTTCTCTTCTTGATTCTCTTTTGAAACATCCTACATCCCGTAGCTTTCCTCCTCTCTGCTCTGTCTCCGGTGATGTGCCTTTATCAGCTGAGGGAGGTGATCATCTGCCCCGTTTCTGATGGGGTGGTGGCAGTGTTAATTGGAGGCTGAAGGACTCGGGTGGCGGGGGGGAAATGTCTCTAAGCCATTGCAGGCGCCGCCTGCGAGGCATTACTGTGTCAGAAGCCTGGTTTTCCTTCAGTGTGGTGCTCCGAATGTCTGCTTCAGTATTTTGTACAAAACGTCTAAGCAGTGCAGGCGAACTGTAGCCAGGATGACTGCTGTTGGAGTGAGCATCAGCCGGTTTGCACAGCAAACCGCTTGCAGAAAACTTGCCGTGCTTTTGAGTCATCAAAGTTTTGATGTGTTATTTATTTCCCAGAGTTGATAGAAAACCAAATAGCTCTGGTTTTGGTGAAGCAGGTAAAGTTAGGGGCTGTCAAGGACTTGATAGTTGCCTTCAGCACGTTTGCAGGCTGCCATCCCCAGTCAAGGTCTGCTCCCCAGTGCCTGGCTGTGCTGCTGGTTTTTTATGTGAGAGCTTGTTACACTTTTAGCTCGTCTCTCATTGTAGAGCATAAGGATATAAGAAGGGTGGCAAGATTTCACCCTCTCCCCTAATTCTCTGTGCTGAGATGGTGTTTCTTTGTCTGTGTCAAGACAGTGCTATGTAGCTTTTCAACATCCTCGCACCAGTCATGATTAGTAAACTGGTATGGAAAGTCGCTGCAGGCACGCACTGGGTGTGTCAAGGGTTGGTTCCGTGTGCTTCGTATGAGGCAGGCTTTTGTGATGTGGCCTGGTGTCTCAAAACTGGGTAGATCTAACTGTGTGCGCAAAAGTGGGAGAGAACTCAAGCGCTCAGGCTTAATGCTGGTGTTTGTAGCGGGTTTAGTCTGAACGCCTGTACCTAGGTTGTTTAATACAGGTGTTTTCTGTAGCGGCGTGTACAAAGCTCTACCTTTTCTGTCAGGGCTTTCTAGGGAAGTGTGAGATGAGAAGATGCTCGGGGACACCACAGCAGACCCCGCGGACGGTATGCCCGTGGGGCAGAGATCCGGCCAACCTGGCGTCGCTCACGGCATGGCCGAGGGTGTGCTTTGCGGGGCTGATACTCTGGGCTTTTGAACTGTCAACCCGCTGCGCGCTGGAAGAAGTTCAAGTGTTGTATTTGATGTGCGCTCGGATGTTCTGCGGAGGCTGCTGCTCCGCTGTCCTGGACGCTCAGAGGTCGGTATTGGAAATAGATTGAGGGCTTCTTGAAGGTGAAGTTTTGGAGAGCTGCCTGAGAAATTTGCTGATCTCGCCTGACTCTTGCAGCTCTGAAAGGAGCGTCTTCAAACAGGATTTCTGCTTGGTGAATTTCCAGTTTTATTTATTTTCAGACCCTTTGTCTCTAACTATAAGAGGAAGCGAAAGGCTCCTGTGTGAGCTGTGGCACTCTTTGTACCCCTGGCTGGGTTGTTTGGGTCCCACTGGCTCATGTGTAGCTCATTTGGGCAATAGCATGATGGATGTAGGTTTGAAAAAGTGCCGTAGACGTTCGTGAAGGAAAACAGTGGCTTCAAGCCTTAGGGGGAGTTTATTGCTCCCGTTTATAAAGTTGTTGATGCTACCATGGAGCAATCGCTTGGAATCTTCCTCTCTGTGAAGGCAAAACTGTAACTCCTGCGTTTAGCAGTTGTGCCTTTTCAGGTGGCGGCAAGTGTTTTCTTCCAAAAAAACCAGCATATGTGCTGACGTCTGGCCACCTTCCGGGTGCACAGCTGGACCAACAGGACCTTTGCCCAGAGCCCAGATGTTGGGCATTCCGCTGAAGGACTGCAAGCCTGGGACTCTCCTCGCGAATGTGCAGCGTCACGGCACTCACAGCTTGCGTGCGCTGCGTTCCCTGAATACGCAGCTGGTCCAGCGGGCAGCTTGGGAATCCCTCCCGCCTGCTGACCCTCTTCTCTCCTAGCTTTGATTGAAGGGGAAAGACTCAGGCAGATCCTTGGCGGGAGCTGCCAGTTGCCAATCCTGTGCTGGTGCTCTGTGGAATGTGGAGCAGCAGAGGGTGTGACATTAGAGAACCCTTGCTAGGAAGGAGAAAGAGGGATGGTGCGTAGCTTGATGGCTTCTGTGTAGCATTCTAGTTTCAGGCATTTTATTTAAGTTATTTGGGACTGTCTTGACAGAGAGCTGGATTCATGGCAAACCTAAGAACTGACAAAACAAATTGCAGAATATTCCTTGGAGCTTTAAAAGCGATACGAGAACTTCAGTTTTCATGTTAAGATTGTATCTGGTAACGCACTGAATTTTAAAAATCCTAATGACTAGCCTGCCTTTGAGCTGTCAGAATACACTGGTAATGCCTCACCCCAAAGGGAAACTGCTGAAAATTAAGGGAGAAAGTAGAAAGTGATGCGTATGTGAGAGCATCTGCGGAAGTCATGTTGCTTGCTTCCCTGGAAAGAAATCACAGGATAGTTTGGTTGGACGGGACCTCACAGACCATCCAGTTCCAACCCCCCTGCCATGGGCAGGGACACCCTCCACTAGACCAGGTTGCTCCAAGCCTCATCCAGCCTGGCCTTGGACACTCCCAGGGATGGGGCATCCACAGCTTTCATCTCCAGGGTTGAGCAAGAAAGGGGTGAAAGCCAGGCAAGCTGTTGAGTAAAGACAGACACGGAAAGCGTGGCCTGCTGGGGATTCATTATGCATGGCGAGCGTGCGGCCCGTGCCATCCTAAATGTGCCCAAAACGGTCTATAGGCTAATTCAGACAGGGAACACACTTTAAATCTTTTGGGCTAGGGTTAGGTCCAGGGTCTAATTAAACACTTGATTTAGGAGCTTGTTGTCATCCCTATTGCCAGGGTTCCTCCTTAGACAGTAGTTGGTCTCGGTGGTGCTGTCTTGCTGCTGCCGCTTACGTATTTTCTTTGACAACTGGAATTGCAGGTCGGAGAGCCCAGGGGCCGAAGGCTGCTGAGGTACCTACGGGAGGCTGAAATGTCTTGCGTAGCTTGTTTTCCCGAGCACAACACGGAATATCCTAGATGCGTGGAAGGATGGGGAGCAGAACCTCGTGGTGACTTTCTGGAGCTATTGTTGATGCAAATCAGCCAAGTTGTTGTTTACTGGTGCTCCAGGTGATGCTTTGGAAAGCGAAGCAGGGAGGAAAACTCATCTACGAACGTCTGCTTGTGAGAAGGGTGAGGTCTGTCATGTAGGCAGCACTGGAGGGTGGTGGCTTTCACAGAAAAGAGCTGTGAGGAGCTTGTGTTTGTTTAGTCCATCACCCTGTTTTGAGCTCGTGTCGCTTTACCGTGTGCTTTATTGCATTCGCTGTGAGAGATATTTTCAGTAATGGTTTTAATGGTTACAGTCCAGTCTGGCTTAGTTCTGCTTTAAATTGTATAGGTGGTTTGTTAAAAAATTGACACCTACAAAATCAGATAGTTCATTTCCAGGGTTCCAAGACCATTTTAAAGTGCCTTATTTCTAAATACAGACCTAGTGAGATACAGTTCATCCAAGTCTCCTTATTTTCCCTCCCCGTTGCCCGTGTCTTCTGCACGAAAGCTGCCCTGATCTTGGGCTGTGCTGCTGAGTTGTTCTGTAGTGGTAGTGTAAGCGGAGGTGGGTATCTAGGCACTGATGGATGCCATGCTGTGAAGGAAGATAGACACAAGGGTTGCCTGTTGCCTGTGAACGAGGGCAGCTCTGCACAGCGCTGCGTTCCTCAGATTTTTAGTGTGGCATCTGTAAAGGCAGTGCTGCTCCTTGGGCCAGAGGCTGTTTCTGTGCAGGTGATGACTTCTGCTGGATCCGTTGCCTCTAGAGGGGAGGGACTGACTTGCGGAGCAGGGTTTAGTTCCCATCTTAATGTGGCAGAACCTGGAGCTGACCTAACCTGGAAATCCTTGCTGTCTGTGGAGCAGCCAGGAGTGAGCCACGGCTACGTCTGCTCTCTGTGCCTTCCCGAGCTGGTGGCTGCAGGGGCAGCCATACCGTTTCTTGCCAGCTAGAGCCACGTGCCCTGGGTGTGCAAACTGCTGGCTCACAGCAGCTCTGATTTGTAGTTTTGTATGATTTTTTTTGAACATAAGGAAAAGGTATGTAACTTCTTCTTTCTCTTTCAGCTACTCTTACCTATGACACTCTCAGGTTCGAATATGAAGACTTCCCTGAGACCAAAGAACCCGTTTGGATCCTCGGCCGGAAATACAGTGTTTTCACAGGTATTTTGCCTGCACAGCGCAACATGTTGTAATGCTCTGGAGGACTTTAAGTGTCACACTTAGCTTTCCGAGCAGCAGGGTGACTGCAGACCTTATAAACACACTGCAGAGTGTGTCTGTCTGCTGGCAGAGCAGCAAGCACTAAGTGTCAGCACTGTAAGTGTTGTGCTTCCCTCTGTCTGGACACCTCTGTGGCCTCTGGAATATTTTTGTGCAGAAAGTTACCATTTGGTAGTTACTGGGACTTGTGTCATGGGGCCTGGAGGGTTGAGGCAAGGGGACAGCTTGAGGGAAAGGCAAGGAAATGGTTTACTGCTTCATAAGTTTCCTATGGTTAGGGCATCTTTGGGTTGATTGCAGCTATTTCAGACGGAAAAAGAAAATTTCTTCTGCACAGCAACATTGTCCTGTTGCTCAGCCACATTGTGCCTCTCTGGGCACGCAGACTGAGCGAGGAGCAGCTTGCTTTGTCATTAGGGTGGGTAGGTGAGAGCTGGATTTAGCTGTGTTCGGTGCTATCCTCACTGAGTGCCTTTTGATGCTGAAACGTTTTCAGAGAAAGAAGAGATCCTGTTGGATGTGACCTCTCGGCTTTGGTTCACCTACAGACGAAACTTCCCTGCTATCGGTAGGTTCTGTGGATGAGTCTAAGTATATCCTGGAAATTATGATAATCTGGTTATCTCTACCTCATAAAACAGTCCCCACAAGCAGAACGTTAATTCGCTTCTCATTGTAGGAATTGGAAATGTACAACATTTAACTGATAGGATAGACTTCTTGTTTATCTGATATTAAGAATTCTTCATCCTCTTGGGCATGAGGGATAATGCTGATTTTTAAAAAGGTCACAAGAATGAGTTTGGGAAGCCTACCTAGCAATATCCTTTCTTGGAGCAACATGGGAAGACTTTTGTGCTTCATGTTCATTAAGTCCTACATAAGTCTAATGTGAAATATTATTTAATATTTCATGAGCTTGAAGTGGATTAAAGACATGGAAGCTAGAGATAACGATACGGAAATTACAGCCTTTGTGCATCTGCTCTGGACTATGTGGGTGGTTTTCTTAAATGCCTGAAGTGACTGTTAACCCAGGGACTGTAGTAGTGAGGGGTACGTTTCCCAGTGAACTCGAAGCAGGATGTCTTGGTTCCTTAAGATATTCTGCGTGGTCACTTCTGTGGTGCGTTTTTCTGTACTGGGTGGAAGGGGTATCAGAAGAGATCTGAGCAGGTAAGTGGGATTCCAAGCCCCATCCACGTCCCCACTGTCAGTGTCATCCCCCGCAGCTGATGGGGAAAACAGCTCAGATTTGGAAAAGGGACTTCTTGGTGGCTGATCCTTCTGGCTTGTTATGTTCTTTCCATACTGGGAAACCCTTTGCCCAACAAGGCATGAATCATCTTTGGTCCAGTTTAATCCTTTTAAATTCACGTCTGTGAGCATGTTAAACATGCATGTTAAACATGTTAAGCATGCATGTTAAACATGCATTTGAAATTGAAGGGTTAGCGTGTGTTTAACTGTGGCTCACAAACACGATTGGGGTGTCTCTGTGAGTTATTAAAGGGTGGAGGGCAGCAAGAAATCCCATTTTCTGAGTCATTTCTACTTACAGTATAGATACTGTACGACATGCAAACCGTAAACCTTTTCCTTTTTCAGTCTGTCTTCTCCCAGTCATACCTTTTCTCCTTGGCCACTTATCCTCTGGAGAGCTTACAGTATCTAAGGGGGCAAGCCCAGAGAGAAGGGGACTGTCTCATGCTCATTTTGTAAAGCATTATCGATTTTGGATGTTTTATATGTTATAAACGGCTGGGAAAATTACAGAAAATAGCTGCTGACCATCCAGAAGTTGGTTAAATAGTTCTCTTGGGTGATTTTTTTTTTTTTTTCTCCTTGTGCTTTTCATGCAAAGTAGTTGCATGGTATCGAAAGAAAACAGCAGCATTACAAAGAAACCACTTCTACCAGCTGTGCTAAGGCCCAGCTGGCTGCATGCTTGTACAACAGCTCACTTGCTGTGGTCACACTAAACGTATTAGCTCCAAAGCTTGTAATAATAGCCAGAGCTTCAGTGGAGCAGCAGCAGTTTCCTTTTGAAGTTCTGTCAAGGAAATGCTTCCAGCCTGGAGGCCTCTGCCTCAGACTTTCCAGCATGAGCTAATATCCAGCTTATCCTCCAGTATTATGTAGGATGTGCTCTTTTTTTTCATTGCTGGGGTGGGTTTTTTGTTTTGGCCTAGCTATGTTGTTCACTCTGGAATCTCATCCAGTCATAGCTGCTGCTTATGTTGTGGGAATTCCTTGGGACTGATGTGTTTTGCATGATGAGGCCTTCTCAAGATGTGGATTGAAAGAAGATGCCTGTAAAAAGCACCTCTGTGTAGAAATATGTCTCTGAATTGGGCTTGGTATCTGCAGCTGGGCTCAAGCGCTGCTGTACTCCTGAGAAATTCAGCTCTTTTTCTAGCTGAGTTGTTTGGATTTCCCTTTGAAGGTTTTTCCTCTCAGTTAGTGTTAGAGGGTTTGTTTTTAAGGGATGCCATTCAGTTACTGATAACTACATTTCTGCTTCTCAGCCTTGGGTACGTGAGCTAAGGTAGTCCTTATTCCCTGCCTGAATTTCTTGGGGAAACCTGCTGCCTGCGAGACTTAAGCGCTTTCAGCCCTTCTCCCTCTTGGCACTGTTCTACTGTTCATTACATATTTATTTTCTGTCCTCATTTACAGGAGGAACCGGTCCCACCTCTGATACTGGCTGGGGCTGTATGTTGCGGTGTGGCCAGATGATCTTTGCTCAGGCCTTGGTCTGCAGGCATTTGGGAAGAGGTAAACCAGTGTTCAGTCCATACTGACTTCCAGGGCCGTGTGCTCCCACAAGGGAACAGCTGGGAATTGCTGAGGGCTCTGTAACTTTCTTTTCAGTCATCTCCAGTTCAGGGCTGTTGAGCGAAGAGTCTACTGGAAACCCTCCAGCAGATTATTCCTTGCTGTCTACAACTCTACATAGATACAGTTGTCCAAGCCTTAAAACAAAGCAAAGCCCTGTCATGTGTTAAATTCCCTTAAGCTAAACACATACTAGATTTTTCTGGAAGGGTGTTTTTTATATAGCTGGAATTTAAAGCAACTTAGCAAATTGATTCTTGTTTCTAGTTCAGTTTTGTCACAAAGCCTTCCCTGAGTGTATTCTCCTCTCCCTCAATACTTCTCTTCTGCTTGACCCATGCTTGCTCTGTAAGCAGCTATACCAGGCAGTTGTTGATGGCCTTTGAATCTGTGGGACATGATTTTTGTAGTGAGGTCACTTGTTTTTTCTCAGAATATGGAGCTCACACTTGTCAATGAGAAACTGCAATCCTATTTCCCATCTGTGGCGTAGCGGTACATTTTGTGTTTTCTGGTTATTTTTGTTTGCTTTCTGTGGGTGATACTCCTTTATTGCAGCTGTGAGAATGCTTGCTTTTCTTTAAAAATTAATCCTTCAGCGTTGGGAATGCCTCAGCTGCCTAATAAGATAGCAGCATGGAATTTGGGTCAGTTGATTGATGCACAGGGAAGAGGACAGTAGCTCGCAGCCTCTAGTTGCTAATAAATGTGATGTTTTGTTTCGTATATCCCCTTGTCTGTCTTAGACTGGAGGTGGATAAAAGGGAAGAGGCAGACGGATAATTACTTCAATGTTCTTAATGCCTTCATTGACAAAAAAGACAGCTACTACTCTATTCACCAAATAGGTAAGAGCCTGGGTGCTGATGAGCGTGGACATACTCGGTCTGGGTTTCCAATGAGTGTCGAACATCACTCCATCCATGTTTTGCTAGCTTAGCCAAAAAAATCCCAGCAACCAATGAGCACGTCAGGTAGTACATGATACTGTGCTGCTTGTTTTCTGACGTGATGTAAGCCTACCACTTTTATTATGAATTAGGATGGACTTTTCTTCTTGAGTCCTTAATGGTGGTCAGGTTTGCCTCTTGCTTTAGGTTATACTCAGCATCACTTTCCATATCCCAGCTAGCTAAGGTGAGAGAACACGTGTGGCTGCTGTTCTTACTAGGGCCTTGTAATTTGAGAAGGTTGACTAAAGTGATTCTCAGAAGTAGCAAATAGACTGAAGAAGGCTCAGAAACTTCCCTGGCAAATGAAAGAGAAGCAGCCTGTGCCAGGTTTTTCCTACAGGGTGTTAAGGCAGATTACAGAGTGGTCTGGTAATCAAACACCAACTGAAATTTCTTCTGAGGTTAACACTGCCTTTTGAACATCAGTGTTACTGCATTTTGGGGAAAGGATTTGCTTTACAGTCCTCCAGGACATGCTCTTGTCTCCCATCTACACTGAGATGCCCCATGAAAGGGTAGATTCGGCTGACTCAAAACTGTTTCCAATTGAGGTTTCTTTCCTATTAAATACAAACCCTTATTAGGAAGGGACACAGTGTAGGTGAAATAATTTGCTAAATTATTTTGCTTTTCTCTTGTGATGCAGCCCAGATGGGAGTTGGAGAGGGAAAATCCATAGGTCAGTGGTACGGACCAAACACAGTTGCACAAGTGCTCAAGTAAGTGCTGCGTTTTCCCTTTGTATCTTTTGAGCCAGGCGGTGGGGTCATTTGGGTTGTAGTACCTCCTAGCTCACAGGTTTCTGCCCACAGATTGAAGTGCAACTCTGTTTTGATGCTGTTGGCAGGCAACCTGCTTGACTTTATCGACCTGCTTGGGCAGGAACGTTAGAGGAGCCCGACTGTCATTCAGACGTTGGCAGGCTGTGAGAGAAAACAGATTTCGAGTTGAAGACAATCCCCACAAAGGTGTCTCCATGTCCCACGAGTAATGTGCTTGGCACTAGAAGTGAGTGCAGTAATCTGCAGCAGACCAGAAGCAAGTGTCAGAGTAGATGATGGTTGCCATCGTTTGGATCTCTGCTAGCCTGGAGTTGCCCCTGCCGACCTGACAACGGTGTCAAAGAGCTGCCAGCGAGTCACTAATGCATTAGCAGAGGAAAGCGTTAAGACTTGTTGTGGGTTTCCATGGTGGCAGGCAGAGGATCAGAGTGGTACTGGAGCATGGACTGCCTGTGATAACTGGGGCACACTGGATTTTCAGAAACATTCTCCTTCCTGTCACCGTTCTTCCCTCACTTTGGTTAGATGAGCAGGTAGCTCCCTGGAATAGGCTAGGATTGCCTAAAAGCAGCTTTCCTAGGTCAGACCATATGCCAGATTAGCCCAGGATCTGGAATGGGAGATCAGGAGATAGGCATGGAAAGTAAAAGTGATTTTTTTTTTTCCATTTATTTTTTATTCTGTCTCTCTTTCTGGTAACCAACAGTTACAGGATTAGAGTTGGAGATTACATCGGGGCTGTTGTATTTAGGAGCTGCTGAGGGACACAGTCCCAGGTGTGGTCCTATTTACAACCTTGTTTATTCTTCCAGTTGCAATAACTAGTGGCAGTGAAGTCCACAACTCTGGTACACGTATAAAAGAATACTTTACAGCATAATTGACGGAAGCCAATCTCTCCTAATCCAGTTTCTCTGATACGCCACCATCTTCGTCTTGTAGTTCTACCTAATCCTTGCTTACTTTTTTTTTATTTTCCTACAGAAAACTTGCAACTTTTGATACGTGGAGTTCACTGGCAGTACATATAGCCATGGACAACACGGTAGTGATGGAAGAAATCCGTAAGTACCACATAGAGGTAGAATGTGGTATATCCTCCGACAGGAAGAAACCAGAACAAAACCCTGGGGAGCATGTATTAGCACAGCACAACAGGCATGAAGTAAATGTTCTGTCTTAAAGCAGTGGCCAAGCATGCTAAAACCGTCAGTTGCTGTTCTAGGTCAGGGAAGCCCTGTGTTTGCTTGTGCTTCATGTGATAAAGCCTCTGACTCAGTCACTGTGGTCTCTGGATCTGGAGGTCTGCTGACCTTCAGACAATAGGTGGGAGCTGCTTGGAAGGTGGCGTCAAACGTTTTTATGGCCACAGAAAGCAAGCAGTAAATGGCTGCTTCCTCTGTCACATAATGGGGTAGGAAGGTCTCTGCTAGTAGGCAGAGTAAGAAAACAACAGATCCTTGAAGAGGAAAATTAACATAACTGGCAGGGCAGGGAGAAGGGAATCTGTCTCTGGAGTGGTTCTCTCTTCATCTTTTAAGAAGAGCTCACTATTTTTTTTCCTTTTTGGTGCATCCTGACAGTAGGATGGCTCTGGAGGCTGAGCAGCTGTGCGATGTGTTCATTCCTAGCATGCTTGCTCAGGCTGCGGTGCTGCCGTGACCAAAGCTGAATGCCTGCACTGCTGATGGCTGCGGTCCCGCGTGGTCCTGGCCACACAAGCCGTCCCCTCGCTTGCTTTAGACTAACTCGTGAGGCAGTGAGCTTACGCAGCACAAAATCGTGCGATGGTTTCTGCCAGGTTAGTGTTCTGAAACAACGCACAGAACAGTCCAGTGAGCGCTGAAGCTGGTGCAAGGTTACAGGAGAGATTGGGGCAGGCATCTTTTTAATTGGCTTCAGCTGCCACGGAGCCAAAATCAATGAACAGGCGATTTGTCCCTAGAGTGCAGGACAGTCACTTTACAAAGTCACACTCTTATCAGGTAGCTTCAACCGAGAGGCCAAGAAACATAGGATCTGTTTGAGAAGTGCCTGTCTAACCTTCGGTACATGTAGTCCTGTATGTGCTGATGCCCTTGGCTTAAAAAAACCTGGATTTATCTTTCAGCCTTAGCCTGAAAGCATTACTTCTAGAACTGAAGCATGCTGGCTGCAAGGCTTGGGAATGCTGCAGGCTCTTGTCCGTGTGGCACTGACTGTTCAGCACTGACACCGCTTCACGTAACGTGTCCATGCAGCTTGTAAAGTGCAGGGGGTGTTTGTTTTCATCAAATGTGAACCATCATGCCCTGAAAGTTACTGTATGAGTGGGACTGATGTGTTCTATGTCTGTAGGGATGTGTTACGAGTCTTATACCCCAAACATGTCAGTAGTGCAGCATTCAGAAGTTAATGCTGTTCCATACATCTGTTAAATTCGGTCACTGATAGTGTTCAGCCTAAGGTTCATAGGAAATGCCTTTTGCTACAGCAGCAAAGAAACACCCATCTTTATCCCTTCTGAGTCGCTCTGGTGTATCAGGAAGTTGGGCATTGGAGGATCCTGTGCGTGAGAGAGGTGGTGAGAAACTGAGACAGTAAAGCCTGACAGCAGCAGGCACAGCAGGGGAGGTGTTGTGTCAAATCTGTTGGAATAAATGGTTTGGATCCAGCTGGGAAGCTTTAGGCAGGTTCCACTGTGCTGTGGCACCACAGCACAAAGCAGCAAGGTGAATTTAGTCTGTGCAGAGCTCTCTACTGCTTAAATTTGGGTTAAATGTGTCTGTATCGCCACGCAGGATTGCCAGTTGCTTTGCCTGATGAGGAAGCCTGTGGTGACACCCTGTTCAGCAACAGCCCTGGCTTGGCAGCTGGTTTCAGATTATCAGAACAGGCAGGCTACTGCAACAAAAAGACCCCAGACGTCATCTTTGCTGTTTTAACAGGATAAATCACTATGAATAATGACTTCCCATTTTCTCAGGACCTCCTGTAACTCTAATATGTCTGTGCAGAGAGATGCCCACGTACACCTTCTCCCTCTTGGGGGACAGTACAGGGAGCAACTGCTGACTCTTCAGTGCCAGCTGTCTCTCATACTGAGGCTTTAGGTCAAAGTCCTATTTCTTCTAACCTTGGGTGTAACATTCTCCTTGTTCAGCTGGGTTCAAAGCTCTTGTAGTGAGGAAACACCCTGCTGGAATGGCTGGTGATGAAGGTGTTTGTTTACATTGTGTCCTACGTGCTAGAGTGTCCGGGCATTTAGCTTAGGCTGGAAATAAATTAAATAAGCCTCTGACATTTTGTCTAATTGCCTTGGCTTCGTGATTAAAGTGATGTGGGTTTCTTTGGGTTTTTTCTTCACACACACAGCAAGTAATGAAATTGGCCAGCGAGACAGGTAGGCTTGGAGGTGTTTCTGTGCCAGAATTTACATAATCTGTTTGCATTACAGCCTGGCTGTGTGTTTGTCAAGCCTGTAGAATGAGGATACATAGCGCTTATGTCATGTGCATGCCCCGAGGAGCTTTACTGCCCCGTACCTTACAGGCAAAGCTCATGGTGAAATGGCAGAGTTTAATAGTATTCCCGCTTCAGGCCTCTAAAGCGTTACTCTGAATGATCCCCAATAAAATTTGTGAAGGTTTTAGTGAACTTTTGGAAAATTGTGACTACTCTAGACAGACACCATGCTTGTGTCTCGTTACAGCGCTCGTTACAGGTGAATATTTCCTGTGTTAAGCCATAACGCTTTCCTCGTTCAGTTCAACTGTGTTCATATCCTCCATGAACTCCAGAGGAGCTGAACGCTCCAGATTTTTCTCCTTCCGCCTACACACTCTCTGAATGCAGGACTTGCCTGGCTTCCTAATCCACTCCCTCAGCCTTGTTGGCACAGGTTGTTGCTTAGCTGCTCACCTGCTGGAAGCATTTGCATTTTAACAGCCTACCAGCACTTCGGTAAAATCTGGGTGTAAGCTGAGACGAGCCCTACCAGGAGCCCTTCAGGGAGTGCGTACATCACAGGATCCCAGCACTGTACCTCTTTAAGCTTTTCTTAAGCACCGTAGGCTTTTGGTAAATAGCAATTGTTGATCAGAGCTCAAATAGAATTACTCAGAGTCTAGAAACGGAGGGTATTTCTGATGCTTTTTGCTCATGTTCCCTTTCTGTAGGGCGGTTGTGCCAGTCCAATTTCCCGTGTGCTGGAGCGGCAGCGTGCCCTGCTGTGGAGTCCGACGTGCTCTATAACGGGTACCCAGAGGAAGCGGAGGTTAGAGATAGGCTCCCACTGTGGAAACCTTTGGTGCTGCTGATACCTCTCCGCCTTGGGCTCACAGAAATCAATGAAGCCTATATTGAAACACTAAAGGTAGGGCATCTGGAGCTGACTTCTTGGTGTTGTGATGCTTAAGGACCCGGTTGTGAATTAAGTCATTTCTGGATTTTATTTTTGGGGCATAAATACTCAGAAATAATTGTCCTGTTTTTACAAGAAGGATGTGTTCAGAGACAATCCTTGTGAGAGGTCAGGATATGGGTTCTTGCAGGCTTTGGACAGGAAAACGTGTAGGGCTTTTGGGGGGGTTGTGGATTTTAGTGTTTGGGGGTTTTCTTTAGGATCTTACTTCACAATCTAGTCTGGGTCCCTGTGTGCGTTGAGCTGGTACCAACCTGCTGAAGCGTTGGTTCAGTACAACTGTGCTCGGTGGCAACCTAAGCATTAATGAAAGCAGTGGTACAAACTCCCTGTGGCTCGGATGCTGGAGCTTGTACTGCAGACTGAGGCTAGAATTTGGCTGACGGTTGCAGTGAGGAGTATCAGGAGTCTGCAGAACGTAGGGTGCTAGAAAGCTCTGAGCTGCAGGGGAAAGAGCTCCAAATTCACACAGTGTTACTTGCCCTTAACTAAGTAGATGTTGCCTGAATACTGCAGCTGGATAAGGAACTTAAACTGCTTCCTGAATGATCGTTTCCTCCTGAAAGCACTCTTGCAACCTGATGACTACTCCAGGGTATCTTGCCACTGACAGCAGCAGAGCCAGGATTCACCCGGACTGGGTCCTGGAGTAGCGCTGCTTCTTCCATTTGGTCCGCCTGTGTGTTCCTGTCAGCAGTCAGAGGTGTTTTTGAGCTGCTTCTGTGTGCCTTGAAGGCCCTGTGTTGCAGCCTTCAGCCTTCCTGGCGGATGAAATCACCGTTTCTGCTGCTTGTCAGTGTCCCCGTCTTTCTTCCCCACTGCATTTTTGGATGTTTGCCGTTGTTGCCACCTGCTGTCTCACTGTCTGTCAGCTGTGTGTTTTCTGTATTGCTTTTCCAGCACTGCTTCATGATGCCCCAGTCCCTGGGAGTGATCGGAGGGAAACCAAACAGTGCTCACTACTTCATTGGCTATGTAGGTGAGTGCCCAGAGTACCGCAGAGGCTTTCCAAGCACCTCCCCCCAGCTAACGAACGCCTGTGGAGCGGTACAGCTCTCCTGCTTGGTCTGTGGTGCATGCTGCAGGGTGGTTCTTTCCTGCTGGAAGCATGGAAGGGTGCTGCGGACTGAGGCTCTGTGTGAGGACCTGAGTGCTGGAGCTCTGAATGGCGGCCGTAGTACAGGCCGTAAACTTGCACTGCATAATGCTAAATCCTGTCCGAAAGAGAGTGCACAGAGGCTTCTTTCTGCGTTGACCTCCCTTTAGGGGATTTAACTGTCCTTCACTTGTCCCCTTCCTGAAACTCTACAAACTGTTGTCCTGTTACTCTCCTCCTTCCCTCTGATTTTCTCTGCCTGAGACCTCAATCTGGTGGTGCTTTGGATTTCTGGGGCCGACTTGAGCTTACACAGGACCCTGGAAGGCACGTGCGGGACCAGTATCCACATAGCACCTGTGCGTGGAGCCTAGGGTGTTGCTGTGGCGTGGGTGCCGTTGTTCTGCTGGCAGCCTGGCTGAGAAGCATTTGGGAAAGTGCCTGGAAGCAAGTTGCCCCTGCAGAACATGGGTTCCTATGTGGGGTTTTGAGAGCTGGCTCTGTCATCGCTTTTCCTCCCCTTTGTATCTCACCGTTTGCTTCTCAGCAGAGCAGTTTCCGGCATGGTTCTTCCTCCTCATGTCTCCTTGCCTGTCTGTCCAGGTGAGGAACTCATCTACCTGGATCCCCACACGACGCAGCCTGCCGTGGAGCCCAGTGACAGCGGCTGTCTGCCTGATGAAAGCTTCCACTGCCAGCACCCTCCCTGCAGGATGAGCATTGCCGAGCTCGACCCCTCCATCGCGGTGGTGCGTTCCTGCTTCTTTCCGATCGCCCAAAGGAGCAGTGTTGTGTCCCCGTTTCACAGCTCTTCCTTCCCCCAGGAACTGGCAAAGGCAGTGGCGATGGGTTGGGTGCTCTACAGGCACGCTGTGCTGTGGGTCTGTAATGTTCCTGCTCACGCAGGAAGTGGTTTGGTACAGGGAAAAGCTCCCCCTTGCATGGCAGTTAAATGCCCTTCCTCATGGGGCAGTATGCTTCTCTCGGGTTTAGTTTGGGCTTTGATTCCTGCCTTTTGATGGGCAGATCTGGAGCCGTATTATGATGGTGTGGCTCGCTTTGTTGCCCCAAGATGCCTGCCCTTTGTTTCCATGCGGGCTGTTTCTGTCCAGTTTTCCTTCTGTGGCAGAGCAGACCGTTACACTGATGCTTCCAGCTCCTGGCTAGCCTGGTCACATCAGGTGTTTGGGGAGTGTTCCATTTAATGGGGCAGCGTGAGCCACAGTTTAAAGCAAGGCATTTAGGCATTGTAACTGCTCGCAGTCCTGGTCATGTTGCTTGGCGTTACTATGAGGCCTTAAGGCTGAAAAGATAAATTCTTTTTTTTTTTTCTTTCTTTTTCCCCAGGGCTTTTTCTGCAACACAGAGGAGGACTTCAATGATTGGTGCCAGCAAATCAAAAAGGTTTGTGTTTGTATCACTGGGAAAGGTCTTGTTTCCAAACTGCTGTGCAGAGACCATGTTCTCTGCAGCATGATCCCATTTTAAAGTGTATGAAAACAGCTTATTAAACTATCAGCAAGAGCACAGCTCTGAAATTCTGCTGCTGATGGGAGTCAGAGATTTGAGAGAGGGGTTTTTCAGCTACGGTGAAGTCCCCAACAGACTGTTATTACCCCTTAAAGCCCCAGCGCACTGAGAGTAGGGAGTTGTTGGTGCTCACGGCTCTGCTCTTGCTCCACAGCTGTCCCTGGTAAGAGGAGCGCTGCCCATGTTCGAACTGGTCGAACGCCAGCCGTCGCATTTCTCCAACCCCGATGTCCTGAATCTCACACCAGGTGAGGCCACACAAGGCATTAGATCTAAGGGTGAGCCAGTTCCTTTGGTTTCCTGGAAATTGTGTGGAATTGCACAGTGACATCTAGTATGTTCCTCTTCTACCTGGAGTTTGATCTGGAGCTCTTGGGTCAATTGATCTTGTTCTCTGGCTTTCAGCTAGTGGTTCACAGATCCTGCAGTGTCTCAGGACAATTTTTAAAGTCTGTGGATGGTGACTGAGGGGAAGAAAAAAGTTCATAGGCTATCACAGCAGTGTGAGTCTATGGTTTGTAAAGGGATGCCTGGAGGATTCAGAAGGGTCGATTGAAAAGGCTGAAAATCTGAGTTTCTAGGTAATGAAAAGGGTCAAAGACAGAGCTGGTCAAACTTAGTTCCAGTGTAAGGCACTCCTTCCCTGTGCATGTGCCACTACCAATGCAAAAAGGAACCAGTGCTGGACAGTAGCTTGGCTGTCAGGCTCTGCTTATCGTGTTAATAGTGTGCACAAACATTGCAGGAGATAAAGAGCCATTGACAGCCTCTGCCAAGAGGAGTGAGTGTGCATGGACAAACCCTGTCACCAGGCATTGGATTGTGTCCCATCACGTGCATCCTGCACCCTCTTCTGCCTTGCTATCGTGCTTTCTGCCTTAACATGAACTTTCAAAGCTGCCTTTATCTCCCTGTCCTTTTCCGTAAGACTGCTTGATTCCCTTAAACTGTGAAGTGATCTTTGCCTGTATTAAATTGTCTCTAATTGCTGCTGTTCTTAACTCTTAAAAATGGTTTTGTAATGGGCTACTTGTCCTTCTCTCTCTTCCCTAGCTTGCAGAGCCTCTCCTGTCTGCTATGGCCTCTCTGTTTTTCTTACAGTCCTACCCCTCACTAGAAGGAGTAATTGTACATCTTCTACATCTTCTCCGTTTTTTCCCCAGCCAGTTGGGTTCTCTACTGTGTTACTTAAGTGATGGGGCTGCTCTTCTGAGGACCATCTCTGATCAAACTGGCAGCACAGCTTCCAGTTTGATCAGAACTGGTGACGCTGGGCATTTGCATGCTCTGCTGTGGGATTAAAGCTTGTCACTAAATGTTTGAGGAGGGTCTGCAGCTTTGAACTTCTCCTTGCCCAGCCATCAGTTACTGCAGTTTATTAGCTTTTGGCGGGCTGCTCTGCCAAGTCCAGTGAGAGCTTTCTTGAAGCCTGGCTGTTAATGTAGGATTCTCCTTTACTTCAACAGTTGGCCCGTACGTTCTCACCTGAATTTCTGCTATGTTAAAGTTATTTCCTCTAAAGGGGGAAGGTGTGGGCTCCCTCTTCAGCATAGAGTTGGAAGGGTGAACAGGAGGGATCAAGTACGTTGCCTTTCCTCACAAAGTGGACTGTAGTAGTTGCTTCTGGGAGAGTGCATGTTGTGTCATCGTTCCCTAGTAGTTGGATCAAAGGCAGCTATAGCAGAAAACAAGTCTCTGATGTGTGTGGGGAAAAAATGGTCACATATCACTGAATTGGGCCAGAAATCTTCATGGATATTAGCCCAGCCCTGGGCCAGTTCTCCTGTTTTGAGCCTCTTGAGGCAGAACAGTCTGCTAATACAGAGCTGCTGCACAGGAAGGTTGTACGACACGGTCACAGCACAGACTTGCACTGGCAGGGCTGTGTTTGGGATCTGTGAAACATGGCACACCTTCTGCACACCATGTAATTCTCTCCAGTCCATTTTCCATGCTACTGGCATGTTCTCATCCCTCCTCAGAGCCTGTGTTCAGGTATGTCACTGAGTCTCGTGGAACCTGCGGGCACTTGGCACTCAAATTCTGCTGCCCTCCAGCCACTGGTCTCGCTGTTGCTGAGCAGTCAGTGCGTTCCACGAAGGTAGTGCTTTCTTTTTCTCTTGCAGACTCCTCCGACGCAGACAGATTGGAAAGGTTCTTTGACTCGGAAGATGAAGACTTTGAAATCCTGTCCCTTTGAAAACAAATAGGAAACTGACTGCAAATTTGTGTTATGTGTGGGGAGAAGGGGGGGAGGGAAGCTCCTTCGAGAGCCTGGGGCTACCGGTTTTCATAGGCGCTTGCTGCCATCCCCGCCTCTTGTCCATCCTGGCATTCTGTGCAGCCTCTGAGTGGAGCGCGCATTGTCTGCGTTGGGATGAAGAACCAAGCGGGTGTTACAGCCTTACTGGCTGGAGTCGGAATTTCTCAGCAGAAAACAGTTGCTGGAAGTGGATGCAGTGGTGCTTAGGAATTCAAAGCCTATCTGTTACATCAGCAGGTCAGTTGGCCTTCTGGGGGAGGCATAGAAATCGTTAGAGCACTAAATCCTTGCAGGGGGACTCTCCTCTGAAGCTTAAATAGAGCCACCCATCATCTAGCAGGTGAAACGTAGAGTTAATTCCTTTAGCAGCTTCTCTTCTCCCTGGCCAAGGTGGACTGCAGCTCACAACGCAGATGAACAGCAGACATGTCCCAACGAGACGGCTGTGAAACCCTGGGAGCGCAGGTGGCCGGGCTTCCTACAGCGCAACTCCTGTTCGTGCTTTGCAGTACACAGCACTTCCCCGCAGGTGTAGCACCCCTCTCCTGCTCACATCCTACGAAAAGGAAGTGGAACAAGTGACTGGTAATTCAATAAGCGAAAAGCCTGGAGCAGACCCACACTGCGGGGGAGGAACATCTCAATCGCAGTTTAACTAACAGCAGGAAGAATGGAAGGAGGATAGAAAACTCGTGTGTTCTTGCTCAGTGAGTAGGTAAAGCGTGGTGCTGCTACAATGGATTCATCTCTACAGCAAGTATCTTGAGGAAAGCTGTTTCCAGCAGAGAACTGGATTCCATAGTCCTGAAAAAAAAATATCCACAGCTGGGAGAGGGAAATGGGAAGACCGAGATCTTGTCATGGGCCTGCTTGTGCCTGTGCCCCTATGTGGTGTTAGCATGGCATCTGGGCAATTAATCCTGTTGGTACCAAAAACACGAGCTAAAAAAATTCCTCGGTGGGTTGTTCAGCAGTTCCTCCAACTACTCCTGTTAGACATTCCCTTTCCCAAGCAGGAGAGGTGCCCTAAGGTCGAGTAGGCTTCCTAGCTGCCTCGTACCTTCCTTGTCTTCTGCCAGCTGCCCGTCCCTGCAGAGTACGCACAACGGTACTGCAGGAGCGAACCCAGAGAAACCCATTCGAAACAGTCATCCCAAAGAGGGCAGTGAAGACAATGCCTTGCAGGTCCAGCGATACTGGAAATTGTAGCTGCTTTAAGGCGACAGCTCTGCCCGGGGCCCTTCGCAGAACGCAGAGGAAGGTAAACAGTGGAGGAGAGCTGGCTTAATGCAAACTGCGACAGAAGTTGCTGAAGTAGTTTCCTTAATGCATGCTGCAGGTGCAAACCTGTTTACAAGGCTTTGTTTTTGTACATTTAGGATTGGAACCTGTCAGTTGATGCTTTTGTGCCCGAGGGTGGTGACAGCTAGCTAGAAATGACCCGTTTCCCCCATGACTGACCTACTGATGCCCTAACTGTCCCTATGCTATCCAAAAGCAGAGGTTTGAACTGGGAACCACAATGCTTCTGTCACTATAAATTATTATTTGCTGCTTTCTGCCTGCTTCTCCTCTTCTCTCTTGTAGTTAGGGGAAGAGGCAGCAGAGGAAGTGGGGCTGTGCTCCATTCATCTGCTTTCAATTTGTATCTGAATAAACAGATCTAAAATCTTTGCCTGTCCCAGTGTTCTTGCCTGTGAATTGAAGGTGGTGGTGGGTGCTATCTACCAATCCTGCAGCGTGGCTGGAAACACTGTCAATATCCTTGTGGTTTCTTACCCTCCTAGGGCGATGAAGGCAGATGGGAGCAAAACACCCAAGTATGTGACTTGATCTTCCTTTTGGTGTATCCAGCAGAGTGAGGCTGGCTGCTTGGGACTGCCAAGTTCACGTTCCTGCCCCAGAGGGTGAGCACCTGCAGACAGGCTGGCAGAAAAGGAAAACACACTTCCATAATGATTCCACTATTGGGATTTCCAGCAGCACAGCATCCCTCCCCTTCTAAAACAGCCTGGGCCCTTCCAAGACGGGACATGCAAGCCTGTGCCGTGTGTGCTTTTGAGGTAGAGGGGAACGAGCCAAGCAGAGGCTGAAAAGTTCTTGCGTTGCAAAATGGAAAGTGAAATTTCTTTTCCTTTGTGATTATGCCCGCTGCTTAGCCGATAGCTTTTCGTAGCATAGGTTTTCAGCTAGCTGTTCGAGCAGCAGCTCTGCAGTAGATGTTACAGAAGGAAGCATGGTCAGTTCAACAGCTGTTTTTCCTGTTTTGCCATGTAACAGCAGGACACTGCTTGACTGGGAAGGCTGTACCTTGTTGCCATTGGCAGGTCACTTTTGTTGAGAGCTAGTCAGTCTGGACACGCCTTCCTCTTTGATTTGTACACAAGAAGAGCTGCTACTTATTTCATGTTTATGCTCTTATGGCTAAGGACAGCTCAGCCAGGCAAGATTTTACCTGAGTGTTAGTGCAGCCCCAGTAACAGAGCTAGGCTCAGCTTTCTTGCCTCTTTAACAGGTGTTTCTGGCTTTTTAGTCAGGTGTTTAAAGCTAATACGAATTAAGTGACTTCTCTGTGTGGGGTCTTCTTCCAGTGTTGGTGGAGGGGCCTGATTCAGGGTTACAGGTGCTCACCTCCTTCATGAGGAGTGTTTCTGCTCCCTGTGCTGTGCAGCTGTAGAGTGAAGGCAGCAGCTTTTTGCATTGGCAGTTTTGTTGTAAATATTTACCTTCCTCCCCTTGCTTGTGGTTCAGTTCACTCCGCCTCTCTCTGGGAGTTAGAGCAGGATTTAGTCTCTGTATCAGCCAGTTTGGAGATCAGTCCAGTCCACACCACAAGAAGGCGAGTTAATTATCCAGCAGATGGAGACTAACTCTCCTGGCCATCCCCACATCTCCGTGCACGTCGCAAATGATTTAATATTCCATTTTATTGTAGTTTGCTGGTCGTTATGGGATGGATGAATTCGCAGCTGGCCTGGCTTGGCAGCCTGTGCTGGGCTTTTCAAATTGCACTGGGGACTACTCCTCTGATCTTGGCCACGGGAGTAACTTGACCAGCCTCAAATAATTTAGTTGCCACTCGCCCTTCAAACTCTCCTTGCTGTGAGCTAATGGGTCTCTTTCAGACTCTTACCTGCTCGTAGCAGTTGAGTTTCTGTATTGTTTTCACTGAAGGACTGCGAAGCAGACTTGAATTCATCTCTCCTGTTCCACAGCTCTAGCAAACCGCTCTCCCTGGGTTTAGGGCCTGAACCGCAGCACCTTCACCTCCCAGATAGCCTTCTAGAAGATAAAAAATCATACTAAAAAAAAAAAAAAAAAAGCCCTGGGCAAGATGTTTAAAACAATTTATTCACAAGTCCTCTACAGAGGGGTTTCAGCACGGGGGATGCATGTACTAGAAGGCAGAATTGAAAACAGGGCCATTCCCCAAAACTGGGAGGGCTGTTGCCTGTCGCTGCTGTCTGTGTCCAGGGGCAGCGCTGGGCTCCACACACACATCTGCACTACAGGACTGGGGCTACAACAGCCCCTGCTTGAGGCAGGAAGGTTCATGTGAGGAATGTTAGATGCTCGTGGCGTGTTCTTTTACAAAATACAGCAGGGACTGTGAAGGATGGAGGGGAGGAGCAGGTAACATCACAAGGACATCAGCACCATGCTGGACACAGAGGAATACACCGGCTCTAAGCTGTAGTTACTGGAAGGTGAGGTAGGGGAGACGCCCAAGTGAGGAAGATCTAGGAGGTGACTTTTCCCTTAGGTCTAAAAGAATAACCTGTATGAGGTTTTATTTCCAGAGTTCTCCCAGAGGTTTATTCTGAACCTCCTGCATGGTTTCCTCTACAACAGACTTGATTTCTCCATGCAAGTCTTCTACGCTCTTTGAAGCGTCCATTGTCTGTTTCCAAGAGAAAAAATACAGAACATGTTCCTCAGTTAACACCACCGACCGAGAGCAACTCACCTTGCTGTTGTATCTGCTTCCCCCCCGTTACTCAATTGTTACTATTCCTGAACAGTGAAATGAGCTAATTGCACCTCCTGTGCCCTGTTTCTGGAGTAGAATTGGAAAAATCTGTTTTATTTAGGAATAGATGTTTAAGAAGTAGATGTGGAGCTGGATGAAGGGAAACTGCTGCTGCATGTTGTTTGCTGACAGTCTCTGGGGTACGTGAGTTGCAGTGAATGCAGTTAAATCCAGCTGGTGTTTGGTCACCAGTGCTGTTCCCCAGGGCTCAGCACTGGGGCCAGGTCTGTTTAATACCTTTATCGATGACCTGGACGAGGGGATCAAGCGCACCCTCAGTAAGTTCACAGACGACACCAAGTTGGGCAGGGGTGTTGATCTCCCTGAGGGCAGGAAGGCTCTGCAGAGGGACCTGGACAGGCTGGGTCGATGAGTCAAGGCCACTGTGTGAGGTTCAACAAGGCCAAGTGCCAGGTCCTGCACTTGGGTCACAACCACCCCCTGCAGTGCTACAGGCTTGGGGACGAGGGGCTGGAAAGCTGCCCAGCGGGAAAGGACATGGAGGTGTTGGTTGACAGCAGCCAAATATGATCCAGCAGTGTGGCCAGTGGCATCCTGACCTGCATGAGGAACAGTGACCAGCAGGACTAGGGAAGCGATCATACCCCTGTACTGGGCACTGGTGAGGCCGCACCTCCAATTCTGGGTTCAGTTTTGGGCCTCTCAAGGACACTGGGGGAGCTGGGGGTGTTCAGCCTGGAGAAGAGGAGGCTCAGAGGAGCCCTTATCGCTCTCTACAGCTCCCTGAAAGGAGGGGGCAGGGTTTGATCTCTTCTCCCAAGTGACAAGGACAAGAGGAAATGGCCTCAAGCTGTGCTGGGGCGGTTTAGATGGGATATTAGGGAAAATTTCTTCCTGTAAAGGGCTGTCAGGTATGGGAAGGGGCTGCCCAGGGAGGTGGTGGAGTCACCATCCCTGGAGGGATTTAAGAGATGAGTTTATGTAGTGCTGAGGGACATGGGTTAGGGTGGACTTGGCAGTGCTGGGTTTACGGTTGGACTCAATGACCCTAAAGGTCTTTTCCAACCAAAACAATTCTATGATTCTATGACACAGAGGCAGGTAAACATTCTTTATCCTGTACTGCAGTCCCCCAGAAACATCAGTGTATTGATCCTTCAGTAGTTCTTCCAAATAAACACCCATGAGAGCAGGGAGCTCTAAAAAAATCCACCATGTGATGTCCCAGTTCTGGATTTGTTAGTTTGTTGGTTGTTCTAATGCTGCAAGCCGAGGTCAGGAAAGGCAGTAGAGCTACACGATGCTGGTGTTCCTCAGCCCAACATTTAAAGAATAGCAGTGTCACACCTGTGTGGTTGAGGGAGTGACCAAGGTGAAGAAAGGATTTGGTGGAAAGATGCACAGGTGCAGATTTCCATCCTCATTTGGGGGACACCCCTTCATCATCTATTCTGATACTTACCTGTTTGATAGTTGTGCACTTTGGGATATTTTAAACAGATGTGTTGCTTTAAGTGAAAACTCTTTTCAAGCAACAGATAGAGAAGTAATAGAAGACAAGTAATAAGAGAAATATGGTCCAGTGCTGGAATCTCTGGAAAAATCAGTTTACAGACTCTACGTGTCTCATGTGACAGCATGCTGCTTCTTATAAACTGAATTATTTTGGGTTTTGTGCTATGGTACATGTTTTCTGTGACGTAGGGAAGGTAATTTCCTAACATTTACTGGAATAAAAGTCCTAGTTTAGTGACTGATGTACATTTAGGCCCTCCAGCATGAGTGTGTCCCCCACTTCTTATCTGGTTTTGTCAGTTTGTTTTTAAGAGAGAATGATTTCCAGAAAATTCTTTTCCAAAATCACCCACCCACCCACCCATCTTCCTGTGACCCCAACAGGGTCCTGTAAGGTGTCCTGGAACAGTGCAGTGTCCTCTCTGCCACAGTGCCCTTGGCTGATGCCCAGTGTGGCCCCCTGACCAGGAGCAGAAAGAGGGAACACAGGGATGCAATGGGCGCAATTTGGGGCCTGTCATGACACCCCCACCCTGGAAGATGACAGCCCCATCAGGGTTGTTTCCTCACCTTCCAGTTTAATGTCTTGTCCTTCATCAGGTGGTGGAAGGACTCTAGAACTTTCTCTTGGAAGGAGCTGTTCTCATAACGTTCGTTTCCGAAGTTCCCTCGTTCTGCTGCTTCTTCTGGGCTTAACTGAAGAAACAGAATCAGGTCTGGCTTTGGGAGTCCAACATCAGGCTGTTTGCACCAGTCCAGGCAGAAGTTCTGTCCCAAACAAAGACAACCGAGTTTCAGGTGAAAGGAAGGAATGGGAAGAAGGGAAAGAAGCAAGTCAGCTGGAGAGGAGGAACAGCCAGAGAAGAGATACAGCCCAAAACACTAGGCACAGGCCTACAAACTGAAAAGGAGATACTCCATGTGGGAATTCAGTCCTGGTAGTTGAGGGGGGTCAGGTTTTGCTAGGTGCTGTGCACTTCTCATCCTCACCGAGGTCAGAGAGCTGAAGATTTCAACATCTCTTCTGCAGGACCCATCAGAGCTAGAGTTATATGCTGAGTGTCCTGTGTGTGATCAGTCCAGAGGAAAGCTGCTCCCGAATACGAACACCACACAGCTTTAGTGTGGATCCTCTGGGTCCACAGGCTCCTTTTCAAATACCCACCCTACGCTTTCTCAGCCTACCCAGGAACTTCAGCCCAGACAGAGGAGACAAAACTTTCCAACTACTGGATCTTGTTGACAGATTGGAAGACTTCCATCAGGGCACATGAATCCACGATGTTCTGGAGAGGCTTGTCCACATACTGCTCATCCCCACGGGCACCAGTGATACTTCCAGGGTGATCTTAAATGCATCAGGAGTGACTGCAGGGCTCTGGAGGTGAGAGTGCAGGGCACGGGGCCGGGGAAGGGGGGCAGGATCTACTTGATCCTTCCAGGAATTGGGAAGAAAGGCTTGGGCAGGAATGAATGTAAGTCAACTCTCAGGTGCACAGCTGGTGTTGCAGGCAGGGCTTCAGCTTCTATGAGCACAGGATACTCTTTGAGGTTCAACAATCCTGAGCAAGGATGGGATACACCTGAGAAAGCAGACGAGTGTCTGTGCCAACAGGCTTGCTGAGCCAGCGAAGAGCGCTTGGCACTAGGTATGTCAGGGGAAGATTTGCAGTCTGTAGACAACTGAAGGTGGGAGGGCAGGAGGAAATGTCTGGGGGATGATACAATAATGGAGGCTCACCTGAAAGCAGGACAACCTGGGTGGAGTAACATGGGTGATGTTGGGGTGGGGCCTGCTACAGACTGCCTAAATCAGAGAGAGGATGTTGAGGAACCTTTAGACAGCTGGAAGAAGGATCAAAATGCAGGTCCTGGTAGGCACGGAGGATCTCAACCACCTGCCTATCTGCTGGGCACAAGCAATCCAGGTTTCTGGAGCATGCTTAAGGAATCCTTGACCCGGTGATCAGTAGGCAGCGAAGCGAGGTGCCCTGCTCAATTTGTGACTCACAAGCAAGAAACTGTCGAAGATGCGAAGGTCAAGGGCAGCTTTGACTGCAGCAAACACGAGACAGTGGTTTAAACTCTGGAGAGGAGTCAACAAGACAAAGGGAATTGCCGATATGGACTTCAGGAGAGCAGATTTCTGTTTATTAGGGATCTCTTGACAGGATGTCCTGGGAACCTCTCATGAAAGGCAGAGGCCCATGAGAGCTGGTTGATCTTCCAGTACAACCTCCTCAGAGCACAAGAATGAGCAAAAGACTCGGGAGGATCTTATAGCTGTGTAGAATGACCCACAGGGAGGCTGACAGAGCTGAACTGTCTTCAAAGCAGAGACAGACCAAAAGGCACAAGTGGGAACATGAGAAATTCAGCCTAAACAAAGAAAATAATTTTTAGCATGAGAGGGAGCAAACACTAAAAGAAGAGCCCAGAAAGGTTGTGGATGTGCATCCCTGGAGACATTCAAACCTTGGCTGAATGTGACCCCAAGCTTGACATTAGACCTACTTTTGAGCAGGAGGTTGAGCTTCATGACTTCCAGTGGTCCCTTCCAACGTATGTGCTTCTGTTATTCTTTGCAAATTTACGGGCCAGCAGTCAGAGTAAGCATGGAGAATCTCAAATAAACTCGCATAATCATTCTTCAAACTGGCCAGCTTTCCAACAGCCAGGAGTCTGTCCAGACTTACAAAAAGGAACTGAATGAGCTTCTCTGTCCTTTCTGGGGAAGGGGTAGACCCGGGCAGACCATGTCAATACCTGGGCTGAAACTTCCATCCCTCACTTTCAATCCACACTTCTCCAAAGGAGGAGCCTGCACCATGCACACCAACATCTGTATCAGGCCTCTAACTGGCGTCATTTGCCCAAATACAGAGTGAGGCAGGGACTGCTGTAGGTCTCACTCACCTCTTTGGCACTCGTGAAGGCCACTCCAGAAAAGGCGTATCTGTCAACCACAAGTGTGATCCCTTGGTGTAGCTTCTCTTTCATCAACGGTCTGAAAACCATGTGAGAGAAAAAGGAAAAAATCAGAGTTCCACTACTTTCACACAATCATAGAATCTTTAGGTTGGCAAAGACCTTTGAGACCATGAAGTTTACAATTAACCCAGCACTGCCAAGTCCTCCACTAAACCAGCTCCCTCAGCAACTCATCTGCACATCTTAAATCCCTTCAGAGATGGTGACTCCACCACCTCCCTGGGCAGCCCCTTCCCATGCCTGACAGCCCTTTCCAGGAAGAAATTTTCCCTAACATCCCATCTAAACCTCCCCTGGCACAACTTGAGGCCATTTCCTCTTGTCCTTGTCACTTGGGAGAAGAGACCGACCCCCCCTTCTCTGCCCCCTCCTTTCAGGGAGCTGTAGAGAGCGATAAGGTCTCCCCTGAGCTTCCTCTTCTCCAGGCTGAACACCCCCAGCTCCCTCAGCCGCTCCTCAGAGTGCTCCAGACCCTTGCCTGGCTCCGCTGCCCTTCTCGGGACACGCTCCAGCACTTCAATGTCTTCCCTGAAGCGAGGGGCCCCGAACTGAACACAGAATTCGAGGTGCGGCCTCACCAGTGCCCAGTACAGGGGGATGACCCCTTCCCTAGTCTTACTGGTCACGCAAGATTTATAGCGCTATAAAGGAAAGGAATTAATTTAAAAGACAGCTCGTGAGGCCAGTGCTCCCCTGTTAATGCACATCATCATAACCAGTGACTGTTAGCAGCATCAGGGTTATCTGTGATGCTGACTGTGGATAAATAGGTATTTGTGTTCTGTCCTCTAAGAGACATTAAACAAATACCCTTTCAAGACACTCAATTTCAGGGTGCCCCACCACAGGGCACTGTTCTAGGCAGTTCCACAGCTCACAGGACAGACCACAGAGGAACCATGTTCAGACATAAAAAGGAAAGAGGACTAAGCTGTTCAAGTGGTGCGATAGATTTGTGATACGCTCTACCTTGCTCAGAGTATCTTTCCTTCACAACGACATTTCTTATTACAGCTCACTCATTTGCCTTACGCTTTCCCAGTTTGCTTGGCACCGCCACCACCGCGGAATCAGCAATGGTTTTGTTTTTTTAATGAAAAACACTCTGCAGTAGAGACTTCCAGGTAGAAACAACCTCCAACACAAATTTCCCTAGCTTCACATGTGAAGACTCGGGGCCCAAAAGGACAGCCACTTAACGATGAACGCAGCCTTTGGCTAGAGGGGAAGTTTGGACACGATTCCTTACCCACTGTCCCACTCACAGACTGCCGTGCAAAGCAAGGTCTTCTCAGTTAAGAGACAGTAAATTCACTGTCTAGGCTGATACAGTCTCAGCTCAATTTTTGAATCCAGTACAGCACAGGGATTAAAAATATCACACCCAATGATTTCAACAAACAAACCATGGGATTTGATCTAGGAAGGTTAAATCCAAAGTTGTAAGAGGTGCTAATAGTCCTTGAGACATTGCCTCCGGCCACATTTCCCTTGTTAAACAGGATCATCCTCTTTCACCTGCAAGCTAAAACCCCAGGGAGGATTCAACACTACACATTTTCCATTTACAACTTAGCAATGACAGTATTTACACATGTTCCCAGCGGTTAGCAGAGAACAGCAGGTGAACGGTGTGGTCCTCCAGGTTCCTCTCCTTCACCAGGTAGGAGCTGATCAACCGCCCGATCTCCGTTGTTCTCTCTGCAGCAAACAGGGGGAGAAGGAGCAAACGCTGTCCCGAGCCGCTCTAGCCAGTCTGGGATGGGGCGTATCCATATGTCACGGGTGGGGGGAGGTCAGTCTGTCCAGGGCTGGGGGGTCGGTCTGTCTGTCTGTCTGTCACAGGTGGGAGGAGGCCGGCCTGTCCAGGGGTGGGGGGGTCGGTCTGTCTGTCTGTCACGGGTGGGAGGGGGTCGGTCTGTCTGTCTGTCACGGGTGGGAGGAGGCCGGTCTGTCATGGGGTGGGGGGGTCGGTCTGTCTGTCTGTCACAGGTGGGAGGAGGCCGGTCTGTCATGGGGGGTGTGGTGTGTGGTGTGTGTGTCTGTCCACCTGTCACGTGAGGAGATCGGTCTGTCCGAGGGTGGGGGTCGGCCTGTCACGGGCCGGGTGTGCCACGAGAGCCCGCCACGGCGCCCCCGCCCCCCCCCACCGGAGGCACACCGGGGGCTGCGGCCTGGCCTAGCGGGACTCCCACCCCGCTCCCTCCGGGCGCCAGCAAACCCCGTACCCGGGAAACGGAGGAGGTCGGCGCGGTGACCAGCAGCCCGCAGCGCTTCCACCAGCCGGCGGCTCTGCGTGCTCTTCCCGGCACGATCCACACCCTCCAGCACGATCAGCGCCCCGCGCCGGCCCGCCATAACGCGCTCGCCCCGCCCCTTCCACCACAGCCCGGCCAATCGCGGCGAGCGCCCCGCGGCCGCTCTAGGCGGGAAAAGGTCACCGAGGCGCCGAGGTCCTCCAGTGAGGCGCCGAGGCGGGAAGGGAGGCACCGCCCCCCGCCCGCCCCGCCCCTCATGAATATGCAGCAGAAGCGTCCCCGGCGACCAATGGGCGGCGGGCGGGCTATGAATATGGGATAAGTCCGCGGCCCTTGTCATGCGGGCCCGGCAGGCGGCGGGAAGCGGCGGCGGCGGTGGCGGCGGGGCGCGGGCCGCAAGATGGCGACCGCCATGTACCTGGAACACTACCTGGACAGTGAGCGCGGGCCGCGGCTCAGGCGGACGGGAGAGCAGCGGGGCCGGGGAGGGGAGAAGGGCGGGGGGGGTGGGCAGCGGCGCGGCGGCTACCGGGGCGGGGGCGGCGGCGCGGGAATTAGAACTGCGCCACGGGCTCGGCGAGGTAGGCGGTGTCGCTGACGTCATCAGCCGCCGCCGCTCTGCGTCATTCGTGAGCGCCGGGGAGCGGCGCTGTGAGGCGATGGCCGGCTGGGCGGCGTGGCGGGCCACCCCGCTCTGCGGCCCCCCAGCTCGGTTCCGGGAGGGCCTGTGTGCGTCCTGATGTAAACGGGCGCTTCCCGGTACGTTAAACGGAGGGCGCGTTCCCGTGCGGGCCTCCTCTTGCGCAGGCTCCGCTCTCGGAGCGCCTCTAGTCCTGGAGAGGGGCCGCGCTGCTGCTGCGTCTCCCCGCGTGTGTACGTGTGGCGCTGCCGCGGGTGATCCCGCTGCCGCGGGTGATCCCGCAGTGGCCCCGTAAGGCCGTGGGGCTTCTCGCCCCGCTGAACTGGTTCAGCGGTACCTTGTTGGAGGAGGGACGGCTGCTGCAAGGAGAACGGGCTGCAGTGTTTCTTTGGCCTTTATGTTCCAGGTATCGAAAACCTGCCGTGTGAGCTGCAGAGGAACTTCCAGCTGATGAGGGAGTTGGATCAGAGAACAGAAGGTGTGTTCAGGTATTTCAGTAAGCGAAGTCTGATGGAGAGCATCCACTTGCGGAGAGTCGGCTTCAGAGGATGTGTCTCCGCTCCGCCGCTTGTCCTGAGCGCGGCGCAGCGTTGGTTCCTGTTCTGTGAGGGCCACAGCTCACAGGACTCGGTTGTTTCTTTCAGCAGTTGCGTGTTAATTTGTAGATACGTGATTGCTGTGCCCGATGGCCCCTCGGATGGCCTTACTCGCATGTATTGCCATATCTGCTGAGTTGTTGATTACTCTGTGTCTTGCACAACCATTTTTTTTCCTTTTTTGAGGATTCTGTTGGTATCTGCTTGCACAGTAACGATTTTCAAACTGAACCCGTAGAATGGTGAATGCCTGTGCGGCAAATACCATGTTCTGGGCGTGGGGAGAGAGACTGAAGTCTGTGAGCCTGTGGGTTGAGTTTCTCATCTTAACTGTGAACCCCTCCTCTGAATTTACTGTAAAACACTTGAGAAATCAGAATCACACTGCAAGTGTTGAAGAACTAATGCCTTTAACTATTTTTTTAAGGTAAATGCATTAAGGAATCAGAAGAAATGCAAAAACTCGTAGGAGGGGTCTTCTAAATACCATAAAGAGGTAGAAGAAAAAACTGCTTGCTTTGGCAGACAGCTTTCTCATGTGTACATATTTCGTTTTTCAGATAAGAAAGCAGAAATTGACAGTCTTGCAGCCGAATACATTGAATCAGTGAAGAACATGTTACCCGAGGAGCGAGTGGAACACCTGAAGAAAATCCACAGTGCCTACAGCAAATGTAAAGAGTACAGTGATGATAAAGTCCAGCTGGCTATGCAGACGTACGAGATGGTGAGGGTCGCAACCAGTGAGACTTTGTAAAAATGGCCATCCCCTGGAATGGGGCGGCTGGTGGACGTGGAAGACACTTTCACAGCGTCTGTTTCCTCTTGACAGATTTATGGTTTTGCTTAGATACCTTATTGAAACACGTTATAGTTCTCAAGCTTATTTTTCTTACTGGTGCCATCCCCAGAAAGCCTCCTGTTACTGAGTTTTGTGTCAAGTAGGCTTCTCTGGTGAAGAGCTAGATGAGTTTATCCCACTTGGGGGTTGTTTGATTGATAGTAGCCATCTGCTGTGTAATAATACCAGCAAATTTACTCCATTCCCTCCTCCCCAGCAGCTCCTATGTCACATGATAATTTTTTTAGGGCTGGTCTTAGTCGTAAGCAACATTTTTGAAGTTACTTCAGTACCATGTTGTGGAGGAATGGAAGAAAATCTGCTCTGTTACCTTGGTTTCCAAGTGACAGAAGAAAGCGGATCCGTCTGCTCCGCCATTCTTTTCTACTTCTGCCCCTACTCATGTGTCCTTTTAGCTGTCTCTTGAATAGTTCTTATCTCTGTTTTATCCCATAGATAAGCAAGGGGAATCCTTTTGACTAAGTGTATTTTGTCCAGCTACTAGAGATGTTTTGGGTTCTGCTACATCTGCAGCTGCAGTATGTTTTATTGCTATCAGCTACTGCAGAAAAGGAATTGCTTCACAGGAAATGAGAAGTGGTTTGGATAACTGATTTGAGGACTACGTGTGACAGCAATGGAGTTGGAAAGGGTGGTGGCTTAAAATACCTTTGCTACGTCTCCGTTCTGTAAGCCACGTTATTGCACCCAGGGTAGTACAAGGTACTTGCTTAATGTGTATTGACTTGATATTGTAGGTAGTCAGCAGGAACCTGTTATGTGTTACTAAATTTCTTCAAATAGTGTGCTAGTGGAATACCAGAAAAAACAGACTGAGCTACTTATTTCATGGACAAGAGTTGAATAATGTATTTTGAAAACTACAGGGAGAAAATTCTTTTTAATATGTTATCATCTTATTTTGTTTTGCAAAGGACTAGTCTGAGTTGCTTTGATTCTCCTTTATGCCACCTCCCTTTTCCTTCCTTTGTCTTTGTGTGCAGAGGGATTGGGTCCTCTTGCTTTTGCCTGTTTTTTTTCCCCTCTGCTGTAATTCCCTTTGTGTGTACCATTTTCCAGTTTGGTACCCCTTTCGTGCCTTGCTCCTAAGTAGCATACTCCTGTTCATGCCGATAACGGCCAAGTTTAGACCTTCCTGTTTTCGTTTGGGGGTTTTTAATTATTTTTTTTTTAATTCAGTTTGTGGTTTCCTCTTCTGTGCAGGTGGATAAGCATATCCGCCGGCTGGATGCAGACTTGGCGCGGTTTGAAGCAGATCTGAAAGACAAACTGGAAGGCAGTGACTTTGAAAACCCTGGATCTCGAAGCCTGAAAAGTACGTAAATTTTACATGGTTGAAAGCCTTTTCCAGCGAATGTGACCAGAGAAAAGCTCAGATAGAAAGTAGGCTGGTATTTCTGGAGGAAGAAAAGTACTCTGCTTCATTGTAATGCTTTTCAGATATTTAAAGTGTTCTGGTGGGCAGTGAGCAGATGAAGCAAGATCTGGTGCTGGGCTCTGACTGAACTGTCTCTGCTGGCCACGTCGTCCTGAGCTGGCCCATGGTTACTGGTTGTAAGGAGGCTCCTGGACAAGGGGGAACTAATCGCGACAAAACTGAACTGATGTTCTTGCAGCTCTTGGGTGTCGCAGCCTTACTTTGAGGCTTGAGCTGTTACTGAGTTAAGCTCGTTTTGAGATGATCTGCCTGTTCTCCTCCTTATTCCAGAATTTTAATACTAATCAAGCTGAGAACAGCAGGAAAAACTAGGAGTTAAAGTAAGGTACCAGTTTCTGTAATGTATGCTGGAAATCCTGTATGATTACCGTGAAATCTGGGCGCAGCTTTATGCCTTTGAACTGTGAAACAAGGGGTAATGTCAGGGATGTGGTGATACAAGCAGGTTGGTTATTGAGTAACCAATTAACTGGCCAAGTGTTTAAAAATATACTGAGGTATTACAGCGTGTCTAATCAAATATGATACTATTTATAGCTTGTGCAACGGTACGGGCTAACATTGTGCTGCAGTGATTTAATGGCCAAAACTGTGAACGCAGGAGTTTGGCCCTCAGTCGTCCTATGTGCCCATCTGGCGTATTTGTGGCATAAAAATGTATTTCAGAATCAGCATTCACGTTCAATTACGTATGAAATAAGGATTTCAAAACTGTAAATGCGTCAAAAGAAAAACGCGTGTGGGTGTTTCTGGTGTTGAAATAGATTGAAACAAGGGGGTTTCTTTCCTTCACAGAGGGACGAAGTCAGAAAGACAAAAAAGGCTCTCGCGGTCGAGGCAGGCGAGCATCCGAAGAAGATACACCAAAGAAAAAGAAACTCAAAGGAGGGTAAGGCATCCCCAGTTGCAGCTCTGGTGACTGGCTTGACACTCTTCCACAACCTCGTGTTATCCTGTTTATGACTCGCGTGTGTCTGGATGGTGAGCAGTGTTAGAGTGTTTTGTTCCAACCCGGTTTCATGAGTGTCCTGCTTAGGACAAGTCAGCTTTATTAATTAACTCCTTGGTCGGCATGTGGAAGTGCGGCATGCTTGGAATGCCCTCTGACTGGAAAGGCAGGATCAGTGTCGCTGCTGCTGTTGGCAAGCTGGGAGAACATAGCTTTGATTTTTGTCGTGTGGCTATTTTTAACAGTTGCTTTCGGTCTTGAGTGTGAAAAGAAACACTTGTCCATCAGGACAAAAACTGATGTTGTGGTGTTGTTCTAGAAGTCTTGGAGAATTCTGCGGGTTGTTTTCAAAGAATCGGGTCCTAGGTAGTCTTGAATAATTTGGCTTTGTGAGGCAAGGAAGAAAGCATGTCCCTCTGTGATGTCATTTATTTTAAAGGGGCTGTGTTAATTCTGATATTTTCAGTTGGCTAAATAGAGGGACAGAAAACTAAAAATCATTTCCATTGACTGTTAGGGGCATGTCAACTTAATACCTTGCTGTCGGAGCAAGAGGGTTCACTCGTACCTGACAACAAGAAAATAATATATATTAAAACAGAGTGGGGGAAAAAATGAGGTTCTTCTGTCCACCTTAGTTTTGTTCCTGTAGTCGTGGCATCTACAAATCATTCTCTTCATCCTTTATAGTCAAGCTCATGTTTTGTGTTTGATCAAACCTACCTTACAATTTTAATTATTGGATAATATGTGATAACGTAATCTGAACTCTAAAGTAGGCTCAGTGTGTTTAGGGGAAGGTACCGTTAAAAACTCATTTTCCCACGTGGGATTTAAATTGGAAACACAGTGTTTCTTGCAACTGAAAAGCGTTTTGTCCTCCTTGTCCGCAGATCTGAGTTTGCGGATACCATCCTGTCCGTGCATCCCTCAGATGTCCTGGACATGCCAGTGGACCCCAACGAACCTACCTACTGCTTGTGTCACCAGGTGTCCTATGGAGAAATGATTGGCTGTGACAACCCAGATGTAAGCACTCGACAGGATTTATTTTCAGACGTTCGCTACATCACAGCACTCTGGAATCCGAGGGGGAGTGGTACTTGCTCAGTTAAATCATAGAAAACTCAGTGGGTTTTTCCTTTCTATTTTGCAGTGCCCAATTGAATGGTTCCACTTTGCTTGTGTGGACCTCACCACCAAACCAAAAGGGAAATGGTAAGTATGACAACATACAGCTTTTTGATTTTAACAGGCTACAGTTTGCCTCAACAAGAGTCACAGTAAGAATCAAAACCTTGTTTGACCCTTCCTGACATAGGAGCTTTGATCTCGCCATCAGCGGGTTTGCATCCTCTGTGGTTTGGGTTTGTGTTTGTGTGAAGGTAGAAGATACAAGGGGAACCTTCTGCCTAAAGTCTGCTTCCACGGGAGTCACATTCTGGTGGGAGCAAAACAAGTGTCCGACAGACGCAAAACTGCACGATAAACAGAGCTTTTTTGATCTGGGGCTGGTGTACGTGTTTCATCTCAGGTTTGCTGCATTGTCACGTAGTTGTGACTGTAGTTAAAGCTGAGGAGAGACATGTATGTGTTGTTACGCTTCTGGAAGGAAAGGTTGAAGACTGCTCTAGGTTTTCCTTATACGGGTGCTCATCTTGGAAAGAATCATAGGCTTGTTCTGTATTAGTTTCTGTTTAATGGACTGCTGTCATCTAACTAACCAGATGCCTATCAGGAACAGGCTTAAGTGAAAATGAGGGAGAGGAAGGAAGGAATTGGAGGAACGTGTCCAGGGTTTTTTTGCCTGTAGTGGAAGCTTGTGTGACAAACTTGGAGAAGTTACTTGGGCCTAACTTGTAGGTGAAAGGAATAAGGTGAATCACAGCCGGGAGGGGCCCTGGCAGCTTTCTAGTGCTGTCTGTCACTTCTGCACACCCGAGTTGGTGCAGTTCCTTTCCTATTTGCCCACGCTTCCTGCGTGTCATGAAAACTGTTGCAGTTACTGAAACTGGCTGCTTTTAAACCACCCTCTGCCCACACTGGTTCCCAAATAATAAAATGACTTCTTTGGCTATGTTTTGTTAACTTCAGGAACTAATTGCTGACTCTTTTTCCCCTGTAGGTTTTGTCCTCGTTGTGTTCAGGAAAGAAAGAAAAAGAAATAAGGAGTAGAGGGGGATACATCCTGAGGCGAGAAGAATTTAATATATTCCTTCGTTCACGTTGCAATATTATCTTTGATTTGGGTCTTTTTTTTTTTTTTTTCAACCTACCCTCCTCCTTTTTCTGGTATGATATTTAATTGTCCAGTGGCCAGTTGTAATTCCTGTTCTTTCCGAAGAAAATGACTTTGGGAGGGAGTCCCAAATCCCTTTGCCACAGGGATTTTATTTACGTTACACTTGCACAGCACTGAAATCAATCAGTGTTGCTCTGAAGTGCTAGGGCAGCCAGGAGCCGTAGTCTCTGCGAGTTCATAGGAGTCTGTGAAACCACGTAAGGCATTGCAGGAGAGGAAAATACCTGTATCTTCAGCATGGCGCAGCGCCGTCATAGAAATAGTTCAGGCCTGGAGCTTGGTGTGGCAGAGAAGGAGGAATTTTCACGCTGTAGCCTGTGTGAAAGAAATAGTTTCCATTGTTTAGGTGTGAAGTCCATTTGTTGTGCAGTTTTGTAGTACAGAAAGGAACAGGAAAACTGGTTTAACTGTTTCCAGGGTCCTTTTCCTCAAAGCCAAGTACCGTCTTTAGTTTTGTCTGGGGCAGGGACGGGAGAGAGGTATGATCATGTCTTCTCTTCAGGGGAATTTCTTCTATCTACCTTTGCACTGCCTTTATTTTACTTGATCTTGCCCCCATTCACGTGAACCTTAACAGAAGCAAAACTTTAGGCTCTTCACTTTCGTCTAGAAAAGGTTTGTCTCTTTGGGGAGAAAACCTGTAAGTAGCAAAGGGATTGTCCTGCAGTGTGTCTTAGTGGCACTAACATTGAGAGAGGGCCTTACTTTCCTGGCTGTTTCCACTTCTTTGAAGATCCTTTAAGTACATTACTGTGAAGATGAAACCTACAGTATTCTTGTAGAGATAGAAGGTCGGATTTATTCACAAAATAAGCTGAAGGCCTTATTTTCGTTACATGTTTGCCTGTGTTGTGCCTGGGTAGATCAGGAAAACAAGCTTTAAGGGGAGGCTCCCCAAGGACAATGCGCACATTCCTGTGATGGTGAGGAAGCCGAAAAGCGCCCTTGGGGTAGCTGGGGGGGGTGTGAATTGCTGTGAAGCACCGCTATTGAAGGCGGCCATTCAGCAGGAATGTTTTTCAATGACTCCTTGTCTTTTTGAGGGAGGGTACATTTGTATGTTCTTGACTTCTTTAAGCTGCCTTTTAGATTATGAATGTGAATCCTTGCTGGCATCACAACAGTTGCTGCAGCGGAAGGAAGAGAAGGAAATCAGGAGTAGGGAAACAAGTCTTTCTGGTTTTTTCCTTCCTCTGAGTTGCAGCGGGTGCAGAAGGTGAGGGAAGAGCAGAGAGAACTCTTGTCTTCACATTTATCCCCTGTATTACGGGGCTTACCCACCTACAATAGAACATATTGTGGGGCAAGGTGGCTCTGCTGGTGGGGGCGGGGGGGGGAAACCCCAACCCAAACCCCCGGCAGCAGTACAGGCCAGGGTTCACGAACGCCGCTGGCCGTGATCCCTGATGGGTGCAGGTGGCTGCTCTGTGCAGGGCTGTGTACTACTTTGCATACCGTTGAGCAGGAGCTCTTGGCATAGACTGCTGGAAAGGCAGAATAAACTTCCAGATAAGCTTTTGTTCTGCTGTAAAACACAATCTGAATAAACAGTACCAAAGAAAAAAACCACTTCTAGTCAAATTTTGGCACCTGTTTCCAAAAGGAAGCCTTTCGTTTCCCCTGTTATACTGACCCTCTTACTTGTGTGTGACAATGAAGGAAAGTAGAACACAGCTCTTGCCAATATCCCTTCCCTGCTTGGCTCTGTTGGGCTTTGTAGATGTTTTGGGTATGTAAAGACTGACCTAGAAGCAGCCTCCTGGTCCGAGACAGCTTTTCTGTGAACATTCTCATTTATTGCAGCAGCTGTGGAGGGGAAAAAAAAAGCGCCCTGTCTCCAGGGTCCTGTCATCGGAAGCGGGATGTTGCAGGTGTCTTCGCCACGTGGCATCACTCCGCGTGTTGCGTATGTTTACAAGACGGGGCGCCTTTGCCGTCGCAATAGCGTCCCGGGAAGCGGGCCGACAGATTAAAAGCAGATTGCTGGGAGAAGCACAGTCACACAAACCTGAACTTGGAAAGAGTCAGCCCTCGTTTTCTTTGCTTCTTTGTTTTGAGAGTAAATTTAATCGTGATACCTCGTGAGCCAGCCGGTAATTCCGTAGCCGGTGAGTGAGACCTCACTGACCTGCCACGCTGGGTTAGCGCAGCAGCCCGAGGAGCGGTGGTGATGCCGATTTTCCCCTTCCATTCAGTGGCATTGTGTACGACTTTTTTCTTTTTTTTCTTTTTTTTTTTTTTTGGAAAAAATCACTCTCAGAATTCCCCCGCGCCTCTCTGGAGGTCTTGCTGGAAACATGGCCCTGTGGGAGCGCGCAGCTGGGGGTGAGTAAGCGTGAAGCTGACCGCTCTCGGCTCGGAAATACGGTCAGGTGGGGACAGCAAAGCGCCTGTTGGCTGGGCTCGGAAGGGCAGACCTCTTCCACTTTACCCAGCAAAGCAAAGCGAAAAATAAGCTCAGGAAGTTAGCATCAGCCCTCAAAACACAGCTGCTTCGCTAGGGATTGCGAACAGCGTGAGGTATGCCGTACTGCCTCCTGTCTCTTGCGTGTCGGAACACCCGACGCCAGCAATAAACTGTCCTGCTCGGAACACGCCAGCACGGGGGCTCTGACGGGCTCAACGCATCTCTTGGCCGCTTACGCCTGGCTTTAGAGACATTTTTTTAAACTCCTTACAGACAGCAATACCAGCAGCCTTCATTTTTGCTTCCTAAAGGATTTAAATCTCTGGAGTTCCGAATGTACGGTGTTAAATATCCTCCTGTGGAGAAGGGTGAGCAAGGCTGTGATACGTAAAGGAACGTTCCGCTAAAGGTTGTCGAAACGCCCAAGTGCACCCCGCGGGGGTCGGCTTCAGCGCAGCTCTGGAGGTGAAAGGACTTTAACCCGACCGTCCTGGTTTTTAGAAGAATTGGATCTGTGTTCCCTTTGTAAATGGAAAAGGATATAAATCTTTTTATTGAAAAAAAAAAAAGGAATGTAAAGTAAAAATCTTTATCTATTTTTGGATCCTGTAATAGATAATGGAGATATTGTTATAAATAAAGTATTTTTGGGAACAGAGACGTGCGAGCGTGTTGGTGGGGGGAGCCCCTTGTGTCCCAGCTGTGCCGCGCGGGGCGGGCGGGCGGCCTCCTGCCACCAGGTGGCGCTGACCACTCCCCACCCCCTGCGCGCAGCGCATGCGCCGTGAGCGAGCTGGGGTAGGCGGCGGAGGCTCCCAAGGCCCGGCCGCCTCACGGGCGTACCGGGGCCCGGCCGCGGCGCTGCCTGGCAGCCGCCCTCAGTCTCCATTGCTGCCTGCACCGGGGCGCGCGGGTTTTCCCACCCCTGAGGGGGGTGTGAGGCCGCAGTGTCCCAGCCGGGGTTGGGCGCGTGGTGGGTCCCTGCGGAAGGGAGAGCTGCTGTCTGAGGCGCTAGGTGATGGGGTGTCACACGTACGGGGGGGGGGCCTGTTCCCAGCGCCCCGCAAGCCGGGAGAGGAACCTCTGAGGGACTGGGTGGTGAGGAGGAGAGCTTTACATGAGCTAGGCCTCTCCTTTCAGGGTGATCATGGGGGTCTCCTCAGCCGTCCCCCACCGCTCTGCGTGGAGTCACTGCACTCGGCTTAGGTGGCTGGCGAGCTTCCGCAGGAGGGTCTCGGCCCAGCAGAGCGTGACTGCTGCCCCGGGGGCGCTTCAGCAGAGGAGACCGCCAGGTGGGCCCTCGAGCGTGGTTTCCAGGCCCTGGGGCGTGAGGCCTCGGGGCAGCAGGGCGCTGCACACAGCCTCCTCCGGCTGTCAGGAGGTCATGCTGACTAGCGAGCGTTACGGAGTGCAGCGGCTGCCCTTCTCCCGTGTCTCCGACCCCGATGTGGCTTTCTTTGAGCGCCTAATGCCAGGTAGAGTCATCACAAATCCGGAGGAATTGAAACCGTTTAACGTGGACTGGCTTAAATCAGTCCGAGGTAAGTGAGCTTGTTTATTTTTACATTTTGGTTAAACCTCCTCTTTATCTGTGTTAACATACTAGAATGAAAAGTCTGCTGAAGAAAATCTCGTCTTTATTTATAGCAGACCGTGGCTTTACAGACCGGGCAACATGAGTTTTCCACAGAGAAGATACTCCTTTGAGAATTTGAGAATCTGATAATCTTTTGGGCTTTAATTAAAAAAAATCAAATCTAAGCCCTGTTAACTTAGTAATTAATTTTTCCTGAAACAGATTGGTTCACTTAAGAGTTTCAGCTGAACCTCAGAAAACAAGTGGTGTGAATTTTCTGTTGCCTTTGTCAGAGGTTTCATGAGAATATAAAACCTTTCCGATTGCCCCCACTGGCGACCAAGCCGGCGTATACAGGCAGGGTTTTACAGTGCTTTAAGGGAAAGCCTGCTATTGAAAATATTCGGTTTAAAAGTGGTTGAAGTGCCTCTGTCTCACAGCAGAGGGGGTGGTGTTGTTTCGGACATAATGCTTTACCACCTTTTTCTTTCCGACCTCTATGCAGCCCACAGCTTGCCTTGAGAGTCCCTGGTTTTCATTGCAGGTGCTAGCAAGCTGATGTTGAAGCCGCAGACAACAGCAGAGGTGTCTCAAGTTCTCAGGTAATGTGCACCTTTTCTGCTGGGCTTTGTGGGGAGGAAACTCGGGTTTGTTTTGGGAGGGTCTGACGGATGAAGGGAACGCGTAGATCTTCAGGCATTGATTGCTCAAGCATGCAGATACTGGTGGGTGGCCAGTGTCACTCATCTAAAAAGCCTACAGGTTCCTAATTAGGAATGTTTTCACATAGGGAGCCGAAGTTTTTCAAGGCAGAAAGGGACTTCCATTTGTGCCTTGTATTCCTGAGCCCAGTGCTCTCCCCGGCCCTCGTTTTTTCTGGGGCGATGGTGTCAGTATCGGGCAGATAAAAAAGCTGAACTTCCGTTTGTTTTGCAGAGCCAAATTCATCTTTCCTGGCCAGATGTCATTGCAAAGGCTAAGTGGGCAGCAGCAGCAGCCTTGTCACATCAAGGTTGATGGCTTTGAGCAGTAGGGTCTTAAGAGTGGTTATTGTGGTGAAGTGGCAGGGAGAGATTAGCAGGTACATTCAGTGTTGAGGACCTTTTGCTCTACCAAACTGTCAAAATCAGGCACTGTGCCAGTGGTCAAGAGGAGCAGTTGTGCTGAAGGATTCGGGGGTCCATCTGAAAAGGTTAGGTCAAAACTGGGCAGTTTGAGGAGCTGTTTGTCCACTAAATCAGTAAGAACGCTGTCCTGGTTCGCTGGTGTGAGCATGGCCAGTTAGGCGTGGACGTGGGATCGCTGTTTGGCTCCGGATCTGAAGCTGCAGGAACCTGCTCCTCGCTTTGTTAACACAGATACCTAAGGGCTTCTGCACGCCGGCTCAGTGCAGCGTCACGCGAGCACTTGTGTGATTTGGAGAGGATGTGATGGGTTGGGGCTGTGCCAGGGATATGGCAGGCTGGAAGGTGAAGCAGCTGAGGCGTGGCTGCACCATGCTTTGTTGCCTGCAGGGCATTAATGTTGTGAGTGGAGGTGAGGAGGGCAGTAATATCTTAAACCACTGCCAGAGGTCCAAGGTCAGAGCCCAGTGAGGAGATCAAGTCATTAACAGACTGCTACGTAAACAGCTTACCTATAAACAGGGAGCTGTGATTTCCAGGCAGATATTGCGTGGCATATCTGTCAGTATGCAGGAGAGTAACCCCAAGTGCTCAGTGCTGGGCTGAGTGTGGAGAGGAGTTGTGCTTTCTCACTTTTACAGTGTAACTGTCCCCTTGTATCCATTCAATCTTTAGGATAAATGTTGCTTAATTTTAAGGAGTGTTGATCACTGTTACAACAGCAGACGTCCACGTGGAGGTGAAACTCTTCCGACAGACTGAGTTATGGCCTTAAGATACATAAGACTGAAGAAACCTTTTTCCTTCTAGGTACTGCTATGAGAAGAACCTGGCAGTGAACCCACAGGGGGGTAACACGGGCCTTGTTGGGGGCAGCGTTCCTGTCTTTGATGAGATCATTCTCTCCACTGTTCTCATGAACCAGATCATCAGCTTTGACAAAGTGTCTGGTAAGTGTCCCAGAGCCGTGAGGCACAGAAATGAGCCCCCAAACCAGCCATGGAGACGGTGACTGCTGGATCAGCAAGGTTCAGCCCAGCCACATCGTACGGGGCATCAGAGATTTGTTTCATCCAGGCTCCTGCTGCTGATGTAACCCTTAGGGTATAACAGTAGCAGGTGTAAAAGTACATCTGGTGGCAGAAAGAGGAAAAAAGAGTAAGAATAGCATGGACATCCTGTTATCTGACGTTTGTTTCAGGAATCCTTGTGTGCCAAGCTGGCTGCATCTTAGAGAAACTCAACGAGCACTTGGAGGAGCAGGGGTTTATCATGCCGCTTGACTTGGGAGCGAAAGGCAGCTGTCACATCGGTGGTAATGTGGCCACAAATGCTGGAGGCTTACGGCTGTTGAGATACGGCTCGCTCCGAGGGACAGTGCTAGGACTGGAAGTGGTAAGGCGAGTACCTGGCAGGTCCCTTCTGGATTTAAACCTCTGTATCTTACCCTGTTTCCTCCTGTGGTAGCCCTTAGCATTGTGCAGGCAAGTTCCCCTAACCTTTCCTTGCATGGCCCTTTTGAGAAGGGTCAGCAAGTGTCTTCATGTATGTAGCATGTTTTTGCTACCACAGTTTCCAGTTTCCACCTCTGACCTTGCTGACAGAAGTGGTATCAAGTGGTTTTCTAACTTTTAATAGAGCCATCCACTTTGGGTTTATTTGGCTGCTGGCTTTCTTCCTGTTCCTCAGCCTGCTTCTGCCCTACAGGCTGTGCCTCTGTGTATAAAGGCTGGGATTAGTTGTCCTAAAAGATTTTGGGGCTTAGGAGCAGAGAGCTAATAGGAAATAAATTGGGTAGGTAACAGAGGCCTGGTTTGGTTTTATTGTGTAGGCCCAGAAAGGAGAGCTTTTGTCTCTCAGGTTAGCCCCTCTAGTCTCAAAACAGCCTTTAATATCATGTCTTGGAGACATTCAGCCTTGATTGAAGGTTTAAGTGGTGGAGGACTTCCTTATGGTTATGTTCACTGTTTCAAAGTGTTCCTTGTTTGTGATGAATAATGGGAGCTAGGGCTGCAAAGAAGGGCTGACCGCCTTCACCACCGCTGGGAAAAGCAGAGCAAACTTCATCTTCTGTTACTGCTTGTCCTGCTGGAACGTGTGCAAACAGCACCGTAAAAAAAGAAGCGGGAAAGTTTGGGGGAAGACTCCGGTAGGATATAGAGGGGAGGAAGAGCTGGGAATGGAGGAACGGTGATGCAACTGTGGGAGCGGGCTGCGGCTGGTGTCCACTGCTCAGGGCTAGTGGCAGCTTTTCGTCAGCTTGGTAGTAGAGAAGCGTATGACTGCAGGTTCCTACGTAGGTGCTTTGACTGGGTCTCTGTGTTCCCACAGGTGCTGGCTGATGGCTCAGCTCTGGACTGCTTGGCCTCTCTGCGCAAAGATAACACTGGCTACGATTTGAAGCAGCTTTTCATTGGGTCTGAGGGAACCTTGGGAGTTATCACTGCTGTCTCCATACTGTGTCCTCAGAAACCAAAGGCTGTGAATCTGGCATTCCTAGGTAGGAGCTGGTGTTGGTAATTCCACGCCTGAGTCCAGAGGCTGGGAAGGGAACAGGGATGGAGAGAAGAAAGCACCGATCAGCCCCAGCAACAGCTTGTTTCTAAGAAATAGTACAGTGTGGTGTGTTAAAATACCTCTGCATGTATTCTAAATCTGTGGTGTAAACCTGTAAAATACCTGCAAGGGCAAGTTGTTCTGCAAGGGAAGGGAAGCCGGGAGCTTAGCAGGATGAAGAGGCTGGCAGAGCACTGATGAGGGCCCACTCTGAAGGTACCTGAGAGTGGACAAGTCTGGTGACGGTGGGCAGAGGCAGCCACAATCTAGCGGTCACCAGTCAAGTCCATAGTGACAAGACAAGGCTGGGAAGTCAAGTCTACAGGTCAGGGTTGGGATCAACAGGGTACCTGGGCAGGCACGGCTGTTTAAAAGCTGCTGAGTTTGCTTTTTAGCAGAGTTGTTTTGGGGGAGCCTTCACTGAGACTGTTTCTTTTCTCAAAAACCTCTGAGCTCAGCAGGGGCTTCTCAAACAGCTTGCTTATAGCAGAAGTGGCCTTGGGAGCAGAGCACTGAACTCCTCGGAGGAGATGAGTAGACTCCAAGTGCTGACAGACCTGTGGAATATCTACAGTGGATCCTGGAATTTGCCTGGACTCTCACAGTGTCCTTTAAATTCCTTTCAGATTGCCTTCTTACCTGTGTGGAGAACTGAGGGTGGGAGAGACATTTTGGTGTGAGCTTAGAGTGTTGACGAAGTGCCATAGCAAAGACTAATTGCTATATCCTCCTGCTGTTCTGCTCTGAAGCCTCCCCAGCTCAAACTGTTACAGGAACTGCTGCTCTAAACCCACACAGGGTGGCTGTTTACATTTTCTGGGGATGGGAAAGATGACTTGAAGCCTGACGGACTTTTTAAAACATTTTACAGGGTTTGAGGGGGGCTAAATTTTGTTTCTGATTGCCCTCTGTGTTCTCTTGGAAGGGTGTCAGAGTTTCGCTAAGGTCCTGGAAACATTTACAACCTGCAGAGCCATGCTGGGAGAGATCCTGTCTGCCTATGAGTTCATGGATGGGAAGTGCATGGAATTGGTTGAGAAACATCTCAAGCTGTCCAGCCCAGTGACAGGTACCAATGTCACTTGTGCTGTAGAGGGAGTCATTGCACTGCTTGAGGATTTCTAGCCTAGTTTTAGAAATATATATAAAGATGTTAAATGGGCGTGTGGGCATCCCTCATAATGTTCGTACCCAGTATTCAGTTCCAAACTGTCGTGGTTTAACCCCAGCTGGCAACTGAGCCGCACACAGCTGCTTGCTCAGTCCCCACCCTGGCGGGATGGGAATCAGGAGGGTAAAAGTGAGGAAACTCATGGGTTGAGATGACGACAGTTTAACGGGTAAAGCAAAAGGAATTCATTCCCCACTTCCCATGGGCAGGCAGGTGTTCAGCTATCCCCAGGAAAGCAGGGCTCCATCTCACATACGCTGACTTGGGAAGACAAAATACCGTAACTCTGAATGCCCTCCCCTTCCTTCTTCTCCCCCAGCTTCATATGCTGAGCGTGGCATCATTGGGATGGAACATCCCTTCGGTCAGTCAGGGTCAGCTGTCCTGGCTGTGTCCCCTCCTGATTTCTTGTGCACCCCCCACCCACTCACTGATGTGGGGTGTGAGGCAGAAAAGGCTTTGGCTCTGTGTCAGCACTGCTTAGCAGTAACCAAAACATCCCGGTATTATCAACTCCTGGACTCTGAGATCAACACCAGAAGCCTCTGCTTATTCTCTTCTCCCTCACTTTCAGGCAGCCCTTTTTATGTCTTAATTGAAACTTCAGGCTCCAACTCGACCCACGATGAAGAAAAATTGAACAACTTCCTAGAACGGGCCATGACTTCTGGTTTAGTGACTGATGGAACTGTGGCAACGGATGAGAAGAAAATAAAGGTAAGTCTGTGTTTCCTCCTGCGCAAATCTCTTTGTGATTCTCTACTTGGATTTGTATTTTGAATAGGGAAATGTTCAGACTGATGTTTGGTGTAAACGTCCCCGAGTGACCCGGTCGCTAATTTAGCATATTGAGCAAGAATGCTAAGAGAATACTGACCAGTGATGACTCATTCCACAAGGGCTGAGCATTTGGGGTTTCAGTGGATGTTTCCCCTTTTAAAAAGATTCGAATATCAAAATACATTTTTCAGTAGTTACTGGGGTAAGACCCAAACTGAAAACTATCGAAACCAGAAGCTGAGTTGTCCGCAAGGCTGGGAGCGAGCAAAGTCCCGTAGGCCAGAGACTGTCATCCCGGGGAACAAGACGGACGCATCGTGTCTCAGTGAGGACAGTGATTTCTGTCTGCCTGGTGAACATGAGGCTTTTACACTGAAGAACCCATGTTTCTTCCAGCCCCAGATCCCAAACCAACCCTTGCAGTTCAGTCGAGGAGGCACATTCCCACTTCTTGGGAAACCCAGAAAGAATCAAGGCTCTTTTTCCCTCCATGCCACAAAGCGTGGAACCCAAGAGGTACTTGGTTTATTGGAATTTCTTTGGGCCTTGACTCATCAGACGCTGTGGAGCCTGCGGGAGAGGATCACAGAGGCCCTCACTCACGATGGCTACGTCTACAAATATGACATCTCTCTCCCTGTGGGAAAGCTGTACGATCTCGTGAGTGACACGAGGGCTCGGCTGGGCTGCAGCGCCAAAAACGTGGTGGGCTACGGCCACTTGGGTAAGTGGAGATGCTGGGAAGGGAGGTGATTGCACTTTTCTGCTTCAGGTTTTGCTGCGCCGCTTCCTAGTAGTTGTAAAGCTGGGTTTTAGATTAGTGAGAGGCATAGACTAATTGGACTATCAATTCAATTAATGTGCTTAGCCACATTCGCTGCGTAAACACTTTCTTGTCCAAAGTGATTAGTCGTATCAGAAATAGGTTTTCTCTCAGCCATCAGCCCTCAAGAAGAGTGATAAAGGTAAGACACAGAAAGGCCGCTACGTTTGTCAGCGTGCTTTGAGGCTGGTTTGGTTTTACAAGCAGGTAAATTGGAAGCTTAGCAGAGCTGTCCTGTTTAAAATGAAAAAAGGAACAGAACACTCTTCAGCACACTTGATGTGGGATGATTTGGAAGACATGGAAAGACAAAGGCTGGCTCTGGTAGCGCTTGATATAGAGGATTAAGCTGTGTACTGTGAGGGTTTGCAGGGATGTAGGACGTGTTTCTGTGCTGAGAATGAGTAACTTGTGTATATCTTTGTGTGCTTTGTCTCCTGAATATCCAGCAACTGTGTCCTTAATCAAATACCATCAGATGCAAGTGGCAAAAGGAGAAAGTGTTCTGTTGCTTTGTTTCTGTTGACGCGGTGCCAGAGCGCGTTTAGAACACTGCACAAACATAATAGGGAGAGAGAAAGTGATGAAGGGCCATATTAAAATCTAATGATCATTATGAAATACAACTTCCACGGGGAAGTCTTCAGCATGCCGTCTCAGTAGTGGGACAATAATTAGTGCAGCACAGTTGGAATTTTAAAACCACAAGAATGGGAATTTGAAAGTAGCTTAACTCGGCACGCTTCCTCAAATATTGTACTGAAGGCATGGAAAACCAAACATCCCGTTTGAATTATTTGTGCACGTAGAAGCCGATGTTTGTGGAAGGACAGTGAACGTGTCCTTTCTAACAGTTTAGAGGCTAACAAAGGCACCGTTGTTGGAGTACTGGAGGAGGCAGTAATGAGTCTCCACTGCGGGGTCACCGAGTTTCCCTTACAGCCCCACCTCTGCAATGTTCTCTTCCAGGAGATGGAAACCTGCACTTGAACATCACGGCAGAAGCCTATAGCCATTCCCTGCTGGCTGCCATCGAGCCGTTTGTGTACGAGTGGACTGCAAGGTACAACGGCAGTATCAGTGCAGAGCATGGACTGGGCTTCAAGAAGAAGCAGTTCATTCAGTACAGCAAACCCAGCGAGGCAGTCCTCCTGATGCAGCGTTTCAAAGCCATGTTGGACCCCAGAGGGATCCTCAACCCGTACAAGACGCTGCCCGCCGGGTCCTGAGAAGCGAGCAGATCCCATCGCCTGGGGATGGCATCTCTAGCTCGGTAACTGCACTTTAGCCGTAAACAAACTGATGGATCAACAAGCACGTGGGCTGCTCCTTGTTTTATACCTTTTGTGTGATGGAACAAGTAAAGGAACGTGCTTCCTCTTTCCAGGCACGCGTGTTTTTTCTGAAGAACACGTTACTGGGTTTGGCTGGGTGGGTTGCCTGTTGAATCGCACACTGAAACCGAGCGTGCTGATACTGCGTGTGGATAGTCCCGCTCCCTTTCCCCTTTGCTCTGCTTTGTTACTGAAGTGACACCAGCCAGAGGAGGCATTTTCTCGCTTGGGGTGTGCAAGTGAAGCATCAGAGGCACAGGAGAAGAACCTGTGGATGTTATACCACCATCTCCAGTGGAAATACTGCTCTTCCTCACCTGTTTTGATCTAATGTGCTTGTCTGGAAGCCCACAGCAGCATGAGGTTGTGGCCTCTTCAGTGATGCCACCTGCAGGCTGTCCCCTGTGGGCATCAGTGTTGTCCCACGGACAGCACGCTGGTGGAAGGGCTGGCCAAAGAAGAGAGGCTGCCCGGAGACCTAGCTTTTGGGTAGGCTCAACTGGAGGGGAAATGCTAGCAGCCAAGCTGAGGAAGGGATGCCAGGGGCTCTGCCACACAGGGTCAGGCTTTAGGCATGCTGTTACAGTGCATGTAGACAGGCCAGGGACACTTATAGGAGGATAAGGGGTTGCACCTCGAATCCTGTGTTCAGTTCTGGGCCCTTCATTTCAAGGAAGACACTGAGCCCATCCAGAGAAGGGCAGCGGAGCTGGGGAAGGATCAAATCAGCCTGCCTGGCATCCAGGAGGATCCCTGATTGCAAAAGATGCGTTTAAAAATAAGCTCATACAAGCAGCAGGGCGCGAGAAGGAAGATGGTGGTGTAGGAAAGTGTGGGAAGTCAGCACAAGACCTGATGGAAGAGGAAGGTGGTCTGGTTTTTGAAGTAGGCAGGCTTTACTCACGGTCATTCTCTCATCGCTTTCGCATGCCCTCTCACAAGCGTCTGCCACCTGTGCTGTCCATATCGTCTGCCCAGGGACACTTACGGGAGGATAAGGGGTGCTTGGACATGTCTCTTGTACTTCTTAGGAGTCACTGATTGTTATGGAATGATCCTTTTGACTCGGGATCTTGCTTGATCCTCCACAAGTCCCGGGCACTGCCTCTGTTGCCTCAGGTTGAGTATTTTTTTAGTACAGATCTTAGTAAGGCTGTTGACCCTGTCCCTCACAGCATCCTTCTGGACAAGCTGTGGGCTGAGTGGGTTCACGGCACGCTGGGTGAAGAGCCGGCTGGAGGGCAGAGCTCCAAAGGGCTGCAGTGAATGGGGCTGCGTCTGGCCGGGACCACTGAGCAGCCGTGTTCCTCAGGCTCAGGCCTCGGGCCAGCGCTGTTCCAGATTTGTATCAGTGATCTGGATGCAGGAGCTGATGGCGCCGTTAGCCACTTTCCTGATGATACTAAATACACAGGGTCTGTCTGGTTTGGAGAAGAAGAGACTGGAGGGTGACCTCATTGCTCTCTGCAGGTTCCTGGGGAGGGGACGTGGAGAGGGAGGTGCTGAGCTCTTCTCCCTGGGATACGATAAGACACATGGGAATGGCTCAAAGCTGCACCAAGGCGGTTCAGGCTGGACATAAGGAAGCATTTCTTTACCGAGGTGGTGGTCGGACCCTGGAATAGGCTTCCTGGAGAGGCGGTTGATGCTCCCAGCCTGACAGCGTTTAGGAGGGGTTTGGACAATAATATGCTCTTAGCTTTTGGTCAGCTCTGAAGTGGACAGGTCCTCAGTTGGACTAGATGATTGTTGTAGGTCCCTTACAACTGAAACAGTCTATTTAAAGGGGGGGGGTCTTACTACAGTCTGTTTTGAGAGGAGAGATAGATTGTTATTTACAGTTGGGCCTACCTACAAAACCACACTGTCACCCTTTGTTATCGGAGAGCAGGCCAAGCCATCTGCTCTTGAGTCATCTTCTGGTCTCTGTTTGCGAGCCACATCCGTATTTACCGATGCAGCCGACTGTATCCGAATGAGGCAGGTGGTTGGGAAAAGCCCAGGGATTTGCCAGAGGTAAATCGTGTCACTAACCTGGCCACCTTCTACGGCAAAATAACGTTTTCTGTCCGCGGGAGGAGAACGGTGGGTGTGGCTCGCCTGGATGTCAGCAGGCGTTCTCCCAGACAAGCTGGCAAGGCACAGACTGGACGGGTGGTCCGTGCGGTGGGTGGGAGGCTGGCTCACGCGCTGAGCTCGGAGGGTGGTGATCGGTGGTTTTTACTCAGGGTACTAGTTCTGGAGGCCTCGGTGGGCTCCATGAGACTGGGAAAGGTGGTCTTACCCAGGAGCTGTCTTCTCCATTAGCTGCTCTTCAGGGATTTCTGCTCTTCCACAGTGCAGTGGAACAGATGGTCCATCCAGAGCCTTTTTCTCAGAAGAAAATCATGCTACGGAGTCTTTTTGTCTTCTGGTTTTGTCCAGAACGCTGTCTCTACACGGCTGCAAGCGGTTCAGTTGCATGAGGGACCACGGCTTCCGCTCAGCGCGGTGTTGCAGCACCCTTCACGATGCAATGCGTAGGTCACGGCTCTCTCAACCTGGCAGCGTGGGTGCTTCCGGCAGAAGTACCTCCGTGTGTTACGCGACCTGCGGTGCCGATATCTAGGCCTGCCCTCTGGTCTCTTCCCATCAGCCCCCCCGTTCTCTGTTCCTCAGGACCACTCAGCGGAGCTGATCGTCTTCTGGGGCGAAACGGCGTGAACGATGCCGTCATTAGCAAAGAGAAGACGGACTGCGGAACGCAGCCAGCCTGTGCTGCCCCTGTATCTGGTGATGCAAAAATACGGAAAATCCGTGATGTTGTTAGAGAAGAAATTCACAGGATTTGCTTTCTGCCAAGTTAAGCTGATGCAGCTCGTTCTTTCCGGATCAGGCTGTTTATATTCTCTGCCTTTTTCCTACACCATTCTTTCTCTTTTTTTCCTCCCAAACCACTGACCATAATTGTTTAAAATACAGGTTTTACATGTGAATGGTGCTTTTTGGGAAGCGGAACTTTCCACCCTTCTTTTGTTTTCAGCTACATATGGAGAGAGTGCTCGGGAGGGAGTCGGGGCTTGCGGATAACCTAGTGCTGTGGCCAGGGAAATTCTGGCACAGCTGCATTTAGCCGCCTTTACACGTGAAGATCCTTAAGCTCAATGTAAGTTCACTTTTTCAGCTGAGCAATTACCCTGAGGGACTAGAATAGAGGAGCTGTCGTAGGGTTGTTGTATAGTATCTTTCCTAGAGCTTAAACGCCAGTCTTGCCCTTCTCTTCCATGTTCTCAGTGATGCTTTCGGATCTGGTTCGCTGTTGCGTATAGGAGGGAGAGACAGGGTGGGGGGACCTGTGTGTGTGCGTGTTCTATAAAGAATCATGGCGATAGGAATTTCTTGTCCAAAACTCTGGGGTTTTTTCCTGCGAAGGACAAATATTAGAATGATGTGGGTGCTCAGCACGTTGGAGCAGTGGTTTTCTGGCACAGCGTGGAGGCACCTGACTTTCTGTGCTGGTTTTGGCTGGGATGGAGTTAATTTTCTTCATAGTAGCTGGTGTGGGGCTGCATGTTGGGGCTGTGACCCTGGGTGATGGCACAGGGATGTTGTAGCTGTTGCTGAGCAACGCTTGCACACCTTGGTCTTTGCTGCTTCTCACGCACCCCACCAGTGAGTGGGCTGGGGTTGTGCAAGGTGTTGGGAGGGGACAGAGCCGGGACAGCTGACCCCTGCTGACCCAAGGGTTATTCCAGACCATGTGGCGTCATGCTCGGCAATAAAAGCTGGGGGGGAAGGAGGAAAAGGGGGTGTTCAGGGTTACGATGCCGGTCTTCCCAAGTCACTGTTATGCATGCTGGAGCCCTGCTCTCCTGGAGCGGGCCGCACGCCTGCCTGCAGTGGGAAGTAGTGAACAAACTCCTCTTGCTTTGCTTGTGCACATGGCTTTTTACCTGTTAAACTGCCTTCGTTTCAACCTGCGAGATTTTGTGCTTTTACCCTTCTGTTCTCCTCCCCGTCCCGCTGCGGGATCGTGAGCGAGAGGCTGCGTGGGGCCAGGCTGCCCGCGGGGGCTGCCCCGCAACGCTCTCCCCTAAGCAGGCAGGCGCGTGAAGCGGAGCCAGCGTCTGGAGCTGTTAATTCAGCATCCTGCCCCAGCTAATTCTGCGTCAGCCGCCTGACCTTCGCTGCCTCCCGTCTCGGAGCAGCCCAGCCCCACGTGAAGCCAAGTGCGCGGCGCCACGTTTTTCTGCGTAACCAAACCTGACGATTTGTGTACAGCACCCCAGGAGAGAGCACTGAATCAATTGTAAAAGTGTAAAAAATGATCTTTTGTGATTTGTGGGCTCTATCAGCTTCTGAGCAAGAAATCACCCAGCTGACGTGTATAATGTAACAGGAGAAAGAAGCCTGTTCAACGTGACTCCCCCGCCAGCAGCAGCTGACACCCTGCCAAGAGTAACCCTAGAAATTCTTCGTAAAACAGCACATCGGCTCACGTTCTCCCGAGGAACTCAAGGAAAGCAACCCTATACCTTGCTAATCTCTGAATCTTGACAAGGCAGCAGCGATTTCAAAAGAAATGCTGTGTATCTGGGCACTCGGAAGGCTGAGCAGCGCGGGCGAGGGATACCTGAATGCTGAGGGCTTGGCTCTTGGTGCGCCAGGTGGGGCCGCCGGCATAAAAGGTTCAGAAAGGTGGCACCGTGAGGGAAAAGGGACCCTGTCAGGAGGTGCGTGGGAAATGGCAGGGCCACGAAAGACCAAAAGTGACAGGTTAATCCCCTGTTCCAGGCCAGGAGATGTGGTGAAACGTTTTGTTGCCTAAATGAGGAGAGCATCGACTTCATCCCTGCCGTGGGGAGCGAGGAGATTACCCCACCTCCAGACCTGGCGGGACAGATCCTGCTCTCCCGGGGCAATTGGCAGTCGTCAAACCCAGTTTGTGAAGTGCTGGTGTGCAGGAGCCTCTGTGGGATCTCAAATCCCTGTGTAGCAGTTGTTAGTAACGAGTTGTAGTAGTTAGTAACACCCGAAAGTCACCCCGTAGGCAAACCATAACCATAGAATAACACCTGCTCAGGGGCCGGAGCTCGCTCCCCCAGACAGCTCTTAACCTCCTGCTGCAATAATTGTATTTTTACTGGGAAAGAGTTTGAAGTCTGAATGTTTTCAGGGGAATTTCCAATAGGTGAACATCGTCCCCATGTTACTGTTGTCCCCGTTTTACTGTTGCCAAATGTGTCTGGCGGAGAATTACAGTCCTAAACCACCGAGCGTGCAGTGGAGGAGAGGCAGGGCAGGCGCTGACCCTGGCATCAAGCGATGTGACGGTGTGCAGGGTGCTGATGATGCCCTCCTCCAGCCCCCTGGCACCCTGCCTGGATCCTGCCGTGAGCCCCCCGAGCTCCCCCTCCTGCAGCCAGGAGAGAAGGGGCTCCCCGCTAAGGGGTCCCCTCAAAACCGTTGCAAGCCCTGTCTCCCGAGGCAGGTGTGTTTGTACACGAGTTGATGTCACGCCATGCCAGCGCTTTCCATGGCTTATTTAACTTCCACCCGCCCCTGGGATCACCTAGCCACTCCCTTTGTCCTCACCCATCCCAGACGTTTATAGCAGCAGTGGGATGCTAGAAATAGAGAGGCGTACGCCGGGGCAGCCTGTGGATGAAAGGAGTGTTGGGAAGCGGTTTGCCAAGCGGTTTGCAACAGAGATTTTCTAGCTCGTAGCAGCGAGGCAGCATGAAAAGCCCTGGGTGCGCTTCAAGGTAAGGGAAGAGGGAGGTGAACGGAATTAAAACGGGTTTGTAGGAAGGTCCGGGGCAGCTATTCTCTGCGAATTGTTAATGACCTGTAGAGTTCGTTACCGTTTGCTCCAGGGTACAGATTAATTTCGCGGTGAATGCTTCTTCCCTGTATTCCAGGTCTTTTAATTTGAAAGAACCTTGTTAGGTTCAGGCACAGAGGTCTGTTATTTTCAGCTTAAGCCAAGTGATCGAGAAGGTTGTCCCAAGCCTTAAAGCATTCATAGCGGCACCTCCAAGTGTGGCCCGAGAGGCGGTTTTCTGGTTTTTCTTCCCGTCTGGGAGCTGGGCCGGCACAGGCTGGCAAGGCAAGCCGAACCTCTGGCACCAGCACTGCTGACCGCTCTGGATTTTGGCTGCTTAGGAGAATTCTGTGTCCAGCAGTCGGCTCCCAGGGGGTTCCCAGGCTGGCCGCACGTCTTGCCTGCTTGGGTGACTTTGGTGCGACGTTCGAGTTGTGGCTTTCTCTCTTGAGCTTTGCTCTGCAAAAGACTCTGTTAACGGGGAAAAAATCGTACCCTGTGACTCCCAGCTGTGGGGCTTAACGTGCCCCAGGCAAAATTCTTCCTCGCTGCCATGCCAGGAAGGAGGGGGCGGTGTGAGAGTGGCTTCATGGTATTCTGCTGGCTGGAGTTAGCCAGGACACTTGGTCACAGACTTGCAGCCTTGTGACAAAAAGGTGTGTGTGTGACACTCGGGGAACAGCCTTTGCGGGCAGTGCTGGCTCTCTGAGGTGGGTGGTGGAACAGGCAGTGAAACCCCGTGTGTGAAGGTTTGCAGGAGGTGCTGAAGCCAGTAACAGCCCCTGCGAGTGCAGCTGTGGGTGGCCGAGCCCCGTGGGGCGATGGGGGCAGGACCCCTGCGGTGACCAGGCACAGGACTCCTGGTCTCTGTTTTCCTGCACTCCTCCCCCAGGGATCCCCTCGATCCCTGCCCTTGGCCCTTCCCCATCACTCACCTTTTCTGGGCTGAGGTGCAGTGGGGTGAAGGTGGTGGCAGTCTCCCCCCTGTTCCCACTCCCTGCTCGCTCCCTGAGCTGGAAGGCAGATACCTGTCCATCCCCAGGCAGGAGAACAAGCGCCGTGCCGCAGGGTAGCGTTGTTTGGCACCCCCGGGACAAGAAACCCCTCACTTCTGCATTTGGTCCACGTGCCAAAGAAATCCGTCGCTCTTGCTCCTTAAAACTGGGATTCCAGGAAGCCGACGGGTTTTGGCAAGCCCGATGTAGGCTGGGCAAACCTTCGCTCGCAGCTTGGACATTGCTCTGCGGCAGGTTGCTGTTGTCTTCGGGACGGTGCCACGAGGAGCGCGATGAGCTCGGCACGGCCCCTCGGGGCTCGCCAGTGGCCCGTTTGTGCGCCCAGCTTGCCCATGGGGCGTTGGCACTGCAGTACCAGTCCCTTGTGCTGCACCCGCAGCACTTTGAGGCTTTACATGCCTAAATCCAAGCCCTTATCCCTCCCCGTGTCTCCGGGTGCAAAAGTCAGCTGTTGTTTGGGGCTTTGGAAGCGTGTCCAGACAAATGGGGTCTGCTGGGAGCACCCAGTTACCATCCAGCCGGAGATGGGCTCGGTGGGCTGCATGTGTTGGGAGGGTTGGAGGCAGGATGGCGCTATGTAGTCCCTTATTAGACAGCTGTTAGAATATGGTGGGATGCCTTGGGGTGATAAGATGTGGGGGTCTACAGAGCCTGTCTTCTTGCAGTAGAAGGGCCTGGTAATCCTTCAGGAGCGTGTTGTGATCCCGATCTGTCTTCAGGACTGTTTTAGGGATATTGTTTTGTCCCCTAAAACATCAATCTGAGGTGCTGTTTTGGGGACACCACCCAAACGAATTCGTGGGCCGTTATCACATACATCAAACTCTACAGAAAAGTTGCAGGAGGAGGATGTCCCCAGACTGGCTTAGGAGTGACATCCAGGCAGGCAGGGTGACGGAAAACCGTCACGAAACGTCAGCTTCAGTCTAAATGAAAGATTAATTGAATAAGCAGGAGCTGTGTTTGACAGATGTGTGCCTGCTCGCTGCCCGTGGGCCCCTCTGCGTTTCTTCCCCTGTCTCGTCTCTACTCGCACATGTAGAGTGGCCAGAGGAACAGGGATTGTCTCACCCCCATCCCCCTGACGGGCCTGGGACCTAAAATTTAAAGATACCGATGAAAGACTGCCGATAGCTACATCTGGAAACTCTTTGTGCAAAGGCTGTGCTGCAGATTCCTGTCAGGGGTTGGTACCAGCTGTGGCTGAGGGTCTTCCCTGGCTTTGGGAAGGGCTCTTCTGCCTGAGGATTTCCCGCTTCAGCTGGGGTGCGTTGGACAAGGAGAGCGCTCTCATGCAAAGCAAAGCTTGAAGCGAACGTGGTTTCGGGCGGGTTTGCCTGGCAAGCAAAGTCCATGTTTCTGCGGCACCATCGTGGCGTTGCGACGCACTTCCGGTGCGTTCACACCCAGTTCGTGGCTCCCCGATCCCCTCTAGCGCAGCTGCCCACGATGGCTGTGTTTTTGCATGCAGCTTTTTGTGTCCTGGACTTTGCCCCCATCCTCTCTCCGGTTTTTCCTGGCTGGATCCAGGCTGTCGCATCCTGGCTTGTCAGACTGTGGTCAGTCAGTGGGAGGCTGTAGATTATGCCCGGTAAAGCTGGCGGGTGCGTTCTCCTAAGGCCAGCTGGAACGAGCGATTGTCTTTCACGTGGTACAAGCTGGAGGCGATGAAAACCATCACCCTGTGCAGCAGGACCACGTTTGAGGACCCCTGGGCCAGCAGGACAGTAGAAAGGACCACCAGGTCCAGCCGGCCGCAAGCCACGTGGCCCCATCGACCCTCAGGCTGGCCAGGCTTTGAGCCTTCCTTGCTCCCTTGGGAGCGTGAGGACCACGAGTGCGACCATCCCGTGCTGTAAATGGGACTACATCCCCTCAAAACAACTTAAAGGTCCAGCCAGGTCTGCTGCGTTTTGGAAATGGCGTCTGAAAACGTGGAATTCACAGTGAGTTAAAAAAGCTTTTAGGATCGGGGAAGTCAGGTCAAGCTTGGTGATGAAAAGTTCCTTTTTGGTGGGCATCGAACCTTCGGAAGGTCCTGCCAGGACCAGCCAGGATGCAGTGGTGATGGTACATGGTGGTGGCCTAATTAGTGCTGGAAAAGACTCGCCCCTCATCGTTACGCAGGCAAAGCACGGGTAGGCGAGGGGCTTGGTCCGAGGGGCTGCCTCTGCGCGCGGGCAGCTGAAAGCCTGGCCAGGGTGAGGGATCTGGTGAAAGGGGGGACCCGGGTGAGGCTGAGCACCAGAGCGGGGCTGGGAGGAGGAGCTGTCGCAGCGGGGAAGCAGTCCTCTTGTTTGAAAGCAGGGCGTAATTAGTCCGTTACAGGTGCGGTTGGGTTATTGATCTGTTTTCTGCATTGAAAAATCTCAGTTCCATTGGAAAAAAATCAGTTTAGTGTTTCTTTGAAATCCCCATCTTCTGGAATGATGTGATACGGGAGCTGCTCTGCTTTCTCTTTAAGGAAACCCTTTTACCCCTACAAAAGGCTCGTTTTCTAGTGAATAAACTAGGAGTTTGAATAGTGAATAAGCTCTAAAGCCCCAGAAAACCAAAAGAAAAGCAAAATAAAAGGCAGCAGAGCAGGAGGCTGTTGGAAGAGCTTAGGCTCTGCCTTGCCAAAGGTCAAAATTAGAAGGCTGATAGTGAAAGCGCGGTTTCGCCCTGTTCCACCTCTAATGCCAGAGCTGCTGACAGAACTGGGAGAGCCAACGATGGCTGGCACCACGGAGACATACAGTTTTGCTCCCGGTGATAAAAATTCCCAGGGCAACATGCAAAGTTTTGTGGTTCGCATTCGGTGAAGGACTGTCGAATGAAAATCCACTGAAACTCTTTCTTTCTTTCCAGGCATTTCAGATATCACATCGTTTTCAGCCTCTGCCTGGGACTCATCTTCCTGTCGGGATTCTTCCACGTGAAGAACAAAAATTACGTGTAAGTGAAGCAGAAGCAGGGTTGCAGGACTTCATCTGCCCGGGGTAGCAAGGATCCGAGCTGTGACACTTGATTTAACTCTCATGAGGTCTGGGCTAACACGGGAAGGGCAGCGGCCCACACTTAGCTCCTAGATCCACATTCGGGCAGGCAAGGGATCAAATTAGCCCAAGTGCAGCTCTTTGGAGCAAAATGAGCAGTACGGAAAAGGGGATCGAGCTGAAGCCTTTGGGCAAGTGAGGACCTGGGGAAGGAGAAAACTGACATCTGTGCCTGAGGGCCGGGGCTTGTGTGTGTCGGTGCCTCGCCCCAGATGCACGGTCGGAAGGAGAACCTGCTGGGGTTTGGCTTTGCCAGGTCTCAGAGGTGGGGTACGGCACTGGCGAGGCTGTTTTCCCCAAATGTTGCCTTCTTGCAGAATCGTGAAGAGCCACAAGGAGCTGCTGATGTCTTCCGCGTCTTGCCATGCCAAGACTAACGTCATGTTCCTCAAGACCCACAAGACGGCCAGCAGCACCGTCCTGAACATCATGTTCAGGTTCGCGGAGAGGTACAACCTCACCGTCGCCCTCCCAGCTGGCCAGCTCGTCCACCTGGGCTACCCAAAGACCTTCCTGGCCCGCTTTGTGGAGGGATTTCAAGCCGTAGGACAAAACTACAACATCATGTGCAACCACCTGAGGTTTAACCTCTCCGAGGTAAGAAAGAGCCACGGCAGCCGCAGAGAAACCTGGTTGAAGAAGTGGTGCCTCCGGACTAACAGCCTCTCTTCTTCCTCCCTGCAAATAGGTGCAAAAGGTGATGGCAGTGAACACCACCTACTTCTCCATCCTGAGGAACCCCATTCCCCTGCTGGAGTCTTCCTACGTCTACTACAAGGACAACGTCCCTGCCTTCAGGATCTCCAAGGACGTGAACGAGTACCTGACGTCACCCACAAAGTATTACCATTCGGCGGATTACAAGCAGAACATCTACGCCAGGAACATCATGTGGTTTGACTTCGGCTACGATAACAATGCGGAGGACAACAAGACATACACCCAGGAGGTCTTGAAGGAGATTGAGCAGAACTTCCACCTGATCTTGATAGCAGACTACTTCGATGAGTCCATGATCCTCTTGAAGCACACTTTGTGCTGGGACCTGGATGACGTGATTTACTTTAAGCTCAATTCCAGAAGCCAGGACACTGTCCAGACCTTGACTCCGGAAAGTGAGGAGCGGATAAAAGAGTGGTGCTCGCTGGACTGGAAGCTCTACCAGCACTTCAACCAGAGCTTCTGGAGGAGGATTGAGGAGACCATAGGACTGGAGGAGCTGGAGAAGGAGGTGAATCACCTGCGGACGAGACAGAAGGAACTCATGCAGACCTGTCTCTCGGACCAGGAGGCTGTGATGAAGGATCACATCAAGAACAAAGCTCTCCTGCCTTTCCAGTCAGGGGCTGCAAATATCCTTGGGTACAACCTCAGACAAGACTTAGACAACAGGACTCTGAGAACCTGCCAGAAGATGGTTATGCCAGAGCTCCAGTACACGTCCCATCTCTACGCTGTTCAGTACCCACACAGGAGGAGGAAGAGGTTAGGCTCGCCCGTGCTGCAGACCAGGCTCCAGAAGATGCAGCTCCCAACTCCCAACTAGGGCACGTGACAACCCACTGCCGTTTCCCACTGCTTTGCATCACCCCATGCCCGCCTCGGGGCTGACCCATGGGACTGTTGTGCATGAGGGAGGGGCGGGGGCGGCGGCCCTTGTTCGGGGCCAACGAGCTGGTGGTGTGTCCCTTATTGGGAACCTTGAGCCGATGGCTTTGCGTTGGCTGGATCCTGTGTGATCCCTCCTCCCCACTCCCAGGCAGGGGGACAGCCCGCTGCTGCAGGCTTTCAGCTGGCTTAGATGTTCCTGCCTCTTAATAATTAATCACAGGCTTAGTCATTCTGCTTCCATTCGACTTTATTTAATAGCCGTCGTTACGTCTGGGCAGGTCACAGCTCGCTAGAGCAAGCCCTGATTTTCGCTGTTTAGTGGGGGAAAAAAGGGAGGGGGAAGTAAAAGAGGAGGAGGGCGTGATGAGGGGATGCAGGGCTTGAAAGCGTAGGAGAGACGTCAGGAGGACCCGTTCTGTGGTTTCAACCCTCTCCCTAGGGCGAGGGGTCCCTGGGCATGGATGGTCCCTTGGGCTCAGCATCCCTGAAGCCCTTTATCATCAGAGGCTTCGCGGGGTCCCCCCTCGCTGTGTTGGCCAAACTCCAACATAGATTAGGAGAGAGGTAAAGGAGGCATGGCAGTTGCTCATTTAGGGCACGACCTCATTATCAAAGGAGGTAATAAAGCCTCTGTGGGGAACCTTGGCCAGCTCCCTGCTGCCGCGCCGGTGCTGGGAAGGTTCATCAGAAGGACGGCAGCACCAAGCCCAACGGCTTTGGCATCGCTGCCCTTCATGACTGCCCATCGCCAGTTTCCAACGCACCCGCCATCACCAATGGTGCAATATTCCAAAGCTCAGCCAGCGCCTCCTCCCACTTGTGCCATTCAGGCTGACAGCAGAGACCCGCATGGTGTGACTGGGATGATGGATCCTGGATCGCTTGGCTTGCAGCTTCGCCATGGGGGTAAAGGTATCATAGAATCACAGAACGGTTTGGGTGGGAAGGGGCCTTACAGACCATCCAGTTCCAACCCCCCTGCCATGGGCAGGGACACCCTCCACCAGACCAGGTTGCTCCAAGCCTCATCCAGCCTGGCCTTGGACACTCCCAGGGATGGGGCACCCACAGCTTCTCTGGGCAACCTGTCCCAGTGCCTCCCCATCCTCTCCGGGAAGAATTTCTTCCTGATGTCCAATCTAACTCTCCCCTCTTTCAGTTTAAACCCATTACCCCCTGTCCTGTCACTACAGGCCCTTGTAAAAAGCCCCCCCACAGCTTTCCTGTAGCCCCTTCAGGCACTGGAAGGTGCTATAAGATCTCCCCAGAGCCTTCTCTCCTCCAGGCTGGACAAACCCAACTCTCTCAGCCTGTCCCCATAGCAGAGGTGCTCCAGCCCTCTGAGCATCTTCGTGGCCTCCTCTGGACTCACTCCAACAGGTCCATGTCCTTCTTATGCTGAGGGCTCCACAGTTGGATGCAGCACTCCAAGCAGGGTCTCACAAAAGCAGAGTAGAGGGGGAGAATCCCCTCCCTCACCCTGCTGGCCACACTTCTCTGGATACAGCCCAGGTTCCGGTTGGCTTTCTGGGCTGCCAGCGCACACTGCCAGCTCATGTCCAGCTTTTCATCCACCAGTACCCCCAAGTCCTTCTCCTCAGGGCTGCTCTCGATCCATTCTCTGCCCAGCCTGTACTTGTGTTTGGGATTGCCCTGACCCAGGTGCAGGACCTTGCCCTTGGCCTGGTTGAACTCCATGAGGTTGGCACAGGCCCACCTCTCCAGCCTGTCCAGGTCCCTCTGGATGGCATCCCTTCCCTCCGGCTTGTCGACTGCACCACAGCCGCTCAGCAGCTCAGCCCGGGAAGCAGGAGCAGTGCTCTTGGAGGGATTTTCCTCAGCTACTTTTAGGCGTGGCAGGGAGCCAGGGAAGCCAACTGAGGCAAGGGTTCACCTCCTGCATTGCCACCCGTGCTCCTCCGCAACCCACGTGATGTGCAACGGCAGCAGCATGAGATTAGCCGCACCTTCATTGCTTTCTGCTCCAGCAACCCCATCTAAAATTAACCAGGCTTAGGCGGCCTTGCCAACCGCCCGGGGCTGAGATGGCAGCCACAGGTGTTCCCGGAGGCCTTTCCTGGCCAGTTCTGCCACCTGAGCTTTCATCTTGGAGCTCCTGGTCCGTGACTTGCCACGTGAATTTCGTGGAGCCCCTTTAGCTAAGGCGGTGCCAGGGATGGGATGTAAACATAAAAATAATTCAACAGCTGACCTGCGTGCGGGTGGGGGTCCTGGCAAGGCTGGGGCCCTCCAGACCACAGCCCACAGGCCGGGCAGCTCCCGGCGGGGATGGACCATGGCGGATGTGGGTTGCGGCACCTGGGCAGGGAGGTCCGGCCTTTCCCAGGGAAACTGAGGCAGGAGATGCAAACACCCCTCGGGGCTCCTTTTGCATGCCCTCCCGTGGTGGGGGTCTGAGCAATGGGCAGCTGCGGGGCCCCCGGCTCTGCCCGGGCTGACAACGGCGCCTTTGTGCCGTCCGGCGCTGCACGAGCGGGTGCCGCTGCTGACTCAGGGCTTTTTCCCGGCCACCAGCGCTGCGGGAGCCCCGTGACCCATCGGTGGGGGGACCCTGAAGGGGGGCAGGGGGGCGCAGCAAAGCGGTGAAGCGACGGGCTCCGCAGAAAGCCAGCAGCTGTGGAAGCCAGCGTGATCCCGTGGTGGGAGAGAAGGACAGAGGGGACACCCCGAGCTGAGCAGGACCCGGTGAGCAGCTTCGCTTTCTCCGTGGGGTGTTTGATCAGCAAAAGCTCCTGATTAAACCAGAGGTGAGAGTCGCCCTCGGCTGCCCCGGAGCGGGATGCCCATCTCCTCCTGCGGTGATAACCCGGGATCCGTAGGGACGCGTAAGCTGGGGACAGCTGGCTGCGGTGGCACTCCTGCTGTCCCCGGAGGAAAGGCGACCGGTCGGGGACCACGCGATTGGTGTGGGGCACCCCAGGACGCACCCGCAGGGAAATGAGGAGCCGTCTGGGTCCTCTGTGCTGGAGGCAAAACGCTCCCTGACACCCTCCCAAGGAGCCTGGGCTGGTCCCAGGGTCTTGGCCCTGCGGAGACGGGCTCTGCTCCCCCAGCACCCACTTGGCAACGGGAGCGGGGAACCGCAGGTCTCACCCTGCCCTTCGCTGACCGGCCTCGGTCTACCAGAAACCCCTTTTGAAGAGCATCTCGAAAATCAATTTGATTTCATTTATTTTTATTTCGGGGTAGCCTGGGTCAGCCTCTTCGGTGCCACCCACAATCCCGTCCTGCTTTTCGGCGGCGCTGACTTGCCCCCGCAGCAGCACGCGTTCGGCCCCTCTCAACCCCAACGCTGCCCGTAGCGACCTGCCCTCCAGCCCGAGCTTGGGGGGGAGAGGGGTTCCCCAAACCGAAGCCCACCGAGTTAAACCTCAAACCCCTCCAAGGACAACCCAGCTCCCAGCCCGCACCCCCAGCAGCCGGCGTCCCACCCCCTCCTTCATCAACCCGCCGGGCTGGGGCTGCATCTCTCTGCCGCAGATGCCATGGGCTCCCGGCACTTTCCCGCCCGGACCGTGCTCTTCGAGAAGGAGACCAACGGCGTCACGTACCGCGTGCCCGCCCTGCTCTACCTGCCCTGCATGGCCAAACTGCTGGCGTTCGCGGAGGAGCGGCTGAGCGCCGACGATGCCCACGCCAACCTGCTGGTGCTGCGCCGCGGCACTGTCTACGGGAGCTACGTGGAGGTGGGATGCGACTGGGGTTGGGGGGACACGTTGGGCTGGGGCCACGGGGACAGAGGGGTGATTATCCTCCACCGCTTGTGCGTAGAACAGCCGAGCTCCTGGAGGCACCTGGACAGGGAGGGGAAGGAGGGGGTGTGAAGTGGGGTGAACTTCACCCCTCTCCATCCTCTCCTCCTCTCCGGGCAGTGGGAAGACATGCGTGTGCTGGAGACGGCGACGCTGCAGCACCACCGGTCAATGAATCCCTGCCCGCTCTACGACGAGTTCACCGGCACCCTCTTCCTTTTCTTCATCACGGTTCTGGGCAGGACGCCCGAAGCCTACCAGATCATCACCGGCCAAAACGTCACCCGCCTCTGCTGCGTCACCAGCGCCGACCAGGGCCTGAGCTGGAGCCGGGCCACAGACCTGACGCAGCAGGTCATTGGCGGCGCCATCAAAGGTAACCGAACAGAGAAGGGCGAGGAGGGAGGGGACAGCCAGCTGGACACCTGGACTTTTGCCTCCTGGAGACACCCGTGGTGTGGCTGGAGGTGGCCTCGGGGTGGGAAGCCCGCAAGCAAGAGAGAGATGCGGTGGAAAGGGACCCAGGGAAGAGGAGAGGAGAATGGAGAGAGTATCTGCATCGCTTGCACAGTGGGCAGAGGAGATGGAAAGGCCCTGTAGAAATATGGGCGTTCCATCTGGGAAAACTGTGGAGGGAGCAATGTTGGTGTAGTGCCATGCTCCCCTTGGCATGCCTTGGGAATCCCCATTGTCCCTGGAGCTCTAGGCTTTGTGGGTTTTGGAACCCTAACCCTATTCCTCACAGCTGTGTCCTGAAGCTAAGGTCACTAGCTCCATGGGTGTTCCAGCTGGGAAAGCTGTGGAGGGAGCAATGCGTAAGCTCAACCATGCAGCGCTGGGCTCTGCTGGCCTCTGAACCAGCCCCCCTGCAGTCTTCCTAGCCTAGATTGGGGGATTCTCTGGAAACCCTCCCCCTTTCGGTATGGCAGGGTCAGTCTTACCCCTATCCCATCTCTGCTCAGCAGATTGGGCAACGTTCGCGCTCGGCCCCGGGCATGGGATCCAGCTGCGGTCCGGTCGGCTGCTGGTGCCGGCCTATAGCTACCACATCGACTGCAAGGAGTGCTTTGGGCAGCTCTGCAAGACCACCCCTCACTCCTTCGCCTTCTACAGCGACAACCACGGCCAGGTCTGGCGCTTTGGTGAGTTCATCCCCAACCTGCAGACCGGCGAGTGCCAGCTGGTCTCGGTGGATGAGGAGGATGGCTCCAACGTCCTTTACTGCAATGCCCGCAGCCCCTTGGGCTTCAGGGTCCAGGCGCTCAGCACGGATGATGGAGCTGTCTTCCACGGGGGACAGCTGGTCCAACGACTGGTCGAGCCCCCCCATGGTTGTCATGGCAGCGTCATTGGCTTCCCCGCACCTTTTGTGTATGTCCCTGCTGCCCCCCGGGACCCCGTGGTGCCCTTCCGGGACTCAGCTCACCGGCTGCTCCCCAGGATGCTCCCCAGGTTTCGGTACACGCCCGCCCACTTGGCAGTGGGTGATGAGCTGCTCGCCGTGGCCACCGGCAACCACCATGAGCCAGCTGAGTCCAAGGAGGGCTGTTCTACCGCAGGGCATCACAGCCGTGCCCGCAGCATCACCTCAGCCCAAGGGCACCCTGCGGTGACCCCCAGCCCCGCTGCCTTCTTCCAAGCACCGACATGGGTCCTCTACTCCCATCCCACCAGCTCCATGTCCCGGGTCAACATGGGGGTTCACCTGAGCACCTTCCCCAGGGACGTGGAGAGCTGGACCGAGCCGTGGGTCATCTACGAGGGCCCGAGCGCTTATTCAGACCTGGCTTACATGGAGCTGCCCTACAACGAGGCCTCCATCTCTGGCGGCCCGGCCATCGCTTTCGCCTGCCTCTACGAGAACGGGACGCGGTCGCCCTACGAGCAGATCTCCTTCAGCATGTTCACACTGCACGATGTGCTCCAGAACATCCCCCTGACAGCCACCGCTCCACCGCGGGACGGGGGCCCCCCACGCCGCGGGAAGCGGAGGCGAAGGAGCTGCCTCGTCTCCTAGTGACTCCCAGATCAGCACCGCCCCGGTCCTCCAGCGCCAGACCCCAGGTCACCGACCCAGACCACCGGGATGCTGACAGCCTGGGGTCCTGCCACCGGCCAGTACGGCCACATCACACAGAAGGCACACGCTACCGTCCCAAAACTGGGGTTTATCCTCTCATTTTTATTGTTATTTTTAATTACGTGGTTGGTTGGGCATGGAGGCCTGTGCCACCAGCCCAGCCCCAGGCTCCTTGCTGAGCTCATGAGCCATCCTGTGAAATACGTACCTGGGGGGCAACTGCAGCAACGCAGGGCAGAAGGCAGCTACGGGCACCCCGTGCCACCCACGTGTGCTGGGTCGGCAGGACACGGCGCCCCGGCTGTGCCATATGAGGTACTATCGCCCTGCTCCGAGGGCTTTCCTCCCACGGCCATAAACAGTCACGTTGCCTTTTTTATTGCTCCTTTTCAATGATCCTGTCTGAGCCTGTCCTTTTTTTCTCACCAGTCTCTCCCAGTTGCTGTTTAATCTGGCTGATTGCTGCTCTGTTTATTAAGCTATCACAAGCATCGTTACTTTCTTGTGAACCTTATCGGTTTGGGGGTAAACATCCTCCCAGCACGGGCAGGTTCAGGCCTGCACCCACACTCAGTCCCTGCATCCCCACACGGGGACGCGGGATGCGCCGAAGCCGGCGACACCCAACGCGAGCGCAGCGGTGGGGGGTGCGACGGGGTCCGTGGCCGGCGGGGGCGAGCGGCTGCTCCTAACGTTTGCCACGTGTGTGCGGGGGTGAACTTTGGGGGGCTACATCTCATTTCCAGCACCACCTCCTTCAGCGCGACTCCATCCAGGTCCCCAAGCCCCAGCTGGAGCCCAGCTCGGCTCCTCTGGTGTCCTTCGTCCCTCCTGCCCTGCGCAGGAGACGAAAACACCCCCACAACCTGCCCTAAATAGAGATTGATTAACGAAAACGAGTTAAGGTTCCAGCTCTTCTCTCTGCAAGTACCGCCCTGTCGCATTTCGCACTCGGGTAGGTGGAGGCTGATGAGGAGCAGCCCCTGAAGCTGTTGGGCTCGTGCTGGGATGCCAGGAGCCAGGTCCTCACCTCCATCGCTCACCGGGCTGGTTTCCAACCCCAAACGGCTGCCAGCCCCAAGGGCGTCTGCTCCAGGGCGGAGGAAGCAGTATTGCCCGGGCAGAGGGCTCTGCAGGGAGGCAGCCCTCTTCACGCCGACCCCACGCATGTCGCATCTCGTGCACGCCAGGCTGGCTGTCCCCCGTGGGGGAGTCTGCCTGTCTTGCACCAGGCTGGTATCCCAGCTTGTGCCGTATCCCCGCCACGGCGTTTGCCGCTGGCCGAGGCACACACGGGCGTGACGCCTTCTCCGAACACCAGCCTCCTGGCACCATGGCAGGTCCCTACTTCCCCTCGCAAAAGCCGCAGAGGCACCCGAGGCAGCCGTTGAGGATCTGGAGGGAGGCCAGCACCATCTCGGTGGCACTGATGAGCAGCAGGAGGGAGAAGAGGACGACGTTCCAGGACACGACGCCTGCCGGCTCCAGACAGATGCTCCAGACGTGAGGATCATACAGGTAGTTATCTGCCCTGTGCAATGGGGAGAGGAGGAGATGCAAGAGATGCCTTGCGGTGGGTCAGGAATCGCTTTCCAACGTGGAGGTGTGTCCCAGACACCCTGTCCTTCATCCCAAGGATGAGCAGGGTCAGCAGGGTGATGAGGGTAGGAAACACAACGTAGAAAGCCATGGAAGATGAGGACCTCTTGAGCTACCAGGGTCTTGCATCACCACCAGCAAGCTCATCCACCCCACGGACTTAATTAGCAACAGGCAGACGAGGCAGCACCAGCAGCTCAACCCTGCTGCCTCACCTGGCGTCGGGCTCCTGGCCGCTGGCATCCAGGAAGGGGTAGCCCCAGAGGGTGCCGTGCCCACTGCCGTGCTCGGTGGCGTTGTAGAAGCAGAGGGGTCCGTCAGTCAAACCCAGCCCGGAGAAGATAAAGCAGGCAGCAGCACCCAGGAGAGCCAGCTTGGAGAGCACGGCGGAGATGAAAGCCTGTGGGCAGCGGAGGGGGAAACCGAAAATCAGGTGGGCTCCAAAACGCGGCTGTTGCGTTATCAGCAGGGTTTGGTAAGGGGGCAAAACTCCCCTCCCCTTCACTCCTCAGGGAGCTGGGCAGAAGCAGGCAGGGAGCGGGATGAGCAGGGATAGGCAGGGAGCTCCCTGGTGGGAGGACGGGGGGGGGGGGGGAGTTTGCACCATGCAGCATCCCACCACGGGAGAGGGGGCACCCTGCCATATCCCACTGTGGGGCCATGGGAGAGGGGGATCCATGCCATATCCCGCTGTGGGGCCACCGGAGAGGGGGATCCATGCCATATCCCACTGCAGAGCCACCGGAGAGGTGGCACCCGGCCATGTCCCACCCTGCGGCCACCCGCTTGGGGCCGCTTTGGCACAGGTATCCCAGCATTGTCTTACGTTGCAACGGGTGCCGCAGTCCGAGCAGCCAGTGCATCGCCACCCCACTGCCGTGATGTGGGTCGCTGCCAGCAGCACCTGTGGGAAGGAAAAAATAGCTGGGCGACGAAAGGGAAGCACCTGCTCCATCCCTTCATCCCTGCTCTACAGACATGAGGAAGGACAAGGAGCAAACGGCGGTACTCACGGTGATGCCACCTCCCCAGACACCCGGCACGGTCTTGGCGTGCTTGCTGATGTGCCCGTCCACCAGGTACTTCGACGTCCCGCCGGGGAAGAGCAGGAGGATGTTGGCTGCCACAGAGAGCGTGCCCAGCACCAGCAGGCAGGGACCCACAATCCGGCTGCACTTCCCCACACACATGGCTACCCTGCAGGGGGATGGAGAGGAAGAGGAAGAGAGGAAGGGGCTGCCTTCGGCCCTGCAATGACCCACGGCTCCCTCACCCCAAGCCCATCTCGCAGCCACACAGGAGTTTGCTGGTTCATCCTTTTGGGTCCCACCTACCCCACCGGTACTGCCCTCACTCGAGAGCAATTCCCAATGCAAATCCTATTTTCCCTACATCGTCTGATTAATTAAATATGAAAAATAAACTCAATGTTAATACCGATCTACTGTCACCAAACAGTTTTCTTGGGGCTGAGCTATTTTATCATAGAAGCCCAACTTCAGACCACCTAATACTTCTTTGCCGAAAGGGCAGGGGTGTTTAAGACAACGGCAGGTCCTGCACCGAGCCTTGAGACCGGAGAAATCCACAGGGTCAGCTCCTCCAAAATGTTACTGCAGGAAGGACATCAACCATAGAATCACAGAACGGTTTGGGTGGGAAGGGACCTCACAGACCATCCAGTGCCACCCCCTGCCATGGGCAGGGACACCCTCCACCAGACCAGGTTGCTTCAAGCCTCATCCAGCCTGGCCTTGGACACTCCCAGGGATGGGGCACCCACAGCTTCTCTGGGCAACCTGTCCCAGTGCCCCCCACCCTCCCTGTGAAGAATTTTTTCCTGATATCTAATCTAAATCTCTCCTCTTTCAGTTTAAACCCATTACCCCTTGTTCTGTCACTACAGGCCCTTGTAAAAAGTCCCCCCACAGCTTCCTTCTTGGCCCCTTCAGGCACTGGAAGGTGCTGTAAGGTCTCCCCGGAGCCTTCTCTTCTCCAGGCTGAACAAACCCAACTCTCAGCATGTCCCCATAGCAGAGGTGCTCCAGCCCTCGGAGCACCTTTGTGGCCTCCTCTGGACTCACTCCAACAGGTCCATGTCCTTCTGATACTGGGGGCACAGAGCTGGATGCAGCACTCCAAGCGGGGTCTCATGAGAGCAGAGTAGAGGGGGAGAATCCCCTCCCTCGCCCTGCTGGCCACACTGCTCTGGATACAGCCCAGGATACAGTTGGCTTTCTGGGCTGCCAGCGCACACTGCCAGCTCATGTCCAGCTTTTCATCCACCAGTACCCCCAGGTCCTTCTCCTCAGGGCTGCTCTCGATCCATTCTTCGCACAGGCCCACCTCTCCAGCCTGTCCAGGTCCCACCACAGCTCAGTTTCACTTTGAGTGCTTACAACAAGCATGATGGAGCCAGGAAAGGGGCAAAATCCTTGAATAAGGACTTGCTTGAATAAACACATCAATCTCCAACCAAATCCAACAGCAACTCCATTCCCATCATGCACTACTCCTACCTTAGGTTTGAATATGCTGAAACCAATTACAGTTAATTAAGAAGAGGTTATCACCTAGAAAGGGCCTGCCCATCTCCAGGTGATACCTTGTCAAAAATTAGCTCTCCCTCCTCTGTGTCTGCAAGATGGGGTATGTCCATCGGTTGCTCGGAACCACTGAAGACAATGTCGTTTGCTGTTGTCCCGGCTTCCCAGGGTCCTTCTACCCTGCATTCAGTTTTGCTTCAGGGTGTTTTTATGCATTTTCCTCTTTCCCACTGACTTGCAACCCATTTTGCACAAGCTCCCTGAATTGAGCTGCTTCTTGCTCTGGCTAATTTATTTCAGGCTTTGCAGAAGCAGAAGTAAACAGGCATCACGTGTTTGTTTCCATGGGGAAGAGCTGCCTCAGCCCCCCAGCCCCCCTCCTGCACGACGTCTGTGTCGGGAAAGAGCGGCTCAGGCTTCGTGTCCAGCTCCTGCGTGGCCCGAGAGGCCGGGGACCGCCAGCCCAACAGGGCTTCGCATTGCCGCGACCGGCCAGAGACTGGCCATGCCAGCCCCAGCAGGCTGCTGGGGACCAGGGAGGGTTGAACATCGAGGAACAGGGCTGCAAACCCCCACTGTGTACGGAGGGCTTAAGCCCAGGGTGGACCAACAGCTCCTGGAGCTTCACCTCCCTCTGCTTTCTATCCTCCCTGCCTTGGTCATAAGGAGTTCAGGGCCTCTCGCCCTCACCGCGGTCTCACCTGCAGTCCAGGGATCGTGCGTGGTTGTCCCCCCCAGAGTCACGAGCATGCGGTGCCGAGTCCCACCTCCCCGCTTTGGAGGACCTTCCAGAATAGCTCGTCGTCCTCTGGAGCTCACAGCGTGGGCTGCTCTCAGCAGCCAGCGGCTCTTGCCGCCTTCCGCAAGTCTCCCCTTAAGCCCTCCAAGGACACTCCTTTCCCTCCACTGCTGCCCTCCCCACATACCTGGGATTGATGCCACGTGGAGCCAGCAGCATCCACCTCTCGGACGAGTTCTGTCCTGGAGGCACCCCCGGGGTGACTATTTATGATCTCCCAGCCTGCGCTCCGTGTCTTCCTCCACCCCAAGGTCCACGCACATCACAGTCATTCCCCCTCCCACACACCCAGCGGCTCAGAAGGAAGAATGACTGTCCAGTCTGAGTGAGCCAGCCTCCGCTGGCGCTGATCCATGCCCCCTTTCGCTGGCAGAAGCCACCCACAACTTCAGATTTTAAGGCTGCTCCCACGTCTGCCCTAAACGCCTTGACCGCTGCCCGAGGCGCGAACACCGTTTCTCCTGGAACGACCAGCAGTGCCTGCAGCGGGAGAAGACCTCTCTCTGCAGCCCTCTCTGAACGCTGCCGTTCTGCCACCAGTCCACGTCCCCCACCGAGGGCGTCTTCCCCTCGTCGTGCAGGAGCTTTGGGCGCGGATGCTGAGGAGTTTGGGTTTGCCCCTTCTCGTTTGTACCCACGTGAGGGAGCACACGAATATTTTAACAGAAGCTCCTAAATAAACGCTCTCGCACCTCAGCTGGTTGCTATCTCCTGCCCTTTGCCTCCTGGGAGGCCGCACGGCCTTTCCTCCGGGCGTTGAGCGTCATGTGTATCTCACACCTGGGTGATAGCGCAGAGAGAAAGGTTATTTCTGCACATCAGTACTGACAGTCATCAGCCACCAGCGTCCCAAAGTCCTATCCGGGGAGCCCATGGCCGGCAGTTAGCCTGCGATGGGGAAGCTCCTCTCCTGTCACCACGGAGGAGCTCTGACGGTACCAGCTCCAAGAGGGGAACAGGACCGGGAGAACACGACCTCCGCGTCTGAGAGCAGGGGAGGGGGAAGCGGTAGTACAAAAAGTGCCCCCAAATGGGACCGTTTTTCTGGCAGAGGAGTTGCAGGCAGCACAAGCACCGAGGAGAACTGCTCACGGGCTGTGCAGGTGGAAGGAAGAACCTTCTCCAGGAAGAGTTTGGAGATGAACGAACAAGGAATATGGGCATCCACGAGGACCTGGGGCTGCCTGGGACGCGGGCTTCCCCGGCCGCAACGGCCGCAGGGCACGAAGCACGAGTGCAGCGATCCTGTCGCCCCCGACCCAGACTTGCTCCCACCCAGTAAATAAAAAAAGGGCAACCGGAGCGCTACCTTTCGGTTCATAACCCGACTTGCCCTGCCGTGGGTGACGCTCGCGCGTAGCGTCTGCCAACACGTTTCAAAGCGGCTTTTCCCGATTTCAAATCAGCGAGCACGGGGCTGCCGAGAGCGTAAAACCCGCTCTAGGTACAGCGCGCCGCGGGCTGCCGGAAGAAATGGGCAACGGGGTTGGGGCCCTTGAGGGACACGTGGGAAAAGATGAAGGGGTGAGGCTGGGTGACACCTGTTTTTCTAGGAAAAATAAACCGAGATGAGCAGGTTATCTGAATAACGATAGATCCTCTGAGAGGAAAATCAGTTTGTACCAGCACGTAAATCCCCGTTTTTTCCCTTCAGTAACATGGATCAGGCTCTAAAAGGCAGGCAGCAGCGAAACGCGTACGACTGCTGAGAACAATCCAGTTTTTCCTTCCTCTCGTCTGTTACTTAGAAAGAGAGAAGCAGTTTTTACGCCACTGGAAGATGATGTGTTGCAACCTCCTCTTGTGCCCTTTTCTGTGTCACGGCTATGTGAGCTTCCCACGCTGCCGCACACATGATCCAGTCACTCATCTCCCGCAGAAAACCCCATGCCATCCAGCGTGAAGTGTCAGGGTGAATCCTTTTCCCCAGGGCCGCTCATCTTCCCCTTACACCCACTCCACCCATAGTCCACCCCAATAAAGGGCTAACCTTATCCCTGCGCCGAGGAGCACGGCCTCCCGAGCACCGCGAGCGGCTGCGCGCCTTTTTCTCACACGAGGACTTCGTTTTGAAAGTGTCAGCACGGCAATTACGGGCAAGGAATTTGCTGCCGAGGCACGCGGCCACGGCGCTGCCGGATGCGGTCCTAGGCAAAGCCCTTCCGGCTCGGCAAGGTCCTCCGGCACCGGGTGGCAGCTGAGGAGACGCCGGCCGCGCTGCGAGGGCTCTGCCTCTCCGCTCCGGTTTGCGGGTCGTGTTCGGCGCTGGCTCCTTCCCAACTTGAAGGTCCGTGAGCTTCTGATAACCACTGCGTCCGCTCTTCCTCTTTGCCTCCCCGAGCTCCTCTGGGGCTGTGGAAATGGCACGGCAGGTTGGGTTTCAAGAGGCGTTTGGCCTCAAGGAGAACCAGAGAGGCTGAGCCGAGTCGATGAGATCGGATCGTTCCGTGCCAAGCGCAAGTGCACCCTGGTGCCACCCAGAGGATGCTGAGCACGATCCGGGTCTGCTAGAACACAGGCTGAAGGAACGCCGAGAGGAGGATGCTGGACAACATGGCATTTGCTTCCTTACGGACTTCACCTGACCTACAGCTCCAGAGGAGATAAAGCAACCCAGCTGAAAGCGGGAAGGAGCCTGCAGAAGGGAGAAAGGAATAGATTAAAACCAGGCGGTATCCGGAGTCTATCCTCCCGTAGGTCCTTGACCTGCAGACTGTGGTGAAGAAGTATTTCCGACTCAGTCGGAATGGTAACTATTTTCCTAAGCTGCGTTTCCTAACGCTGTTTTCCGTCCCTGAGAGGTGCACAAGCACGTCTTCGTCACAGAAAAAGGCATCGCCCGGTTCTCTTGACACAGGGAGGAGGAGATGTGCCCACGCAGGGAACAGAAGCCCCTTCCAAGACGCCCCTGGGAAGGCAGCTAGAGCACCAGCCCCCTTCTGGCTGCTCTGGAGGGGCCTCCTGGGGAGCCGTTGACCACTGCACGTGGACAACCCCCCTGGCGGGAGCCTTGGATTTGGCCGAGGCGAGGCAAGCACGCTCGCCCTCCTCTCCCGGGCGTGCTGGAGGTGAGTCACGCTGAAGGCTGGCTGAAGGCCAGTCACTCACCCTATTCCACAGCTTAATGGAGAGTTCAAACAGGACAAGACTGGGGCAGTGGCCGGTTACTGGTTCGGAGGAGACCTGCCCACGGTCAGCAACACGAGGATGACCCAAGAGCAGTTTCTTGTTTCCCCACTGTACCCGCCAAGTCCTTGCCCAGCGGGGACTCTGCTCCTCAGCATTTCATGCGAGGCCATCACAAGCACGGCCCGAGGGGCCCAAAACACAACCGCAAAGTTAGAGGCTCCCTCTCGCCAACACCTGTACCAGGAGAACATGGACAGCTTGGAATACAGAGCCACGTTTTCTGTGCTCTTCCACTGGGAGGAGAACCCCAGCCCTGCCTCTTTTTAACTGTTAACATCAAGGTGTTTTTCCTGTCCAGGTACCAAAAGTTTGCCTCGCTTCGAGATTTTGTAACTGCTGGATTTTCTTTCCTTCTGCCCCCATAACCTCAAGGAAAAAAACCCAGAAACTCTCCATGTAACGCAGGGACAGACTTTCATTAGAACTAAAATCAACAAAAAACCCCAAACCCAGAAACCAAGAGAAGAAGAAAGCTACTGAAAACAGTTTGTTTTATTTCCAGGATCAAATATTACAATAGGACATTTACATATATTTATAAAAAAATGCAGCAGTTGTGTATATAGATCAGAGGTTTCCTTGAGTTTGGTCCCTCCCAGCAGTGAGCTGAAATCTTCTGAATGAATCCTCTTCCCTCCTCCCACGCGAAGTCACCACCATCGAAGAAAAGAAGTGATTACCGCAGAAACCGACAGCCAGAGTTTTAAAAACGGTAAGTTCACCGATTAGAGGAAACGGCCTCATTTTAAAAAAACCACCCGTCCCAGAGCCTGGTGTCTCTGTGAGGCACCACGTCCCCGAGCCGAGTCGCACCCAGACGTTCTTCATACGGATCTGGCCCATAAACCAGCGCTCCGCTCCCCTGCTCCGCGTACTTTCGCCGTCTGTACCCTCAAGTCTCAGCACCGCTTCGCAAGCGGTTACGGAATTGCTTTTCTCTGCACTGCAGACGCTCACAGTAATGAAAGACAGCGACCAAATCCCCAACTTCTGCAGCCGCTCGGAACATCCCGATTTAAAACAACAGGAGGCAAGCCCGAGGCAAGTCGAGGCACTGATGTTACGTGCCGCGCTCCCCGATTAAAAACAGACGTGTGTGTGTATATATACGTATATACATATGGCTATCGGGAGTGGAGAGACACTAAGCATCTCGCGGACAAGAGGGGACGGGAGTAAAAGCCACCCCGTAGAGCATCACAGAAAGGGCATCCATTAACCTCGGCCGGCTCAGGAGCAGAGGGTAGATTCTGGGCCTGGCCAGAGAAAACCTTGGCAAGACTGCCCTTGCCGAGCGTCAGCCAACAGCCCTCAACAGCCAGCCGCCAGACGCGTCCACGTCAACCCCAGGCACGCGGCTGCGGGTATTCCAACAGCGCAGCGGGACAGGACGGGGCTCAAAACGTCAGTTCTGTTTTGCCTTTGGAACAGCAGCTGTTCCATCTACACAAAACGATTTCTGCTAAAATAAATAAGGGGCGGGGGAGAGGAGAAGCTGCATTCCAACCTATGAACAGCTAGACAAGGCACGCGCAGCCTTTGCGGGACTGGGACTTCGCACTTCACCCGCCCGAAGCACATCCCCGCTACCCCTCTTCCTCTTGGAACGCCGGGCCGCCTACCTGTTTTACTAACTTGAGTAGAAAGGGATTAAACAAGGGAGTAGTGACACTAAAAACTAAGGAGGGATGCAAGCGCTAAGTTCCTGAAACGACACGCGTCCACACGGACGTCCCCACACAGGTCTCTGTTTAGAAAAAACCACCGCAAACGCCACACTTTTTGCTTTTTCTGACGTGTTCGGTACCTGGCGAAACACAGCCCAAGCGACACCCTGCCCCCAGAACTAAACCGCTTGCAGTTTAGCCCTTGTCGCGCGAGTGGCCGAGCTCGGTGCTCCGGCAGGAACAGAAATGCGGTCGGTCAGGCCCTTCAGCAGGGAGGTTGGTGTATTAAAACGCGTGCTAAAACCAGCCGCCGGCTTCTGCGACACACAGACCGTAGCACCAGCGCAAGTGGAAGCCGGTCTGAGCTGGCGCAGACGAGTATATAAATACGGTAATATTTAAAAACGCGTCCACGACAGCAGCGAAGCGCGGGAAACGCAAGCTGTTGGCGGCGGCGGCGAGCAACCAACGCGCTTTACAGCCGAGGAGCGTTACTCTCCTCCAAGAGCAAGGCCGCGGGTCTAGAGCGCCCTGGAGCGTGCTGATGGAAAAATCGCCGTTCAGATCTGCTGCGGAGCAATGGAACCCTCGGGGGCCTCCGAACAGACAACTAAACTTTACGTAACAGCCTTGTAAAAGGGCACGGACGGTCGTTTAACGCTGGTGGTGTCAAGGGACTCATGAGGAAGGGCGACAAACTTCAGTCCACCAACATCAGAAACGTAGAAATCGCGGACCCCAGTTCGAAGCCTAACAAAAATAACGCAAGCACGCCCAGAAGTGCTCGGCACAGCCTTTACCTGCCCTTTTTAGGCCAGGAGGGAACCCTGGGAGGCTGAAGCTGGTCCATCAACTTGACATAAAGCATGTATCACCAGGAAGACCCGAAATCCTTCTCTGGGCCTCTGAAGGAACACGAGTGGGAACCCAACAGCACCCGGCAGGGAAAGCCAGCACCCATTCTGCCTTCCGTTTCTGAGCGCCGGTTGCGGCTGTGACTATCAGCTGCAGCCAGACGTGAAACGTCAGAACAGGGTTGTTGGCTGAAGAGCGCATGCCAAGCAAACTTCTCCACAAGCAACAAGAAGCTACAGCTCCAAACACGTTGGGTCAGTTTAGTTCTCTGCCCAGAGAGACTTCCACAGTCTCCTCCGAACTCGCGGCAGCCCCTGCAACACGACACACAAGTTACGGCCAGGCAGCACCCGCAGGAAGCCACAAACCACAGCCCTGGAAGGAATTTTTTCAGCATCTTATTTTGCAAACAGAGATTTTAAGGCATTTTTTTTCCCAGCCTTGTCAAAAGCAATTTGAACTTCAGATTTAACACGCAGAACACGGCTCTTTGCGAGGAGAGCCCAACCAGCTTACACCTTCCCCGCTGCAAGCCGCTGCCGGCAGAACCCGGTCGATGTGTTCAGCCACATTCCTCAGCAAAACACAGTCCTCCCAACCGCAAAGGGCTTCGACACCAACGCAGACCCGAAGAGGCCGACTCCTGGTGCTGCTCCTTCCAGCCACCCCAGCATCACAGGCTGACGCGTGTGCTGCGGCACGGGTTTCATTCAGGTTGGGAAGAAGGGAGAAAGAGGGGAGAGGAATGAAAGGAGGGAGAGCCACGTGGCGGGGACGCATACCCCTTGAAAATGTTTTTTCTCTGCCTCCTGCTCACAGGAAGCAAAAGGAAACTACAAGAAACAACCCTACGCTGTGCCAAAGGAACAAAAAACAAAGGCTCATAATTTCTTAAAACAGAACAAGCCACCAGGAACTGCAAGAGAGAAGGAAAATCCCATTTTCAATGTAAATCTTCAATTTGACGTTCTTCATTCCCTATTAGATTATAAAAAGACGGATATTTTTCTAAATAAAATCTCAAGAAAGGAAAAAAACCCAAACCACCAAGCGAGAGCAGAACTCCTAGTCCCGTTACACCAGCAGGAAAACCCACTTACCATGCCCAAGGGGCACGTTGCTCGGTGGTTTAAAACCAAACTTGCCGCAGCCAAGCGCAACGTTCGCTCCCTCGTGAGAGACGTCACCGAGCGTAACACAAGCAAGGAAAAGGTACCTAACCCAGGGCGCCCAGTCTGGACTGACAGCAAGATGATGAGCGTAAGGTTACCCCTTTCCTGACCGCTGAGCGGAGGAGGAAAGGGGGTGTCAGCTGCCCCGCAGCGCACACGCCCGGCTCTGAAAGCAGCACATCTCTCTCTGAAAGAGACCTCCCCGGCAGCAGCACTGATGGAAGGCCAGGCCTGCAATGCAGTTTCCCCTCTTTCCCACTGCTGATACGGCTGTGTTTACATCAGACAGCTTCAGCGTCTGGCCCCGCGTGCATCAGCACAACCGGGAAGGGGCAGGAGGGAAGAGAAGGTACCAACAAACCAGACCTGGGACTGGAAAGGTGAGAGTCAATTTTGTACAGTTAACTGCCAGAAAAGCTGCTGTGGAACAACATTCCCAGAGCGGACACAAACCCAAGCCTGCCCCAAATGAGCTGGCCCTCCAGCAGCACACACAGCCAACCAGCAACAACTCGGAAGAGGAACCAGTGGGACCACAAAGGCTCCTGCCTTACGCTGGCAGAGGCAGGCAGGAGAGCAGGAAAGCTCCATGCTCCCACCGTAGCCTGCCCGAGGACTCTCTCTGCACGTGTTGGTGGCAGCCTGCCCTAATTTTCTTGTGGCTAAGCACAGAAGAGGCAACAAACGTCAGTGAGTTATTTCAACCGGACAGCTGAAGGTACTTAGGGAAGTATCAGCCCTACAGGGAAAAGGTTTCCTTCTGTCCCGCGCTCTCGTATGTCCAAGTCCGAGATACAAATGCAGACAGCCCAGAAACACACAAAGGATCCTTCAGGCTAGAGGTGCCCTGGCTGCTTCACAGGCCAAACACCAACAGGCCCCTCCTCTGCCGGCCTCGCAATCCACTTCCTACTGCTGGGAAACAGCCTCCACAACGGGGTCTCCTCACAAACCAGAAATGACATCTAATGTCCCATCAACCGTCGATCAGCACACCACGATCTGATTTTGCTTTCCCGATACTGCACCCTGTGGCAGAATGGAAATCAATTTATACAACTGGATCATTACACGTAAAACCTCCGTTACGAGCAGACAGTTGTGAGCTAATATTATCATGGGGAACACAAGTAATTTTCTGTGATTCCCTACATTTAAAGACTCCAAAGTACGCTGGCTAGCATGAAATAAAGGCAAAATAGCTTGTAAAGTTTTAGCCTGTGGTAAATTTCTGACCGCTACAGTATTTCCCTTTAACCAGTACAATCACCTGACAGCTGCAGAAAAAGTGAGTAGTTATGGTCGGTCTCACATGCCTCATTCCTAACTGACAAAGAGCACGCTCACCTCAGATCTCAGCTGTAAACACCCAAATTCAACATCCACCTTGAGGATGGCTGTGTTAGGTAGCCTTTATCCCACTGCAGCACCTACTGTAACACCAACCGATCAACAGCTCAGTGTCTAGAGGACGCCGGAAAACTAGGGCGCCCTGCACGGGCTGGGGTACACACAGGATACGCCTGCATGAGTTCTGGCGCCAGCTTCCAGAGCTGGAAAGAAAACCTAAATAAGGGAGTAGCTTTCCACACCGCCTTCCAGATTTAGAGATGTGGCAGTAGATGAACATGAAAAGAGAATAAAAAGCAGGCTAGAGCATTCAAGCCACCAGGGTGTGAAGTCTTTTATAAAGCGTGAATTCATTCGGCAGACTGACAAGGCTGGCTGTTCTGTTATTAACGAAAGAACCTGCCGAGGGCTCGCTGCCCTGCTTAACTGCAGGCAGCGCTCCACGACCCCTGCAAAGCTAGTCACTCCGGGGGACAACAAAACACCACGCAAAGGAAAGCAGCCAACTAACTGTCAAGCTTTCACAACGGGCGTTCTGCAGAGTCCCAGATCTTTACGGTATCCTGCCACCTTCTCTCGTCATTTTCAAAATCCCCAAAGCACGTAAAAAGGAGACACTTAGGCGACACTGGGAAGAGAACGACTGGAAACCCCACCTACTTCTACCAAGGAGTCAGTTCTGTTCCAACAGTCGACACGCAGCTTTCCCTCTGGGCCAAGCAGTCCATCCCACAAAGTACAGTAGTTTGGGGTTTTTTTGGTTGGTTGGGTTTTTCACCGTCTGCTGGCAGCATTTAAAGCAGGAGGAAAACATGCATGCCACCTAGGAGCCTTTAAATTAGATGGGGGCAGAATATCTCACCACGGCTCAAGCCAATCCCTTCCCAAACTCCCAGTTTTTGCAGAGCGCTAGGCAGGTGAACCCCTGGGAAGGCTGGAAGGTTAATGGAGACCTTTCATGCAGGGTCAGAACAAAGGAAAGACCGTGCTGAAGATGACACTCTCCCCTGAGAGAGATGGCTCAGTGCCTTATCACACACTATTTTCAAAAAAATAAATTAAACAAAACAGATTTAAGAACAGCAGCGAGCACGTGTATGTATTATGGCCACTCCAAGCCCCAGAGCACTGGATACAGAGATCACCGGTTTACTTTATTCCATGAAAACAAAGGAAAGATGTTCTTCGCAGTGCTCTCTGCAGGGCTCAAGCTGAGGAAGAAAATAAAACTCCGAACACTCTCATTTGGTCACTAGAGCAGGAGAAGGGAAGAAAGGAGAGAAGGGCCAGCCAGCTGCCTGCTTGATTTCAGCACTGCAGTCCTATGACCCCCAACTGCATATTTAATGTTGGTGTCCCAGGCAAAAAGGAGAGGGGAGGAAGGCTGGGAGAACTCAGGCCACAGTGCTAATTCCTCTCCTGCACAAAGACAGTCTCTTGAGGACACAGGCCTGCCTCCTGTAACGTGATCTCATAGTCCAGGTGGGAGAGTTTCCTTCGAGGGAAGTTGGTGAGAAGTTCAAAGCGTTCATTGGGGTATCCTTTCGCCTGGACGTGTTTCACAAGAGCCTGGAGAGAAAGAAAGGCAAAGTGTCATTTCATTCCAAATAACACCGAAGAATGTTTAAAAACCCCCAGCCCATTCTCCTTTAAGAAGGAAGCTTGTAGTCACAAAGGAAATTTGAAATTCTGCAGATAGTACAGACCCCTTCGTACTTTAATAACGAATTCGGCCCACACATGGTATGACTAATCCTGAAAACTAATTACCAAGTGATCCCTTACCCAACCGATTCTTTAAACCAAAGACATACACACTAGCACGCTAATTCAAGCAAGCTGAATTCCACGTCACACATCCCAGTCGCAGTAAAGCAAGATCTGCAAAAGCCCCCTCGCCTGTTTATCAGACATTACCCTTACATCAAACCTAAAAGCCACCAAAGCAGCACTTTTGTCAGGTAACAGTGACAAAAATAAATGCAGGATTCTTACGAAAAATTGATTTTTTTTCCCTGCCTTCAAGAAGCATGAGGATTTGGTGCTTTTTTCTTTTTTTTACAGCTCTTCGCAATTCATCGACTTCTCTGCCTACAATAGCAACCGGGGCAGGGTACAGAGGGCGCTGGGATGAGGGGTATGAGCCTCACAACCCAACAAAGACATATCAAGAAGAGCTAACGTCCATGCTACAGCGAGAGATTTCCCAAGTTCATCAGGAAACACAGCGTAAAGTATAAACGAACAGGGATAGAGAAATGGCGACTGGCAGAGCAGGAGAGGATACCGCAACAGAGCAAGACTCGGCACAATGAAAAGTCGTAGCTTTTTAAAAGGGGAAAAAGAGACACTTACGTGTGTAATAAAATAGAAAGTATGAAAAAATAAAGGGTCCCAACAACACTGTTCGTATAGTTTTGGTGGGCAACTTATGCCTGTAAATTAAGTTGAGTCAGTTGGAAAAACAATATAAAGTCTTGGCCATAAATGGGGAGGACAAGTAAGTTCCACTGGGCGATGCAACTGGACCCACTGGTCCTACTCTGTAGGTCAAAACCAGCAGTGAGAAGCAGTGCGTGCTGGTGGAGGGGAATCCTTCTGCCGGGTCTGAGGCACCCAACTGCCAACCCAACTCTGAATCCTGGAAGCCTGCTGCTTGCCTCGAGTCAAGATCCAGGATGTCACAGAGAGATGGTCAAAACCCATCAAGAAAGCTCCCTACATGCCTGCAGCGTGCCCCTGCAGCAGCGACGGCAATCCCAGGCTGCAGAGTATTGTCAACAGATCCAGGGAGGGTTAGACCAGATCATCTCCAGAGATCCTTTTCAACCTGGACTTTTCCAAGACTTGATGACTGCAGAACAGCCAAGGAAATACCTGCACGGAGCTTTCTTCTGACTTCATCAAAATCCACACACAAACCTTTGCTATGAGGAGACAGTCACCCCAAGCACCTCTCTTACCTGGACTGTTCTCCAACAGGCTTTGCAGACTACCATGCCTGTGTCTGATGAGGAACGCAAGTAAGCGGGTTTGATTTCCTTTCCAAGGAATAAGAATGATCAAAATTCCTTTACAATCCACTGCATTTAAAAATTCAGTGGAGTTTAGTGCCCACATCTCTGCCCTGTCCCATTTCAAGGGCAGCCTTTCCTCCACACCTTACACTTGCTAGACAAAGTTACTCAGGCAACCAGTCAGCGATGCAGACAGATAAAGGGCTCAGCAGCTGAACAGAGTGAAGTCAGCTACTTAATTGCGCACAGCAAGCAATTGCTTCTACAAAAAGGCAGTGTTACCTTTTTTAATTTGCTTAGGGGGAAAAAAGAAGGATCACGGTAACATGGGAAGCGTAAGCACATCCTGGAGATAACGGTGTGTAAAGAAGCCACTCTGACTGATAACAATGCAGGGATTGAAAAACTAAGTTTTAGAAAACAGCCAGTGTTGGTGGGAGAGCAACATCGTATCATCAGTTAAAACTGCTCAAGTGCAACTGTCTCCTTCAACAATTTCTTTTTACAGTTCTGGACAGCTTTAAAATAGAAGCAGTTAAGGGCTGGGAAAAAAAAAATCAGGGGTATCAGCCCTGCTCACAAAGAAACACCCGAGACTCAATCTTGATCTGACTCAAAGGGCTTTAAAAGATCACCACGTGAGCACTGAAGCTGTCTGTTCAGCTCTGCAACAAGATATCTTTACCCACCAATCTTGACTCACCTGAATTCCTCTGCTGACTGTGAAGCAGGCAGCCCTAAAGGAAATCACATCCTGAGATAAACTTCCTTTAACTACCACAGTCCATAAAAGGAGTCGAGCCAGAAGTCAGGATTATCAGGAGTATATCAGTATTACACCTAATTAAGTGTTCAAAAGTGCTACGTACTTAATAATAAACACAACTTCATGTAAGAGACTGCTTTCAGAGAGCAGTTAAGGTATAAAAGAGTACTTGGAAAAGATTATACACTGACTGCTACGACAAAGCAAGAATGAAGGTCTGAAAGCAGAGCTGGTTCCTGCACTGAGTGATGCCCCGCAGGGTTCCTCGGGCTTTGCACGTCAGCCCCAGGACTCCAGGTGTAGCACTGCAGGCAGTCTACATCCTACCTGCTTAGCTTGGTTTTGAGAGAGGTGACAGTGGAACAAAAGCAACTTTATTTTTTCCCTTTTTATCTTCAAGCAAAAGAGCGAAGGATGAGAGTATGAGCATGAGACAGTCCACTTCCCTGGAGTGCTACGGACTAGGTTACGGTTTCCTTCTCTCTCCGTAAGATCCTTCTGAAGAGGATTCTGCTCTTCTGCTTTTGCCTGCCCTAAGACTTCACACTACAGAGCTTTTGGGCCGACTACATGAAAACGAGCTTCACTGGCTGCTGTGTCACGAAAACGCGTGGCGAAAAGGAATACAGTCACCTCACTACACACTGCTTCCAGAAAAGCACCCGCAAAATTCTGATGGAAATACCATCCACACTGACTTCTGCCAGGAAACAAGCCCAAAGCACAGCTGAGATGCACACCCAAAGCACAGTTAATGAAGTAATACCGTAACAAACTTTTTTGGAGAGAACTTCCTCTAAAATCTGCTCTGTCATCCACATCCAGTGTGGAAGTAAGGCGAAAGAGAGAGAGAACAAGTGAGAATTTTGCCTTTGATTTTACCATTGGGCAATGACTGAACTTTTCCATTTAGAAAAAAACCCCAAACGCAAACAAATGAGCTGAGAGTATTTTACCGTAATTTAGTGATTAACGCAAAAGCCACTTGGAGTCATTTTAAAAGGGAAACCGGCAGTTTGAGGACTAAGGAAGGCAATGGAGCGTACACGCAACACGAGCAGCAATGGAAACACAGAGCCAGCAGCCTGTTGATCGAGGAGAGGAACGACACGGAAGAAACACAACGTCATGACAGCGCAAGCACTCCCTGGATATACCACTTTCACTAGGTCTGATTTCAGCAGTGCTGCCACAGGAAAAGAAATTCTCCAGTTTCAGCTCTCCCGTACTCCAACAAGGATTCCAGTTAACTCCACTCACCAGAAGTTTAGCTTGCTCGGGCAGTGAAACTTGCTCCCTCTTTCCATCAGGATACCTTAGCATCAGCTGTGCCTTTGGTCCTAGCACAAAGGAAGTTACTACAAGTTAACAAACAACAAGGCAGCTGAACCGAGCTCTTCTGTAGATTTTAGGTGGCACGCTTTACTGTGCAGGGTAGCAGGGTTAGCAACTGGAGACAAACACAAGGCTCCAGACCAAGTTATACTTCTCCCACGTGTGTTTAAAATATATGCAAGCTCAGGATTTTTTGAAGAGTTAATGGTAGCAACTGAAACTGGTCGGCGGTTTCCCAGAGAAAAACACACTGTGCTACCTCTGCCTTTGAGCCCACCTCACTCCTCTACATCCCAGCTCAGGCATCGCAGGGAGGAACAGAGACTCCGGGGACTCGCTCGTATTAGCCAGCGTTGCGTTACTAAAGCTCAGTCCAGACTGTTGAGGCAGCCAAGGTAACTGAGCACGAGACGAGGCCGATGTTACCCTGCCTCCCTCGACCGTGCTGGTAGAAGCGCTGCCACATGCACCTGCATTGCACCAAACGGGGACTTTATTCGCGAACAAGGTCTCAGACTCAAACTTGAGCTCAGGGACTAACACAACTCTGCAGTCTGTGGCATCACTACACCAAAGCGGTGCTGCTGGCAAGGTGAATCGCTCGAACGCCTGGTGTCAAGGAGGGAGTAAGACAGAAGATTTAGCTTTTCAAAACAAGGGATGAAACCATGCTTGTCAGCGTATCGATTTTCAGGAAAAAAACAAAACACAGGTCACAAAAAAAAGAAGTGTCAACCTACCATTCACATCTAGGCTCTGAAATGTGCTTTCAGGCTTGTCAGCTGACTCCTCCAGTATCCCTGCATCAATGCAAGGCAGTACTCTGTGATTCGACGTTGTCCCAGGTTCAGTCCTTGCAGGGGTCTCAGGCTGAGGCCTCCGGCTCTCCTCTTTTTTATACGCCAAGTCCTTGTGCGGAGACTTCCTCAGCTTGGCAGGAATCTCCGATTCCTCCTCCTCCTCAGATCCGCAAACCGAAATAAATTCTTCGCTTCCAGAAAAAAGCTCCGACTCTGACTCCTCATCTGACCGATTCTCCTGCTTGGCCTGCGAGGAATCAAAATGCGTCTCCTGTAACGAGGCTCTGATAGCAGCTTCCAACTGGCTGTCCTCGCTGGCATCAATGAGACTCTCCTGTTGAATACAGACGTAACACAAATGCATAAAAATGGCTTTCAAATATGCACTGAAAATCAAGAGGACATGTCTTCCAAAGAGAAGCTACTAAAACTGTCAGGAACAAACACCATGGAAAGCTTGCCGTGCTGTGACTACTTAGTGACTTCTCCCTGGAGTTTCACATGGAGGGATACATTTTCCTTACACACACACACACACAAATCTGTGACTGCTAAATCCAAAACAGATGCTGAAAGCACAAACCGTACAATGGGCACAACAATGCTTGCCAGGCTAGAATCTTCTTTCTCGTTTCTCCAGTCCTCCTAGAGGGCCTCATACTTACCGAACGAGAGCATTTTTGGGGAGGGCTAGTAGAATGGCCATCCAGCTGGCCATGCTCACTCAGGAACCCAGTCACTTGGTCCAAGAAAGAAGTCACATCTAGCTGGTGCCACTCCACTAGTTTCTGGCCTAGGGAACAAAATGTGTCATGAAACACAATTTCAGTGAAAGACTGCAGTTTAGAGGTCAAACACACCGATTCACTGCTGTGCACACACTCTGCAGGAGTCCCTGTTTGTGGCACTGCAGCTTCCTATAGGCTACCACCTGATGATTATGCTGCTTCCTCCCTCCATCCCCTTGAAGAGGTTTCAACCATGGACAGACATAAATACAGACCCTAGTTCCACCCATTTCTTTTTATCCATGGGAACATGTGCACAGAATGGTGATTAAGGCACCGAAATGAAAAAGATCCAAACCCACGAAATTTAGGAAAAAGCTTTTCTACATTCTTGCCTGCTTTGATTCTACACCTCGGTGAACAGCATTTGCTTCTGTCAGTAAAGTGTAAGAAGAGTAAACTTCCGTTCCAGCATTAACAAAAATGGGTTTGGGTGGTTCAAGTCAAATAGCAGGAAATCTCAGCCATGATTACAGACAGTATTACTTCAGTCCTGAGAAGCAGCAGACCAGACAATTAATATAGTGGCATTATATGGTGATATAAGAAGAAGGGGTGTTGGGATATAGAAGAGGAATGAGAGAAGGGGAGGTAGCAGTTATATTCTCCAGTTAAAAAACAAACAAAAAATCAAACAGAAAACCCACAGCCAAAACGGTCTTTCAAAATTAAGATGCAATACAATAACTCATCTCTGAGCCTCACAAAGCTACTGTGCAAGGAGCAGGAAGCAGATTCATGTAATGCTTACAAATACTGTAGCTTATTCATCGTGATTTCATGTAACTTTTAAAAGGACACTTAAAAATAATCCATTTCAGACCTTTACCACCAGGTGGTACTATCTTCACTTCCCAAGCAAAGTACTTGCTAAGCTGTACCAACTGTGACAATCAAACACATAAAATTTCTCCAAGGCTTGGGAATTTTATCCCCTTAGGTCCTTCAAAACATATTGCTTTATTTCGTCGGGGACAACAAGGTCTCTCAGAGAGCAAAACAACGTAACAGAGATTCTTCAGGTGGATGTAACACATACTGTGTTAGATGGTATTCTAGCCTACAGCTGCCAGTCCTTCTCGGTGGTTTGGATGGGAAGGGACCTTAACGACCATCCAGTCCCACCCCCTGCCATGGCAGGGACACCTTCCACTAGACCAGGTTGCTCCAAGCCTCATCCAGCCTGGCCTTGGACACTTCCAGGGATGGGGCATCCACAGCTTCTCTGGGCAACCTGTCCCAGTACTCCCCACCCTCTCCAGGAAAAATTTCTTCCTGACATCCAATCTGAATCTCCCCACTTTCAATTTGAACCCGTTACCCCCTGTCCTGTCACTACAGGCTCTTGTAAAAAGTCCCTCTCCTGTTGGCCCCCCCAGGTACTGAAAGGGGCTATGAGGTCTCCCCAGAGCCTTCTCTTCTCCAGGCTGAACAAGCCTGATTCTTTCAGCCTGTCCCCACAGGAGAGGTGGTCCAGGCCTCCGAGCATCTTAGTGGCCTCCTCTGGGGCTGACCTGCACATACATATATGAACTGCAGGTAACTAACTGTCACTTATCTTACCTGTCCTGGGGTCCAAGATGGAGACGTAAGGGAAGTCAGCCAGTTTATAAAACTGTATGTACCTCTGTCCTTCCTCACTGTCATGGTACACCTACAACACACCACAGTGGAAGCACATTACTGGGTGGAGAGGGAACACAGTCTCTTGACAACGTACAGTTTTTCTCTATTTTACAGTATACGCTACAACTGGTACGTGCAGTTCTCGGAAACCCTTTGTCAGGGTGGAAATACGCCGGAAATACGCCTCGAACGGTCCACGGATTAGAAGCTACGTGGCAAGATTTTGAAAGTGCAAGTGAAAGGCATATCTGTGAACTACAGCTACATCCATAAACTACACTGCCACAAACTACTGCATCTTTTCTGCAAGTTCACCCAGAGAACTGTCACAGTGCCATTCAAAGAAGTCCGTGTTTTTCACTGCCCTGTCTACCAGGACACCAAGGTACCTGCATGGCCCCGTTGAGTTTCTCACCTGCCAAAAAATGAAGTGTTCCCGGATTATGTTCTTCACAGCCTCATTGCTCCAGACATCGCGGTTGAGACACTGACAGGCAAAATCTTGCACGTTCTGAATGTTTATCATGAGCCATTTGTTCTGCATCTGACCACACTCCTTGGCCTGTAAGCAGAGAGAAAAGCTCCATTAGATTAAAACCAAAGAGCCAGATATAACCAGTGCCAGCAATGATCAGTGATGGCTTCTAACACTGTCAGATTTTTCACCAAAACCCCTTCACGGTGAGAAAGATGGACAGTGCTAGTGAAAAAGCACCCACAAAACAGAAGGCAGGGCTGAAAGACCTGCTTTAAATGAGACCGGTTGAATTACAGAATCACATCGATGAACAGAGCTGCTGGATTCCAACAAGCCAAGCACAGAGTGAGGAAAAGCAACTTTGGAGGAGGAGAACACATGGGGACGCTGAATAAAATATCTGTTCAGGGAAGAGCGTAGTCAATCACACTGATCTGACAACAAAGACCTGCTCATTCTAAAGATAAACCTGTGGATCATCTATTTAAGCAGACTGCATAACTGCCAGAGGACTTGCATCAACAGGACTCTCTCTGCGTGTTTTCTTTCTTTCTCTCCAAGTTTGGAGTTACTCTGTTACTGTGCAACTGCGGAATTAGGCACCCTTTTTTGATGCTCGTTATCCAGACTGCAAATGACGAGGAAGATGGGAAAGCGCAGGAAGAAATCTTACTGGTTTGAGTCACAAAGGTGGCACTGTCTGATTGCTTGGTTGAAAGTTAATGGTAGGAGTTTGATCAAGAATGTAATTCTGATCGCTGAACTGTCATACCTGTTGAAAAAAAGAGGGCTATATCAAAAGCAGGAATGCTCTTATCGCCTCGAAAGACTGGAACTAGCATATGAACTCCCTTTCCTTTCAAAGAAGAAAAAGAGTATTTACCAGCCTGCTGGTAATGCACTTACCAGCGAATTCAAGGCATTAGGGTGTTATGCAAGATTGTGCTGTTTCAGGCAGTATTTTGGTGACAAAAAGAACAAGGGAAGGCTCAAGAGCTGGCTTGCACATCTCAAAAGCTATGTCTGATGGCTTCACAGCCACTGTTTCCAACATCAGCTGCCCCCCATTCCTCCTCCTCCTTCGAGGTGTAAAGGCCAGCACCAGGCGCTTAAAGAGCAGAGACAGAACAAGCACTCCTTGCAAGCGTCTCTGTTCAAGCTTTCAGCCATCAGCAGAGCAAGAACCTTCAAAGACAGAGGCAGTGGATCTCAGATACAATGGGCCAAACGCAAAGCCAAACCAAACCAAACTCAATCTGCCCTACGTTTACCTTCCCGTTCCCTTTCTGCCCATTCACAGTTTTTGTCACTACAACAACTGATAGCAACAAACCAGCAGTCTGGTTAGAGGATACACAAAAGTCTTGTTTTACACTCAGTACTGTACAACCTCTGGCTCTCGCACTACTACCAACAACATGGTTTCCTCTCACTTGACTTTTCTGAACCACGTGTGGTTCACAGGTTTTGTAGTGGCTCTTCCTTGCTGAGCTTTGTTGAAATGCACTCCTCCTTTAAGTCAGCACAGAGGACCAAGGAAGTGGGGCCAACATCTTGTGACCTTCTGGACAGCTGCTAATCAAGCGTGATTCAGTTTGGAAGGTGACAGGTGACACAGAGCACGAGATAATCTAACAAGAAATATCCTATCTGTGCTAGATTTACACTTGGGGCCAGCGCAGGACAGGGCATACGTGCTTTCATCATTCCTGTGCCAAAGGTGCATCTGCAGGCTACACTTACGCAAACAGCCAGTCTAGAAGCATCTTATGCAAAGACAATTGCACCATGTGAGTACGATGACTAGACTGGTTTCCAAACTACTGCTGCTTGCTACGTACAAAGAAAAAAATTCAGTATTGTCTGTAAAGCAGGGAGCAGCCCAGAAAGGTTCCACTTGTGAGGCAATTTCATACAGACAGGCTTGAAACTCTGCAACATCACATACAGCACTTCACAGAAGGACTGAAATCTTAATGAGTGTCCGGCACCACATGTCAGAAGAATCTCCTCCCTAAACAAGTGTAAACTGACTCAACTTGGTGCATGTGTACCCCCCACAACCGTATCCTGCATCACATGCATGAAGAGATGAACACTTGCAATTCTTGAAAGTAGTCTTTGACGTCAGAACAAAACCATGCTGCTCTTCAAAGAAATCACACGCCAAACATGCTTTGTACTTCTTACACTCTAGTGATTTATTCCTAGCAGATTCCACCTTAAGGACGTAACTCCGAAGCTTAATACACACTAAAGCTCAATATTGCAGTCAGGAAACGACAGTTAAGAGTCAGTTAAGACTGCACAAGGGACTTTTAACAACCTAATCATATCACCATGCAACACTCCTCAAAACACTGACTGTGTAGTGACGCTGTGGATTTAAGCTACAGGTAGTGTTTTCCTCGATCGCTCCAGTGGAGGGAGGTATACTGAAAGAAGCAGGAAAACGCATCTGAGTAACACATGGCTCAGAGGCTGGTGCCACCAACAGAATTTTGGGGTTTTTGATCATCGGAAGGTTTACACGACACCGGGTCTGCTGGCAACAGATGGGGTTCAGCTGTCTCAAAGGGGAAAAAGGATCCTTGTGCATGAACTGGCAGGGCTCTTAGAAAGGGCTTTAAACTACATTCAGAGGGGGAAGGGGACGGGACTGGGCCAGCCAGAGAGGAGCCCGTGCGCAGCACGCTGGTGCTGGTGGGGCAGCGTGCTGGTAAGGCCATTCAATCTGCTGTCTCAGTTGAGGTGGGGCTGGGGCTGCATCCACCTGGGGAACAAATCAGGTCAACCAGGCTGGCAGCAAGGCTCCTTAGCTACCACCAAAGACAATAACGAAAAGACAGACAATCCTGGGGCTGTGTATGACAATGGTATACCCTCCCGCTCTCCTCCAGGAAAACTTGAAGGCTTGGCCACCTCTGAAACGCCTATTACACTAACGCACACAGTATGGGGAACAAGCAGGAGGAACTAGAGATCTGCGTGCGCTCTCCGGACTACGAACTCATGGCACGGTGGGACAGCTCACATGACTGCAATGCTGTCACGGATGGCTGTGTCCTTTTTAGGAAAGACAGGCCAGCAAGACGAGGAGGTGGAGTTGCTCTTTATGTGAGAGAGCAACTGGAACATATCGAGCTTCCCTTGGGGGTGGATGAAGAACGGGTTGAATGCTTGTGGGGAAGGATCAAGGGTCAGACTAATGTGGGAGACACTGTTGTGGGTGTTTACTACAGGCCACCTGATCAGGATGAGGAAGCTGATGAGGCCTTCTACAGGCAGCTGGAAGTAGCCTCACAATCGCAGGCTCTGGTTGTCATGGGGGACTTCAATTACCCTGACATTTGCTGGAAAAGCTACAGAGCCAGGTGTGCGCAGTCCAGGAGGTTCCTCCAGTGCACTGACAATAAATTCTTGATGCAGATGGTGGAGGAGCCGACAAGGAGAGGGGTAGTGCTGGACCTTGTACTGATGGACATGGAGGAACTTGTCGAGGATGTGGAGGTAGGGGGCAACCTTGGATGTAGTGACCACGAGATGGTGGAGTTCAGGATCATACGCAGCAGGCACAGAGCCACAAGCACAGTCACTACCTTAGACTTCAGAAGGGCTAACTTTGGGCTCTTCAAGGACCTGCTTGGAGAAGTCCTGTGGGATAAGGCCCTAGGTGGTATGAGGGCCCAAGAGAGCTGGTTAATATTCAAGCATCATTTCCTCCAGGCTCAAGACCGGAGCATCCCGGAGACCTGCATGGATGAGCAGGGAGCTAATGAATAAACTTCAGTGGAAGAAGGAAATATATAGAACATGGAAGAAGAGGCTGACCACTTGGGAGGAATATAAGAATGTTGCCAGGGGTTGCAGGGACGCGATAAGGAAAGCTAAGGCCTGCTTAGAACTTAACCTGGCAAGGGAGGTCAAGGACAAGGAGAAACATAACTCCCATCTTTAAAAAGGGAAAAAAGGAGGACCTGGGAAACTACAGGCCAGTCAGTCTCACCTCTGTGCCTGGCAAGATCATGGAGCAGATCCTCCCGGAAATCATGCTGAGGCACATGGAGAATGAGGAGGTGATTGGTGACAGCCAACACGGCTTCACCAAGGGCAGATCATGCCTGACAAATTTGGTGGCCTTCTATGATGGGGTCACGACCTTGGTGGATAAAGGACAGCCAACTGACATCATCTATCTGGACTTGTGCAAAGCCTTCGATACCAACCCACACGACATCCTTGTCTCTAAACTGGAGAGACATGGATTTGACGGATGGACCACTCAATGGCTAAAGAACTGGCTGGCTGGTCGCACTCAGAGTTGTGGCCAAGGGGTCAGTGTGTGAGTGGAGACCAGTGATGAGCGGCGTTTCACAGGAGTCAATGTTGGGACCGGTCCTGTTTAACATCTTCGTCAGCGACATGGACAATGGCATCGAGTGCACCCTCCGCAAGTTTGCTGACGACAGCAAGTTGTGTGGTGCAGTCGACAAGCCGGAGGGAAGGGATGCCATCCAGAGGGACCTGGACAGGCTGGAGAGGTGGGCCTGTGCCAACCTCATGGAGTTCAACCAGGCCAAGGGCAAGGTCCTGCACCTGGGTCAGGGCAATCCCAAATACAAGGACAGGCTGGGTGGAGAATGGATCGAGAGCAGCCCTGAGGAGAAGGACCTGGGGGTACTGGTGGATGAAAAGCTGGACATGAGCCGGCAGTGTGCGCTGGCAGCCCAGAAAGCCAACTGTATCCTGGGCTGTATCCAGAGCAGTGTGGCCAGCAGGGTGAGGGAGGGGATTCTCCCCCTCTACTCTGCTTTTGTGAGACCCTGCTTGGAGTGCTGCATCCAACTGTGGAGCCCTCAGCATAAGAAGGACATGGACCTGTTGGAGTGAGTCCAGAGGAGGCCACGAAGATGCTCAGAGGGCTGGAGCACCTCTCCTATGAAGAAGGGCTGAGAGAATCGGGCTTGTTCAGCCTGGAGAAGAGAAGGCTCTGGGGAGACCTTATCGCAGCCTTCCAGTACCTAAAGGGGCTACAGGGAAGCTGGGGGGATGCTTTTTACAAGGGCCTGTAGTGACAGGACAAGGGGTAATGGGTTTAAACTGAAAGAAGGGAGATCTAGATTAGATATCAGGAAGAAATTCTTCCCAGGGAGGGTGCTGAAGCACTAGAACAGGTTGCCCAGAGAAGCTGTGGATGCCCCATCCCTGGCTGTCTTCAAGGCCAGGCTGGATGAGGCTTTGAGCAACCTGGCCTAGTGGAGGGTGTCCCTGCCCATGGCAGGTGGGGTGGAACTGGATGATCTGTAAGGTCCATTCCAACCCAAACTGTTCTATGATTCTATGACAAGAAGAAAGGCTTTTTCAAGTACATTGGAGGAAAAAAGAAGACCAGAGGAAATGTTGGCCCACTGCTGAATGAAGTGTGTGCCCCAGTGATCGAGGATACGGAGAAGACAGAGTTACTGAATGTCACCTCTGCCTCGACCTTTACTGCCAACACTAGCCCTCAGGAGTCCAGACCTTGAAACTCACAGAGGAAGTCATGAAAAAGGAAAGTTTTGCCTCAGTTGAAGAGGACTGGGTTAGAGATCAATTAAGCAAACTGAACATCCACAAATCCACAGACCTTGATGGGATTGCACCAGCAGGCCGAGGGAGATTATCCTCCCCCTCTACTCTGCGCTGTGTTAAAATGAAATGGCAACTTTTTGCACCTTAATAACAGGGTTTCTTCATAATTAAATAATAATTAGGTTTCTTGAGGAAAACCAAAGACAACTGAATTTACTCACTATCGAAATCAACCTTAGAGTACCCAAAGAGGAGTAAAAACAGATGAGCAACAAAGATACCTTAGTAAGACCAGATGACAACGCACTTGCTAAGTTTGAATAAAGTTATAAATCCTCAATGTTTCTATGATAAACACAGTGCAACACCAGCAGAATGTTCTTGCACACCCCTCCAGAGTCAGAATACACCACACACCAGTAATAAGATTAATACTGAACTACAAGAGCATCAAAATGACAGTATTTATCTTTGCTACCTTGGAATGTGATAAATATCTTTGATTTATTTTATGGTTTATATACGTTTGTCTAAGCATACAGAGAAGAAGCAGCTGCTAGAGATTAATTTTGGGACTCTGTTCACTGGCTTCATAGGAGGCCTGACACTGCCCCAGGCCAAAGCATTACAGCAGTCTGCAGCCAAAAGGTAAAACGGAAGGGATAATGGCCAAACTGAGAAGCTGAAGATGTTCAGTGCTATGAAGCTGAGGACCATCAGTGTGAAATGAAGGGTATCCCATGGGACAAGGAATACCAATACCAGAAAGTGTATGAGTCTTTGAGTTACTGTAAAGAACAGGACAAGGCGTGTATACACTTCCCCATCCCTGTTTTGGGGGGTTTTTTTTGGTTGTGGTGTTGGTTTTTTTTTAATTTACAAGACTGAATCAGAATGCAGAGACTTTAGGACCACCAGAAATCAGTTATTTCATCCTCTGAAACTCCTTTAGACTGTGGCAGGTGCCACAATCAACACTGCTAAAGTCTTGCTACGTTTTCAGCACAGCATGAGGAAGACTAGCACACATCTCAAATTCCACAGCAGAGGTCAGACGGCACTTGCTGAAGGTGTATGTTCCAGTCTGGAGCAGCACCCTGTTTTCACGTGAATTTCCTTTCCTGTTGCCTTTCACCATGCATTCTCTTGGTTCACCAACAGCTCTAAACCACAGGCCCATCAGCTGGAGGACCTGACAACTCTGAAGTAAACCCTGAGCCACACATCCCCAGGCAGGGATGTCTCAGCACCAACTCCTTCAGTCCACTCATCTGCTTCCAGTGCACCAAACTGCTCGCCGAGGCACACACCACTCTTCTCTGTCAGCACCCTTTCAAACCTGGAATTTTGTCAGATTAAATACATGGAGGGCACTGTCAGAACAGAGGAATTAGTGACAAGCCCACTGATCCCTGGTGATTTGAAAAGCATAAAAAGAGAGATGACGCCAAGAGGATGAGAGCTGGAGACTCAAGAAAGACACGCAGCGCTTCCCCAAAAATTCTCCAGCAGTGCTCTAGCATTTGTGCATGGCAGTCAAGGCAAATGTGAAAAGAATGTAAAGAATATTTTTGTTCAGCTCTTGGAGTCAGATCTCCAGTGCTGTTCGCAGCACCTGTATCGCACCATGCGATCGTTAGTTTGCGTTCTCATGAAACCACATACTACTACTACTACAAAATCTCAGCTACTTAGATAACCAGGTGGAAGTTGAGTAGTAACTGCAACTTCTGAAGAATATCTAGAAATTACGGACTCAGAAAATAAAAATATATATCAATTTGCATAGTCTCTAATCATTAGACAAGTCCCTGATCCATATCATAGCTTCTGACTAGATCCACACATGCCTACACAGACAGGGCAGGTGACACCTGAACTTATCTGAAGCTAACATGCCCCCTCTCAGGCAGACAATCCCTTGGATACTTTTTCCATCACTACCAGATGCAAGACAAGCACTGTGATTTTACAGAAGAGCAAGACCTCTACTAAAGGCAAAGCTGCGCCTTCATGACAAAGCCACACTGAAATACCTTTACTAGCTGAGGTATCAGAAACTGCCGAGCCGTGTTCACATAACTCCCCCTAAGCTTCTTAGCAGGGCTGTGCTCTAAACGACACAGCCCCGTGCGAATTACTTGCTCACCTATCAAAAGCAACCTTACTTCGGCTTTTTCTGTATCGTGCTATACGGAGATACTTTGAGGGAGGCAATGTTTCCATGTGGACCAGCCTCCACCGCACACTGAAGTCCGTCACCAAGTGCGATTGGCCACGCTGGCACTGAAACATAAACAGTGTGGTCTGCCATCATTAGCTAAGTCCTTCAATAAGTCATCGAGATTTCCATAAGACCTCCAGCAAATATTTATCACCACATGGTCCCTTGTAACGTTCGACAAATGGATCCACAGACTCCAGCAGCCCACCACAAGGATTCCACACTTAAGGAATGCACCAGAATTTCCAAACTTACCGTTTCAAAGCTGCCTTTGTGCATCAGATCAATAGGAGGCCTGAAGAGATCTGCTAGGGTCGTGAGTTTCTTATCTACTGCCCCTCCGTTTCGTAGCTCCTGTTCCTGTCGAACTGCGCAGCCCCAAGAGGAAAGGAAGCCAAATTAGACAAAATACTCACAGGATGGATTTATTATTGGCTATACGCTCACGCACAACACCTCGGCATTAGAGTCACACGGTTAGACCATACTGAAGGTTAGCTGCTGTGTCAGGTAAGAGCCCCGCTTGCTCTAGCTTTCTCAAGCACCGGGCATTTATTTCATTTTCTAAAAACATCTCAGTAGAGGGGGTCATACGCCAGTATCTGAAAATAAAGGGGCAAAACCAAAGCCATGACTTCTCCTCAGTGATGCTTTTAAAAGGGTATCTGAGCTAGATTGTAGCATCATAACTTTTACTGGGAATATTTCTATTCCAGTGCTTCTATTTCTTGACTGTAAGGCAATCCCACAAAAAGGAATAAACAGACTTAATTTACATGGAGAAATATCTTTGGATATTTACATTTAGTATCGACTCTCCCCACAATCAACTCAGGATGCCACCTTCTCTTTCAGATGAACAGGTTTTCAGACTTTTTTATCCCCAAGTACCACACTTTGAGCGGTTTCTTTAAATGGTACCAACTCCATCCAAAATAATACAGAACATAATTCCTACATACACATGATCATACAAAATAACGGCAAATCACAGCAATTACTTCCCTAAAAATGCAGTGATAGAATATATTTTATGGAACCAAGTCAGCTGAAACCACAGAATAGGGAATAACTATCCCACAACCAAAAACTTCCCAGTAGTGAAAGGAGCTGTCAGTGGGCCACAGCGTACAAACCATTTTCGAGCGGACATTGGAACCCCACAGGGAAAAAAACTAATCCCTGTGGAGCTGGCCTAGGAGCCAGGAAATTAATGCTGACTTTCATGGCCAGGGCAGCTTCTTCAGAGATAGACAGACAGCGATATTCACCTACGAAGTTTTACCAAAATGATGACGTTTCATCATAAACCCTCACAATGGTTTTACATATTGTGCATCTGTGAAAGTCTAGTAACAAAGTGGAGACAACAACAAAAAATTTAAGGCTCTGATGATTCTGTAAATGCTGTATTTTTATATACAGAGTTGTCAGTGACTTTAGTATTTGACAAGTTCATTACTAGTGGAAATCCCTGACCAAGGCTGTCAGGGGAAAGAAGGAAATTATGAATACTTGTTCTCAGTTCAGCATCCAGCAGCACATGGGAACCTGGTCCATGGTTAGACCTTTGAAACACCCCAGCAACATCAGCGATAACAACTGCACAACAGCTCTAACTCAGCTATGAAATATCTGTGTTCTCTCAAAGAATCCTATTCTATACAACTTAATGGCTTAAGTAACAGCCAATGCTTTGTCATTTGGGGATTCAGCATAGGAATAGGTAGTGGTAAACAGCAATTAAATTCAGGAGAACCTTATGTGCGGCAAAGGAAGAAGTCTCAGGAATACTCAAAATTAATTCAAGTGCCAGTACGCACTTTAAAAAACATTCAACAACTGAAAGCTGACACAGCCTACAACAGAAACTACTTTTCAATTTTCTTGCATTAAATAACCAAACCTCTAGCTTACTGATCTGTAGACACTTACTGGTTTCTGTTTGAAAATCTCGAAACCCATCAAATATTGAGCGCGCAGGTCTGCGTCTTTTAGGAGCTTAAAAAAAAAAAGGTATTTCAGTAATTATTTCAAAAGCATGCTATCAAAATATTTACACATTAGTACTTTCCATCACATGTGTGGGACAACACAATAGGAACCCAAAGCATAAATGACGTGGGAGTAAGGCCATTAGGAAGGGCTGGAGGAGGACGGAAAGACGGCAATCTGTAACCTGTAAGACCCATCTCCTAAGACATCCTCCCTCCAGCAAACCTTGCCCCAGAAGCACACAACACTTACAAGTTTAAAGCTAGCCCCTTCTGATGGGCTTGCCCAGGTCCATCAGTATGTAGTGGAAGTGCTGTCACAACATCAACACATCACAATTCCAGCCAAGATTTTTACAGAAGACCTTCAAGTAGATGAAGGACTTCAAAAGAAAACCCATGGGAGAATATTTCCTTTATTAGGAAACTCGTTTGTTTTTTCCACAATGATTTCTATTACTTTCTAATCTCTTATCCAGATCCTATCCCAACTTCTTGGCTAGACTGGCAACAGCCAAGCTCTTCTCCTGGATTCAGTATCACTATTATCTGCAAGGAAACCTTCAGAACAGATCATGTGCCACTGGGCAGAGAAGGTGGCCCAGGAAGGTAACTGGAATAGTACCTGAAGTACCACTGAAGTCCTGTGGAACAGCTCGACCCACTGTACTTCAGATGCAAAACAGAACCACCTGCCAAGGCTTATTCCAACTATCTATCTGCATTACTATTAACTGAAAGCAAAACTATTTTAAGATGGAACTTTCAAAGCCTAATTGTTACAAGACATAATAAATAATACACTAATTAAACAGAGTAATAGAAATACAACGTATATCCACGAGAAACCTGTAATAAAAAATAATCATTTACAGTGAGAAAGCACAATGTCCTCGCAGGTCACAAAACAAATGCTTCCAAAATTTGATTTTACAGGCTGTCGTAGTTTGACCCCAGCCAGCAACTGAGCACCACACAGCTGCTGACTCACTAACCCCCAGTGGGATGGGGGAGAGAATCAGAAGAGTAAAAGTAAGGAAACTCGTGGGATGAGATGGCAACAGTTTAATAGGTAAAGGAGAAGGCATGCAAAAGCAAAACACAGAATGAATTCCCCACTTCCCATGCGCAGGCATGTTCAGCCATCCCCAGGAAAGCAGGGCTCTATCACGTGCAACAGTGACTAGGGAAGACAAACACTATCGCTCCGAACGCTCCCCACTTCTTCTTCCCCTCCAGCTTTATATGCTGAGCATGATGATATTTGGGACGGAACATCCCTTCGGTCAGTCGAGGTCAGCTGTCCCAGCTGTGTCCCCTCCTGATTTCTTGTGCAGCCCCAGCTCAGTCGTTGGTGGAGGGGTGTGAGGCAGAAAAGGCCTTGGCTCTGTGTCAGCTACTGCTCAGCAGTAACCAAAACATCCCTGTGTTATCAACAATGCTTCCAGCACAAATCCAACACGCAGCCCCACACCAGCTACTAGGAAGAAAACTAACTAACTCTATTCCAGCCCAAACCAGCTCAGAGGCCTTTCTGGTTTGGCAGCATCTTTCATCTTGTGCCACACCAAGGGCAAAAAATCAGCATATCCCATACACAGAAAAAGAAAGTAAGCCTGAATGAGGAACATGCCTGTGAATAATGCCTCTCTAATTCCAGTAAGTAACATCTCTTTCACCAATAAATGCCTAGGCACAAACACAACCCATTAAAGCCAACTTCAGAACAACCTAAACTGCAGCTAAGAATAGCAACTGAAGGACCACTGCAGCAGAAGCAGCATCTCCCTTGCCAGACTTAGGTACAGCCTGGCAGTGCTGGTGAAGGTGTTCACAGCAGTACACAGAGGTTTTTCTGACAGCCTCTGTAACGCAAGATGGGTTCCACACATCTGGCGAAGCACAAATAGAAGGGGTCATCTCTTCATCTGAAAGAAAACCCAAGCTCGTACAACCACCTCAACATGACACTGTTACAATCAGGAAGTGTCACGTGCACTGTTGTGCTGTGCCACGACACCTGTTTTGAGGTTAGGGCTGAAAAGACCAAGTGAAGTATCTCTCCCGTTTCAGCTGGCGTGGCAGGCTGCTTCATGTTATGAACAGAAGGACCATTAGCGAGCACATTAGCACTGGTGGACGAGACCATGCCAGGAGGCTGTCACTGATCCACAGGTCCCCTCAGCAGGGCAGTCAGTGCCGGTGCACACAAGGTCGGTGTGTGACAGGTGGGTAGATCAGGACCAAGAACTAGGGTCAGCAGATCTTACTCCTGCACTTGATTCTTGAACCCATAGGAGGCTACAGGCCTTTGTCAAAAACTCTGTCGGGCCACAAAGCAAGCCCGAAGAATAAGGTGGTGCAGTGTCTTCAGAGGGCTCTCAGCAAGGCATCTTCTGCTGGAACCGCCTCTCAGCTTGTGCATTCCAGCTAAAGACCTCTCTGATGTTGAAAAAAAAGGATCAAGAGAAAACCAGTTCCAGGGTAAACCTGAAGCTTGGCCTCCTCCCCCTGGTAGCACAGGGACTAAACAATAGAGAAGAGCACTTCCTATGGGTATGAGACCACTTTAAAGACGAGCACTTGAAAAGCGCTCACTAAAAAAGGCACGATGCTTGAACTGACATGGCAAAAGCCCCACAGCCAGCCAGAAATGATCACCATGAGACAGACAGAGCCTCCCAAGGCTAGAGGAAGTAAGGATAAAAAGAGAGACCCCATAGGTCTCTTATAGTCACAGGAGTATCACATGGTTCTGAACCTCCAGAGCGCAGATGTATACGTATCATAGCTAATTGGCTGTTATCTCACTAAGTCTCATGAAACTGGAGTTAGCAAATTGGTGCCACTGGGAACGTAGCACCTGTAATGTGCAAGGCTTTCAGTAACACCAGTGTACTTCCAAGGATGCAATCACGTTACATGGCAGTCGAGTTGCAACAGGGAAAAAACCCAATAATAATACATACAATGCTTTCTTCAGCAAGTTCTGGGTTTCTTGTGCCACTTAGCTTACCCCGATTTAAAGAAAACAAAATAAGAACACAAGCCTACCTCCGAACAAGGGCTCAGGCTCCACTAAAATTTCTTGTTTTTGAGGAATCGGAGCTCGTACTTCATCCCTATCGAAAAGGAAGAAGGGGAAAAAAAATCAGAGATGGTAACATTCCAAGCACTATATAAACCACATCCCATTGCACTCAAAAGGCTCCTGCAGCTTTAACCAGCTAAGGATGCTGTGTACCATGGCACAGAGTCAAGAGATTTGGGATCAACAGAGACCTCAGGAGACCATCCATTCCCTCTCATGGCACTGAAGCAGGACTTTGTACACTCTGCATTAAGATCTGGCACAGATGACCTTTCTAAGTCTTGGCAGAAGGTTACACAGATCCCTGGGTGACTAGATCCCAGGCTTTGTCATTCTACTATTCAAACATTTTTTTGTTCTTCAGTAACTGTCTTAGACCTTGGAAAAGTTTCTTATAACTTAGCAAAGACTGCTGATCAATCCTCTTGCCACCTTCCTCCCCTGATTATCTACACAGAGGGGAAAAAAAGATTCTCTTCCTTATTACAAGCTTTTTTCCATTGGAAGACTTTTTGTTTCCACTTGAAACAAACAGCCCTCCGTTTACCAGGGGAAGGAAAACAAGAGGGTTAAAATGGCCATTTTCCCCCTATATCTGAAGCAATTCTTTGCTTAACACTGCTCGGCTCCCTCACATATCAACAGCTTAGTTACGTTTGCATGGACTGCTGGATAATCTGAAATTATGGCTAGGAGAATAAAGGAGATCACAAGGGCTCTGAAACAGTATCACTTACGGAGTGTGGTCACCCGGCCCATGGATTTACGCGAAGGAAGGCATGGACTCACCCAAGGAAATCCATTGCTATATCCTGCCTACGAGCTACTCCTGGCGTGTCCTCTTCCCTCGGACTCTCAAGTTGTGAAGTGTGCAGTTTGTGGCTCTTGGCCACGCAGGTTTCAAAAAGCAACTCATAACGTCAGCAAGACACACTAACCTTGCTATTAACCTCCGCATCTTTGATTGCTGCTGTGAAGCTAGTTATTCTCCATTTTGCATATTTATTGTTCTCTCTTCCTAGAAGTAACACTAAGCTGACCGGCACCTGGAAGGTGTCAAGTATAAAAAAGAAAGTATTCCAATAATTCTTTAATCTTAAGTCACTGATGTGCCAGAAGTGTAGAAATAAGAACTGTAATACCTACAGAAACAGAGTTTTAACTTCATTACCTGTCAGAGGTTCAAGCAGGAAGGCACTTGACATCAACTATAAAGGTTAGTACTAAAAGAATTTAAACAACTTATACATGTGCTTCAGAAGTACGAGTGGCAAGAATCTTCTTTAAAAGTTAGTTGTCTTTTTCCCCCCGAAGTGGAAGATTTTCATCAAGATAAAAGCACAGCTAGGTTTACTTTCAACATTTAATGAATGTCACTGAAACCGATTAGCTTCCACTCTGAATATGCCATTTACGCCAAGCAGACACATTTAACTGGCAGCACTGAAACACTCTCTGCCAGGCTCACGTGGAACAACTCTCTCCTTTATTGGCATCTGATGTGTAAGACTGATGCAGATTTTGCAGTTGCTTACTCCTCTGCATGCTAGTGTACACAATCAGGCCTCTCCAGTCCCAAATCCAGTTACACTTAACACAATAAAATCCTTAAAAATGGGACTAAGGTCACTACATTGTAAGAGCCAAAACAACAGAACCCTCTAACTGCCAAATTAACATCAAGGAAGATTGCCGGAGCAATGGAAAAGTAAGAATCTCTTACTACTGGATCCCCATTTTAATTTCTGGAGCTGTTTGAAAAAAATGGTATGTATAAGCTACAGAAAACTTCTGAAGTACATGCAAGAGAGACTAACTTATGTTGGTCCACATACCAACTTACATAATAAGAACTTATTTACCTAGAACAATGCCGGAGCAATCAATTTAACAGGATCATCAAAGCAGCACGTAGATTTTGCCAGTAGATTTTTTTGGTCAGTGAAATGAGTAGACAGCGAGTCGACAGCAGGTTAGAAGTGGCAATTGCCTTATTTGTTCTTCCTTACACTATTAAATTCTTAAGACAGACTACTCGTTTACACAGACACGTTCACCAGGTACATACTCAGTGTGCGGTCGAACAGCAGACACCCCTGCAGAACTGGTGCTAGGCTCTTCTGCTATGCCTCCACCATCCAGAAACATGGTGACAGCCATCTCCAGATTATTGTTGCATGCCTCAAGCATGTGCTTTCCCACGCTTTCACTGGCACCTGTAATGGCAAAGGAAAAATTAGCATTTTGATTGGAAATGCTAAGAACAGCTGACCGACAAGCTTTCCCTCTCAAAGCAGTAATAACTAGAAAGATCAGCTCATCAGTTGCCATTTATCTCTGAAGTACAACTATGAAAGGAGACAAGCACGCACATGTCGGGGGGAAGGGAATGCCTGCATATAGGACAGCCAGCCTTCTTCCGTCCATCAAGAGAAAATATGGAAGCCATCTGAGGGGTTTTAGCATGGTTTTTCCTTTTTTCTAGAGGTCAGGCCTTTTCCTGATACAATTTTCCAGAAACTAGTAGGCATACACAAAAAAAGTTAAAACCTGACTTAACGTTTTCACGTGGAGAATAATAAATCAGCTGCTAACGTTTTTTTTACCCACTTATAACATATCCAGAGATGGACGATACCCTGTTTTACTGACTGTGTTAAAAGGCAAAAACAAACCAGCAGAAGCTCAGTTCCCGTAAGAGGAGGGAGAAAAGCCAAAAGGGAGAAAGTAGAACTTGTCAACAGTTATTTATGTGATGACTAACATTTATTAAAATCTCTTTTAAGTGCAACTGAATCCAGTCTTACTCTTGCTGCTGAGGCTGAACAGTAGTTCTTAGCATCACTCAACTTTCCTCAGAGGGTCAGCCTCTACATTCCAACTTCTCCACAAAAGCCATACCATCAACAGAAGCAGCCTCAGCAGCAGCAGCTCTCCTGCACCCAACCCTTTAAGCGTCTACTTATTCTACAGGTGGTGGGCTGCCAGTTTATTTTCATATGGGAAAGCTGGTAGAGAGGAAGAATGGCAAAACGCAGCTGAACCAGTTTGGGAGTAGCTTTTGGTCTGGTAGTAACTCCTACCAGGTTCGCTGCAAGTCACCAAAATGAAGGAAACGCTTTCCCCAGCACAAGAGGCACAGGTAACATCAGTTTGGGCAAAACGTATTTGGATGTTTCTCAGATTTTCTGGGAAAGACTCAAGAAGCTCTGGTTTGTACGGAGAATACACTTTGAAACCGTCACGATGAATCAGTCTGAAACGATCTGCATCTTTACATTAAATCACAGAGAAAGCCAAACTGACTGAGGGAACTGGTTTCCCAAAAATAAAAAGCAACCCCAACCTACCACGACAAGTGTACTCGCATGGCAGTCAGCTCTATTTTAAGACCTCAGTTGAGATGAAAAAAGTGCAAAATGAAAACTAGCGACGTATCAAAAAATTATGCAAGAGCATCAAGTTCACATCCTTCAAACAAAATGCTCTTTGCCATTTTCAGCTCTTTTCAATGTCAACCGTAGCAATTAAACAACACCTGTATAGTTTGGAATACACAGAGCACCCTACAACCCTGCTGTACAGTCATGAAAAGTCGTTCATTTAGAAGAACTAAAAGAAAAATTATATTCAAAGAGATACCATCACAGAAAGTGCTCGCACTGACTCTTCATCACTCCTAAGAAAACCACCATCAAATGAATGTTTGCAGCACTTGCACTGGCAAACAGAAAAAACCCTAAATATCTGTTAAATCTCTAAGCGAATTTCAAAAAGATCCCATCATTCCATTGGTAACACAGGAGCTACATTCTCTTAGCAATGCTTTTCTGGACGAGAGCGCCACCGGGATGAGAGAAATACATCAAGGACTGTTTCTCCTCATCCCTCACTATCTCCCACGCTAGAAGCGAACTGCGGTATTCACCCAGCCTCTTCCCCACAGACGAGAGCGACTCGTATGCGTACGGAATCAAAGTTGAAAGCTGCTAACACAAACGACTGAGGGTGTGTGCTTCCGAGCACCTGTCAAGTCATGCCAGCATCAGCAAGGCAAGCTCCACAGCAACGCGAGGTACGACCTTAAATTCTGTTAAAATAGAAAAAAAACCTTCAAAACTCTGCTAGTGGATGGGTGAAGCCCAGCAGGTTCTTCTTTCCCTTTGTGACAGTATAAGAGGGGTGCTCTCACGTTCAGCATACACCATCTGTATAAGCACAAAAAGCTGCCAGGAAGAGCAAACCAGCATGGCTCCGCCTGTTCTGGTTGATTTTTTAGCAAATACCTCGGGTACTACTGAAAAAGAAAACGCGAGGCACGCACGGGCACATACTACAATGAAAATATATTTGCTGTAGGTTCCTTTTATTCAAAAGGCTTTCTTCTAAAAGGCTTCTTTAAGGGTAGCTGAGTGATCCATAACGCCCCAGTGTACCCCACGGGCACGTTCGCAGCGTACTAAGCACCCTCAACATCCCCGCTCGGGATCTGAGCGCATCCAGCCCGGAGCACAGGGGCACAACCTGGAACCGAGCTGGTCAGAGTAACCCAACCAGCACCAGTTTCACTGACATCAACTAAAAAGCCAAAGGCGTTTCATGAAACGCTCCCTCAGAATCCGACAGGGAATGCCGTAAGGAAGGGGGAACTACAGCGGAGCAGATTAAACACAACACGGGTCCAGCGCTCCGAGTACACAAGGTAACGCAGGAATTACCACCTGCCGCAAACTTCGATTTAACAGCGACTCGCGATCTTCGCTACCAAACTCAATTCTCCGTAAGCCGACCGTGCTTCAGGTTTTCTCCAAGGCCGACCCAGGGTCGCTCTCCTGCCTCCCTCCCGGCCGTCAGCTCTATCCGCAGGAAGGGGACTCGGCTCCCGGGGCGGAGCGCACGGCCGGGAGGGAACACATCCACCGGCACCGCCGAGCAGCTCTGCCGACCGGGGACAACCGAGAGCCGCCTCCAAGCCGCCGCTAAAGGCGAGGGGGACCCCGCGATGTACAGGGCGGAGGCATCGCGGCTGCACGGCCCGGGCCTCGGGTACCACCGGCCGCGGCGGGCCGGGCCGGGCCCCGGAGCGCGACCGTTGACAGGCCCGGGCGTCGCCAGCGCCTCACGGGAGATCGCGGCGGCAGCGGGACGCCCTCTCGGGAAACGGGGAGTAGAGTGCCCGGGGCCGCCCGCCAGCGTCTCTCCGCCTCATCCCGCGCAGCGCCTCCCGCCGCGGCCCGCTCCTCCCGCCCCCGGCCCGCCGGGGCGGCCGCCCCCTGACGCGTCGGCGGGGGCCGGACCCGGAGCCGCCCGTTAAGCACGCAGCGGCGGCGGCGGCCCTCGGCCGAGCTCGGCGGGTCCCGGCTTCCGTGTGCCTCACCCGTGATGGCGGTGAACTGCTGGATTAACCCCTTCAGCGCCGAGGAGGCCGCAGAGCCCCCGTGCGCCGCCATTTTGCCGCCGCCGCACAACAACACGCACGCCGCCGGCCCGCACACTCTGCGCAGGCGCGGAGCCCGCCGCGTCTTTCCTCTGCCCGCCGCCGGGGAGGTGCCTCGCCATGGGCGGGGCGGGGCAGGAGTTGCCGTGGCAACGCGGCCCGCCTCACTCTGAGCTCAGAAGGCCCGGCGAGGCGGGAGTTGCCATGCCAACGGCCCGCCCCGCCACCTCAGCGGCCTGCGCGGCCTGTGAAATGCTGTCGCCGCTTGCAGGAGTTTCCCCCTGCGCTTCAGACCCTCCGCTTTCGTTAACTGCGGGATGTAGGCCAGAGCTTCCTCGATTCGCCCGGCCACAGACGCCTGCGGGGGTCCGGCAGGCCTCCGCCCTCCCGCGGCAGCGTGAGGCCACGGGTGCTGCAAGCGTAGGGCCCGAGGTGGCCAGGAAACAGCGTGGCTGCTCCTCTGAAGGGAGCTCGTTACAGGGCATCCCTTACTATCGGGATACTTCGGCTGTCGGTTCTTCAAAGTCAGAAGAGAAACGGCCCCAGCAATAAGGAGGTTTGGTGGTTTTCACCTCTGCTACCTGCAGAAATCGCACCCGTAGAAAAGGAACATTTTCCCGCTTCCAGTTGTTTTACAACACAGCGCAGCTGTTGCAGAGCACCTTGTCATTAGCAAGTGTCAGCCAAAGTGAGTACCACAGGCAGCAGAGCCTTCCTTCTAAGTCCAAAACAATTTAAAAACTTGTTGCCGTGAAAACGGGTAGATCTGTTGCCTCTCCCACTCCTCCTGACTCCCATCCCCACGCCAGCTTCAGCCCTTAGGGGAGCGAGCGACCAAGCCTGTCAGAAGTATTCGGGTTGTTTGGTACTTGATTTTTTTTTTTTCCTGCCATTGCATGAGCTGAAACTTGTTCACAAAAGGGACAAATAAGCCCCTAGGGCTAGCTGAGGGCAAGTCTGCTCACCCGTTTCAGTAGCACTGAACCGATACATCAGCTCACACAGCCTAAGTGCCAGCTGTTGCTTCACAAACACCATTAAGCTGGTTTCACCTCTTTCAGTTACCAAACTGTACCAATGGAAACGGGGTGCTGGTGCAAGTGAACGCGCTCACCAGCAAATTCTACCCCCTAACAAGAAAAATCCACAAGGACAGGGCGAAGAGGTGCCTGGTGAGGATTCCTGTGCCATGCATGCAGCGAAGAATGGGATCACCCTGGGGAACCTGAGGGCTTGCAGCACCACACCTCAGATGAGGCTGTTTGACTGGCTTTCTGGTATAGGTTATAGGTTTTGTCTGTTTTGCAGTTAAACTTGGGTTTTAATTAATGATAGACTTTTTTAGTCTTGCTTTTTTCCCATCCAGCTTAAAAAAATTAATGATTCTTATGTAAGAGATTATTCTTACACTGAGGACAAAAGTCAGTAAGTTGGAAAAACACAAATAGTCCCCAAATACTTTAACATACTCTCCAATACATACACACACTAAAATCCCCTCTTCTACTATTTAGACATTTAAAATGGATAATTTCTGCAGACTTTGTATTTATTTTCAATGGAATCTCAGCAGCAGGATTTGCTATCGATGGCAAAGAAGCAAGTCTGTGCGAGACTGAAGAGTAAGATGCAAAAAGCACCACACTGAACTTCTAAATGAGGTTAGTTTAGCACATTTCATAAACCTTACACGGCAGACACAGAGAATTGACACATTACAAGGGAAAGAATCCACAAAACAGCTTGTGGAGGAAAAGGGAAGGAAACCGGCGCTGAACGCGGCAATCCTGTATACTGGGGCACAGCTTCATGTGCAGCTGAGCCAGTTGCACGTGCTCCTCGCTGCCAGAAAGGGAAATTCTCCCTTCTCCCTCACCCTCTCCCCCCTCGACAGTCAGTATCTGCCTAACAAAACACTTTAATTAATGAGGGATTATATTTGGCTGTATGGGTAAGGCAGAGAACAGCCCCAAGAAAGGTAAGGATTAAACAGAAACACCTATATTCAAGGAAGGCTTCCAGCACCATGGTTGGGCCAGCAAGAGGAAAAATGAATTATTTGCAACCGGTCACCTGTTGTAACTTTCTCAAAAAGCATCTCAGAACAGAGCATTTATTTATGAGAAATCCATCATTAATAGAAACACGCAGGCAAAGAAAAAAACCAATTCATAGTTTTTGCTTGGTGCGCTGTTCATGCTTTCAATAACATTTCTTTTTTATTAAACTTAAGAACATCAGAAGATACTCTCTGATGTTACAAATTGCCCATAACCGAGTTCCAGTCTATAGATCATCAACGAGGTTCAACAAAAAGTACAGTTAAAACACTTGCAAGCTTTGGTGACTAGCACACAGGCTTCAGACTGGTGCTTTGCTCTTTTCCAAAGATGGAGAGTGGAAAAGTATCTCGTTACAAGCAAAGAAAGGCCAAAAGATGGGTTAATAATGGCAACAGACAAAATCTAGTAAGAATACTTCCTCTGATGAGCAGCAGCTGGTCAGCTCTTCCCCAGCCTCTGCCTCTCCACACCAAAACTGTAATTCTTTTGAGTAATATTAGTTTTAAATCCAACTGGAAGACAGTATTTGTTAGTCCCTCCAAAAACGTGGGGGAACGGTTGTAGCCAGGCACGGTACTTATACGAATCTTTACAGTTACGGCATTACTGACAACTCCACTTTTCAGTTGCTTTTCCCCCTTTTGGTTTAACTTTCTCCGTCACAAATGTCTTCGGGACTGTTTGTTGTTTTGGGTTGGGGGGGGGTATTTTTGGTTTAAATATTATATGTTTTTAACCAGACTCAAACCACTTTGAGTATGAAAATTAAATAGCACTAGATATAGGCAATATTATCGTACAAGAATAAAGTTGCAGAACACTAGCAATAAGAAAACAAAAGTATCTTTTTTCCAACAACAGTTAAGAGTCAGATCTGCAGAAGTGACCTCTATGAACAGGTTTTAAACACTAACGGGATTTACATTCAAAACGATGTAAATGCCAACACTCGAAAACAAATGCAGTCAACAAAAGACCAATTAAATTGTTTTAGTCTTGGGGCATACGTTACTACAGCTTCTCAGAATACTCAACTTTGTGACTGAAAGTGATCCCCCTCAAAACCAACAGCTTTGAAACAGTTTACAGGAAGCTTTGCCTAACACAGGAGAAAGCATCGCCATGGTCTTAATTCCCCTTCTCCCTCGTGTCCGTCGTTCTGCTGATCTACTCCGCAACAGGACTTTTAAACATTTGAAGGATCGTCTTTTGCTTATTCTTAGGTAATGAACAAATATCATTTGAGTCACTGGTATTAACCACACAGTTCAAAACTTTTCCGCCCTTGATGCCGGGCGATTTCATTCGGACTCTGTTAGGGGACTGCCGGTTTTCGTTGCAGGAGCCTTTCCGAGTCTTGCGGTGATTTGTTTCAGCCTGCTTTTTCGGTACCTTTGAGTCTTTTGACATCTTAGAACTTCCCTTTCTAGCAAGAGTGTCTTTCGCAGACTGAGCTGTTTTGGCACGAAGAAGGTACTCATCCGGAGAGCCCTTTTGTCGATTAAGTGTCCTTTCCTCCTTGTTGATTTGTTTTTGCAACTGCAGAGCCAGAAGCCTGTCCTGCTCCTCTTGCATACGCCTTTCATAGAACTCCTGCTCAAAGGTTTTCTGCATTTGCAGGTCAAAGTCATTTACCTGCTCTGCTTGGTCCTCTAAGCTTTGGGGAAAAGTTCTTCTCCTCTTATCAAGCACGCACAACTCAACCACAGCTTCAGCTGGTGGCTCCTCCAGCTTTCTTTTTGGAGTCTCCATAGTGTTCTGCAGCCTCTCTGGTTTCTCTTCATCTGAGTGTTCAGCCACCTTCGTGAGATCACTTCTGCGGTCAGACGTCACAGAATTTGTTGCTGACTGAATACAGGTAAAAGTTTCAGCAGAGTTTTCAAGGTTTATGCTTTCTACATGTGTTAAACTGCCACCATCCGACTCTGTTCCATCATCACCTTCTTTGGATCTACGAAGGACTGTTCTAGACCCTTCCCTTCTTGTGATTCCATGGAGAGCACCTGGAACTTCGTCTCCTGAACAGTTTGGTCCTGGTGTTTTTTCCTGCTTGACAGCGGTGGCTTCCCCTGAAGCTGAGGCACTGAAATACTTCATGCACGATTCCAGAAACGAATCCTTAGCACCGGAATCTTTACTCACACCGGTCAACTGTGGAGACAGCGTTGGCATTTCCTCTTGCTCATCTTGCCACGCAGAACTGTTGCCTTCACTGCTGTTGGCCTCCTGCGGAAAAGGGAGAAACCATGAATGAAGTACATTTACCAAAAGCCAACGGGTATGAATAAAACACACATCTCACTTCTCATAGCTGCGCTGCTCCTGACTACTCTGGGGCATTAACTCGGATTCTTCTCTTTTCAAAAATAATTAAGTGTTTAATAATAATTAAAATACCTAAAACAACCTACAGAAGCTTAGCTAAAAGACTGAAAACACAGCCACAGCATTCTCCTCCTATGAATAACTTCAGCCAACTGCTCAAGGTATTAGCATCATCTTCTTTAGGAGCCTAGCAGGAAATATCAGATGGACAGACAGGTGGAATGATGAAAATCAGGGTGCAGCCTCCTCCAGCGAGGTCCCGAACCACTGTTTCGGTTTTATACACCGCCAGTTGCAATCCAGAGCTCGCTGGACATTCAGGTACGGTACTTGCAAGGCTACACAACGTAACTGCCGAAGTAAGCCCCATCTGTGGACTGTCAAGCATGGTTTGACATTCCCCTCTCCACTTGGGGAATTACAAATACTGAAAGTAGTTCAAAAAGGGTAAGATAAACCGCCCAGTGCTGATGTGCAAGTGGAACGTAAGATTGGCAATCCTGTCGGCAATGGGAAAGTAACCCATAATTACTGAGATTTATAACAAAAGGATTCTAGTTACCACAGAGCCAGAGTCACTCCTGCCTCTTTCTGTCGTTCTAGAGAATGCTGCTGATCCCAATGGGTGACGAAGATTTGGAGACAGATACCTTAAAGAGGGTGGGAGGAGAAAAAAGTACACCTTTTTTAACTTTTTTTCTTGAATTATCAGTCCTTTGCATTAATCAAGATCTTTACGTTCATTCTGACAAATAAAAACAACAGGAGAAGGGCAAGTTTTCCTTTCTCCTCCATATTATCCTATGAGGAGATGGTTTAACACTCAACAGTTTACAGTTGCCCCACATTATCCAGGGAAGTTGGACTACAGGATTCCAAGGAAGCAAATGGAGCAGGGGGACACTCTATCAAGAAAAACAAAAGAAGCGAAACTTGAATTGCTTACTTCTGAATGTCTCCAGAGTTGTTCGGTTTGTGTTTCACCTTGCACAAATTAACTGGGGACGTTTCAGGCGAGGGGCTGCCTGCTGGCGAAGGGCTGCTGAGCACGTGTCCTTTGGAATCGTCATTCTTTGATGACAAGTAAAAAGAGCATTATATAAACCAAAACACAACTCACTGGAGAAAACCCAACGGACTACTTTGCTTCTGCTGCAGAACTAGTTACTATTGTCCAAAGAATTCTAGAGCTGTAAGTAATGGATAATTATGGAATAAGAAATTTCACACGTTCTGTACTCTTTCCCCTATCTGGCATTAAGAGACAAGAGGTTTTGCTCAAATCAATACAGTTTCAGCATTAGGACTATTATCAGGCAGCAAAAACCAACAAACACAAACCCCAAAACAAATCAGCAAAACAACCAACCAAGCAAAAAACCCCAAACACAAGGTAAACGTTCATCCTACGTTCCTTTTTTTCAGCACAGGTTACGTACTTGATTTTAAAAATACTTCTTTGGAAGAAATTGATGTAAAGTATTCAGAAGAAAACCACTGTTTTAAAGTGTTTTTCAGGGAGAACACCCAGCATACATTTCAAGTGCATATTACCCAGGTAAAAATGTTTGGGGTATTTCAGCCTCCCATTGGTTCTTCAAAAGTTAACGGTCAGTCAAGGATCTTGTGCTGGTTTCAGTCAGGACAGAGTGAATTTTCTTCACAGTGACTGGTATGAGGCTGTGTTTGGATTTGTCCTGGGAATAGTACTGATAAGGTGGGTTTTAGCTGGTGCTGGGGAGTGTTCGCACCAATTCAAGGACCTTCTCAGCTTCTGATACTGCCCGTGTTCCCAGCTTTCCCACTACAGGCAGCGTGGGGGGACACACAGTTTGGACAGCCAACCCAAACTGACCGAAGGAGCGTTTCATTCCATAGCGCGTCATGCTCGGTACAGAAGTGGCCAGTGGGCCAGGGGCGGGGGCTATAACTCCTTTGTTATCTTGCCTGTTTGTTAGCTTGCTCGTTCGTTAGTGAGTTGGTGGGTTGGTTGGCTTTCCCAGTCGTGCTGTCGCTTGTGGGGCTCACCTGGACTCTGCTGCGATCGCGCTCTGGCTCTGACTTGCTACTCGGGACCTGGCTGTGTATCGGCCAGCGGGTGGTAAGCAATAGCATAATTTGTTTTATTTTCTATTATTTTAATTACTTGTTATTAGTATTGTTAATAGTATTAGCATCACTATAATATTAATTGCTATTTAATTATTCAATTGTTCTTGTCCCAGTTCACGAGCTTCCTTGCCTTTTTCTCTGATTCTCCTTCTCCACTGGAGGAGGGGGAGGGAGGTGAGCGAGCGGCTGCATGGTACTTAATTGCTAGCTGAGGTTAAACCACAACAGGTCTAAAGTACTGGGGGCTGACAACACCTTCCGACTACAATTAAAATCAGTTATTCAAAATCTCAACTTTTGCTCAGAAGTATAAGTTGCTTGCCCTCTATCAACGTTTTCTACTGCTCCCCTTGATCCTCACTCACCAGACTGTTGCTCAGCTGCCAGGCCAACTCTTCATCTTCCTTCAGCTGTTTCTCCATCTCCCTCCGTCTCTCTTCTGCCAATCTGTGTTCCTCCTCCTCTTCCGCTAGAAGCCGCTGAATGTATTCCTCACTTGCCTTGTTCTCCTCTTGTTCATGCGCTCGCCTTTCTGCCTCCACCTAAAAGATAGGTTTTTAGAGGTCACTACCATAGGACCAGACTTGACACCAGAACCTCTCAGCTGACACTCCTTAAACGGGAACAATCTACTATTCAAAGACATTGCATACTTCAACGCCAGTATTTAAGACACAACTCCCCAGAGACGTAAGAATCAAACGGACGCTGAGCGTAGAGTCTTCAGGTTGGTGACAGTGACCTACTTTTTGGTTTCTGTAAGACTGTACCATTCATCATGCTAGCATGCAAGGTTAAACTGCATCTACTCACCTCTGAAAACGTTAGTAATAAAAACTAAGATCTCCAAGTATGTAGATTACAGAGAAACTCCAGTTAAGATTCGTTATAAGACTGGATGCCAGCTAGAGTACAGTGTTTGCTCCATCTCCCTGTATCATCACGACGCCAACATTAGCACAAGATGCCTAAAAGACAGCACATCTCTCTTCCGAGTCCTCTGCTCTCTCGGAACACGCAAAACCCAAAGCAGCAGACCCAGAATTTTAAATCTGCCTCCTTTATGGCAGACAGCCATTCCTGGTAAATCAGTTATCAGTGACTCCACAAGGACAGCAAAGTACTTCAAGACCGAAGAAAGCTTTCTTAACTGGGTAATGAAATTTGGAAATTTGCTTTAGAGATGAGTGTCCAGCTGCAATATGTCTGTTCCAATTTTTTGGGAAATATGAAGTATCAGTTAAGAGACCTGCCTGGGCGCCCTGCTGCATCCAGACCTCTGCGTGTTTCCCAGCCAGCAAAGCATACCTACCTGCAGAGACAACAAGTCAGCACGTGTTACTGGACCAACTGAGAGCGTGAGGTAGGAGACAGAACAACTAGCGCAAAAAAACTCCTTGAGAAACATCGCTTTATGTCAAACACAAGAAGTCTCTCCTCTTCCAGAAAGGATAAAAATGTAACTCATGCTTTGGGAATGACCAGTGTGTTTTCTCAGCACCAATGCCCTTTTAAGTATCTTTCTTTTTCATTAGATAACATTACAGCTGTTTGTGGGAACTATTAAAATAACTAGATACAATGTATTTATGCTTTTAACTGTGTTTTTAGAATTACCTTGCTAATCTCTGCTTCATACTCCTGCCTCAGCTCCCCAGGCTTGCTCAGCTGGTGTTGTGGGTGAGGGACACAGACTAAATGAGAGTGAGGGAAAAAAAAAACGTGAAACAAAGCAAGATCGACCATGAAATATTTTAAAAAAAGATCACCCCTGTCCCAGGAACGATTTGACTGAAACCAAGCGCTGTTGGGGGGGGGGGGGGGGAAGCATTTTGTCTTACAAAGGAACAAAATGAAAAAGCACCGTGATACACTGTGGCAGGAAGAGTCAGTGGTTTCCAAGCACTGTATATACAGCAAATAACTAAGGTGACCTACCAATTAGCCTCCACCAGCGGAGCTTACTACATCATAAACCCCAAAATCCTTCTTCAAAGAGTTAATCAGGTTTCACTTCCTTTTCTCTTCACACCACAATTTTAGGCTCAGAGACTCCTGCACAGGCTGAAGCCCTGGAATTTCTAACCAAACTAATTAACAGCATCTAAGAGTTGAAAAAAAATTAACTACTTAACAGTCAACAAGTTTGCGGATGACACCAAGCTGAGTGGTGCGGTCAACACACTAGAGGGAAGGGATGCCATCCAGAGGGACCTTGAGAAGTGGGCCGGTGCGAACAAGGTTCAACCAGGCCAAGTGCAAGGTCCTGCACCTGGGTTGGGACAATCCCAAGCACAAGGACAGGCTGGGCAGAGAATGGATCGAGAGCAGCCCTGAGGAGAAGGACCTGGGGGTGCTGGTGGATGAAAAGCTGAATATGAACTGGCAGTGTGCGCTGGCAGCCCAGAAAGCCGACTGGATCCTGGGCTGTATCCAAAGAAGCGTGGCCAGCAGGTCGAGGGAGGGGATTCTTCCTCTCTACTCCACTCTCCTGAGACCCCACCTGGAGTACTGCATCCATCTCTGGGGCCCCCAACATAAGAAGGATATCAACCGGTTGGAACGAGTCCAGAGGAGGCCATGAAGATGCTCTGAGGACTGGAGCACCTCTGCTGTGGGGACAGGCTGAAAGAGTTGGGTTTGTTCAGCCTGGAGAAGAGAAGGCTCCAGGGAGACCTTACAGCACCTTCCAGTACCTGAAGGGGCTACAAGGAAGCTGTGGGGGGACTTTTTACAAGGGCCTGTAGTGGCAGGACAAGGGGTAATGGGTTTAAACTGAAAGAGGGGAAGAGTTAGATTAGATATCAGGAAGAAATTCTTCACAGAGAGGGTGGGGGGCACTGGGACTGGTTGCCCAGAGAAGTTGTGGGTGCCCCATCCCTGGCTCCACTTACAGATTTCCCAGCTGAAGCTGTACCATAATGAATTCCTGCCTTTGCAAGGACAGGCAGCCATACACCAACGCTTTGGGTAAAATGCATGAGCAAATACCCGCTCCAGTGATCTGTGTAATTTACCCTCTGTACTACCAACAAAAAAGGCGCGAATGGCGATTTCTGTGCCTTCCAGGCCCCTTTCACAGGCAAGCTCTGGCACTGCAGCCTCTAACAGTAACACAGCCTGTCTACGCATAGTCTCTTATTTCACAATATCCAAAGTCCACAAATATTAACTACTTTGGTAAAGCAGAGACATTCCAGGAAAAAATGACATTTTACTTACTATCCTCTTCCAAGTCCTGCCCGTTAATCCTACGTTCACACTCCTTGGGGTAATACTTCTGAATCTTTTCCCAGAGTTCCCAGTTGACAAGAGTATTTCTGCGGGCATTATATCGTGCCCAGGAAGAGACTCGACGCCGACAAAAAGGGCAACAAAGACTGGCCTTTTCAACAGTCAGCTGGAAACAAGAATTACAGAGAGTATGGTTGCATGGCAGCGTCACGGGCTCCACAAAGATCTCCATGCAAATTTGGCAGAGGCAGTCAGACAAGGAAAGCGGAGCCGCGGATTTCTTCGACATGCTGACTCGAAGATGAGGAGCAAGACTAGCACAACACCAGTACCTGAAAGCAAAGAGAGACAAGTATTTTACTTCCATAATGAATATAAAGCAGAAAACGCTCAGTTTTACAGCTACTTTCTGAAAACATTTGCAGCCTTTGGAAGTTTGCTTAAGCAGCCACTTCTGCTCACAACCCGAGAGATTCTCGCCTTTCAGAGGAAGACACAGGTCTTTGCCAGAAGTCACAGAGAAACCATAGCAGGTTTTCCTACCACAGTTCCTGTGAGTTGTAACAGGTGCTTCAGGGCTAGCAAGGGGAACAAAGGTGAGAGTCCTTCCAGCCTTCACTCTCCGTTAGTGACAAGCTCTGCCCACGTTTGGTGGATATGTTATCAGTTACCTCAACCTTCCATTCAGTCAGTACAGTATATTCGTGTCCTTCAGGAGCTGCTTCTGGAACCAACACGTTCTGAAGGTGAAATACAACATCCCTGCCCATCACAGGAGACAGGGTTCTTCCTCGTTCATTCATTTGCTTAAGCTGGGACTTAAAAATTAGAATAATTTTTGTTAGTAAAAGCAAAGAACTAACCAATGTGTTCAGCACTTCAACATCTTCTTGTACAGCTTAAAGTGGTGGGGATCATCCAGCCTTTCTACCACCGAGGCTCCTCACAGGGTTCTTCCACTTGGCTCAGAAATACTGTGGGACAGAAAATAAAAGACACATACAGCAAAAAGGACAAAAATATTGTGTTTTAAGTTACAAGAATGTAAGAAATTCCTTACAAGCTCCGTACAGCCAGCTTCTCAGAGACAGGGGGTCATCCTGAGAGAAAGGCTGTCATTTCAGTCACACAGGAACGCCACATGGAGACAAATATACTTGAAGTTGGATTTTATTGGTTTTGTTCTCCCCTTGTTGATAAAACAAATCCTTTACTTTTTTAAAAATTACGCCAGATAACATGGAAACACCCGGGTTTACAGCGGTTTGTTAAAACACCTCGGAGTCCCCACACACCTGTCCCGGGCTGATTCCAGGTTGTACACAGACGGAGAAAATACCACCTCCGAGGCCTCTGAGGTGCGGACAGCCAGGGGGGGAGAGCGCAGGCCAGCGGGGCAGCCCCAGACCCACCGCCGGGGCCCGGCACGCGGGGACGCCGCTGCACCGCCTCGGACGCGCCAACGGGAACAGGCCGCCCCCCCCCACCCCCCCGGCGGCCGCCCCCGCCAGCCCCGCACGCCTCCGGCCCCCGAGCGGTCCAAGCAAGGAGTCAGCACCCACCGAGCTGCAGCTCCGCGGCGGGGGCCCGGCGGCGGCCCGGCAGCAGGCTCTCGGGCCCGGCGGCAGGCAGGGCCGCGGCCTCCCGCAATGGCCGCCGCTGTGGCGCTGCCCGCTCGCCGGCCGCCCCGCCCCGTCCCTCGCTGACGGGCCTCTCCCGCCGCCCGGCCTCTCGCTCCTCCTCCGAGCCGAGCCTGCTGGGAGACAGAGAGCCCTCAGGCGGGAGGAGGCAGGCCCGCCCGGGTTAACGGCCGCGTCTCGCCCCGCAGCCGGTGCCGGGCCCCGGAGAGCGCGGCAGCCGCCCCGCGTCGCTGCGGCTCTGTTGCCTGAGCCCAGTTTCGGCCGCATACAGTCACCGATGGATCGCGCTGGAAGGCAGCCAGGCTAGAGCCCGAGTCCCCGGGAGCGCAGAGGGCAGGAGCTGCTCCAGAAAGTCCGGGTCAGAAGGTGGAAAGACTTAATACGAGCATTACCGAGGCCTGGCCTGGGGGCTAAAAATGTGCATCTTCTGGCCTTATTTAATCGGAGAAAGTGATCACAGAGTTAATGAGTTGGGGTTTTTTTCCTTTACTTGCTGTGGGTCACTTACCCAAACAAGCTTGATGTCCATGGGATCCTGGAAGCAGCATGGCTGGTTTTAAACTAAAAAGCTAAGAAATGACTATCGCAGGAACCATACTTTTTCCTCTTATCACCCGTTTCTGCAGTAAACAGCAATCCCAGCTGGGAGAGGCAACTATGGCAGTAGGGGCTGTGCAGCCTGGCACTGACGTGCACCCACAGTCACACCAACAGCGCCTACGGGCCTGTCCCGCCCTGCGCTCACCTCTGCTCTGACACCCACCTCAGCGGGGCATCCTGGCTCATCTCCTCCAGCATCTCGGCCTGCAGCTCAAACTTCTGCGCCAGTTTCTGCAGGCTGGAGTCCAGGTCTGTGAACTGAGCCTCCACGTTTTGCAGCTTGGTTTCTACTCTGAGAGATGGAAAACAAGGGCGTTTCATCAACAGCGCTGCTTTCTGCGGGGACAGTGGGTGACACGTTGCATTGTGAACAGCCCCGGACCCCATTCTAAGCTTCTCCCAAGTTAGCTGATTTACCTCAAGGTGGGCTCTTCAGAATCCTGGGGAACTCCAAACTACCAAAATACGAATTGCTGAATTTTATGACAGGGAAGACCCTACATTTCTTTCTTTAGCCTCTCTTCAGCCCCAGTTTGCTCCACTGCTGCCGTTGCTATTATTATTGTATTGTTCTAATGCTTAGGGAATTGGATTCTGAGTTGTGATCTACCTGCGTTAAACACTGTACTAAGGTCTTTACCTTGTTTACCTTCCAGTACCTGAAGGGGCCAATAGGAAAGCTGAGGGGGCCTTTTTACAAGGGCCTGTAGTGACAGGACAAGGGGTAATGGGTTTAAATTGAAAGAGGGGAAGAGTTAGATTGGATATCAGGAAGAAGTTCTTCACAGAGAGGGTGGGGGGCACTGGCACAGGTTTCCCAGAGAAGCTGTGGGTGCCCCATCCCTGGGAGTGTCCAAGGCCAGGGTGGATGAGGCTTTGAGCAACCTGGGCTAGTGGAGAGTGTCCCTGCCCATGGCAGGGGGTGGGACTAGATGGTCTGTAAGGCCCCTTCCAACCAAACCCTTCTGTGACTATTGTGGCCCTATTTAATTTATCTCTGGCTCAACATTTTTTATAAGGACAAAATACACAGCAGCTTTCGGGTGAGGACATTTTAAAAAATAAATCACAAAAACCCCCTCTCCAAACAAACAGAGGTTAATTTTAGATTGTACAAACAGCAGATTAAATAATTTACCAAGAGTTTTCCCTTCTTTCACACCTACTCCACAGTAATTTGAAGTCTGTCGTTTTAAGATAAGGACCAGGAACGCTTTGCCAACAAAGGCTCCCCCCTCTACCTGCCTTCCTCTTCTCCTGCTTTGGGTACTGTCTGCAGCTAACCTGAACGAGGAGAAAATAAAGGCATCAACAGTGGCACATTTTTCTAAGTCTCCCTGACCTTAATTCTTTGGCAGCTTGTGCAGACCCTTTGGTTGTTTCCAGAGGCCAGGAGACTTCCTTTCCATCTTGTGAAAGCTGCTTGCATCCTGATCTTACTTAGGTAGGAGTTGTCTTGCTTCAGCAAGATTTTTATTCCTCAGAGCCTCCCGTATCCTGCTGTGCCACAGCAGAGATTTTGGAATTTCAACTAGTTACCATCAGTCACGTTCACATAATTCCTGGACTAACTAAAGCTTTGCCCTTCAAATGTATTTATACGTGCAGGCTTCCAAGAGAATTTTAGGACTAAACCAGAACTTTAATTGGAAAATTGAGCTTGTGTGATGTAGAAATGCAGGTAGTTCTGAAGAATTGCAAGAGTTGATAGGTCAAAATGGTATCGGGTGTCTCAACACAGAGCAAGGGCGTAAGCAGAGGTGCGGCGGGTTGGTATTTGCTGTGAATGTTTCAGGTCCACTTCATACCTACAGCTGCACAACCAGAGAACAACCGTGGAATGGCAAAACGCAGCGTGACAGCACGGAAACTCCAGCAGTGAAAGGTTTAGGAATAACACGGTGCAAGCACTGAGAAAGGGGGGAACTGTCAGAAAATGAGTATGCTCTTCAAGGTTTGCTGGGGGATGACGAGCGCTGTCCCAGGGCAGATACTTGCCAGGGAATTGCTCCCTGATTGCAGCTTTTTATCATGGTGCTTTCCTCGCTACAAAGAACAGTGAAGGTATCAAAGATCTGATGATCTGCTGCTGGCAGTGCGAGCGTTGCTCTCAGCAGCCTTTAGCCCAATGCTTTCACATTTGACAGTTTCGTCCTGCCAGCACTTCTGTGATACGGGTGTTTTGCATGTCTGTAAATCGGTGTATTTTTAACCATCTGTAGCAAACGTGTCAGCATTCGCTAATTTTGGTTCTAAAAATGTCTGATCTCACCATGGCACGACCAATCTGCATAACCAATCTACAGCCTTCTGTAAATCCTGATGGCATCAGCGCTGCTGCCTCTTGATCCAAGTTCTGAATGAAACGCAGAAAGGATTAAACCTCCTGCTTTCGTTTCAGTCACCACCTCTAAACACTTTTCCTTTAATCTAAGTTACCAGTGACCTCTAATGTCCGTTTGGTGTGTGCACAAACCACATCCTCTTCTTTCCCAGAAAGCTTTTATAGTTCTTCTTGTTAGCATGCAGAACTGTACTGGGAAGATTTGCAGTAGGAGATCTAGCACTCCCGTCTTTCTGAATGCGTCGTTGTATGCGTAACCTCATTTCCGCCGTTCGGGCATTTACAGAAAATGACATTTTTCATTACTTTAGAGCCATCACATCGGTTTTACTTTCCAGGCCAACGCAGAGCCCGAAACTTCTCCACAGCTCTTCCTGCACACTCACTTCATGGTGCCAGCTAGACGCACGCTTCTTCCATCAGTTTGCTACTGACTTAATTTTCACTTTTTCTCTCAGGACTGGTTCTGGTGTTTCTGTTTCTCTCTCTGGCCAGGTCTCTACTATCTGTCTGTGTGGTTACTGTTGCGTGAATCGGAGTCATGAAAGCCGTTGGTGAGCAATGTGCCCAGAGGAGTGGTTTCTTCCCCAGTCAGGTGGTGTTAGTCTGCAATCAGTATTTCATAAACAGAAGTACTGCATTGCATCAGCTGTGATGCTCTTGGTCATTTTTACTACAGGTAAACCAGTTGTATATGACACCTAAGCTGACTTGAAAATGTCTTGCTCAACACCATTTGCACAGTGCCTTTAAGGGTAGCATATGAAAAGCCATGTGAGAATCCACTGAGAGACAAGACTCTTTTGCATGTCTCCAACTGTGGAGAATTTCAGACCCTTTTCCAACTCCTTTTCCCTGAAAAGCCCTGCTCACAGCTTACATTTGGCCCCACGGCAGTTGTCTGTCCAGCCGGTTAGAGACAGGCTCTGCCAGGGGCTGTCTGTCGCACTGCAGCTGAACACGTGGACTGGTGCCAGCAGCGGCAGCTTGGCCCGGATTATTTTACATGAAGCCAATGAACCTGTCGGTCAAGCGTTCCTCTTCCCAGTACAGCCTTTCAAAAAGGGAGGTGAATCAGTGTCACCTATGCCCTGGTTCCTCGGTGACAGCGATTTTCTTTCTTTAAACTGAGAAGGAAAGGTCCTCTCGGGTCTTTTTGTTACTAATAACCACTTAGTTTCTCTCTTTGAACCCTCCAGACTCCAAGGCATTTTCCCAAATTCAGCTGTTCATCCCAAACCTCCCAGAGTGGAAACCTGCATTTCCCGTTACCCCTTATCGCCCCGCAACACTGCGTGCAGCTACAAGCCTGTGCTGATGGAGCAACTACGCAGACCCTGCGGCAGGCAGCCAGGACTGGCAGCGTGCGGGCTGGCCAGAATGGGGTTCAGGAAAGGGTGCAGCTTGTGGCTCTACCCCCCACTCCCTCCCTGGCAAGCGCAGGAGAAACAGCAGATTGCTCATGGGCTACTCCCGTCCCCTATACACACAATCTATATTTACTTCCCGTTACCCACAAACATTTCCAAGGAAGCACAGTTTTGTTGTGCTAGCAGCTTCGTCTCCTCTCCCCTGCCCAGTCCCTTATGCCCCTCGTCCTTCCCTGCCCTGTAGCGCAGCGCTAGCACAACCCTTCAGTGACCTGGTTAACCTCTCGGTCAGGGAGCGCAGAGAGATGCTGGCTTTAGCCATCCTCCTGGAGAACACGGAGAGAAGAAATAAAAGCTGGCGCGGCCTTGAACCTCCTTCCTGAAGCAGGCAGCAGCAACAGGGACAGGGGATCTGAATCCTGCTGGGGGCTGTTTGTGCCGAGGCTTTTTATAGACTGTAGATCCAAATATAGGTCATAGATGCACGGACACATGCTTGTGGACATAACGTGTACGGAACTACGCATCTGGACCGCCTCCTCTGACCCACTGATCCCGTCTGTCTTCATACACTGAGTTAATTTAGAAGTGACATGAAAGGGGGTACCCACACTATGCTGCTGCTTTTTTGCTGGTTTACCTTCATTTTGCTGTTTTACCTTCATTTTGCTCTCATGGCCACTAGTTCACATCTTGGGCCAAAGCCTCCCTCTGCTAGAGGCTCTACAAACAGATTACTTTTTTGATTTTCCTGTTTTTTCCTGTTTAAAGGGCATGATGGTAAAATCAGATTAGGATGAGAATGAGTTGTAATTGGTTGCAGGGAGCTGCTTTGAGGATGAAGGGTAGCAAAATCAAGTTGGCTGGAATCTCTTCCATAAAGGATGGACAGCCAGCACAACTGGCTAGTGATTTTCAGGAGCTGGGTATGCAAAAAAACCAAAAAAGCTGGAAATTCATTCATCAAAAAGAAAACCAGAAGGCAGATAGGTAATGTGTGTGTGGTACAACACAGCTGGTGGAACAAGACAGCACAACCCCCATAACACGTGTTCAGCCAGCACCAGCATTCCATTTTGTGACGGGTTAAGGACAGTGTGAGGACTTAAAAAAAGGCTTTTTTCTTTTATTTGCCCGCTCCATGGGGAATCTGGCAGGAATTGAACATGTCAAGAGCTGCAGCATTCCCATTCAGTTACATTCTCCCCACCTTCAACTTGCAAATGAAGAGCCGTTTCCAGCAAGCCAAGTTCTCCTCGTGTATTTCTAAAGCTTTGGGAAGGCAGTGGAAGTCTGTGGGTGAGAAGGAGCCGTGCCTTTGGCCCTTTGTACTCCCCCTGTGACGGGGTACACAGCACGCTTCCTGATGCACTTCCGTGGGGCTCTGGCAATATTAGAGTGAGTATAAGCCCAAGGGAGTAGTGAGTGAGAAATCGTTTATTAAGACAAGTGTAATAGTTATTTTTCCCTGGGATAAACAACTAAATGCGTACCACAGCTGACCCATTACACAGATGGTAACACCTTCCCCTGCTCCTTCGCTTACTGTGGTGTGCAAAAATCTAATTGGCAATGCCAGTTACGCCAATTTGATTACCCATTAGTTGATGCTTCTCTAGTCTTCTATTTTACATTAGTTTGTCAACAGCTGCATATATTTCCACTACGGCCAATTTAAGCTCGCTGTGACACAGTTTAATGGGGAAAGTAGCACAAAGCACTGCAAAATGCAAACTCAAAATGCAAGGAGCTCAGCCAACAGCATCTCTGCTCAGCATCCTCACTGAGCATTGCAGGTGTCCCCATTAGCATGAATTTCTTCCTCCAACCTTAACAATATTAACTTAGTCATGAACTAATATTACCCCTAAATATATTGAAACCCATTTTACTTAAATCCAAGAAGCAAACTGCCAGCCCTGCAAGACGCAGCTGCAGCGAATCCCACCACCAGCTGAAAACCACAATGTGAGACCAGTTACATCATGAGGGAGTACATCATGGCTGAGTACTCAGTGAATCCCTTTCCCTTCCGAAGGACTCCGCAGGCTTCACTGTGCAGTTCACTCTCAGCGGATGTAACTGGACCCATTTCAGACGCTCTGAGTAGTTTTCCCCCACAGATCTCTTTAAACATGTCTGCGTCTAAGGTTCCGGCAATGGATACACAGACACAGAACTACTCTGATCAGCAACTAACACCCTCTTGGAGCCTTTGATCTCTGTGCAGGAGATCCAGTTCACCTTCTCTCCATGCTCAATGGTTAGCTGTGGTAGAACTCTGGCATGTCCATTTGAAGCCACTTTGTTGAGCTTTCCGTCTTTTCTGGTGGAAGCAGGTGCTTGGGCCTTTCTTCTCTGCAGAGATTTTGCTGGGCTTTTCTGCTGCTTTCCAACATCACTGCTGATGTCCCAGAGCAAGACCTTCCCGTCGTTTCCTCCAGTCAACAACCAGTATGTGTCTGGCAGAAAGAGGACCTGCGATACTCCCAGGCTGTGACCCTGAAACTCCAGCTCACGCTCAAACTTGACTCCGGTGACTCTGAATATTCTGACTTTACCATCTTGAGCTCCACAGCCAAAGATGTTGCCACACGATGCGACAGACAGGGAATGTGCAAGTGGTGGGTTAAAGAACTGGCCAGCTGACTGTGGACTGTCTTCCTCCGTTTCACACTCCTGCAGGTTTGTGGTCCACAAGGGGCGAGCCTTCTGCAGGTTCCACAGCATAACCTTGGAAAAAAAGATAGGAATCGGTCATTTGTCCATTTTAGGTAAAATCAGATCTTTCACTAAACAGTAGAAAACCCCAAGCAACCACACTTCTCGCTCTAGCAGAGCAAAGGCTATGCACGAGTGCAAGAGACGCAAGGTGGGTTGTGAGGAGTGGCTGAGCTTCACCTGATAAGTATGGCAGATCTTTACAGCATGCTTTCCAAACCCTCACACTGCCCTACTCAGTGACTCAGACCTTTAGACCACAAATTGGATGAAAAAGCTGTTCTAAATGCTTTTGCCTTCATCTCAGCAGTAGTGACCATGACATACTGCACTCCAGTTATTTAAAAGGAGGGACACGGAAATGCTAGGAGTAAATAGCGATCATTATCATTCTGAATTTTCGTCTGCCTCTGCTACATACTTGTCCTAACGTAATCACTTCCACGAACGTGTCTGAAAAATGGAACAGCAAAAGGCAAGCAGTAGTTCAGGCCCTCATTTTTAAACAGGCATAAATGTATTGTTTTAAATACCTGATGAGTAGATCTGGTTTGTGCTGTTACAAGGCCCTGCTGTATCAAGGCAGGGCACGCTTTTCCTGATGAGATGGGGGAGGTTGTGCTTTTAAAACGCCACCCCACCTCCAAGCCACGTGCGAAGCAGTAACTGTGCCTTCAAATGAACCCTGAGCCTGTCATTCGACAGTTCAAGTACTATAGATCTGTACTGCACCAGTTAAAAATAATTCGCTCAATCCTTTTTTAGGGTTTGAATTGATGATGAGCATTTTTAAGGCCAACAGATATGAAAGCACAAGTCAGTCTAATGCAGTACTGGTGTGCTGTTTGCTTTTTTCATCAAAGCTTTAATTTCTTATTAATAAAAATATTCCTCCACTGGTAACCTCGAATAGAAAACACAGGAGTCTTTAAACTGGGCTCACAAAAGAGTTGTCACACTGGCTCTGCGTTTCTGGAATCCAAATCACACTAAGCCATCCAAAATATGTTGTTTCCTGCCACTTTTCTGCTTCAGCAACTGCTGCTGTATTAAAGCGACTTTAGTACCCATGAAAGGGAAAACTTCCCACGATGACTGTGCAGAGCAGAGTAAAGCAGCGAGGCTGGGTCCTAATGCTTAAGGCAAATAATCCTGTTTTCATCACAGACATTCATCAAGTGCTAACGAGTTTTCTGCAAACTATTTTCTGTCCTCATGGCATTTTCCCTGCTTCCACAGAACTTCTGAAAAAACTCCAACAACCTCAACTTCAGTTCTCACCAGCTACGGCCTCACTGAGGGTTTGACATGCGAGCCCAAGACACGTTGTGATGCTCATAGAGCTTGTAACTTGTCCAAAGACGTGCTGCAGCATAGCATTGCAGAGTCTGGCAGCTCAGAAACAATGTCTCTTAAAGCCAGCCTCAATGAGGAAAAAGGCTCTTTTCATTGAGCAAACCCACATTAACGAATTTCTGTTATTTTGGGGTATTGACTTTACCTAAAAACAACCTGTGGAGCCACAGTAAACCACACTAAAAGTCACAAAAATAACCAGTTCACTTGCAGAGAAGCAGTATATAAGTCCTGAGAAAAAAGTTTCCAGCCATAGGCTTGTGAATCTGCATTTTAGGGACCTGAATGAAGCCAGCCGTCTGAGGTGCTGAGCATTTACTCCTCTCAGACTGACCCTTCGGTACCTCTGAAAAGAAGCTTCTCACAGTACTTCATTTAAAAATCCTACCTCCATCTTTTAGTCAACCTAAGGAAAAAAAGAAGAATTTGGAAAATTTCTGGAAAATTGTCAAAGTCTAAACGTGGCAGACATCCATCAATCAGCCTCTACTTGAGTTTATACAATCCACAGCTTTAATACAGAAAAATGCTGCTTACACTAAGTACCGGCATGTATTTGATCTCATGGGTGCTAAAGGCACTTCGGTTTTAAGAACACAGGGTGAAACTGCTCAACGCTGTCAAAGCAAACCACCCTAATACCGCTAGAACCACAGAAACCTTTGTAGAAGTGACAGTTTCCATCTCGGGCTAAACCAGGAACATGGTGAGATGTCAACCACTGGAAAGAAAGTACTGAAAAATAGCTGTTCTGGGTGGCTGATTTTAGCAACGTAACTCAAGACTCCTTTAACTCCTAGCACGGTTTTTCTCAGAACACTCCAAGGGGAGTGCAAAGGAAAAAGTTTCCTCTTGAGGATACAGGAGTGTAAAAGTCAAAGAACATTTAACGATTCTAAGAGGTTAATCAGAACAAAGGAAAAATTAGCAATATGACTTGTCTTTACAGCGACACATAGCACTTGTGAAGATATTTGCCTACCTGTAGTAAAGTGTTCTTGCTAGCATCCTGTCCGCTTTAAGCATTTTGCCCTTTCCTACCTTCCATCTGCATTTTGCCTGCAGCCATCACTGATCACTAGGGACAACTTCTGGTGTTGCTTGGTCCAGCTCACCTGGCACGAGCGTGCTTTACACCATCATATTCTGATTTCCCCCAAGCCTGCTCACTTTTAGATTGTAAATATGAAGGAAGATAAAAGCAGGGAGAGGAACTGCTGAGCAGAAAATGGCACAAACACCCTCAACACTTTCTCTACCAAAACCACTTTAGATGGTGAAGGAGCTTTCCGGCAATCGCAGGCTGTACACCCTCACTCTTGGTGAAAGTCTGCTGGCACCTCACTACACAGGGGATAGTAACTACAGTTACTATTTCGCTTCTCTAAGAACCATCTACGTGTATGCAAATCACCTGCATGTCCAGTCCACAGGAAACAAGGCTTTGAGGCCTCTGAGGTCGAAAGACAACAGAGGAGCAGATGTTTGAGTGTCTCAAGGACCGGCTGACTTTCTTGTTTTCCAAGTCCATCACCTTTATTGCCCCCGAGTCATCTGCTGCAGCCAGGAAACTGTCAGTCTCATTCACAGAGAGGCAGTTGATCTCCTCCTCATTCACGTGGAAGCGTTCAATGGGCTCCTTGAGGGATCGGACATCCAGCAAGCTGATAGTTTCTCCGTGGGAGGTGTACAGCCTGGTGGGACGGCGGGGAGAGAACACCACGGATGTCACGTCGTCTGCTTGCGGGAGCTGGAGCTGTCCTGCCAGAGTGCCTTCCCCATCCCAGAGTGTGAGCTCGCCTCTCTCCGCACCCGAAGCCACCAGCCCTTCCGAGTTTACATTCAAGCACAATATAGAGGATGAATGTCCACCAGTCCATTTGACTGCCATGTTTCAGGACACCTCTGAAAACACAAGAAACCCTGAACTGAGCTGGTGTTGGTCTCGTTACAGCAGAAAGCTTATTGCAGCAACAAGATCATCCCATTGACTGTAATGCAAACTACTGGAGACTTCAGCATCCAGTTAAAACAGGCACCTCTGCAAACGAACCCTTGGCTCAAACAGCACTGACATCAGCCACCACAGCGTGCAAGGACAGCGCAGTACATGGAGCAGATCTGCTGCTCCGACGTGGCTGCCTAGGTGGGAGCTGCTTCCTCAGCACAAAGGACACAGCAAGCCGGACAACCCAGGGGCACGTTCCTAGTGTGATGTAAGCTGGCAAACCGGTAAAGTGCCTCTGCAGAGGAGTCACGTTCTTCCAGTCTGGGCAGAGCACGTGCCGAGGTGCTGCTGGGTAGTAAGGACCCCACATCAGTTTGTAAAGCAGAAACATGTGCTGGTCGGAGCAGAAGAAGCCGAAATGCTGAAAGCGATGGCCTTAATTATGGTTTAAAAGCATACAACTGTATGAATAATTTTAAACTACTGTGCATGTGCACCAGCCAAGTGAAGGCAATTTGCTTGTGACTGGTAAACACTGAAGCATGAACAGATAAACAACGACATCTTTTTACAAGAAGCAGAACTAGCTTAAGGCACGTAGTTAAAGATTTGCAACACATTTAACTGGGCCCCAAAGCATGCCCATCGAGCTTCCCACGCTCCGCACTCTGTCCCAGGCACGACTGCCCACCCGCGTGGCGGTACAGTTCAAGGGTCCGAATCAGCAGAAAATTAAATGGGGGTGGGTGGGAACACGAGCAACACAAAAGCTCAGCAAGTTTTGGAGCACTGAACACGCTGCGGGGGAAGGGGAGAGCCAGCAGCAGGCGGCAGCGCGGGGCTGGAGGGAGGGAGGGAGGGAGCCACGGCTGGCCCGGCATTAGCTCTGGCGACCTTGGCGCTGCCTGGGCGTCTGTGGTTTTACTGCAGCAAAGGGTTTCTTTTTCCGCTTTCCCACGTTATGCTTCGCACGCGGTTCTTGTGGAGCCCGGCCTAGAGCGCAGCCAGAACTCGCTCAACCCACCGGGAAAATGTCAGCCTTGCTGGTTACATAAAAGAGCTACAGAAAGCGCCGGATACCTTACCCGCAACTCGGGTCGCAAAGTCGTGGCCAGCCGTTCACCCGCGCTTCGGTACCGGAGGTCGGTTTTCCCGGCCGGCCGGCCCCCCGCTCCCGCTCCGCGGCCCCTCGCCCCGGTAGGCCCGGCTCCCGGCTGTGAGGAGGACAACCACCCCAGCTCCTCACGCGAGCCGGACGCAGCTTTCAGGGCTGTCCCAGGGCGGGGGAGCCCCGCGGCTCCCGGGTGTGACGGGCGCGCACCGGACACCGGCGGCTAGGGGTGTGTGTGGAGCCGGGCCCGCCCCGCCCCCGCCGGGCCCCTCAGCGCCGCGCGCACCGCCTCACCTCACCTCCGCCGGCTGCTCCCTCCCGGCCCACCCCGCGCATGCGCGTCGGGGCGGGGCGGGCTGCCCGCGGCGGTGATGGCGGCGCCGGGAGCGCGCGCCCCCTCGCCGTGAGGGCCTTGGACGGGCGGGCGGGCGGAGAGCGCGCTCGGCCCGGGGCCCCCGGGGCCCGCCGCCACCGCTGTCGCCTCGCGAGGGGGAGGGGGCAGCGTGGCCCCCGCGTCCCGGCCCGCCGCCCGCGGGGCGCTCGGGGAGAAGGGAGAGGGAGGCGATGGCGGCGGGCCCCGGCGGCGGCGGCGGCGGGGGGGCGGCGGCGGCTGGAGGGCCGGGCTGGCGGTTGCCGGGGCGGGTGCTGGAGCTGGTCTTCTCCTACCTGGAGCTGCGGGAGCTGAGGAGCTGCGCGCTGGTCTGTAAGCTGTGGCACCGCGTCCTGCATGGCGACGAGAACAGCGAGGTGTGGCGCAGCTTGGCGGCCCGCTGCCTGGCCGAGGAGGCCCTGCGCACCGACATCCTCTGCAACGTGCCCACCTACAAGGGCAAGGTGAGAGCGGCACCCCAGCCCCTCGGGGACACCCCTCCCCAGCCCCTCGGGAAACCCCCGGGGCGCTCGGGCACCCATCTCCCAGCCTCTCCCCCCTGGAAACCAAGGCGGGGGGGGCCCTGTAAAACATTGGGGATGCATCCCCCTGCCGCTCTGCCCTGGAAACCATGGGAGACAGTAAAACATGACAGGGTTTTGTCTCCCTTCTCCTCCTCCCCTAGGTCCGTGCCTTCCACCACGCCTTCAGCACCAACGACTGCTCGCGGAATGTCTACATCAAGAAGAACGGCTTCACGCTGCACCGCAACCCCATCGCCCAGAGCACGGACGGAGCGCGGACCAAGATCGGCTTCAGCGAGGGCCGCCACGCCTGGGAGGTGTGGTGGGAGGGCCCGCTGGGCACCGTGGCTGTCATCGGCATCGCCACGAAGCGGGCGGCCATGCAGTGCCAGGGTTATGTGGCCCTGCTGGGGAGTGATGACCAGAGTTGGGGCTGGAACCTGGTGGACAATAACTTGCTGCATAACGGAGAGGTGAACGGCAGTTTCCCCCAGTGCAATAACGCGCCCAAGTACCAGGTGAGCGGGGCTTGGCGCGGGCTGGAAGCTCCACCATGTGCGACGGCGGTTGGCCATCGATGACCTCCTCTCTTGCGCGTCCTGTCTATCTGCTGAATTGGTCCTAAATGCCCACCTAAGGGTCTTTTCGCCTTCCCTGCAGAAGGCAAATGACTCTGCCTTGTGAGGCCTTTCCCCCTGCGTTTACTGCTTCCTCAGGCTCCGTGTGGTGTTCAGCACACCTGACCCTCAGGGTTTTTTGCCGGTTTTATTTCAAATACTGAGTGTGAAGCGCGTACCATGGGGGTCTGCTTAGACACCATGTTGCTTTCTGAAATAAAAGCTGAAAAGGCTCTTGTAGCCTTCTGAAGTAACGATGTGCCCCACAGCAAGGTGAATGTCTGTGGCATTTTACCCCACGGCAGTGTGAGCTGAGGTTACTGCTTAGGTAAGACTCTTCCTGCAAAAACCTGCGGCACTGCTGAGTGCTGCTTGTTTGCTTGCTGGCAGCGTTCCTGTAGGTGACATCCCTTGGCTGGGATGTGATGTTCAAATCACTTCAGGTTATTAAAGAGCAGGTGCCATTCCGCCTTTCTGTCCCTGTAGAAGTGTTTGTCTTTGTTCTTCTGACTGCTCACATTTTGACTGCTGGTTTTCCTCGCGTTACAATTCAAGCTGTATGCGTTATAATTTCCATCTTGTAATGCTGTGGCTTTATTATGAGTATTGGTTTATGTTTCAGTTGTGGGTGAAGATCTGTGTAGTAACTTGTATCCAGTGCTTCTAAATTTCATGTAAAAGTTCACTGTCAAGCACTTAATTCTTTCTGAGGGTTATACCTGCTATTCTTGCAAATAATACCTAAAATTAGTCTAATTAAAGAGATTTAGATCTCTTTCCATTTGCATGTTCCCTAGCATGCAAATTGGGTCTGTACTTTCCTTCGTGGTTGTTTTCTGCTGTCCTTGTCCAGACCTTTCTGCAGCAGCAGAGCGAGGAAAGGTTTTAAACCAAGAGTGTGTGGACTCAGGGGTGAGCACAATCGCTGCTTCCTCTGTAAAAACCGGTGAGAGCTCAAATCAGTGGGCCTTCGCAGGGGTATTTTGTGTTTATTAGGACACGTAGAGTGATCTGCTCATAGAAAACACACTTAAAGGAAACACACGTGTGTGTCAGCGTGGGTTAGAAGGAATATGTGTTGGCTGGAAGAAATCCCCGGCATCGGGGCTGGCTGGTGAACAGTCAGAAGTTTGTGAGGCATCCTGCTGTGGTGTCTGGGACTTGTGTTTGCTAGGGAAGTGCAGGGAGCACCACGCATGCCTAGAGCTGAGTCTCTTGCTGTGCTCAGTGTTGGTTTCACTCGCATGTGTGTGTATGTATATAAGGTTTTTCACACTTACTTTGCCTAAGCTTTGAACTGGAATTTCCTTCTGCCTTGGTGCGGGAATACCCCTGTCAGCGACAGCACCTGCACAGTAGCGTATTCTGGTATATTTATGTTGCACTTGCCTTTCTAAAATGAGTTCATTGTCCTTAAATGTGCTCCTCATGGAGCCATTACCGCTCAGCGATAGCAGCAGCTAAACACACAGCTCGGGTAACTTGGAGGCCGTGGCAAAGTTTCCCAAACTGCAGTATTCTGAAGCACGTGGCACGTAGTATGCTCGCTCTTGGTGCTCTTGCAAGGTTCAGATAAGAAGAGTTACGTTTATTACCGTGTGAGTGGTTAGATACAGGCTGCCCACTGCAAACGGCAGCAGAGGTACTCGGGATTCTAGTGCATTTGAGTGAAATCGAGACATTCCTGTCATAAAAGTAATACAGTTGTGAGAATCGGGGAAGCCTGGTGTGCTATGCACGGGCTAGGCGTTATGTTTGTGTCTCCATTTGAATATGCTGACTCTGTGTATTTTTTTTATCCCCCCCTCTTGCCTCCGCTTCCAGATAGGCGAAAGGATTCGAGTTATCCTGGACATGGAAGACAAAACGTTAGCGTTTGAGAGGGGCTACGAGTTCCTGGGAGTTGCCTTCAGAGGACTGCCAAAGGTTTGCCTGTATCCAGCAGTGTCTGCTGTCTATGGTAACACAGAAGTGACTTTGGTCTACCTGGGGAAACCTCTGGATGGATGACGTGGATTGTTTCACTGGGACATCGAGATGTGGATGACTGGGAGGAGAAATCTGCATGTTGGTTAGAGGGAAACGTGTATTAGAGGAAAAACAAAAAAAGTGTGGGTGTGTGTCCAAGAACCATCGAGGGAAGTTCAGCACTGAGTTCTGAAACGGAGGACCAGCCATACTTCAGGAATTGTTACATTTCCTCTTTCTACCAGGCCAGAAAAATCCTCAGGGTTGCAGTTGGTTGAGTGGGAAGCTGACACATGCATGTTGCAACAGATTTCCTTGCTAAGATGGCAGTGCGTGACCTCAGATATTTAAGAAAGGATTTGATACAAAACTGCTTGAGGAAGTTAACCTGAGATTTGTAAGTAGCGTGTTTTGTGAAAGACTCCCATTTTAAAACTGCTTGTTCCTTCCCTTCCCTCCTTTGGGCCAACAAGGGTGCCGGAGGAGAGCGAGTTTGGTTGGGTTTTATTTACAGTTTTTAACATACTGAGAAGCATGGTCTGCCTGGACTGCCCTTCTCTGGTGTAACGATACAAAACGTGTGCAGCTATTTTTAAGTGTATTTTAAGGGTTGTATATATAGAACACATTGAAAAGAGCAGTTAAAAGAAAGGGTTTGCTTTATTCTAACTGGGATGTAATTTCTTAAAGGGGAAACCCCCCTCCCCCACTACGTGACATCAGAAAATATACCTCGGACAGGTATATAACATTCATGTAAGTGTACTTCTGCTGTGTTGTAAAGCATTTTGGGATGCTCTTGTGGAGTACGGTGCTGCATAGGGTCATTTTCGGTGAGAGTTTCCATAGCTTTAGCAACAGTTTTGTTCTCCGTAGGAGACATGGTTTCCTTTCACCAGAATTTGCAGTCCCCTTTAGGAAAGGAAGCTGCCACACAGCGGTGAGCTTGGCTTCCTTTCGACATCAAATACACTAGCTTTTAAAAGCATTCTTAACCTTTCTAGTCACTGTTGAGAAATGTTGCAAAATAATGAGGAAGGAGCGTTCGGTTTCTGAATCCAGACCTTGTTTTCAGCTTAAATGGCTTAGTAAGGCTTTAAGAGTCGGCTGAACCTTTCTTTAATTAAAATAAAACCCCACGGTACCCAAGTGTTCACCTGCCTGTTTTCAGTCAGGATGAGTAAGACACCAACCCTTTCTGGGGATTCTGGATCGGGTTCAGTGGTTGGGCTTTTCACTTGCACCGGTTTTCCAAAAACCGTTTACAACCCCCGCTGGCGTGTCGGTGTGCTGGCACGCCGGCAAGGGCGGCTGGGAGGCTGAGGGCTGTAGTAAGGAGGGACTTCCTGGTGCAGCTGCTTTCCCCTGATGTTGAAAGGTCCGTAGGGAGCCCTGGAAGAGCTGCTTTTAATAGGGCATCAAAACCTGCAAGGCCTGGGGCTAGGCCGTGACTCATTTTGCGTCGGTTGGGGTTTCTCTGAGCTGGCCGAACCATTTCAGAGTTGGGTGTGCTTTCCAGAGAGGGAGAAGGAGATGTTTCTACAACCTCTTTTTGCTGTATTTGCGTCAGAGGATGTGAATTGCTTAGTATTAGACGCTGGCAGATCTCTGAGGGTGGAAGAGAGAGGAATTCCTCAGGCTGTTGCTGATTTGCCCCCTCTTTACTCGAGTGACGTGAGGAGGGTGGTGCAAGCGGGTGAGGCTCTTGGTCTGCTGCTGATGAGCTGTCCTTGGAGTGCTTTTTACCTGGTAGATAACCAAGTTCTGCACTGGAACAGAGTGCGTATGTCATTACCATTTAAAAGTATTTATTTCTTTTGTGTGTTGTTCGTTGCTTAAAGGCAATATGGGGATCCGTTCCTCTTGGCTGTGGTAAACAAAATACGCCGTGAGAAATGAAGGTGCTGTAAGTGGTGCTGAGAACAACCAAACGGATGATGGGGGACGGGCGTGCGAGTACCTTTTGGAAAAACCTGTTACGAGCATTGATTGTACTAGACTGTAAAGTATGTATCTGCATAGCAGGGCCCCAGGGCGAGAAGTAGGGAAAAAAGGAAACAAACCCCTGTCCAATTTCACAAAATAAAGTTGTCCCCTAGATGAATGTATTCCCAGTGCAGTCCTGAAAGAGGTGACCTCTGCGCTTGTGCGTGAATCCAATTAGATGCAAGTAAACCCTGAGAACTTCCGAGGAACTTTATTCACACATTAAGATTGATTTCCGTTCTTCAGACCGCGTCTTACCCTATCAGTAGTTTCCCTCTAAATTAGAAGTGCTGAAAGTTGAACATTCCTTAAGGGTGGGTTTGGGGGGACTCACTTATGTAAGATTATAACTTATTCCTGGAGACCAATGCTGGCTGTACAAAATACTAAATAAACTCTGCTGTAATTCAGAAGGACGTACCGGTGTGTGGTGTGATGACATCCGCGGGGTGGTGATAGGAAGAACGGAGAAGCGGTTTGGTGCATTGAGAAGATGGAGGTGTGGGGACTGTATGACTGCAGGAGAGAGAGAATGTGACGAGTGGTTAACAAGGACTTGAAAATTCAGTGGTCTAATTAGCAGCGCTTGTAGAATTGCATCCTCCGGAACAAGGATGCTCGTGCCTGACAGTTTGGGAAAAGGCTTTCCTGGCTGCTGGAGGTCTCTTGATTGGAACCGAGGTGTGCTCACTGCTACGGCTGCCCTGCCTCCTTCCCAGGTCTGCTGCTCTCGGGTTCTTCAGCTTTCCGTACGGAAGTTCGATATTTTGCGGTGCTTTGAGGAAGAAGTAGGTCATTTTAAGGAAGAAGTAGGAGATGGTGTTGTGGTTGTGAGCTCCGAGGCACTTTCCAAACTCTCTGTGTTGAGAATTTGCTTTTAAGCGGTGAGTTTCTGGCTAACACCTCTGTGAGCCGCTTCAGGAGCGAAGCGGTTGGATGCTGGCTCGCCAAAAACGTAGAATCACGCTTCCTAGCCTGCGGTACTTCAGAGTCGGCTGAACAGCTGTTGGAAGTATTTTCCCTACCGTGGCTGGTGATAACTGCGTTGGTCAGGAGGAACATCGACTGTTCGTAGGTGCCCTAACAGAAATGGGTCAGATTCGCAGGATTCAGAATCCTACGGGGCATCCAGATCTGTCTGATAAGTGAACATGTTGTCCATCATTTGAATAAAACTCCAGAATTCCTTGTGGATGTGGTTTAAATGTGCTCTGAAATCTGCTGGGATCTTAATGGCGGGTCACCTGATCTGGTCCCGCTTTGTATCCAAGGGAGCGAAGAGCTCGATACGGCCATTGGTTGCGGGCTCGTGGCTTTGGTGGTGGCTTGTGTTGGCCTGAAGTCAGCTGTGTGACTTCGTTTTCCATACGAGGACAGAGGTGCAGCTGGAACGAACTGGTCAATCACGATGGCGTGGGAAACTCACCCTGGGAAGGATGTTTGCTTGAAAATGGTTTTTCCCCCCCTTAAAATGCAGTGATGAGAGTGCGTTTTCGGGAGTCCTGTGTGCGATCCCTGCTAGCAAACACCAGTTGGTTGTTACTTTTGGCCATGTTTCAGGTGCCGGAACGAGCCAGGAGCAGATGGCCTTGCTCTGTGGGCTGAACTTCTGCCACCTCGGATGCGCCTCCGTTCTCTGCCTGCCTCGGAATCCGGTAGCAAGCTGGAACATAGCTTTTCTCTCCGCTTACCCATCATCTGCACTGTTAGATTTCCTTAACGTGCGGGTGTGTGTTCCAGATGGCTGCCTCTGGGTTTTTTTTCCCCCTCTTCCACTTTCACTGGGATGATGACAGCAGAGCTGAATTAAAATAACGCTCGGCCTGATGCTAATTTGGTCATGCAAAACGTATTTTCTCTCGGTGTTTGAGAGGTAACCAGCCCTCTGATTCCTGAGCTGCTGTATTTCGCTAAGGATATTTCAGTTCTAGCGAAGCCTTTACACGTTATATATAGCTCTGGACGCCGTCAGGAACGCAGCTCCGAGTGGGGTGTGTGCTGCCGTTCTCCGGAACAGTGCCGGTTCTTGCATAACACAGATAACTTGGTGAAATCTATGGCCAGAAAACTGCGTTCTGCTCTGGGATCCTTTCTGCAGTCACAAAACACGTTTTTAGATGGTCAGGGGTGTGACGTGTCCGATTTCTGTGTGTGATGGTAGTCCACCTCCCACGAAGGCGCAATTCGGTTGACAGGTAAATGAATGAAGCGGTAAATGAACACAGAAAACGTTTCCTGCAGTGTTGCTGAACCTGCTAATTTATACTTTAAGCAGCATTTTTCATACTGCTGCGTGGTGCTGTACGTGTTGTGTGACTGCCGAAGGAATTCTCACGCCTCCCCACAAGAGGGCAAAATTTAACAGTGCTGTGGGAGCCCGGACTTTGAATTTCCTAAGTGGTGTGTGAAATAAATGTTTAATGTAGCACCTTCATCCTCAGCATTTCCTTCCTGTACTCTTAAAAAGACAAACCCAACTGAAAAAACCTCAACAAAGCAGATGATTGTTGGGAAGTGGATAACAGACATGGAACTTTTTAAAATATGCTTCTTCCTTTGTACCCTGGATCCCCAACTCAGGCTGAGCAAACCTCTGCATTTCAGAAAAGTATTTTCAGTGACAGCAAACTGAGCTGAGACTCTGAGGTCACCTTAAAAGATAGGAAGGGATTTGGGAGGCTCAAACAACATGTCACTGTTGCCATTCAAGCTCTGCTTCCCAGACTTGTTCTTCTTTCTCTCAGGCATTTATGACTGGGAAATAGTGATTATCATCCAGATTATTTAGAAAAAATAAAATTCCATTGCAGTTGGAAAAAACTAAATGCAAAGTCACTGAAAAGGGATTTTAAAATAAACTCACTGTACATTACAAATGTTGTTTGTTCTGCAATTCCACCAGCTCAGGAACCAAGGGTGTCGTTCTCCTTCCGTGCCTGCATTTGCAGGTCTGTCCTGAGCTAGCTGGAGTTGTTACGTGTCTCCTCGATTTGTCTTTGTAATCCCTGTTGTTCTACCCATGTTGAAGGCTATAGATTGACCAAGGCTATAGATTGGCAACGCTCGATCGGGGCAAAGTATGAAGGTATAACCTTGCCTGTTCTTGTCTTTTGCGTAGAGTCTGATTTTCTTGTGAGCTCCCAGTTAGAGCAGCTTCAACCTTCAGGAGCTGTATACAGAAAGGGTGGGAGCGTTGTCGTGTGTGTGAGTGACCAACCATCCTGGGATACACGGCCCGTATGTATCCACGGTGCTTTAGTGCTTGGGACAGGCACTGTAGCCCCAAACATTTTATTGCATGTTTCACAAAGTGGTGTGTTTTGGAGGTTTTTTTTGTTAATTTTATTGTCCTTTCTTGAACCTGTGATTGTGCTCCCGTTTGCACAGCGCCGTCTGTGCACCTTCAGAGGCACGCTCCAAAGCCAGCGACCATGGTGAAAACAGCTACAAAATGCCGTTCTTTTGCAGACACTCAAGCTCAGCTCCGTACCTGCAGCAAGACACGCTGGCGTCCTTCGTTCCTGATGCCTTTGTTTAAAGCTGTCCATCAGCTTTGGTTTGCAGCAGGCGGGTTGAAAATCGAGGCAAGACAAAACCTGAGAAGCACAGACCTGCTTCCAGCCCAAGCAGGTGAGTGTGTGCTGTGTGTATGACCTTCCGTAGACCTTCCATAGGTTAATAATGTGTTAAATCCAAGAGCAAGTGGTAAACGGGCTGTTCTCCATCCACAAAACCCCCATGGTACCTGTTTACAGGTAACAAACTGCTGGTTGCAGCTTCAGTGATTGGAGACTGAAAGCCTGCAAGCGAGTTACTGACCCAAGGTTATGAAGTTCTTTTGTTTCCTTAGCATCCTGCACTCAGGAGAAGTAAATCATATCCAATCACTTTTAAATAGTAATTTAAGACCATATGCTCTGCTGGCTTCAATATGTGACTTAATAATTATGACAGACCTGCCAGTAAGGAAATGGATGTTGACCAAAACGCTTTTTGTATGATTCTGCAAATGCTCCAGTGGTTAAAGCTTTTCTGCAACTTCCAGATCACTTTTTTTGGGTTTTTTTTGTTAGCTTTTGGTTAGGTTTTTGATGCTCAGGTGGCAGAGAACGCTTTTCTCACGCCAGATCCCATCTGACACTGGGCATCTGAGCCCTACTGCAAGGTCTTGTGCGAGAGGAGAGCTGGAGGGGAGGACCTCGTGCTTTGTGAAGGCTGAGAGGTTGTTATCTCAGCTTCAGCATACCGTTTTGTCTTATTCCTGGAGAAACAATGGCGCATGCAGACCTGGAGCAGAGCTGGAACGAACATTAGTGGGACTCGGGAGAGTGCAGTATGGAGATAAGCTGGCATCAGCCTGTGGCCCGGTGGTCTCACCCTGCCGGGTGCATCTCTGGGACATGGCTTGTCTTTACTGGCAGACCGTTAGTGGCTCTTCTCGGAAGAAAGATGGAGTACAAGAGGGGAAGATCTACTTTATTAATCGATGCTTCTGTTTGACCTTTTCCCCTCTGTGCATTCCTGTATTCATTCAGGTCTCAAACTGAAAGGTGAAAGCCTGCTTGAGTCTCTCCCAGATACAGCTGTGGGCGTGAGGTTTCAGACACAACAATGATGTCACCTTTGCCTTAGGGTTTATTTAAAAAACCCCACTTATATCCTGGCAGCTTTTTTCTGTTTTCTTAAGCGAGAGGAAGGAATATGCCCTATGTGCAAGAGGATGCTCTGGTCCTGAAACCCTGCAGACTGGCTTTTTTCTCTCACTTGTCCCAAAAGTGTCGTGCCAGAAAGAAGGGATGCTGAGCCCTGAGGCTGAAGACTAGGGAGAGGAAGACTTTGGAATATGCATGCTCCAGCTTGCTCCCAGCCCTGAGTGAAATCCACCTTGGGTTGCTTGTAAGATAACGCCACACAGCAGGGAAGTTGTTTCTCTTGGCCAGAGGGGAAAGCTGGGTGGGATACGCTTAGCTCTGTAAGGAGCTGAGATAGTTTCACTTCCTTTTGCATTAATGACACAATTAGTCACTTCTCTTAAGTGGAACGGCAGCAGGAAGGGAGCATGTGTGCCTACAGATGGGAGTAGTTTTTCTTGCCACCATTTGCATCGCTGAATGATGTCACGGCAGTAACTTGTCCATATCTTCTGGTGATTTAGAGCCTCCAGTCCTGACAGGTTTACGCTGAAAACTTGGGTAAACGTGCTGGAGTAGATGGGTTGGGTGTTTTGGTTGCTTTTATTGGTTTATTTTATTGTACAGTACAAACCTGAGGTCAGTTTATCGACATCTGGAAACCCTGTGGGAAAACCTTGGGCAACGCTTTCAGGTCTAGGTGCAAGCAAAGTCCAAACTGCAGGTGTAATAACCTGGTCGTGGGGCTTTCCAGCTCTTGAGGAGATCTGGGAGGAGAAGTCAGTTGTCTCTGGCTCCGGGCACTTGCTTCTCGTGCAGATGCATTGAAAGCAGTTCTCTAGGGCATCTGAACTTCCAGTAGTGTCTGTCTTGGATCTTGAATCATAAGGGAGTGGATGCACTTGGCTTCCAGTTGCTATAGCAATACAAGGCTCTGCTGCTGCAACGTCCTATGCGTCCTGCTGCATGCTCTGCTCCGAGGACCTTGGGCTCTGGATGCTCTGCCGCTCTCCGAGGGGGAGGTTCGCTTCGGTGTGGTGGTGGATCCTGTGTGCAGACCTCAAACCCCTGGCCTGGGAAGGGTGGGTGGGTGAAGGCTACGAGAGGCGGCAGGAGCCTGGCCGCAGGGTGGGCTCGGCCGCACGTGTGGGCGAGCGGAGAGGGAAATGAGATCACTTCTGTGGCTCGCCCTTCTGCGGCCCGCTTCCTCCTCATTTACATCTTGCACGCTGTCAGATGGAGAAGGAAGAGCCGTGACCGCAGGGATGGAGCTGCCTGCGCTGGACCTACCTGCGGAAGGGGGACTGGGATGCAGCCTCCGACCCTGGCACGGGGTTCCAAGAATCAGCGGTGGCTGAGCTGCTGACCAGCTCCCCTCTTCCCTTCCCTCAAGTCGCTGCGCTCAGAAATGTGGTTTTGCTTTCTACTAAGACCAATTTCTGCCTGTCTTCTGAGCCCTGTAGAGGATGCTCGCACCTTTTTGAGAATAAAAGGTCAAAGTGGGGATCCTCTATGGAAATTGCTGCTGTGGGGCTCCTGGTTGGTGTCTAGGTCCTTGGTCAAATGTCCTCCAAGTCCAAAGGTGTCATTTTCCCAACTGTTCATGCTGGAAGCTCACCTGGGGGGCTCGTTGCATGTTGCCAGTCTAGTGGGGTTACTTCCTTCCCCCTCCTGCCTGAGCTCGCACAGCCCCGGTGTTTGCAGGTGTCAACCACCAGCGCATCACTGCAAAGGCAGTGTGCAAGCCCTGTGCTCTGCTCTGAACAACCCAGAATTAGTTATGGGTTCAAAGAAGACTACAGACAACCCAGAATTCTAAGACTGCTACTTCTCTGAATCCCCTCTTTCCATCAGAAAACCTGGCAAGAGCTAGGAGATTCCTGACTGCTGAAAACTGGTGAGCAGAGATGAGCTTGGTTGTGGATGAATGGGTAATTGTAGTGTGAGAGCCGGCCAGGAGCGTGGGCTGCTGCTGGAAAGGGAGCCAAAGCAGGGTGGTGGAGCAGGCCAGGAGGGGGATGCTCTGGCCACAGGGATTCACAAGCCACTGCAAAACCAGAGCCTGAAGCTTTAGCGTAGTGACCCGTGTCAGTGCTGGCATGTGTTTCCTTGGAAGAAGAGTGAGCGTGGCTAGGTAAACAAGCAAGCAGGCTGTTTGGCTACACCTGGGGCAGGGCAGGGGGGCGGTGAGGATTTTGCAGCTTACTATAAATTGCTGATTTTTGTCTCTCTCTTTTCCCCAGCAAGAAGATAGGCTGGAGGGAAGCTGTGCTTCTTGCAGAGCTCCAAGCTGCAGCACTGGGGCTGTAGAGATGCCCACATCTGTGCTCCGTGACATCCTGGAACGGGTCACGACCTTCACTGGTCCTTGGGGATAAACTGGGTGGATTCCCATCAAGAAATTCAGGTTGGTGAACTTCCAGAGCTGTAGTTTGAGGTTAAGCCATCCAGCTGACCATTTTAGCTGTTCCCTTTTGGCTGTGTAATGAATTATCTGTTTCCTTTTTTATGTTCATAGTGCATCTTAAATTAGAGACAATGACTGCTGCTGTCGGCTTCTGAGGTACAGTAGACCTTCAGCTTCCCTTGTTTTATCCAAAGCAGGTGATTACATCACATAACTTCTTCACTTGCATCATCTTGATACGTTTGTGCTGTCCGTGCACGCTCCAGACAAGCAAAACGGGAAATTTTCATGTGGGTTTTAAAGATAAAATTTGGATTTTCTTTAATTTTCAGTGTTGTGGCTGACCACATTGCCTGGGACTGAACGGCTGGAGGGAGGTGCTGGTCTTCACCCTGCAGCCGCCCCTCCCTTTCTGATGAGGTCTGACAGGCGAGATGCTGGTGAAGCAGTCGGTTGCTCGAGCCTACCTAATTTTTTTTGTAATGCTTTTTGCAGTTTCCGTGAGCCTGGAGCTGTTTCTGTAGGTATTTATCTAAGCCTTCCCAGGCTCCTTTCCCAGAGCAGCTGGTTCTTCTCCCCATCTCTTTTTCTTTTCTTTGCAGGGTTGCTCTCTGCATCCTCCCCTGTTGGGCCAAATGCTGGAGACCGAGCAGTGCCGGAGGCTTTCCGAGGATGCTTTGTGCTGTCATCCCTTGCAGAACGAGTTGTTTAATTCTCTCCAGTTCTCCATTGCAGGGGGAGCAGAGGAAGCCCGTGGAGAAACATTTCTCTTCACTCTACCCTGACTCAGCCGAGGCTGTAGTTCTGTGAACCATAAGTGACCTTTCTCTTGGTGCTTCCACTCAGGAAGAAATCACGTTTCTTGCAGGAAAATAAGGGACACGCCGCGGTGCAGCCGTGGGGTTGCTGTTTCCCCTTTCCCATGGGCTCTCGTGCTGGCTGCGGCGATCTGGGGGTGACTGGGAGGCTGCCCTCTTGTTGCAGCTTTTCTCTTGGTTTGTGCTTGACAGTTTGAGGGCTGTTAAGGGAAAAAGATGGTTTGGAGGGAAGAGGAGGTGGGAGGAATGGAGGAAGCTCACTGGGTGTAAAACCGTATGGGGATTCCCGGTCCTCTCCTACAGTGCAGGAATTGCAGCTGCGTGTGTGGACACTGCTCCAAGCAGCTGAGTTTCCTTTGGTTTAATCCACCTGTGCTGTTGAGCTGTATTGGAGCTTCATTTCTTGAAGAGCTGATCAGCAGCTCCTGGCAGCTCAATCCCTAGGCCTTTGCTGTGCCGATACCTAAAACCAAACAAATCTCAAAGACATGTCCAGTCCTCACTGGGAGGGCTGGGTGGGGGCATGATGCTGCTTGAGAGGAAGAGGAGGGGAGCAAGCAGCAGCTTTGGGATGTTTTCAAAACCATCTGGCTGCAGGATGTCGGGGAAAGTGTGAACGCAGCGCTGCTGCCAGCTGCCCCAGCGCAGAGCCAGGGGCTGCTTTTTGGGGAGCACAGGATGGGTGAAACGCGGCTGGGCAGTGCAGGGGCTCTTCTGTCCTACGGTGCCCCAGCAGCCAGCACCCTCACTGCTGGGGAGAGGGCGTTACGCTGACCTGGCGTCGGTCAGCCAATGCAATGGGCTGGGAGCGGGATTAAAACACATTGTTTTCTCTCCTAGCTCCTCCTGGGCTGCGTTGGGGAAGCTGGTTTGACCCTTGGAGTGGCAGGAATCTCCTCAGAAGGTCTTCCAGGAGCCTCCAGATCACCTGGGAGTGGAGCACTGCTGCGGGTAAGGATGCTAGAGTTTTACAGCTTCGGGACTTTCCAGCCCTGGCGCAAATCGCTGCCAGCTCCTGCATCGCCAAGCATCAGATGAGTGGTTTTGGTGTGGGTTGGGCTCGTGGCAGGGTTTTGGGGGATGAGGAGTGGGTCTGTAATTGTTGGTTGGTCTCAGCCCTTCATGTGACCTCAAGCTATGCCATGGGAATTTTGCCCTGCTGTGGAGCTTCTGCCATCTCCTCTGCTTCACTTGGATGAGGAGTGCTTCTCTCTTTTCCTTCTTGATTTTTATACTTCAAACTTCCTTGAAAATGGAGGAAATGAAACCACAGGGCTTTTTCGAGAGTGACACGGGGAGAGCTCGGTCTTCTTCCAGAGAAGAAATGAAATTTAGGGTGAAGGCAGAAAAACTGTTGCCCCAGTCATTTGTGCCGTCTGCAGGAGTCTGGGGGTCACTTGGTCTGGCGGGTGGGGGTGACCCTTGATGAGGTGCTCGGTGTGCCACAATAACATGGGTCATCTCACAGCTGCTGCAGAAGATCCCATTGACGCCGGTGCGTGGGACACGGAGCATGGACGTTGCACTGGACAGGGTCCTATGCAGAGCTGAATCCTTTCTCCATAGTTTTCAACCCTTTCCCAGGTAGGTAAATCCAGACAGACTGTGTTTCCCCCTCAACGGCTGGATTTGCTAGGGATTTGGGGGTTCATGAGGACCTGGGAGAGGGAAGACATTGGGGTGGGAAGGGAGATGGAGAGCAAGGGTAGATGTGGGTGAGGAGGAAGGGGGCTTCCCTGTTCATATTGCCTTGAAAATGTGGACTTGTGTCTCTCTGTGCCTTGGCAGTTGTGGGAAAAGCTGTTTATGCTGACTTTCATGCAGGGATTGGTACTGGGGAGATCCTTGTATCCGTATGGGTCTGGCTTGCACCTTGAGTGTTGCGTTTGCTAAAATCCTGAGCAGCCCCCAGGGACCCAAAGGTGTGTGGGTGGTGGGATCTGAGCATCCGAAATCTCACCTAGACAATGCGAGGGGCTGGGCGCTGGTGTGCCAAAGCGGGGACTCAACACCTGGGGACATGGTCAACCTTGACTTGGGATGCAACGGGCAATAACAGCACCTTCTTCCCCTGTGGGAAGCACATCCCTTGGCCCCTGTGCTGGGCACTGGAAGCAAGTAGGGGGCCAGAGGGATGCAGTGGGAATAGGAGCCATGCAGGGGAGTACTGCCCAGTTGGAGGCTTTTCTCCAGCCCGGTAGGGTCAGTGGCATGGCTCCATAGGCAAGAGCCGCCCCCCCCCTCCGGTCACCAGCTCTGCTGCCTGAAACGCTTGCAGCAGTTTTGCTGCTGGAGCTGTGCAGGGGAGTCACGGTGTAATGGTTGTCCCCAGCGCTGGCTTGTCACACGGAGCAGCGGGAGAGCCAGGAGCCGTGTGACCCTTGGTGGGGGCTGGTTCCCCTGGCATCCCCCTCCCTGCCTGCCAGGCCCCTGCGGTTCCTCCTTGCTGGGGAGCTGTTTGTGAGTGCATGACCCGAGTTGTAAGTGCTGAGATCAGTAAGCGAAGTGCCTGGCCACGCTCTCTGCCTCCATGTGACTGCAGTTTCCGTTAGCTCCTTCCGCAAAGGCTATATTAGTGCTAAGTGAGAAAGCGGGTGGGAGAGAAACCCAGCGGGTCGCACCTACCCTTGGTCCTGGGAGCCCCCCGGGCGCAGCCGGAGCGGCCGCCGGCTGCAGGATGAGTTGCACCACCCCACGCGGTGAGTAACTGCCCCCCGATAACTTTGCCAGGGGGAAAACCCCTTGCCAGCTTGAAGATCCGTGGTGGCCGTGCGTTGCTAATGCCCACGCTCGCAAGAGCCGTGGCTGCGTGGGCCGGTGCCGGTGTGCACCGTGTGTGGGGAGCACGCCGCACACTCCCAGACCTCCTGTGTGTGGGCTCTGCTGCGGGCAAGGGTTTCCTGCCGGTGCTGCTGCCCGCTCTCTAGGGCAGGCACCGGCCCCCCGGCCCCGGGGAGGATGGAGGTGCTTCTGACGTTGGGGGGGCCAACGCTGAGCGGCAAAGAAAGGCTGAGCTGGGTGAAGGAACGTGTGAGCTGCTGTGGAGGGGTTCAGGGGCCAAAGGTGAGCTGGAGCCAAAGCCCGTGTTTCTTGGGTGCAGCGAGGACACAGCAGAGTCCTTCTCCTGCCACCGTGCCTGGGTGCACAGTGGTGCCGGAGACCGAGGGCTTGGGAGGGTGCAAGCTGCTGTGTGTCAGCTCCAGCCCGGCGAATCGGGGCTTCTCTCCATCCCTGCCAGGTTAATAAATGCCACTTTGATAAGGCACCAGCGGAACGCCTTTGGCTGTCCCAAGGGAGGAGACACCCCAGGACATATCCCCTGCTCCCTCTGTGCTGGGAGGCTCCAGCCACCCAGGCTGCCAAAAATAATCCCCTTTTCTCCTTCAAGTGCTGGCAGTTATGACAACGCCGCTTGCCAAGCCCTCGCCGAGACCTTGCTGCTCATTTGCCTGAGGTTCAGCTTTTCCCCAGATGCAAATGCCGTCGGCTCTGGTTCCACCAAGTTAGTAACGGGGCATCTTGCGCTGGAGAGCCTCCGCTTCCCTGGGAGGACCTCTGGCAGGAACGGGTGCAGAAGGGGACTCGGTGGTGGCTGGGTCAGTGCCCCCTCGGGGTGGGGGTGTGTTTGGCACCGGAGAGGGGGTGGAGGCGAGCCCTGGCTGGGGGGGCAGCTTTTGCTCGAGGGTTGCAGTTCAGTGACGACGGCGAGCAGCTGTGCAGTGATGACGGTGACTTTCCCACGTGTGCTGCAGGGACAGGGCTGCCACCTCCCCATCCCTTCGCTTCTCCTGCCCCTTAGGCTCTCCTTGGTGGACCCCCACAAGAGCTCCTGCTGGGGCGGGTGGGCTCAGTGCTGGGGCTCTTTGCCTTTTCTCTGTGGGTGGTGACCCAGGTCTTGTGGGACGTGGTGGCCACCACTATGGCACGTTGGGAGCCCATCACCTCTGCATGCTTCAGGGGGCAATGATGGGAGCTGTGCACCTGCCTGCAGACAGTAGCCATGGGAGGAGACCAGCTGCGCACAAATAACGCCACCGCCATGATGGGCTTCCTGGGAAAATCTGGGCTTTTTGGGATGAGTGGTCTGCAGCTTTTGACCTTCTCACCTCTGTGTCCATCTCCGCAGGAGTGCCGCCGCTGAGATGGAGGCCCCGCTCCCTGGTCTCTCCCTGCTTCTGGTTCTCCTGGCAGTGGGATGGGGAAGCGGGGCTGCCACAGCCTGGGCAACATCTCCCGGTGGCTGCAAGCTCGTAAGTCCTCTCCTCCGAAGCCTCACCCTTCCAACTGCTTGGTCCTACCCTGCAAAGCCCAGGCACCTCAGCACCTCCAGACCTTCCCCCTCCCAGCTACTGGCTTAGCAACGGAGTGGGCTTAGGCTGAGGACTTAGGCTGAGGAGTGGACTTAGGACTTAGTGCTGAGGTTCTACCCATAGAGCCACCTCCTCCATCCTCACTCTGCTCCCCAAATTTCTCCTTCCTCATGTCCCCTCGTCTCCCACCTCAGAGTGGCGTTATATATCCACTTCTTGCTTTAGATGCAGAGCACCGCGGACTGCACTGGGAAATGGCTGCGCTCCGTCCCAGGAAACCTTCCCGGTGATACCCATGAGCTGTTGCTTGATGACAACACTATCCCGGTCCTGGGCAACACCTCTTTGCTCTCATACCACCACTTGAAGCATCTCAGCTTGACCAAGAACCGGCTGGAGCTCATTGAGCCCGGCGCCTTCCTTAGTAGCCAAGGTCTCCACATGCTCTCCTTGGCAGACAACCTCCTCTTCACCAACTACTCACTGACAGCAGCTGCTCTTTCCACTCTACCAGCCTTGAGGACACTGGATCTAGCTGGAAACCGCCTCACTGAGGACATGGTATCGGATTTGGTCTGTAACCTGTCCTCCTTGGAGTCCTTGTCAGTGGCCAGGAACATCATCATGAGGCTGGACTCGTCTGTCTTCACAAACCTGACGCAGCTGTTGGAGCTGAACCTGGAGAAGAATTACATCTTTGAGATTGATCAAGCTTTTGAAGGGCTGCGGAGGCTGCAGAGGCTCAGCATAGCTTACAACTACCTCCCGTGCGTGGTGGAGTTTGGCCTGACTCAGCTGAGGGTGCTCAACGTCAGCAACAACGTCATCGAGTGGTTTCTGGCCCTGGAAAGTGATGACCTCTTTGAGCTGGAGGTCCTGGACCTGTCCCACAACCGCCTCCTCTTCTTCCCCGTCTTGCCCCGGCAGAGCAAGCTGCACTCCTTGCTGCTGAAGGACAATGAGCTGAGCTTCTACCAGCGCCTCCCCAATGGCACGTCCCTGGCACACGTCACGGTGCAGTTCCTGCTCATTGATGGCAACTCCACCAACATCACGACGGTCAGCCTCTGGGACGAGATCTGCCACAGCAACCTCTCCTCCCTGCGCCTCCTGGACATGAGCCAGAACCAGGTTTGGTACCTGCCAGAGGGCTTCCTGGCCCAGATGCCCTCCCTGACCCACCTGAAGCTCAACCAGAACTGCCTGGAGACGTTCCACCTGTCCGAGGGGGACCCCTTAACCATGCTGACGGAGCTGGACCTCAGCCAGAACCAGCTGGCGGAGCTGGGGGTGGGTGCTGGGGACGTCCTGCCCAACTTGCAGCTCTTCAACCTCAGCACCAACAGGCTGCGGGTGCTGCCTCCTGGGGTTTTCACCCACACCAGGAAGATTGCTGCCGTGGACCTCAGCCGCAACCAGGTCGACCTCTGTCACCAGCCAGCCGCTGCGGGCACAGCGGAGAGTCCCCCCTGCGTGGACGTCAGGGGTGTCGAGACCTTGACTCATCTCTCCTTGGCCGGCTGTGGTCTGCGGGGACTGGGCGGCCACCCCTTCCAGGGGACATCTCTGCGGCACTTGGACCTCTCCGACAACTATCAGGTGCTGTCTGGGGACCTGGAGTGGCTGCAAGACCTTGCTCTGACGCTGCAGGTGCTATCTCTGAGGAACACCAGCCTCTCCGCCGCTGCCGTGGACTTCTCTGCCTTCAACAGCCTCGTGCGCTTGGACCTGTCAGGGAACTCCTTGACTGTCTTCCCCACCTCGCTGGGTGTCCTCAAACTGCGCAGCCTGGACCTGCGGGACAACTGCCTCCCGGCTCTCCCGCCGGATGTGGCACGGACGCCACTGGGGAAGAGCCTGCGGGAGGTCTACATCAGCCGGAACCCCTACAACTGCTGCACGCTGGGCTGGTGGGACACCCTGCAGCGGGTGGAGGGGTTGCACGTCCCTGACGGGCTGGAGGTGACCTGCAGCTACGCCTCCCGCACGCTGAGACCCCAGGCGCTCCCCGAGCCCGTCTTGCGGAGCTGCCGCTGGCAGACGGCCGACCTGGCCCTCCTATACCTGGTGCTGGCTCTGCCCACCTGCCTGACGCTCCTGGTAGCCTTCGCCGTTGTCTTCCTCACACTCAAGGAAAAGCTGCTGAAAATGGTAAAAAGCCGGTGCGGGGTGTCCAGCCCTTACTGAGGGAGAACTCAGGAATGGTGAATGGGAGCGGGCTGTCAGGATTACCGCCGATAATCCCTCTGAGGTGGGCTATGAGGAGGCTTGCTGGAGGATCAGGGGGTGCTGGGAGAGCTGCCGTTCCTGCTACGGATGCCCTAAGGGTACCCGAAGGCTGCGGGCGGTGGCCGGTGATAGAGCCTGGGGCCGTGCTGGGCATCCTCAAGGGACAGAGACCTTCAGCTGATGTTGGTGAGAGCCAAGCAGGCGCAGCACTGAACACCTCTTGGCCAAAGGGCCACGGCCAGGTGCCCCCCAGTGCTGGTTTTTGCCCCCGCTCAGGCAGTTCCTTTTATTTATCCACCCCCGTGGCCAACTCTCTGCTTCAAAACATCCTCCAGCTCTGCAGCCTCCACGAATCGCCTGGCCTGGAGCGGGCGTCACCCAGGCACTGCAGAGAGGTCTCCGTGGCTGCGGCTTCCCACGGAGGCGTACTCGCAGGCAGCCCTGGGCATGCACCCGTGTGCGTGTGCTGATAAGACAGGCGTGGTCACCAGGGCTGAACAACACGTTTCGGGGTGTCGTTGCTCGGGTAAGCCACAGTCCTGGCTAGACGAGTCCCTTAAAAATAGCCCGGGTTGCAATGATGTAAAATACGGACTAAAGACGTGAGAATAAGTTATATCAGTGGTAGTATTTTATCATCAATGCCTTTTCCTCCAGCAACTGCTGGATTAAACAGATGCAAAGGAGATAAAACCAGAGAAAGCCTTCCTCCTTGTTGCACAAGCCCTGCTGCTGTGGGCTGTTGGCTTCGCAGCGTGGGGGGGTTTCCTCCACCCAGCGCCGGTCACAGCACATATCAGCTCTCCCGTACCAGCAGCGCGCTACCTGGGGAAGTGCCGCTTTGTTCCTCGGAGGGTTCCTGTGGGTGGAAATGAGAAGTGGTGGTGGTTTGTACTAACTCAAAAGCCCTGCTGAGAACCAGAGCGGCTTTATTCCTGCGGCGCCCTTGGGATGTCTCCAGTGAAACACGGGCTGGGTTTAATGGGAACACGGGGTGCAGGGAAGGAAGTGGAGCTGCCAGTGTGGGCGCAATGCGTGCTGGTCCAGAGTAGGGGGCCAAAATGGAGCTGTGGCGAGTGCCAGGGAGGTCACTGGTGAGCCTTGCATGGCTGATTGCTATGGTGGGCTGGGAGAAACAGTGTAGGTTGGGCCACGCTGGACCAGCCAGTGGCCCCGCTGGGGCTGAGCACTGGCAAGGCTCTGGGAACCCAGCTGTCAGCTAACAGAAAATGGTTGCTGTCTGGCCCTAGTTTAGACCAAAATAGCTAAAACCAAATCGGGCCCTAGCTGGGGAATCCCTCGACCTATTTCAGCCGTTCTTTTGCCCATAAGCCGCACGCCCGAGGGACAACAGTGACCTATAAACACGTCCCTGCAACGTCCTTCAGTGGGTGTGTGCCGGCACCCGGTACCGCAGCTGCGTTTCGGTGTCTCCCCACTGGCAGGGTGCCCCTGTGAGCACCCCACTCCCTGGGGCCATTTTCCCCTGCTGTGGGTGCCGGGTCCAACCTCGGAGGGTGGATATGTGCACTTCCTCCACCGCCACGGCCACTGCTGCTTCTCCTTTTGGCGGGGGGATGTGGGGTGCAGCCGTGGACGCGCACATAGGTCGGAACCCGGACGCCTGGGCGTGGATGAATCGTGGGCGCTGTTGCTCATATTGAGCCGATGTGGGGGATACTCAACCCTCCTCCCTCACGAGAGGTGTCAACAGCTTTGCCCAGGAATGGTGCTGGGAAAGCCAAGGCTCACCCCAAGCTGGGACCTGCAAGCGGTGGGCAGGGCAACAAGACGAGCTGCCACTCTTGGAATGGTCGGGGCCCTTCCAGAGCTGCTGTTCATCATCTTTGCAAGGTCACAGAGATCAGGGAGGGCTGAATCAGGCTTTATTTTTTTTAATTTTTGGTAAATAAGGCACTGGCTTGTTCCGAACTGAAGAGTCCATTGGGCAAACCTAAGCTCAGTCACCTTCCCCTGTGATGACAGCGGTTTCATTGACACTCGTTCCAGATTTTTTACAGCACTGGCTCTATCGTTCATTCCAGTGTGCAGGAGGAGAGCTCTTCCAAACCCCAGCTTCCGCACTACAATATGATGTCTCATTGATAACATCGTCAGGTTTTCATTCATTCGTGGTTGCGAGAAGGAAGATGGGAAACATTGGGGTTGGAGGCGCTTTGCAACTCCTCTTACCTACCTCGGGCATGAGTTTGTTGAGGCCACTCAACTTGGGACGAAGGCCCATCCCATTCACAATCCTCAAGCCACCCGGATTCAGGAAGCCAAACCCGGGAAGCTTTTGGAGTTATGTATTTTTCTGAAGAACCCTAAGCTTAGTCTTCCAGCTCTTGCAAGAGAGCAGGATTTGGCTAGCACAAACCAGCCGAGGTAGACAGTGACAAGTAAAATACTCGTTTGCAGAGATGAATTTCTTGGTGACCATAGAATGCTACGTGGAGGACCTTTTGCTGTAGTTTTACTCGTCAGGTTCTCCCCTGGCACTACTTAGTGAGCCGGGAGCTGTAGTCCGATGAGGAAGCAGGGTTAAAGGTTTTGGTTTACGCTAAAACCACCCCCAGCCTGCGTGAGTTTGTACCACGCTACTTGTTTTCGGATAGTTTAAGTGCATTTTCCCCAGAACAGCATTCGCTGAGAAAGCATCATCTAGGAGCACAAGAACCTCACCTCACCTGTTTGAAATCGCTGTGTTTTGTAAGGACCTTCACAGCTGACTGACTTTCTACATACTCCGTTTCTTAAATACGAGGATTTATGTCCTTGGGAGCTGAAGATCTAAGCGTTGCTCAGGAAACGTGAGAGCAGCCTTCTCAAAGCTTTGTTGATTCATGCAGAAAGACCAGGATCTATTTAACATCCCAACAAGTAACAATAAATATCAGACGCGGGCAATAAAGCTTTAACGTCGCTTTCAAGAAATAAATAACTAACGCTTTCAGATGCGGCTGAACAGAGGTGACAGCACGGCAAGCTCGTGAGGCTTTCGGCCAAAGCTGACTGAAAAGTAAATGAATGAAAGAGTACAGAATTTAAAATTATTTAGGCACTCATACAAAGCAGAAGACTAAAGACACCTGCTACGTGTAGCTGCCCCATTTCCGTTTCATCAAGCCTGGCTTGAAACACAGTTCACTTAAACCTGGAATTGCTGTGGGCCTGGGGTTCTCCATGGCAAACGTGACGTGCCCCAGTGGCTGGAGCTGGAAGCAATGTCCCCAGAACGCGCACGCTGGCATCGTTCTCTCTGTTAGGACTGCCAGGGTTGTCTCTGAACTGTCCCTCCAGAATCAGATTTCTTCACCTGACTCCACGTCCCAGCCACAGGACTCCAGCTGCTCATCCTGTGGAAACTCAACCTCAAGGTCATAGATGAAATCTGGGTCGTCCTTCTTCTTCCTGTTCTTTTCGAAGAGCTCGTCCATGATGCTCTTCCTTTTGGCTAGTTCCTTATCATCTAGTTTGTTCATATCCTCTTCTGGGTCAATGGTCTCTTCCTGACGAAACTTTTCCAGGCTCTCGGCCAGGCTCTCTCCTCCCAGGTGACCCTTCAGCAAACCATACAGCTTCTTGAGCTGACGCAGTGAGACTCCTTCTAGGTAAGCCTTGTGCCGAGGGTTATTCTTCAGCTGCTCAGCAGCCAAGCTGCAATCTAAGGAGAAAGCCACCATGAAGAATTACACCTGCAAGCAAATCTCTTCCCATAAACAGATTCTCTTCTCCCAAACTCTCGCAGACAAGAGCTCCAGTCTTAGCAGAGCCGTGTCTCAGGTTAGGATGTAGCCCCAGGCTCCTCAGAGTTACCCCAGACCAGCCCCAATTTGCCCCTCCACGTACCGGTGAGAAGCTACTCAGCGGTTACTAAAAACGCTCTTAGCAACTAACTGGTCCTCTCGCTGCGCCTGGAGGGGACTTGGGGAATGCCACAAGTAACACATCGCACCTGAGAACCTGGAGAAGTTTCTGACAGGCATGATGCGCTGGCGAGTCTTATCCGTGGTGTCGTCTTTGTAGATCAGGATGACGGATGGAGGCTGAAAGCAGATGCCGCACTTCTTTGCCACGTAAGCCATTACGGGTCTTGCTGCTGGCTGAAGCGTGGTCAGTTTTATCGGTGCACTCAGCGACGTCAGAGCTTGCTGGAAAACGGGGAAAGGAAAAAGCGAAAGAAGGGGTGAGCGTTTCTCGATAACCTTTTTATCAGGGTGACCCAAGTTCAGCAAACCCACGCAGCCACGGCAAAAGTCTCCCTGATTCCAGCAGGACCTGAACATGTCCCTGCAAGAGCCGGGGGGGCTGATCCCCGCTGCTGGGTGACACCTTTGCCACTGCCTGGGCTTTGAGTCAGGATTACGCTACGGCTGCCCTACCTTGTCAGTAGTCCCGTGAGCTGGGGAGAACGTGAGTCTCTTAAGAGCCACTTTCACTATCTTAAAATGAGAGATGATGTGTTAAACTGAACTGAAATGGCTTTTTGACTGTCACTGACAAGCACAAGAGCCGGCCTCCTTCTCTGAAAGGGCAAATACGGCACGAAAGAAGCCGTTCGGCTTCCGCACCGGCTCCCTCTTCCCATGGAAAAGCGGGAAAGAGGTTTCCTGTCTTGAGGGAGTGCAGGCAGGGGGAGACCTTCGCTACCAGGCGTGAGAGGCTCTGAAACGCACACAGGTGGAGTTTTCTCGCCCTGCCGACTTCTGTGCCGCGTTAGAAGTACTTGGGCCGTTAAAAAGCCGCTTTTCTACCGCTGGTTTCTGCCAGACAAGCAAATCCTCGGGGCCGAGCGCGGCCGAGGCCTAAGCGTTGGGAAAGGAAGAGGGGCAGAATCGGCCCGTCCCGTCCCGCCTCTCGGCCCTTCCCCTCACCTCAGACGCCGGCGGGACCGGGTAGGAAAGCGCTTCGGAGTAGGCGTCCTCCCGGCGCCGAGGACGAGCGGCGGCGGCCCGGGCCTGGTCCGCTCAAACCTCCGTGGTTGCCATGGCTACGGCGGCCGGGCCTTGCCGCCGCAGGCCCCTTCCGGGCTGCCCGCGCCACCGCCTGCGGGACGCGGCCGTGCCTGGCCGGACCCTACCGCTGCGGATCGGCGCACCGGGCGGGGTCAGCGGCGCAGACCGAAGGGCAGTAGCAGCGCTTGGCGGCGGGTGCCGCCGGTGCCGGGAAGCGGGGCGCGGGTAGGCGCCGGGGGGTCAGGCGGGCGCTGCGGGGCGCCCGGAGCGGAAGCGGGGCCGAGGGGAGCGGTGCCGCTATGGCGGGCTGGCCGCGGCGGTGGCGGGGCGAGCCTCTGGTCCGCGCAGGGCTGGCCGCTCTCCTCTGCGCCCTCCGTAAGTGCCGGCCCGGGCCGCGGCTCCATGTTGTCGCGGCGGGGGGAGGCGGGAGCCGGGACTGGGTGAAGCCGGCCTTGGGTGAAGCCGGCCGGGCGGCCCCAGGCCTGTGCGGTGCGGGCCCTTCCCCTCGCTCAGCGCTCGGCCGAGCCGAGGTTTCAGGCGGTGCCAGGGGATTGCAGTCGACCGGGCCGCGTGTCGGTAGCCATCGGGGGTGGCGCAAATGGCTTCGGGCAGTCTCGGGCCTCGCAGCCGGCTGTGCTGCCCTCAGCCCTGCCGGCCCCTGCCGCTTGAGCCAAGCGGGAGCACCCGGGATCCCACTGTCCCCACGTCAAACGGGTCGGGTCAGGTTATTCGGGCTTTTCTTTTTAAAACAATCGTTTACACACGCGTGGGGCTGTGCGTGACTACTTTTTGTAGGGCTGGGGTCTGGATTTGGGGAACGCGGCTCGGCCGGTGACCTGAGAAAGCTTGTGCTGTCGATGGGGAGGGGAGGTGGAGAGGGAGGTGCTGAGCTCGTCATGGGATCCAGGGATAGGACCACAGCTCATCAGGCAGGTTCAGACTTGGCAGGAGGAAGCATTTCTTTACCGACAGCCGGGGTTTAAACCCTGGAACAGGCGTCCTGGAGAGGTGGTCAAAGCCCCCAGCCTGACCGCGTTTAGGAGGCGTTTGGACAATGCCCTTAGTAACACGCTCCAGCTTTTGGTCAGCCCTGAAGTGGTCAGGCAGTTGGACTGGATCATCGCCGTAGGTCCCTTCCAACTGAAATAGGCTATTATTGAAATGAGTAAGAGAAGCAAGCAATTTTCCAGATTAGGTAACTGAAAAACAACAGCAAGACCTGCAGAATTTCATATTAAGTCACCGTTGCCTTGCTGTAGGTCTGCACCCAATAGATACTGACATTCGTAAGATGACTGGAGTTTCAGATCTAAAAGCGAAATCCTGTGGAAACTTGGAGAAAAAAAATAAAAGAATGGCTGTAACACAAAGTTCCCTGTTAACATCTGGATCTTGTAGGGCTTGGTACAGAAGCAGGGGTAAGGAATCACAGCTGGAATGGGGGTTGCAGTGGGAAGAAGTGGGGGTTACAGACTCCTTAGTGAAAACAAAAGCACATTTGTGAAAGTTGCTCTACTGAAAAGAAAGATATAATTATCAGCCTCCAGGGTAGCCAAAGCCTGGTGTTCTACCGGCACAACAGCTGTTGGTTGTACTAAATGGAAAGGCCGTTCCCCTTTTGTCGTGAGAGGTTTGGCAGATCATGCGTTCATAGGTTTATCTGAATTCACTCATGAAGGTCGTCTGCCTGCGTGGTAACTACGTGTGCTGTTCTGTAAACACCGTTACTCGTTCGTTCTGTGTTACCTTAGATGCGCAAGCTGCCTGTCAGGATGCCACTGTCACTCAGGAGCTTCTCAAAGAGGGGTTTCACAGGTGAGTTGTCGCCCTGGCACTGCATCAGAGTAACGTGCCGGGTACTGTTACGTGCAAAGGAGCTTCGAGTCACGGAGCTGTGATCCGTGGGCGTGGCTAGGCAGCAGGAATATATTGTCAAGATCAGGTATTTAACGATTACAAGCTATAGTAGAGGGAGAGCAGGAGGCCGTTTTTCTAAGATGAAGATCTAGGAGGCTGTTGGTAGTTCTGAGAAGTTAACGAAGAAGTGAAACTGCATTTTGGTCGTGGATGTGGAGTAAGGGTGTACTCCATCTTCCGCATTGGAGAAGGGCAGCGTGGCTCAGTTCCCTCGACAGGGAACTGTTTTCTGAGTTTGTTGCACGTAGTACGTGAGAGCCGAACCTAATCTCTGTGCATCTGAGACTCTCTCTCTCGTCGGGGGGGTGGTGTTGCCATCTTATGAAGTGCAGGTATAAACGTTTTGCCTCTCTTGCTTGTCTGAAGGGACCTGCTGGTGAAGGTAGAACTCAGTGTTGCGGAGGAGGATGCAGGAGGATGCGCAGTGGCAGCTAGAACTCGTCTTCCACCAGGAATCTACGTGGATCCCGATGAGCTGGCATCGCTGCAGCAGCACAATTTAACAAAGGTAACAACCCCAAAGCTAAGACATCTGGCGGTTACTCAGATAAGGATGAGTATGCTCAGGAAGTTGTCATCTCCAGTCATTATCTGACTCGTTGATCCAAGGTGATTAATTCCTTTTCCTGGAAGGAGATGCTGCGCAGTATCCTCTTCTTGACTTCTCATATCTCTCAGCTTGATCAGCGTTACCTCGTGCAGGGCGTTTTGTCTCGCGTGCTGCTGATGTATTTCTACACGTAGGCGTGCGTACTGGGGAGCCACGGCAACTCTGCGCAGCCCCAGACGAACAGCTGTGGTAAAAGCTATTCAGGTTGAGAGGACGGAAGGTTAACCCCCACAGAAGAGGTGGTGGTGGGCTGTGAGAGGCGTGCTGCGCGTTCGGGCCGAGAAGCTTCACGGCTTCGTTTTCATCACAGCTTTCTGGGTTGCTTTCCAGTGTTTGCTTCACGTTTTGGGTGGAGAGATGCACTAAGGATTTACGGTTAGGCACTTAATTCAGTGAAAGCGTACGGATGCAAAGACTCTGGGCAACTTCTGCTGCTGGGATACTCGCCAGTGCAGGCACGGCCTTGCTGATACCATCGTTTCGCTAACGCCTCTTAGGCTTGGCTCTTGGCGTGGTTGCACTGCACGCTTTTCACACGTAAGAATCACTCATCAGAGAGGGGATCGAACAGCTTAAGGATGGAATTTCCAACTTGATACTCCATGTAATCAAGCCCGGTGTTAGAAAATAAAACGAGGAAAATAGTTTTCCCCTCTGATGCTGCCGGAGGTTACCGCAGCAGACAGCGGCTTCTTAGATCCCAGAATCACGCCCAGAATGTTCGTACTTGTTGTTTTAGCCCACGTGTGTCGATTCTGATCGCCACCACATCAGTATCTTTCTCCACCTGCAGGCGGTGTTAATTCCTGACGTCATTGATGTGGAGGCTCCCGAGTACTTAGCCGCAGATTTGCTTGTTCTCCTGCGCATGGAACCCGACCCTCGCTGCTCTCGCTGTTTTAGAGCTGCCTTGCCTGTGCACGGGCGGTACCACCGGCCGGCAGAGGAGAGCAAGGAAGCGTTGGTTGCTCTGAAGAGCCCAGAAGTACTGATCTGCTGCTGTGACAGTAAGATTCTCGTTCTTCTGGGGAGCGAGGAATAACCGTGGGCAATCCAGAGCTTGGAATCTGGTTCTGTATTTGCCTTCCAGAGATGGAGCTCTCGGTAGTCACATGAACACGAGGGGAAGATAGCGGCCCTGATGCTGCTGCTGCCTGACCAAGGCAGATTAATTGCCAGCAGACGCCTCGGTGTTGCGCTGCTGCCGTTGCACTGGAAGTGTCTGCAGGAGGCCTGGCCCCGGTGTGGTCAAGGTCGGCAGCTCAGACGGCGTTTTCACAGCGCGTCTCTGGGCAGCTGGCGCCATGCGTGGCTTATTGAATCGGCACCATCAGGTACTTAGAGCGCCCAAAGTGTTTGGGTGGTTCCTAACGCTTTCTTCCTGCGCTCCCTCTGTATAAGGGAGGAACATAGAAATCTGTGCCTGAAGGTCAGAATGGTGGGAGTCTCAGACTCTGGTGGAACAAGCACCTGATGTCCAGTGGCAATGAATATTTTAAGTTATACGAGCAATTAAATCCTCCAGTTTTGGTACAAATTGTATTTCACAAAATCATTCTTGCTAGCTGCCGAGTCAAACGTGCTAATGATTCTCAGCTGCTTTATCTTCACTTGCACGTTATTTGAGCAGGGATTTTTCTGGGATAAACTTAGGGGCAGGGAAGACTACCTGGTCAGCTAAAAAAGGGGTGTGAAATCTTCCCGTTTTTCTGCCACATGTACTACTTTTGAGCAGGAAAACATATTTATTATTAATATGAAAGCAGTTGAAGTATCGGAGGGGAGTTCCTGCATGTGCCAACAGGTGGCCAACAAGGAGAAATGGAAGAATGACTTCTCTGTTTTGGGACAGACAAATTGTAACTGTTTGGCTAAAGTTGGGGGTCTACAGGCCAGTGATGAATTCTTCGCCCTGTTAAAGACAGAAGGGCCAAGATAGCACACAGGTGAGATTCCTTCTTGAGTCCCTACCGTATCAGGAAGGGAAGAGTTGCGAAGTTCACGAGGAGGATTGCCCAGCACCCCTTTGACTGTGCAGGTTAGCTGGCACGTTTCTGTCAGTGCCGTTTCACCTAGTGGCTTTCAGGGAGTACATTGTGTCTGGCTGTTGTGGAGGAAAGATACCTCGTTTGGAAAAGTCTTGCAGGCCGTATTGTTTCATCCCGTCTGGAGCCTGCTGATGCACTAACGTCTTCCGCAGATCGCCTCTCAGCAGAGTGTTGGAAGCCTGCTGAAGTGGAAGCTCCCTGTTCAGGGAAAAACGACAGCCCCTGTCAGTGGTACAGCGTGACGCACAGACCTGTGAGTTCGTAGTTCTGCTGGGAATTCTTGGTTCTAACAACCGCTGCCTTTTTTGCTGTGATTAGCGACTTGCAGAGCACAGCAACTGAGAAGTGCAAGACTAGTTGTGTGATTCGCCCTTAGGGAGGCTCCCTTCTTCCTTTCTGACTGGCTTTTAATGGGTGTCCTCCTGCCCTTCTGACACGCTCTTAGTCACGCTGCGCTCTTCTGATCCTTTCTGGGGCTGCTCTCCGCACCTTTTGGGTTTTTTTATCCTTAATAGTTGGAATTCTAGGATATATAATTGGCACTGGTCAAATTAAGAAAAGTCTTTACAACATAGGTGCTTCAGAGGAGTAGTGAAGTGAAAAACTACTTTATGATCTATCTAAAAGAGGGGTAAAACCCCAAAGAATGAAGGAATAACATCTTTGAAAAAGGCCACTTCTGTTTGGTTGTTACCTGATTGGCTAAGTATCTAGGAAAAGATGAAGTTTGTTTATTCTGTGTTCAAAACCAAGGGAAGTTGGAACTTCAGTGTGTTCAACACCCGCTGCTGATCATCGAAATGGTTGCAGTAGCGTAGAGATTCAGAAATGAGACTTGTTTGTCTCATAACAAATCTGTTGGTTTTGTAACACACATGCCTGCTGATATTTAAGATACCTGCAGTCTGGGATATCTGCAGCTCTTCTCCAAAAAAACGTTTTGGAGCTTCCTGCAGCACAGAGAAACCAAATAGATGCTTGTCCTGGAGAAAACTGGCTTCTCGGTGGTCTGTGACATGTTTATTCCTGAGAGCTTCTCTTTTCCACGCTGTATTGCGTACATGTCCTTGATGGCAAAGCTACTGTAAGAACAAAGATGCAGAGGATGTAAACAGTTACCGTTTAAAGCAGTAGCAGATCAATTTATTGAGCTTTGTGCTGCAAGAGCGGCTGGCGCTCCGTCTGCTGTAAACTGAAAGGTGATGTCCCGTCTTGGTTTTCATTCCAGATCCCAGCAGAAGCCTTGGCGAAGGGCTAACTAAATACAGTGGGCTGGTTACTAATCCTCTGCCTTGCAGTCAGAAAGACATCGCTCGTTAAATGCGTGTAATCCGTTCATTCTTCTCTGTAGGTACACGAGGAGTCGATTCTGCGGGTTCCCGTGGGGCTCAGGCAACATAGTTCCCTAGTGTGTGCTGTGACTCTCCTGGCCACAGCGCTCTGCTCCAGTCTGATTCTTGCCGCTGTCTGCAAATACGGACACTTCTCCCTGGAGACCTGCTCAGAATAAGGCAAAACGGAATGACTGAGCTCCGTCCACCAAAATGCACCGAATATTCCACCAGCTTCCCAAATGGATCCTGTCCTGCTGTTCTTTCTATCTTGGTACTGTGCGAGGGTCCCATAACGGGTTGTACTTCCCTTGGCCTAATGCTCACAAACACCTTTCACACACAGAAGGACAAAACAGAAGACTGTTTTGGTGCATTGGCAATAGACAAGGCAGGCGGAGGGTAGGAATAGCGCTGCAAAAAGCTGGAAGGAGTGCGGCGGGCAGTAGTCGGGAGTCTTGATCCCCTGCCCCGGGCCCAGAGCCTGCTTCGCCTGCAGTGCTGTTGCTTGAAGAGGTGTTTGGTTCTCGAATTTAAACCGAAAGACTCAGGGATTGGTTATTAAGGGTATGAAAAACATTGCCTGGCATTAAAGGTTCTGAATTTTAAGCCGGTTTACAGTGTCCAGATTGGTTACCTGTGAACTTGTGAGGAGACATCCTGTGCTTACCTGGGACAGGAGAAGGCTACAATAATCTCTCCCATCCCAGTAACTGGGAGGGATTAGACACTCTTGGTCACATTTGAGATGAAGGGGTTTAGACAATTTGAAAGAAACTTCACCCTGTTTCAGAAGCAAAAAGAACAACCAGAATAACTAGCTCTGGGTGATCCTGCTCTGGCAGGGGGTTGGACTAGATGATCTCTAGAGGTCCCTTCCAACCCTGAACACTCTGTGAATCTGTGTGAATCTGTGAATCCTTGGGAGGTGAAAGCTAATGAAAAGATCCCAACTGGAAGCAAAGATTTAGAAGCCCTAAATTCAGCCATCAGAACAGTCAATAAATACAAGGAAATGGAGAGGAAATCACTTAATGGAAAACCTGAGTTGCTCTGGATTGACAGCTCTGTTGGTGGCTCTAATGGTCAGTAGGTGGCACTGTGATCTTACAGTAACTCAGGGGACGGCGGGTGGAGAAAAGAGGGCGAGTTCCCTATAAGCTGAGACGAAGTTATTGAAAGCAGGTGATTTTGGGGAGCGTGTGTGTGACGGGGATGAATGAAAATTCTGGTTTTCAAATCCTGTCCCTCTTTTGAGGACTCCGCTGTGCGCAGCCGAGACTCCTCATCAGAATTGTCCTTTCATCGCTGTCCAGCTGTAGCTCCAGGATCCCTTGGGCATCTTTCTGCTTCTGCTGGAATTCAGCAGAAAGCTCGTCTTGTGACTTCGCCCACGACAGGTTGGCAAATGCTCTGACACTGGGCTCTTGTTTTCCCCTGACTGTGCTGAATGACGGTGGCTGCGCCAGTACTTCACTACCTCAGAGGAGTCACGCACTGCATCTGCTTGGGGGAAGGGAGAGACCAGAGAGAACAATTGCAGAGGGATTGGGCCACCTGTTTCACCACAGCAGGGCTGTGGATCACTGCTGTAACGCTTGTCTCCGAGCGGGATTCCTAATTGTGCTCCCTGTTATGCAGGTAAGCAATCCTGTGTTGCAGCGTGACCCTTGGAATCCAGCCTCCCGCGTTGCCAGTTGGCTCCGGCAGGCCTCAGATTTTATTTTAACATCAGCTCATAGCAGTGGAGAACCACAGGGTGAGTCCTTGGCTAAAACGAGCTGCCTGCTGCCATAGCCTGGTGAAAGGAAATGGTGGTGTCCTTGGGCAGGTGGGAAAAATACTGCAAGTGGCAAAAGTGTGGAAGTGGATGATCTGGAAATCAAGTGAGGATGTGAGAATGGAAACCCCTGTTGGTGGTAAGATCCGCAGGAGAAGCTGAGGCAGGAGGGGCTTGAATTACAGGGAGCTGTCAGTACTAAACAAATAGTTGACGTCAGGTTAACGTGCACTGATAGTTTGGCTGGCACGTGGCTCGCTAAGCGTATCTAAAAATTCACCAAGATCCCACCAATAAACTTTTGAGATGAGCTTGAGTGATAATGATTCTGATTAACGTAAAATACAAGGGAAATCGCAGAACTTCCCAGTGGATGGTTTTCGTTACAGCAAATATTTGCTGGTTTTAAATCCCCAGCATTTGTAGTATAAACTTGTCTACCATATTTTTCTTTAAAAGCTGTAAGTCAGTCTGATAACTACGGTAGTGCTCAGCACGAAGGAATTTGCCGGTTAAGCTTCCTCTCTCACACCAGAAACTGGTGTCACCGAGCAAGCACTGTGAGGCCTGTGGTGCGCCAGGCACCACCGAGTGCGGATGCCGGCCCTGTAGGCATCACTGGCAGGAAAGGAGGATGAGCTGCACGGCAGTCGCTTCCCCCTGGAAAAATTCTGGCAGCTTTGGAGACAGAAGCGAGGTGGCTGCGAGTTCTCAGCAAGAGAATATAGGTACAAGGGTCAGACACAGACGTGTCCGTCTCTAATGCGTGTGAGGATGAAATTAGCAATGAAAGGGAAGGGAGGGGTGTTAAAGGCTGTGTTAGGAGTAAGACTGTTATACCCATTCGTTTGTGGGTTAGAGAAAAAGAACAAAAACCCCTCCTAGTTTATAAAGACATGCCTGGGGAGGGAGACAAACGAATGTGAGGGGAGTAAGAATTCTGAAAACCGTTTGGAGCAGGAGCCAAATGGGCTTAGGGGTACAGGGCTGAGCAGCAGGGAGGAGTACGGTCACCTTACAGGGAAGGGAAGTGGAGCTGAGGGAAGTGTGAAGGTTGGAAATCTGTGGTTTCTTGAGAGGTACGTGCAGAGCTGAATTAGCAAAAGCTTGATCCTGGAAGGATCAAATACGGAGTGTAGTCAGAATGGGAAAGTCACATGCAAAGAGGAGCGAAGATGATGGCCTCGCCCGCAGGAGGAGGTAGAGCAGAGCAATCTCCAGCAGCCACGGCAGGGTCCCTTTGGAGCACTGTTCCTGGAAGAATGGGGCTGGAATAAGGCAGGTCTGCAGGGCCAAGTTTTCTCTGCAGTCATTCTGCGGAGAGTAAGGGCGAATACAGTCAGCAAGCGTTGGCTGAAGGCACCAGAAGCTGGAAGGTCTGATTGGCGCTTTCTGCCTGGACTTGCACGGAGGTTTGAGGCTGCAGTGCAGGCCTACTTTTCCCCCCAACAAGACCTTTATGAAGGGGAGCTGCCCGATGCATGTCCTTCTCCTGAAGGAAACATCAGATGTTGCTTCAAGCCTGGAGTGACAGAGGAGGTGAGGTCCAAGCTGCAGGGCAAGTGGATGTCTGGGGAGGTCATCTAGAAGATTAGAAGTGTCACAGTGATTTGGGGGGAAGAAGCCTTGAGGGCATGTGCACTGCTTTCTCAGCTGTTGCTACCACATCTCTTGGAACCTGGGCACTGAGTAGTGACTTAGGTCGCTGATAGTAGGAAGGGACAACGTAGAAAGCTGCTGGGTGTCCTGCTGTAGCTAACGCATGCTGCTTTCACCAGTAATGCCGCACCCCAGACATGTGGACTTCTGGACCTGACAAGCTGGTGAGAGAAGGGTTGTTGTCAGCTGTATTGGCATAAAAATGAGCCCCTTCCAGTGTTCTCAGGACAAGAGGAAGAGCAAGCATGGCACAGAGGAAGAACACGAAGCATGACCACCTCGGTGCTCTCCGACACCCTTCCCAACCTTCTGTTTGCAGAGTTGGCCGGCTGCCACCGGCTCTCTTACCTCAGAGAGCCAGGGCTGACCTTGTGGAGACACTACAACACAACACAACGCCCCCATGCCAGGCCAATCCACTTTTCCTCACGGAATGAAGCATTGAGGAAACCCACCTCCAATTAAAATGCCAGAAGATGGAATCGAGGGGTGAAGAAGAGCCAGTTTATAAGTGGACTGTCTGTTTTTTGTGGTTTTTTTCCCCCTCCCTGCCCAGGGTGGCAGGCTTTTGCCATAGCCAGCTGCATGCCAACTGCCCTGGGGAGAGAAAAAAAGTATATATATACACATTATACACACACACGCGCATAAATATAACAGTGTGATGGTATGCACAGGTGTATACGTATCTCTATAAATAAAAACTCAGCTGACATGAGCTGAAAACGGCACGGCTGAGATGGCGGTTAAGGACTGGGCTGGGGGGCAAGGCCCCAGCAGCGCCATCCCGGGCCTCTCCCGCTCCGGCCCCAGCCCTTCCTGTCCCTCAGGGATGAAGCTGAGCCGGTTGGACACCACCCCGGGGGTACACGTTCCCTCAAGCACCGAGCCCGGCCCGCAGCGATGCGCTCGGTGCCGGCCATCCCGGGCGGCAGCGTCACTTCCTGCGCAGGCGCGGTGCCCGCCGGGAGTCGTAGGCGTGTGGGCGGCGCCCCGCCCCGCGGGCTGTGGCCACGCGCGGCGGTTCCGCTTCCCCCTCCGGCTCCAGCCGCCGCCGCCTCGGTGGGTCCCGCCGCCGCCGCCATTGCAGAGGCGCCGTGTGGCGGCCGCGCCCCGCTCAGCCCGTCCGTGCCCCCCCCCGAGGCGGCAGGCGCCGCCCCAGCCCGGTGAGTCCGCTCCCACCTGCCGGCCGCGCCTTCCGTCCTTTGTGGGGTTCCCCCCGGGCCGGGCCGGGCCTGCGGGCAGGCTCGGGGCGGCGGCGGCTCCCCCTCATGGCCCTTCCGGCAGCGCGGGCCCGTTGTGCCCCCGCGGCGTCAGGCACCGAGGGCTGCCGGCCCCGCTGGGCCGAGGGCGACTCGTCCGGTCCGGATTCAGGAGGGCGGCGGTGCGGGACCGGAGCTCGGCCCCAGCTTCCTGCGGGCCTCGGTGGGCCCCGCCTCGGGCCCCCGCCCCCGGGAGCTCCCCATCCTCACCCCGAGGGGACATCGCCGCCCTTGGTGTGGGGAGGGGTTGGTGTGGTGTCACTTAATCCTTGGGGGACTGGTTAAAACCTCATTAATCTCGCGGGAAAACATGGGTGTGGGTATTTTGGTTATAAAATCCGCACCGAAAAAGCCTTCTGTTCGAATACAGGACCGGAGCGCAGGGCCCTCCGGTCCCGTGCAGCCGCGCAGGTATCGCGGCAGGTCGGTAAATCCATCGGCTGCCTTTCCAGCCACTGTCACACCTGGATTGCCGTTATCTCCCCCCGTCCTTCCGTGCCGGTTTTAAACCCGTTGCTCTTTGTGCAGCCTCACCTGCTCGTGTTTTCCTCCTCCCTGCGCTTTCTGCTTTATGTCCGTAACCGTTCCCTGCGTTTGTTCCGCCAAAGCCGCGCAGGACGGTCTACCCGTCTGATGGTAAGCTGTGCGGGGAGCAGGGAGGATAAAGTTGGTTTGAGCCTGGTACCTGCGAGAAACTGCCCAAAGGTTGGTTTGGGAGCAGAGGGTTCATCAGCTGGCTTTCGAGGAGCAATGTGGCACTTTGCCTGTAGCCAAAGTAAACCGGTTCACCCGCTGCCTTGCAGCGAGCGAAGACAGTCCAAGGCACTGCAGCATTTTAATAATCACTATTTTGGAGGCCTTGCAATAATAGCAAGGTTAGGTGCCGTTCAAACGTGGTGTATCGTGGGGTTTTTTATCTTATTTCTCTCTGGTTTTGTCCTTTTTTTGGGATGTTTGTTGTACTTGGAAGAAGCGGGCCTGCTGTTGTGATAGTCTAGGATGTACTTTGCAGTATGGAGTGACCAGTGAGCCCTGGAGCAGTATGTCCCTAAACAAAACGGGGACCAGCTACTTCATGATCCAGTTCCTTCTTTGAGGAGACGGAGGTAGCTCAACTCGCAGAGATGCTGTGGAGGCCGGTTAAGAAACAGTGGTGTGTGACCAAATAAGCTGTGCCAGTTTTATGGTACCAGAGAACTGACAAATGAGTCATTTCATTATTACAGACTAATGGGCTGAAGTAGCAGTGGTGTAAAAATGCAAAGCCTTTGTGCTATGAGTTTTTGAGTACAGTCTGTAAGATAACAGGAATGCTTCAAAAAAAATGGACTCAGTAATGCTTTAGAGGAAGGAAAAGCCTGACTGAAGTTCACTGGTTAGCTATTTCAGTTCTTGAGGCCAGAAGAACTACAAACCGGTGACGGGGAAGATCTTGAGTTACTCTGAGTTGTATGTGGAATCTGACTCGGCTTTGTGCAGACGTAGCTGTTAAAACAAAAATGCTGGGCCGTTAAATGGGGAATTACGCCTCTGTTGGTGTACCTTGCGCTTTTTAACACGGTGCAGCGTGCTGTGGTGCACGTGAGGCGCGAGCTCCCTGAGCTGCTGTGTGGCAGCTTGTCAGATTTACTGGGATGGGGTTAGTGCCGAGATACAGCTTGGACGTTTGGCCAACTGGGGGAGTTTCTTTCCGGAGGCACCTGCTCCTGTTCCCTCTCTGGGATGGACGCTGGAGTGGATGGGTGAATGCTTTGACCATGTATGGCAGGTCTAATCTCGTGCTTATTTTAAAATGTATCCTTTCAAAAACTCCTGCGTGCTGGTGTTGTTTAAGTCAGCCTTTCGGTTATGTTTAAAAGAGAAAATTATCCAAGCACCTTTGGTTTCTAAATAACCGTCAGTGTTAAGGGTATGGATGCTGCAGATTCTGTTCTTGTGATGACACGAAAAGCCGTAGGGATCCAAACCTAGGTCTGCGCGCTTTATTACTAAGGGATACTTCTGCTTCAGAGTTCTTGCATCAGTCTTGGCTTTGGTTTTTGGTGGGTGGTTTTTGTTTTTTTGGTCCTTTTACCTTTTATCTGTTTTCTGCATTAGGAGGTTTCTGAGGCACGGAGAGCTTCCCTGCGAGCGTTGTGCCAGCATGTTCTTGTTGCTTACAACACGCACATTTATTGACGTGTCTGTGCGGCAGCCACAACAAAGAAGCGGCTATTTGTTCTGAAAACAACCCCTACTTACAGAGAGGCTGTTCTAGATGGCCGGGGCCCGGTGGTAACACCAGCGGGGATGTGAGTCCTGGGCTCGGAAACTGGGACGCAGGCAGAGAGGGAGTTGTGTCACCAAGGCACCCGGGAGGAGAAGGTGGCAGAGGCATGGGGATAGAAGGGAAGGAGAGGTCTTCAGCACGCATCCTAATGAATTGTATTTCCTCTGGCGGTGGGGAAAAGGCAACGGGGTTGCCAGTACAAGGTGGTTGTGGAGCTTTCCCTTTTTGTAGAAACGTAATGGCTGCGATCAGTTCTGCTTTCTTCTTGTCAAAGCAGAGGCACTCTCTTGGACTAGGAGAGAGATTCAGAAACGCTGGAGCAAGCTCAATTTTTAGTTTTCCAAGGAGGCACTTCCTTCCGACTAAGTCTAAATCAAATCTGACTGCCTGGCCCAAAACTTTGAGGGCGCTTTGTAATTGCACAGTGTACTCTTGGCGCGGTGTTTGTACCTGCCGTGGTAGTAACAGTAACGCAAGGTGTCCTTTCAGTTACCCCTTGCCCTGTGCAGTGCGTCACGGCTAAAGATAAGTAATCACCGTGGGCGCTCCCGTGCCAGGCTGGGCTACCAGGTTGGCTCTCGGAAACGATACTCTTAATGCGGTATTGATTCTCGCTCTCGGCAAGGTCAGTTTGACCCAGGAGGCTGCATCTCCTGCATGCTTTCGGTGTTAGGCAAAAATGAGTGTGCTGTCCCGCCTTCTGGCATAGCGAGGCCATAGGAGAAGGGGCACACGTGTGTGCGGGTGTGTGTGGGCAAGAGGGGAAGCTCTGGACTTGTGTGAGGGCAGTTGTGCACGGGGACGATAGGAGGTAGGTGGGGAAGAGAGATGGAGCCCAGGGGCCTCACCTTATGGCAGAGGGCAAGAAACGCTCGTGCAGGGCACGGGTTTTGAAGGCAGCTTGCTTTTAGCAGGGAAACACTGCAGCGTTCCCTGGAGGCCCAAGGATTCTTATTGTGCTTTGCTGTGTGGAATTAGGTGTCTTGAGGTTGCTATCTTGTAAGATTTTTAGAAAGCTCTTAGTTGTATTTAAATGCAGGTGGTAAGAGGTAGTAGGTGTTTTCAGGTGAGAATAAGAGGTCTCCTAGTGACCTACCTAACTGGGGCCTAGATGGTAAGGTGTAGACTGAGCCCACCATTTCTATTCAGCCCTAACTTCACCGCTCAAGGTTTGTGAGATCTCAGAGCGTGATTTTACCTGAAGTTGTGCCTCCCTTTAAGTGGAAAATACACACTTTAGTGCTTGTACTTCAACAGATGTACTGTCTGTCACCGAGAGCTGGAAAGACTGGTTTTAGTACCAATTCTGTATCTGACTTGCCAATTTTTAAGTCTATCGTTCTATTTTCTCAGCTTCCTTCTATTTTCTCATCTGGGAAGGGAGCAATCAGGCTTTGAAAATGGCTCACCTGGCGGGCAGAGATGCCAACGGTGGGAACATGCCTTAAAATTGACAGGAGTTCCGTTTTTGCTGTTCAGATAAACTTTGGGTGATGAGACACTCCGTCTGTGAATTCGCAAAAGGAATTCCTTAGGCTTTGGAAAGGCTGAGGTTATGGTGTATTGAAACGCTTCAGAAATCGGAGAGGCTTCTGGATTTTGAAATTCTCAAATTGATGTATCTAACTTCTGTTCATGAAGTTCAAAATGCTTTTAAAATCTTGTCGTGCTAATGATATGCTGACTTTTGGAATTGTTTTAATTCACACACCTTACCAGGGAAATAGGGTGTGTTTAAAACCCTTAGAAAGTATCGGGAGCTTTGTATGATAGACTGGTGGTCATTTCCCAGGGGATCTAAGCCCGGTGTTGGTGTAGCTTTGGCAATGCCAGGTTAGCCCAGAGTGGAATGCGTCATCAGCATGAGGTTGTTACTGGAATACTGGATGTTGCCAGGGCTCTTCTCTCTGCCAATTAGCAAAAATTGTTTCCTATCTTTAAAGGAGTTATTTTGATGACAGGTTTAATTCTTTCTAATTCTGTAGTAGAGGGTGGTGAGGCACTGCTTGCCCAGAGAAGTTGTGGGTGCCCCATCCCTGGCTGTCTTCAAGGCCAGGCTGGATGAGGCTTTGAACAACCTGGTCTAGTGGAGGGTGTCCCTGCCCATGGCAGGGAGGGTGGAACTGGATGATCTGTAAGGTCCATTCCAACCCAAACTGTTCTGTGATTCTATGATTACTGAAAAGGTAAAAGGGGAAGATACGAGTCTTTCAGCTTTTTCTTCTGTTTCAAACTGACCAATCAGAAATTCCTAAGACAAGGAATGAAACATTTTTGACCTTTTTTCCAGGATTTGGCATATCAGAATCAAGAAAAAACAATTTCTGGCCTAATTCCAGGTGCTGCTGAAAAAAGCCTCTTTGGAATTTAGGAGGTCACGGTAAGCATCTCCCTCTCCTGCTATAGGCAGGTCACATCAGTCTGACGGCCCGGAGGCTGCCTAAAATGCCAGCAGCAAACACTCCCTCAAGGTGCTGGAGGAGAAGGAACCAAAGGGTGAGAACACAAGAGTCCCAGCTACGTGTCCACAAGCTCTTTTCGGCCGTTTCACACCAAAACGTTAGTCAACGCGCGCGCTGAGGCTGTTTGCCCACCACCGCGTTGGTGTGCATCTCGGATGGTTGTTGCCGCCTTTGCTTGCTTCGGGCCAGCAGGTTGAGTGCAGTTCAGGAAATACCCCATCTTTCATACTGCTGTCAATAAGCTGAGCGCTTGAGGGGTTTACCAGGACGTGAAGTCCGCCTGCTGCGACTGATTTAGACCAGAAATACGGGACTCGTAAGGGTGCTGCTTGCTTTTACACCTAGGTAAATCGGACACCCAGCTTTTTGGGTTGGAGTGCTCTCCCCTGGCCCCAAAACTGTTGTTTCTACCCACTCCGAAGAGCTCCTGCCACGGCATCCCCGAGTCTGTGTTGATCTGCGTCAGGGAACTAAATCACTGGGAAAGGAACGGCTGATGTTAAACCTGGCTTCAAAATTTTGCTCAGAGATGTGACGCTGATGGCCCGGTTTGTAGTAGCTGGAGAGGGCGTTGTGTGGTCTGGCTTTGCGTTTCGGAGCTTTTGGGAGCGACTTCAGATTGAATACAGTGAACAAATGGGTGTTTATTTGTACATCTCATCCAGAAATACTAATGTTGTTTTCTGTGGCGTAGAAAATAGGTTTCTGGTGGTGTTAAATGATTTATTACATTGAAAGAGGCCTTCATTTTTGTTTCAGTGTGTGAATGCTAGCTGTCACTGTCACAAAAAGGAATTGTGTTCAGGGCTGGGACATTATCACCAAGGGTGAAATACTTGGTAAAATCTTTCCCTCTTGTCCCCTTGCTTTTCCCACTCAAGGGTGCGAGTGAAGTTTGGGATCTTCGGAGAGATTTAGCAAGAGGAATGGTGAACTGTAACCTGGTGTAACACGCTAAGGCACTTGTGTCCGAGTTTACAGAGCACTTCTCTGCGGTAAAGAGGGCTTTGACTGCCGCAGTCAGGAAATTCATGCGACTGTCTCCTCCCGATTTTTGCTTCTGGCAGGTTGCAAAGTATATGGCAGCGCGGTGGGACGGGGGCGATTTCGTATGTGTTGGCAGTGCTGGTGACTTTCTGCTTTTGTGAACGCTGCTGCTTCCTTCTAGACCCATTTGCAGGGATTTTGTGTACGTGGTATGGCACTGTTTTGGGGTTTGGTTTGTTGTTTTTTTTTAGTGAGGATCGGTGTTGAGATTTTTAGAGGTAGATTATTTTTCTAGATAGCTGTTTGGAAGTGGAGAATAAAAAATCAGAGTCGTTCAATGCAGCTGGTTTGGATGCTCTCTTCACAGGCAAGGCTGTGTGTTTTAGTGTGTGGTTGTGATGTCTTATTTTCTTATTGATTAATGATTATTCCATTGTGAAATATATTACTTCTGAGAGGCATAATTCTCATTCTTCTTGGCTTATTGTGTGTGCGCTGGAAAGTCTCGCAGTCCTTTTGCGGCACAAACAAACATACTTGTGCTCAGTAAAACTTGACTGAATATTACTAGTGGAAGAAGTTAAGACAACGGGTAAACCTGCGGGATAGTGCATCCACAGCAATATTACTAGAGCGTGGAGCATCTAATGTAACAATGTTTTCATGCCTTAAAAAAAAAAAATTAGAAAGAAGGGTTGGGGAGTAAGCTAAAAGAATGAAGGATGAGTGAAAATACCAAGACAAAATGATTTTTAATTTGGTTTAATTCAAACCGAAAGTGATGATTTTGTTACTCTAGCAAAAAAAAAAAATAAATTGTATTAACGTTAATGGTATTTAAATGATTTTTTTCCATTCCCTCATTGCTGTTAAGAGATACTCGTCAGACATGTTGTTGGCACTGACTTTTATCTTCCAGCACTTTAAGCATGACTCATTGGGCATTCACCTTGCCCTGGTATTGGAAATGTTTGGAAGTTAGTCTTTGGCAGTACTCTTCTACCAGGTCTTACTTGGCGAAGTAGCTGGTGATGGTTGTACTTCGCTTCCTCATCCCTTCCAAAACCCATGGGCCAAAGGGAGATGCCGGCTTTTGAAATTCAAAACTGCATCTTAACTGGAGAAATCTTTGTTTCAAGGATCTTGGTCAAGATTGAAAATAGATGTGACTCGTTCCAGGCTGATCTGATCTTTTGAGTGATTGTGTTTCCTACGGTGCCGGAACAGCTTGCTTTCACTAAAAATAACGGGTTTGTCATTTTGTCAAGGAACTTGTCAGTTACCCTCAACATCTGGGGTCCTAATTGTCCCTTTCTCTCGTTTCCATTTTTAATTTCTTAAACGAGGTGTGGGTGTCATCAGTGCTTTCTTTTTGGCTTCACACGTACTGCCCATGTGCTGATACCTGCCTGCTCAGCAGTGGATGATGGGCCGTTTTCCAGTGGGCAGTGTGGTGACACACCGGTGGCAAGTGACTGCTCAAATTGATATTTTTCGGGCTCTCTGTTGCCAAGTTTAATAGAGATCTCTATCTTTGGTTTACTCTTTTGAAATGGCATACTGAAATTCGCTTCCTGTTTTCTTAACAGCGTTGAAAGGACCTGAGAAAATTTTCCCTTAGATGAGAAGCTCTTGGAAAGGCAGCCACTTCTAAAGGTATTGATTGCGTTTAGAACATTGGGGATAACTTTCTTCATAGTTACTATACGTTTTATGAGTCTTGGGGTTTTTTTGCATTAAAAAAAAGTGTGCGTTTGAATTTTCATAATCACAGAATTAGTAAGTCCTCTGTGCTCGTTTGTTGGAGCAACATGTTTTATGCCCCTGTTCGTGTGTTCAGACTCACTGATAGCAGCTAACAGTATTGTAAATTAAAAGGGGGACGATTTGGAAGGCAACGTTGTGCCGTCGATGTGTCTTGCCCAAGATCCTGACTGCAGCGTCTTGACAGATGTCGGCTTTAGTGTAAGGACTGGCTTTTTGGAGCTGGGATGTGGCTTCAGCTGCTTTATAATTGCACAACCCTTATTGGAGGCAGCATAATAGGTAGAACTAGTTTGAGAACTCCATCCTTTGTGTATGTAGATGCCTGAACCTCACAAAAAGTGCATTTCCTGAAGCTTTACTCTTGCTTTGTAATATTTAACTGAAACCTTACCATTCTGCCCGTAAGAATTTCACTCATCAGGTACGTAGTTACGATGTGTGGAGCTGGAAGGTCTACTTAATTTCAGACCTCTCCAAGTGCTACGTAATTTTAAACTTCCCCAAGTGGGGCAGATAGCTGAAATACTAACAGTACTCAACACCCGGTGGAAACACTTTGAATAAGTTCAACAGGGCCACGTTTACAGTTGCTTAATGCCCTGTATAAGTAGTTAATTGGATAGATAGATGCCCCAAGACAGCCTGTCACCAGCAAGAGAGACCTTTCACACGATGTTTGCTCTCTTGTATGTGCTTCAGTTTTAAACTCCTGTCACAACAATATAAGTAAGTTTATTAAACTTTAAATATTTTAAAAGACTTTAAAGTATTTTGCAGCTTTCTAAGTTCAATATTATGTTTTGTCAACTGTTTAAATATTATTTTAACTCAATAGCTTCCTTCAGAAGCTCTTCTGCTCCACAGGGTGCTGTTTATCCTGTGTTGTGATTTTCACCGTCCTTTTGTCCATTCAGTTGGTAACTGTGGCCTTAATTTTGCCTTTTTTTTTTTTTAAAGTATTTCACTCTGGAGCTGTAAAATCTATTTTTGTGGTCCTGGTGATGCAGCATCCTACACAAACAGTCGTAGATGATTAGAGGTAATGTGTGTCTAGCTCTCCCTCAGTAAAGCAGGGATGAAATATCTTCTGGGAAGTGTGCCAACATAGAATCATAGAATCACAGAACGATTTGGGTGGGAAGGGACCTTAACGACCATCCAGTCCCACCCCCTGCCATGGGCAGGGACACCCTCCACTAGACCAGGTTGCTCCAAGCCGCATCATATAACGGTGGGAAGTATCACAGCACTTGATAAATTTGTGTGACCACTCACAGTTGGTGTTTAAACCACTGTACATTCATTTACATGCCTGTATGTGTAGGTTATTTGTATCATGCAGTGATCTGTGAGCTGTAGGAAGCATATGCAGTAGTAATAACACACAGAAGGGTTGGGATGTTTTACCTTTTTTTTTCTTAACTGCTTACTGGCTTCTGTAGTTGTAAGCTTGGGAAAATTAGTTTCCACATCAGCACATGAAGAATAAAGATACACTGTTTTTTTGAATTATGATACAATTTTAAGCTTTTTTTGACAGATTTTTAAAAAATTATGTTTTGATTTGTAGCTTGTGCACCCGGTCCTAGGTGGTTGGGGTTAATTTCTTCAGCACTTTGGATAAAACCCTGTTTAAGAGTAAAAAGAGTGAGAGAAGTAGTTTTACTAGGAAAGACTTAAAAAAAAAAAAAAGTATTAGGAAACGACTTTAAAAGCCTGTTCTGGCAGCCAGTGTTTTGAATGCAAATTGTTCTTTCCAGCCTCCAAATGAGTGCTTTGGCTTCCTGAAAGACATTTGCCCAAATTTCAGGGAATTGCTGCATTAAACTGTGCATTAGTATGTTGCCAGTACGTATGCAAGGAATTTTAAAGTAGAAAACCTATAACAAGGCAAACTGGGGCAGTGTTACAGAGTCCCAGCGTGTGTGAACGCTCACAGTCAGTTTGCCTTTTGCTCACCTTCCCTGCGCTGTTCCAGGTGTCCCAGTTTGCTGGTTTTCTGTTGATGCACACAGGTTTTCACGTCCAGAATTGTATGTACGTAGAGATCTTCGAAATTCCTGCTGATTTGAGTGGTGACAGCTGCAGTTTGTGCTTTTTGTACTGTCTATTGCTGTTTGAAATAATGGGAAAGGGGTTGGCTCTGGTGATGCGCAGTGTCGGTGGGATTTGGTTGTATGCCCCGTCTCCTGTTCAGGTAGGAGCTTCAGCAAACTGGTGAACTGACCCCAGGTGATTGTGATCATCTGGGCGGCAGCGCTGTACTGGTGACTGACCACTGGTGCACACTGGGACTGGGAATACTGACTTGGATGAGGCAGAATTTCCCTTTGTGGCATTTTGTGTGGGGCTGGCACACGTTGGTCCCCCAGGCTGCCGAGCTGAGCTGGTTAACCACTACCCACCTGCAGCAACTGTAGTCAAAGCAAGCCTTGGCCAGCCTCTAGGGAGAAACAAAGAGCACTCTCCTGTGTCTTTTCCTTTTCCCTTATTATTCCCTTTTTCCATGGCTGACATTTGACGGCTCTATCAGTGTGATGAGGGAGTGGTGTGTCCCTTCATCTTGGATTCTTTTATTTTACCACCCTGGCACAAACACTGCATGTTTCCTCTTCTCAGGTAGTCCTGGAGCTCCGATATGGATGGGCAGGCCACAGCCTTGTATCGCCATTGCCCAATAATATTTCCAGAGGTTAATAAAAATCCTTTGCCTTCCTACTCAGGTTCCTGGTGATCTCTGCGCAACACCAGCAGCCCAAGATGTTTAGAGCTGTATCGTTGCTCGGCTGAGTGGCGGCTGTCTAGGCTGAACTGCTGAGAATGCTGTTAGAAATACAAAAGCGTGCCGAGCTGTATAGGTACCTTGTGCAGGGTACCCTTTATTCAAATAACTTCTGCTCTGGAATGTGTAATCCCTCCCTGCCTGTAGATGCCAGGTTTAATTAAGAGAGAATCTTGACGATGAGATGCAGACTTCTTTATTTTTTTACTTGTAAACTTTCCCTACTTGCCCTTTTCCCTGTTTTCCTTTGGTCTTTAGAAAACCTCAGCTTGTGAAAATAGAGGCTGAAAAGCATCTTCTAATTAGTGAAATATGAGTAAGCACAAACACCTTGAATCACGGATTTGCATGCGCTGTGCACGCTGCAGGCTGTCTTGTCTTGAGTTGACTCAGGTTTTCAAGTAGGTAGAGCAGGGGTAAGTAATTTCCTTGTTGAGGGCTGAACAGGCTTTTTCAAACACCTCGGCGGAGGACACGTTATCATTACGCAGCGTTGCACAATGCTGCGTTGAGGGAAAACCGTGGCTGTGGGCTGTGTAAAATGAAGCGTGGCCTGAATTCAGCTAGTAGGCGGTAACTACCCGGCCCTGTGGCAGAGGATGGAAACGGATCCCTCTTGATTTAATGCCTCCTCCGGCGCGCTCCGAGGACCTTCGAGGGCTGACTCTCGGAGTGAGGTGGGCATGGGCAACCATGGCTCTCCACTCAGCGGTCTGGCTCGTTTCTGTGTGCACTGCTGTCATCAGCTGGCAATAACAATGTCGTAGCCTCGCTGAGTGAGTCTTCCTGCCAAACTTAGGGGAAATGGGAAATAAAGGCAGTTGGGAAGTCACTTCTGAGGCCCATCTGGTACTGTAGCCTGTGGTGTTTGAGCTGTTTCAGAGGTGATAAGGCAGAGAAGAGGTTTCTAGCTCACTGGCAGTAAAACATGCCACCACAGTTCAGCACTGCCAAATGTATGAAGCAGAAATGACGATTCGAGTGGGAGTTGATTGCTATGCGTGGTTTAAAGGCAGAAAGCGGAGTTGTATCACAAGACTTGCAGGTGGCCGCAGCATACAGTGAAGCCAAGTATCGTTAATTTGCTTAAATATTCTATGCACCAATGGGCTTTCACCAGGACCCTTGCGCATCTTGTCTCTAGTCTGTTCCTCTTCGGATTTTTCCCTGCTGATAACCCTTTCAGTCACAAAACATAACTGATAATTAAGAAATTATCCCCCCTCCCCAATTCAGAAAGTCAAAGCTTGAAAATTTGAGAAAAATTTGACCGTACCAAGGTTTCTGCTATTGCTGTTCCTTTTTTTTCTTCTGTGAAAGTTGTATTTTATTGCGCCTGGACTGGAGGGTGAGGATGACTTAGCTGTAAGCATGGTGAGGAAGTACCAGCTGAAATGGGCTTGTTGGCGTCGAGGGGACGAGGAGGTGACGTCTGCCACTGGTCGCTTCTTAGAAGACTGGGATCTGGTTTTGTTTTGGACACGACGCTTTCGCAGGCTGGTTGCTCGCTCTCGGTGCGAGAACTTGCACATCTGCTAAGTGCCTTAAGGAGTAAATAGTTGAATTGCTTTACGTTGTAACGCACTTTGGCAGAGGGTTTGGAGAACATTTTTCTTTAGGCAGCCTTAGTAACCCTTTCAGACACCCCATGAATAGGATAGTTGTCTTCTGTAACTTGGTTCTCGGTAAGCGCATCTCACTGCACTTCTACAGAGACTATTCCTTCTGAACAAAAGACAGTTTCTTTTCTGTTTTATTTCTTCTGTTTGACCATGCTTTTTTTTTTTCCCCCTTCTTTTTCCCCAGCTCTCTTCACTTGGCAATTAAACGGCAGTTATTTTTCTCTGTGCTGTGTTTTCCTTTCTATTTGTGTGACTCAGCGAAAATCATAAGGAAATTGAGGGGTCGGAAAAAGACAAGATGGAAGTAATTTAGCTGGGTATGTTGTATGTGTCATCCAGCCTGCTTTTGCAGAAGACTGAGCTTCTCCCACACTATGGATAGAGCTGGAGTATTATGCACTGCCTCATCACGTGTAGTAGTGACGAAGAGAGCAAGAAAGGACCTGTTTGTAAACTTCATGGCTGTAGCCTTCCTGCTTGGAGGAGGCAAGTGGTGCTTGTGGCTGTTAATTTTGCGAAAAGGACCGTAGCGATGTATCGTCTCCATTAGTGGGTCAGCCTTGCTGAGCAGTCAGTTCGGTTAACGTGTGTCCTTGTGTAAATCGTAATGAAAAACTTAGGTTTGAGAGGCTGAGGAGTTTTTTATTTCTAGTTTTTAACTCTTGTCTCAACTGCATCGTTTGATAGGGTTATCTTGCTTGTTTGTGCTCGTAAATTAGGGAGATCTGTGCTTGCTTGGAGTATCTTAGGTTAGGCTAGTTGCCTAAATAAAACCGTTAGTTTTCACAGGGGTGTGATTTGGCATTAACCAAACACTTTTGTCTGAGACCCCTCCTAAAGCTGGATAAAGATGTTCCACCAAGTCCCATGGAGATTGGTGCCTGCTTTTTAGAGGGTGGGAGGCTGAGAGCTGTGTTAGAGCATCTGCACATGTTTTTAATAACCGTAGGTGGAACAGATTATCCTGCTGACTCTTACTGGCCATTATCAAGGTTACTCTTGTTCCTGCTTTTGCACAAGTCCTTTTGGCAGGCAGGAGATCTGCGACTGCATTTGCCAAGCCTGCGAGAAAGCAATCCTTTGTCTGCCACTGCTGGCTTTTTTGCACAACTTTTTAGAGTTGAAATGAAGAGATAAGTCTTTTCAGTCTCTGAAGGTAGTCTCATACCGTTCCAAAAAACTCCTTTTTGGATCTGATTAAATAAATCTCATGGATCCGAATGCTTCAAGTTGGAAGGCAAAACATCCATAACGATTTGTTCTGCTTTTCGTGGAGAAGACAGTCTGAGCTTTGCTGGTTCAGTGAATTTTTCTGCAGCGGTGAATTAATTTCAGATTGACGAGCGGCGGCACCGTTAGAGATGGGGCAGGAAGTACGCTGTGGCTAGGTAGCAGCATCTGAAGAAAAACTTGTCAGAAAGCTGCTTTCAGCTAATCCCTGGGAGGAAGTGAGCTATAATCAGTATGAAGTGAGCTAATCACAGGAAATCTATTGCTCAACAGGAGCCTTTAAAAAAAAAAAAAAGGGCAGGGGGTGTGGGGGGGGAGAAAGGGGAAAAGGAAAATACCCATGCAGGTATTTCATTCTGCTTTTGTAGTCCATAATCTGTTTGGTCCAAGAAAAAGGAATATCTGATGAGATGAGCAGCCCTCCGGTTTCCACTTAAAAACTTCACAATGTGTCTGTTTGCCCTCTTTTCCAGAATAACAAAGCATCAAGTCTCATCTCCTCCAGTAAGGTGCTTTTTCAGGTGTCAGAAGGTGGTGGTGTGGGGAGGCTAAGGGTAAGCTTGATACCGAAACCACTGGAGGCTTGGCGTCAGTGTGCTGGGAATGGGTCTGCAGATGTTTTCAACTAGGATTTTTATACTAACCAAGAGTGGGAGATGACTCTTAAGTCTGTCTTGTTACACCAGTCTTCTCTTGGAGCATCCCACGCGAACTCTTTTATCGTCTTGTTTTTAATTAGTCTGCGTTTTTTTTCCACATCTTCTGCCTTGGAGATTGTTTGCGAGACATCTATTTCGCTATTTCCCTCTGCTCTGGACCTGGCCGTCCCGGATCCGGATGCTGCTCTTTGTGCTTGACAGACGTTGCCAGTAGCACCCTATAAGGCTCTACAGGAAGGCAGCAAATGACAGCGGCCGCCGTGCAGATTGCTGTGAGGATAACTTTCTTTTCTCGAACCTCGTGCCCTCTGCTAGAGCAGGGACAGGGAAACGTGCTTACCAGCAGGGCTTTTTTCACTTTTGAGCTGTTCTCTTTTCTTCCATTCCTTCTGTCGAGCACCAAACGGTTTTGCCGTATTCCTTTCAAGCTCCGTGCCTGCTGTTGGTGTCCGTGGCCAAAAGTTCTGCAGCTCCCCTTGCAGCAGTTCAGGTGGTGTCCCAACAAGGTCCTGCGGCCGTAGTCAAGGATGATGATTTCAAAAGCAAAGTGGTTACGTTTCTTAACGCGTTGTTAGCCTGAAAGCCGTTATTTCTCCTTTTTGGTTAGCCCTGCAGAGTAGACTTAAATTTGACATTCGTGCTGTTCCTTCTGGGCTACGTTGCCGCTAGTAAACGAACTGAGTCATTTTTACCTGCGGTAAACAGAACTGAGTTCAGTTTTCAGCTTTGTGAGCTTCCTGTCAGGGAATGTACATACGGAGGATTTGATTTCGTTCACTGATTTAGTTCTGGCGTCTCCAAGGTCTGTTGTTTGAGTGGCAGTGGGAGGCCAGGGTGTGGTGTGCCAGGAGCAGGAGTTTCTGTACATGTTATCAAACAGCTCTGAGTTTGAGGTGTGGTGTGGTTTGTTTTTTGTTTTTTTTTCCCCAAGCAGTAGTCCAATTTACTTTTGCCTCAAATCCCTGGCAGTGAAATAGAGATGCAGCCTAGACTCCTCAAATACATGAATTTCAACATCCCAAGACCACAAATTCAGCACATGAGATGAAAACTTTCTACAGCAGCTGTTGTTTGATGTGTGATACCAGCCTCCTGCTCGGGGCCCTACAGTACTGCCCTGTGACTGATGTGTATGCACACGTAATGCATGGTTCAAACTTCAGTCTGCTCAAGTACAAGTGCTCCAGGAAAAATGTGACTGTGTGCTAAAGCAAATAGGAAAACGATTGTCTTAAATTTCGTTTGATTTCCCTTCAGTCATTCTGCAAACAAGTGTGAGAGGAAAAAGGTTTGTCCTTTTTTAGAAGCCAGAGGAGCTAAATAGCAGCCGAGAGGGCCCCTGTGGTGGAGCCTGCTGCCGAGCGAGCACGCTGCTTCGGCTTGGACGGAGTGTGTGTCAGCCTCGATACCGATCACGAGGGAGGCCGAGGGAGCCAGGACCAGCACAAGAGCTGTACTTAGGAAGTTCTTTAGGAAGCAGCCCTGCTTTATGCTCAAGGGGGAATTGAGGGCTAAAAATCCAAGTCAAAGCCAGCAGACTAATGTGCTGCAGCAGTGTGTGTTCATCAACTTTCTGAAAGTGCTGCCGAATTCTCACTTTACTTTCCAGCTTTTACTCCCTGTCAGGGTTACGTTTCTGGGTGTTTTCCCACCAGGGGCAGCGACAGGAACTGCTCTCTCTCCTGTGACCTGGGTATGCCTTAGGTTATTGGGCCCTTTTTTTCCCCAAAAGGAAGAAAGCTGCTGAGCAGCAGAACTGAATCCTGAAGATCGTTGTAAAAATGAAACTCGGAGCGCACGTGCAAATTGGGCACTGCAGGTCTCTTCAGGGGCTGGGAGGAAGAGGCTGGGTTGCGCTTCACTGTGCTTGTCTTGCCTCAGCCTCAGAGGTGGAAGGAGAAGAGTTGCACTTCAGAGGAACCTGGCTTCAGTCTCCCACTGCCGGTGGTGAGTGATTTAGGGGACAGCACAGACCCTGCATGGCCGCTTGCTGCCACCTCTGCGGCAGAGCAGAGAGCGCGTTCGCTCTTCGGCTGCTGCAGTTCATGTTAGGATGGTGTCTAAGCCTGTCGAGGATGAACGGAGTGCTTCCAGTTTTGCTGCCCCAGTGCAGGGCAGGAAACCTTTGTCAAAAGAAGGGGACAGCTGTTGGGAGTAGCATCCACAGACTGGAGATAAGGACTCAGAATCGGAGCCTCGTGGTCACCGGTACTGATACCTGTGAGTATGTGTTGCGGAGTCAGCAGCAGAACTGTTGGGAGAAAAGCTTTTAGCTTCTTTTGCCTGTTTTTTGTGATACCACCATCCTGTGGTGGGAATGAATCCCTCTGAAGTCTGTAGTTAAGTACTGTTGGCAGCTTCACAGCTGGTCTCTGTGGTTCATTCCTCTGCTTTCTAGTTCTTGTACTTAAACGTAGTGCAACTGGTGATTGTGGGGAAGTTGCCAATGTGCTTGAATACGTTGTTGGTACTGGTATTATCTTCACTGGCAAAGATGAAAGTGAATCCCTTTCCCCTGATTACGTCCTTTTCCATATATTACCTTGGCTGCTTCTGGCATCTTTCTTCCAGATTTAGCATACTTTTATGAGGTTGCTCAAACTTAGGTTAACTATTTTAGTCAGCGTCTTTCAACCAGGCTATAAAAAACCCCACCATTAATTGTGTTGTCTGATTCTGTCAGAGAAGTACGAACCTGACATCCCCTTTGCCAGTTTCCAGGCTCCTGGCAGGCACTGGAAAGAAAGAAAATTCTCCTGGTCCATCCAATTTCCTGCACAAGCCATGATTCAGCAAGGCAGCCGCGTGGGTGATGGTGCAAGAGTGGTTACGCTGCTGTGAAATGAACAGGCTCGTTTTCCTCTTTGAGGCGGGTGAGAGAGCGGAAAAGGAGCTTCAGGGTGTGCTTGTGCTCCTCTTTTCTTCTTCTTTCGTTAATCCCTCCTCCGGTCGTTGCCCATAACACCAACCCTCTGCAGCAAGCTCAGAAGGACTTCCTGGTGCTGCGGAAACATTCCCTGCATAATGAAGGTAGGGTAAGGCTAAAGGAGAGGGCAGCTGCTCTTTTCTTCTGCACTCGGCTGTCCGAAAGGGACTAGCTGTTTGGATTTGAACTGTAACAGAACGATTGATTTTTAACTTCCGATGATGACTGAAGGATCAGACTCCGGTTTCCTGAAGCCACTTGTGAGCGGAGCGGTTGTAATCTCTTTATGAATGCAAAGCTGCTGTGCATTGAAATGGTCCTTTGTGCAAAGCACTTTTGGATCTAGCAGCTTCTTTTAACAACACATCCCGAAACTACACTACTGTGTGTTATTAGATAAATCACATCTCTTAAGTTTCCCCTAAAAGGTGAGGTTTTACTAAGGCGCAGATTTAATGAGCTTGAAGGATTTTGTTTCACCGCAGATGACGGAGGGGTCCCTCAGGTGGGAACCCGATGCCTGAGCTCTTCCTGCTAGCCCCGCGGCTTGTTGGCCTCCTGCAGAGCTCCTGGGCGAGCAGGTGAAGGATTTTTCTGAACACTTGGAGCCCTGAACAGCTGATCAGAGCTGCAGCTCTGAGTGTTCTGCACAGATGATGTTACACCAGGTTTTTTTTTGAAGTGCCTGTTTTTCTTGTGGAATAGGTGAGTTTTGGATTTCCATGTACTTGCTCCCAACTTGTTGCTTAACAGTTTCTCCTCTTGAGCAATAATTCATCGCTGAGTATGCGATCGGCTGACTTGTGCTGCCTGTGTCCCTGAAAATTAAGAATTGTTACTATAGTGAGAAATTTATTTTAAAAATATGTAAACAGAAGTGCAGTAATTGTTCTTTAAATTTGCAGCCTGAATACCGTGTTACAGCATCGTTAATTCAGTGGCTGGGCTTGCCAAGGGACCGTGCAGGGGATTAGTATGGGCTTGGAGGTGCAGGTCTGTTCTTGCCCGGTTTCAGATGCAGGTTAGTTGTTTATCCTTACATCCTGTTCTTGCTAGTATCAGGCAGCTCAAAGAACTGCACAGACGGAGGAGATAGTAGGGGTGACGTTAGAAAAATGCAAAAGGCTGTTCGTGACGTTGCTTTCTCCACGCAGTGTATCGTTTTGGTGTTAAAAGTTTTGTGAGGTGCTTCTTTATCTACTACAATTTATTTAGCCATCTGTTTGTATTTCCTTGTTCAAAGGGAGGAGTGCTTTCCTTTAACTGTCTATTCCCAGTTGGATAGCTGAGGACCCTACATACTGTTCTTTTCTGAGATTTGATTAGCATAAGGGAAATGGGTTATGGTCTGCTGTCACTCGAAGCCCAGCTTCAGCAGGACTCTCGAATACCATATGTCTGATTTGGTGGTTCAGACCTGAAACTGTACATCTCAAACGGGTGGCACGCACTTTGTGCAAAGAGTATGTCTTGTCAGGACAGTGATTGGGATGAAAATCCCTGCGGGTAGGCTGCGCAGGGTTCTTAATTTTTCCCCCATATTGCAGCGTAGGTACTGGAAAATCCAGAAGATCCTGCAGATAACTTGCAACATCTGAAAGAGCAATCAGTAAGCGAATTTGGCAGACTGTTGGTGAGTGGGAATCTCAGTGTGATCCACAACTGCATCCCTGCAGACATGTTTAAGTGCTGCAGGTCTGTTTATCACTCCGTCAGCAGGCATGTTTGCCTAGGTGGGTGTTGCACAGCTTTGGCCGCTGTTCCCCATCAGTCTCCAAGGAGATGGGGCAACCAGCACACGTGTGGTTTTACTTGCACTGCCAGAACGTTGCTTTGTGCTGCTTGTGCCTCTGAAGGTATCTGTACAGAAATTACATGCTTTCACGGATGTTTATGGTGGTAATTCATTTTAACCTCTCTTGAGCCCACAACATAACAGTATGCTTCCGTGCTGCGTGAATTCAGGCTGCTAGCCTGCTTCAGTTCCCTTTGTTGGGATCTGGCAGTATTCACCCAGTGCAGCGGTGGGGAACGGCAGTCCAACTGGTTTTAGTTCTCACGTTTGGCAAGATACACGTGTTGTCCCGAGACTCTATGTAGCATGATATTTACACTTTGAAAATGAGGTGTAATAACTGAGAGTGGATTGCACTGTCTTATCCTGCCTTTTGGAATTACACTGATAATGATTGTCCCAGTGGTGTGGTGCACTGAGTTGTGCTTTGGGACTATGATGGGGAGCGGATAGAAGTCGGTAGGCCGTTCATTTCCCAAACTGTGATGAGAGAAGGAGGAGGTGGTCAACACCAAAGAGGTGTATCGATCCCTCTTTCAAAGGGGTAGCTCATCATTTGAGCGTAGAGAGGAATGAGGGGGATATTTGTTATTCAGCTGACGTTGCAAGGTAGTTTCTGTAGGTCTGTCTCTGCTGTTTACCCTGTAGCAAGAGATGCTGCCTGTTTCTTGGTGCTCAGAGAAAAATCTCCACGATAGTATGGAGAAGGGAGGAAAGGCCAGTGCAGGTTTTCTTGAATGTGGAACGTGTCACGTAGACGCTTTATTGTTCTGTGGTTTTAGCTTTAGCAGCTATTTGTTCATCATCTCACTTATGCTTTTGTTAAGGACTCAGAGGATTGTGGTGATAATATAAACGCTTTTCAAAAATGGAGAAAGTGTGGCTCGAAGTAATACACGTCCTCATTCGGAGGTGGAATGCATCCAGCGGATCTTAGTCCCACGTTCTTTAATGCAGGCTGCGTAATTTGAGCAGAGAGATTCTTAATGCGGACAGTGTGCCAAATTGTGACTTGCAAACAGAAACTGTTCTTTTCTTCCCAAGATCTTGTCTCATAAATGATGAGAATGAAAGCATCTAAGGTGTTTGACTAGAGCATGAAGCTCTTTGGGCTAGAGCTACCCCTAAAAGAAGTTGTGCTTACGCCCTTAGGTGTACTGCGCTCTTCTCAGACGCAGCCTTTGTGTGAACGGGTAGTGAACCAGATCTGGGAATTGTTCCACATTACAACTGACTGTTCTTTTTTGACTGGGCTAGTTTTATCACTGGAAGACTTTGTCCCTCCATCCCACAAATGCTGCTGCTGGCGTAAATGAATGGGTGGCCCAGGAGCGGGAGGAGGAAGGGATTCGCTTCCTTTGGCAGAGACATCAGTGTCTGCCAGTGCAGTGTTCAGGGAGCTCCTTTCCCTGTTGGCCAACAGAAGAAATGCTACATTTATGTATTCTGTGCTCTCTTCCTACGTTAAAACAAACATTTCTGTTTCAGTGCTTTCCCTAGCTATTGAGAACCATGTCTGACAACGGAGAACTGGAAGACAAGCCGCCAGCTCCTCCCGTCCGGATGAGCAGTACTATCTTCAGTTCAGGGGGCAAGGACCAGTTGTCTGCCAACCACAGCCTGAAACCCCTGCCCTCTGTACCAGAAGAGAGAAAACCTAGGAATAAAATCATCTCTATATTCTCTAGCACTGAAAAAGGTAAGATGCCTCTATTTTCCAAGGTTACATCTTGTATTCTTTTACTACTCTTGTAAGGTTTGGTAGCACCTCAGACATTTGAGCCCAGCCTGTCCCAGAGCAGGGGACTGGAGGAAGTGTTGGAAGTTAGGTATGCGTGTTCAGTGAGCTGAGATGTTCCTTCTCTTTGCCCTGGGGTCTTTGAAGATGAAATTCTAAGTGAGGAAAATTAAATAGCTCACTGAGGAAAACCACCACCTATTGCTTCTTGTGTTTGCTGCCCAGTTTAAAATAATGCATTTCCAAACAACCCTAATAAATGTTTGTGATTCCTGGGAATCGTGTTACTCACCATTTTGCCATGGTAAGTGCACATTTCTATTTGAAACAATTGTCTGGCTGTTTTGGAAGATACTTCATGTTGATGACCATTTACGTGGTACCTTGAGGAGAAAAAAAGGTAGTGAAGAAATAGTGGGGAGGCTGCAGTGTGCATGAAGGAGAATTGAGAACAATCAAGTCCTTCTGTCTGTTTAACTGCACTGTTAGGATTAATTACTAGTGGGGAAAAAATCTGTTTTGCTGTAAACAGGGATTATTTCTAAGAAAAAATTGCTGTAATGAAACTGGACTTGTATTTGTGTTTTGTTTCTACCCTCTTTTCTGTATGGTGAACATACGCACAGCACTGGAGCCCAAATCCTGGTTCTCCAGGATGTCTGTATCCATGTACAACAAACTAGTGTGTAGATAGAAATACGCAACATCAATAGATGTTGATCTTCCAACATCTGGTACGGTAAAACAGCGCAGAGACTTAGAAGCTTGACCTGACACGGCTGTGCTTTTTATTAATCTCAACCACTTAGGGTTTTTTGTGATATGAAGACACACGAAGGGAAGACCCTGCTGCTCTTAAAGTCTGCTGGTTCTGCTCTTGTCTTCCTGTGACTCACTGCTGATGTGCTGGGCAGGACTGGCTCAGTCATGCCGACACAGGTTTGACTGTTTCAAGAGACTTTGCTCCTCTGGTTATTTATTCTCCTGGCTAAGTGTTTTCCCCAGGGCTGGTTTTCACTCCCGCTCAGCGATGTGAGCAGCCATGCTGCGCCCTGGAGACAAACGCTAGAGGCAGGCTTCCCTCTATTTGGAAGCTCTGGCTTTCCATGATCTGGCAGAGTTTCTGCTCTGAACAGTGGGTGTGTTTTCCTTTTCGGAGGATGGAAAGATTTGGCCAGTGTAGCTTTTGGAAGCTGAATAGTTATTTCACAAGGTCGCTTATTGTGAAATAACTGTCCCGGGCTGGATTACAGCAACAAAAGTGGTGGTCTTTTTTTTTTTTTTTTTCTCTGACATGGATAAGAGGCTTGAAGAGGTAGTGAGAACGTGAGAAGCTACTACAGGTTGGTGGCAGCACCCCAAGATAGAGACTCCAGGCCTTTGAGGTTGGTGCAGGTGATGCTGTCAGCTGGGTGTAATGCCACGTGTCTGGAGCTTAGTCCTGCAATACCGCAGAAACTGGTGTTTTACCATCATATCGGGGGGCATGGGAGGAAATGCCTAGAAATTGTTGGGGTGTGGGCTGCAAGAAAATCCAGTGGAAGGGTCAAATCTGTCCAGCTTCAGACTAGGAGGATGGTTTAGGAGCTGAGAAGGCACTTGTCATGATGCTGCTGCGTTGGTCGTTCATCAGAGCATCTGTGGCCCTTATTTACAGACAGAGATACAATGAAGTAGAACATAAACTCCGCACGAAGGAAGATTTTCCTTGCTCTAAAATACTAAGACTGTGTAAGACTTGCTTGTATTGTGAAATGAATTATGAGTGCAAGTGGGTTCAGCGCAGCTGGAGAGCTTTTATAGTGCCATTTTATAGCGCCTTTACTTCTCCTTGCACGCTTCTTTTCCTCTTGGTGGTGGGTTTGTTCATTGCTGAGCTGGCTGGGGGCGTGGTTGAAGACTTGTCTAAAGTTGCACTGCCTCATCTGCGCCGCTTGTGGAGTCCCATACTTAGGCTTGTTCAGAACACTGTGTCAGTACCTACGTGTACCAGATTTACGGAACTCAACCTGCTTGCTTGTTTAGCGTGTGTCTATATACCTACTGGTGTTTGGTGTCGGTGTGTATACCTTCTTCCGACTCTGCATCCCCCCGGTCCTCTCTTGGGAGGTTTCTCTAGGTTAGGAGATGGCGCTGGGGAGGTGGTGTGCTCTGGGGGACTTGCTGCAGGCGGTGAGGTTTAGCAAACGCAGTGTTTCTGCCCCAAGTCCGAGCTAGTCTGTGCTGAAATAATCCTAAGAGTTTGAAGGGATTATTTAATGACCTATTCATGGAGGGTGGTTTCTCCCTGGTTCCATTGTTTAGGATAAATGAAGCGATAGTCATCTTTTTACTAGAGTGCTTAATTGCCACGAATTTCCTTGGCTGGGCTTCTGAAGTCAAACGAAACTGTGTGTGTTTTTGGAAAGCTTTAAAATAGTCCCCTAAACCAAGAAATGCTTGTCATGGAGCAGAACTTAAAGGACGTGCTGTGGGGCAGTGCCCAGGACCCGGGATGGTGCAGGTGACACGCACAAGTCCCCTGGCTGAGGGCAGATTTCAGTGTGGTTTCAGCTGTGGCTCAGTGACTCGGGGAGTACCACGGGGAGTCCCGCCACCAGGCTGGCGAGAAACCTGGGTGTTTCTGGCCTTGTGTGTGGAGGTTGGTGGGTGGGGAGCGAGGGCTGCGAGGGGACGGGTTCGCCATGCAGGAGCGTGTGTGAAGTACCTCGGGTGATGCTTTGCTGCGTGCCTGTGGCTTCGCTGGGGGAACAGTCCAGTTGTATTTGAGACACTTTCTTAATCGGAGCAATTCTCCAATTCACCGAATCCTTCTGAAGGGCCTGTGTCTTCCCGCTCCTGGGAACAGGGGGACTATATGCTGCTGCCTCTGCAAGGCCAAGGGACCACATCTTGTATTCACTTGTTGTTTGAGATGAGCCTTTTATGAAAAGGCTTCCCATTTAAACACAGAACTGTGCTGCAGACCTAAGCAGAGGTTGAAGAGCAGCGTGGCCTCGCCGTGGCCTTGTTCCCCGAGCCTCGAGTACATCCTGCCAGCGCATGACTCACGGGACTGGCCTCTTGGCTGAAGCTCGCTGCTTGCGTGTGTTTGAAGCGCTGCTCTGATCCGCTGTTCCTGTGGGCAGAGGACTGATTTTCACTCTCCTTGCCTAGCCTACTGAGAAGATAAGTGGTTTTGGAAGGAGTGGGTTTATTTGTGCAGCACATGCTGGAGGGTTTGAGCACCAGCTCCTGTTCCCTACGTGTCAAGTGCTCCTGAACAGGAACTTTCCTCAGGGATATAAGCTTTTTCCCCCTGCTTCCTGAGGAATATAACTTCCCCCCCCTTCCTTTCACATAAACATCTGCAAGAGATTGGGAAGAAACAGTACTTTCCTAAAGGTTTTCATATAAGCAAGTTTTTCTGTCCTGTGACCGAACGATGTTAACGAGAACATTTGACAGTCCGTTTGCTTTTTGGCTCTGACCTGTGCAGCCATATTAAAGATATCCTGTTTATAGTAGCCGTGTCTTTCCACTGCATTGTTCAGCTGGAGGCAGCCCACATGGCTTTTCGTTTGTAAGTATTGTCCTCGGCTCCCCGTCCTTCCTCTCCCACCAGCGTGAGGGGATTTCAGATGGATTCTCTGGCTCTGAGCAGTGTGATCAATGCGTGCCCCATGTTCTTTTTACCATGTAAACAGTGGGTGCTGGTTTAGCTGCTCCCTGTCTGTACTGAAACCACATGACTTATTTTCAAGGTGAATTTAAAAACAAAGAAAAATATATTTTTTTTTAAAACATACAAATGTAAAACAGTAATCAAGCTGGCTTGCAAAACGGTGTGCTGCTTTCCTTTGTGGTTATGAGCACTGTAGCGTTCTTGCTGGCTTGGTGCACGGTATAATAAACGCAGCTGATTCAGCTGTATGCCCTGGGAGCCCACAGGCGTTCCCAGGATTACACATGCAGTTTTCCTGGTATCTGGTTAGACATGCTCTACAGCTCAGTGCCAGGCCTCTGCCTTGCAGCAGTGGGCCATAAGATGAGACCTTGAGCATCATCTTTCTACCTGGAGAGCAACCAGCAAGCACACTCCTCTGCTCTGGCAGGGAAAGAATGCAGGGCTTGGGCTTTTGTGCAAGAACAAGAAGAAAGGTTCCTGAAACCTTCCAACTTAACTCCGAACCTTTTCTGAGTAGAGGGAACAGGATGGTGTATTTTCTATTTAGAGTTAACTACAAATTGTCTTCCATTTTTATTTGTTTTCTCTTTTTCAGGGGAGGAAAAATAAAGCAAAAAACCCCCAAACAGCCAAAAAACTCAAGCCCTGGGCATTGTAAAACATCTTCTAAATTTAATTGAATTTGGGTTGGATTGTGCACGTGGTACTTCTCATTACCTGTTCCTGCTTCTGGTGCTTATTATGTTTGCGTTCTCTCTTTTTTTTCTTTAATTTAAATTAGGTAATTGCTCTGAGGCTATAAACTCTTATCTTCATCACAGGAAGTCCTAGTTTGCATTAATTACCTTGAAACAGAGAGGCAACTCTATTTTAGCTGTATTCAGGGTGAACTTGAAGTTGAGCTGAAGTTGTCTTCAGGGTGGTTCTTAATCCGTACTAAAATGTCCCTTTTTGGCGTTGTAAACATTTTGTGTGTTTAGATTTCATATGCTCAACAGAGCTTCTTTGCACTCTGCTGCTCTTAATCTCGTATTTGATTGCTACCACGGTATGATTGATTTGAATGGACCACGCTGTCGATTCTTAGCTGAAGTCTATACGGACTTGAAAATACCAAATCATTGTGCTGTGTATGCAAACACCCCCACCCGCTAAACAGAGTAACGGCTATGTTCGCCCTAACTGTTGTAATGTTTGCACTGATTATATTAAATGGAGACAATAGGACCTCAAACCTTTGCTCAGCAGATCTGTGAATGTCTTTTTCAGGAAGCAAGAAGAAGGAAAAGGAAAGGCCAGAAATCTCCCCACCATCAGACTTTGAGCATACCATCCACGTTGGCTTTGATGCTGTTACTGGAGAGTTCACTGTAAGTATGCCTGCCTTGAAGTTGCTCAGAAAACAGTGCTGTAGTGAAGCCTTGCCACATTTTAGAATGAAGTGCGTGTTAGCCTTCTTTTTTATCAAAGAAATAATTTTACTGTGTGTTTGTGTGGTGTGCAGAGTCATGAGACTGTGAACTGTTAGTACTTCTGCAGTGTAAATGAGAGATCTGATGCTTTGTGTCACCTCGGAGAGCATTCCCTGAGAAACCCTCTTCAGTTTACCGTAGTGGGTAACACTGGCTCTGTGGAGCACTTTTGTATTCCCATTCCTCACATCTGGCTTGATAGGCCTGAAAGAGATGGTGTCACGTTGGCACGGTGATTGGTTTTGTCACCTATGGACGTACGGCGCCCCATTGAAACCTCATCCTACTAGTTTGTGTGTTTAAGGCTGTGTGTGTTATGCTTTTTATAGAGGAAAGAAATTTGTTCTGCCTTTTAAAAATCGTTAAAATACTAGAAAGATGTTTAAAATCGCATGTTTTTTCAGGGAATGCCAGAGCAATGGGCTCGGTTGCTTCAGACCTCAAATATCACGAAGCTAGAACAGAAGAAAAACCCCCAGGCGGTACTAGATGTGCTGAAATTCTACGACTCCAAAGACACAGCAAAACAAAAGTATCTGAGTTTTTCTGCTCCAGGTGAGATCCAAGTGTGTGCAAGACATTGAAGAGGAGTTGGGTGTTCGGAACAGAGTCTTCCTCTCTTTCAGAATGATAAATCAGACTCAAATGGTCAAAGAGCGAGCTACTTTCCAGTGAGCAACAAATATTTGAAGGTGGATTTAAAACTTACTGGAAACTGGCATTGTCCAGATAATTTCCTGTTTTAAGTGGAAAGGGAAAGAAATGGAACTGGATCATTCAGAATAGCAGCCAAAATTAACTGTGACGGGCTGTGTTTGTGAAGCTGGGGCTCTGGGACTGTGATTAATTGGTTTCGTGCTGGGGACCTTGCTGCTCCTGTCTGTGACCGAAACAGCTGTCTGCAAACTTGACATCAAGTGTGCTGAGATCAAAGATGCAAAATGACCCGTGGCTTCTAGGTCGGGAGCTGTGTGGGGGAGACTGTCCTGCACACCGAGGCAGTTTTACCTGGTTTCCTTTCAGATTATTTCTGAAAATAGCTTAGTAATAAGGCTTTAATATTCTCATCTTTGATTCAAGATACCGCTAAGGGAGCAGCAATATCCATTTGATCCTGATGTCACATCTCTGTAAGAGAAAACACATAGGTGTGACAAGTTTGGAAACTGTATGGGAACAGCAGTGAGGTGAAGAGCGAACTGGGAAAGGAGTGGGTTTGCCTACCCTTAGGGGGGAGGGTTTTAGAAATGTACAGCTTCCTTTATTATTTTTCTGATGATTTTATGTATTCTGCTATTTGTCCTATTTAGAAAAAGATGGGTTCCCTTCAGGAACACCAACGGTGAGTGTGTTTACTATTCTTTGTACCTTAGGTGCGTACAAGTTTTCTATATTTGCTATCTACTGAATCTTGCAGTATATAACAAAATGAGAATTCTTGGTGGAATAAAAACGTAAATTGGAGGGTCAACAGAGCATTTTTCACCAGACCAACAGTCTGTTAGTCTTGTAATAAAGGTGATAGGGCACTTAAACCACTCAGCCTTTCTTTTGTCATCAGTAAGAATTCTTTTATCCTAATGTGAAGGAAAAAAAGGGAAGAAGAGTCTTTATCACTGTAGGAGAGAGAATGCTTATTTTATTTTTTTTTTTTAACTTTGGTAAAAATGTAGACCAATGCCAAAGGTTCAGAGCCATCAACAGCTGTGGCAGATGATGATGAGGATGATGAAGAAGCTCCTCCTCCTGTTATTGCTCCACGGCCAGATCACACAAAATCGGTGAGCAGCTGTAAAATTTACAGTGCAGACCTGCATCGCAGAACTTTTTCTACTTCTGTTTTCTAGTGAATTGTTTTGTTTGTGAAATGAGCTGTTGTAAGGTTTGAAGGCAAAGTTTCGGTTTTTATTCAAGTTACTAAGAAAATGCCTAATTTCTGGATATCAGTTGGATCAGAAATCCTCAAGTTAATGCTCATTTGTTTGTTGGCTTGTGTTAAAGATACCCAGCTATGCTTATCCTTCAACCCAGCATGCAAGGAGGAGGCTTGTTAGTCCTAAAAAAATACAGCTAGTTTCTGTGACCTTGCACACTGCAATGGTACAAGTGTAGTGCATTTCATTTTCTTGGATTGCAGTGTGATAGTCTCACCAAATATACTACCCCAAACAATTAAAACTTTCCGTTTGAAAGCTTGTTTCACTCAAAGTCCTCAGCATTACGTAAAAAGTGAAATCTTTAAGAAGCTGTTGTTCGTTAAGCTTTAGCGTAGTTGTCCTGAACTGCACACCTTGTTAATAACATCCCAGGGATCCCACTTACTCCAGCTCCTTCTTTTGACCGTGATAGGTGTACATTTTGCCCCTCTGCCCACTTCTTTTTGCTTCAGGTAGTGTAAATGGGAGTTGTGTATGTTTGTCAAGCGATACTGCTTATAATTGCCCACTCTGGGTATGTAAACATATAAAATGGGACCGGTCTACAGTTTGGTATTTCTGCGGTAGCTGTGTGTGTCTGTGAACAGCTGAGGAGGAAATTAAATAAAGCTCCAAGAACATCCCCAAAACTGGGGGTGGCTGGGAAATTCCAAGTTTCTCATGCTTCCGTTCATGGCAAAACGTGATTCTTTAGATCTTAGTAGTAGTTGATCTTGCTATTAAATAATGATTTCCCTTCTGTGAAACTTGGAAATCGCAGAAGTGGAGAGGTGAAAGGGCCCCTCCTGTTAGGTAGCCTGGGTTATAAAGAATAAACAGGTAGAAAACCCCCAAGAGGTGAATCTCCTTGTGTCCGTTCTGTTCAGGAGGTGCCTGGGTCTTGCTTTCAGTAAGATTACCAGCATCTTGACTTCCTGGAATTTAATGCTTCTCAGGTCTAATTTCTGCTTCCAACCTGTTATGTAAAATGGTGCTTAGGGATCCTTGAAGGACTGTGATTGATTGCTTTCAACTGAAGGTAGATGATTACAAAGAAAATGCTCAGGTAAACGGTCTCTCTTAACAGATTTATACACGGTCTGTGATTGACCCCATCCCCGCGCCGGCTAGTGACACTTCTGTTGACAGTGCGACGAAATCTGGTGATAAGCAGAAAAAGAAGACCAAAATGTCAGATGAAGAGATCATGGAAAAACTACGTAAGTGTTTTTTGTTTCAGATAAACAAGGGCTTTAAGACTGGGGGGGGAATATTACACAAAAATAAGGATAAGGGCAAAAGTTTAAGGGTGGTGTGAATACTGTGCCTGATTGGTTTTGTGTCAGACAGTGGCTGAGAGGAGCTGCCTTCAGAAGTTTTGCCAATTTCTAGGCTTCAGAGCCCTGTTGGATAAAAAAGATTGTAGAACAGGCTTTTTTGGGTCGAAGTTCACTTGTGATAATGTGATCTGCGTATATAATACCATCATAATAACACAAAATGATTTCTGCTGTTGCTTGTTCCATAATCATCTTGAAGATAATTTTTCACCATGTTAATGTTGTGGTGCTTAAGTTGAGGACTGACTGGTTTCGGGGTTAGGAATGGGTTTGTCGTACCCTCATACTGGGTTTTGCTACACAGAAGACTAGCATTAAATTGAGATTCTAGTGGGAAATAGCATGATCTGTCTTGTTAAGAGTAAAACCTAGCATAATTGTTGTCTGAGGTGTGGCCGTTTGCGACTGGAACTGAATCAGGACGCTTTGGCTGTTCGTGCACCAGCCTTTACTACTTGAGCTGCCCCACTCTTGGAGATGTCCTGGCCACACCAGCCCTACTGAAGGGGCACGGCAGGATTGACATGGGTTTTCAGCGTGAGCTGACAGAAATGGTGTATGTGGTGCTACCGCAGCAAAGAGCATTTGCTAAAGCTGTGACTCCTCTGATATTTTGTGTGGAAATTTTTTTTTCTTCCTTTTTTTAGGCACTATCGTAAGCATAGGAGATCCCAAGAAAAAATACACCAGATATGAAAAAATTGGGCAGGGGTAAGTGTTCAGCCCAATGTTTATTCCCAGTGAGCCAGCGTTAAAAGCAGTGTACTGTTCTTTTTGATGCTTGCAACATCGAAAGCTGACACAATTTTGTGTTTGTGATGCGTCTGTTCACGTGCATGTTTGTTACACAGAGATGCAACTGGCTGTAATGTTTTTCTTTTTCTTCACAGGGCTTCAGGTACAGTTTTCACAGCTATTGATGTGGCAACTGGGCAGGAGGTAAGATTTCTGCATTCACGGCAATGAAAACAGTTCTTCTGTAGGTGGCCAAAATGGTTTGACTAGATTTCTTTCTGTGGCTCCCATCTCTGCTATCACCTCCCGGAAGAATGTTTGTCACAGTGGTTTGAAACAGTGCGTGCCTTGTTCTGTGGTAATCAGATGATGTAAACTAAAAATAGAGTTTTGTCTTTCCAGTGGAAAGCAGGGGGAGTGAGGTGTTCTAGAAACGGGTTCTGAAAACAGACAAACAGTCCTTCAAGAACTGTGGGCAGTGGTGTCCTGCATTTTCAGAAATAAAACTTTGTTTGGTCTTTGCCTGCTTGCTCTCTAGCCCTGCCTCAGCAGAGGTGGTGGATGCGGCTATCTGTACAGAAACAGCTTGCCCCTTGTGATTCTTCGTTGTAGTTGGAATGCCTTCTCCACATCCTGCCCTTTGCTTTTACTCCTTGGTGCCTCCAAACCCACCTGGTGAAGTTGATAACATCAGCAATAGTCTGCTTGCTTGTCATCTACTGGTCTCTGGTTCCCAGGGCTAAAATTTTAGGAATTATTTGCTTCTCCTTAAATTCCTTAATTTCCCTTTAACTGTCCACAAGTAGCCCATTCCTTAGGTCTCTGCTCAGTTACTGCCCTTCCAGCAGTCACCGCGTTTACCAGTACTGGGGTACCACATCTTGGTAAAATGCAAGCCTTTCAGTCACCTCAATATCTTGCCTCTTAGTCTGCTTCCTACACGCGGCAGTACTCCATGTGCTCTTCCTGACTGCAGGCTGAATTTGGTGATACAGTTCCTTTCGTACAGCCCCTCTGCGTCCTGTCAGGCAGGTGTGCTCACAGTTGGTTGCTTGCAGCCTTCACATATTTAAATGGATGCAGTACTCTGGCTTCCTTGGTACTTAATGTCTGGGAAAGTGGTGAGAACAGAAGGCCAAAGGAGTGTTCTATTGCTCTTTTCAACTCCCTGATGGGAAATGTAGACTGTGTGGAGCTAGGCAATGACAGGACAAGAGGTAACAGACAAAAATTGCCACAAGGGAAATTCTGATTAGCTATTAGAATTCTTTTTTCCCCCTCATGTTCAGGATGACTGAATGTGGGACAGGAGCCCAGAGAGGCTGTAGAATACCTGTTCACCGAGATCTCCATTCAAAATTCAGGTGCACAAGACCTTCAGAAACCTGCTCCACGTTGGCTGTGCTTCGAGCAAGGGTTGGAGCAGATGAGCTCCAGAGGCCCCCTCCAATCTTAGTCATTTTGTGATTATGTGCCACAAATTCTCTTCTTTTAATGCCCTTGGCAATACAATAGGATAATTTCTACAAGATTATATTGGTTCTTGTGTTTGGTTTTGGACTCACAGGTAGGTTACCTTGTGAAACTCCAAACTGCCTCCTCAAAGTGTTGTAGCTAACACAACTGGGACAATTATTCTCCATTTTAAAGTCTGGAATACTTGGGCTGGTTAGCTTATTTCCTGGACAAGATAGGTCTTTATCTTCCCTTTTTCTTTCTGGGGTAGTTCATTGGCTTAATTGCTGTGGGAGGAATTCCTTCTGCCTCCCAGCATTCCAAATACCCAAACACTGATTTGGTCAGAATGTAGAAAAGCAAATTGCTTTGCCTTACATTGGAAGGCTTATACTTTCTCCCTTAGTTGCTGCATGATTCTCTTCTGCTTAGGCTTGTTGATAGGAAATCGGGCAAGTATCTTTTAATCCCCTGGATGTTTCCTTTGCTGTCTGTTCTGCCTTTTGTTACTGTTTGGGGATCTTTTCAGCTGCAAGAGGGTGATGTTGGCTATGAGTGCAAGTTGTGTGCTCACCAAGTTGCATTCTCTTGACTTGTATGCTAATAAAGAAACGACTTGCCAGCTGCAAGCTGTGCTCAACTCCTCTAATCCTGTTACAGAATTTCTTCTGACTTTTCGCTGTATTAAAAATGACCAAAAGTTTTTGATACTGAGGTTTTAGTGATTGTTTTATTGCTGTTTTATTTTGTCCTATTCAGGTTGCTATTAAACAGATAAACCTGCAGAAACAGCCCAAAAAGGAGTTGATTATTAATGAGATCTTGGTAATGAAGGAGCTAAAGAACCCCAACATAGTCAACTTCCTGGACAGGTAAATACAGGCAGATGGCCGATTCCTTCATCCCCAAGGGTTTCAAGAGTTTAAAGCTTGATATGCTCACACAGACCTGGACTTCCTGTACCTACGTATCAGAAACAAATGGGACTGTATTTAAACTGTTTAAAAAAAAATAATTAAGAGTCATCTGTTGAAGGGAATGGTCTTGATTCAGTAAGAAGCCTTCTGTCATAAAGGCAGCGCTACATGTAGCTGGGGTCAGTGGTGGAGAGGAGCACAGCTGGAGCAGTGCTTGCATTATGCATGAGAGGTGTAGGATGTTATCCTGCCCATTTAGCTAGTAAGAAGGAGGCAGCTTTCATTGTCAGCATTTATGTTTCAGGCTGCCTTCCAGAGATCAACTTTCTCTACTGTTTGTCTTAAGGGCTTATGAATCACTTCATTCACCAGCTCTTCTCTTTCAATTCTCAACCTCTTCATTCCAAATGGGTCATGCTTTTCCTTTTCTGCTTGTAGTTACCTCGTAGGAGATGAACTGTTTGTGGTGATGGAGTACCTAGCTGGAGGCTCGCTAACAGATGTGGTCACAGAAACGTGTATGGATGAAGCACAGATTGCTGCTGTTTGCAGGGAGGTGAGTATTGTGGTTGGTGGGTGGAGGAACGAAGGTGTGGGTGCTAGTACAGCCTAGGGTGCTGTACTCCCCTAGGCTTCACAGGACGCTTGGGTTGGGGCTAGTGGCAATAGCTGGTGTTGGTGCCATGGAGTTAGGAAGAATGAACGATACTGAGAGCAGAAATCAGTGTTAAAATTACAGAAAATAACAAAATGAGTTTAACTCGGAAGATTGAGGGTTTGCAAGTTGTCACACAAAAGAGCTATGGCAGCTTTTGGGCTGGATGTTGAGCGGATAAAGACTGGTTTCGGTACCTGGGTTGCCTACTCCTGCTGACATTGTTTACAGAAAGGTATTAATAATGTGGGCTGAAGCTCAAGGAAGAGCAACAAAGAGGTTTAGCAACTGGAAATAATGGCTTTTTGAGCTTTGACTAACGAAGAGTGTTCAAAGGCACCAAAAAGAATGCTGAGTATTCATATATAGGTACTGCAGAAAGTAGGGATGTGAATGTATTTATAGAAAAAGAAAAAAGCCTGAAAGTTTTGGGTCCTTTTCCAGAAGGAAGAAGCAGAACTGTGTTTGCTTGGAGTATGAAAGTTGATCTGATGAAGCAGGAATACTTTAAGAACTGTGTACTAAAATAGAGATGAAGTGGATGCAGACTATCCTTTTGTCATTTTAGTAGTTTTCATTGTGTCTGAAAACTACAGTTCTGTGGCAGTTAGGGTTTCTTTATGGATTTCTCAGAAAAACAGTTCTCCAGAAGATTGTAGTAATGTTAGGATTGCAGTAAGATTTCACATGGAGGAGTTGGAAGTGGCTGGTGTCACAACTTACCAGCGGTTTCTGCCCTGAGTCAGAGTGCCGGCATCCAGCTCAGGCTTGATCTGTTGTGGCAGAAGAAGCAATTGCATTATCTACTGTGCAGGGGAAACGTAGGCTTTTAAACCCCCATTTGACTACATCAACATGACATCTGCCTTTGATGATTCACCCCCAGGGAGGGGATGGAAAGCAAACTTGTACATTAACGTGTATGGACAGGTAATGGTTTCCAGAGAAACCGGAGCTGGAAGCAGAGAACCGAAAGTGACTATTTACTGTAACAGTAATTAAGTTTTCTGAGGAAGAAGTCTAATAATGAACTATTGTACTTCATCAAAACTCTGCTGCCTGGTGTGTTAGATAGCTTCACTCTGCAAATCAGTGCCTCTTGGCTAAAGCAAATGAAAACACAAAAAGCTCCCTGGGGACTACATCCATGCCAAGCTGCCCATGGTAAAGGTTCTTATACTGAAAGAGAAGGATCTTACACATTCTTTTATCTTTTATTCTCAAATAGCAAAAGTCAATTTTGTTAGGTTTTTAGGCAGAAAGTGTGAAAGGTTTTAACATAAAACAATGCAAAACCAGTATTAGTGACTTGGGTGTTGAAAATGTTTTACAGCCTTCAGTGCAGGAGAAGTTGCAGGCATGTTGGGAATGAGGTGTCACCAATTCCTCTTGGTGAGACTTCAAGCTACAAACCTCTCACTTCATTCTGTCCAGTTCCTCTGTAGAATTTGTGGGATGTACCAAAATTAACATTTGGGATTTTTCAGAGCATCTTGGGTGATGACTGGGTGGGGAGGAATTGGATTTACAGGTTTAAGATAACAGAGTAACTCCATGTTTAAATTATTTTTGACCTCGTAAGATCTGGAGGGTATTTTTTAGCACGAGAGCTTCCTCTGCTGGTTATTTTAAATAATACCTGTTATAATTTTGCACTCGGCACTGGCCGAGGGTGTAAGCATTGCTTTTGCATTTGTGATCACACACACAGATTGTGTTTCCATACGCTGAATTATCTTTTTTCCCCTCCCATCCAGTGTTTGCAAGCACTTGAGTTCCTACATGCCAACCAGGTCATCCACAGAGACATTAAGAGTGACAACGTGCTGTTAGGAATGGATGGCTCAGTTAAGCTGAGTGAGTACCTGACGATTGTTTCAATGTTCTGTTTTCCCTTTCTCAGGAAACTTCCAACTCGGAGGGTGTAAGTTGGTGGATTTGCAAGGGAAATTTGAGGGGATTACCAACAGTAATAGAAAATCATTCCATGTTACAAAATGCATAACCTGCAGGTAGCAGGTGTTGAAGTTCTGAGGGACCTAAGACTAAGGCTGTGGACGTGCTAGAGCGGAAGGATGTTGAAGCAAACCTGTTGCCACATGAATACGTTGGAAAATATGAAGTAACTGGCAGCGTACAGTGAAGCAAAGATGCGAATGATTACAAGAGAAAAGTTGCAGCCAACTGCAGTGGCTTTGTTAGTCTCTTCAGGTTGTCACACTTGCTTTTAATGTTTTGTCCTTCTCATGAGAAGGCCACTAACCAGAACACTGTATGTTATTAACCGTTTATATTGCAGCCTGGTCTTACGCTGTGCCTGTACTGGGCCTCCTTTTCTTGGACTGAAAGTGTAACACGCTTTCGTTAATATAATCCTGAAATGACAAAAGAAACCGCTTGCTTTACAGGTAATTGTTAAGCATGAGTGGATTTATGCATAGTAAGTCAGCTTCTGGTGTGTGGCAATACAAAAAAATGTGAAACCACATGAAGAAGCTGTCAGGACTGTAGAGAGAGATGCATTATCTGACTTCTTGGTGTGGAGGAATGCGCAAAGCATAAAGTGACCGGAGTGTTAAGGGATGGTGTTTTTACAGTTGGGTAGGAATTTGACAATGCCATGAAAATGTATCTTAGGCATGTTCTTTACTCCAGTAGGTTGGCAGTCTCATGTGAGGTATGAGATGGAGTGTGAAGCAAGATTAGGAGCAACCTGATTTGCTTACCAACAGTGTTGGATGCACTGCTTGCTTGTGCAGGAGGTTTTATTGTGTGTGTGACGTGCTTGTGCACAAACTGTGAATTCAGAGGCTGAAGTAAGGCATTACAGTAGAGACTGTGGCTGAAAAGAGTTAGCTGGAGAAGGCTCAGGAATGTAAGAGCTGTCACAGCAAAGCAGAGTGGCGAAAGGACGGGGTTAGCAGCCTGTGTAAAGAAGCATTGGCCCCAGGAGATTGGGAGCAGATGAGGAGGAAGGAGAGACAGGAGAAAGCAGGAGTTAGCTGTAAATATGTCCTGTATGAAGGAGAGGTATTGTAATCAGGGTTGAGCCTAGCCATCCTTTGGCTGTGTGATTGTGGAGCCCTTACTACACACGCTGCTGGTTGGTGAAACTGGGTTCTACATCCTGCCTGTCTTCTCTCCTTGCTGGTGGCATGGTGCAGAAGGCTGCGCTGGTAGGTCAGGAGACGTACGCTGCTGCTGCTTCTCTGGTGTATTCATTGAGATAAGCTGGGCTTTGGGTTGAGTGTGGCACCTTGATAAAGGCCAGGAAGTGCTGGTGAGGAACTCGGTGGCTGCTGTAGGTTTGATTATTTCTTCTTTTTTATCTTTTTTTTTCTTTTTTTGAGGCAGCATCTTGGCAACTGGGCTGTGGGTAGGTCTTTAACTTGTCCTCTTGGTACAAAATAGCACTTCAATGACTGTGGCTCTTTTGTCAGCACTGCGTGGCACAAGACTTTCAAAATCGACTTGAAATTTTAAAATCTCTCTCTTTCTCTCTCTCTTTCTCTCTCAAACTTAGTGTCAATGATAAGGTAAAATCTGTCTCCTGCCTTAACTGTGTTCTTATTGATGCTTTACATGCCTGGGAAGTGGGAGTGCTGCAGCTGGATAAAGTAACATGATGGAACATGCATTGCTGCTGCACCTGAAGGCTATAGGAATAGGTGACTTTTCTCGTTTTCTTGAGTGTGGTTGTTCTCTTTGGTAGTTACCTTGTGGAAAGGTTTGTTTGTCCAGGTTCCTTCTGCTGAGTGGGGTAGCACTTCACTTCTCTGCAGCCTTGTTTCCGTGTCTCTGTCAGCTGTAGTACCTGTATTTGATGGCCAAATTGCTGTGAAATGTTGAACTCAATAGCTGCACAAATCTGTTTAGCAGGGCAGAAGCCGTGGCTTGTGGATTCGTGTTGGCTAGATCAGGCAGTATAACGTGCCATCTGCAGAACACTTACCTTCTGTGTTCTGCTTGATTATTTTTTTTGGCTGTTACCAGTCTGGGAATCTTGAAGACTGGGCAAAATACCGTTCTTCTTCAGGGTAATAGTCATGTCGCTTTTCCGGAGGACAAAAAGCCTTATCTTCATTCCATGGAAGTCTGCCCTGCTCAAACACCTTCAGGTTTTGTATCTATCTTGCACGTTGGATTTTGTAGTATGGCGAGTACAGTGGGGGGAAGACAAAAAGGAGACATCTCCCAACCCCCTCAAGTGTGGGGGAGTAAAATGTATGTGTAGCCATAGAGAAGTCTTCTAGGAGACCCGCTTGCTTGGGGTGCCCCAGTTTAACTTCTTAACGTTCTGTTATCCTACAGCCGACTTTGGTTTCTGTGCTCAGATCACCCCAGAGCAGAGCAAGCGCAGCACTATGGTTGGAACTCCTTACTGGATGGCTCCTGAAGTGGTCACACGGAAAGCATATGGCCCTAAAGTGGATATCTGGTCTCTGGGCATCATGGCTATTGAGATGGTGGAAGGAGAACCCCCGTACCTCAACGAAAACCCCCTGAGGGTAAGGAGCCCAGACGGGGCTAGAACTGTTTGTGGGTGTTCACCCTATGAATGTTCTCGGTAATTGTTTGTTAACATTTTCTACATGAAAAAGAAAATTAAACAAAAGACACCAAGCTTCACCAGTGCAAAAAAATTCCTCCAAAAGGAAAAGGCGGCTGCCTTGAATTTGCAGTCAGCCCTACCCTGAATGTTTCTGTTCAGAAGAGCAGTACCTGCTTGTAACTAACACACTGGGCTTTGAACTCAGTCTTCTGTGCTGGTTTAGGGGAAGTGAATCCATTAGGTTATGAAAAATGCTGCTTGTGTCAGATATTTTCTTTGCCAAGGGAAGTATCTGTTGCCAAAAGATTTCGAATGCTGTTTTGCTCCTAGCAAGAATAGGTTGAGACTGCCTAGAATTGTGGCGTTTTTACAGTCTTTCATCTCACCAGGGAGAGGAGCAGTAGGCTGCAGAGCCCTTTCTCATCTATCAAGACTGAGGCATTGCCGCTAGGGAGGTCAGCTTGGCATCTTTTAAAGGTTTGGCTTGGTTATACAATATTCTTTTTTTTACAGGCGTTATATTTGATAGCAACTAATGGCACACCAGAGCTGCAGAACCCCGAGAAACTGTCACCAATATTCCGGGATTTCTTGAACCGATGTTTGGAGATGGATGTAGAGAAAAGAGGATCAGCCAAAGAATTGCTACAGGTGAGTGTCAGCTGCTTCTCAGTCTGAGGTACAGAAACCACGGGTAAGTGAACCTGTGATGAACCACGTCCTAGACTGGCACCCTGGTTTTGTGTTCTCTTCTCAAACAACTTCTCTGGTGGAGAGCAGTCAGCAGGAGCTCTAGTCATCAGATTCATATGTATTCTGAACACTTTCCACCAGGAATCTGTGCCTTCATGCTGCTGCTGCTCAAACATCCAGCCATTTATGAGCTTGCTGTAATTAAGAGCTATTGAAGCAAGCAGAATGGGACTGAGGTTTGAGCAGCAAACCTTTGTAGGGCGTTATTGGAAAAGTGAAGGTCTAGGCTCTTTTGAGTCGAGGAGGAATGATTACCAGGCTTGAGGTGCTCTGGAGCTGCCCCTTCAGGCATTGCCAGCATTTGCGTTGTCTTTCGTACCTCAGGATGAAAAGGGCTGTGTAGATACATGGCTTTTACAGGCTTTTTAAACCATGTCTTTCACTAATTTACTGTGTTTCTCTCTTTCTGGCAGCATCCCTTCTTGAAACTGGCCAAACCTCTGTCGAGCTTGACGCCGCTGATCTTGGCAGCCAAAGAAGCAATGAAGAGTAACCGCTAACATCACTGCCGCAGCCTTCATCCTTTTTTTTGTTTGTTTGTATTTTACAAATCTTTATAATATATGAAATTGTTACACTTCTGGGGGGAGGGAAGGGATTTTGTCAGGGGGGAGGGAAACGTCTGCAAAAGGGAAGAAACTCATCCGGAAGACACCCAGAATATATTTCGGTGACTCTAGCGATGCCTGTCTGGGGTCCAGAAGGAATTGAGGACTGAATTACTGGCCTTTTGGTTTTTTTTGCAGACAGCCCAGAAATGCCACTTACTGTGCCCCGGGGTTTTAAGGGTTTTTAACGACTTCGCTGTAGCAGCTCCCATTCGTTGTACCCTTCTGGGTACTTTCAATACTTGAATGACAGATTCAAGCTTTCAGAGAGCAGTACTAATTTTACCTGCTGATCTCTTTCACTCTCCTCTTCCTCCCCTCTACCTGTTGACTTTTACATGGCTCTAGTAAGCTCCCGTATGGCTAGATTCACGGCAAGTGTGACAAATGTGAAGGTACATCTTGCCCCTCGTTTCTTTTACAGATTAGCTGTTACTGTACTGTAGAATTGACAACTTGGCTACTTAAGAAATCGTCATGTATTGAGATGGTTTTTGCTTTTTGAATGAATATGGAGAGAGGGGGAAGAGAAGTATTCCGCTGTTTCTCATATGCCTGTGCTCTGTGGACTTCTAATCAAGGATGTGGCCTCTTTGTAGAAACGTGACTGGTCAACATCTTTGGATGTCGGTTTATGGATATGTAGGTAGGGGTCAGATACTTTATTTATGATCAAATGATCAGCTATAGTCAGGGCAAGAAAAAATATTCCAGCTGTCTTCCTGTCTGCTCTTCTTTTCCTATTAGACTTGCTGGCCAGAAGCTTAAGGATTAATGTGCTTGGTGTGGTGGGAGGTTCAAAAACGTGTATCTGTGCTCTGACTTGGGCTTTGGAAGTTATGCTGGTGCCTTTGACTTTTTTATTTTACATTTCCCTTCTTTGTATCAAATACGTTTTTGTATATGTTGTAATTTTTTTTTCCCCAAGCAAATAATGCATCAACCTTGACGGAGTTGTGGGAATTTAAGTATTAGAGCTATTTTTTCCAATTTTGTATGTGCTCCATTTGTACTAATGAAATCGGAAGAACAAATAACCTGATCCGAGGACACTGAAGATACAGGATTTTAAAATTATGATTCAAACGGAAGATTATGAACACCTGGAAATGCCAAAGCGCTGTTCTGAGAAGGCTGAGGGGGGGGAACGCTGCCATCAGACGTTCGTGGGGCTTATTTGACTGGCTAGTTCGAGGCTGAGGAGACGTGATGTGTCACACCGGTCCTTTCTCACTAAAGACATTGTACCAGCTAGAATGGCTGAAGTCAAACATTCAGTGCAAGAAAAAGTGCCTCTCTCTGAAGGACAGCGAGCAACTTGAGCGGTTGAGTTCTTGGGGTGTTGCCAGGGGCAAGCGTAGAAGAGCCTGTGCCCCTGGCTGCGTCTAGCGCTGCAGTCTGTGCTTTTCACCTCCCCCCGGCAGTTTAACGAAGAGCCGACTGCAGTTACAATGTGCCAAACGATTCTGTGAAAGAACAACCATTACTTTAGTGGGATACTGCTGCATTCCCAGTGGGGCAGGACCTGGGATGGGTAGGGTTATGGCTGGCTGGGGATGGAGGACGCCGAATAAAAACGTTTTGCACACTTCTACGAACGTTGCTGGCAGAAGATAGAAGTCATTTTCGGTAATGCTGGTGGTTGTATAGCGACAGAGCTAACTGCATGTTTGGGGCCTGGTAGCCAAGGTGTGTATGACAAACTTCCAGCTGCGAGCAGATGGCCAGAACGGTGGAGGCGGTTGGTGCGGATGGTGGAGGGGTCTCCCAGCATCTGCTGTGACTCGCTAGCTTCTAGGAATTGGTGTGGTGCCAGCAAGAGGCCTTGTGCAGGGCGCTGCAGTATGTCAGTTCAGCTTGCTTTCCGCTCTTGCGTGGTAGTCAAAATTCACGTCGGGTAAATTAACCGTTCCATCACAGGAATAAATCCCTCTAGCTGTAAGCGTAAGAACAGTTATGGTTTTAAATTCAAGGAAGTGTCTCTTTCCAGGCAGGGAAATCTAGATGCATTCCCCTGGCGAAACGTGTTGCGAGCCGTGGACACTGCAGACGCTGTCATGGTGATGCCCGGCTTGAGTGCGCCTGCTTCCCCATCAGGTGAAGTAGCGAGGAGGCTTGGCTGAGGGAAAAACCCGTCATGCTGGTGATTCCCTCTGTCTGTTGCTGGCGATGGACTTTGTGAAACTCCTCGTGCCAGAGTTAAACTGGGAGCTTTTCTTTCTTTCCTCTATTTTTCCTTTTTTTTTCTGGATGGCGCAATGCAGACAGATAACTTGTGAGAAATTTAGTCTTTTTAAAAACAGAAAAACATGAGGTCATAAGTAATTTTAACTTATTAGTTCACTTTTATTGATGAATGTGAATTGTTTAAAACATATATTACAAAATTTGCCCAGTTTAGTCTACTTAGATGATTTCCACCCTTTCAGCCATCTTAGCACACGGAACGTGGCCCAGTCCAGAAGTTACCAAAACACATCTCGGCGTGTGACCTGGAAAGGTGTCTAGCTCTCAGGTGGAGAAGCGTCCCCATCTCCCCAGCCCCACGCAGCAGCTTCATTGCTAGGCGGTGAGGTTTCTTGCCTCCTGCTGCCAGAAACCAGGGCCAGAGACGGAGCTGGCAGAAGAGCCGTGAGAGGATTGCTGTGCTTTTGTGTCTTAGTGGGTCGGGCATCGCTTTCCTAACGATGTCGGCGGGATGTGTCTGCAAGATTGAAAAATGCCATGTGGTTTTCCCCCCAATGGGAGCAGATTAGCGTCGGTAAGCCTTGCTGCAGGGCTTTCAACTCTGCTGTGTCACTAGGGCAGACGGACACTCAGCCGGGGTTTGAGTGGGTGACGGGAAGGGAAGGATTGCATCTGGAAGTGCTGGGATTCCCCTGTGCCTTGCTCGCTCTTGGGTGCCAGCATAAGATCCTGAGTCAGGGCGAAACGCGTGTGATACGTGTGAAGCGTAACGGACGGTGGTGTGGTGAGTTGGGTGTACGGAGCTGGGCAGCTTCTGGCCGAGGTACAAGTGTACAGGGCATGTGTGGCACCTGGGATTTTCTTGCTATCATAGAACACGCCAGACCTTTCCTTAAAAGCAGCCATGGCGCTGGGAATGTGCACTTTGACCTGCCTTAGGTGTTAACGAGGCTAATTGTAGGCTTCCCCCCCGCCCCCTGTCTCTCTGGTGCAGGGAGGTGCAAAGGTGTGGCTGGAGGAGACCGGAGAGCCTGGGTCCCTTTGTCAGAAGGGACGGTGGGTGGGCTGGGCAGGGAGCAAGGAGGGTGACAAGGGTCTCTCCAGCTGGAGTTGACTAAATAAATGTCTCTGGTCTGTTTTTCCCCTCTGTTCCTCACGCTGTCGATGGAAATGGAAGTAGGTGCAACTTTCTTTTTATTTTTTTAACTGTCTTCAAATTTTAATGTTGCCTTTTGTGTAATTTAATCCCATTATGTTATTTAATTGTTACTGCGATATTAACTACTGTATTTGTTGACTTTGTTTAATAACTGTTCTTTCAGGGCTAGAAATAAACTTTAAAAAAAAATTTGGGTTGTTTTCCCCCCCCTTTCCCTGTCATGAGTTTATACCTTCTAAGACAAGAGTAGCTGAAAAGAACACGTTTCGATGTCTTAATGAGATTAACAGAATGTATTTGTTTGTAACCGAGCTTCTTACGAATGCTTTAATTATGACGGATGTAACTTTATGCTATACTAGCCTGTCCTGTTTCTTTTACCATTTCATTACCCACCAGCGTCTGTACCAGCCTCGTGATAACTGCAACCTTTCCGTGCCCCCGCGCACGGCTGGCAAGCGGTTACGCCTCCCGCAGGGTGCTCCAGGTCGCTGACGGGGCGAGAGCGGCTCTGAAACACCCTTCTCGCCCACGGTGGAAGAGACCCCTTTGCCCTTCTCTCAATGGGAGCAAAGCAGAGACCGGCCGGTCGCATCTTCCACCGTTCGTTCGCCGTCAGGTAGTGACTGATGGGCCAGTGAACCACGATCGTGGTTGGCAATAGGACCGTGTTCCTGTAGCTGTTCTGAACAAGACTGCTTTGTTGCACCGTGAATATCATCTGATACCCTGCTTTTAAGCATTACTGTGCAGGAGATGCAGGGAATGAGCTGTCCTGGACGTGGCTCCTGGGTCTGCACCACCTCTGCTGCTCAATGCCTGACCGGCCAAGTCGGCCAGGGCGAGGACGCTGGCTGTCGACAGCTCGCCGGGGCCTTGGGATGGGAGCGACGGTGCCCGTTGGTAGGCTGCAGAGGCTCGCTCGTGTTTGTCGTGGGAACTACAGAACAGCGCTGTGGCGTGGTGGTGTGGCAGCCTAGCCAGAGGACACGGAACAAATTCACTGTGGGGTTGAGACCGCTTCAGTTGAAATCCAGTTTTCTGTCTCAGTTGTGAGTGTCAAGGACTCATCGTGGCGTGTTTCCCGTGTTTGTTGGGAAACTGTCTCTTCCGCTTTCTGGCACGTTGTACAAGCTTTGCTTGTACCACCGGCGAAGGGAAATGAAGAAACTACTCGTCTTCAGGAGCCTTTTCAACCAGACATGAGAATGTTTTTGCACAAAGCACTGTCTCTTCAGGTCAATTAATGTGTTGTAGCATCTTTGTCTTTATATCTAACTGACCCTTTATGCATTTAAACTGGTGTTCTCTAGCACTGCATTTCAGTGATTTTGCATTTAATTTACTGGGAGAGGGGGAAAGTGGACAAGAGGAGGGAGAAGCTGCTTGGTGGAACGCTAATTATCGGGATATTGGTACTGGTGCTGGTGGAAGGAGCGCAGGGCTTGGGCTGTATATGGCTTGCCCAAGTTGAAAGTTGCTAGTCCTCGCTTGATAAATCCCATTAAGTCTTGTGTGGACTTGCTTATCCCTTGCATATGCCTGGCCTAGACTAAAACCGTGAGCAGCCCCATCCTTATGGATCCGTTTATTTGGGATTGGGTATTTAAAACATTGTTCTTCAAGACAGTAAAGTTGGGGGTGATGATTTCTCCCTTTCAGGGTGGCTGAGTTAACCGCAAAGCCGAGCACAGTTATTTGGTCTGCGCCGGCTGGCTGAAAGCTGAGGATCCTTGTTTCTAGTCAGCGCTGCCTGCAGAACAGCGCTGGGTTTCGGTGCGGTTCACGTCGCCCGTGTGCAAGCACGGCAGTCGTCTGCCAACGCCTGCTCCAGGGCGGCATTTTTTCCCTGTTTTTGTAACTTGCCTTTTGCTCTGAAGATTGTTTTTAGTAAAAATAGCCATCCTGGGTCACGCGCGAAAGGTATGCGACAGGGTGCTGAGCTCAGCTGAGTGCTTGCCATCGCTCTCCAGATGTGAGTTTTTCCAAGCGCTTTCTTCCCTGCTTTGAACTCCAGCCTAAGGGAAGTTGTCTTTTTTTTGTGTTTTCCTTGATGGGGGGGAAATACTAACAAGCGAGAACAATCAATTCGGACTGTAACTTCGCTACCTGCAGTCTGTCACGGGGGAGGAGGGCAGTGCCGATGCAGCTTGTGCTGTCGTTCCCGTATCCCAGTGGTGATGCTGCTCTTTCCCCTTCCCATCCACCAGCCAGTGTCTGCAGGGGGAATATCTTCCAGCATGTAACTGCAAATCCCATTTACCTGCTGATTACTGGCGTCGCCTGTGGGGACTGAGGATTTATTCTTTTTCACGGGGTTTGCCCACTGGGAAGTTAACGATTGCTCATTCTCTTCAGGACACTACAAGGCCGCCTGACTTCTGCTTTGGAGAAGCTGTGTTGAGTCAGCGGAGAGGAGGATGGGACTGGAGTAGCAGACGGCATGTCTGGAAGCACAGACACATCTCAAAGCACCGACTCAAGTTTCTGGTGTTTCCTGAAAGGCTTGTGGATAATGAATCTGGCTCACCGTAACTGCGGATCAATGGACAAGATGATGATGTGACTCGAGGCATCCCCGTGGGATGTTCTGGAAGGGGGATAGATGCTCTTTTCTCCTACTGGCTACAGGGATGACATTCCTAAGGACAGACATCTTGGAATTCAAGGCTTCTAGATCCAAGGAGATCCATCCTTGTTATTTTTCCCTCCTAGCAAATGCTTGTTCTAAGGACTCAGGTCTTTTCAGGAAGCACAGCTAACACTCCTTGAACCCTTTCCATCTGCCTGTGGGAGGAAACCTGCTGCCTTGTCACAGCAGCTGGTACCAGGTGACTGCTCTTGGAAAGCTCTTACCCCCCTGGCCCAGCAAAACTGGCCTTGAGTAGCCTTACAGCGGTATTGGGCTGTAGCCGTTACCTCTTTGGGGGTGAAAATAGCCAGGGTGGTTCTGGTCAGCTTTTGTTGCCTCCCAGTGTTTTTGGAGAGTGTTTATTTTGCTTAACTGTGGAAATGCCAGCTTGTTCCTATCCCGTGGCTAAACCCCCCACGTATCTGCATTTTAAGCTGTTGTAGTTCTTGGCAGCCCTGAAAGCAAGTTTGGTTTAGAAAAGACACTGATGTTCCAGCCACAGAAAAGTGTTTTTCCGTGGGAGTGCCTGATGTTTTAGACAATCCTGTTTCTGGAAGAGCAGCCTTGTGACGCCATGTGCACGCGTGAAGGGGTTTTGCCTTCGCGGTGGCCTTCTCCAGCACAGAGCTTGCAGCATGTCCCCTTCTGCTGTCAGCGCTGAGGCGAGATGGGAAACAGCCGCTTATTCAATCCCATGATTAGCCTCATAATCAACAGCTTCCAGCTCCTCTCTCCAGCCTGGGTTAAGTGTCCCACAATTGCAGGATGTGCTGTGGGCATAATTACAGGCATTGGACGGGAAGCAGGTTTTAAAGACCTCTGAACGTTCGCTTCCTAAGGCCCAACTCTTAACACGCTTGAAAAGGAGAAGGGAAAAATCAGTTCCTGTGGGAAGGCAGGGATGCTGTTTTTTTTTTTTCTCCCTGGTTTTGCCATGGGTGTCACAATGTTTTCCGTGTCACAGGAAGGGGATGAGAATACACTTGCCTCTGAGGCGTTTGTGCATGGCAGCTCTCTCTTGTGAGAGTAGCCAGAAATGCCGGTGTAAGGGGCATGTGTTACCCTCCTTTATTTGCTGATGTGGACGATTTCTGCCCCACAGCTGAGACGCTCTGCAGAGGGGAGCTGACAGAGCTCTCGTCTGCTCTGTCAAAACGCTCTGTGTAAACCAGGGTTCACAGGAGGGATGGAGACGTGGCACGGGAAGATCCATGGGTTCCTCTGCATCTGTTTCCCGTGTCCTGTGAGCCGGCTGTCCCCTCCCAGGGACCTGGCGTGGGCTGCTGTCGCTGGGTCCTCGCCAGATTTTGTCTCTGAAGAGGAAACTGCTGGTTTCTCTGCTTTTGAGGAACAGAAGTAGGGGAGATGGAAAGAAACTCCTGGGATGGTGATGTTAAATTTTCTTGTGGTCTGCTCTGTGGTGATGAGTATCTTCATCTGACCAGCGCTTTGATGCTGCTAGAGGTGAATTTTCACGAGGCCAAAAATAGTAATTTTATGAGTCTCGAAGTGTATTTAATCTTCCTTTATGCAGGCAAGGTCATATTTGCTCATTTGAGGTGAAAGAGGCATGCTAATCCTGCCTTCCGGAGAGAGAAATGGTTTAAAATTGGTGAAATCGTGGTATGTTTCGAGGCAGGCCAACCAAACCCAGGGCAGTTCTGGTGGGGAGGAGGGGGAGGGCTTGGACCTGTTTGCAGGGTGATCCCTCCCCCTGCTCACGCTTCCCAAGGTTTCCACAGCGAGTGCTGTGCTCAGCGATCGCTGGGGACCAGGTACCTTCCCAAAGCCACCTGAAAGGAAGGAGGGGGTTGCAGGAGGAGATGCTGAGGCTGGCCGTGACCTTCACAAACATCTCCAGAGCGCCCTCCCAACATGTCGTGTTTCTTTTCCGCTCTGGTCCAGGCTATAAGGGAGAGAGGCCGAGCAGCTCCGACACCTTCGAAGCGCACGCTCCTGGTTTTCACGCGTTGCTCTGTGTTGCTGTAGCCATCTTGAACTGTATTAAGCGCCTCATCCCTGGCTCATGTGCCTCAGACCTGTGTCTCCCGGCATTTTCCTTTATAAATGACTAGGGGGGAAATCAAATGGCATTAACGAAAGCTGTTGGCTCCTTGTGTGCGATGGGGCAGTGAGAGGAGCCTGCGTTACCCAGCACGGTGGCCCCGATGCCCAGCGGCTGTTTTGGGGTAGGCCCCCCAACTTGTTCCCATGTGTGACAGCAGAGCACGTCCTGGGCACATCGATCACCAGCACACTGGTGAGGAAGCAGGTGCTATTCCCACTGTAGGGATGGGACACGTGGGCTCAGGGTGGTGTAATTTCTGGGGCAGAGCAGGGAAGTGACCCAGAAGACACCTAACGATTTGTTTATGCTCTGTTAACTGTGAGCCCCTGATAATATGACGTTATCCACCCCATCCCACCCTTCCTGACATGGCCTGGGCTGCTGCTGCGCTTTCCATCGCTCACCGTCCCCTTTCGTCCCGCAGACCCCCGTGGTGGGATTCCGGGGGTCCCCAGGACCCAGTGGGAGCTGGCGCAGGGGATTCAACCACTGGAGCGAACGCGGCATGTTTTGACACCTACAATTGCTGTTGTAGGTGTGTTCTGAGGTGTCACCCCGATGCGTTGAGGTGTTGCCACGGCGCGGGTTTCACGACACCGGGGGGTGGTTTTGGTGGAGCTGGGAAAGATCCTGTCCCCAGTACGTGTGTTGCCAGCAGGAGTTGAAACGTCACTGTCGCTGAAACGCCACCTTGCAATCAGCGGCATGTGCAATTAGTGCCGCCACCACCAAACGAGGGGAGGTCTTACTCCAGCCGAGGATAGGAAGCAGTAAGAAAGCTGGGCTGTCAGGTTGGCCGCAGATGAGCTTTGCTGTGGCTTAGAGTGGCTCTGCCCTGGAGAGACGTGACCTCCGTGCGTGGGTTGCTGGTTTTCTGAGAGCCCCCTCGCATCCCAGGCTTTGGGATTGGGGCCGCAGGTTACGTTTTATGGTGCCAAGTAGAAATGGAATGAAGGTTTTTTTGCTCCTTCTGGAAGACCTGAGCAGCCCCGGGGAGCTGCTGCAGGCTCTCGGACATGAGTGCTGGGAGCTGGAGGCTCAGTGACAGCGTGCTGGAGAGAACGCTGGGACAGCTTGCCAGCTGATCCAGCTGCAGGTGAGTCCGTCAGCTCCCCGTGGCAGCAGGCCTTGCCCGGCTAAGGAGAGGGCAGCACGTGTGGTGTTTCCCAAGCCTGTCGTGCTGCGCCACGTTTGCTTACGCACGGGTTTATAAAGAGGAGGTGTAGAAGAGGAGCTTTCTCTGCCCCTTCCAGTGCCTCCCCCCAGCGCAGCCTTGGCTATGGCTGGCCTGAATGTCTCCTTTGCTTTTTTTTCCCTGGTGGTCGGGGTGTGCCAGGCGCTCAGGTGGATTTCCAAGAGGCTTCTGTCTCCTGGAGCGTACGGCTGCCTTGCCAGAGAACTTGCTGGCTCGTTACAGTTGTGCGCGAGCTGCCTTGAGCTGAGAATGCTGGTGGAGATCGGCCCGTGGGGTGGGGGCTTTGGCCCAGATGTGGTCCTGACTCTGCTCTTCCTCCTCTTCGTGGTTCACGGTGCCTCTTTCGATGGAGCATCTGCCAACCCGACCGTCTCTCTCCAGGAGTTCCTGCTCCTTGAGTCTGACCTCGCTGCCACCGCTGCCAAGCTGCTGGCCCAGGCTGCGGGCGCGGGGGTGGGCTGGGCTGTCACCAAGCTCTACTGGTCCTGGGAGCTGACACACTTCCACCTCATCCAGAACCTGATAGCGTCGGAGTGCAGCTCCTCCATCCACACGTCTCTGCACCACGCCGCCTTTGCGGAAGGCACCTGCTCTTTCCTTTTCCACCTTGTCCTTCACAAGCTGCGTCAGAGTCGCCCGATGTACCGTGTCCCTGCCCTGGCAGCGACTGTCACCTTCCTGACCTACGCAGGTGAGCAGGACCCGCTTTTCTCTAAGTCATTTGGAAAAATACCTCGTTCATGGGGGAGGAGCAGTCCCTTTTTCATTCCCTGGGACTTGAGAGAGAATGATTACCAAGATGTTTGTTTTCTGCTTGTTTTGGGCGGGTATTCATTTTGGGATGAAGACGGCAGTTTAGGATACCTAGGCAGCAGGAAAAACGTCAGCAGGTGAGAAGCCATAGCTTGCCCCAAGGCTGGGAGCACCTCGAACATCCCCTGATGCAACCCCTCGGTCCCACACTTACCAGTTCTGCTTCCCGCAAAGCTCAGGGCGGCAAGGCTGGGATTTCCCCGTGCGCCGTTATTACACAGTCCGAGGGCAACATTGCTGGGTAACGGAGCTGCTCCTGGCAGGCAGGAGGGGTCGGGGGGCTCGATCCCCGTTGGTTTTTTGAAGGGTGCGAGGGAGACTGATGGCCGTGCTTCTCTTCCCACGCAGCCGGGCCGTTCACGGGGGCCTTCTTCAACCCTGCCCTGGCCACAGCCACCACCTTCCACTGCTCGGGGAGCAGCTTTTGGGACTATGTCCAGGTTTACTGGCTGGGGCCCCTCACAGGTGAGATCTGCCCGGGAGGTACTGGGGGGGGCAAGAGGGCAACGGGCAAGGCTGGGCGTAACACAAACTGTTCCTGGTAAAGAGCGTCTTGGGTCTTGCCAGTGGCAAGTGTCCTTTTCTGTCCCCCCTTCCCTGCCACTCGAGTGATCCCTTTGCTATCCATTTTTTTAAATCCAATTTCTGCGTGTTTTATGGCTCTTTTGGGTTGAAACAAGCCTCTCTCTGATATTAAGGACAGAGTGGTTAAATTCTCTTTAAAGTAATACAGCAGACGTCTTTCAGATACCGTCAGGGTGGATGTCAGTGTTGCTGAGCTACTTTTTGCTGATGACGAAGGCTGTGGCAAAGGCCTGAAAATCACCGCTCAGCCGTCGGGAGGGTGGAGGTGCTCAATGCAGCACGCGGAAAGGGTCCGTGCTCTCGTTTCAGGGATGCTGGCTGCCCTCTTGCTGTTCCAAGGCAACATCCCACGATTCTTCCAGAAAAACCTCCTTTACAGCCAAAAGAGCAAATACAAGATACCCAAGGCAAGGGTGGCAGCGCTTGTGGAGGATGACGAACCACGGCGGAAGAGGAGAGGGGAGAAGGGCAACCCCGAGCCTCGTGCCTGAGCTGTGGATGGGGGCCAAGGAGGTCCCTGCAGCCCCTCTCCTGCGAGCAGGTTTCCCAGCACGGAGGAGTTTGCTGCTTGTCCTGCCTGTTCCGGCCCTACTGCAGGGTGAGATTTCTTTTAAAGCATCACAAAGGTGATTGGCCAAGCTGACCTTGCAGGATGTCTGAATTCCCTCTGGGAATAGCTTTGAAAGTCTACCTGGAGGGCCCAAAAATGTTTGAAGCCTGCATTGCTGGCTCGGTGTGGAAAAAACCCTAATGCTCTTGCATAAATTGCCGGTTGTTTTGTATCGCCAGGAAGCTTACAGACCTTACCAGGACCATTACGTGGGTAAGCTTGAGCAACTCTCAGGTTATTGCATCGTGCAACACTTGAAATAATCTGACCGGGTCTCTTGCAGCCATAAAAACAAAGCATAAACCAGTAACTGCCTTGGAAATGTGGGATGAGGAGGAAGCAGGATTTGAGCTTTTGAGTTACTGAATGGATGTTAGTCAGAAACTGGTGGTGTTTGAGTTAAACTGAGGTCCTTAAATTGCACAGACTGAACCTGGCAGTTCCTGGGGAGGAATTAAAAATGCTCCAGGGCAAGGGAATTCACTGGCCACAAGAGACCCTCCTCCTCCATGGACACGGTGCTTAGCCTGGGTTTCATGTGCTGTGAGGCATCAAGAAACGGTGCACCAAGCGGCTGTGGTTAAAATACAAGACCCAGGCAGCCGACGTTGGTGAGCAAGTGCATCCCTGGGCTTTTCTCCGTGTCCACGGGAAGTATTCCTAAAGATAAAATCAGGGTTTGTGGAATTAATAATAAAAACGAATGTTGTGATTGGCATTTAGGTGAGTGATGTCATTCCTGTGAACTCTGCGGGGGCAGATCAGCACAGCTGATCCCTGAAAACGGGAGACGCCGTGGAGATGTCCAAACCAACTCTGCCCTGCCTTCCACTTGCTCTGGAATGGGGGTAATTTGGGTGGAAATGCCTGCTTAGGTAAACGGGGCTGCCCCCAGGCAGTGCTGGGGCCGGGGCCGTCCACGGGTGCCGCACGCGGGGTGTCTCCACGGGGAAGAGCAGAGGCTGGGGCAACCCCATATGCAGCATCCCTGGAGCGGGGCTGCCGGGCAGGGCTGGATACCGAGCCATGGGGTATTCCCTGCCAAAAATGGCCTGTTCCTGCATTTTTCAGAAAATAGTGCTTTTTGCACGACCTCTCTGGGCAGAAAATTCCCGGGTTGAATATATTCTTGGTGCACCAGGGCTTTTTGGAGCCACTGGCGGGTGCGTGCTCCGGGGCAGGCTGTGCTATTCACACGGGTGGGCGCAGGGGTGGGGGGAGGTCGCGATGCCCTGGTTGTACAGGCTCTGGGTCGCCTCGGCAGGAGCTCGAGCGGGAAGGTCTGCTCCTGTTTACCGAGTTGCACACAGTGAATAAGGAGGTGGTGCCTGATGACAACCCGGAGCGAAGGTGTCAGATGCTCACAATGCAGGTGCCCCCCGCCCCAGGTGCCAGCCCTGCACCCCACCATATCCCCTGAGGGTTTTTGGGGGACCACCCTGGCTCTGCTGCCCATCCCCCTTGCGGGATTGCCCTCTGGGGTGAACTGGAGACTGCCCAGGAACCCAGAGGGGAGCTGCATCTCCGCAAACCGCAAGACCATGCCACATCCCAGCAGGAGAAATGAGGGAAGGGACCAACGCAGCGATACGTGGATGTGCCTCAGACGGAACTTTATGGAACAAACACCCCAAAAACCATACAGCAAACGCCCCCAGAGTGGTGCCCCTGCATCCTGCCCAGCTGGATGCTCAGCGCTGCCCGGTTGCTTCTGGGGGAGGGCAGGGGGAACGCGGTCTGGCTTTTATCCTGGTTGAACTGTGAGCAGGAGACGGGGCACCTTCAGTGGAATCCGAAACCTTTGAGACCGTGTGTGGCCAGCCGAGGGAGAGCCGGGAGTGCTCAAATCCCCCCAGCAATCTTTCCTGAACCTCTCGGTTTGGAAATCGTGCTGAAAATCCCAAGATGGGGCCTCTGTTTATCCAAACTGATTTGCCGGCTCTGCTTTTCATTTGAGGACAAGGTTGACTAGCCCACCGCCACCCATTCTCGCCGTGTTTTTCCCCAGGCAGAGCGCAGTATGTTCCTACAGCTGCTCCAAGTGGTGGGTCGGGATGTCTGGCTGCAGAGATGCTCACGAGACGTCTCCCGGACGCGTGGGTATTTGACTTGCAGTCTGACACTACGGTGTTGGCGGCAGCTCCTGGACAGGATGCTGATCCTATAAATGCAGCATCCAAAGGCAGTGTGGAACCACAGAGTCAGGGGGAAAAAATGCTGACTTCTTTTTGTTGTTGTTTGTGTTTTTAGGACACTTTCAGATGTTTGAGGTCTGTTTGTTGGGCTGCTGGGGAGATCGTCTGCTGGGCAGACCGATGTAATTAAGGGGAAGTTAGCAGGAGTGACGGTGAATGTTGTTATTTTTAATCAAGAAGCTGCTTTTCCAGCACAGTAGCGTTAAGGCATAGTGGAGGACAGCTGCAGCTGGACAGACAGATTTCTTCCCAAGCTGTAAATCAAGCTCTGCAGCTCTGATTTACAGCTTGGCCCTGTGCTGTTGAGGTCTCCGACACAGAGCTGAGGACTTGGGCTGCCCTCCTGGTTCTTCTCCTCGCTGCTGGTCCTGTTTGCTCAGGACCTACCCTGAAGAGCTGTGTCATGTCGAGCCCCTGAGACCCCCAGTTGCAGCCCATCCTGCTCCGCAGCAGTGGCAGCGTGTAGCACCCAGGAGCTCAGGCACAGTCCCACACAGATGGAGGCGGGCAGCAGCGTCCCAGCCTGCCTGCCCCCCGCGGCAGGAGCAGCCCCCAAGCCCAGGAGGCGAGCGCCTTGCTGTCCTCAGCAAAGGCAGCTGGAGAGGGATGCCTGGAGGGGACAAGGAGGCTCAGTTTTGGGTGCCCTCCAGCCTGTGCCACAGCGCATTGCCCTGCTGAGAGGGAGTGGGCTGGGGGGGTTTCTGGGCAAACTGCTTCTTGTAGAGAGCACTGCTGTACTGCAGCTCCGGGGTCACCAGCCGCCGGCACATGCGCTCTGTCTCCTTATCCAAGCCCTGCTTGAGGTTGTAGCCCAGGATCTTGGCGCTGCCGTGCTGCAGCGGCCGCAGGGATGAGTCCTTGATGTCCTTTGGGGCCACGCTGCCCGTCCCTTGCAGGCAGGTCCTCGCCAGCTCCGCCTGCCTCTCCTGAAGCGCCTTTACTTCCTGCCGCATACGCTCCCTGCCGATGTCTCGGTCGATCCTTTCCCAGAAGGTCCTGTTGAAGTGGGTGTAGATTTCCCAGTCCAGCCTGTTCCAGTCCTTTATCTTCTCCATGATGGTGTCCGAGAGATGGGACTTGGTGCTGCTGTCCCTGATGTTGAGCGGGAAGGAGACGACGCTGTCCAGGTCCCAGCACAGCATCTCCTTCAGCAGCACCATGGACTCATCGAAGTACTCGGAGATGAGGAGCAGGTCGAAGGACGCCTCGATGGCCTTCAGCATGAGTTGCACCCGCTCGGCCGAGACTTCTCCATCAGGGTTGAACCCGAAGTCGAATGTCATGAGGTTCCTGGCGTAGTGGCTGTCACCGTCCGCAGGGTTGTAGTAGTGGTAGGGCTGGCTGAGGAACTCCTCCAGGCTGCGGGCGTGGGAGAAAGCCGATGTGCCCTTGTAGTATGAGAAGGAGGACTCCATGAGCTGCACGGGGTTCCTCAGGATGGAGAAGTAGACTGCTGAGCTGGACACCACCTTCTGCGCCTGCGGAGGAGAAAACGGAGGTTTTAAAGCTGGGGAAGGGAGAAGGGACCCGCTTGCTCACAAGCCTGTGCTCTGCTGGAAAGCAGAAATTCTCGCTGGGGTTGGAGAGGATGGGCGCTGGGGGGGGTTCTGGGTGCAGCTCATCGAAGAAGCATTTGTGTACACGGGGAGAGCAGTGACCAAAGCTCCTTGCTATGTGCTGCCACAGCTGGGTGGCCCATCCCGGCTTGAGATACATCTCCTTGCTGCTGCCCAGCTCTGCATGTTCTCAGGTAGCATCCAGAAGGGTGGATGCTGGGCACGGCTGACAGCACTGATGCACTCAGGCCGTTCTTCTCTTGCAGCTGCTACCCTCTGGGCCTCTCTGGGGAGCAAGACATCCCCAGGGGGCCCACTGGACAAGGTCTCCCTTTAGCCTCATCCCTGAAGAGCTCACATGCTCTGCAGGGTAACCCACCTTGCTCCCCACGAGCCCATCTCTCCCTCCCCGTTTGCCCCTCCCAAGGCATAGCCCCTTTGCCCTTACCTCCGGCTGCAGGAATCGCATGTGGTGGCAGAGGATGTTGAACCGCCGAGGGCGCTGGGGGGAGAAGCCCTGCACGAATTTCGCCAAGAAGTGGTGCGGGTAGAAGAGCTGGTTGCCACCCCCGACAGGGAAGGCAAAGGTGAGGTTGTGCATCTCACCGAAGCGGAAGAGGATGTTCATGACGGTGCTGCTGGCACTCTTGTGGACTTTGAGGAAAACAATGTCAGTCTTGGGCTCACACATCTCCCGTTGAGAGAAGACTCCTCTGGCCTGCTGGCCTTCTCCAGGAGTTTCTTTGTCAGCCTTAGGGACTTCTGTCCAGCTTGGGAAAAACCTTCCCTCCGGGTCTGTCTTGTAAAAGTCCGCTGCGTGCGGAGGTTGAGCTGAATTTGGCAAGGAGTGTTTAAGCAAGCTGCCCCGCTGAAGGTGGGGAGAACCCACGGCTTGAGGCTGAGGCTGGCTGTGTACCACCGCCTGCCTCATTTCTGGTGGTGGTGTTCCCCCGTGTTCCTCTGTGGTCATCCCATTTGCAAAGATTATGGTCTTGCTGGTGACAGCATCGGCATCTCCCAAAACTGCCGAGATCCTCCCAGGAGGACTTGGAACAGGATTCTCTCTGGTTGCTTTTCTCAGGCTGGGAAGCTGTGACTTCAGCCTTGTGGATGAAGGATGGGCTTCCACCTTCTTGCTGCTCTCCGCAGGCTGCCACGTCCAGTGCTGCTCTTGGCTGCCTGGGCTGCTTTCCAGTGGCGTCTCCTGGCTGAAGGACAGAGGCGCCTGGAAGATGTCTTGCACGCTCTCAGCCGAAGCGGGGTCCGGCATGGCTTTCCTCAGCCAGTGTGGGAGATCGCCCTCCCACAGCAGGTTGGGGTTCTGGAGGGCGTAACCGAGCCTCTTCTGGCCGTGGGCCGTGGTCTGCTGCAGGGCACGCTCCAGCTCGCACCGGCAGTTCCTGTAACAGGGAGAACGTAAGGCTCAGCTGCAGACGGACGGAGGAGTGTGCAAAGAGGGCAGCTCAACGCAATCCCCTTGCAGACATCCCAAAGCGCGCTCCCCTATATTTCTTGGGGGAGGTGGCATTGCTGGTGGGTGTAGGACTTGACCTCTGCCTTGGGGTTGGGGTGGGCGCGGGAAGGGAAGGACGGGTCAGCAGCCATGTGCTAATGGCCCTGTCCCCCCAGAGCACTGTGGGCTGGTGGAAAGGGGCAAAGCAGGAGAAGGCAAGCAGAGAGAAGAGCAGGTGGCCTGGAGAAGCTGGAGGAAAGCTTGCAGATGACAGCAGATGACCCCAGGCTGGGAGGGTGCTTAAGGGCTGTATTATTTTGAGGCCAGCCAGGCAAAGCCCAAAGCAGCCCAGTCTGGACCCAGAGTGTAGGCGTGGGATGGGAGAGCTCCAGAGAGGTCCTCTCCCACCTGGATTTTCCTCCCTGTCTACAAAAGACACTGTTGGGTGGTTTCAGGAGGATGGTGTTGAGCCCACCTTGGTGGTCAGTGAAAGGCTGGAGGATGAGGTGCAGGTTGGCCGTCCTGCTTGGGACCTACCTGGGAGGCTGCATCTTCTCCACGACTTGAAGCGTGACCAAGAGGAGGATGAGGAGGCTGAAGAAGACCCAGAGCTGGCCTGGCTGACACCTGTATATTGCTTTCAACTTCCTGCGAGGAAGCAGACGTTTCAGGCCATCAGTAGGTAGAAGAAATCTGTGTGTGAGGCAGAGGGGAGGGGAGGCCTTGGACTCTAAATTTTTGCTTCAGAGTAAGGTCACGTTTTCACAGGTGCAAGAGGTGCAGAGACAGTGATAACCAACGAACCTCAGAGTGTAGCCTAGTGGAAATTTCCATCTGGGACACAACTATCGCACCGAAAGGTAAACAGCGATAACCACCGAGTCCCTCAGCTGCTCAGGGACGCCTTACCGGCACGGCCCAAGCTTGCCTCCAGCTTGCCTTTGCCCTGCCCTGCCTGGCCGAGAGATATCGTGACAGTATCTTTATAAACAAAGACAATAAAACTTTGTTTTCCCTGCTCTCCCCTTCTCCCAACACCTGCCGTCAGAGGCCATTGCCACCCACATAGGATCCAGCTGTGGCTGCAGATATGGTGCCTCTCCGGTGACTTTTAGTCTGGGTGTGATTTCTTCAGGTCATCAGCACTAGGCTGTGGGGTTTTGGGTCATGTGTGGGGACAATCAGGCCATGAAAAACCCTGCCACGGGAATTCTATCAATCGTAGGGCTTGCTGCAAACCATGGTGGGGCTTGGTCATAGACCTGATCTGAAGGGGAGTGGTCAGGGGACTAAGCTTCCGGGAAAAAAGGATTAGTTTGTATTAATTTCTGCTGGTTTCCACCTAGGAAAACTATTGTTGCCTGATGGAAGTTGGTTTGTACCGAGAATCTGGTTAAATCCTCTGCTGTGGGACTTCAGCCTGCAGGCCCCGGATGTCTGCTCTCCCCCTCGGTACTGGGTTTGTGTGACAGGGGTTTTGTAGTGGTAGGGGTGGCTCCTGTGAGAAGCTGCTGGAAGCTTCCCTGGCTCCAAGTTGGACCCCGGCTGGAGCAGGCTGCTCCTGAAGGACTGCACCCCATGGAAGGGACCCACGCTGGTGCAGTTCGTGGAGAACTGCAGACCCCAGGCTGGCGCAGGGGCAGAGTGTGAGGATCCTCCCCTGAGGAGGAAGGAGCAGCAGAGAAAACATGATAGACTGACCACAACCCCCATTCCCCATCTCCCTGTGTCGCTGGTGGGGAGGAGATAGACAACTGGGGAGCAAAGCTGAGCCCCGGAAGAAGGGAGGGGTGTGGGAAGGTACTTCTACAATCTGGTTTTGTCTCTCATTGTCCCGCTCTGATTTGATCGGTGACAAATTAAATGGATTTGTTTTCTTCCCCAAGTCAAGCCTGTGACTGTAACGGGTGAGTGATCCCCCCCGTCCTTGTCTCACCCACCAGCCTTTCCTTATACTTTCTTCTTCCTAACGCTCCGTAGGGAGGAGTGAGCGAGCGGCTGCGTGGTGTTTGGTTGCCGGCGGGGCCTAAACCACGACAGCCTCGCAGAGGGAGGGAGCAGGCACAGGCTGCTTTACTGAGCATGAAACGGAGGGATCTAAACAGGAAGAATTAAGGAAAGCAGAAATTTGGGCAGTCCTTGCTTGGAAGCCCTGACAGCTGATGTTTGTTGATGTTGCCCTCTTCCTTCAGTGAACAGATCTGGACTAAGAGAGTGTGTCTGGGACTGCACAGACCTGGAGCTTCTTTGTCTCTGTGGAGATTTATCTCCTATTCGGGGCACTCTTGTGACACGTGGGAGAAGTCCTAACCTGATGAGCTAGCAGCGACGCAAATACGGACTGTCCGAAGTGGTCACGTGCATCCCATGTGGTACTGGCGAGGAATTTAGGTTTGCTGTTGGAAAACTGGATTTGTTCCAGAAAAATCACTGACCGAGCATTATGACTAACTGTAGTTTGTATATTACAGCACTGCTGCCAATGGTTGTGCATCAATTCGGACACTCACGGGTACAGTTCTGCCTCACTGAGCTGAAACGCTGCGCTCCTCCTGGGACTCTTTTAAGGTCTAAAGTACTGGGACTGTAAAGGGTGGGATGTCTTAGGTCATGATGGTGCTACTGAGGATTTAAAAGGCATGTAATTACTAGCATGGTGAACAAGCTAGTTGTCAGGGGCACAGCATCCCCAAAACCTGATGGCAACCTGGTGGTTGTTTTCCGCTCGAGGAGCAGACTGCCGAGCTCCGATGAGAAACACAGCGGGTCAACGTGCATGTGGCTGCCTGGCCATGCAAACGGCACAAGGAGGGCCTCGTGCTGCCAGAGATTAATGGGTATGGCAAGAAACGGATCAGAAAAATGCCAAAAGCTTCAATAGCGCTTAAAATGCCAAGACACACTAGAGGGAGTGGGTTGAAGCAGACTTGGGACTGCCTCAGAGCTGCTGCAAGGTAAGGCTCGTTGAAATACTGCAGCGTGGAAGATCATTGATGGCCAGAGAGACCAAAGAGGGGGAAGGCAGTGAAGGAGGAGTGCCTTTGTCTCGGAGGCTGGAGCAGCTGGATCATTCGTAGCTGGACAACGAGCCTCCAAGGGGCTCAACTGCTTTCCGTGGGTGACTCCTTCACAGCCTTCTCTGTTTAATGTGCTGGGATAAGATCAGGGGCATGGGTGTCCTGGGGCAGAGTCAAATACTGGAGATCAAAGTGCCAGAAGGATGTCCAAGATGCGCTCGGCGCTGGCAGGAGTCAATACTGCCCCGTAGGGCGGGCCAGGCTGCCAGAGCAACCCACGGAGTCGTTGGAACTGCCACCAGCTGCAGGCAGGCTACAGCTGGAGAGCCCCCATGGATCAGAGCCTGTGTGCTGTCACCTCCAAAAGTGACAAAGCAGGGTGCAAAGGGGGATGCAGCACCCCAAAGGCACCTTTGGCTGCGAGGGCTCAGCAGCAGAGCCACAGCAGCTGAATCCTCCTACTCTAGCTCGGTGGCTTTAACCAAACCCCAGTCTGTTGGCTATTTATTTGTGAGGGAAGATGTCCCCGCTCTCACTGCCTGCTCCTGGCAGGGGAGGGGGTTCTGGGGTGCTGCTTGGAAGCAGGCGCTGCTTGATTGCTGGGGTACTGCAGATTTCCCCTCCATGTTTCCCCCCTCTGCTTAAAGCGGAGGGGATGCCCTGCTCCCCTCTGGCCTGTGCCCCCTCCCTGTCCATCACAAAAACAAATGCAGCGCTGGGATGGGTCTGTGGTCTTGCTGAGCTGTGCGAGCTCCCAGCTGGCTGCCGGGGGCTGCGGGGGGCGGCCAAGGCGGAGCTCACCGGGCGGACAGGTGGCAAAAAATGACTTTATTGATTTTCTGTGGCTAGATATGCTCCAGGCAGAGCGCGATGTTGCACGGGGAATTAACGCACACCGTACGTACGCCAGCGATAGCCCGGTTCCTCTGAGCAGCGATCGGTGCCGTTTTCTTCACTTACATCGCAATAAATGGGAAAATAGGGACAACAGACTGCGGGACACTCGGGAGAAGACTGTGTCTGTGCCCAGCTGCCCCGTGAAACAGCTGCGTTAGGAAAGCACCACGTCCACCCACCCCACGCAGCACCCCACGCACTGCGGGCTCCTGGGGAAAGGCTGTCCTGCCCCCAGACGCTCTCCTCCAGCAAGAGGGATCTGCTGCCTGGTCAAGCCTTGCCTTTCTTTCGCTGCCTCTCATCTGCCCTCTCCAAAACAGGCTGTGGAAGAGCACACCTCACCCTAGACGCGTTCGTTGGGTTTCTCACGTAAGGTGCTTGCGCAGAGCCACATTTCTGCTCCACAACCGCTGCACAGGTGAGCATGCAGAGCCTAGAGCGATGAGCCGGGATGAGACGCGAGGGATGACCACCCTACTTGGCTCACCAAGGCCTTTGGTGCTGCCCTTGGAGCTTCACTAGAGGAGAGAGCCCCATCAGCCCAGACCTCCCTGCGTTTACGCTGAGCAGAAGCGTTCCTCTGCCCATTCCCACCATCACTCCGATCATTTCCCAACACAGAGGGACTTACAAGGACATGACCCCTGGGTAGGATGGAAATAATATTTTACTTAAGGAAATAGTATTTCAGTTACATAAATAAAGAAAATCTCCACTTACGTGACCAAATACCTTCTGAATTTCAGCATGGTGAGCTGGAGCCTTGGCTGGGGAGTGGGTGGTTATCGTCGGACTGGGAGAATGGAAAGCAAACACCCGGAGCCTGGCTTGTGTACCTGCGGCTGGTGGCCCCTCCCCGGGGGGGGCACCTGGGGATGGCGAGCCTGCAGCGGGCCTCCCCACCGGTGCCCTGCTCTCCAGCGCCTGGCCCAGGGAGTGACCAGCCTCTGCTCCGGTGAGTGGCACGTTTAGATGGCCACAGCCACGAGGGCTGCTGGCAGCTGGCTACCTCCTGCAAACCGCTGCCACGTCATGTCAAGAGGTGAGCAGGCTGTCCAGAGGGTGGCCGTGCCACCAATGTTTGTGTCTCTGCCTTACTCCTTGGTTTCACCCATGGTTGTTGATGTTCTGCTTTGACCCCTTGTGTCCTCCTTCTCTGCCCTTTGTGGTTGATCTTTGCCTCTTCCTTTCCCTTCTTGTGCCTGGCTTTTGCTGCTTGATAAAGCCGAGGGCAGAGATGTTTGGCCATGAGTGTTTAGCTCTTGATAATCTCTATGTTGGCACAGTCTTTGGGTCTGTGCTACTGAGACCCTGGGCAAGCTGGGTCATACCTGTGTGGCATGGAGCTAATCCTCTCCAGCACCGCCTGGCTTCACCCACCCTGGGCTGGGGTTACCCCCAGCTCCCTCCTTTGCTTCCCCTTGCCATACTCACTGCTCCAGGCACCACTTAACACATTGATACTTGCACCTGCCACCGTCAGGCTGGCCTCCATGTTCCCCCAAGGCCCCTGTGCTGTGCCAGGATGACCAGCAACAGCAGGGCCTTGCAGGGAAGGCAACCGTTTCCCAGTACCAGTAAAAAAACGGTCACTGGATCTGCTTCTTGCTGGCTGATGGACAGTGCAAGGCGACTCAAAGGAGGACTGGGAGGCTGCCCTCCACCACGGAGGTCCACAGCCGGTCCTTTGCTCCGTGTCTCCTCCCTCTTCAGTAGTTTTCCTTCACCTCCATCCCCTTTGAGGCTCATCCCAGCACCCTGCACAGCGTCAGCAGGACACAGCCATGGCTGTGCATGACCAAGGACCCTAAGCCGGGTGGTGGGACCACGTGCTCCTCGTGCTTGGGCACCAGACACCTGGGGCAGTGGTGAAGATGGAAGATGTATGCCTGTGACGTGTGCCATGAGGACCAGTGGCTCAGGCTGTGCAACACCAGTTCTGCAGGACCAGGCTCCCCTGGCACTGGGAGTTGGGGGGGTGAGGGCCCTGGAAGTGCGTGCATTCCCTTCACCCATGTCCATGGGGCTCAGGAAATGCATACCAGGTAGAATAGTCACTTCCAGCCCAGACCTTGGCTTTCTCCAGGGTCAAAAGGGCCCAGCTTCCTCCCTCCACTCTCCAAGGCCCGGAGGCAGCCGTTCCCCTCACCCTGGCACTGTCAGGCGCTGCCTCTCCCCGTCCACCTCATCAAAACCACAAGTTTACTGTGGGGCTGCCGCGTTCTCCACCCATCCTGCGTTCCTGCTATCTACCCAGGCTGGCAGCTAATCTGGGAGTCTGGGGCTGGGTGAGACGCAGGGGTGAGCTCGCTGTTTGCAGGGGTCAACCCCCTTTCTGCTGTTGGAACTGAGGGTTTGTGCTTCTTCTCTCTCCTTTCCTCTGCACAGCCATGCCCCATGCAATCTGAGATGGATATGCCTGCCCGGGGGGCCACGGTGATGTGGGCGAGGTGGCTGAGGGGTCTGTGAGCATCCCCCAGGCAGGATCTCGGGGCACATCCTGTGGCTGCAGGGCATGGAGCACTCTTGCCTGGGAGCACCCAGAGGCTCATCAATGTCAGGGTACCCAAGCAGGCTTAATCTTCCTCCTCTTTGGTTGTTTCCTTTTGCTTGGTTGTCACTTGTGGGATTTGCTGCTGCTCAGTTCACTTCTTTCCCTAAAGACAAGCTTATTTGTCCATGGACACTTCATGGAAGGTCCCGTTTTGGTATGTAATCCTGGTCAGGATCTCCTGTATTCCCGTTTGCTGCCTGGAAGCCTCTTTCTTGGGCATGGCTTGACTCATCTATGGGAGAGAAACTCAAAATGCAAAGCTCTTGGTTCCTGATGGGCTCTGGTGATGTGTACCATGTACGCTTTCACCTGCCTGCGTGCTGCTCCGTGTCGGAGGCCACATCTGCAGGGCCCCAGCAGCTCTCCCAGGCTGCTCCTGGCACCTTGCAACTGCATCCCAGAGGGGCTGTTTTGGCGCATGAGGAGTGTGACCTGGACAGGATGGGACTCCACTTGTGGACCAGTGTCTGAGGACCTTGGGGATGCTGGCAGTCCTCTGAGACTGCACCCAGTGGTCTCCTCTCTCCCGCAGTTGCTGGAGCAGGGGTCAGGGTACGGGTAGGCAAACTCACCTTTTGCAGCTGTGTTTCTTGAGAAGCAAAAGGTGCCCTGTAGGAGGGATTGGGCTCTGTCTCTGCTCACCAGGCAGCTGGGTCATGCCGGGGTGACCTAAGGGGCTCATAACTTCTGTGTAGGTGTGTGGACTGTGCTGGTGCTACAGAACTGCCCCGGCTGCCTGCTGCTATGACCCTCGTAGGGTCATTGAACGATGATGGAATGTGCACCCTCCTAGTTGGGTGCACAGTCACTACCTGGGGATGGGTTGATTTCAGCAGAAGGCAGGTGAGGAACCCCAAAGACTCCAGTCCCTTCCTGTCCTCCATGCCTGTACTCCCACCCCTGATGATGAGCAAGGGGACCTCAGCTTTGCCTTGAGGCACTCAGGACCTTGCCACTCCCACGCAATGGTTTTCCTGCTTGGCCTTTCCCTGGCCTGAAGGGGCTGGTGGTGGGGTTTTCCCAGGGTTGTTGCACAAGCTGCCCCTGGAAATCAGGCATCTCTCGTCCATTTGCCAGCCCGTACCTGGGGTGAGGTGGAGAGGAACGTGTGGGAAGGTCGCTGACTCTCAGGTGAGAAGGAGAGAAGACCTGTGACCCAAGTTTCTAACCTTGGGGGCTGGACCAATTGCTGTAGCAGTGGGTGGTGTGAGGGAGAGCACTGAGGGTTTGCAGGCGCTTGAGCCTCGCTGTAACATCAGCTAACTGTCTGCCTCCCTTCATCCACACCTTATTCCTTTTCCTGCTGGGTGGGGACTGCTCCAGCACAAAAATAACACATCAGAAAGCTGCGCGTGGGTTTTTGTTTGCTCTTGCTGAAGGGAGATGTGTTTGCCATCAACAACACTCCTTGCTGAGCCCCAAGGCGTGAACAGCCGCCTTCAGGTGGGCGGCACGACAGATCTCCTGGCAAGGGTGACGAGCCAGCAAGGGCTTTCCAGGCAGGAGCAGCGAGGCTTTGTTCTCCTGCGGGAGCTAGGATGCCAAGACAGTGCTGCGAAGGTGAGGCGCGGGAAAAAGGCCGCCGCTGCTCTCTGGGACAATGCTTTCCTTGGCCAACGAGGAGGGGGCTGATGTCCTTGCGTGTGTTGGCAAGAGGAAGGCAGCTGTAGCCTGGAGGGTACAGGCAGCCAGGGAGGTGTCTCTCTAGAGAGCAGAGGCTGGGATCTTGGGGCAGATGAGGATACTGCTTCTGGGCTTTGCCAACAGAGGTTGGGGCCGCCCCTGGGGTTCTCCTGGGGTGGGAGTGGTCTGCAGAGGTATCCTTAGCAGGGAATGGGGAGTGATGGAGCTCCTGCTGGAAATGGATCCTTACTTTTAAAGTCAAAGCAGAATGTCTGCAAGATAAATGGAAACTTCTTTGTGTCTAGAAGAAGGAACTGATGCTCCTTAAGTTCCCAGTGAAGCCATTAGATGGAGGGGGGGAAACTGGAGTGCTGCAGGAAAGACATACTCAGGGTTAAAATTACCCTGGAAAGGGCCAGGAGTAAAAATACTGCTGATCTCATGTTAGAGGAGCCTGGCAGACCTCTTGGCAGCGCAGTGATGGTGGGGCAGACCTCCGAAGAAGCCCAGCTGGTGAGAGGGGCTGGGGAGCCCTCCCACAGGGGAGGACGAGAGGTGGCTCTGGCTGCATCTGCTGCCTGTCTCTCATCGCACACTCGCAGCATCCCATCAAGAAACCCCTAAACCCACCTCTGCCTCTCAGTCTGGATCGTAGTCCTAAGGTTTCCAGTCGCAGGGTGCTGCTGCAAGAATTGGCTGAGCTGTGGCTGCAGTCAGGGGGCTGCCTTTTACAGCCACACAAGTGTGACCTGAGCTGGCGCATAAAACTGTACCTTCGAGAAATGCCACAATTCCTTGTCCTGATCCTGGCAAGAGAGAGGAGTATGGCTGAGTCCTGCATGCTGCCAAGGCTGGCAGGACTGTCCTGGTCCACATCACTTCAGCATTTTTTCCCTCATCTTTATTTCTTTGCAGCTCTGTGCGTGCATTTTGCTTAAGCAAGGCCTTATCTTCATTTTCTGCCTGCCTGTTCAGTCTGGCCATGCCAATTGTAGCCTGGTAGCCTGGAGCTTGCTACATCTCTGTTGTGGTTTAGCTAAAACCATCAAAGGGCGATGGAAAGACAAGAGGTGTGTGCGTGCCTCCCCGGCAGCGCGTCAGCCCCAGGCGCAGTGATGGACTGGGGAAATCAGGGTCTGGGACATCCCAATTTCCTAGGTCTGCAGCCATTCCTGCAAAGTCCCTGATGGAGAGAGACTTCATAGAAGGACGAGCTTTCCCCCAGCTCCCAGCAAACTCTTTGTGCAGCTTTTCTGTTTGCTTTTCAGACCGGTTTCCAGACAGACCTATTCACAAAACGACCCACGATAACTTCTAGATGACTTTCTCTGAGGAATCCAGCACACCGCAATATCAGCAACGTGCAAGTTTGCTTTCCGAGTCATTTTGAAATCTATCACACCCTGGGCCTCTCCTTCCGCTGCCAGGCAGCCGCTGGTCCATTAGTGCCTACCTAATTTGATATTTAGTTAATTTTACACTTTGCAGAGTGAGTGAGGCATGCTGATTTAATTAGTTCCTATTAACTTCAACAGCTTTCCTGGGACACTGAAGTCAGCCCGCTCCACAGTGATGTGCCTATCGACACCAGCTGCCTCCAAAAGGATGCTCAGGGCATCACTTGAAGCAAATGTGTCTGGCTGAGAAGTTGAGGGCGAAACCTGGAGAGAGCTGAGCACAGGATCGGTGCTGATGTGCTGCGGCACGTGTACGGGATCCCCACCAGCGTGAGAATCTTGTCCCAGAGGGGACGAGGCAGAGCCTGTACCAGCACCAGACAGAGCTCGTCTTGGGCACAGAGGCTGAAGAACAGCTGGATGTGCTCGGGTCTAGGTGAGAAGCGTGTCGTTGCTTCTGGCTCTACGCTTTTCGGCTTGCGCTGGGACTTTGGCCCTAACCGTACACTTGTTCTTTAATCTCGGTCACCTTATCAGAAGCCTTTGAACAACTAAATACATCTCCACTCACCTTGGGAACATGTTCTGCTGTTTCTTTTTGGTTGGTTTTGTTTCCTTTCCAGAGACCTCCGAGAGATTAGTGTGATCCCCCACAAACCTGGGCTTTGCCTTGATGCCTCTGAAGCCTGCCGTGCCGTGCCGGGCGCTGAAAGAACTCTGTGTTTTAGGGTGGCTTTGACATTAGACCAGATCCCTCAGGGTCTTGTAGGATCCAGGAACTTCTGAACCAATTCCTGATGCCTGTCCATGTTGCCTTCTCCAAAGACATCAGGTTACATGTTACTGAGAGGACTTGCTGCTCTATCTGTAGGTGTCTGGAAGCAATAATGAAAGTGGGAATTCCAGCAGCAAGATGCCATGGGCTCTCCTCAGCGGAGGTGGAGAGAGGCAGCTCCTGTGGGGGAACTGCATGTGTTTTCATAAAATCATAGCATCAGAGAATGGTTTGGGTTGGATAGACCTTAAAGACCATCCAGTTCCAACCCCTCTGCCATGGGCAGGGACACCCTCCGCTAGACCAGGTTGCTCCAAGCCTCATCCAGCCTGGCCTTGGACACTCCCAGGGATGGGGCACCCACAGCTTCTCTGGGAAACCTGTGCCAGCGCCTCCCCACCCTCTCCATGAAGAATTTCTTCCTGATATCTAATCTAACTCTCCCCTCTTTCAATTTAAACCTGTTACCCCTTGTCCTGTCACTACAGGCCCTTGTAAAAAGTTGCCCCCAGATTTCTTGTAGCCCCTTCGGGCACTGGAAGGTGCTGTAAGGTCTTGCTGGATCCTTCTCTCGTTTGCTCCCATTGCCTCTTGTCCTGTCACTGGGCACCACTGAGAAGAGCCTGGCTCCCTTGTCTTCATTCCCTCCCATCAGATGTTCGTACACACCTGTGAGGTCCCCTCTCCTGCGGGCTGAACAGCCCCAGCACTCTCAGTCTCTCCTCATATGAAGGATGCTTCCGACCCTTCATCACCTTCGTGGCCTTGCACTGGGTTGGCTCCAGTAAGCGCATCTCTCTCTGTACTGGGGAGCCCAGGCCTGGGCCCAGCACTGCAGATGTGGCCTCGCCAGTACTGAGCAGAGTGGAAAGGGAGGCTGCTGGAGTTTGGGAAGCTGTGTTTGACCTGGGGATGGCCAGACATCTTTAGGACTCTCCATGGCATTCCTGTGCAGCTGCATCCGACCTGGAGGAGGGGCTAAGCCCAGGGTCCAGCCCCAGCTCTGCCTTGGCCAGCACCTGGTAGTGGAAATGGTTTTCAGATGAAGCCTAGCTAGAAAAGCCACGTTGACCGAGGGAAACCAGGTGGAGCAGGTGTTTACAGAGCAAATGCCTTTAGAAACAATCAGCAGGCAAACAGGGTGGGGGCCTTGTGGTCTGATGCCACCTCCTATTTATGGAAAGCATGACAGGGCATCCAGATAAATGTCAATGCCTCACCTGGGGAAAAAAAACAAAACAAACCAACAAAAGGGAGTGAAATCTAGGAGAGATTTTTGGTTTCTAGGAAAACTACAGCATTGACAAGTGAGTACTGAACAGCTGCACCAAAGGTGGAGATGTGCACGTCACCATGGCCTCACCTCCCACCGAGGGGTACCCTGGGTTACGGAGGGAAGCTGAGGGTCATCATCTGAAGATGATGGCCAAGATGGGCTGCTCTGCTGGGTCTCCAAGGGGACTATCCCTTGCATACCTGTCCTGCTGTCCGAGATGTCTTTGCAGGGTCATGCCACAACCAGCGTCCTGCCGTCTGCCTCTGACGACGAGATCTGAAGAAAGAAAAAGTCGGCAGTGGTGGAGGATGCATGGAGAGATACTGCAGAGCGTTCCCGTGAGCACCCTGCAAGGAGATCAACACAGCAGGGTGTGTGCTGTTCCCTATTCATTTAACAGCCCTGTGTCCGAGATCTCTTAAAACATGGGTTCAGTTCATACTGGGGATACTTGGCACCACGGTGACATGCGGTTACTGCGTGGGTCATGGTCAGCTAGTGTTGGAGGAGGTGACCACAATTAAATCAGATCTTTCCATGTTCTCTTTGTGTCTGGGAGGTGGGAAGTGAAAGTCTGCTCTGCTCTCCCCAGGTCCCAGCCACGCAGAGGCGAGCCTCATTTCAGTAAGAGGAAGGATGCTGAAGTCACGGGTTGGCAGTTGTGTTTGCCTGTAGATCATGACAGCAGAGCTGCCTCCCCCTCGTATGCCGACACCGTTAGTCCTCGTGTGAGGCTGTGTCGGATCTCTGGGGAATTTGATCGTGGAGTCCCATCAGCAAGGAGGAGAACAAGAGGACTAGCACTAGTGTTCTTGAAGGACTTGGGGAAGAAACAGTTCCCACCAGGGAAAGGGAAAAAGCAGTGGCTATGTAGAAGGATGAGTTAGAAAACGGCTATCCAGATCTGGGATTTTTTTTGGGAGAAGGAGGACCTCTGTATGTCAAAGGCAAGAGAAAGATGGAAAACATCAGGAGGGGTCCTTGGACATGGCCAGCACCACTCCGTGCTGCCAGCAGTGTGCATCCACTCATGTTTTGGCTCTTCTGCAGCAATTTCCAAGCAGCAGATGTTGTATCTGGTTCCCCCATTCATATCCAACCACAGCTGGATGCTCATCCTTCCTGCACAAGGACCTCAAACTCCAGGAACTGCCTGCAAGTGTTAAGTCTTTGCTTCCTGCAGGAACAAGAGACTGACTGGCCTTGACGTCTGTCCCCTACAAAAACTGCAGTGCCCACAGCCACACCACAGCTCTTCTAGGTGAGGAAGGGATGAAAAGCTCCGGACCTTTTACTGCTTGTCCCTGCAGGGGTCATCAAAACAGCGTGGAAATCACAGGTAGCTGCCCAGAGAACAGGCAGAATAAAATATTTCCTGATCACAGCTACCTTTTGTAGGAAAAAAAGCCCCTGGGATTTGCATTTTCTATCCCTGGTTGTGATGGAGGAATCTGTTGACATATCCAAAATGTTTTCAGGGCAAGAAAAAGTTTTCAGACCTTGGAAGCCTGCAAAGGAGCTGGATGTGTTCACAGGAAGCCTCACCTTGCCCCTCTGTTCTTCCACCAGCACGTGCTGGTCTGTTCTGGCCTCGCTCCTTTGCCACCCCCCCTCTTCCCCTCAAGAAGGAAGGACTTTTGAAGTCAAATCCACGCAGAAAGGCGTTCAGGTCTGGGTTGTGCTGGTCCCACCAGCTTCTTGGCATGGTCCCTGGAGCTTCCACGAGCACGTGACACGTTCGACTGTGAATGGAAAGCTGATGCTCTGTTACTACAACCTACTCCATTGCACTCACAATGTGCACAAAAGGTAAGGGTCACCCCGCTCCTCCCTTCGGCCAGGAGAACTCTGGACTTGAAGCTTTCCTACAGTGGGAGCTGCTCCCTTTGGAGACCCAGTGCCTGCTGATGGATCTATCTCCTTATTTATTCTTTTATTTATTTTTGCTGCTTTTGCGTGCAGTGCTGCTACTCTGGGGGTTTCGTGGCTCAAGGTGTAGATGGGGGAGTTTGCTTAGAGTAAAAACCTAGCTCAGGCTCCCTCTGGGGCTCCCAAGCTGCCGGCTTCGTTCTGCCGCAGCTCAGCTGGCATCCGGGCTGTAGAGAAACCACATTCCCATCACTTCTCAGCTTCAGGACAGTGTTGACACAGGAGACATCCAAGGCTTGAACACTGGCCAAGTCATTGTCTTCTCCAAGACCAGCAAAGCCCCACTGTACAATGCTGTCTGAGGTTTATGCTCGATTACCGCACACAACCGCAGTAATTAACCTAACTCCGATATCTGTGCCCTCTGAGACACCGTGGGTTAGTTGAGGAGCGCTGAGGCGAGTCACGGAAGGAGCGTGAGCCTTCATCCTCGGCAGCTGAGCTGAGGACGCCTGCCTGCAAGCTCCGGCAGGTGCCGAAGCGGAGCCGGAGGAGCGCAACGCGGCACCGTCATCCTGCTAAGGCAGCAGGTCAGGGTGGGATGGAGGTCGTGGCATTGCTGATGGGGAGCTGCCCCCGTGCAGAGCCAGCTCCGGCCATTGTGTTTGAGCAAGGGCTGTGCAAACAGCACTACGTGCCGGGCTGAGGCTGCCGCTGCCATTTCTTGTTGGAAGCAGCAGGACGGGGGTTCAGAGGGACAGATTCAGGTCCAGAGTCTATGTGTGAGGAGAGCTGTGACTCTTCAGAGACACGAAGGGGTCTGGGGGCTGAGTGCTGTGGTGTCAAGAGCCAGAGTGGGTGCTCCATGTAGACCCATGGAGCAGGAGAAGAGAAGGTTGAGGTGGATGCAGCAGTCCTGGGGATGTTGTGAGGAAGAAGTGCACAGACAGTTTCCTTCCTGCACCCTTGAGCACAGGCACTCCCCCTGCACCATCTCCTTGGCTGCCTTCATTCCTTGCTCACCTTGCTCCTGGGCCTGGAGAGCTCTCTCTTCCTGGGAGGTCTGGGGGCACATTTGTCCCAAAGGGACCAAGTGCACAGTTGCTGCACAGACATAGTCCTACAGAAAGCCAAGGAGCTGAAGAAGGTAGGGATGGAGTCCTTCGTGTTTTGTGGGTCTGGACACAGGTGTTTTACCAAGCCCCATGGGTGGGCACTCCTGGTTGCATCTCTGAAGATGGTGGTGGTTCAGTGAGGGGACCGGGGTGCACTGTGGCTGCACATGAAGGTACACATCCCCCCGGCACACCACAGTTGCATAAGTGGTCCGAATAGCAGTTCTTTGCAGATGTTAAAACATCCCCTCCTCCAAAAATGCTGGCCGAGGCTGTGACAGCCGGGGCTGGGGTACAGGTGTGTTTGCTGAGCAAGCAGCTGCTGTTTGCACAGAGGGGATTCACTGGGCTACAGTTCAGTTGAACTTTGTCCCAGGGATCACGTATTACAACTTGTGCTCCCTCTCACCTACCCTGCCTTGGCTTTGGAGCCCTTTCTCTGCCGTGGGCCAAGGGAATGGCCTTCCTCTGGGCTGTTTATTTCTATCTTTGCTGCTTTATGGTTCTTCCTCACGCTTGCCCGCTGTATCTTCTGCAATACGCTGCCCCAGGGCAGCTGGCAGGACACCTTGGAGGGGCTTCTGTCCCACCGGGCATGAAGCTGGGTAGGGTCGATGCATTCCTTGGTGCTTCTCCCTGGGATGCTGTAAGGAGGTGAGAGCTGATATTTAGGAAAACAGCTGATTCTCTGCAAAACAAGGCTGAGGGAAACGCAGATGCCATGTAACGCTGGTCGAAGCCAAGAAGCGTGCAGGCATAGGGGTACACATCACCACTACTGGCACCAGTCGTGCTGCAGAATGGGCTCTAGACATCTTTCTCCTGTCAGAGAGAAGGTCTGTGTTGAAGGTATCTCAAAGGAGACACTCACCCAGCAAGGCTCAGCAGTTCAACCAGCTGGGAAGCAGGGATGAATGGGACAGAAACTGCTGCAAACAGCCTAGTGGGACACCACATCCCAGGAGGAGCTGTCCCCTATTTACACCTGTTGACCCCATCTTTGAATAGGCAACTTCTGAATAAGGAGAATGCGGGTCCAGGTTGGGAAGAAGTGAAAAGGTGAGGAACTGAGCCCCAGAAGAGAGAGATTAGAGCACTTCAGGCTGTTTGGCATTGAAAGGATGAAAGGGGGAAGCCATAGATGTATGTATGGCTTAAAGTGGCCTAGGACAAATTACAGAGGTGAGATCACAAGGAATGGAAGAGCTCTGCAGGTGTCTGCAGCTGCAGTGGTTTCCACCAGCCTTGGAGACTCTGAAGACCATCTCTGGAGGGTGGTCTATGTGCTCCCACGCATGGTAGCTCCAGAGAGGGGTTTGCCTGATGCCCCTCCACAACAGCCCCTGTGCCCCAGGGAAAGGATATTAGAGTTCAGAGAGCCTTTGGGCCATTGTCCTTCTGTTGGTGCAGGATGTATCTCTTTCCAGAGGTTGCTCAGACAGTCAGGGAGCATTATGTTCCTTTGAACAGACCAATGCCAGGAGACAGTGCATAAGGCCTTTCTCTATCTTTACATTGCTCCTTAACCTTAGCTAATATTGCAGATCATGATCTTACAGCTCTCCCCTGCTTTGCCTTCCATCATCAAAGTCTCTGAGCAAGATATGCCTGAGCGTGAGAGTTTGACAACTGTGAAATGGGTAAGGTCTGACAAAGAAAAAAAAAGTGGGATCTTTCCTCAAACTGGAACCCATCTTGTCATGCATTATAGCTCAAAAAGCAGTCCCAGGTCAAGCTGTATGAGCAGAAAGAGCTGCCGTTCCTGGAGAGGAGGGCTGTGTCTTGTGCCCTGGGTGCTGGAGTTTGCTTCTTGGCTCAGCACCCTGCTGCTGAAGATGGCAGATGCAGGAAAGTGAGTTTAGCAGACCCAGCAGCCTGCTGAAAAACCTTCAGGAGGTGATTATGTCTAAGGTTTGGGTTGGGATACTCCTCCCTGGCTTGTCCCCTCAAGCCAAGACCCTGCATGCTAGCAGTGCATGAGCTGGCACTGAAGGTGGCCAAACCCCGAGCTCTCCACCAAGGTGTCCCTGCCATGGGATTCCAGCTGCGGCACATCCTCTCCCTTTCCCTCCCGACCTTTCCAGCCCCACATCTTTTATTTTTAAGCGGTCACCTGTGACCAGAAGAAATTTCACTGTGGCCGCTGGATAAATGAGCAGCCTGTACTTTGGCATTTGTGAGTACAGTATCTTTAACCCTGAACTGTTTCAGGTGCCTATATCTCTATTTAAAATCAGGACAGCTGGACTAGCAATCAGTTAATCCTTTAATTCAGATTTGATTGCTGAAGGTGGGAATAATTTCCTCTTGACACCAGGCAAGTGGGTGCCCTGCCTGAGCCACCATCTGTGTCCTCTGCCACGTCCTGGGGACACATCGTGCTACCTCTGCTGTAGTGGGGTGAACTGGCCTCGTAAGAGGTCTACCCCCTGCGATGACAGAGGCAGCCCAGATTTAACTTTTACAGCGTTAAAACAGAGTAGGATGGTGCCTTCTTTTGGCTTCTCTAATTTATTAACTCCTCTGTCATAGACAGAGCCTGCAAGTATTACTAATAATAGAAATATTACACTAATGAGGAAAAAGCTGATTGTTCTTCCGGCGTAAAATGCTCCCCAGAGAAGCTGTTTGCTGCTGTGCTCTTACAATCTGTGCTAGCATCCCTCGTGGCAGACAGGAGAGGAGACACGGGTGGTAGGTCCAGCTTCCCTGCAGCCCGCTGTTATTACACAAGTCTAATGTCCTTGACTGAAGGCCAGCCTGATCTTTTGTTGGGGATTTCCCACCTCAGGGGGAATGTGCAAGAGGAACAAATACCTTGTTTGTAATAGGATCTCCATAAAGCCTTTCCTGCTGTTTGTTCATGTTATTTCTCCATGGCATGTTTATAGACGATGGTGTTGATGTCAGCTGAGAGCTGTGGGACTCCTTCGAGAGCCAGCACTCAGCAGAATCGTGTGGTTCAGTGGGAAAACCTTTACTGCTATATACAAAAAATAATTGCCCAGGATAAAGCGGGCTGTAAGTGGACTGAAACATAGGCTCACCACCCTAAAAAAGAGCCGGGGTTGTTTTCCACTCCCTGGTCTAACCAGGAGATAGCTTTGTGTTATTCTCTCTACTGCAAGGGCTGACTGCTCCCGGAGGGCTGGGGAGCCCAGCATGACGGCACGGCCAGGTGGGCAGGGGGACGCATCCCTCACTGTCTCCATGCGAAGTGAGCAGGATGGGGTCAGCCCAGAGTCCAGATCCCCTGGGAAGCTGGTGGTGACGAGGCAGGCCTGAGGCTGGGATCAGTTCTAGGGAATGTAGCAGGGTCGGACATAGCCCAGGACCACCCGGCAGGTCTGCAGTCACCAGGCAGTTCCAGGGTCTGGCTGGGAAGTCAGCCTGGGGTTTGGGGTCTGGATCAACAGTGCCACAGTCAGGCAGGGGCAGAACTGAGGTGGAGCTGGGGACTGTGCTCCTCCAGCAGTGCTTGGGCAGGGGCTGATGGGCTGAGCGTGAACGTGCTCCTGGAGGCTTGTCACTGGAGGCCCCTGGTGAGGCTGAAAGTGGGGGAGGATGGGGTGATGCCTTTCGGTGAGGCTTGTCTCTTGCAGCACTGCACGACTGTTTCTCCAGAGCTTGTTCTCTCTTTCTGCCCTCAGCGTGCGGTCCCGGTGGTGTCCGCCCGGGTTTCGCGTGGCAGAACAGCAGCAGTGGACACCACTGGCAGATGCAGATGATGGGCGAAGGTGTTGGTGATCAGAGGAGTGCGTGGTGGAGCAGGGGAACAACAGATCTCAGCGTGGGTCTTGCAAGACTGTGGACATGGCCATGCTGAGACCCTCAGTCGCTGCTGGTGACCAGACTCCCCGAAAGGAGTTAGTTGTCCTATTCCACTAGGATTCGAAGGTCAGTGACATGAAGCCGTTTCTCCCCATACAGCACCCTTTGTCTATAACATAACCAACCATTACACCTACAGAGCACAGCCACGTTCCCCTACCTTATGCAACTTTAAGCGAACCATCTGAAGCATGAATTTTTTCTGGTTCCTTCCTTATTCTTGCAACAGTTTTCAGGAGCTGTTAGGGCCACCTCACACTTCAGCTGGGCTTTGCCATTGCTTTCCCCTGCACTGAGATACCCACATGAGCTGATGTGGGGTGATGGATGATGCTGGGGGTGGCTCTGAGAGAGGTCTGGCTGCAGCACCCTGCTGACCACCCCACCACAGAGCTCCCTGCCCAGGACCAGCCCAGCTGGACACATGCCCTGAAACCCCTGCACCTCTGCCTAGGATTTCTGCTCAGTTATCCTCGCAGCTGGAAGTGCTGAGAGGATTAAAATGCCACAGGGGTCTGAAAGCCCTCAGGAGGGGGGTTGAAATCTGCTCAGCTTGGCCTTTTGCTCCCCCTTCTCTGCTCCTCCCAGAGCTCTGAATAGTCCCAAGACTTTTATTATTTTCCACATTGCAAAACATTAATTACTGGAAGGGGCGAGGTGGTTTGAGAGCCAGGGTCCAGCAGTGCTTCGGGGGCCGTGCCAGCCCCGGGCGACCAGGGAGTTGTGGTGTGGGAGGACAGGAGGAGCCTTCCCCTCGGATTTTATCTCGATGAGAACATCTTGACTGACGACCAGGAAACAAACTGCTCTGACGATCGGGAGGGAGAAGGGGAGCAGAAAGGTCAAGCTTCTGGGCTCATTGGAGATCTCTGGGGCAGGGGAGGTCTTTCATGGGTGGTATGGAGGTCACCAGCACTGGCTGGGAAGAGATGCCCTCCCAGGTCCTGGGTCCGGCATTGTCATTGGAGTTGTACTTAGCTGTTTACTTGCGAAGGGTGAGATGTTTTCAAAGCTTGTGGCTGCTGAACTGCCAGATCTGTGTTTGAAAATCTCAAGAGCAGAAGGAAAATGAATTTAACTAGAGTTCAAAGAGTCTCCAATAAAGACTAAGTCGTTCTGTCATTCCAAAGCCTGATTTTCATTAATTCCCTTTAATGCTGCTTTAAAATTACAAAGTGGAAGGGAATGCTGGCCAACAGAACTTTTGGTGGTTTCAAAACAACCACTATTAACCAGCATGGAAATGTATATTTGCCATAAGAGCGTTTAAACGGGAAGGTGGCTTCAACCAGGACAGGTGTAACCGTGTGTAGTTGCGGTGACAGTTTAAAAATTAGCTATTGTAAGGCTCCACGTACGGACAGGGGCTTGGTATTAATGATTACCATGAAGTAACTAACTGGAAAGGGATTGAACAGCAAGTGGTTGAGTTCAGCTTGACCCACTGGTGAGCTGACCTTTTTCCCGTTCATTTAATGCCCAAATCTCATTTCTGGCCAGAGCAGCTCTCCATCAGCCGAACACAATGCCTGGGCACAGCGGTGAGTGGGATGATAAGAGGTTCAGTCCCTGCTCCTTGGGCAGGATCCAAGAGCAAGAGCAGCTCCAGCAGTTGGCCAGCACTGCCAGCCCCGGGGCTCGTGCTGTCAGCACTGCTCTGTGGAAGCCGGTTCACAAGTCCTCCTTCCTTGATGTCTCCCCTTGCTCTCTCCTTCCGTGTCCTTCTAGCTGCTGGCCTCTGCTGCCTGCTCCCACCAGCAGCTCCGTGCCCGCAGCTCCTGCAAAGTCACTCCTGGTCCACCCGACACACCACCTCCCTGTGCAGCACGTGCAGGGCTGCTCCCTGGGCAAGCCTGGCTGCATCTGCCAGGAACTTTCTTCTGCCTGCTCCAGTGATGACCCCCTGCTCCTCTGGCAGCCAAAGATGTCGGACCCAGCTGGGTTTTCCCGGGGGGGGGGACGGGGTGGTTGTGACTCACCTCCAGGTCTACTTCATGCTTCTCCGCTCTTGCTCTCCTCTCAACACGGGGTCTTCTTGACCAGCTCTGTCACCCTACTTGCCCCTGTCCCCTTCCAAGTGGCCTGGGCTTTGTGACCGCAGGGAAATGTCCCCACTCACACCCCTGCTCCTTTGCCCCTGGATGTGTGCAGAGGGGCTCATGTGAGCTACAGCTCCCTCCTTGCCCTGGAAATAAGCCACCCTTCTGTTCTCACCCAGCTGCACCCACGGGGATGGTCCAGCATCTCGTTGTGGATATCTGGCCCCATGGTAACTGTCTGGCATGTCCCACGGAGCTGGACACAACCATTTTACGGACAGAAGGGTTGTGCAACTGCCTAGTGCTGGACCTGGTGTGGGACCTGGGGTGCTGCGGGAGAGGAGCTGAGGGCACGGTGGCCATGACGGGCAGCTGGCATTCCTGCCCATTCTTTCCCAGCTATCAGTATTTGCTGGTTTGTTCCCACAGATCCTTGCAAAATGCACGGGAAGCAGGGGTGAATGTTATCAGGCTCCAGTCTCTCTATTTTCCAGTGTGTCTTCAGCAGGCATGGTGAACCCACTGTGTTTTTCTGCCTTCCCTTCCAAAAGCCCTCCAAGAATATCACAGCTCCCAAGGTTGCAGAGAGTGGCTGGTAATCCTGTAAACCTCTGGGTTAATTAAGCAAACTGGAATCCTTCATTTGGAGGAATGGCACTAATTGCATATCCGAGAGAGTGCGTTTTGCATGCACTGCTGGCTGGTGGAGCAGAAACCGTTGCTGACTTCAGCAAGGGGGCTGGGGAGTTAGCGGTGTCTTGCTTGAGAGGGGAGGTCAAGAAAACCTGTTTCCTCCTCGATGCTGGACCAGTTGGTGTTTGCTGGAGTGGGGGGTGTACACAGAGAGGATGCAGGGTAGTAGCGGCACTGTCCTGCAGAGCTGCTGTGCAAGGCTGAAAGGGTCCAATTGCTGGTACCTGGCTGTTGAGCTGTTTCCAACCTAAAAATGCAAACCTGTAATGGCATGACGTGGTAAGCAGCTCCGGACAAGAAGCTGCAGTCTGCAGCTGGGCTTAGTGCTCTGAGCCGGGAAAAGCTGCTTAAAATTGACAGAGAGCTCTTTGTTTGCTGTGTGTGGTTTAGAAATTAAGCAATACTTAGGGGCAAATATTGGTTCAGACAACATCAGCTCCCACTCTGCAGTGGCCAGTTCATCTCCTCCCAGGTAGAAAACAGCATATTGCAACACAGTCAAAACCTGACACCAAGTCTTTCTCCTAACCAGCAGGGAAATTGCTTTGTGGCATTTCCTGAAAAATAAACTATCCGCAAGATTCTGGAGTTGGAGCACAGCCTCAGAATTGATCCATAGGTCCAAACAGGGGCTGAAAGCATGTTTCTGGAAAGACTGCCACAGCTCTCCAAGTGTATGTCACGCCTTGGGAGCCGCAGGGAATGCCGAGCTGGTCCCAGTCCAGTGTCAGCCAGGGGCACACTCGCAGAGGTGGCACTCCCACTGTGTAGCTAGCAGCTGCTGCAAGCCCCATGCCCACCTGGGCTCTGTGGGACGAGTGACATCCTCTTCCAGGAGATGCGGCATCGAGCAGGAGAGCTGGGCTTTCCCCCAGATGCTTACACTGACTAGGTAAGCCAGCCCTGCAGAAGCCCCCTGACTTCTCCCTGCCCCTCCTGAGTACCTGAACATTGAATCACAGAATGGTTTGGGTCAGATCATCTAGTCCCACCCCCCTGCCATGGGCAGGGACACCCTCCACTAGACTAGGCTGGTCAAAGCCTGGCCTTGGACACTTCCAGGTATGGGGCATCCACAGCTTCTCTGGAAAACCTGTTCCAGTGCCTCACCACCCTCTCTGGGAAGAATTTTTTCTTGATGACCAATCTAAATCTCCCCTTTTTCAAGTTAAACCTGTTACCCCTTGTCCTGTCACTACAGCTCTGGAAAAACAGTCTCTCTCCTTCTTTCCTATAAGCCCCTTCTATATACTGAAAGGCCACAGTACGGTTTCCCCGGAGCCTTCTCTTCTCCCCAACTCTCTCAGCCTTTCTCCACCATGGAGGTGCTACAGCCCTCCGATGATTTTCATGTCCTCCTCTGGACCCGCTCCAACAGGTCCATGTTTTTCTTGTGCTGGGGGCCCCAGAGCTGGATGCAGAACTCCAGGTGGAGTCTCGTCAGAACAGAATAGAGAGGGAGAATCACCTCCCTTGACCTGCTGGTCATGCTGATTTGGATGCAGCCCAGCATACGCTTGACTTTCTGGGATGCAAGTGCACAGTGCCAGCTCATATCCAATTTGTTGCCCACCAGTACCCCCAATCCTTCTCCGCGGGGTTGCTCTCCATCCATTCACCACCCAGCATCATCATCTCCCATCTCTAGGGGTGGGCACTGTTGCCAGTGCAGTGCCAGTCTCAGTCTCCTGTCCCACCCTGGGCTATTGACAGAGGAGCAGGGAAGTTGATCTGGGAAAATGTGTTCCCATCAGGCTGGTCTTTGTGCCTTCATCTGCTGTAATGTGACCTGTGGGGCCAGGACAGCACAGGAACTTGTGCCCGGTTTTTGCAGTTGGCCACGCTGATGTCCTTGTGATGGGCTGGCTCCAGCCTTCTGAGCCAAAAACTAGAAATTCCTATTTCTAGAGGGAAATACACCAACTCTATAGACAAGCCCAAAGTCTTGGTGGCTGTATATTGTATTGTATATTCCTTTTTTTTCCTTCCATTTTCTGTTATTTTTCTCCTTAATATCTCAAGGTGAGCTGGGTCTTCATCACACAGCTGCCAGCCTGGTGACCCCTGGGAACAGCAGCGTTAGCTCCAAGAGCCCCCACCGCTGGATAGGCGTGCCTGTATGGAAATAACTCCGAAGAGTCAGGCAAGATGCCGGTGTTGGGGTGGTGCCTTGATTGCAGCTTTCCCTCTCCCCAGTTAATGTTTTCCCCACACGCACACAGAACCAGAGCTTGACTTCAGCCTCCATTCGGCCGCGTTGGTTCCAGGATGAGCTCTGCCATGGGGAGCAGCCAGCACCGTGATCCAGACAGTCATGCCAGCTCTAACTTTATCCCAGCCAAATTACAACAAATGTCCTTTCCTTAGGGCACAACCAACACTCCAGTCCAGCCTCACCTCAACCACAAACCACAGTGTACACATACGGAGTTGCAGTAATAAGGGAGATGCAGAAATAGTCAGTATTATTTTACCTTCAATCTTATTTGGTGTGGGGCTGAGCCCTGTTCTTTTCTTTGGGTTCAGATGTGTTTATGCATCACCAATGACCCGTGGTTGGTCGGAGGGTGTGTTAATCTGTATTTCTTCATCATTCATGTAATTTTTAGCAGCTTCCTCTTTCTGAACAGTCAGGATCCGTAGTGTTGCAATACAACGAACTTGTGATGTGTAATAATAATTCAGCTCATCTCATGAAGATGTACGCTGTAGAAGGCATGATGCTTTCTGGATAACAAGGACAAAGTCCGAGAGGCACTGGCTTAGCTCTGTCTTTCTGGTATAGTTGCTTCTGCTTGTATGGGGCAGAGCATTGACCTCTTACCTTGACAGACAACAAGAATTTCCATCGTTAGTAAGAACTGGCCCTCGCTGTTCAATCTCAGCTTAGTCAGCCAGATACATGCAGTTGGACATGGGGAGCTCTCTTTTTGCACAAAACCGTGCACCCAGGCAGTAAGGTATGGATCTAACTAGAACTGGTGGAAGCATGTGTGTGTGTTTAGTGAGAGAGGGGACCTGCTGTGTGAATAAGCGCGCATTTTCTAACACAAAATTTGGGAAAGCAGTTGTCTGATAAACGTTCAGGGGAAGAAGTTGGTTGCATCAAGAAGTTTGTCCCTCCTGGACTCCAAAAGGAAGGCATTTTGCAGCTGGAGGCCACCCAGAATATTTTGCCTCTTCCATTGAAGCCTTCCCTTGGTGAGATATACTCCCCAGCAAGGAGCATCCTGGAGGCCTCTTAGGTCCTTTGGAGATCAAGGTCTGAGCCTTCAAGCTCAGGTGACCTAGAGGACACATCACCAATCTGCTCTGCTTCTGCCGTTGGGCACCTTCAAGGCAAGCTGTGTTGGAAGAGCTTCTTCCCCCCAGAGTGGAGAAAGGTAGGATTTGATGGCATCGAAAGACGGTACAGAAGCTGCTCTGTATGTGGTTGGTGACTTTCCTGATGACTAGTGGGTAGACATCTGGAAATCCAGGAGCTTACTGGTAAAGGCTGGAGGACCAGAGGTAAGCAGTGAAATCTACTGCAACCCAAGCCTCTTCCTTTGCCCCTGGATTTGCCCTGATGCTCTCTAGGAGGTGTGGAGTGAACCCCCCAATCACATCACCACATCCCAGCCGTCCCCTCAGCATATACAGAGGGTGCCTTGGGAATGCAGCTGCAGTTTGAGAGGGGAGAGAGGAGCAGTGGGCAGTCCATGTAAGAAACTCTGGGAACCACATGCAGGAGGCAAAACAGTATGGGCTCTTCCAGCAACTGCCCTTCTGTTGCTTGACCAGATGCTTTATGTTTGCCAAACTTTGTTCTGCGTCTTTTCCCTTCCTCTGTCATGCAGCAAAAATACCTTTCTCTCTCTGGATAGTGCTGTAACTACTTAGTTTGTGGAGTGAGGTTGTCCAAATATTCTCATCTTTATATATCTACTCAGGTATCTTTGATTTTTCAGTGGCACTGCAATTTCTAGGTTCCCTCATATCTGTTAGAAGAGGCATTTTGGAAGAAGCCAACAAAAGGCTCTGGAAGAACCATGTGGGACAGCATCCTGTGAGCCCTTGTGCCTCTTCTTCCCACGGATGGGGACATTGCTAAGACCCAGAGTGAGGCACGGACTGGTGAGACCCACAGGGATCTGGGGACGGATTTCAGTGCCATCTACATGTTTCAGTGGAGGAAGAGCTTGGAAGGCCGCAGTTTGCTGGAGTAAATACAGATGGGAAATATTTTAAAAGGGAAGGAAAGCTTGTGATAGGAGCAAGCCAGTCCCCTCCCAGTTGCAGTGTGCTTGGAGATGCACTGAACACAAGAAGTGCTGCTCTTTTGGCGAAGCAGGAGGTGAAGAGATGAGAAATAGCAACTAGTCCTGCTGAAGGAAGTGCTAAAGAACATGCTGAAGTAACCACCATGGCCATGAGTCTCTCTCGCTCAGCCCATAGGGACCTCCAGCAGCCAGAGGCACGGGTAGGGCAGGCTCACCATGCCACGGTGGAGGTGGTCATTGCCTAAAGGTCTCCAGCAGCCCCCTTCCCTGGGTCACTTTGTAGAACCAGATCCTGGACCTGACACTAGGCTCCCACCGGCACTGAAGCCACTCTGGCCACCACCACCCACCTGCAGGTCGCGGTGCCCTGGGCCTGCTGGGTGGAGGGAGAAGAGCCAGCCCAGGGTGCTTCCAGCCAGCCTCAGCCAGGAGCCTACCGTGGGCAAGCCCATAGCACTGTTGCATGGAGGATGCAGGCTATGGGAGAGGAAGGACCTGTGCAGGGGATCCAGAAGGTCACAAAGGGAGGCTGGTGCTCTTGAGGGCAAGCCTGGGAGCTGGACCTCACCACCGGGCTTCCTACAGCACTCTTGCAGCTTGTCTGGGGTGGACACAGTGTGTGGACCAGCCCTAGGGATGCTGCCAGAGCTTGTGGGCTAGCTGATGTGGTCCAGGGACTCTCACTTAGTGTGCGTGTGCCAAAGTCAACCTGAAGCTGGTCCTGTAGCCTGCAGCAAAGATCGGGACATTGGGCCTGGGACAGCAGCATGAAGGCAGACCTCTGTAAACGTAGCCAGGTCCCACTGGTCCTGGCTGGAGGGAGATAAATCAGGAGTGATATGATCGGATGGAGAAGTTTTGCAGAGGAAGGGGGAGGAGGGTGACTGCTAATTCTTCCCAGGTTCGTCCCAAAAACTTAACAAAGGTTCAGCGTGATGTTTCCTTCTGGCTGCAGGACACTTACTGAGCTGTCTGGTCACTGCCTGTGCAAGGAGCTTGCCAGGTCATGTGCTGAGGAACATTAACTGCCTTTCAACCCCATTGCCATTGCCAAGAGAGCGCAAGGGAACGGGCAGGCACTTGGGTGCTGCAAGCCAAAGGGCAATGAGCACAACAGCAGCAGTTACTGGCAAACATGCAAAACTCGGGGCTGGATCCAGTGGGGACTTTCTGAGATTAGGCTGGGCAAGGCAGGGGGTTGCTAGCACAAAGAAAATAACCCCTCCCACGGCGATTCAGCCTGCAGAGGAATTCAAATGTCACAACTTGGGAATTTTCCATCTGAAGCCCCTTGTAAAATGAAAAGCACCTTGCCCTGCTCTGACTCCTGCCTGCGGAGAGGTTCAGTGCCAAAGTGAAAGGCTTCCTAAAAATGGGCTGATCTAGGGAGGGGGGCGATTTAGGAGCTATTGAGAAACAAGGAAGGACAAACAGTGTTAGGTCATTGCTTCTGCAAACACAGCCAAGCTGTTCCTCTATAAAAAGGGAAGAAAGCGGATTCAGAGCCATCACAGACTTGGAGGGGACGGTCTGTGACCAAGGCTGCTGCACCCCCTCCTCGGCACCTGACTCCCCCAGTCAAGTATGAAACTCGTACTCTCTACTGTGCTGTCCTTCGGGATAGTGGGTAAGTGGCTGCTGAAAGCAGTTTGGGGGGGAAAGGAAGCGTCAGAAGCCCCCAGGACCCTAGGCTTTCCACCTAGACAAGGCTGTTAGAGCTGCAGCATGTGCCAGACCCAGGCAGCTGTTAAGTAAAAGCCAGGATGTAAAAGCAAACCTGCCAGGTGCTTGCTTTGGCAGCTGTGGATCTCTGTCAACAAGGATGGTGCTTTGGGCACTAATGACAGCAGTTTTTTCCTTGAGCCAGCCCATGGAGGCTGGAAGGAGGTCTGCAGCTCCCCACAGCAAGCTGTCGAGCACACGGCTGGCATGCAGGAGGGATGCTCAGCACCCACTGCCAGGGAGGGGAGTGCTTGGGAGAGGCTCCGCACCCCTACTGCCACAGGGTGAAGGGAAAAATCACCTTCCCGCAAACTGCTGTGCTGGGAGAGGATCAGGGAGAGAGAAACTAGAAGAAGACCTCCCTGCCAAGCCGGCGTGTGTATTGGGTGAAACCTGGAGGCAGTGACAATAAAATAGGGTTTAAGTAACGAAAGGCTCCGCAAGCTCCCTCCCTGCTCCTGCAATGCTCCATCCCACTGCTGAGGCTGTGCTTTGCTTGGGGTCCCGTGTATTTTATGCCTAAATTGTGCCGCTGCAGAGCTGGCTCTGCTTGAAGCGACTATTTTTCTCCTCTCACTCTGCTTACAGTTTTGGCAGGCAAGGAGATTTCTGCTGTCTACAGCTGACCTGGAAAGGGAAAGAGGGGTCTCCTTCTCGGTGTAGGCAGTGGGTTTCTTCTGAGCCCACGTAAATTGCAGTGGTGATTATATTCCTCTCGTGGGAAGTGCTCCCTGTGCTGCTGGCATCAGAAGGTCCTTGGGTATCTTTGCTGAGTACTAGCAGGCGATGATGTCCTGTTAACAGGGCAGCATCCCTCCTCCTCTCCTGCATGGAAGGAGCCAAGAGGTGGACCAAAAGCTCTGCGGTAGGGGCTGTGGCATTCGGGCTCCCGCTGCCTTCCTGGTGTTCACCACTGCAGCCAGGCTGACTCCCTCGGGAGGTCCCCGTCCAGTTGCTGCCCAGGGCAGGATGGTTGCCAGCACTGGGTTAAGGTGACCATGGCTTGGCTTGAAAACTGTTGATGGTGGCAGTAGGAGCTAAGGCTAAGGATTCTCCCCATGGCCAAATTCAGCACATGCCCTGGGAAGGTGGGACGTGTCTGTTGGCAGGGTTTACGGCTCAAAAATCAAATAATAGAGAATATTTCAGAGGTGAAAGAGAAAATGGAAACAGCACAGGTTAATCTGGAGATGTTTGCATGGAACGTGCCATCAGGGGGACGCTGTGCATACATGTCCATACATGTGGTCTGCACACTCCTGCCGGGAAGGGGCAGAGTTACGGTGAAGTGTGCAGCAGGGGCCAGCCACACACTTTAACTGCAGGTTTGAGGTGTTTCTGGTGTTCAGGTGGCTGAGAGAGGAGTTCATCTGTGTCCACCTGGGGTCTTTGCTTTGCTCCAGTCTCCCAGAGCAGCAAGTCAGATGCATTTACCGGCTGGGGGAATCTTTGGAGAGAGGACTGTGGAGGTGGTATGGCACCTCTGTTACTGGGTGTAGTGGAGGAGGTGAGATATAAAGGGACTGTTAAATAGGTCACCTAGCTGCCAAGGAGGTCCTGTGTGGCAATGTACAGAATATAGCCTGGCCAGGTTAGAGCTGCTCTCCCTGTGGGTTATTTGCAAAGACACTCCTTCAGTAGACTGCCTTTTCTCTCTGTTTTTACAAAGCTTGATGTCTGCTGAAGCATGAGGTTTTGTTCTCCTGCTCTTGTGGGTGTTGCCATGAGCTCAGGCTGCTTGAATCACCGTGCTGTGCAGGACATCCATTACCCAGGGACAGGAGTGATCGATGTTCCTGAAGGTGCACGCGTCAGGCAAGAAAGCAACAGCCTTTCTGCCTGACTTAGGAGAGGTGCAAGGGAGATCCTGCACCCGGCCATCACCCGAGGCCAGGGCTGCAGGGCAACAGAGGTCGTGTACTCACAGAGATGCTTTTTCTCTCTACGTGGTGCCTTTCTAACTCTCTGAGACTATTTATTTCTGGTTCTTTCTACAGCTCTGTGTTTTGCTGCTCCCCCCAAGGCAAACATCAGATGGTGCACAATATCCTCAGCAGAACAGAACAAATGCAATACCCTAAGGGACCTCATGCAACAGGAGAGCGTTACATTGAGTTGCGTGCAGAAAGCAACATACATCGACTGCATAAAAGCCATTTATGTGAGTGGGCAGCAAGTAGCTGTGCTGGGCACTGAGGATGGTTCAGCAGCGTGGAGAAGGTTGGGGTTTCCTCTGAGTCACTGGTTGTTACCTGTGACTGTAGAGAAGGACTCGCCCACAAGGATCCAGGAGAGGCTCCGGGGAAGCAGTTTTTCCCTCATGCGTCCCTGCTCTTTGTTTATTGACTGAAATCTTTCTGTTCTTTAGAATACTGAAGCAGATGCCATTAGCTTGGATGGTGGTCAAGTTTTTGAGGCAGGCCTTGCCCCCTACAAGCTGAAGCCTATTGCTGCTGAGACCCATGGAAATAGTGAAGGTATATTTTCATGCAATATTTTTAAGCCAGGTGGTAACAAACTGGTAGTGCAAAGGCTGTCCTTTTCACACACTGCTCCCACATTATTTCTGCTGGGTGTCTGAGATATTGCCCCTGGCCTCCAGATCCCAGAGGGGAAGGGGTGGGGGGCAGTTACACCAAAATATGAATCATCACCCATGGCCATAGAGTGACTGCAATGGAAAGTGGCAGAGCCAATGCCCCATTTCTGACATCAGCTGTGATGAAAGTCCCTGATCCCATGATGATGCAGTGGGCAACAGCATTTGAGCAAAGACTTGCCAAAGAAGATTTGCCAAAAAGACATGTTTAAGCGTCTTTACAAAACTATGGGCATGTCTAACAACTGCTAGTGGCAAAGCATTATGTGTGATAATGTTTTCAGGTCACTTACCATTACAAGTTGAAACAAGCAGCGTTGGTTCAATATTGGCAGTGTAGTTCATCCCTACAAAAATGGGAAAGCCACGAGTGTTCAAGAAAAGTTACTAATCATTTGGAAGTGCAGCACTTTATTCTCTAAAATCAGAGCGTTGGCAGGATTTTAAATGTTCCTAAGTCCTGCTTTTTCATCGCTTTCCTGCTTTTTTCCTGCATTGCAGGCTCCACAACCAGCTACTACGCCGTGGCTGTTGTGAAGAAAGGAACAGACCTCACAGTAGATACATTGGAAGGCAGGACCTCCTGCCACACGGGCCTGGGCAGGTCTGCTGGCTGGAACATCCCGATCGGGACACTCATCCGCCGGGGAGCCATCAGGTGGGATGGCAAAGACTCAACCTCCATCGAGCAAGGTGAGGTGGGAATCGGTGAGATGTATAGGCTGACGTCCAGCCAGCAGTGGTGGTACAGTGAATGTGACGTTGCCCAATCTGTGGAGGTCAGAGGTGGCTCACAGAGCAGTCGAGTCACTGACATTCTTTATGCATCCACTCCCTTCCAGAACCTTGTAAAAGTGAATTTTAGACTAACTAGTGCTTCTTTCTCATCCGCAGCGGTGGCCAATTTTTTCTCTGCCAGCTGCGTGCCCGGTGCCACCACTGAACAAAAACTGTGCCGTCAGTGCAAGGGGGACTCCAAAACCAAATGCTCTCGCACAGCACCTTATTCTGGATATTCTGGAGCTTTTCAGTGAGTGAAAGTTATTTTTCCTTTGGGGAAATATTCTAGCCGTGACACATGGAAGTTGTCGTTATATCAGGGAGGGCTGTGTTGTAATCAGGGGTCCCGAGGAGGCTGAATTTATTGAACAACAGGGATTGCTGGTAATTAAAGATCCAATTAGTAATAACTGGCAGGCGGCTGGTGGGAGATGAGAGAGGCAGCTGGGTTGTATGGTTTTGCATAGGCTTAAGAGTACACAGCATCAGCATTGAGCCAAGTCTAACTGGGCTGCTTCTAAAAGCATTACTTCTCTGCCATTACATTTGCTTCCTTGCCAGCACTTTTTTTTTTTTTTTTGGGGGGGGGGGTTGGGGGGAAGACTACTGCTCGGTGGTTGCAGTTTGTGCTGAAGTAATTTGCTGAAAGAAGAGATAGGGAGCCACGATGTCTGGTTTTTAAACATCTCTTCTGCTCCTCTCACCTGCAGATGTCTGAAAGATGGAAAAGGAGATGTGGCTTTTGTGAAACACACAACTGTTCAAGGTAGGCCTGTGAGACCACTTGCTTCTCTCCTCTCCAGTCCAACCTCTCGCTCCCACTCCATCTTGCAATTAGTCTACACTGTGCAGACTTTCATTCCCCTCCAGGTTTACCCCAAACCTCTTCTCCTTTCATCTCTTGAAACGTTCTGCACACTGTGGACTGACTCATTCTTGTTATTGAAAAATATGATTGTGGCAGGTCCACTTTTTCTTCTTCTGGGTTCTTCTTTGAAGAAGGAAAACCTGATTGATTTAAGTTCAGTGGTATTATCGTTGGTGCCGTATCTCAGAGCCAGCTGTAACCTTACCCCAGCAAACACAGGGTGAGCGGTTGTATGGGTAATTATGCTCACCATTCCTCCGGGAATTCAGCCCACAGCAGGAGTTCAGCAACTCTACACCTCTTGGAGACAGAAGATGGCCTGGCACACCCAGTTCCCGCAGTAAGCTCAGTGTAGGGCCACTGAGACGGTCATAGGGCAGGGACACTTGTCCTGAAAGGAGATGCTCAGGGTGGTGGGATTAATCGGCCTAGGGAAGATATGGCTTTATGGGGACCTCAGAGCAGCCAGCCTGTGCCTAGAGGAGGTTAGCAAGAAGGTGGAGCCAAGATCTTGATGGAGGTGGACAGTGGAAAGAAGAAAAACAATAATCATCAACTGAGACATGAGAGGTTTGGACCAGACACGGAAGAAAATTTTTTCCCTTTGAGTACAGTCAAGTAATGGGGCAGGTTGCCCAGGTATCTCCATCCTTGGAGGATTTTGAGAATCACCTGGAGCAACCTGGTCTGCCCCTGCTTTGCGCTGGGGCTTGGACTGGAGATCTTCAGAGGTCCCTTCCCACCTGAATTTTCCTGTAACCCCGTGATCTCTGACCTGGGCTCTGTTTTCAGCCTTGATACTACTGGCCTTCACAGACCATGTGTGGCTCCTGACTCTTCTTCTGCAAAGAATTCTTCCCCACGCTCCAGCAGAAATAAATTCATAACAAAGCTGCCCCAGACTGGCTTTTTTGTCTATTTTTGTGGTGACACAACTCATGGTTCCTCCCTTCCTCCAGAAAATGCCCCGGAGGAGAAGGATGAGTATGAGTTGCTGTGTCTGGATGGCAGCCGTCAGCCCGTGGACAACTACAAAGCCTGTCACTGGGCCAGGGTGCCTGCTCACGCTGTTATGGCTCGAGATGATACCAAGGTTGAAGACATCTGGAACTTTCTCTCAAAAGCACAGGTATCATCAAGCTCTCCCTTCCTTCCCCTAGCATCCCTTCTTCTGTCCCCTGGCTTTGCTTGCTCTCTCCAGATTTCCAAGCACTTTGGTACAGTCACTTGATGATTATTTTTCCCTTGTTGCAGGAAAAATTTGGCGTGGGTACAACCAGCAGCTTCCACCTCTTTGGGCCACCTGGCAAGAAGGACCCCAGCATCAAAGACTTGCTTTTCAAAGACTCTGCTATAAAGCTGACGCGTATCCCATCACTGATGGATTCCCAGCTCTACCTGGGCTTTGAGTATTACAGTGCCATCCAGAGCCTTCAGAAAGGTAGGCAGGACATGAAATACTGTTGTCATGTCACTGTGAGCTACACTGAAGAGAAGGGATCAGCAAATACATCTGGGCAAAAGCAACGTGATTTTTTCAAACACGGACAGTATCCTCTGCAAAATATTTCCTGAGAAAGGTATTATCATTAAAATCACACAACCTTCACAAGCTTCACTTAAATCTATACAAGGTATTTGCTGATTCCAAAACCGAAATAGCACCATCACCACACCCACAAAGGTGGAAAATTTACACACACTCCACCCCTTATTCCTTCACCACAATCAAAACAACCAAGATTTATTTAGCTGGTGGTAGAGACTGGGCATGGTCAAGAATGCTGCTTAGAAAAGCCATTTCTGGGATGTAAGAGGAAGGAACATCCTGGGACACCAGGTCCAGTATTGGCCGCTTGAGAGAAACAGTGTCCTTTATTTCCATCTAGACTAATCAAGCATTTGCTGATCTTAGTTGGCTTTCTGAGAGTCAAACAACCCACAAACGGCCTCTGAAACCCACTTACCAAGTATAATTGCTCAGAGATCTCTGGGACAGGCTCAGCTGCTATGGCATTTACGGAAGGGGATGCATGGATCTCGTGTGACATCAAAACAGATTATTCAAATGCCACTTCACAGAAACATAACTGGATTGTATTTTTTTCAGTTCAGTCTGGTCTTAGCCTCATGGTTACCTGGGCTGTGAGGTCTGGAGAAAGGCAAGCTATATTATAGGCAGCAGTACCGAGTACTATTAATGCATGGTGATTTAGTGGTTGCAGTGTTTTAGCTAACGCAAATCTGCATGAACGGCTTGTGTTAAGCAGAAATTCTCCTTTCCAACCTGTAAGTTGATTTTTGAGCATCCTTCAGCTTAAGAATCATCCCTTCCGTTGATGCCAGCCCAGGGCCTTTTAAACAAGAGTCTCTTGTTTAAACTGGGCAGCAGCAGGTTCATGGCTGGGCCCCATGCACCCAGAAAATAGCTTGTTTGTAGCTGAATTGTTCGTCAGGGCTCTAGGCTTATCCTTTATTTCCCTCTGCCGGTTTTACAGATCAGCTGAACTCCAACCGCAGAGAAAACAAGACGCGGTGGTGTGCGGTCGGCAAGAACGAGAAGAGCAAGTGTGACGTCTGGAGCGTGATGAGCAATGGGGAGGTGGAGTGCACCGTGGCAGACAAAACCAGTGACTGCATCATCAAGATCATGGTATGGCTTTTTTTCCTTCTCTTCTCCCCAAGAACCTTTCAGACGGAGAGCAGCGTTACTTCTTTCAGCCTGGGAACAGATGGGGTGGGGAAGGGGGAATAGATTTTAAAATAAAATATTGGGAGCTGTGCGAGGAATAACCAATGGGCAGAAACCAACCTCATCACAAGAAAAAGGCTTGATGAGTTTTTAATGAGTAACATTTTTTTCAAAGAAATTTATTGGACAGTGTTCTTTTTGAGGTCTCCTAGACAAAAAGCAAATTTTCTGGTGTGAAGTAACTTTTTATTTGGCAAAGGAAGGTGAAATACCGACTTTGTAAAACGCAGAGAAAAACGGTTGCCTGCTGAGGATGGCAGGCTCAGCATTAGAGGATGCTGGTGGTAGCACAGTGGGTTGGTCAGTACTGTGGAGACAGCACAAAATGCAGACTTGAAAGGACAGGTGAGAAAAGGGAATCTGTCTGGCAGGGAAGCAGGCCAGGAGGGACACACGCCAGAGGCTGTGAGTGCCTGGGGGGGAAAACTGCCGCTGGAGGTGGTTACAAGTGCTCCGGAGCCATCATTTCAAAACTCCCTCTGCTTGCATCAGCGAGAGCTGGACTGTCCATGTGCTAAGGGGTGACCTCTCCGGTCCCCTTAGCTCCCAGCCTCTCTGCCTTACATCGAGTGCTTCTTTTACAACCTGATTTCTGAAAAGCGCTGTCTGGGGACATGCGGCACCGTTCCATCGCTGTGCCATTTTCGTTGCAGAAAGGTGAAGCAGACGCTATCAGCTTGGACGGAGGATTTGTCTACACTGCTGGCGTGTGCGGCTTGGTGCCAGTGATGGGAGAAAGCTATGAAGGTAAGCACAGCCCGGGCTGCCCCCCTGGGTCCAGTGCGGGGGGAACGGGACGGTGCAAAGGCACCGGTTTTACTCTGAAATCTAGGAAGCAGCCTCAGCGCTGCATCCTGCAGAAAACACAGGGTGCTGGGAGGCAGCTCTGCTCCTCGCTGCACACCTCGCCTTTCCACAAAGGTGGAACAGCCCTGGGAGAGTGGGCATCGACAGTCCGGAACACAGTGACCTCCAGCTTCTGTCTTCTTTATTTTAAACATGATGTCCCTGTCCTTTAGCACCAGCCTCGGTAAAACTAGTTGTTTTAGCTCAGAGGAGCAGATGGAAGCTGTGCTTTGTTCTGTCGATGCACAAGGTGTTATGTGAAACAGTCGATTCCAGAAGGAAATTTCTCCAGCAATTAGTGGGCTCGATCCCCTTTTGGATTTGCCATATTCTTTATCTAATATCTTATTTTTCCCTCCCTCAGACGAGAGTCAATGCAGCAAAGCAGAAGGAGAACCAGGTAATTACTACCAACAGAGGGACGGAAAACAGTCCTGATGCATGTAAATAGAAAAATATATATGCAGTCATGAGTGGAGCATAAATGGCCCGTCTCCACACAAAGAGCCCCTGTGTCCAATGTAGATATTAAAAATATGGGAGATGAATTTAGGAGTCAGATGGAAAGTCTGGGTCTGCAAGCAGGTATCGAGGCAGAGCATATTGTAGCAGCAGGGATTTGTGCCGAGTTGCTGCTGCCTGGAGCACGGTCACACCATAACAGTGCCAGGGCTGCAAACAGGGAAAGGGAGTCTGGGTTGTAGCATTAGGAAGTTGTTCTTTGTGGAAATGGGAGAAGAGGGAAGGGTTTTGTCCTTTGCTAAAGAGGGGATAAGAAATCAGGAGAGGATAAGAAATCATTGTGTACGTCTCGCCTTCTTACATACCCAAGTGTCAGAGTTTTGGCGGGACCGGGAGGAATGTCAGGGATGGTAATTCCCCAGAAGCATGGTGGGAGTAGAGGCATCACACCTGCAGATTATTCTGTTGTCACTGCGTGGCAAATCATTTATAACTGCAAAGTATTTCTGCTACGTTTCTCATAGGTGCCCTCTCCCAAGCGGAGCCGATGATCTCGTAAGGGAGCACAGTGGGACCCTTGGGTCAGTTCTTAATTTTCCTCTATTTTATCTTCTGAAAGCATCCTACTTTGCTGTGGCTGTTGTGAAGAAATCTGACAAGGATATCACATGGAACAACCTGCAGGGCAAGAAGTCATGCCACACCGCTGTCGGGAGAACTGCTGGCTGGAACATCCCCATGGGCTTGATTCACAACAGGACGGGGAGCTGCAATTTCGGTGAGTTGGGTTTTGCATCCATTTCCTTGAGCTGGGAATTTGCTTGCAAAAATGTTTTCCCATCCTTCACATGATCTTCAATGTTTTTTCTGCCTCTAAGATTCCCACCTGGTGGTGGGAAATGGAGAAGGCGCTGTTGTTTAAGGTTTCACTAAGCAAAGTTTGAGGTTGTTGTTGACTGCTTCAGAGTAAGATAGGGCACATCAGCTGCTTTGGGGGGCTTTGCTTTTCCTTCACATCTCTCCCCTTCCCTTTGCAGCAACACAAAAGGCATTCCCAAAAAGGGAATAGAGGCTGCCCCAGGGTATAGGGGGCCTGGTGCTTGTGCAGGGTGCGGAGTGGGGGTAAAAAATGGGTTTATGAACCTTAGAAGGGAGGGAGAGGGCTGAGAACAGGGGACAGAGGTTGATTTTCATTCAAGAACCTTGAAGGGACTGATCTGACTGCCTGAGAATAAAGGGGTAACAGTCTGCATTGGCTCTGGGCTTTAGAGATTGTTCAGAAGATCAATTTTTACATCCAGCCTTCAATCCGTGAGAATTACGGTCTAACAAAAATAATCTGGGAATATTATGGACCAAGGCAAATTAATCATAAAATTACTAAAAGGAAATCTCTAACCGCAAGAAGATACTGGCGTTAGTAAGTTTTAGAATCAGCCCCTCCATCCTCCTGCCTGCCTTTCCCACTGTTCCTTCTTCCCCCAGAGCCCTGGCAGAGCTGACAAACACAACTCTGACGACCTGTAAGGGCAGAGGAGGCTTGGGCTGGCTTGGCATGAGCTGGGAATTGTGTGCAGCAAAAACGTTCTTCTTTTGATGCCAAGATAGGGCTTAGCGCAACGGAGCCTGAGGTCCCGCTTCACTGTCAATAACATCAAGTTTCACAGTGAAAAAGCGGATGCACCAAATCGTGCTCCTTCTCACAGCCTGTTTCCAGCTCCCAGTGACCACTAATACCAATTCAGCACGAGAACCTATTATTAAAAGAAATCCTAACTTTTTGGTGCAGAAAAAGTGATTTTTTTCCTATTCCTGCCTTCAGATGAATACTTCAGCGAGGGGTGTGCTCCTGGGTCTCCTCCAAACTCCCGTCTCTGCAAGCTCTGCCAGGGCTCAGGGGGGGTCCCGCCAGAGACGTGTGTCGCCAACAGCCATGAGAAATACTATGGATACACGGGAGCTTTCCGGTAGGTGGTGGAAACGCTCAGGCTGCTCTCGGGTACCCTGGGGCTCATCATGGAGGTTATGGGTAGATCACGTATGGCGTACAGCCTCATGTAGATGCCAGTTTGCTGATCTTTTCTTTTTCTCCATTACACTGCTGAAGGTATATATGTCTGTAATGTTATACACATGCTATACCATTCCAGAACGAGGTAAAAGGATCCCATTCTGTAAAACTAATGTCCTGCTGCCTCCAGGCAAACCTGGAGAGACAAAAGCATTTTGGCCAGACCTCCTTCAGTGGCAGCAGTGCTACACTTTTAACACAAATAAGGAGTGTGAAAAGATAGGGACCCGCACACAATGCTGCCACTAGACACCCCGTTAAAAATGCTTCTTGTCTTAGTTACAATGAGCTGTCCTCTAAAAAGTGCAGTGACCAGAGGTCAGCCCTAGTGCCATGTCCTCCATACCTGCTCAGTATCAGCTGAAGTCTGAGTATTTCATATTTGGCATGAATTTAAAAAGAGAATGAATCTTCTTTCATTTACAGCTGACAGCAAAGGGACCCTGCTTCAGGCTTTGCAGTCCTTTTGGTGCAAGTTAGTGTTTTTACAAAGCTATTAGCATGTGCAGGCAGGCATCGCAGAAAGCAAAGCAAATTCTGAACCTGCCCTACAGTAAAATAAATGGGCTACTTATCTTGTGAGAAGGATGCATGCGTTTTTTCCAGAATGTGTTAAAAGACTCTGTTTCAGGTGTTCTGAAAATATTCATGGCAGGGCTGCTAGACCTGTCTGCCCTCAGAGATCAATTTTACAAAATAAGACATAGGTCAGAATCAAATCTGTGGGAAAGGGCCAAGGTTCAAGCACTCACATCACTTGCCTTTCTTTGTGCTTCCCAGGTGTCTGGTTGAGCGGGGGGATGTGGCTTTTATTAAGCATTCAATTGTCGAGGAAAATACTGATGGTAAGTGGTGATTCTGTTGCATTCATCTTGGCAGGGCTGCCTTCCCCATCTGCATTATTGTTCCCAGTGCAGGAGGTAATAGCCAGCTTTACCTGCTTGTCCTCTCAGGAGAAGCAGAATTCCAGCGTCAGCACGTGCTGTCTGCCCAGGGTGGCACTTCCCAGGCATTTCTGCAGAGGCGCTTCCCCGCCAACTATCATTTAATGTCTGCTCCACTGTAATTCAGGTGGTCCCTTACCCGCAGACTCCATCGCACAGCACTCTAGCTCCCCACTTCCTTGAAAATTAGAAGTTCAGTTCACGTTTCTGAAAGCAGCGACCAAAGTTTTCCAAGCATTTGGGAAAAAAGAAGAAAACCACGCAAGGAAGGAGATGTAACTGAATCTCCCAGCCTGCTCTGAGGGTCTGACTCACCCCCCCGACTTTTCCTGAGTTTTATTTACAGTTTTATTTACGTACGTGCCAAGTCTCCAAGTGCCAGTGCACATGCAGGCAGGGACAAATGCTTAGGTATTGTGAGCCTGACAAGCTTCTGCTACGCAAGATCTCCGAATCTCCAATTCTCTTTAAAGGCAGAAATAAAGAAGAATGGGCCAAAAATCAGAAAATGGACCAATTTGAGTTGCTGTGCACTGACGGGCGACGGGCAAATGTCATGGCTTACAGGGAATGCCACCTGGCCAAAGTTCCTACCCACGCTGTGATCACACGTCCTGAGAAAGCAAACAAAGTCCGTGAAGTGCTGAGGAGACAAGAGGTTAGTAGTACTGACGGTGGAGGGAACGTTCTGGGGTTGTTTTTATGCGGTGTGCTTGCATTTTGCTGAGTTTCCCCAAGTCAGCGCAACGTGGAAGATTTTAACTTACTGATATGAGATGACAGCCTTGTCCCTTAGCCTCCCCCTTCCTCCATCCCTTCCGAGCTGCTCTTTCTCCTCCGACACCTTAGCAAACACACCGTTAGGGAACAGCCAGATCGCAGTGGTTGCTACTGTCATGCTACCCTTGTGTGAGGTGAGATTATGGCCTCCTTCTCAGGCCATGCTCTCGCAGGTGTGTTTCAGAAACTCTTCAGAAACACTGAAAACGTTAATTATTTGCTCCACCATCAGGGTCTGCTGAGAGGCGCTTGGGAAGTCAGCTCCCCTTGCTTTCAGCTCATGCCTAGGCCCTGCGGGCAGCGCCTGCCAATGCGCTCGCCACGTAGTGACATGTTAAAATGGGAGAAAACTGTTCTGACAGCCGTGCCGCAGCTGTGTCTACCACTGAGAGATCCCTCATCTAACCACACGGGCAGAAGATTCAATCCTACATTCCTTGAGCTGGGCTGGGGGGTCCCCAGGGCGCTGGTGAAGAACCAGGGGTCAGAGCTAGGCTTGTACGAGCTGAATCTTGCCAGCTTTCTGCTTTCTACATACACTTACCTCTTTGTGCCTTTATTTCAGAAACTGTTTGGAACCAAAGGAATCGAGAAAGACAGGTTCAGTATGTTTGAGTCTCAAACCAAGGACCTTCTGTTTAAAGACTTGACCAAGTGTCTGGTCAATCTCCGCGAGGGAATAACGTACAAGGAATTCCTCGGAGAACAGTACTACGCTTCAGTTGCTAGCCTCAATACCTGCAACCCATCAGGTAACTGTAACGGCCCCAGGAAGAAGTCCTTGAATTGCAGTTCTTAGCCTCACAGGCGCGGGCAGTTCCTTCTGTAGCTGTCCATTCAATTTTTTAAAGCAAAATGAGGATAATCTCATGAAGATACCAATATACTTTTCTCAAAGTTCCTTGGATGAACTGAGAATTGTCTTGAAGTCTGCTCTGGCGTCAATGGGAATCAAAGATTTTTACTCACGTTTAGCAAATAGGCACTTTGAGGAATAGTGAAAAGAACCCTCCCTGTCCCGTCAGTGTGTGTTCAGTGCGACCCGTGGTTAATACACATTTTTTTGTGGCACACAGTGTGCTTTCCCACGCGATGACGTTGTTGGCATGGCTGTGTGTGTGCTGGTGGGACGGGAGTGTTTAAAGGCAGGACCTGAACTTCTCCCTGTCCTTTCCCTTTTCAGATCTTCTCCAGATGTGCACCTTCCTTAAGGGCCAGTAGTGAGATGGGAAGGACGCTTGCTGGAGTGGGAGGAAACTTCAAGCCATGACTCCTCTTGTGCCCTCAGCACCGAACACGGGACCGCAGAGAGCCCTCTGCCTTCACTGCTTTCTCTACGCTTCCTCATCACTCTGAAAGCGGCTGTTTGAGACTTCACCGTTCTCTGCTGCAATGACAGCAAGAAATAAAATCTCAGATGTAAAGGGGTGTCCTGAGGTTTTTCGAAACGGTCCTTAAGCCCATTCCCTCCTTGGTACCTCTCGCTGTAGGACAGTGCCAGGTACCAGCGCGGCTATTGCCACTGAAGGCTATCGCTGCCCATTAGAGAAATTTGATTCAACATTTGCCAAAGCAAAATGGATTAAATTTGCCCTAAAGCCTAAGTTACAGATGTTTTGTACTCTCGGTGCTTTTGCTTCGCTCAGGTTATTCCACTGTCTCCTCAGCAGATGACAGTTGTCCAGTGTGGTTGGGACACAGGAAGAGAGAGTGTTTATGTCAGGGAAGCTGAAAGCTGGAGAAGGAAAAATACAAACCAGAACCAAAAAAAAACCCCAACCCAGTGGTTGTAAAATGGAAAATGTGAACAGAAATCATTCCTCCTCCTTAAAACACATATGAGTATATTGACAGGGAGAGTCCAGGCTTACGCTTCCTTTCTGAAAAAAATCTAGGACTTACTTACTTAGAAACGTGTGTTTTGGGAGTCTGCCCAATGTGCTGATGACCTGAAAACAAACATGTAGGTGTAGCCTGACTGATCCATGGTGAAAATAAAAAGGCAAGACAAAAAAGGTCTGCTGAGGCCCTGCTTCAGAGGGGTCTGGGGTAATCCAGCAGGTCCCAATGCTGCTGTCAAGGCAGGCATGGAAGAGCTGCTGAGGGCAGAAAGATGCTAAAAGATCCTGGATTTAAGGGAATGAGTATTTTGATGGGGTCACAGTGATGATTTTTGGATGCATGTGGTACGTGTTGTGAGAAGTCAGCTACCCTGACTGAAGATCACAGTCTGGAACACTGAAATGCAGAGTGTGATGGGAAGCAATGAGACTTAGTTCCTCAGGTTTGTGCAGGGTGAAGTACGCTGGGCTGGTGGCTTTTTTAACCTGTTCTCAGAAACTGGCGAAGAAAGAGACAGAAGGCCTCTAAGAGCCTGCTCCTACAACTACCTATGGCTCCGGGCAGAAAACTTCCCCCAGCGAAGTGCATCGCCTGCACTCCCTGCCAGGTGTAACCCCTCGTCCCGTGCGTCGAAGGCATGGGAAAAAGGAACCTCGCTATGGGATCACAGCGGAACTCGAGCGGGCAGGGACCTCCGGGGGTCTCCAGCCCAACCTCCCGCCCCAAGGACGGGGTCAGCCAGGTGCCTCTTCTCCCCGGCCCCTCCGCATGCCCCCACGGGGAGGGTCTCCAGCCAGCCCCCCGACCACCTTGCTGGCTCTCTTCTGAGCCTGCACGTCTTGCCTGAGGAGGCCCCAAACCAGACACAGCACTCAGACGCGGCCAAACGTCTGCGTCTGGAGTGCCAAACGGGGCACGCGGTGCCGAGCCGAGGGCGACAATCCCCTCCGCACCCCCACGGCTCTCAGCCGCCGCCCCCCGCGCCTCAACCCCTCGCCTCCGGGGCTCTCCGAGCTCCGAGGCCCCCTCCCGCCTCCCCCACCCCGAGCGGTGGCTGCCCCACACCCCCGCCGAACGGCGGCGGCCGTGAGTCCCGCCGCCTTCCCGGCAGCCCTTGCGCGCGCCCCACCGCCCATCCCCGGCGTGCCGCGGGGCCGGAAGCGGAAGTGCGGGTAGGGCGACGTGTTCGCGCGGGCAGCCATGGCGGGGGGCCTGGAGCCGCACCTGGAGGCGCTGCGGCGGGAGCTGCGGGCGTCCGACCCCGCCGTCATCTCCGTCCTCCTGGCGCTGCTCGTCGTCGCCATCACGCTCCGTGAGTTGCGGCCCGCGGGGATCCCTTTCCCCATCTCCCCCGGTCGCGCCCTGGGGAGACCTGCCGGGCCGCGCTCGCTGAGGGGGCACCGGTGGCGGTGGGTTCAGGTATCCCCTGCTCTCTCCCGCAGTGATCTGGAGGTTCGTGCAGGGCAGGAGGAGCAGCCGGAAGGCGGTGCTGCTGCTGGGCCTCTGCGACGCGGGGAAGACGCTGCTGTTCGCGCGGGTGAGCGGGGAGCCGGGGCGGCGGGAGGGAGGCCCCCCCAGCCCGGGGAGCTGCCTGGAGCCCGGCCGCGCTGCCAGCCGTCTGGCGCCCTCTCCTGCGGGGGTGCTCCGGAGGATTTGCAGGCACACGCTTCCTTCTTGTTTTGGCAGCGTGGAGGTTCGATACAGAAATATGTATTTTCTTAAATGAGTGTCTTTTAAATGCTCTGGGGAAAAACCCCACCCTGAAGCTGTTTCACAGACGTGGATTGAAATCAGGGACCTGTAGTCTGTTAGTCCTTGCAGATCACTTCAGTTTCTGAGTGGATGAAGCGGGGTGCCAGTGTTCCTCCAGCCTCCTTTTTCTGAAAATGACTCTTTTCCCCAGCTGTTGACAGGCAAATACCGCGACACCCAGACGTCGATAACCGACAGCTCTGCCGTCTACAGAGTCAGCACTGAGAAGGTGAGCGGGCAGGTTTTTGTCTGTATCTGGCGCGTGGTTGCTACAGGCAGCTGGTGCCTTTGCTTTTCTGCTCCCTGTGCTAAGCCTGGCTTGGTACTTTTCTCGTGCTGCTCAGCCTTCCCAGCTTGAAACCAGTCCCCACTTTGGTCCGGGTGTCGGATAGGATTTTACTAGGCAACGCATGCTGAGAAAGTAGGAAAACTCTGGGAGGTGTTAGGGACTCCTCGTCTCCGCAGTTTCTTTTTCCTTTGCTTGTCAAACTGTGAAACCTCTTTGACTGAAAGCCACGTCTGTGTGTGACGTTTTGAAAGGTGGGTGGTGTGCGGGGTTTTTTTGGTACAGCAGAGGAAAAGGAGCTGCTTTTACAAGTGGAGTAAAACAGCGCTGTGGGGACAGTGGTGTGGTTCGGAACAAAGAAAACTTGAATTTAACAGCTTTAGCAGGCTTAAAAAAGAGTCTCCAGCTGAACTTCATGTGGTCTCAAAAAGGGGTTTGGTTGCTTTCAGGTCCTGGGCTGGCCCACACCTCCTTATTTTCAGTTTGTGGTGATCTCTTTCGTTTCAGAAGAGTTTTTCTCTTGCTGGCTGCTCATCTGGCAGTGAAAGCAGCAAGCGGGCAGCACGTTACGTGAAGTATAAAAGTGGAGGGTGTTTTTGTGGCTTCTCTATGGCAATCTTCAGTAACAGTGGTGAGAATAAGAAGTTGAAAACTTAGTGAAAGGAGGTGCAGGGCTTTTGTTCTATATTTCTAAGGTTGAGCAGGCAGGAGGTATTTGGAGGGGGAGAAGTGCCGGAATGCTAAAACGCAAACTGTTGCTTTTTTTAAATTGTAGACAAGGTTTCTGTTAAAATCCAGGGGTGGTGAGTAGATGGGGTCTGGGGTCCTCTTGAGGGCAACGAGCATTACCTTGAGAACGGTGACATGGCCCTGCTTGGCCACATCTCAGTCAGGAGCGGTGAGAGGCATTCGTTCTCTTTAATAGCACTGCTTTCTCTGGCTGGCAGCCTGTGGAGAGGGAAACGTTTGTAGCTTTCGATGAAAAAAGTCTCCGTAAGGGCATTTTGGATTACTCCCAGCAGTTACGTGTATTTAGGTAGACTTGCAGTTGGGTAGATTCTGTGCATGAATAGATACCTTGATTCAGAGACTGTGGGACTAGTGTTCTGTGTCAGGGACTTGCAGGACAGGAGTTTGTGGGTTTTCTCTGCAGAGATCAGGGACGGTGTCAATCAGGTCTGTCAGGAGAGGTGACTGATGAAGCTTTGCTCCTCAAACTGTGCGTGTGGTAGTTGTAGCGGGGGTACTGTGACTGGGAAATGAGTTGAACGTTCTCTTTTCTCGTCAGTCCTGCTCTGTCCTCTCGGCTCTGGTAGGTGGTTTGCTGGTGTTGGCACCCTCTTTCCCAGGTCCTGGCCATGAATGCTGTTCCTCAGCGTTTCTTTTGCCTGTCAGAATCGTTCGGGCTGGTGGAAGGACTGCACCTTGGGCAGTTATGTGCTTCTGCCCCATATGGGGGTTCACTTGCTCACTGCTGCCTCAACACCAGGCTAACTGGAATCCACCATAAGACTGGCTTTCCCCAGTCTGTGGTCACAGGTAGCCCTGGATTGATTGTTGTTGATACCTTCTCGCTTCTGTTCCCAGAGCGCTCATGTGACCTTAATCGACCTCCCAGGCCATGAGAGTTTGCGGCTTCAGTTCTTGGAGAGGTTCAAGGCCGCAGCCAGGTAACTCTAAGGAGATTGGCAGGGGGAGGAGGGGGGCAGGTGATGTTTTGGATGGGGATGAACCGAATGATGGTGCTGAGGATGCTGTGTGGTGGGCTGGATTCACTTTCTGTGGGGCCGTGCAAGTGGGAGCTCTGCTGTGGGGCTGCAGGGGTTAGTTATTGCACTGCTTTCCTGCTTACCTGTGTTTGTAGAGCATCAGGAGGCAAAGCAACTGCTGCGGGAAGGGTTTACGGGATGTGGTATCTTCCTGGGGCACAGAGGGAACGGTATCCTGCTGGGGCTGAACGTGGGCTGTGTTTCAGCCAACACATGCTAACCTGCTCTTGGGTCGGAGGAGATCAGTTGTGGAAACAACCACGTTAGCCCAGGCTGGAATACTTGCAGGGGAGGATGGTTGCAGAACCTCAGGCCCAGCATGTGTTCTTCCTTCTTTCCTCCAGAGCCATCGTGTTTGTGGTGGACAGCGTGGCCTTCCAGCGGGAGGTGAAGGATGTGGCGGAGTTCCTGTACCAGGTCCTGGTTGACGGCACTGTGCTCAAAAATGCACCCCCGCTGCTGATCGCTTGCAATAAGCAAGGTACCGTGTGCTGCCTTGCGTGCTGGATTCAGCCCTTGGGCGACAGGGGCTCATGCCGTGGGTGCTGAATTGCCTAGGCGTTGGGATTTTGGCAAAATGAAGGCTGGAGGTTAGTTGTAGACTTGGGCTGCGCAGCAGGAAGGTTTCCAGCAGCTGTAGGAAGAATTCTTAGGTCACCACTTGGGAGAGCTACAGCTTTTTGGTGGGGCTTAAGTGAGGCAGGTGGCTTTCTGCTCATGCAGAACTGTCTTTCTGAATCTGCACGCAGCAGCCAGTAGGGTCAGTTTGAGCGTAATGAACTGCCTGTGCACACTGGGTAGCCTCAGTGTTAAATCAGTCGTTTAGCTGCCAGGATTATGTTTTCTCTTGATTGGACTAGCAGGAGCATCCAGTTACTGGAAAGCATGAGATTTTTCAGATCTTTACACCTTGTTAGAGTGAAGGTGTGGATCCCTGTACAACAATCTGAAGCTTTTGGGCAGTATCAGATTTGGTTTTCTTCGTTATTTCCTGCACTCTCTCAGGAGCTCCTCGAGGCCTTTGTGGCTCTACGTGCCCTAGGTTGAAAACGCTGTACTAAGCTCAGTAGCACCAGGACAGGTGAGAGTGCTGGGCCTTGCGGGTGGGACACCAAATTGTTTGAAGCACTTTATTGCCCAGCAAGAAGAGATTAATTGCCGACGTTATGTCAGACTCTTGGGTTGTTCCCACTCACGCCTGCAAGTGCAGAGCTCTGGCGTCCCTTATCCTAGTGCAGACGCAGCCGTCTTTGTCCCGGTAACTCTTACAGTTGTACAGTCTGAGCGGGCCTTGCTGTACCTTTAGGAGGAGGAATCAGGTTCTGAATTCTGACATAAAGCCAGAGCGCTGATTTCCTTTTCTTTTCTCTCTCTAGATGTCACAATGGCAAAATCAGCAAAACTTATTCAACAGCAGCTGGAGAAAGAGCTGTAAGTATGAAATTGGATTGGAAACCCTCTGAGCTGCTTCTGTCTTTTCTGTCTCTTAACCTCAGTGCTCTGTGAGCTCCCTCCTGAAGTTCACTGTAGAGAAAAGCAGCCTGTTTTGTCTGTGTAGGTGTAACCAGGATGAAAGAAGATCGCTCCTTGCTAAAGCACGCAAAAACCCCAATAGGCGCAGACAGTGTATTGCCTCCTAGAAACTGTGGGTTGGAAAACCGACATCCAGTCCTTCCCTAAAAGCTGCCATCGCTAGGCTAAGCGATACCTCCCATGGCTAAGGGCACTGTCCTCTCAGGACTGGGTTGGCTTCCAAACGTCAGACTTCCTGTGAGTGAAGATCTCAGTAGCGCTGCTCGGTTTGTACCGGAGTGTTTTGAGGTGGGTTTTTTTGTGGGGCTGCTCTGACACAAAAAGGCTTGGCATGCAAAGCCTGAGAGCAGGGGAGAGAGCGTCTCGCTGTCCTGGTCCGCTAACAGGTATTGCGGGAGCCTGTTTGTGACCCCAGGTTGGCTCTGTATCCCTCCAGGAAGGACGTTCACCTGGGAAGACAAATGATGTATGATCTCTTGCTAATTTTAAGTTGTAAGAGGAAGGAGGAGAAAGTGGCTTGTAGCCTGTGCTGCGTTGTAAGCTGCCAGCTGAGCGAGCTGCAGTGCCAACAGCTGGCAGGTCAGTCTGCGGAGGGGGCAAGCAGATGATGTTTCAAAAGTCTGTATTTGATCTCTGTGCATGACAATTTCTGCACTGTGAGTCCCATAATTGTAGTTGGGTCAGATCTGCTCTGGGAGAGACCTGTGCAGCTCTTGTGCCGTGATGGACTTCTCCACCAGCATCAGGCAGAGATTTTCCTTCCCCACACGCTCAAAACTGGGTATTTTCCCTTCCTGTTGCTCGTGGGTCCCATTTGCTGGTTTGCAGTTAGCGGCAAGGAAGCCTTGGGGGTAGGAGGAGGAGTGTAGCTCTTTGGTCTCCAAACAAATACGTGTCTGTGGGATATGGTCACCTCGTTTCCAGGTGGTGGGCTTGGCAGTGTTAGACTGACGCTCGGACTTGCTGATCTTAAGGGTCTTTTCCAACCTAAACGGTTCCCTCAGCTCTTTGGCCACTAGACGGCAGCAGGGCCATTCGTGTGATGCCTCTTCCAGGCTGAGTACCTGACCCTCCCGTTTTTAAGGGAGGAATTAGTTGCCATATATTCAAGCTCTCCAGGAAAATGAGCATTCCGTGGATGTTGGGCATTCACCAGTTACCTGTGTGTAGAAGCTGGATGTGCCCTGGTAGGCAGTCTTACTCCTGCAGGCTGGCACATTGCTGCCACCCTTTCCCTGTGCTGCCGTACTTGGATGTCATGTGTGGAGAACCCGAAGAAGAGTCTGCTCTCATTCCCAAACTCACACCTCTGGGCAGGGTTGTTCTTTCCCTGGGCCTCCTTAATTTAGCTCTGTTGTGTGAATAAGAAGTAGCTGGGTTGACTGAGGGCATCTCTTCCAGAGACAGAGCAGACTAGCAGTCCAGCCATAAAGCTTCACGAGGCAGTCAAAGACCCGGGGAGAGATTGCTGTTTGCTTCTGTGCCCAGTGCAGCCCCATGATTCCCCTAGCCTCACTTTTTGGGACCTCAGGCCATCAAATCGCAGTGCCTGTGCGTCTCGGGCTGTTGCGTCTCCCTGTGCTGCCTCTGCCTCGGATGCCTGGTGGGTGTGGACAAGGAGGTCCCACACATGGCAGGGGGTTTTGCGGTGGCAAGCTGAAGGGCAGGAGCAGTAGTCCTGCAGCCTGATCCTTGGGCGGGCATTGCTTAAGGGAGTGGTGGGGAGAGTAGATCCCCCTCTCAATCCCCAAAGGTATTTGGCATGCTCACATCTCGCGTGGCAGTGGGGTGAGCCCCTGCATAATCCCTGATACCACGGATGCCTCTCTCTTCCCAGTTAATCTGTTAAACTAGTGCAAATTTTGAGCACTGTGGGCTAAATCGTGCGTGGTTCTTGGTGACTGGTGTCTGCCACGGGGATACTGGAGACATTCAGATGCAGATGACATTGCTGACTCTTGCTGCTGTTTCATACAGAGCAAAACCTGTTGAAGCACCTTCTCCTTGAGCAGTCTCCTGTCTGCCTTGCTCTCTTGAGCCTCTCTGAGTTGTGTCTTCCAGCGGGTATTTAGGCCAAAATGCTTCTCTGTGCCTCCCTGGGGCAGAGCCGCACATGAGCCTTGTTGTAGCTGACATCCTGCTGACAGAGCTGGATCCAAACACCTCAGCAGCCATGGTGTAGGTAACGTTCCCCTGGTTCACAGTTCTTGACTCTTTCCCTTCTCTGTCTGCAGCAACACCTTACGAGTGACGCGCTCTGCAGCCCCCACCAGTCTGGATGGCTCGGCGATGGGTGGCCCTGCCCAGCTTGGGAAGAAGGGCAAGGACTTCGACTTCTCCCAGCTACCCATGAAGGTGGAATTCTTGGAGTGCAGTGCTCGGGGCAGCAAGGGAGAGGAGGGAGATGCTGACTTCGAGGGCCTCGAGAAATGGCTGGCCAAGATTGCCTGAACGGAGAAGGGCAGGACTGGAGGGAGAGACTAGGGGAGGCAGCACTCTTGGGGACTGAAAGAAGAACAAAATGGTCTGAAGCACTCACATCTCATCTTGCAGTAGAAAGAAGAAACTTAAGCTGGAAAGCAGCATTGTGGCATCTTCCTCTGCTGCTCGTGGGCTTGGGAGAACATGACACGATTGCTGGTGTGATTTCCTCCAACTGTCTCTTCACACTGTAACTCTTTTTTTTTCTCTTCCCTCTTCCTTTGTCTTCCTCTGGGCTGCTGACCTTCTGGGCTGCTGCATTTCCTTAATCGTTAGGCTTTTCATTTGGTAGTTGCCAAGCAAATTAGGAAGGAGTGCGCTACCAGGTGAGTTGTAGAAATTGGAGTCTGCATGTTGTCTTCTGCCTTGGTTTAGCGTTGCAACCCTGCTGCCTCAGAGCTGCTCGTCACCTCCTGATTCGGATTGCTTTCCCCAGCCTCTGCTGCTCGGGAGCACTGTGCACATCACCTGTGCTGCCCCGCGGAGTGCAGGGGCTCTCGCTGTTGGGCAGTTGTTGGGGAGAGCATAAAGAGCTGGTTTCCTCTGTCTCCTGCTTTCCTGTGCGTCCAGACAGGCGCAGTCCCGGCCCTGGGTCTGGAGTGGCCTATTAGATGCTGAAACCAGGCTGGCTGCTCTGCCTTTGTGGCTGTATGCTGCCTGTGTCCTTTGCTGTGCCTTTGTGTGATCTCCGCTGTCGGATAGTTCTTGGGGAGCTTTTCCTTTCACGCAGGGCTGCGTCCTGAAAGCTTGTTTCACTGCTTCCCGTACTCCGGGCTCTTCTCCCACAGACACGTACGCTCACTCTCCAAGTGATAGAGCTCTAGTAGGGTCTTGAAACTAGGAGGCAGGCACGTTTCGAGGTTGACACCTACGTTATGCCTGAGGTCTGGCACGACAGGCGTTGGCTGCGCGACCCCTGCCCGTCTCCTGCTCCAGTGAGATCTGTGTGTGCTTAGTCAGCAGTTGTGGCAAGGTGAGAGGGAAAGTGAAGGAGGCGCCAGCACATGCCTGTGCTGGTGTGGTTCCTCCTCGTGAGGGAGATGCTCAGTGAAGAGGGGGGAGAAGGGTGACGTTTTTCTTGTTTGTGGTGTTTACAGCCAAAGTTGCTGACGTGTGTGGTGTTGACCGTTAGTTTTGCAGGGGTGATGAGGCAATGCCTGTTGCTGGAGCTATCACGGTGGCTCAGTGGGCTGCTCTGAGGTTTGGAGCGTTGGAGGGCTCTGATTCAGCATGGTTCTGAGCCACCCAAAGGACAGTTGCTTTCCTCCTTCCCACACTGTCCAGGAGTATGTTATCCAAAGGGAGGCCTTCCAGCAGCGTTGCTGTCAGGTGGGAGACAAGATCCTGGTGCTGTGCTGGGAGTTCGGCTTCCCCGTCCTGGGCAGCCTGAAAGCGCAGTTTCCCTGTGTGGCAGCTGCGTGTCGCGTTGTGCTCCGAGGGGGTGTCGTTTCCCTGCAGCACCCACAAGAGGAGGATTGCTCTCTGGGATGTTGAGCTGCGAATTGTGACATTCTGTGTTTGTTGTTTCTGCTTTGTTTCAGGGTAGGAGGCAGTGGCTGGCTCCTGGTAGGCCTTTTCTGTCCCTTGCAGGCTCTGCTCCTCTCTGGTTTGATGCTTTCTTCATCACGCAGCTGATGTGTTCTCCTCTTTTCCTTCTTGTCTGGGGCATCCTCTGCCTCCCTGTAGCATTGCCAAGTGTTAGGGTTGGGAAGAGCAAGAACAACCTTCAGCAAAGACCTGTGCTCATGACGAAGCTGGGCCTTGCATTTCTAGGGCTGTGGAACCCCGTGGCTCTGCTCTTCTCCTTGCAGGATGTGGGGAGGGTTGTATTTACAAAGTACGTTATCTCCTTACGTTTCCTGCAGCCAGAGTGCTGTCGGAACATGTTTGTCATGCTTTGGACTGCCTTAGCTGGAGATCCTTCCTTGGCTGCCTGAATCCCTAGCGCTGAAGCGGGAATATTGCTGTTTCTTTGGGTGGTGATTCTGCTTGCAAAGACCTGTCTCCCTGGAAAGCAGAGGCCAAACACCAGCCTCTGCTGGGACAAAGGGGAAGGTAGCATGAGGCCATGGTTGGGTTTAAGTTATTCTTATGAAAAGTATCCCTTAAATAAACCTTTTTTGCTTAAAATCTTTGTTTTCCACTCCGCATCGACTGGGTCTTTGCTTCTGTTCAGCGCAGCACTGGAGATCGCCTTCCTGCTCGGTGGCCAGGTCTGTCTCACCAAAAAACGACATCCCCTCCACACACAGGGTGTTCTGGGGTGTTTGTTTACTCCTTAGTGTGAACGTTAGGGACTTGATAATCAGAACTCAAACTATGAACTATGTGGAAAAGGCGCTTTGCAGAGGAAAGCTGGGGCTGGCTGCAGCGTGCTCGTGCTGTGTAGAGCTCCTCTGAGTGGCGGAGCACTTGCCCTGCTCTGTGGCCCAGGTGCCCGCAGCACCCTGCAGCTTTACAGCGGCATGAGAAGCCGGGACGGGGCAGCGGGGCTGCACCCGGAGCCACTCGTGCGTTGGGCTGTTGCAGAGCTGCCTGTGTTTTTTGGGCTGTGCTCCGTGACTTGTCTGTTAAATATTTGGGGCTGTTTTTCCCTAGTGGCTGATGGAAAAGGCCAGAACTGGAAACTCTGAGTGTTGTTTTCTTATTTCCCACCCCCCCCAGTCAGCTTTGCGCTCTGTTTTTTGCTCTTAGCATAAACCTTGCTCCCAGCTCGCCGCTCTGTGCTGGCCGGGGCGGTTGCTCCTCAGCCAGCGTGTTTGGATGGCTTTGGCAAGGCAGCGGGATGTGATGAACTCGGTCCCCCCGGCTCCAGCTGCCTGACCCAGGGTCAGGCACCCCGCTGCATTTACGCGTCTGCGGGGAGCGCGGCTTCCGCTGTACTTCAGCGCTCTTTCGATTGACGGTTCTCGCCACGGGTTGCGCTCTGCCTGCAAACTGGCGAGGAAGCGTGCCCTCGGAGGGGATCGACAAGCACAGCGGGATCCGGGATCTCGCCACGTGAAAGCGGAGGGGAGATTGCTGAAAGGCAAAGAGAAGCAAAGCTGGCACCAGGCCTGAATGTTGGCATCCCAGTGGTGCTGATTTCCCAGGCTCCCAAACCCAGGTGTTGCAAGGGTGACTTTTCCTGGACACGGAGCCTTTGGCCAGCCCCAGCCACCTGGACACCTTTGGGGCCAGGTGCTTCTGTCCTCACCCCGTTTGGGCCACCTCCTACGCTTCTGCTGGGGCTTGTCCAGCTTGATGTCACCCCGATGGGACGAAGGTGGAGAGAGCAGGGGTAAGGAAGGTTGTGGGGGTGTTACGGGCCAGGAGGAATAGCACGGGCAGACCTCATTTTGGTAAAGACTTGCTGATCCAGGGCAAATCCAAGGCATCCTCTCCTTTTCCTTTACTCCCCCTGAGCATGGATGCGGCAGGGCTGCTGGCCAAGTGCAGAGTGCAAAGTTGTGCCTTGCCCTGCGCAGTGATGGGGTAAGTACATTTTCCCAAAAAACCCCACCTGGTGTTCCTCCCCATCCCACCCAGGTCATCTCTCAGCCCGTGACGCTGCCCAGGAGGGGATACAGCCGCATTGTAAAGGAGGAGGAAGGGGTGGTGGCCCCTGCCCGCAGCCTTCTGCCTGCATCCCCATGCCCTACCTGCAGCCCCCCGCCAGTAAAACCCTGCCTGCAGCCCCTTGAACCCTGCTTGACCATCCCCCGGCCCACATCCCTGTGCCAGCAGAGCCCTGTGCTCTGCCTGCACACCCCTGCTGCCCTTGCTTTGCCCCCTGCCCAGCTCCCTGCCTGCAGCCCCACGCACCCTACCTGCAGTGCGCTGACCTGTGCAGGCACCCGATTTCAGCAGGGTGCAGCGGGCAGGGGTGGGAGCATGGCCCTGCAGGCAGGGTGCTGGGGGCTGCTGCCCCTCGGCTGCCCGGCTCACCCGCCAGCACGGCGGGCCTGTTCTGGGCAGCCCCTCGCCACTGGGAGCGCCCTGTCTGCCACCAGCTCTTCTCTGCCACCAAGGGCAAGCAGCTGCCAGGATGCAGCCATCCCCACTGCAGACAGCTCACGGGGGGAGACAGCAGAGCACCACACCTGGAAAAGTGACCTTTATTTAAAAAAAAAAAAACCACAACAACAAAACAAAACCAAAAAAACCAACACAAAAAGAGCAACAACACCCCAAACGTTCTGCAATAAACCCCTAGTGATAACTTCTCACAACACGTGTGCGGTGTCCACGCAGACCTCTGCGAGGAGTGCTGGCGGGGGGGGGGGACATCGGGCAGCCCCACAGTGTTGGCAGCCATCTCTGCCCCTGTCCCAACCGGGAGGGCCGGGAATGTCACACCGGAGCGGGGGCCATCGCCCACAGCAGGCACTTCTCTGGGTATGTGGGATGGGGCTGCGCTCCAGCCCCCACCTGCCTCCTGCTCCAGGCGATGGGCGAGGCGCGGTCCCAGGATGAGGCTGGTATGGAGCATCCCTCGCCGGGAGCACGGCAGTGCCGTGAGCTGCGGGAGAGGAGCTCAGCGCTGCTTAGGTGAAGTCGCTCCCTTAGGAGGAAAAACAAACCCGAAAAAGACAAAGTACTGGCAGTGGGCGCTGGGGGGGGGCGCAGTCAGTCCTTGGGTGGGCTACACCAGCCCCGCCGCCTTCTCCTGCACGTTGTACTCCTTGCTCCTCTTCACCTTCCAGCTGATGAGGGCGAGGAGGATGGTGCCCAGCACCTTGTAGCCCACCTGCAGCCCCAGGTATCTGTTGGGAGAAGAGCAGGAAAATGCATGTCCAGAGGTGGCACCTCCAGCTGGCACCAGGCTGAGCTGGGGACCGTCCCAGTGGTCATCCCTGCTGGGGGGGACCCACGGCAGGGGTACCTGTTGCGGAGGAAGTCGTTGTTGTAGTAGGCGCAGAACCGGCGCTGGGTGCACTGCTTCTGCCAGTAGATGCAGGAGGAGTCGATGAGGGCACCAAACATGGCCGGGGCCGGCAGCCAGGCTTTGGAGAAGAGAGGATGGAGTCAGGCTCCCTGCCCTGCCTGCATGCTGTGCCTGCTGTCCCCAGGAGGGGTTCAACAACTCCTGGAGCTCAAGCAAGTCTCAGAGCACCCTGCTGCCTTTCCCCAGCCTCATTAGGAGATGGACACTCACCCAGCAGCCTCATGAGTAAAAACTGGACTCCGATGGCAAACGACTTCTCGTCCTGGTTCACCACCCTGCAGGGGAGAAGCCACGGGAGGTGATGAGCTGCCGCAGCGGCTCTGTATTTGGCCAAGGTTCTTGGCCTGGTTGCACGTTTCAGAGGCCCCGTTGATCCCAGCACGGGGAAGCCGTCACATCACGCTTCTCCCAGTGCCTGGCAACCCTCCTTGCCCGTGGCTCACCGTAAAACCATCATGTAGAGGGGGTTGTGGGACAGGCAGGCTACCAGGGCAGCAAAGGAGATGAGGAATATGGCTGGAAGAAGCATGTGGGAGCAGCTGAGAGGACAGGAGCCTGTCTTGGCGGAGGACAACCCGTTCACAGCAGGGATCAGGGAACAGTTCTTGTAGATCTGTTGGAAACATTAGGAAAAAACCAAACTTAAAGCTCTCAAAGCCAAGAGCAGGGTTTTCAGCGACACACCAGACCACATGGCTTTGCAGAAGAGAGCATCAGCTCCGATTTTAAGGCACGGCCACGGCATCCTGCAGTGGGATGTGCTGCCATCCTCGTTTCTCCACCAGATTCCCAGGGTGTTACAGCAATTCTCCATTGCACCTTCCCGGGGCTTCAGCTCCCCTGGTAGACCTCCCCTGCCCCCCGCCTTGTACAGGCTCTACCACAGCATTGCATTTGCCAGGCTCCTACAGCATCGCTGCAGCAAGCAAGGTGCGCTCTGCTCTGCAAGCCCCTCGTTTTGCTCACCACTTGTTTGGGGGTGGAGGAGTTAGCGGTGCTGTTCGTGCAGCCGGCGAAGCAGGGGGAGATGTACTCCACGTTGTTTTCTCCGCACACTGGGTGAAAGATGCGCTCAGAGCAGTGGCACCCACTCGGCGTCTTAACCTGCTGCTGGGAACTCAATGTACTGCCAGAAAGGAGGAGAAAAAAAAAAAACCTTTAAAAATTAAGAAATAGGACAGGAGGAAGAAAAGTCCCTCTTGCTAGTTAACCAGTTTCCTCATTTCTCTTTGTGCTGGGACACTGCCAGCAGCAGGCTGGCCGCCTGCCAGACCCTGATCCCCTGCAGGTACCTCTGTAAGGGAACAGTGAACTTAGCAGCCATCATGTTATGTCTGCAAACAAGTACTCGCACACTTACTTTCCCCACCGTCCCCCCAGCTGAAAACTAATCAGCCAAATGCCTGGAGAAATGTATCTGGGCTCCATCCAGGACGGCACAAACAGATGTGCAAACAGCCCAAGCTGGAAACACCATTCAGACAAAAACTGGAAGTGGGCTCCCTTCCCAACAAGCCTGACGACAGCATGGAAGGCAAGAGGACAAACCGAATTATCTGTCCTGTCTTGCCGTGCTGCCTAAGGGAGTTCATCTGCTGGAGCGGCACAGCCCCTCTCCTGCGGAAAGCCGGCACCGGAGACCTGCCCTTGCCATGGTGGGATGGGGCTGCTCCATCTCCTATGGGAAGCTGGAACCGGGGACCTGCCCTCGGGCATGGAGGGTTGGAGCAGAGCTCACGTGCACCCATCCGTGTAGCCCGCAGCTACCTGGGGATGCAGGGAAAAGCCTCTTACGCACTGCTGCTGTTGCAAGGGAGGAGTTGTCCAAAGTAATGTCAGGAATCAGCCTCCTTTTCCATGCAAGTCCCTCCAGCAGCTCCCAGTTACATCAGCAAAGCCCATCAGGACTGGCGTGTGGCAGAGGAGCGGTCAGCCTGACACTGGCGGCAACACAGGTTTTGAGGCCAAGGTGCCCCCCAAAGTTCAGCACTTGCAGCACCTGATCTTGGGCTGAGGGATCTGAAGCCTCGCTCTCAGCCAGAAAGCTGGAGATGCCAGTGCCTCAGACTTCGGCACGCTCTCGCGTTCGCGGTGCACGCCGTGCGGGTCTCAGAGCAAAATAAACACGTCACCCACACATTAGCTTGCAGAGTGCCATTGCTTCGTGGTTATTTAAGTGAGAGAAGCTGGTCCTCACCCCTCCACTGCGCCCCAGGGACAGGGGGCTGGTTGCCGGCGAAGGGGAACAGTTGTACCGAAGCCCCTGGCCAGCAGTGCACTGGGAAAGGAGCACAACACACTCGACGGCAAGCCCGGGGTGGAGTCTAAATGGCATTTTTATCTTAAAAAAACATGGTAAGGGCCAAAAGTTTCCCCCAGGTGAGGAGAAAGGTTCAGCTGGAGCAAAGGGAGTGTGTGAGGTGCCCATGTGTGGGGTTCATAGGGACACAGGCATTAATGCTACTTATTTCCCCCTAGAAATCCAGAATGAAAAATACACCCTGCTTGTTTGGTGCAGAAAATCAGGAATAAACGCCCTCCTGAGCTTTCTGTGCTGTGTGGTACTTAGATCTCCTCCAGGCAGTGGGATCACGGAGCAAGCAGTAGTGTGCATGACTGCCTTTCCCCTCCATCTGCATGTATCCCACCCCATGGATAATCGGGTCAAGAGCTAGAGGAATAAGGAGCTAGAAACAAGCACCTGCGTTACCTGGGGGGGTAGATCCCATCGATGCGCCCTGTGGGGCAACCCATGAAGAAGATGGGCAGGCAGATGAGGATGGAGAAAACGAGCACCACCACAGCAAATCGGGGGATGGCCCGGAGGGAGAAGGCAAAGCGTTTCATGATGATTCCTCCTAAGAGCATCCCAAGCGCTGCTGCTGGCAGGTTCACAGCCCCTGCAGAGAAGTGAAAGCATTAGCTGTGGTCCTGCCTGCCGAGCACCTCTCTGCTGGCAGGGGGTGGAGGTAGTGGCTTTGTGGCCCTCGTGGTGGTTGGGAGAACCCACAGACTCCCAAGAAGAGCAAAACCCAAGGCAGTCAGCACCTATGAGGAACCTCAGCCTCAGGAGTCTGGCTCAGAGGTACAAGATCAAGCTTGGCGTGTAATTGCTTGCTCTTGCCAACTTTAAGCATCCAAGTGGTCCAGACCTGCTTCACCCATGTGCTGGGGATGCACGTTTTTGACAAGAGAGGTTGCTGGCCCATAAGAGTGACCGACAAATATGGTCAGTCTCCGAGAGGCTGCAAGACAGCCCGGCCTTCTGCAGGCGTCTCAGGTCAGGAAAGAGGGAAAACCAACTGGCTTGAGGTTATGCCAAGGTCTCATCTGCAAATGAGTTTCCAGTGACTTCTTCCCATGGGATTAAAAAGCCTGTGGAATACGGGCAGGTGTCTCCCTGCTGCTGGGTATTTTCCACCCTGCGACTGCACCCGTTCGTGTAAAAGAGCCACTGCCTTGGCGGTGCTCACCTATGAGAAAGTTGGCATACGAGGAGGAGGCCCCGTACTGCTTCTCCAGGAACTTGTTGAGGAAGGTGGCCAGACCCGCGATGACGGAGGAGAAGCTGCACTGAGCTAGCACCAGGAGCATGAAGAGCGGGTTGAGGAGCAGCCTGAGGAAGATCTTTGGGAATCCTACAAGGAAACAGCAGGAAAAAAGTGTTTTAGCCATGTGATCCTCACATCAGCAATTCGTACTTGTGAAAAAAACACCCTTAGACTGTTCCCAGTGAGTTAACAGAGGAAATGTCTAGGGCCATGGGAAAATGGAAGGGGAGACACCCTACTTTGGCCCAGCAGCTGGCAGGACCATGGCCAAAGCACCCTGAGAAGGGAGGTGGAGGGCCAGCTCTGCCCACCACCCTCCCTCCCACGCTTTCCAAACTCACAAGCCTCCGGACCACTTAGCAGCCACAGTGCATTTGTTTTCCTGGAGCAGGGGCCATATCCCCAAGCACTGCAAACCAACCAATCTGCAGGGGTTTTGGCAGAGCCAAAACGGGCAGGGTCTGGCTCCTGCAGCTGACGAATACAGTGGATTTTCCTGGTGGGACGTCATGTCCCCTGCTCAGCCAGGACAGTCTTTCAGCGGAGGCAGACTGACTCCAGGCTCCTCGGGAGCAGCTCCATTTGTTTGGTCTCTAATTATCTTCCCCCTTCTAGCAGAGCGTGCTGCGGAGACCCAGCGTCATCTGCCAAAGCCCAGTGGGGTAGAGAGAAGAAGCCGACAGCCGCAGGATGACTGTGGTGGATGGAGAGGGTGTGTGTGGGGGGGCTTTAACTGGAAAGAAGTCATCACGGAGCTAAAGCAAGTCATTAAACTGATCTCTCTCATCACTGACATCCCTACCCAAGCCCATTTCAGCTACACATAAACAAGCTGGTGTAGGCTGCCGAGCGGTGACCTTCTCAAAGCGGCAGCTGGTGGCGCCAGCAGCTCCATGGCCTCTCCTGGGGCCGTGGGTTAAACCACCCAGCTAGCGTTTCCCGGCGTCCTCATGCCACTTGTGATCCTCAAACCAATTTTCAGAGATGACTCAGGCTGCACAGACCTCGACACCGCTGACTTACAGCAAGGGGGAGGCTGCATCCATCCTCTGTGGTCCTTCAGGAAGGGCGCACTACAGCCCTTGAGGTAGCATCCCTGGCATCTCCAGGCAACGTGGCAGAGAGACTTAAAGGTCTCCAACAAGCACCCTCAGCTTGAAAACCTGGTGGTCTCCACCCCCCCCCAGCATGGCCTGGCGCCCCTGTTCACTCTCATCTTTAAGTGCCAGCCCCTTACTTTTTATGAACTCCAGCAGGGAGGTTTCTTCGGCCGGCCCCTTCTCCATCTTCCTGAGCATGCCAGCCTCCACGTTCGGGTCCTGAGGAGACAGAGAGGAGCAGGTGAGAGGGGAACACCCATGTGTGGCTGACACCATCCTGGCATGCAGTGAGGCTCGGGAGGAGCAGGGTCTGTCCCAGATGCCTTGAACCTGCTGCCAAGCCTGACGGTTTTCCTGCCTGTGACAGCAGAGGGGTGAATTGTCCCAGCAATCACTGCAGCCCTGGAGCAGGCTTGTCCTGCTCGGAGAGGTTTTAAGAACCTGGAAAGCTTTCCTCTCCCGAACCCTGACAAGATACCTCTTTTTTAATTCTGCAAAAACGCTGAAGATGATTGGCAACAGGTCAGCTCGAGTCCGGTGAGCCCTCTAGCTATAATCATGGAATATTTTGGGTTTGATTATGACCTTTAAAAAATCAATGTTTAAACAATTTTGAAACAAATCAGAACTATTTTTGAAACTAACCCCGGGGGGCTTGGCTTTGACAACACTGAACTGAAACATTTTGATAGTTTTGCATCTTTTAAAATTTGTTTTAATGGGAAACTTGCCTCTTTTCTGCAATTTTTTTTCCCAAAGGTAAAGCCCGATTATCAAACCCCACTGCCAGGCTTTATCCCAGCGCTGCTCCATGTATGCTGCCCTCAAGAATGCTCTGCTCCAAGCAGGGGCTGTCACTGCTGATGATGCTGCTGGCCTGAGCAGAGCATCACCTTGCAGAGAGTGTTGCAGTGGGGCGTTAAGATAGAGCCATCACCAGCAGAACTGGGCAGACAACCCAGGAGGATCAAGTCATAGAATCACAGAACGGTTTGGGTTGGAAGGGACCTTAAAGATCATCCAGTTCCAACCCCCCTGCCATGGGCAGGGACACCCTCTGCTAGACCAGGTTGCTCAAAGCCCCGTCCAGCCTGGCCTGGAACACTTCCAGGGATGGAGCAACCTGTTCCAGTGCTTCACCACCCTCTCCGTGAAGAATTTCTTCCTGATATCTATCCCCACAGACAGACCCCTGCCAGGGATGCAGGAAGCCCAAGAAGCCACCCAGTCATTGCCCTGCCCCAGGGAAGGCACAGGTCTACCCAAAACCTTCCCAACAGATGTTGCTGCAGTTAGCGGGAAAGGCACAAGGTCTGGTTTTGGTCTGCTGAGCTGTGCTGGTTCTGGCTTTCCAGCTAGTGGTGAGGATGTGGAGGGTCTGGTCCTTCGCATGTTGGAGTCACAGAGCTTGTTTAGGAGACTTTTCACCTGGGGTCCCTTCTTCCCTCCCACCCCTCTCCTCCGGGGACAGGTATTCCCTCCCCAAGTGCAGCCCTGGAAGGTGTTCTGGCCCTCTGAAGATGAGGTCTCACCTCTACTTTCATCATGTAACGAGGGAAAAAGAAGTAAGGAATGGAGGTGAGCACCAGGCAGCCCGAGGAGATCAGCAGTCCCAGCCACCAGGCTCCAATCCACCGCTGGTCCCTCGGTGTCAGGGCCACTGTAGCTGCAAGATACAAGGACCCATCGTAAGAGCTCTGCTCCTGTACGTCCAAGGGTGGAAGGGGCAACCGTCCACGCAAATACGAACTGGTGGAGCATGAAGGATCCATGTGGGCACGGTTCCACTGGCATGGAAGAGCAAATGGATGTAGGTGGGTGTTCCCACCAGCGTTGGTGGCGAGACCAGCCCTGGTCGTGTTTGACCTCTTTTCCCCTAGCCAGGATCCTGCACCACCACTCCCCATCCAAACTGCTCTGAGCTTCCCTAATGACTGTAGGATGGGTTTAGTCAGCATTGAAGTATGCGATGGCACAGGTTCAACACTTCCCCGCCAAGCCAGCCAGCAAGGCGGCGAAGATGGTGGCCTGAGTCCATCCTCCACGGCCTGGGGCATGCGGTGGGTTTGGATCATGCTGCCTGCCAGAGATGCTGAGCTGAGACAGGGACCAGGAAAGGGCACAGCCACTTTCCTGGAAAAAAACGCTCTCCCATTGTTCCAGGCTTGGTCACTCTCTGCTTGCAGAGACCTAGGGAAAGACCCACGCCGGCAGAAGAGCGCTGTTAATGAGCCTGGTTTCCGAGTAGATGAAACTCTGGGCGCCTTCTCCGGAAAAAGGAGGAGAAGGTGAGAGCCGCTCTGTCTCCAGCACCGACATCCTTTCGCTGGGCCAAGCGATGCTCACGGGAGGTTGACAGATTGCTTGGTTTGGCACGGGGACCGCATCTCCCCATCACCGGGACGTCGCGGCTGGGAAAGGAACCAGCAGCAGCCTCCGGGTGGGAGCCCCGTGTCAGGGTGCGGCAGGAGAGGAGCCCACACCCCACCAAAACAATCGCCCTGCTTCCCCAAACAGGACCACTCCACTCTGGAGCTTGGACGTCATCATGGAGCGACTGGGCAGAGGCTGCTAAATCCGTCTGCCGCTGTGGGGAGTGAGCCAAGGCTTTTTGCCATTTCCTGCCCCAGGTTCATTTATTATTCTTATCAGGCACCAGACAAAAATGTCAGGCGAGCTCTGATCTCTCTAAGGAAACACAGGAAAAGCCACATTAATGATGGAACTGGGGAGAATTCTTTAGTGATTAAGTTACCAGAAATAATAAGCACGCACTGCAGATAAAGAAAATAAGCCCTGCAGTGGCACTGGCTTGGTCCCTCTCTCTGGAGATGCTGGTGAAGGGTGGTGGGGAAGAGGATGAGTAGACTCCAGCCTTTAAGTGCACCCATAGGGCAGTGGTTGCCCTGTGGCTGTCTTCTCCATCCTTGGATGCTTCAGATGTCCCGGCTCCTTTCCACCACCACAGTGGGGTAGTGTGACACTTCCTCAGTGTGGTGGGAGCGGGCAGACCCCAGCAATGACTCCCAGCACTGCAGTGCAGCACCATGAGCAGGACAATGAAATGTCCCTGCCGCAGGGCTCTGCTTCAGTGGTGCCTTCAGGGCCTCCTGCAGCCTTCTTCATGGGGAGATGGAGTGGAGAAGTGTGCTAGGGGGGTGCTATTCCAGTTCAGGTCTTCCCAGGGGAGCAGGTTCTGTGGGTCACAGGACTGGTGGATTAGCCACCAGTGGTGTCAGAGTGCCCTTCTGACTCACAGAAGGCTTTTAGGAGGACCATCGCTACTTGAGAAATACTCACCAATGTCAACCCTTCCAATATCCACGAAGAGCCGCAGCACCAAGGATCCCAGCAAGTATCCAAAAGCAGGGCCGAACACGGCAATGGCAAAGAGGATGGCTGGAAAAAGGGAGCAGAGAGAATCAGTGTGAGCGGGGATGCAGATATGGCTTTTGTCTTCCCACGCAAGGCAGGAATGGTGTCACAACATGCAGAGGAGAGAAACCATCTTTTATCAGGCGGCAGATGATGAGAAGATCCCACTGCTCAGATACCAAACGTGGTGTTTATCTAACAGGATGAGGAAGAGGGCAGGCAGCTGCTTGCAGAAAATGCCCCTGTGCTCTGCTGCAATCAAGGCTTTGCTGATGTGCTAGAAGTTGCTGGCTACACCGTGAATATCCAGGATTCACCGTGACTAAGGATGGAAACCCAGCGAGCAGCGGGTGGGCTCCCACAGGTGACCGAAACCTATAGCAGGCCAAGGAGACAAAGCCGTCTCAGTCCTTAGATCCAAGCAAAAACAGTCGGTACCAGGTTCAGGAGAGGGGAAAGATGCTGAGAGCAAAAGGGCCAGTAGATCACGCTGGGCTCAGCTGAACTATCCCATGCGAAAAACAGATAACTTGGACCTAACCCGTAAGGTCAAAATGTTTCCCTCTGACTTCTTTGGAATGAAAGGATTCAAGTTCCCTCCCTGAAAGAAACTCTTCGCACAACCTTCTTAAGAGGTTCAAAAGGAGATAGTTTGCTTGAACTGCACTGATCGTTTCTGTGCGTTTTGCTGGCTGCATACTGGGTATGAAAGCACCTGATCCCACTGCTCTGCCTCAGCTATGCACCTCTTTTAAATTGTTTTTTTTCCAATTAGGCAAGGCACTGCTTTTATTTTCACACCATAAACTGAAGTACTGAAGGGCAGGGTCTTTAGAGGAGGAGTATTTAACCTCATACGCAGACAGTAGTGTTCACTTTCATAGGAAGATGCTGAGACCAAAACCAAAGGGCAATGGTATTTACGTTGTATTGAGGCAATCCAGACTCACAGCAGCCATATCCCCCCGACACTCCCGTGGGACATTCCCATGGCCCTGAAGTGACCTCCTATATTATAAAGAACAAACCAGTCCCATTTTCCTTCATCTTTAGGACCTAGAGGTTTGGGAATCCAAAGGGCACTCAGAGGTCCTGTGAGCCTTTGCTGCAGGTGAAAGACAAGGATGCCCTGTCCCCCCTTTCACCTGCTCAGGCTACTATATTTGAGCTGAGACGAGCGAGTACTGCCTGCACAGGAGACTATCTGCGGAGCTCTTAGGTGGTGCAGAGTCCTTTCCAGCAAGATCCTGGAGCAAATCATGCCTGGGTGGGCCTGGAGACCCTGCCAAGCAGGCCAGTGCTTGTCCAAAGCCTGTCCTTGGGAGTCTAATTCCAAAGGCTTTCCTTCTCCTTTAGTGCTTACCTTATTTTGGAACATCCATTTTCAACTCCTAAATCACTCTGACACCTTTGGCTGCTTGAAAAACATTGTTCGGCACCGGGTTTGTAAATAACTGATGGACAGAGCTCAAAGCTCACGTAGGCAGGTCAGCAACAGATGGGTTTTGCCATTCACAGGGAAAAAAAATGCAGTTTAACATGGACGCCAGCACCTATCTCTTTGCAATCAATAAGTCCACCCAAGCCTGGCAGCCCCCACTGGGCAGGGACCGATTCCACTGCAAAAATGTTGATTTCGAGGCCTCGATGCAAAACCTGTGTTAATCGGCTCCTGCAGGCTGTCATACCTCTGCTTAAACCATGATCAGTAAGAGCAAGAGGTGGCCTCTGAGAAGGTTTCCTTACTACTCTTTCCCTCCATGGATGGCACAGGTTAGATAGGACAAGACAAAACAGCCTCAAGCTGTGCCAGGGGAGGTTTAGACTGGGTATCAGGGAAACTTTCTTCATGGAAAGGGCTGTCAGGCACTGGAACGGGCTGCCCGGGGAGGTGGTGGAGTCACCATCCCTGGAGGGATTTAAAAGACATGCGGACGAGGTGCTGAGGGACATCACAGGTTAGTGGTGGGCTTGGCAGAGCTGGGTTAACAGTTGGATTTGATGATCTCAAAGGTCTTTTGCAACCTAAAAGGTTCAATGATTCTATGACAAGTTCTCACAGACACCAGGAAGAAGCCCCAGCTCATCCATTTCATCTCATTGTTTGGCTTCCTAACACCCACACCATAAGTATAACCTTACAGAGAAGAGCTGAATATCAGGTGGAGAGACAGACCAGCCTTTTAATGGGGGAGGATCTCATCTGGGTACCACTGTCTGCTCAGCCCGTGTCCATCGGTTCCTCTCCAGATGGGCACCTCTACAGCTCACCCCTAAGGTCTGGAGGAAACAAAACGATACAGAGCAACGGTCCCACTTACCAACGTAGAGCGGGGAATTGTTCGCTTCTGCAAAGTCGTCTACGTAGGATATCCCAAAGGGCTGGATGGGAACCGTCCCGATGCCAGCCAGCAGCTGGGCGATGACCATCATTGCCCATATGCTGCTGGCTTCCTTCTGGGGATCCTGGGTGGCGTTCGGGCACACAAACTTATTCTCTGCATAGCAGAGTTCCGCCTGCACCTGGCTCTTGTTACCTGAAAGAGAGAAGAGTGAGCATTACAATGCTGGGCCCTCTTGCCTCCTCCAACACTCAATCCCAGGAATCTCCCAGATTTACTGAGTAGGCACACCCTGTTGGATTGTGGATGGATTGCTCATTTTATTTAGCAGTTTTCATCACTTTTCCCTCTGTTTGGGGCATTACACTGAGGTCAGTGTCGCAAACAACCAGGCTGTGATTTTTTTGGTTTAATCAAACTGTTTAAAGACAGGCTGATTAGAGAAGATGGAAGAAAATTAATTTCTCCTGCAGGCTGTGAGCGTGGAGGTGAAGGGTCAGCCCCGCAGCCCGGCTCACAGCCGGCTGTCACAGCCGCAGCAACACCGGACCCAGCCAACTGACGAAAGCCTTCAGACAGACACTGTCAAAGCCAGTGGAAAAGCCTAAATATTCATGGATAGAAAAACCTGGGTCTTACACAAAATGAAGGCATTACAGAGCAAACAGAGTAAGACCTGGTGTTCCAATGCTAGCTCTTCCCACACTGGCTTTTTGTTTTTCTTTTTTAAATTATTTGTAATTAGCTCAACAGTCCTAGCACATCTTTCTCATTAATGTAATAACTGTGGATTTGCTCCACTTCTGAGCAAACAGACACAAACCAAAACCAAATATTTGTCAGGTGATTAGGGGTTTTTCATTGGTGTGGTGCGGCAGCACATCCCTAATAGTAGCTCACCACAAAAATCCTTATTTAAGTCCATTTGAAGCTGCGCTGTCTAAAGGGCTCACGCTGCCAGACAGAAGGAGCCTCCTTTTCTAATAAAGATTTTGCCGCAGCAAAAGCGAGAGCCACAGAAGCCCCTCATGCCAGATTGCGCGCTGCGGAGCCAGGCTGCTCTCGGTTTAACGAGGGCAAACCTAACCCAGCGCTGGCTTTCTGTTATCAGTGGTCTCTGATCCCTCGTGGTACCCAGGCAGGAACAGGGAGCGATGCTCTCTCAGGCAACCTGGCTGCCCTGAACAGGATGCCCTGCCCCTAAATCTCTGTTGCCCTCATCGCTCAGGAGCTCAGGACCTCCTTCCAGAGCAAGGACCTTACTTCTTCATACCATCTGGACATGCAGAGGTCTTCACCCTGCTCAACACTACCATGCAAATTCCAACCAGGACTGGAGTATCTTCATGGGCTGTACACACCGGGCCAAGACACATGTAGCTCCAGGCAAGGAGCAGGATGATACCTACTCTTTCAACTTGCTTCCTTTGCAGTAAAAGCAGGTCCTGGCCTGAATCTTGACCAGTTCATAGCCCGATGCATGAATTTAAGCTGTCAGAAACCTTGGCCTACTCCACTCTCCAAACTGGCTGACTTGAAAACCATGGAGACATTCGAGGCTGTGTAGCAGGGAGGCTGCTGCAAGCCAGCACTTCATACCTCTGCATGAGCGCTGGCACACTCAGCCCCACGCCAGGCCATCATTTCTAATAACGTTTCATGAGATCTGGGCTTGCAGATCAGTCATGGCAGCACCAGATTTCCCAGAGCTGATGTGTGAGAGCGAAGCCAGAGGATCTCTAAGCCTTTGGAGAGAGCAGGGATTGTCAGGCACCTGCGAGCCGCTCTGTCCTCGCTGTGCTTTGCTCCCTGTCTGGGGTTTGCATCCCACGGCAAAGTCAGGACCTAACTAAAGGGAGCAACTTGCCTAAGGCAAGCTCCCCGGCTCAGCCAAAGCTCTGTGAGCCCAGAGGATCGGGCTAGGGTGCAGCACACGGGGCACAAAGTCTTTCCAGGAGAAAGCATCTTTGCCACAGAGCTGGAAGGCTTTCCCTGGCTGACACTGCTGCGACCACTGCCATCCCCTTCGGTGGCACGGGCGTGGGGAGGAGCAACTCGGCAGGGAGCAGAGGTGACTTTTCAGAGGCGGCAATCCCTGAGGATGCTGAGGCTTATTGGCATCCCAAGGATTTAGGGGCTGAAGTCACTCTGGGAAGACCAAAGCTAGGCTTGTGTCCCTGCTACGCATTGTATTCTGCACAGAAACTGGAGCTGCCCTCATACACGCTAGCTTGGTCCCAAAGCCTGTCCAGTTAAACCAGTAGCCCTCCTTAGTATGCATTGTACTGGCTAGAGCAGTAAGGGAACAAGAGATCTTAATGCTGCTCTATCACCCCCATAGTGCTCAGACCTCGCTGCCCATGCTGCAGAACCTCTGTGCCTCCAGTAAAGACAACACAACTTCACTTTCCAAAATGCTTTGGGCTACAGGTGTCCCATCAGCTGCAATAATGTTCAACCTGGGCTCTCAGCTGGGCTGCAGTGGGAGCGTTTGCTCTTCTCCCTCGCGCTGCCACAGCTCTTGGCTGTCTGCAGTGAGACCACCGAGAGAAGCGTCCTTTGTCACGCACTAAAGCCAGGAGAAAAGAGAAGAAGGTCAAAGCCTAGCTGGTGCAACAAGGCATGCACACACATCAGGACTGCACTTGCAAGGCTTCTCCATCAGTCAGATGAACTGCTTTGCCCCCAGAGCATGTGGCACTGACCTAGTGCCACAGTTATGAACTTCTTGAGCAGATAAGGGCCATCCAAACGAGACTGGTACGGCAAGAGCTGGAATGAATCCAGCTCAGCGCTCAGAAAAGCATAAAGCCTCAGTAGCAAGGTACTGCAGGGCCTTTGAGCCTCCTCAGGGAATGCATCAGTACACCGAAAAAGCCAGGCGCAAAGTGATTTGTCCACAATCACACAGGGCATCTGCAGCAGAACCAGCACATCCTGCAACCCAGGGCTGCTGCCCCAAATCTGCTGCCCCATCAGCAGCACACTCTGCTCACAGTTGGTTTCACACTCCTCTGACTGTTTTTTCGGATAGCTAAATGACAAGTCATCGTTAAAAACAAAGCTGTCATCACTAGGCAGAGCTGCAGCTGGGGCTATTCTGGTACCACAGAAAGCAAACCCATTTCCAGGATGCTCAAGAACAGGTTGCAGGGACACCCCCTCCTCCTCCCCATACAGAAAGCAGGGACACGGCGTGCTTAGAGATCTGAAGAGAGATAGGTGGGCACAGCCAGGAGAGAAGCATATTTTAAATAACATATTAAGCTAGTTAGACAATTCATTTTCAAGTATATTTTATAGTATCTAAGTGGAAGGATATGCTCTCTCAAGGAATGTGGAGCCTCCTTACAAATATTCCTGGGTTGGCATGTCCATGTGGGACGATGACTCTCTCAGGGATCTCAGCCCTTCAGCAAGCTCCTTGGGCACTGATGGGAGGGAGAGGTGTCTTGGCAGCCTGGAGAGGAGTCCTGCCTGCTGAACTTGAAACACAGCCTGCTCCCTCTGGAAGCCTTCAGGAGCATCTATGGGGAATTTAGGTATTTCACCATGACCACAGCACTCGGCGTCCGAAACTGCGGCTGGAACGACATGCTCGGAAGAGGCAGAAGGGATCCCATATGTAATTATTGCATCCAGAAGGGGTTGCAAGGCTATACTGAAGTCAGGTTTAAAACAGCAAATCTCTGCCTTAAGTCTTTCCCTCCAAACACTTTGTTAAATTGTGCTGTGCTGGATACAACCCCTGGTTTTGGGTAGGCATGGGTAACCAGAGCAACTGGAGATGGATTTGTGCTGGGACAGCTCACGGCGATAAGGGTCAAGGCACTTACCGGTGCTAAGCGTGGTGTATTCGTAAGGGTCTGATATGAAGTGGGGCAGGGTAACCAGGAAGGCTCCCAGTGCCAGCAGCAGCCCCCCAATACCAATCACCCGTGGGCGGTGAACTCGGCTGCCGAAGTAGCTGACAAAGATGATGAGGACCACGTTGCCGATCTAGAAAAGGCACAGCGAAACAGGGAGGACGTTAGAAGGTGTCACAGAGGAAGTCTAGACCCTATAACTGGTCCCCCACGACTGTCTCTCTTATCAGGAAGTGTTTGACCCCCACAAGAACAGGAACAGGACAGCTCTTCACCTTGGATATTCACAGCAAGTCAGTGTTCCCTTCTCATCAGAAGCCAGTGAGCCAACCCCTTGGTGTCTGTCACCTGTGTGCATCCCTTCTTGTCATGGACAACTTCATCACCTTCCTGTGATCTGGCTGGGGATTTTTTTTGCACCCACACTTGCAGAGCAACTGCTTCATCCAGCACATGTAGGCACGGACAAGGAAGCTGTGGGTGCGAAAAACCTTGAGACCCTATTCTGGGAAGGCGTGCCCTGTGTTCTGGCCACCCTTTGGGTCCCCACACAAGCTTCTCACTCGGTTACCTCGTGCAAGCTGGAGATGAAACCTGAAGAGAGGCTAGAGAGCCCAAAGCGCTTCTCAATGGTGGTGAGGCTGCTCTTGAAGTTGGCGCTGTAGAGGAGCTGGGAGAGCTGGAGAAGCCCATGGCACAGCACAAACACCTGCAGCAAAACAAAAAGTGCCATCCCAGTTAAATCCCGTAACTGCTGGTGACCATGCCCCATGCAAGGTATTTGAGAGTCATGGGCTCAAGTTGGCCAACACGGCTGCACCCCCAACCTGCAACAGCCCTACTGAAGGGCTCAGACCTGGACCCCTGATTCACTTAGCTTTGCAAAACAAGCGATGCAGTGTTCAGGAGAAAGGACAAGGAGCTCTGTTTTAATCTTTCCTCTGCTTTCCCGTTACTAATGTTCATTGGTATTTGCACTGCGCAACCCTGGTGCAAGCCTCAAGACCAACCCAAGGAGGGACCAGTTGCACTGGGAGTCACACGATGACAAATGATCCAGGCTTGACTTTGCACAGACTCCATGGGTGCTCCCAAGACCGTGTTAGAGCCAAGCCTGCAGCTGCCGTGCCGCAGCTGAAAGGGAGCCACACTGGTTTGGACTACCTGAGATCCAGAACTTCCAGTCGGCCCCTTGGATACACTCAGCTGTAAAGCCAATTAACAGAACCTGGTCCAAGGGGTGTTGCAAGGAAAAGTTGAAAAAGGGCTTTAAAAACCCCGTAGGGAAAGGATGAAGTATGCAGAGTGTAGTCTTGCTACTGGAAGACCTCTGTAGTATTCTAAAAACAGCATCTTTCCCTCGAGCCAGGCTGTGAGCTGAGCCAGAAACCAAGCCGAATGGAAGCAGAGCTCGCCTGCAGCAGAGGAGGGAATACAGAGAGCTTACGGGGCAGGGCAGAAGCGTGGTCGAAAGAGCCCGGGTGGCCTGGGAGAGGAAAGTGCTCTCAGCCAGGGATGCAAGAGGCAGCTCACAAGTGTCTTTTGATCTATATTTAGTCAGAACAGTTTTCCTTTATTTTTCTTGGAATGGAATGCATCCACACGGTGCCAAAAGTATTTTAAAATAATTAAAAAGAAAAAAAAAAAAAAAGGGAAAAGGTCTTTTTATTTAAATTCAGAGGAAATAAAATATTTGCTGAATACCGGAAGCGTGTCCCACAAAGATAACGTCGGGAAGCCCGAGATGATGAATGGGGGATCAAAGGTACTGCAGAGCTGACAAATTCCTTATGTCCTTGGCTGGGAGAGCCGCAATACTCATTATTCGTATTTATTTGAAATGGCAGCAGCGCGCAGAAGCCCTGACCCATTGTGGGGAAAAAACCCTCCACAAACCAGGAAAAGAACGGGATTGTCCACCCGACACGGAGGGTGCAAATGCCGTAGGTGGGTGGAATGGCTTTTTGGGGAGCAGAGGAGGACACAGAGCCAGGTCCAGCAATTGCAAGAGAATTTGGGTAGAAGATGATGGGCTTCTTGGGAAGCTTCTCCTGTGAGGGAGGATAGCACCAGCCAGAAGAAGAGATGGGAGAGAAGAGGATGGAGATGAAGGGGAAGGAGAAAATGGAACCCTGGCAGCATGAGGGCAGGCTGGGAAGAACCTGGAGACCACAGAAAAGTAGGAGAAAGATGAAAAAAGAAGGAAGAAGGGTCACAGGGGACAAGCTGCCATCACGGACTCCCCAGCCACATCTCGGAGGGGTGTCAGCAGGCAGGCCAGCATCTGCCACCGCGGTAGCCGAGCAGGAGAGGACAAAGTCCCAGGCTGGGACTTTGCCCCAACAAAAAGCCGCAGAGCAACGACGTGGGGTGTAACGTGGGAAACCCTCCCAGGCAGGGAACAAAGTGGATGTGAAACATCAGAAAGTAAACTCTTGAGCGGAATGACCTCTACACCCTCCAGCTACCAACTCCGACGTTCAACAGCCCATCCCAGCACACGGTCCTGTGGGTGATAGCTGGGTCCACCACCTTCCCCTTCCCAAATCCTGACCTGGGATCACCCTGTAATGAGTCCTGTTGGGCTGGGCTGGAGCAGAGAGGTGACTCCTGCGAGGATGAGAAACGGAGAGGGGATCTTGTTGCCAGAGAACATTAATTTTTGTTCCTGCAGCCCTGGCCAGTCTCTATTGAAGTCACTTGAGTAAGGAAGCATCGGCTAAACAGCGGAGGGCTGGGACCGCCCGAGATGTGGAGCAGCTGGAGGGAGAGCTCTCCCGGTGTGAGGCATTAGCTGGAGAAGCAAAGCTGTTTACCAACGGGGAGGGAAGAGGGTGGATCACCGAGGCCGAATTTAGCGCAGCAAATGTCAGCCCAGTCCCAGGGCAGCTGGGGAGAAGTGTCGGGGAGAGAGGGGATGCTGGCGGGGAGGGAAGATGAGGAGGAGAGGCAAATCGACTCCTTGGAATGCCGGGGTTGGCAGGAGATGGGGAGAAGGCAAAGGCATGGAAGGACCATGGGGAATCAACACTGGCTGTGCTTCACGGGAGGATGGAGGGCAGGAGATGAGGGACGAGCTGCGGTCAGAGAGGGCAGGCAGGCAAAGGCAGAGCTGGTAGGAGGTGGCCTGAGATGGGTCTGTGCATTGGTGATGGACAAACCGGGGCCATGGATCCCGAGGTGCCTGGGAGCAAGCTGGGGCTGCCTGCCATGAGGGAAGGCAAGGTGGGAGAAATGCAGCTGGAGAGCACTGGCAAGGGGAGAGAAAGACTCTGGGGCGCGACCGCTCCTCCCTGCCCATGAGACCTAATCCAGCTTCTGCAAGCAGAGTTAGGAGGAAAGGCAGAAGAGCAGGAGGGATGCTCAGGGGACCCGATCCCAGCCTGTGCTGCTGCTGGCACTGAGACCACACAGCAGCCTCAGCCCTTGGATGTGGAGAGTCCAGAGGATGGTAGGGAAAGGGCAAAGATATTTTTTTTGCTTGGGAAGAAGCTGGCACCCATAACAGAGCAAAGCCTTTCCTCCAGGATTTGTGCAGCCGGAGCTCAGCTTTTCCAGAACCAATTTGACTATCCAGAGGTGAGAGATGTGCCGGATTTAAGACACAATCCCCTGCATCCAGCAGACTCAATTTTAATTAAAATAACAATGACCCAAATCTTGAAGTCCCTGAGTGCAAATAGCTGGGAAAGGAGCTTACTTGGAGGGCTCCCCAAAAAGAGCCTGTGCACCGCTGGACCTTGACACTGGCCAAGATGCTCCGCCTGGGAAGTGCAGACCTCTGAGGCTGGTGGAGATGCGAGGCATCACTCTCCTGTGTCTCCTCACAGGTCCTTATAGGTGTCTCCCATCCCTGTCCCTCTCCCTCTGCATTCCCCATCCCCACATGTTCACGCTGACCACCCACAACCTGCCGTAGAAACCAGCACTGACCTGGTCCCTTCCAGCTGCAGAGAGCACCAGATGTGCTGCGCTGGCCCCACACACCCGCCGAGCAACCCCAGGAGGGGACGGAGCCGCTATCATCCATCTTCCATAACACTTAACGAAGGAGGGTTTTTTAAAGAGGAGCCAAGTTCATTTGAGAGGAGGTTTTGCTGACGCAAAGCCGACACAACGGCACTGAAGGCAAAAGCATGGTGGGAGGTTAAGGAGTCGGGGACACTCCCACAGATACGAAGTGCTGACCCTCTGGAGCAGATGCTCCCATCAGAACCTGGTGTATTTTTGGAGCTGCAAGGCAAATAGCTATCGCGGGCAGCCAAGGAGCAGCATCGAGAGGCCAAAGACATGCACCCACATGCTCCCGCACACACACAAAATCCCCTCTTAATCATCCCCATGTTTCCTGAGTGCTCCTGACTCCAGGCTGTTTACACAAGACACTTGACTCCTTTCCAAGACACTCTTCATTTAAAAGGGAAGCAAATGCCTGGGGAAAGGTGCCTCACAGACACACATCTGCCCCCCTTTACCCAGTTTGTGGGGACAAGCACCTCTCAGGACAATGCTTTTTCAAAAGGAAGAGAAACCCACCCTGTTGCAGGGAAGAGAGGGGACCGGTCCCTTCGTGATTGCAGGTTCAAAGCAGAGAGCTGGCAGCCATTCAGTCAATCCCGACCCAAACCTCCCCAGAGAAGACGTGTTCAACAAATACTTGAGCCACAGGGCTGGGGGGCGCTGGGCTGCAGGCAGCCCCCAGGCATGAGGATGCGGCAGCAAGGCTGGCACTGAGACATCTCCATGGGATGCCAGGTATGGCCACGGTGGCTGCTGCGCTCCTGGGAGATGTCCGAGATGGTGTTTCAGCTTTTGCACCCTTTCCACCTCCCTGAAACTCACAGTGCGTAAAGCAAGGCTCTGGGAGGAGAAAGGGGCACTTCCTGCCCCACGCTGAACCCAGAAAACAGACAAGGATGAGGGAGCCAGAGCTGTCCTTGGGGTCCGAAGAGGGAGGCTGCTACTCCCGGGGCCGGATGCGGGCTGTGCTGGCAGGCAGCAGGTCCTTGCACTACCCCTCGTCACAGACTGGCTCTGCTAGCCGTATTCCCTTATCTCGCATCTCTCCCTTTCCCTGTGCTTATGTAAGATAAGGCACTGTCAACATTATCACTGGCCTCAACAAACAGGTACACGGAGACTGGACTTTAGGAAGCCTGTTAGGAAAGGTGGGCTGTTTCAGAAGAGTTCGGGGGGGGGCCAGGCTGGGAGAGCAACCCTTGGTCACCAAGGCAGCCAATAAAATGCTTGGCAAGTTGGGTTAAATAAGAGAAAAAAACAAATATGAAGTGCTTGATAACCCCAGCATGGACATGTTGGACATGGGCCAGAGTCAAAGGCGGGTAAAAAGATCCTATTTCTTTTTGTTGCAAAGCAGTGAACTGCCCCTGTGGAAACTCTGGGATCCAGGAGACTGCTCTGTGTGGGAGCCCGTCTCTGTTTCCTAAACCAGGGGTTTAGGAAGATGCTGCTATGTGCGGCACGACCACTGCCTCTTCTTCTCTGCCCACTGGAGGAGCGAGTTAAGGGTTAATCCCTCCCTCTGCTTCCACAGCTTCATGCTGCGGTAGTGGCACTCCTGTCCAAAGTCATCCCTCACCTCCTTTTGCGGTGTCTTCACCTTGGCAGCCCTGCCTGGAGATGGAGAAGGTGGAAATGTTGACAGTGCAGCTCACCCTGTGAGGAGAGAGCACTGGAGCTCCTGACTGGCTCTCAACGTGCACGCACCCCGTGCTAACCTCCGTGCCCAACAGCCTTCCCGTGGCAGCGCCGCTGGCAGCCTGGACGGACGAAGCCTGGGTTTAACTCATTAGATGGATGGAAGAGCCCTCTGGGGAGCTGTAAAGAGGAGCGGAGATCCTCGCAGAAGCTATCAAACTGCCCAGCCGGTCAATGACACCAAGGCGGGACGTGGCCAAGAGCGGTCGTTGCAGGAAGGCGCAGAATGAATCTGGCTGGAGTAAATGTGTGGAAAAGGACTAGGCGTAAGGATGCTCTGCTAGCTCTTTCCCTCCGCACAGTACTATTAGAGTTGTATTTTGGGCTCCCAAGGGCCGAAGCAGAATTGTTTGACCTTAGAGGAAAGTCATGGCCCACAGCGGGACAACCCAACCTACCCACACGCACTTATTCCACTTCACCGTCCTGAGTCTCCAAGGGGAAAAAAATAAAAGAAAGGGGAAGGGGGAACTTTAGGAAGTAATAAGAATATCCTCCAAATTTTAATAGTCAGGGAGAAGACAGGCTGTTTATTTTAGAGCTTGTATATGGTCAACACTCACTACACTAAGAGGCCCTTCTGCAGTAGGACGGCTGAGATCACTCGGTTCAACTGAAATACATCAGCTGGGAATGGAAAGTATAAGGACATGCATGGAGAATCGTGTCCTTCCTTGGCATCTCTTTCCTAAATGCAGCTGCCTAGATTTACAGATCAAAAAGTACCATGAAAGATGGAAAAGAGCCCTCCTTTCCAGAGAAGGAACCGAATACCCTGCCATGCAGCATGTCCCTTAACACAAAACCTGGAACACGGTCCAATGGCAGAAGCTGGCCCCTAAATTTTATTTCTACCATAAAAAAAAAAAAAACCAAACAAACAACACACTAATAAAAAATTGAAATGGTTATGGATTGTCTGAAGCACGCTGCTGCCCACGTTACTAGTCGCAGTGATGACAGTCTGCTGCCAAGTAATCCACGCTTTACAAGCCCCGATTGCCAAGCGCAAAGACAATGTTTGCTCTTTCTGCAATGAATGTACACGTGGGATTTCCCGGCGCCGCGTCCCAGTGCCCTTACAAGGTCCGTGCAAGCCCTGCTTCACCCAGCTGATGTGGAGGGAGCGCTCCAGGGGACACGAAAGCACATCCCTGCCTTAAGGTGCAAGTGTGCATTGCAGATGTCAGAAAGGAAGGGTTTTGGCTGCGGAGGATGGCTGAGACCAGACCCTCAGGGTGTGAGAAGTGAGTTTGCTGCTCTGCAAGCTGCTGCTGCGAAAATACTCCCGCCAGCGAAATCGGACGCGTATTGCTAAGTGGCCTTCTTTCTTCCTGCAACCAGAGCGAGCGTGCAGGTAGGTGATGTGGTTAGGCTCTTCGCTCCTTCATTTTTCTTTTTTTCTTCACTTTACAGTGCATCAGGATCCGATCACGGTTTCCTTGAAGGTAGCTTCAGCTTTGCTTCGTTTTCCCTGACACACAAGCCTATGTAAACACTCGCTCGCACGCCCGCAGCCCTGGCCATGGCTCGAGCTCCCTATCAGCGACACTCCTCTCCCATTTTGCTCATGATAATCTTATCTGGGCTGACCACTCCTTGGTTGTGTTTGGACACTGAATCACCTCACCCCTCATAAAATTATCTTGTTTCATGTCTCCTAGACCTTGATCCCACTAAACTTTCCAACCCGTTCTACTGTCCAGCTCTTCCCTGTCTCTTTCCTTATCCTGCTGCTGGTGTTGCTGGTGGAGGCCAGGCAGTTCTTCCCTTCTGAAACCTGATTCCACCAAAACCAGACATAAACACAGTGTCAGATCCATCCAAACCTGACATTTTCATTCTGATGCCAGCACCGTCATCAAGAATGCTGGAAGATGCCGCTCACAGTGGATCCTTCTCCCCATGGCATCCCACTTGTCCTAAGGATCCTGTTTACTTCCTTGCTACAGACACCATCCAACTCGCCATCTCTCCTTGCACACTGCCCAGTACTGGAATATCCTTTGATTTTTTTGCTTAAACTGATGGCCCTAACCAACAATGACTTTCTCCTCTTTCCCTCTCTGAACCTACAGCCGTGCTGTCTTCAGACCAAGAATCTCCTATCCTTGCTAACTGCTAAATAAAGCAATCCATAATTTTTTCCAACAGGACATGAGAGCACTGTTCAATCTCCAGACTTCTGAAATACACTCCTCTCAGCAGGTTCCTTTAGTCCCCTTAAAGGAAGGGACAAAAGACGTGCCCTGATGTTGCTGGGACCTCAGACCCCAAGGCCCCTGTTTCTTCTGCAGAAGACATCCAGAAGGCTGGATGCCTTCTGGGAAAGGCTCACAGCTCCTGGGAGGAGAAAGTTCCCAGCTCCTGGCCATTGCACCCCACATGTCCCCAACATCTTCACCCTGGGATGCTTTAAAGCCTTATCACACTCTGAGAGCCCACAGTCTCCTCCCGACCTTGCCGTCCCCTCTCCTATCTCTCCCACCTCTCCCTGCTCCAGTATAGCACCCAATTTAAATCTGCCTCTAAGGCTTTTAAATCTCCCCATGGAGTCCCTCCAGCTGACACAAGCAGCACTGCAGACAGGTAACGCCATGAAATAATCCTTTTCTTAGTCAACATCTTGAAGGGCAAGATGGATATGATGACTGGAGACAGTGGTTAGGACCCTGGACCAGGAGACATTGATGGGGTCCATGGCCACACATGGGTATCAGAAAGATTAACCACCCACTTCTCTTCCACCTTTCAAACATGCTTTATTCCTTCAGGTCCTCAGTGTCCCCAGTGCCACTGGGTGCTGGTATCCACGGGAAGGTGAGCTCCATCATGTATTTGCCAAGCAGTACAACTGCAACCCCGCAAAAAACAACCACCAGTGCCAGTCAGCACAAACCTGGGAGCTCTGGTGAACTTCAAAGCAGGTGTCTGTCCTTGCTCATCATCGCCCACCTCCACCACTGCCATGGGATCACCGAGATGCCCTGGGCTTCTCGTAGGGGACAGTGCTCAGCAGCAACCTCCCATCCCCCAAAACTGAAAGCCTTTTGCGTTCTGCTTTCTCTCTTCAAGGTGATTCAAGACGAACAGCCAGCTTCCAGAGGGGCTCAAGCAACCCTGCCACATCCGAGAGGGCACATAAAACCAGAAGCACAACGACCAGGTTTATTCCAGCTATAAGGTACAGTGCAGACAGCAAACACACTGTTGGCTGAGACAGGCTGTGCCCTTAAATATCAGCGTAGGCAGAGCCTTGGTGCCGTTTGGTGTAATTGCAGTATTAACTACAGTCATTAATACCCACGGATAACACGGAGTAATTTCTACAGCAACATCACGGAACTGTCACCAACCACGTTTATGCAGGGTACAGAGATCAGCTGTAAACACTTGCTGTGTCAGAGCATGGATACGAGCCACATCCACAGGGTACTGCCTCCCCGAGCACCTGCTTCTGCACCGCTTGGTCTGTCCGTCCATCCAACCGTCCGTCCCGTCCATCTGTCCATCCACCCATTCCCAGAGCTGCCCCCACCTTCCCACTCTTCAAATCCCTGCAGAACCATTAAAACCGCTGCTTCCCACCAGGACCTTTCCCTCTCTGTCGCCCATCCCCGGCACCACCATGCTCCCGCACCTCCGAACATCAGCAGCGACGGGGCCAGTGCTGAAAAGCGCCCCGAGAGCCACGGGAACCGGTGGAAGGAGGTGGCGGTCCCCGTCACAGGGAACACGGAGCGGCAAGACCGTTAGCACAGAAAAATAATTTGTTATTTTTGTCCCCAGCCCTGCAGAAGACACTGAGAATAATCCTGGCACATAAGCCGTAGGGAATAAATGAGCTTCGTGATTAGGACTCGGAGCCTGCTCCAGCCAGGGGATTTTTTTGTGCTGGAAATACCATCCCTGTCAGAAACTGCCATAGCTTATAGGAGGACGCCGCGTCTAATTAATTTAAACCCCTTTATAACGCCTGTCTCTGTGTGGGATGATGCCAGCAGCTTCCCACTCAATTAGGTGCTGGATGAAAACTTGATATAACACATTATTTGCAGCACCGAGGTCTTCTCGTACCAAGAGCTACAAAGCCGTGCAAACGGAGATGTTTGCTCTGCGCCTCGTCCTCTGGTGACCCTTTCCCAACACAACCGCTTCCCAAACCTGGAAATTCAGTTGTGGCACTTAGATTTTTCTACTAATTTGGGGGGGGCTGAGAGGACTGACGCAGGGTAGGGCTTGTCTACCATGAAGCTCTTAAAAATATATACAGGCATTAAAAAAGTAACACCGATGTCACAGCACAGGCAGAGTGAACAGGTCAGGAAAGGGTGGGGGGGTGTCACTACCTGACAATTTATATACATTTGCTCTTAAAAGCATGAGCTTTTCTCAAAGGGATGGGTGCCCTGACTCCCCACCACCCCAGATGGTACTTATCATCCGCCTGACGCCAACAAGCACATTTTGACAGAGCTCAAACTGTTCCTTAACGTGCTTGCAGGGTGCCAGTGTTGGGCTGTGCTAAACCAAGGGCTGGTTCCCCTTGACTTAGCAAAAAAGCCTGTTGACTTTTTAAAACAAAAGGGCTGCTTTTCACATCCTTTTCCCTTCGTGCAGGTGTATATGGGATGCAGCGATGGATTAACATTTGTTGGTTGGGGGTTTTTTAACCCTAAAAGTTTTGCATCGCGCTCAGCAATGTTTGTTCAGTCCCGGGAGATTTTTGCAGGCACGCAGCTGAAGGCAGCTGCATCTAATTCCAAGAAAGAGCATGAACTGCAAGAAGGGCTCTGGGTTTGGGTGACGTTACTCACCCCGAGCCATGGTCATTACTGCAGCAGCTTGGACGGGGTTAGGGCTCTCTTTTGCACCTCTGCCAGAGAAAGGGTCCGGTCACGAGTCCCCTCCAGAGTCATGTCAGCGTAGCCCAGAGGCAGCCCTAAGTTACCCAGGGTAATCTCAAGCTCTTCCTCCTGGATCTCACAGCCAAAAAAGACCATCAAGTCACTGCTGAAATAGCCCATCCCAGGCAGTGGGGACCTTCGGGAAAGTAAGACTTGGAGACATCATCTGGGGTGATGCCTCCAGCCCTGGGAGCCCCAGGAAACAGCCCCACGGTACCCTACAGCATCCTCACAACACAGCCGTTTGGGTCCCACAATGTGGCGAAGCTTTTGCTGCCCAGAAACCAACCCTCAGCAAGGCCAGCCCGATGAGGAGCGGGCAGTGCCATCCTTCATGCAAGGTGAGGAAAGACGGGTAGGCAAATAAAGCCCAAACCCATTCTGGACTGCGATGCCCTACCCATGGCTGCGCATTCCCGAAGAGACGCTTAGCTGGGAAGCGCTGACAAACCCTTCCTCACAGCAAATGCGCTCGTATTCGATAGCACCAGTGGGACATCACACCCCAGCCCCGGGCACGTCTGGCAGCACCAGCACAGGGGGGTCCCTGCCAGCTGCTGGCCCCTCTCACATACCCAAAGCTGCTCTGCCATTCCCCAAAGCTGCACCCGGATGCTTCGGATGCTGATGCGCAGAGGTGCTGGCAAGCGAGGCATGAAAATCCCCCCCATACACAGGGAAATCCTGGCCAACGCAGGTGGATGTCCCGGGGATGGGAACCAGCACGTGCAGCAGCCTCGGTGCCCACCCAAAAGTGGGCCAAAATGCGCTGCACGGGGAAAGAAAGAAGATGGGGTGAGGGGTGGTGTAAAAACGCGAAGGTTAGCAGGGTTTGAAACGCGAGGTGGCTGGTGTTTTCTCACGCAGGCAGTGAGCTCGCAAGCCTTAAGCTCAGGCAGGGACTGGCTTTAAGATGACAGGTCTCACCTTGCTAATAGGGGCAGTGAGCAACTGGGCAGCCAACACCAGAAACACCACTTCAACCCACCGGGATTTCGCTTCTGTCACTCAAAACGCCCTTTTCACCACAGGTTTTAGAGCAAGTCCGTGGCATTACAGGGCAGTGCTTTCTTTTTGCACCAGGATGTGGTTAATCATTCCCTAGGCAGCAGCACACTGTGTACCTGACGCCGCGGGTAAGTACCGCAGCCCACTGAGAGCTTCCCACGCCGCAGTAACACCCACGTGCTGTGGAGGGTACCGCTCTGAAATCCACCGAGCCCCACAGCCCTTCCCGTGTACTGAGTGGGACGGACCTCAGCGGCATTATCCAGGAGTGCCCGAGGAGTTCGCTTTCAAATTCTGCATCTGAGCAAACACCCTTCATGTCACAGGTGGCTTGTACTGAGGATGCGGGGATCCGTGGGATGGGTTGGGGTCACTCTCCGTGCAAGCATCCTCCTCCCTCCCCGCCAGGAAGCGACACATCCCTGCCAGGCATCGCTCCTTACCTTGATGTTGCAGAAGATACTCCGGGAGCAGGTGCCGGACCTTTTGGGGACGTCGACTGGAGATTTGCCAGCTTCGGGGTGGACTCCCATCATGGGGGGGGGTTTCCCGGGGAGCCCCAAATAGCTGGGCTGCACTTGGGCTCCCGTCCCTGTCCGGCCTGTTCCACCGCCGGCAGCCTGCACTGTCCGCTCCGAAAACTCTTCAAGCCTGCGAGTGAGCCAGGCAGCGTGAGCGCAAAGTTTTTATAAGTAAGTCAGCTCTCCGGAGCGATGATGAAACCCTTTCTCCTCCCTCTTTTGCTTTGTGCGCCGAGGGAACTTTAAAGTCGCAGGAAGCCAACGCCAGCACGCAGGGAGCAGGTGGGAGGGATGGGGATGGTGGCAGTGCAATGACACTTGCCCAGTAGCGGGGGACCCCCAGCACCCCAACCCACTGCTCGCCCCTGCAGTGGCTCTCCTCTGCTGTGCTCACGTCCGAGGCTGCAGGACGTGGCTGGACAAGGCAGCGGCACCGGCAGCACAGGCTTCCCACAGGGAAAGCGACGGGGGTTTCACTTCGAGTACCCTTGAAGGGGAGAGAAGAAGGGGAGGCACCTCTCAGTAAACCAAGATTTGGCTCCCAGGTGGTGGGAGTGGGGGAAAAAATGGGTGGCCAGATGGAAAAATCTCTCCCTGGATTAAGGAGTCATGGAGAAAAAAAAACATCCAAAAACTTCTCCTCCATCTCCCTCGTGGAAAAAAATGCATTTGCGAGGCTCCTGAGCATGGATTTTTAACAATTCCTCTCCAGGGCTTTGTTTATGCAAAGCTCTGATTTATTTTGCAGGCTTCTCACAGGGAGGAAAAGTGTCAGAGGGAGAAGGGCAGGTTGATCGCAGCTGAGGGGAAGCCAGCGTCGAATATTTTGTCAGACTTATTGCCTTTCCCTGCAGGAAGTGGGGAGACAGGGGTGGGAGGACAGGGGTGGGGAGACCCTGTGGGAAATTCTGGGTGCCCTGAGTCTGGAGAAAGCAAATCCCAGCTCCTGGATGATTTCCCCATGGGAGTGCTGGCGGGTCCCAGTGTATGACCCGATATGATGCTGAGGAGCCAAGCCCTGCTCACCAGGCACCCACCGTCACCCATGCCCTGCCACCCGCCGTGACCACTCACCACGAGAGGGTGCATTGCACCCGTGGGAGAGGCTCCCTGGGCACTGCCTTCCTCCCGCCTCGCCAGAGTCCTCCTGCGAGAGGACCCCCCCAGCCAGGATTTTTGCGTCCGGCCCTGGTCTGACCAGGCGCAGGGCTCGAAAGCAGCGTGAAAATTCACACTGCTAAGATAAAAAGAGCTACTTTTGGCTATCAGCTTCCCAATTTCCCAACCCTGTCCCAGGAGTGCTGCTTGCAGGGACAGGCGTGTATCCCTGGCCTGTGGGTGGCAAAAATAGGCATCCTGCTTTCCCATTTCTCTTTTTCCACTCCCAACCCCAAATCCGCACGACCTGGGGTCAGGATGCAATGTGGAGACACCCTTTTCCCCTGTCAGAGTTAGCCGAGCCCTTTTATCTGCCATTCAGTGGCAAGAGACAGTGAGTTGCAACCTCTGAGAACAGCTCAGGCAAGAAAACACCTCCTCTGCTCGTCCCCCACTCTCCCCGCGAGCCCGACGGAGCTCATTTTTCAGGCAATGCCTGACCCGCTCGCTAACGGCTCTGTCTTTTCAGTTTATTCTGCAGAGACCCGTGACGCTTGCTTTGTTATAACAACCACCTCCATGCACCAGCTGTTTCGGCCACTAACTTCAGCTTTTCCATACAGATTTGTCTCCGTGCAGCAAAACGTATCGGGGAAGAGGCGCGATGCCCAACAGGCCCGTGCCCTGCCGCAGGCAGAAACGCTGCTGCCCCGATGCCGCATCCCACGGATAGGACTGGGAACCCCGTGCCGAGGGGGTTAATAAACCCTACAAGGGGAAGCAAAAGGCTGCAGTGAGTCAAAAGTGAATCAGGGCTTCTGATAGTCACCCCTGTAGGCTGGAAGTCACAGCCCCACGGGAATGCAGGTCCTTAGCGGGAACAAACTGTGTCCTGGCCAGCCTCTGACGTGCTCCAATCCAAAGGTCTCCAGGCAGCACTGTGCTCCCCACTCCCCAGCAAAGCCCTGCCAGATCTCGGCCATGGAGGGATGTCCCAGCGCAACTGATTTTCTGGAGGGCAAGAAGAAATCATGCTGGCTACTCATACTGCCGTTCCATTTCTCAACCTGCAGCTCTTGCAAGGAGTAGTGCAAGGAAACACCTCCTTCACAGCTGGCCAGGGACAACCCTGCGGCGATGCACACCTTGCTTACCCACGCCACGCAGTGCCTTTGTCTACTCTCCCATGAATAAGCTTCCAGGGAACATTTTTCTCAAGCAAAGAGTGTTGCCCAATTTAGCTGTAGTAAATACAGTAAAAGCTGACCAATGTAAATTTAAAGGTCCAGCCGTGGTGGTTTCAGTTACTAAAGTCAGGCACTATTTAAAGATGTGTCCAGAACCTGGTGTGCCGTTGCAGCTCCGCGAGGTTCCCCGTGGCCAGCGCAGGACCTTTGTCCTGCAGCAGAAGCCAAGGGCTACGCTGAGCAGGCTCTGTCCGCCTAGATGGGACAATCGGAGAGCACTGCTGACATCTCCCAAGCTTTTATCCTGCTGGAAGAGAAATTCCAGCCCGTGGACACAAACTCAGCTCTAGCTTTCTTACACCAACACTGCTTTTGAGTTACAGACCTTAGACAACAGATTGTGCAACAGGAGCAAGGAAATGAGATGCACGCAAAAAAATAGGACTCTCGCCTCTTTTTGAGGATTCTCTGACGCGTATTCATTCCCAGAGGGTTATGGCCTTGGCAAGGAACGGTGTGACCCGCAGACGAGGAAAGTGATTTACGGCGGCGCTGACAAGGGGAGAAGAGTTTGATTTCAAATCCTTCTCATCACGCTCTGTTAGGGTGATATGGTTGTTGTTAAGTGCCTGGCAGGAAAGATCACACATCAACAGGGTTTGGTTCGTTTTACACGGCTCCTGGGGCTGCGTTTCCTTTGAAATGAGTTCCTCCTGCAGCACTCATGCTCCCCTGGCCAAGACATTGGCTGGAAGGAGAAGACCTTGCTGCCGCTAACTGAGTGGGAACCAGCTTCTTTAACCAGCAAAGCTGAATCAGGCCTGCAGCTCTCCAGGTACATACACCATCCTCCACCCTGCCATCTCCCCTCATCCAAAACAAGCCATCAATACAAACCTGCCCTCCGGGCATGTTCCCCTTGGGCAGACCAAGCTTACACCGGTGTAGTTATGCAGGAGCTGAGGCAGGCCTCTCTTTGCCTCCAGGGGATGCTCACCTTGTCCGCAGAGCTCAAAAAAACATTTTACTTCTGCTGGGGAGGAGATTGGGTCAAACTCTTTCAACATGAACACAGCTCTTCCCCGCATCATCCTCCTTACTTCTCTCTACCAAGCAATGGGTTGACGCTTTCACGGGGTGAGGACCAGACTAGCTCTGCTTTATCGCCTGCTTTCAATCTGTCAAGGACTGAAGCATCTCAGTTTTCCTCCACGGTGTCCCTAACCTGTTCTTGTTACTGATCATTTGCCCACTGGGCTTTAAAATGCGATGCCCACCAGTCACTGAATATCTCAGGTTGGAAGGAACCCATAAGGATCGTTGAGCCCAACAGGGACGATCATCCTGGCTCCTGGGAAGACTTGTTACTAGGTGAAGAAACACTGCATCCCAGCACGGAAGGTGATTTCCAGCTGTGCTACGCATACACAGTAGGACAGTCCATGCTTGTTCGAAGCTGGACCAGCAGATCCTTCATAAAGGTGTTTCTTTCTCAGCAGCCTCCCTGTCAGTGACTTAGGACTGAGTCTTGGGCTTTTGCAGTCAGCATTTCATTTCATACAGACTTGCTTGAAGCACCATCCACGGGCTGGAGCCAGACAGCCCCAGCCTCAAGGATGGCCCAAGGAACTAATTTTCCTATCTTGAGCTGGCAAAAGGTGAACTGTGTGGTCAGACATCCTGAGGAACTTGGTTCTTGTTAGGTCAGAAGCTATTTCCCCAGATCCAAAGGTGTGGATCCAGAAGACTCAGCTGCCTTCCAAACTCTTTGGTACCTTCATATGATCCAGCAATAACAGGGAAGCCCTTAGCAAGCCTGTGTGCATCCCCCAGCCTGAGAAATCCTCTGTCGTCAGACAAAACTACAAGGTGGAGAAGGGACTGGAGCTCAGGACCCCTGGCTCAGCAGAAGAAGGGACTGAGATGTGATCCAGGTGAACTTCTGGTCTCTTCCGACATAGCAACAATGAAGGTCCTTCCCCAGACGTCATCCGTGGGAGATGTGAGGACAGACAGACACGCAGAAGGACACGTTGTGTTGGGAAGATCTGGGGAGGTGCTGCAAGATAGAGGAAGGAACAAAAGCAGGATCAGAGCCCTACATACAGCCCATAAAATGAGGTTATTGCCTGAGATGCGCTGAGACTCCTGCTTTGTGAGTGGTGCTATCACAAGCAGCATCAGGAAGGAAGCAAAAGGTGATCCCTGTATTTACTTGGGAACCTCACACAGCTTGAAAACAAACTTCCTGGAGCCACACAACCCCCCACTTTACTCGCTGCACACCAGTACCGGGACAGCACAATCCTCTGCGGAAGCAAACATGAAGCCCCCAGGCTCCTGCAGGGTTTCAGACCTGCAAGTACAAACATCGCTCTAGGAATGTGGATTAAAAATACCCCCCCTGCGTTACCAGAGCCAGTCCCTGGGGCTGCAGACCAGCACGCCAAACCCACTGCCTGGAAACACCATTTATTCTTCAGGGCTGGTGGTGCGGCGCAGCGGGGGATGAGGGCGGAAGGGGACGGGGTGAATAGCATGCACCAGCGGTTCCTGCCAATGCCTGTGGTTGCAATGGAAATTACAGACTGTGACAGGCTGGGTTTAATTTACCAGCAACATATATTTGATCCGGAGCAGAAATGCTGGTCAGAGGGAGGTACACAGCCATACCTGAAGAACAGGCTTGGCTGGCTTACGACCCAACCTGCTCCTGGGGATGGAGAGTGAGGGGAAGGTGGTTGACCGGCACCTGAGGAGGTGGCCCAGCGCTTAGAGAGGGGGCACCACGATCCCCACAGTGGAGGGGCGCATACAGAGGAGTTTCTGGGACAAGCAACAGCCAAGCCCCAAAGCGGGACGTGATGCTGCTAACACTCCACCAGCCCCGCAGGGAAGCCAGCCATGCCCAGCGATTAGGAGTGAGGTCAAGGTGGGATGGGAGAGCAGGTAATTCATGCTGAAGATGATGGCAGAGGTGTGTCAGCACTGAACCATCCCTCCCATGGTTGGCTGTCCACAAACAGCTAAACTGAAGCAGAGGATATTTGTCTGCACTGGTGACTAATAACTATGTCAAGCAATTCTGTTGTGATCTCCATCCCATATGCAAAGCCAGTCAATCAAACCAGTTGCAGGGCAATGGCAGGAGAAAGGTGCATTCTGGAGGAATAAACGGGAAGGCAAGATTTTCAGGGCTGCAATTGCACCAGGCGCGTGACTGCAGAGCCTGGAAGCTAGGAGGCTGTGATTCTGGCAGGCAGAGGCTTTAAGAAGAGCAGAGGTCCTCCGCTTTTAAGAGTGCCATAAGCGAACAGGGGAGGAAATGCGTCTAACTGCATGCTGGTGGTGCTTTATGTCCCGTCTCAAACAGCCACCTTTTTTTCCTCTGCTTTTTCTGGTTTACGTCTTGTTTACAATTAGGCTACTTGAGTCTCACCACCAATTGAATCCCTGCTGTAATGTGCCAAAGGCTCTTCAGTTAAACTGGAGATCACAGACTCACAGGATGGTTTGGTTGGAAGGGACCTTACAGACCATCCAGTCCCACCCCCTGCCATGGGCAGGGACACCCTCCACCAGACCAGGTTGCTCCAAGCCTCATCCAGCCTGGCCCGGAACATTTTCAGGGATGGGGCATCCACAGCTTCTCTGGGCAACCTGTCCCAGTGCCTCATCACGCTCTCTGGGAAGAATTTCTTCCTGATGTCTAATCTAGACTTACACTCTTTCCATTTAAACCTGTTACTCTGAGGTGTGGATTATTTTGGTGAGTCCCCGTTGGACCAGCCAACTCTTTCTCCGTAACAGCTTTTGGAGATGCCAGCTCCCATGCGTCACGTTTGGGATCATCAAGTTCTAGAGAAGAAACTCTGACGGTTGGTAAAAGGAGGAGGTGGGAGATTGGAATTAAGATTATTGATTCCATACCATCGCCATCAAGTCATTTGCATGACAACTGCACGCACAATAAATGCTGCCCCACCAGAAACGAGCAATCGCAGGGATGGAGGATGATGCACATCACTCAGTGTAACCTCGATGATGTGGGTACTAGGGGTCAGCACCCAGCAAGGCTGTGCTGGCGAGTATCGCACAGCCCTCACACCCCCCAGCCACCACTGTAAATCCCTCCTGGCACTCCCCAAGCACAGTATTCAAAATAACCAGATGTTTGTAGTCAGGCCAGAGCCCTGGCCTTTGCTGCAGGATGTGTTCTGCAAACGCAGAACAAAGACAGTCCTTGCCTCGAAGGATTTGCAATCTAAAGCATCAGTATCCTGTAGTAAAAGCAATTAAACAAAGCAGACAAGGATCTGACTCTGCCATTCAAAGCAGGATTGCCTTTCCTTGAAATTGCTTCAAGTGATCATGATGAGACAGTGTAATTTAACTCTGCCCAGTGCCAATAAACTTCACAGTCGGTAAATATTTCAGGAACAGTGCCCCTGAGCAAGGTTTCTGCAGCCTAGGAAGGTAGAGAGTCAAATATTTTTGTAAAATTCCATAACCCTGATTCCTCCGCGGACTTATATACCCAGGAGAGACTGACACTTCCAGGCTCCCCTGTGTCTTGAAATCAGATGCAGGGCAAACCTGTTATTTCACACCAAGACTGCATCCAGCAGCACCAAAACCTGCTGCTGCCCCTAGGTATGTTGTTAAAGCCCTGGTAGCAGGCCTGCAGAGATGCCATCCTAAGGGGAGAGGCTGCATGATGAGACCTTGTGCAGCTCAAGGAGGCCTCTGTCTGGAAGGATATCCACGCTCTGGCTGCTGGCACGTCCCAGCACAGCGAAGGAGAGGTGGGTGATGCTGAGATGTCACCACCAACAACTGCTCTGAGTTGGGTGCAATCCAGAAGCACTGGCCCAGAGAAAGACCCGAGAGGGCTGATGGAGAGCTCACATTTCATCCTCCTCCTCCTGCTGCGAAGGTCTGGCAGGCAACAGGAGAGATGCATCACCACGAGCGATGCAGCACCCTCTTATTCGCTCCCGGTGCTGAGTCGCTGCTTTCTGACAGACAAGGGATCAACATAACTGCAGCATCCCCACAAAAGCCTCAGGAAGGGGCAGAAGGGCTGAGACAATCTTCACGGTTTTGGAGATGGTGAGACCCACGTGCCCACATCTGCCATGTGCCACTGGAAATCTTCATCTCCTCGAAGAGCTGAAGCTTGTCGGATATATTGACCTTTTACCTTGGAAGTTATTTTATTTAACTGTTCTGTCACCTCTAAAAGACCTCAGAGTGCTCTGGCAGCCACCATTTGAATGGAAACTTAAAAAAAACCTACCAAGTACACAAAAGCTTTTACAAATATTACCCCATTACATGAAAGAGCTGGTCCAAACATCGTGCGGCGATCCTAGCTCTGATCTGATCCCTCCTGAAGTTGTGGTAAGAACAGTTAAACCACAGAGTTTGGATGCTTGTCTGCTTCCCTCTGGAAAAAAAAAAAAAGGTGAAATTCAATAAAGAGAGGATAAAAGAGTGAATTCAGCGCATCTCATTCCTAATACCTGGCCACGAGACTGTACTCATACCACTGCAAGTCCTGAAGCTCTGGGCACTGTTGAGTATGGAATGAGAGTTATGTGTTTGCTATGAAAATGGTTCAGTCTCCACTAACATGCAGCAAAACCTTTTTATTATACTGTATATTGACTTATTTAATGACGATGGCAGCAAGAGTGCCAAAGTTGCATAACCGTGTAATTTGATTTTTTTTCCAACTCCTTGGAAGTTTTCATGGCACTCCTTGTTTGGTTCGAAATCTTCCAAATTTCCCTGATACTGTCAGAGTGTGGCGCATGTGGTTTGGCTGTCACTGTGTAAGGGTCAACCCACTAAAAACACCCTGAATTTCAATAAGCAGCAAACCAAAAACAAACCCATAAAACCTGTTCTCCTCAGGCTGGACGCGAGGCAGAAGCGGTTGTAAGTAAGACACTGAGATTTGGCAGCCACCAACCCCTGCTGACACGTGTTTTGTAGAGCTCTACTGGAAATTGGTTTTGACAGAACAAATTTTACGTGCCCAAAGCAATTCAGACCTCTTCACTCCCTTCCTTCTCCTCCTCCAGAGCTTTCCTAGCAGAGACGCTGCTGCATGCTCTTTACATCCCCACGCAAAATACCTTTGCAGGGTGCCTCTTCCCACGGGCTTCACTTTAGCACTGATAGTTAGCAGCGAGAAGCCCAAAATTAAGATGAGGGCTTGGCCATACCTCGCTGATGGCAGTTCTGTGTCCAGCTCAGAAGAGGACCCGGGCGTCACCCAGGGCAGGATGGAAAGCTGCGGCGTCTGTCGTACAAAAAGTGCTGGAAGTTTTCTGTTTGTACAAGCTGGAATAAAAACACAAAGAAGGTTTTTGATCACAAGAAGATCCTCTCCTACCTCTGAGCGTGCGGTAGGGAAGGGTTGATTTTGAGCTGGTATGAGCATTAGCCATTTCAAGTCAAAATGTATTTGTTTTCCTTGGAACGGGCAAGTCAAACTGGAACAATGGCTGGAACTGACATTTTGCAAGGAAAGATTTTGTTTCATCTTGAAAGGCTGAAACACCTTGAAATATTTTCCAATGGAAATGACATTTTGTTTCTGCTGATGCACATGGGAATCATCCCATCACAGTTTCCATCCTCCTCTAGCCGCTCCCACTTCAGCCGGAGGGACCCAAGGAGACACCAAACACATGTGGCATGGACCAAGAGGGAGAGACAGCCATCCAACCATCACGTCCAGGGTGATGGAGAACAACACACATAGTCGCTGCGGGCACAGACCATGAAAACGCCCTTTTTCGTGGAGAAAACGAAGGGGGCAAGACATCCAGTGAAATCTATTTCAGCCTGCACGAGCGAATTATGAGAGGAGCCGTAAGACCTTGAGGGAAGGCACGCAACTAAATAACCCACCTCTAATCTAAATGGGCCACAAACAAGAAAAAAACCCAGATACTAAAGGGTGACCAGACCTCTCAGTTCATGAAACAGTTAAGCAGCAGGCTTGGGAATAGCTTTTAAAATCCTTGATTTCTGCCTGCCTGGAGGACGCTGCCTCTTTACATCTCCTCCACGGGCTGCTGGGGAGCACACGCCTGTGAGCTGTGTCCAGGGGCACTGGCGTAAGGCTGCTAAAGGTGAAGAGATCTTGCCTTAATTTTTGTGCAGGTCCCAGAAGAAAAATGGAAAGTCATCAAAAAGTTCCCCCCATTTTTCTCATTAAAAAAATGAGGGGAGGAAGAGGAAGGAAGTAAAAGACAATAATTTAGAAATCTGAGTCCTGCTTTGTTGTAGTCTCAGATTTCTTGTACCTGGAGAGCTTGAAAACCTCAAACCACTCCCGCCCCAAATCTGGACAAAAAGCCCTGTTCTTGAAAAGCTGCATCAACAGGGGAAAGTTTCAAGCTCAGGTTGGCTGCCGCATTTCCCTTTCACAGTTTCAAAACATTTCCTTTAGATCACGGCTTTTTTAGTAGTATGGGATTAGTTCACATTCCTGAACAATCTTTTCAGAGCAAATTAATCTGCCACTGTTTCCTTTCAAAAATGAGCTGATGATTCTGAAGCTTCTTTTTTTTTTTTTTTAACGAATGTGAAAAGTTTTGAGTTGGAAACAAAATGTATCTTAAAAAAACAAAGGGCACAAGAGTAAAAAGCTTTCACAGCCAAACAGGTTGTAAACAGGATCCTTTCTTTCCTGTTGTCCTTTATTTTGTGAGGCAAACCGAGGGGTTCCCAAGTGGGGGAGATGCTTGGGGTCTATTGCTACAGATTCAAAACCAGCCCATTCACACAGCCAGCACTTTCCTCCCATCAGCGACCACTTCCCTCCATCTGGATGCACCAAGTGAACATCGATGGCGGGATAGAGTCCTCCAAGCATGGTGTGACCCCGTGGAGAGAGGATCAGAGCTGGGGTTTGCAGGAGCGGTGCACTCCAGCCTTGGCATGCTGCTGTCCCCAGCGCTCTCGTGAAGAACCAGAGATTTAAGACAGTAGGGTTTCTTTTCCCGCTTTCATTTTCCCCTTCTAACTGCATGACTGAGGTTTTGGCCAGCATCTGAAGTTCTCAATATCTCTGAAAACAAGCTGCTTCCCTTAGAACCACGCCAGTTGTGGTGAGTGCAGTCACGCTCTTACACCACCCCACGAGAACAGCCTGATGGAGAAAATGCTTTTGCTCACGGACGATCTCATGCCTCATGGACCACTACCTCCACCTCAGCAGGGCTGGCGGGGGGAGTGACTCAGCCACCACATCCTTGGACCACTTCCAGCCAATAGAGTCCTCTACCTCACGAGTTTCAGCACTTCCAGGCAGGCTTAGGTTTAATGTCACCGGAGAAACCTGACTATTTATAGCTACTCCAAGAAGAGTAACGATCACTGACGCACAAACCAGGAAGCAGAGCATCAAGGTATACATCTGGTGAAGAGCTGTCAGCTCTCATGATCCTCACGGCACGCCATCACACTTCACTGGAATTTACTTCAGAGCCATCCCATCAGATGACCTTCTGATCCCAGGGATGGGCTTCTCAGCCAGGTACGTCTCTGCCGTGGCTGCTTAACTTCACAGTAAAGAATGAGACATATTTATTTTCTTAGGCAGAAATCAGTAAATTGTTCTGACAGCCATGATGGACCACTCCTACCTAAAAACTCCTTTGACCAAGACAGATACTGTGTTCCTGCCGGGCCTGAATTTTCTCACCTTAAAAAGTTATTGTTTTGAATCAGGAACGTTGTGTTCCTGGTCCGTATCTGACAGCTATGGCTGAACATGAGGTAAAGGACCTGCCACTAGGTTTGAATCCCAGAGCGAAAGGCATGGTTGAGATCCCACTAAGAGGAGCCATACTGGTTGGCTGCACAGAGACCCTGCTCCAGCTGTCTTTGAAATGCCAACACAGAGCTTGAGGAACCATAAGGGGAGGTACGCTCCAGCATAAGAAGGATGTGGTCAATGGTGGTCCACTGAAGATCACCCAAAGTCAATCATTTCCTACCTGCTTTCCCTTGGAAGAAGCGTTTGAAATAGTTTCCCTGCACCCTGAGCAGAAGGAGAGATACAGGAGATGCTGTTCTTCAGAGAAGAAACCCCCTCAAGCTCCTCTCACCTGGAGAGGACCCCACACTACCACCACACAGGAGGGATGGCAGAGGCCAAGGCCTGCACTAGGGGGCACTTAGGATTGCCTAGTCCTTTTGTGCTCCCTTTTTTCTTCAGATTGCCTCGTGAAGCCGGTGTTAAGGAGCAGCTTCCCCTGGCAGGGGTGGTCACCAGTGTCCGGTAAGAACGATGGAAACCTTCACAGTCATCAATGCACATTGTGACCAGCTGTTGAGCCCTCTGCAAACAGCCTTTAGGACGATGTCAGTGGGGACTGTCAAGCCATTCCTTCCCGACCTCTGTTCTCCTTTCTGTGAGGAACCAAAGTCCTCATCCCATTCGGCCCAGACCCCCTCCTCCATGACGCATAAGAGATACCAGAAAGCCCACAGCCTCATGCTCCCCTCAGCACCGCGAAAGGAAAAGCTCTGACTCACACCAAAGGGCATGTTATCCTTGTGAGTTCATTGATTTCAGCGAGGGATCGTTTCCTCAATGTCTGTTCCTGTTGTTTGACCCCTGGCTTGGCTTTTCTTCCTTTTGCAAGGACAGCCGTTGGTCCAGGTCACACCAATGAGAAATGTCAAGCCAGTTCTGGGAACTGTTTCCTGAAACACATCCATCTATGTTATCTGTGCGCTGGCACGCTTCTGAAAGAGCCTCTTGACTGGAAACAGTCAACTAGGAAGAGAAACGGGTCATCCCACCCCGCTCCTGCCTCCTTCCCCCTTGGGGAACCACCGTAGGAAACAAAAACCCGTTCCTCACAGAGAGGACGACCGACAGTGGGATGGGGCTGGTTTGGCACGAGGTCTTCTCACCATGGCACCAAACAGCGGACAACAGCTTTCCTCACATGACCTTTTATTCCTAATTTTAAACAGGACACAATGAGACTGCAAAGACAAAAATAGTGGTTTAAATTTAGGTGGAATAGACTGAGAGGCACCGTCGACACTTCCCCTTCCAGCGACAGTGCTCCATGGCCAGGAGGAAGCAAACAAAACAGGAGGAGAAGCAGCCAGGCCAGCTGTAGGATGCAGTTGCTGAAAAGATAGCCAAGGAAAGAAGATATGATGTCTGTCCCATGGAGACTCTCTGGACAATGACTGACTCATTGCTTATAGGCGGTATCTCTGGGCTTGAGCCGTCTCCGCTGCTAGACCAAGCGAGGCAGGGGCCGTAACATAGCTGGAATAGGTGGAGCCCAGTAACAGTTCTTCTCTCGCATGACTCAAGCTACCTCCTCCCATCCCCAGTGGCCCTTGAATCTGGGGTCTTCCACAGACCCAAGCTGTCCTCTGTGACGGCTCCAGATGCCAAGAGAAAGCCAAAGGCACCTGGAGACCCATCTCCTTTTCCAGTCCCACCAGATTTGTTCTCGCATGAACACCACTGACTCAAACACAGTCTGGGCATAAATGAAGCAGCAGCGGTGGGAGGAGGAGATGCCACAAAGAATTAGGACTAAGCTATTTCCCCTCTGCTTCCATGACTAGCAGCACACATCTCGCTCGGTCCATCCAAACAGTGGGAAGTGGGTTCCTAACTCACCCAAATTAAGAAAAATTAACTCCTGCAGAGGTTGCTGGCACTGACTGCTGGCAGGGAGCACATGCTGGGATTAACGTCCCTGCTGAAAGAAAAGGGGAGAGCATCTGCTGTTTCTGGTCTGTGGAGCATCAGCCGGCAACCACATGCCTGGTCCCATCCCACTGGTGCATGCTGAGCTCCAGCTGGGTCCCAGGAACCCACTTCTCCAGAAGACGGCAGGGTCAGAACATGCAGTGTCACTAAAAAGCAGCAGCTCCTCCCCAGCCTTCATCATCCCCACCACCTGTCAAAGGCTCTCTGTGATTTTTCAGGACAGCGATGGAGCCAGACAGCCACCACTAATCCTGACCCCTCACCTTTCAGACGAACACACGCCTGGCCCTCTGTGGCTGCCTCCATCCCTGTGATGCTCCGAGTGCCAGCGTGAGATCCTGATCCCACCTAGCAGGAGAGCAACAGCCTTTGGGGCTGGTGGGGACCCCAGGCAAGGCAAGTGCAGACACCACACTGCGAAGAGCTGCGGAAGGTGAAGGGACTGTAGCCCAAAGCCTGAACCAGGCTGGGAGGCACAGTCCTTGGTCAGTATTCAGTGCCCTGCCTTGAATGCTGCTGTCCCTCCAAGAGGTGGGGAAAGACCCAAGGACAGGCACATCAACCAGTCTTGCTATTGACTTGTCCTCTCAGCCAGGAGAGCTCCCAGAGGAGACACCAAGGCTGCAATACAAAGCTGGGGACAAGCAGAGAGGCTTTAACAATTCAGTACATCTGGAAGAAAGGGGGGGAGGTTACAGACTGGTGTGAACACAAACCATTGAATGAGCATCTGTGATGTGTTCCCTGCAGTGGGTGTCATCCAGATGGACAAAGTAGCTGGGGTTTCCTGTGGTTACAGGGCATTGGTGTGCCCTGGTCTGTCGTGTAATAGTCCAGAGACAGATATCTGGGAAAAAAAAGTATTATATCCCTGATATAAGAAACTGGGCATCCCCCTCACTGGTCATCAATACAAGAGGTGTTGAAAGGGCAGCGATTTGGGCTGTCTTCCCCATCTTGCAGAAAGCTTTGCTCCCCAGGCAACAAGCCCACAGCCTTTCCCTGCATCCTCCAGCCTGCACCCCTGGAGCCAGCCCTCATCGTATCGACGCAGGGTCAGTTCAGCCAGGATGTTTCACAAGAGAGCCTGGCAGCACCGAAACAGGAGAAATCATTCTGTAAACAGCCTGCTGTTTGCATCCCCTGCTGGAATTTGGCCAGGGACTCCTTGTTCTGCACTGCAGCCCTCCATCGCCCAAGATAAGAGACTAAACCACTCACAGAGCGCTGAGTGACAGCCAACGTCTCCCCTGAAGGGACCAGCCATGGGAGCCTCATCTTCAGCACCCAAATGCCTCGTGGAGGGCAGTGGATTGTGGCTGTGGTGAGGAGTGCAGCTCCTGGGCACCAGCCCTGTGTGGGTCCTTCCCCTCCAGGAGCCCGTGGCCACTTCCCCGAGTGCTCCAGGACATGGCAGGGCTCTCCTGCAACGCAAAGGACAACCTCATGGTGCTGGGCCGGGGTTGCAACAGAGTGTGGGCTCTTCCAGCCGTCTGTGGGACAGTCTGAAGATGCTTAAAAGGAGAGGTTTGTGCAGCCACAGCTTCCTGGGGTTGCTGTGGACAGATTAAGTATCCTGCAGGATGCCAGCTTGACCCTGCAAGCATTGCTGGGTACCGCACACGGACAGTGCAAACGCAAGACCTAGAGCCTTATGTGCAGCGTGATTTAACGCACTCAGTATTTGTAGGCAATAAGGTCCTTTTACAAGCAATTTCTCATTCATCACACAACAACGTACCCTGGCAAATCCAGCCCTCTCTTCCGCTCCTGCCATACTGGCCAGGAGCACAAGATCTCTCTGATGGGTTCCGCACGCCAGCGTTTCCCTCTGCAGCACGGAGTCCCTTTCCACTCACTAGACAACACTGCTACCCACAGAGCAGCAGCACCTTACAGCACAGAGCACAGACACGGGGCGAGAAGAGGGAAAGACGAGCTGTAGCTCATTACAGCAGAGCCTTCCCCGCCACACGGCGCCAAGTCTCAAGCGTTTCTTACCCTCTTTCACAACCCCCACCCCAGGAAGCCTCACCTGTGCTGCTGGCATCTTCTCGACTCAGCAGAGTGCCAGGGCAGGGTCTTACTTCAAGCCTTCCCAGAGTAACTCCCCTTTTCCTCGAGCCAGGTGATGCCGGGATATCTCCCACCTTCTCCTGCAGCCTGCGGAGTCCAAGAAGAAAGGTAAACAGGACACTCATCGGGATCACACAGAGGGCATGTGCCCCTCTAAACAACATTTTGGAAAGGATGACTGGAATGCTGGTATGGTTTCCTCTGTTTGTCTGGCTGGGGAATTTCCTCTTATCGCTGACAGGGTTTGGATCAGGACCAGACGAAGAGGTGGCTGTACACTGCCAGGTTGGTTCACACAGCTGGCTGTTGGGTTTTGTTTTCTCCCACCCATACACGTGTACAATAAACACTCATGAGAAGGGAGCTCCTCGGTAAGGATCCGGCACTCGGGACCAAAATCACTGATTGCAGCAGGGATACCCAAACCAAGCGTGCACCCAGGTCCGAAGAGGCAATGTTTTGTCCCCACATTTAATTCCCCAGTTTAATGGGAATGTGCTGGGCTCCAGCATAATGGAAAATAGCAGAAATGAGCGGGGAAAAAAAGGCAGAACTGAAGGAAACCAACGTGAGCACATAATTTGGGAACAAGCGCCATAGATTCGAGGGGAGGGACGGAAATGGAAACCAATGACCCAGCAGTAGAGCAAGCGAGGACCGAGGATCTACCACCACAGCCGTGTTGATGTCAGCTTGATGGTGCATACAGTGTAACACATACACCAGAGGGGAAATCCCTTCTGTCCCTAAGCAGGACATCTGATGGCTTTCCACCCCCAGGGTGGGCACCTTCCATGCCTACGTGCCCACGGAGCTCCAACGCTTTCTGGTCCCAGCATTGGCTGGTGGTAGCCCCATCCGGAAACATGATCCTGAACCCGGTCTGGCCTGATCCTGTCTGTATCCTACCTGTCTGGTCCAACGCCAGGCAAGTGGGGAGCACGCAGGGGATGCACAAGGGTGTGCACTTCTGACGCAGAGATGGAGCGATAGGGACGTCACTGTGTTTTCGGTTAAGCATTGCGCACCGGGCAAGTACACGCCGCTGTTTGAAATTCTCATTTCACGTAAAGTTTGAGTTTTGCCTGCCAGAGCAGCAAACCTGCTACTGCCAGGCTGTTATCTGTGCTGGCACCCATTGCAGACCAGGCAGATCACCTCCCCATCCATCCTCCGCTCACCAAACAGGTCAGGGCTGGGAAGACGCACAGGGATGCGGTAAGAAATGCCTGGATGCTGTTAGCAGGGGAGGAGACACAGACTCCCCTGCTGCTGCTCCGGGCTGCTCTCTGCTACTGGCAGTGGCATCGATGGCCACAGGGCACCACGGGAACCTGGCACAGGAGGAGACAGCCCTCAAGGACTGGGGCTGCGATGCTGCTTCCTCTGGGAAGTGAGGGACTGGAAGCAATCCCAGCATTATCTTTTTGCTTTGGGAGGCAAAATGAAAACATATCATGGACACACATTATTTTAAACTCACTCCAGCCTCTCTTGCCAAGTCTGGAAAGTCACTGCTTAGCCCAGGGAGCCTGGTGGTCCCTTTCTTTTCCGTGGCGGATGGAAATGAGTGAGGTGCAAGTAGAGTATTTTCCCTGCTTCATTGTTTTCAAGCTATTTCAGAAGCTAAGTGAGTTTCCAAATAGAGGGGTGGATTGGCATCACCTTAATGAAAACTAATTAAACATAATTATTCAGCCTGTTGAAGGTATTTGTGCTCCAGCAGGAACACCCTGCAGTTGGCTCTTACAAGGCAGGAAGAACAAACTTTTTCCAGAAGCAGGTTTTCATGTCAGTTACTCAGGTGGCTGGAACTTCTCGTTCTCTCTAGAAAAAAAACCCCACCAAACCCATGCAGGCACGCTAACAACAAGCCACAGTGAAGTAATTCCGACCAAATCAGTAAGCGTTATCAGATGATCTCAGGCCATTGCTCAGAAGCAAACGGCCAGGGAGCTATCAGCCCCTGGTTTGGAGAAATGGATGAGCACTGAGCTAAGCTATTAGTGATTACAAAGATTAAGAATTCCAGTGAATTTGTGTTGATATACATTACTTTCCTCCTCTGCTATCCCACAGCTCTGCCTCCGTTTCCCTGCGACCCGTCTCAGCAGCAGGGATGTGCCAGCATGCAGCTGGCAATGCTCGGTGGTCTAGGCAGCAAACAATGTGGAGATTCTCCTCACCTCTCTCCTTGGCATGCTTCTGCGTCTCTTCCTCCACTCAGCTGCTCCGTTTTGGGGTGCTGAATTATCCCCAGAAAAGCAAAGCATGCCTGCAGAGGGAAGGAGACAATGCTCCACCTCAGCACATCCCCCTCTTCCCTGATTCCAAGGGCTTTCAACCACCTGACTTGCTTATCCGCTACCAGATGAGTTTATGCAAAGACTTCACACTGACTTGCTTCTGACAAAGCCCTGCTAAAATTGGGTGAAAATAAAAACCAATCAGGTTTCTAACACTATTTCGAAAGACAACGCCTTCCATCTGGCAGTCAAAGGCCCTACACCGGACTGGCTGTTGCATCCTTGACAGGCAAGGGAGCTCCTGAGGGAACAGCCAAGCCAAAGCCCCTCTCGGGCTCAGCCCATCACCTCTGCTCACCCCTGGGCTCTAAGCAGCCCTTCAGCTCTTATTCCCAGTGGAGATCTGCCCCGGGTACCTGGTAAATCTGTGTGTTCCAGCCCCATGGCCAACCAGGCATTTGTTAGCAGCTGGCAAAGCAGAACATCATCTTTCCACCAGACCTCAGCTGTTAGAAGCAAGCTCTCCTAAACGGGACTGGATTTACTAACAAGGATTCAGGTCCTCCTGGCACAGCATCTCTGTCCTCGCTGCAGGTCCTCCGTCAGCTGAGCTGCCGAGCGCCAGCTGCCGACCTGCCGAGGAAGACTCTTCCGAGGCAGGTGGGGCTTGGCCAGCCACCATGCGTTGCCGGCCCCACCGGCTTGCCTGCCCTAGCAAGCACCCTCCATGCTGGCGCCCGGAATCCCAGCCACCCACCCACTCTCAGCCAGTCACTTCCTGCGGCCAGTGAAGCGATGGGAGCTCCTTTGCCAGAGGAGCTGAGGGCATCCCAGTTTTCGGGCCACCAGCATTTCAAAGAGGGATTTGGAACCCGCAGGGAGATGGCATCTGCCACTGGTATGTGGAGAGAAAGCCAAATCCTGGTAAGACTCCACTGTTCAATGGTGGAAGTGATTAAGTTCCCTGCTGGAGAAGATCACCAAGCCAAGACCGGTAGCCCTCCTGGGAAAGGTGTAGCCTCAGCCCAGATCCAGGCTGGGGGATGTTTTGGAGAGGGAACCATCCAGGATCCCCTCAGCCTCTGCAAACCTGGCTGCTCCAGCAGCAACTTACCCCCGTGATGTGCGAGGAGCTTTCAAAAGATGAGCAAAAACTACAACCCGAAGCACAGATCCCACTTCTTATGGAAAACAGGGCTCACAGGGATTCAAGAGAAGTGAAGCACCTTGGAAAGGAGCATGGGATGAGGTGGGACAGGTAGGAGGACCTGGGCTGATCTTCTACCGTTCCCCTGTTGGTAACATGGAGGTTGCAGCCAGGAAAAGAGGAGCTAGTTGTCACTTCCATGAAGCATGCCAATACCACAAGCTCAGCCCTGAAGTCCAGGAAAAAGGATGTAAAAAATTAGAAATGCAGACCAACTGATCACTTGTGCGTTTTTGAGAACACCCACCTGTTCCCATTCTCACCCTTCGCTCCCGAGCCACAAGGCTGGCCACATCTTTTCAACATGATCACTCAGTTCCCTGAATCAGCTTCCCTGATGCCTCCTGTGAGTGCCAGCTTTGTAAGTCAGGGATAAAATCACAGCACTTACCTACACCGGTGTCATCAGAGCAGTGAGGTCAGGTTTGTGGAAGAAAGCAACATCTTTTTTTAATATTCCTGAACAAAACATAACCTTTCCTCTTGTCTTACTAAAGGTGTGCACATAATTTCCCATGTCTTCCCGCTTTAGTGTCACACTTCCTGGTTCAATGTCCCAGTTTCTGTCACACGGTAATTTCCTCCCATTTGTTAATTATGCTGAGATACTCAAACTGCTTTCAGAATGGTCAGAACTGATTGTGGGTCTCCAAAGCCTAGACTGGGCAGCTGGAGGGTGGCCCACAGGCAGCATTCATCCCCTGGCTACAGCCTCGGAGTGGGTGCGACATCCGTACCAGTTTGGAAATGGGTCCTCTGGGAACATCTGTTCTTCATCCCACAGTGTCTCCAGGAGTCACCACGCTGGGCTATCCCCCAACAAGAATGTGCCAGGAACCACTAGCCCACTGCTTGTTCATGGGCAGGGAACCCAGCCTCAGAAAGCTATTAAAAATAAATCCAAACAAATATCAACTAGAAAATATTGGGTTTGCCACCGACCCCTGGGCTGCCAGACAACACACGGGCCGGGCAAGAAGATAAAGTGACACGCAAGAGGATGCTGTGGGCTCGTGCTGCCTCTCTTAGGGCTATGACCTCGCACGCTGGTTTTCTTAATGTGATCAAAGGAGGGTTTTTGTTGGTGATCAAGTGTTGGCTTTATGTCTATGAAGAAAAACTTGAGTGATACAGCCCAAGCATACCCCTAGAGCAGAATATCAAGCAAGAGAAAACCCCCTGTGTACTTCTGGATGCCTCATTTATTGGCAGAAGGCTGAATCACAGTATTTGGCTAATCACACTGAGGAATCCAGCTTTCTCCAGAAAAACTCACCATGGCACAACCTCTGTTATTTCCCCTCCTTCAGACCAAGAAATAGTCAATATATTTCCCCAGAGACCTGAAAACTCAAATGCTTTGCTAAAACCTTTGCCTGGTGGATATCATCCAACTTTCAGTTTCCAAGGCCTCAAAAACAAGCGGTCAGGAAGGAACACAGACCAATGCCAGTGGTGCAAACATAACGAAAAGGCAACCTAAGTCAAGACATTATTTGCTCCAATGGTTACCTTAGGTGCTTTCGCACTACCCAGGGGTGAGGAGCAAAAGAAAACAACTTCGTTTGAGAAGTCAGAGCAACAGATTTCAGAGTCCTTTGACCCTCCTGGCCATCGGCTTTCAGCTCCACGCACAGGCCCAAAATGGTTTACAGGGTTTCCACTACCCAGGTTGAGCTTCAGGCCAGTTTCCACCAAGTTTCTTTCTAAGCCAAGAAAGAATGAAATATCCCTTCAAAGCTACTCATGGTAACTCCTGGCCTCCTCTTTTGTCTCCTCACTCCCCTGTTTGTCTCTTTTTTTTTTTTTTTCTGCAGGGGATGAAGAAAATACTTAAGGACATGAAAGCTGGTTCTGCCGAGCCCAGGGAGCGGAGCAGCTTGTGCCAGAGGTGGCTGCCGCCGAGCAGGGCGAGAGTCATTTCCCTTGCGGGAAGGGTTGACTGCATTGACTGAAGCCCTCAAAAGCTGCTTGGGAGCACAAGTCCCGCAGCAGAGCAGACAGGATTTCCAGCTCGGAGAACAATTGCCATCAGGATGTGTCCTTAAGGTCACAAGTGGAAGCAGAAGTGCCAGCGGCTCAGCCTGGAAGCCGTGGTCTCCACGCCAAGACTCCCCAGGGAGCCTTTTCCAGGCTCCAAAGCTAAGCGAGGCTTTGCGAGACAGGCACAGAGGAGCTGGACCTGGACCATTCGTGCAAGCAGCAGTAACGGATGCTCAGCCTTCCCCAGAGCAGTGAGTGCAATGTGGATCACCCCCTATATCTGCTGATGTGTGGAGGAGGGACCAGTCCACAGGAGACCTGGGGTGCTGCTCTCCTAACGTACTGTCCGTGAGAAAAGCAGCAGAGCTGAGCTTAAGTTGGCCAATGTCAAAAGCATCCTGGGCACAGCTTCCAGGGAGCATCCTGAAATGGTCCCTTGAGGCAGGACGTTCATGTCCAGAGCCGGCACAACCCAGACAGGGCTGAGCAGCTTCTTTAATGATATATAATAAAGGAAGGGACAAAACCACACCTCTACCCTAGGCTTTGAGATGAGAATGGGAGGAGAGCAGCAGTCACCCAGCAGCAGAGACAACATCCAGCAGCCAACGTCAGCAGTCCCAGCTGGCTGGAGGAGAGTGGACAGGTATCAGAAAGGCGTGTCAGATGCTTTCAGGGCACATACGGACCCTCAGCATGGGAAGTGGAGCCGAGCAGCACTTCCCAGCAAGCTGCATGCGTAAGGTGGCATTTTTCCCCCATCGGGGATACTGCCCAACCAGGCAGACCTGGGCACGAGCCAGCCAGCAGCTCCTGGAGCTGGGCCGTGCCGCAGAGGAGTGGCGTCCCTTGGAGCTGCACCCCTTCTTCCTTTCTTCTCCCCCCTTTGTGGTTTCAGCATGATGTTTTTCTGCGAAGCCTGCAAGCACGCGTATGCGGAGACTTGCCCATTCCTCCCCAAAAAGCCCCCTGAGCCATAGGATTGACGTCAGCAGAGCGCCAGCTGTCAAACAATGAAGATTAAGGCTTGGCAGGCAGTGCCAAGCCAGGCGAGCGCCTGGTGCCTCCCCGGGCAGGTGAGCAACATTCCCCACCAAGCAGGAACGGGCACATTGCAGCAACCGGGCTGCCTGCACCTGGACACAAGACCTAACCTGATCCCTGGCAGGGGCCAAGTCATGCCCAGGCAGCTGATGGGCCTCGGCGGACCCCCCGCTGTGCACCAGGAGGACCCCCCCAGGGCGAGGGCACCCCTGCCCTGCGCAGGGCTGGGAAGAGGCAGAGCGCTGGCTGTTCGTGGCTCCAGCTCACGTAAAGGGTTAGCCTGCGTGCCAAGAGATGTACGGTGCCAGGAACAGGCCCGGGGCACAATCCCTCCCTGTTCTGCCCAGCGCGGGGACAGAGGCGATGACATGCTGCCTCTTGCCGAGGTGCGGCTCAGCACACCCACACCTCCAGAGGTTCAGCCCCGGGGGTCTGGACCGGGGCTCTTCCCGGGGCAGAGGCATGTCTGCAGAACCCGCAGCAAGGGTCTGGCCATCAGGGAAAGCACGGGACGTGGCCAGGCTGGCACCAGCTCTGGGGAGCAGCTGGAGCCTTAAAAATGGGATGGGAGCTGCTCCTGGTCACCATGCTCGACCGTCCCATGGCCCCGATTTGCATGCCAACCCTCCTGTTCCCACCTTTTGCCAAACCAAAGGCAGGAGAACCACGAACACCAGCACTGCCCATGGTCACTCCTTTCCTCACCACTCAGCGCCCAGACAGGGCTTGACCCGGACCCGGCTGGGAGACCTCAGGGGCTGGGACAGGACAGGCAGAAACATCCCTGTAGCCAAAGCTGAGCCCAAACCAAAGAGCAGAGCACCAGTCTCCCTCCCGACCTTACCTCCTAACCAAACAAGCAAACCCAGGAGGGCACCTGAGGTTAAAGAAATACAATCTACAACGCCCAGAGATATGAAAACACGAGGATTTGACAGTTCCAGCATGAACTAGAAAACCTGCTGGGCTCGTGCCCTGCTTGCTGGGAAGATGTCCCAGTCTCGGCACAGGAGGTGTGGCAGGAGCCCGCTGCCGAGCCACATCTCACCAGATGCACAAGGAAGGTGCCCGGTGGGACAGACATCACTGCCTGGGGACAAGAGGACAGGGTGCCTGTGGACATGGACAGCCAGTGTCCAGGTCCTGCCCCCTCCCGCTGCACCAGGCTGGGAACCCCCAGGCCCTGGGGCAGCAGGAAAGCCAGGCTGCCGTGTTTCCTTGCTTGCGCTGGGCAGGGCCCCTGTAACTCACGCACCCATGGGAACACCCACTGATGAGGGCCTGCCACTAATGACGGTGACACTGAAGAGTGACGCAGGCTGGCCCATGCTTCCCCAAGGTGGGGCAGAGCCCACAGCAGCTCTCAGCTGGACCAAACCCAGAGCATCCTTCCCCAAAAACTTCTTCGGAAGGAGGATGTGCCCTTCAAACGCAGCAGCCCTCAACACCCCAGTGCCCTCACGCCCGGGGTTTAGGGAAGCACACAGCTTGGAGGAGCCAGCAGTCCGTGGCTCCCTGCTCACCACAAATGGGCTCAGCTGATCTGTGGGTCTAGGGGGATGCACCCCTCTCTCCCAGGCCTGCCCTCCTCAGCTCCAGGAGAGGTCAGGCCCACGCTAAACTGGCCACTTTTGCTGGAGTCCCCTGCCCTAGAGCCCAGCCCGAGTGGGCTCCAGGGGGCCCACCAAGAGTAGAAGGCAGAGGTGCACAGGGCAAGAGCTGCTCCAGGAGGCTGGGAGGGACAGCAGTTTTTCATGGGCTCCATTGAATTCTGCTTCCCAGAACCAGTTCCCTGGTGTGGTGGAAATCAAGAGGTCCCTACCCTGCACGCTGCACCTTCTCACACCCTTCAAGCCAAACCTCCTGGCACGCTTTGCCCTTCACCCAACACTATCGCAGGGCCTGACCCAGCGCGGCCGGATGGGAGGGGAGCAGATGGCCTGTTCAAGTCCTTCCCATTTGTTCTTCCTCAAGACACTCTCAAAGGAAAACCCTTGAGGTCATTGTTCTATTTTCATCAAGCGAGGGTATCCAGCACAACTCGCTTTAGGAGGGGCTGTGCTGAAGGCAGCCACTCCAGGAGCAAGGTCTGAAGAGAGGCTCAGGTGGGACAAGCAACCCAAAGTCCAGACAACCACGGCCACATCTCACCCACCCGCCTGCAGCATATGCCCAAGGCTGATGAGACACCTTGAACACTTCGTATCACCCCACCAAGAAGGAAAAACAAAGCAAACCACAAGCCACAAACCCCTGCATTTGCCCTCTGCAACCCAACCGGGCAGACCCCTCGTTGGGAATCATGCTGTGCAAGTGTCCTTGTTCAGTGGGGATGGTGCTGGAGTGACTCACGGAAAGGGCTCTGACAGGATCGTTCTGCAGATCATGAAGATGGTAGTTTTGACACCACAGGGGTTTTTTGTCCTGTTCTTCTCAGTCAAGGTGTTTCCAACCTGTGCCAGGAATATCCCAAGGGAATTGCTGAGACAACCAAGTTGGTGTTCATATTCAACCGCGTTGCTGTGCTGCTCCTCTCCCAGGCTTCAGTCCCACCACCGTTACTGCGTCAGAGCCAATCTGTCCCATCAGTTTCCCCCCTGAAGGTGGGATAGACACCGCCATGAGTCAACTGCCAGGTCCTCCACTCTGCAGGAGCATGACCAGGGCTGCCGGCCACCACCAAAGCCGGGCTGTCAGGGAGGACAACGGCAGAGGAGCGGAGTTGCTAACACAGCTCCTCTGGCCGCAGAAGTAGGGCAAAGGAGCAACATGCATCTCCTGGGGTGCTAGCCCATTGGCAGCAGGTTCCCAGTGATGAGATGTATAAGGACATCCCCACCAGCAGCACAGCAAGCCATGCAGCTGCCAGAATCGGCCACAACAAGGGAGAAAACTCAGAGCACTAAGTAGGGGCCCCAATAACACATGTAACCACCAAAAAAAGATGATGGACCACCAAGCCTGCAGCCTGTGACACCTCTAGTGCAGGGAAGAGCCTCAGCTGCCACCCAAAGCCCAGGGTGACATTTTTCAGACAGATGCAGTGAACATGCTGACCCACCTCCAAGGCAGACCTGGAGATTGTGGCCCACAGAGCCATGATACAATATCCAGCTCTGCCCTCCTGGCTGGGCTTTGGGCCATCGTGAGGTCCCCAGTACCGCAGCAGCCCATGTTCCACCGTCACCGCTGCAACCGAGGGCTTTCCGTGCCTACATGGCTCCCTGGAAGGAGATTCCACCCTGCATAAAGGCAGCACAGGGAGGGACCAGATGACCCATCCTGACACGGCACTTGGGTAAACACCAGGCTCCATCCCGGGCGCAGTGCAGACAGGTGGCAGAGCCACCGAAACTCCGGCACCGTGTCACCATGTCAGACGTCTGCTGCTCCCCAGGCCTCCCCACACATGTCATCTCAATTTCTCCCAGGTCCAACTCTGTGCTTCACTGCCGGGTTTGCTATCTTAAAAAAAAATAAAATAAAATAAACCCTCTGCAAGTGTTTTGTGCTCATCCAAGTCTTCATCTTCCAGGCTGAAGTTTTCCTGCTGGTCCCAGGAGATGGACCATTTTCAGCCCTGAACGCATACCTCCTCTGAAGTGCTGGCACAGAGCCCAAGCCTTCACCCCGCACTCCTAAAGGCACAGCTTTCCAGGAAAAAGCTTAACCAAAAGTCTGTGGTGACACTGACTTCATCCAGAAAAAAAAAATTAAAAAAAGAAAGTCACCATTTCCACTAAATAGCACAGACCGGGATGAAGGAAAGAGGAAGGAATATGTTTGTTTGCATTCACCCAGGAGTTGCACAACAGACCGATGGCCTCTGCACAGTCGTAAAAGCCCCACGTGCACAGCAGCGTCTCCACGCTGGTGAGCTCACACTACATTTATCTCCGTCAGCAAATAAAGGAAACAGTCGCCAAACAACTTAATGGGGAGGATGTTCTGCAGCTCTCCCTCATCCTCGAGCACAGAGTGAAACCATCCCGCTGACACGAGCCCCATCTCCCTGCTGCAGGGACGTCAGGAGAGCACGGCGTGACCCTTGCCGGGCAGGAGCATCCCTCTGCCAACGGGAAAGCTGGTGACCACAGTGGGGGAGCGTGGAACAGCTTGGAGGGACACTGGGAGGGTCCAGCATTTCCCGTGCCCCCTGCAGAGCAGGAATTGCCATGCGGGCTCTGTGCAGACTGTCCCACCGTCCCCTCCTCTCCCACAGAGGCTTCCTGGGTTGCATTTGCAGCACAGGGGGCTGCCCTCAGCCTGCCAAAGAGATGTGCAAGATGGCCCTGACAGACAGAAAGTGCTGCTGCATCCGCACTGTGCCGGCCCTGATGCAGCCCTGGACACAGCAGCAGGGACAGGTTATGCAGTGCTGGATATTAAGGAAGCAAAGCCAGGTCATCTGTGGGGGGTCCCACACCTCTGCTGGGGGCAAACAAAGGCAAGACAAGCTTTGCTCCTGGTCATGACAGTCCTGGGAGCATAGAAATCTGGTGCTTTCAGCCTGAAAGCCCTCGTGCCCCCACACCGCCCTTGCACCAGCAATTATCCCCGATGCTGTCACATAGGTGGTGCTTTGTTTGGCCAAGGCACATGGCACCATCCTCAGGGTGTGGGGGAACAGTCCCATGGGTCGCTGGAAGTGCACCAGCTGCTCCAACCTCTCTCCAGGACCTGCCCAAGTTTCAGATGGGTGAGCAAACTGATCTGTTTCAGGAGACCCTTACCATAAAGGTTACAGCTCCCCTCCCTTGATTTTTCTTAGGCTGGCTCCAAGCATCGCTAGCGCTTCCTTCCCCGACTGCATCAGCCACCTGCCTTTGTTTAACCAAGCGGGGCAGCGAGGCTCTGCAGGGCTGGCACCCGAAGGCACAGCTGCCTGGCAGAAACTGCAAAGGGAAAGCGAATTTTGAAGACACCGAGCAAGCTGGCATGCCTTTGGTGGCACTTAACTCTCTGCAGCAAGACCAGGGCACAGACCCAGGGGTGCACAAGGTACACGAAGACTTGGGCATCCCCTGCTCCTGCCCTGCTGCCCTCCCCAGAGAGCAGCCAAAGGACCTGGAAAATGTGGGAAGTCCTTGAGGGGGGGTAAAAGCAAGTTCCCATACATAAGCAGAAAGTGTTTACAACTCATCTGACAGCTCTGCATGGCTCAGCTGCAAAATAACTTGCCCTGAAGATCCTCAATGAAGCAAATTCCAGGCTGGGTGGGATGCTCACAACCAAATCCTGCAGAGGATTCACAGGGTCAAGGAGACATCGTTTTGCACCCCCTCCCATCAGCCCAGCCGGATTCACATGCGGGGACCACACACGCCACCTTCTCACTGCGCAGTATGCTCTCACATGGCAGGGTGGGAGAAAGAACTCTGACCACTTTTTCCTCCCCCCCTCATTTACCTTTAGGGACTACTTGGAGCATCCCTTTCCCACAGCACAGGCTCAGCTTGGCCCTCGCTGCTGGTAGTGGCACAACAAGCCTGAACCATCTTAGGAGTGGATTTCCCAAAGGAGCTGCTCAAAGTAGCTCCAAGCCTGTCCTGACAGCAGAAATCCTCCAAGGGGAGAGGCCCAGGATAAGCCACCCCCCCTCCCAGGACACACAATCCCCGAGGACAAGCACCATCTGCTTTTGAGGTGCACCTCACAGCTCCTGGGAAGGCTGCAGGGTTTTTGCAGCAACAGCCACACGAGCTGAACCAAGTGGGTGACCTTAGCACGCGTCTCGTATGGGGAAAAGAATGAAAACCTGAGATTGGGAAATTGAAGTGTTCAAGACCAAAAAAAAAATACAATCTGAGCAATTAATCAACACTTAAACCCACTTCCTCCACCAAATGGTATCACAAGATTACAGTATTTTTGCAGTTCAACACCCAGCAGCAACAATTTCCTGATTTCCTGTGCTAGCGCCATCCAAGTGACCGCGGAGATGCTGAGGGATTTACGTGTTACCGGTATCTACTCCACACGTGACCAAACAGACTTTTCCTCCAAAAGGAGGGGAATAATCCTTTTCCCCACATGGAAAAAGACAAATTAAAGGCTTTTTACACCAGGGGACATTACAACGTCTCCCTTATTACAGCCCGTTCGCTTCCCGGTTTTTGGTTCTTCAGGGCTAGGAACTTGCTGTAGTACCCTGGCGAGATGCTTGCCTAAGGACAGGAATCCAGACCACGGGATTCTTAAAGTAGATTGGAAGAAATACTAAAAAGCATCATTTGGCAGTTTTCTGCTTTGTAGTTTCCCTTCTGCTCTTTGCAGAGCTGGTGTCCACACTGTGGTGAGCTGTCACAGGCAGTGGCACCAGTTCACCTAGTCTGGGCTGTCCCTGGAGTGATGCAACGACACGGAGAGCCAGGAAATCCTCAGGTTTCTGACCCACAGAGACTGCCTGGCACCAGTGTCAGCTGAAAGCAGCCCAAAATTTATTTCTGAAGTGGGAAAAGGAGACACAGCTTCTGGGTGAGGAATGAGCAGCGGGTTTCTGTGCCTGGGCTGGCACAGCCGGGGTGAACACTGAGGAGGGGGTCTACACACACCACCCCAGTATCAGCTTTGGGCATGGTCCAGCTGTGGACTTTTGGCCAGCACAGCTGGAGAGCCTGGGGTCTACACCAGGCACGGGACAAGCCATCCAGCTGCTCCACACCATCGCTAAGCTATGGGGGTCCGACCACCAAGCTCCTGTCGCAGCCAGGCCAGGAGACACCTCCACCGACGCCAGCAGAGCAAGGGAAAGAACAGTTTCTGCTCCGGGGAGCCGGAGGAAAACGCAAGCCTGACGCCAATTCATGTCAGATGAACTTCTCCAGGACACAGGAACAAGATAAAAAAAAAAAGAAGTGGAGGCATTCAAGCTTCCTGCGACTACACAGCATCTCATCAGCGACTTGCAAAGAGGAAACATAGTCGTGGGAGGGATGGCTGCTTAATGCGCTCTCCCACCCACCTCTCTTTCCTATGGCTCCAAATTTCCCCGCTAGGATTCAGCGTCTATTGAGCAGAGACGCAGAGAAATAGGATATTAATCCACTAAAAGCTAAACACCAGAGTTTCAGACAGCTCTGCTTCAAACCAAGCAGAGATTTAAGGAAGGGATAATGGTACAAGGTTGGTGCTTTCTCAGCAATCGCTACACAAGGACAGAAATCGGGGGTGCTGTAGCCAGCCACGTAGTCTGGTACCACGCTCAGAAGCGCCGCATAACAATACATGTCAAAATTGGTTTAATTAACTTAATTTTTTTCCTTAAAGCTCACCGATTTCAAGATTAGAGAAACACACCCAGAATGGCTCTCGCTATCCAAAGGAACAAAGGAGCTTTGAAAGAGTTATGTGTGTCTATAGACTCGGAGACAGTATCCACAAGTCCCTTCTTGCAGCAAAACCGAGAGCTCTGCATGTACAACCAAGGTCATTAAAAAATAATAATAATAAAAAGCTTAAAGCAGTTGGGTTTGGTTTTTTTTATCCTTGAGAGTTAAGCTTTCCAGTGTAGCTAATTGTTCACAATGAGCTGCACTCCTCATTACACGAGTGTTACACAAGGAAAAAAGGCGATCCTAATGCAGCTTTGCAACCAGGTGTTAGAAACAGCGTTTTAATTTATCCCTGAGGACTTAGTGCACTTCAACCCTCCACAAAAACGTCAGCTCACTCCTAAGTGGGAAACAGAGCACGAGGTGTTATGCAGAAAGAGGGGAAAAAAAGCTACAAGTTTCATTGCATTGCTAGGTAAAGCCACAGTTTATCCACACCAGGAATTGTGTGCACATGGATGGTCCCTGGTCCTCGTAAAAGAGGTGACTTACAGGGGATATCCAGAGCTCTTCACGCTCGGGAGGGGACTGTATTCACTGCCTCCTCCCATACAGCTGCCCCAGGGCATCAAGGGAGAGGAGAGGGCAGGTTCAGAGCCAAAACCAACAAAAAGTGATGGTTCCTCACTCAAAAGCCGAGCAGCAGAGCTCCTCACTGGATGCTGGGGATGTTAAACACATGCAGGGTTTCAAGGGAAGATGGGACAAGATGAATCCATGTCTTAGAAGGGTCCTTTGGCTTGAAAAATCATCCAAGCTAGACAGGGCTGGAGGCTGCAAGGACTCAAAGGGATGTGTTGCACAAGCCTGCCCTGCTCTTCCTCCTCTCCCTGCACCTGCTTTGGCCAGGGCTGGGGAGAAGACCAGGACCCTTGATCAGCCACAGTACGGCTGTTCTGAAATATCTGACAGTCGTTTTTAACGTACAAGGGAACAGGATTGTATTTGGTAAGTTAAGTGAACACAAGGAGCAGAAGAGCCCTAACACTTGGCCACCACAAATACCTAAACAGTCACGGTCAGAGTGGAAAGGTGAATTTTCATCACCAAGTTCTCTGAAAAGAATCAGCTCACACTTTTGCCAAGGCTCCTCAAATATCCAGACAGGGTTGACACAATTTCCTCCCTAAAGCCAAACAATAAAAGGAAAATATTCCAGGGAAAGCATCAAAGCACCTAGAAAAGGTGAGCTGGCATTCCCCCCACTGGGAAGGTGGGAAACATGCAGCCACACCAGCACCACCGCCGATTTAAAATCCAGATTCACAAAGAAGATACAGCACTGAGCATCTCTTCTGCAGGTCCCTGAACCACACTGCAGGGATCACTGTCACAACTGGAAGAAGTCAGGTAGAGAGATGGTCCCAGCCTGAGAGAGCATGTGCCTCGAGATCCGTGACAGTGACATGAGGACAGCTTGCTCCAACCCAGGGAAGCCCTCCAGTTTCTAGGCAGGAGCATTCACATGGCTCCCAAGCACGCCTTCCTGATGGAGAGTCTTCTGAGATTGCACCCGGAAAGCCAAGACACGAGCTGCGTGTGCAGTCGGATGCTCTGCGAAGCTGGCACTGCAGGGAGAGCCTGGCTGGGAACCAACATCATCCCAAGCTGCACCAGGACGGAGGAGTCAGACACACACCACTACAGATTCCCCGAGGCACAAGGACTCCCTGCAGAAACCCAAAACTGGCTCTGATGTACAATAATACTGTTTTGCCAAAATGCTGAGAAAAGCTAGAATTCACAGCTTTTCCCAGATCCCAAGTTCTTTGTTATATCCCAACGTTGCCGAAACAAAGCTCGGAACAGTCTCCACAGATAGGACCGAGATAGCTCCAAAGTAACATCAGAGAAGGGAAGGGGACTGACCTGCAGCAGCCTCAAGTCTAACTTGTTTCCCAAAACCAACAGCTACAAGCAGCTGGGATTCCTGCTGGACATCCTGACACTGAACGAACCTTTTTTTGATGGAGGCAGCCTCGGTTCACATGCACATCGCTGCCATCATACAGGCTACAGATGTCATTTTCCCAGACCTCCTGGACCCATAACTCGGCTGCCAGCATCATCCTGCCTGGAGAGAGGATGAACTCAGATGAAAATAGTTTTACTATCAAGTTTTTCAATGGGTTTTCACCATCCCAGTGTGTTGTTAGAAGGAGCTTTGTTTCAGAGGCAAAATTTGGTAGTTCATTTATGATGGCACCCTATGGAAGGGCCACTCGGAGCTGCAGTACAGGTTTTCCTCCCATCCCACTAGTCCCAAAGAGGCATCAGCAATTCCCTCTTAACATATTTTATGTCCCCAGCACTATTACCAAATAACTGCCAACTCTACCCAATTATAAACTGGAAGCAACTACCAGTTTGCTTCTACTTTCCCTGTGCACAACATCCCCGCGACACCGGCAGGCGCTTTCAGAAGGGGAAACCAAGGTCTCCGGTTTGAGCAAGCAATTGACCACGGCAGGGGAAACTCAGAGCACAGCAGCTAGGTCTCCACATCACCAGCTAGCTAATTTTCCCACCCTCTACCCTTTCTCCTACAGCAGACATGGAGATTTCAAGTCTTACCCTGCCCTGAGCAGCAATCTTACTGCCAATGCTCCTTCCTATATCAGCTCTGCTCTGTGCTACCCCTTAGACTTTGGCTGTATGGCTCAGGCTGCCTTGTTACCCCCTTCCTCCCTGCTCCTACAAATCCTTCAGCGAGAAGCAGCCTCAGCCACATTTCTTTCTCTTTTATTACATTAAGAAAAACCCCACACATTTTTTACAGCACAACCTTGGTCTTAATGATTGCTGCTACTTGGGAGCCTGAATATTGCAACACAGGGCACAGCTTATCCATCAGCTGCCGGCACTTTGTTCCTTCTCAAAATCCTCCTCTTCAAAGAAACAAGGAGTTTTAAAGCTAGTGAAAGTAAAACTAACACTATTTAATCTGCCTGAAACCCTCCCTTTGTCTTTACTGGCATCACCAGTCCGAGCATGAAGTGCACCTACAAAACGACCTTCGCAAGAGTAGCGGAAAAAGAACCCATGGCTGCCCTCTCCTCCCAGGCAGGAGCTGTCCTGCCTCCCTCTCCCACCCGCAGATGCTCCTGGTTCTGGGCAAAGCGTACTGCTGCTTCTCCGTGCCCCCTCTCCACACTGCCGTGGCCTGAACCTCACGGCACTCCAGCAACACCCACAGTAGCAGGATCTGCTCCTGCACTTCAGGCATCTCTCCTGGATGCTTGTCTGTTGACAGGTAAATCTCAGCCAGCTGAAAGGCGGCATTTAAAGCTTGGATTTTAGCCCTCTGGCCAGCACACAAACCAGGAATGAAGTCTTGCAAGCAGCACCTCAGAGCATGTTACCCTTTTGACAGTCTTTTTTCCTTAAACTGCTTCTGTTTTTACGCCATTCCCCTTTTCACAGTTAAATGCTGGTTTCGTTTGGTTTTTTTTTTTGGTTGTGGGATATTTTTGTGGGTTGCTTTGTTGTTCTCCCCCTTGCTCCCTTGTGTTTACTGCACCAGCGAGGGCTGCAGAGCTACACACAGTTCGGTCACTGTTATGGAGCAGCTCTCCAGCAATTTTACAGCTGGTCCCGCGCATCGTCCAGGCCTGAGCTGAGTTGGTTTCTTTCTGGGGGGGGGGGGGGGTGTGGGGGTGTCCTGTCCAGCTGCTCCATGAAAACAGCCATTTACACATCAAAAAAAAGGCCAAGCAGTGCTCTGCCATGACATTTACCCAATGCAAAAGACCGAAGCCTACTGTCAGGCAAACGTACCTGTTCTCACGTGCTACTTGACTATCTCCCTGCTCACGCTGCTTGTATCAGCCTTCTCTCATGCCCATCCTCTCAATATTCGCACTCACAGCCAGCTTGCTGTCCACAGGCTTCTGACATTTCAGCAAAGACAAGTTTAGCCAGTCCACTTCCCTGTTCCTTCTAGCCCTGCTTCAGTGACACACCATTATTCAGCCTGTTCTTCAGCACATCCTAGGGAGGTGTTGCCGACATCTGTCCTGCTTGCAACACTGAGGACGGACAATTCCTTTATTTTTCTTCCCAGGGCCTGAATCATCCCCAGCATAGCGCTTTCCCTATCTGTGGGTTTCTCTTAGCTCAAAAACAAAGCTTGGAGGACAGTTTTATGTAAAGTCTTACCAGCTCAGCCCAATTTGGATGACAAGGCAGTCGCTGAGGGTACAGCCTGCTTCTCTGCAGCAAGCGGGCATGAAAAACCAAGAGTACTCACAGCAGCCTTAGACCGAAGCTGCCTGGACAGAGGTTTGGGACACAAAGGGCCTGGGCAGGTGGCTGAGGAGCCCTAGGCAGGACCTCTAGGACCAGGTAAGCTTGAGGACAGCCTTTACATGTTCACTACGGAACCCGATTCACATTCTGCACAGGCTGTTGCATCTCAAGCGCATCCAGAAGAGATTCCTACTTGCTTTCACCCAAGCTTCACAGCAGAAATCCACTCGGCACCCAGGCCTTCAGCTTCCAGCCTTCTCCAAGTCTATTCCAGAGGCTGAATTTTAAATTTGGTTTAAAAAATAAAATCCAGTACTGACAATGCTTTTTCAGAAGGTGTTGCACAGTTTCAGGAAGGGATGTCTGAGTGGCCAGGTGCTGTTCCAGGTCTCTCCCACGCGAGCAGCACACCACCACGCTTCTGTGGTTCTCAGCCCACAGATCAGAGAGAGAGAGCCCTGACTCATGTGCCAAGGGGGCATAAAAACGCAATGGGGCTTTCATCGCAGCCTGAAGAGAGTATCTGAGGCGGACAGGGAGCCATTCTCGTGTCTGCAAGCAAGGGCTCCATCAGAGCAAGCTCTTCTGCTGGAGGACAGGACAGGATACAGGGCACACAGCTGCAGGCCAAGTGACATCCATCACTCAAGTTGACAGGGAGCCACCATATCCATCCCCACCACTGCTGCAGTATGTCATCAGACATCGGTGTCCACACACATCCATGTCTCAGCCACGCCACTGTAACTCTCTGCAGGATGACACGACCTGCACCACACAGATCCTTCTCTTATCAACTACAGTTTCAGCAAGATGAATCTTGTCTCACTAACAAGCCCAGCTTCTTGGACCGGGGGACTGCTTGCAGCCAGTGCCAGAGTTTCTGGTTGCTTGAAGCAACCAGATGCCAAGGCACAGGAAAAATTGTTGGATCATGGAGGGTTACTCCCAGAGATAACCCAGCTCATCAGGTCAAAAGCTCAGGGGTTGGTAGCACAACAGGAGACAACAGGAGAGGCTGATCTGAAGTAAAAAGAGAGCTAGAAGAAACTAAAATGAAGTGCATCTCATTTGAGCAAGGTGGAAGCTGAGGCTACAGATGAGATTAAGCTGAAAAGAAGCATTGGAGGAGAGGGGTTTATTTGATGCATCCAGCCTCTCCCATCTTAGGAATGCACAGAAGCTAACAACTGAATCAAACACACTTGGGGTAGTTATTTTGTTTAACTGTGCATGTTTCTTAGGTTTCTTAGTTGAAAACATTTGGATCTGAAGCTTCTGTAAACTGACATGTCTTGCTGCTTCAGCTGCCGTGCCACCCTGAAAAGGGACCCTGCTATCTGGAGCATCAGACTTGGAGTGAGAGCTGGTCCTGTAGTTAACGAGCCATACTCGTTTGCTTACGCGACTGGGAACAGTTTCCGTGCCATGAAAGGAAGGAGACAGAACTAACGTTATTGCCTTTTCCAGCCAAGGGAAGCCTGGCAGCAGGCGGCTCAGACGCCAGAGGGGGACTCAAAGGACCACACAGCTGGTGCAGTACGACACCAACATTAGCCAGCATGTGAGAACACGTACCAAGCCTTCCCGAGTCCTCAGCCCCAGTCAGGCCAGTCAGACCTCAAACCCCACTGAACCTTACAACCAGACCTTGCCTTCTGCTACAGAGCTACTGCACGGTAACACAAACCTCCTCCTATCAAACAGGCAATATTCAGCAAGTGCTTAGCAGCACTCTACATGAGACATTGCTCCAAGGCAAGATACAGTTAGAGATCTGGATAGGCAAGGGTCATTCCTTACAGGAACGAGACGAGCCATCAGAAATAAACCACCAAAACATTCCCTCCCTGTAACGCCATTTCAATCCAGCATTCACAAGGCGGCACCCACAGAGAGAAGATACATTCTCCACATCCTTACTGGGGAAGCAGCAGGAATTACCAAGAGCATGGAGTGCAGGAATGTCCTTATCTGGTTGGAAGAACCCGCATGTGCAAGGGCATCAAGGCCTCGCTCCCCCAGCAGCAGCCCCACAGCTGTCAGATTAGCTCCTTATCCAGCACTCTGTGGCTCTGGCAAACTCCCTGGATCAAACCTCACCCGCATCAGTTCTCAGAAGGCTGCTAGTCCCAGGAGGCAGCCTGCCCTTTTTCTTATTTTAATTAGATTTCTATTTCTTCCAATGGCTTCTCACCAAAATTCCTGTGCTGAGATCAAAGGCTATGGCTGGACTCACCTTGTCTCCTACAACAGCCATCTGCCAACACCAAGTGGAGTTCACCCGGCAGACAGACTTCTCAAGCCGAGTTAACAGCCTTGGACACGCGCAGTCCTTGGCTCACACATCATTTGCACTACAAGTCACATGCCACCTTGAAAAAATACACCACGTGTTAGCTAGAAAACACACCGAGGGCCACTTCCCAGAACACCACAGCAAGACCTGCACCAACACCCTTCACACCTGACCACCGTCATTTGCGTCACGTGCCGTTTAACCCCGCCGTGGGTACCAGGCGGCTTTCGAGGGGAAGCATTTCAGAGCTGGCACCACGGCACTCTGGGACCGAGCTGCAGAAGACTGCACCTGGCCCTAAGTGTGAAGGTTTACTTGCGAGGAACATACTTACGCAATACGTGGTTGGTACACTCATACCGCTCTTTTCAGACAGCTCTTTTTTCTTTTTTTTTTTTTTTTAATCCTTCTTTTCTTCAGGATGATTCATATCCATCAGCTACCACAAAATTGCTCAAAACTCAATGCCCCCACACAAGTTCCACAGTCTCGGCAATATTTCCACGTTCTTCTGAAAAGCACCAGCTGACTCAAGCCCTTTCCATGCACAGTTTAGGGCACAGCACACGTGTCCTTCCAGAGCAAACAGCTGAAAGCCTTCTTGCAAATCCCAGCACAAAGGCTGTCAAGACAAACACTTTGGAGCGGTGTGACGAATCAAGCAAAAAGTGAAACGAATTTCAATAAAACCAGGTCACCTCTAGTAGAAACAAAGGGCACCAAATTCACTCTTGCCATGCCAGCCTCACCCTTCGCTGAAAACTTGGAGACAGCGACAGCGGGGAATGAGGACAACCTGAACACGAGGGCTGGCCAAGATGCGTGCTTGGATCCTCCCAGGAGTCTCCTGGGTCACGTGGAAAAGCTGCCCACGGAGCAGCCATTCTCTCAGTTGCTTTCCAGGTGCACTTTGTATTTACCACCTCCACAGCTCTCAACCCACCACCGTTGATGAATTGCCTGCTCTCAGCCTTCTCCTCGTACGTATTTCCTCCCCATGGTTTGATCCCCTCCTTCACTGCAGCCTTAATTCCCACCAGAATTCCTCCCAGCCAACCCGGACCCCTGCCTTCACTGGGAGTCCCACAACACCCTGCGCTTCGCCACCCAACGTAATGCTCAACACCTCCCGCCTTTTACCTCTCCTTGCCAACTTTTTTCCTTCCAGCATCATCCTCCCAAGAAAAAACAAAAACCTGGAAGACACAATCTTCCCCATTTCCTCCCTTTCCTGTAATCACAGCTTGCTTCTGGTATCCCCTGGTCTTACCTACCAGTCCTGCTCCATCTAGACCTCCCAAGGGTCACTCTCATGCTGTTTCCATAACTGGTCCCCTCTAGCTTTTCCCTAATACAGGAACACTGCAATTTCCAAACCCCATCCTCATCCCACCATTTTTGTCTCTAAGCCCACCAAGCGAGCTGCTGACAGCTGTTTCCCCAGCCCTCTCCACAACACCTCCCACCCGGTTCCAACATCAGCACTCCCACTGAAACGGCTCTTGAAGAGGTCTCCGGTGACATTGTTTTAGGGAGACTCCACAGCAAGGAGCTATCATGCTCCAGAGGGTCAGGAACCGAGAGGACTGGACTGCCCCCACCCTGCTATTTTCCTGAGAAGTTTGATTAGGGCTTTCTCAACTCCTTCTTTCTCTGTTAGCTCCTATCTCCTGGCTCTCCCACACACACAAACACCTGCACATGAAGTCCACAGGTTGTGCCTCTCTGCCAGACCCTGTTACCGCCCATTCAAAGTCAGACAGGTGGAAAAGAGATTGAAGAAGGACTGTTTGGATACATTTAGTACAGCCAAAAGAGCCACCCTTTTTTTTCCACCTCCTTTCTTGTCAAAGTACTGCTGCTGGAGCCTGTAAGCCTGAGGACTGTCAACGTGCTCTTGATGCCTCTCCAGCATCCAGCATGAGGCCACACAGGCTCTTGTAAGAGGCTGTGTATTTATATTCAGGTAACAGGTACTGATCAACCCAACCTTCAACACTGAGACTTTTCCGTGTACTTTAAGAGTAGAAGCTACCAACAGCATTCTCTTTCCAGAAAGTCTGTATTTTCAATCTTCTACCCGAGTGACCTGCTCCTCAAGAGCTTTCCTGAAAGGCCATGGAGCCAAGATGTATCGTGTGCAGCAGTAAAGAAAAATGCCAGCGTGAAAGCTACCTGCAATCTTCGGTACAACAAATTCCTGCAAGGCATCTACTCAAGGCAGCTCTGCTATCAGCAAAATGCCTATCTTGGCTTTAACCCCTGCAGGTGAAGCGCGTTTAAACGGAAGCAGAATTTGAAAAATGGATAGCTGTATCCCTACCTTAACGCCACACTAAACCACGCTGCAGTCTCTATGGATGTGCACGCCCGTCTGGGCACAGAGGAGAAAGCCTATTGTAGCTTCCCATTCCCACAGCTAGCGCCGACTGAGCGGAGCGGCCTGAAGTGCGGCACATCCCTAACCCACCTTTAGGCCACAGCAGTTAGATGACCCCTCAGATACCTCTCAGAAGCGAGCAGATCTTGCAAGATAACATCTTGCATGCGTGTGACTACTCCAATGCACTCAGTAAAGCCGTGCTACGCTTTGAAGGGCATACAACGTGTACCATTTTCACCCTGTGCTGTTTTCCAATCTCAAGTAAATCTTACAGCTCTGACCTCTGCAAACCTCATCGTAACACAGACCTGGACAGGAGTAACACTGCCAATGATAGCTCTAAACACCAAGTCTTTGTACACAAGTGCTGAAACTGGGTAGTTTCCCTGGGCCAGAAAGCAGAGACCACAGAAGTTCACGTAACCCAAACCTCACCACTATCCCCAAACTCAGCAACACCAAAGCCGACCAAATGAAACCAGTTTCAATTCATTCAAGCAAATACAGTCCATCGTAACATGCCCAAACTTGAGCCAGCAGGAAAATTTCCTTCTAGGATAGAGCAAGACTCAGTTCATTAGCCACCAGTAACTAGCACCAAAGTACAGACCAGAAAGCTCCTGTGTTCTGAGGGACACTCCATTTCAGCTCAGCAATGCAAAGGGGCAGCCTGCAGGGCTGAAGAGACCACACTGAGTTCTGCCTCATGTGATACTCATTAGAAAGGATTAATTTTCTTCAGCCAGGTTCAGAACTCTGACAAGAACAAACGCTGCACTTCTGCATGACACAGCCAAATCCAGCTGCTCATACTTGCAGACCTGCGTCTCCTAAGATGCTCGATCGCTACGGAGCTTGTCAGGGCAACGCTCCCAACCATGCAGTTGCACAAACACTCCAGGCTATGGGTGCTTTACTCTGAAGGCAAGAAGCAATTTTTCATGTTTCCCATTGTGCTAAAGTGCAACCTGCCTTATGGTGCCACCATGCACAGGATGCAATCTACAGTTTGTTTGGACAACTGGAAGTTATTCTACAAACACCTCTGTTATATGTAGGATATGAAAGATATGAAAGTTACTGAGGCTTGATCAGCAGATCACCGCACATTTTCCTGAAATAACTTGTTCAGTCCTCTTAAGTAATGTTCAACTCAAAATAACCTGGGGTGGAATGGATATTTGGGTACTCCAGCCCACCAACCTGCATGTTCAATACACAGGGCAATGTGAGGGACCAAGCTTTCACATTAGATGTAATAGAAAAACATTCTTTACTCTGCAAGTGTCTTTACAAATATATATTTATATATTTAAGCCCATTTCAGGCCATAAAAGCCCATAAAAAAACCAACCAGTACCTTTTTGAACAAGAGAAACTGCGATCCAGAAGTCTGAGGTGAAAGACTCCCACACAAGGGCTGCTTTGGCGCTTCTCTGAAGGCCTCTATTTAGCACATAAAACCATCTTAAAAATCCCATCAGCCTTTTCTTTGCAAGGAGGGGCACCATTTTTACCCCACCTTTACTACTCTCTGTATGAGGTAAACTGGAATCACTTTTACATAATCACTTACTGCTTTAAAAAGGGGATATTGTATCCTGAAGACCAGCTTTTCCAAAAAAACATTCGTGAATGGGTTAAAACAAGTAAGATGCCGCTTGTGGATCCAACCACAATGTGCTGTTGTCTCAAAATAGAAGTTGATACTAAAAAGCTATTCCTGATACATACAAGTACAAACACTAGAGCTGGTCAGAAAGATTCAGTTTCAACATTTTTAAAAAGCAGGGAAAATGTTCTGCAGTGTGGCTTTTGCATTAATTTCCCCCATCCTCGCTTTTCTACCAGTTCCATATACCCTTCCAAAAAATATCACGTGTCTGTTGTCAGAGTGCAAAGTCCATCCAAATCTCGTGTTTAACTTCACTAGCACTACACTTTAAAAATCCTGATGGCACATAAAAAGGTCTCGATTTAACTTAGCAAAAGTGATATCTAGAAAATATTCAACATCAAGAGGTCTTACAAAAACTTCAGACTACTAAAGCATTCTAAGGCACAGTGTTTTGGAAGAAGTGCTTTCTCCCTTTAGTGTTGCTTTATACACATCACGTGTGCGAGTCCGAGTGACGCATGGAGCTGCAGATGTATGCCATGCCTTCTCCCAATCAGTGAATTCAATCTTCCTCTGCAGTTTCAGACGTAGGCTCCCAATGCTGCATGAAATTCAGTTAGACATTGCACCAGCTGCTGAAACTTGGGTCTTTCTTCAGGATCTAGGGCCCAACAGCAGGCCATCACAGCAAACCTGCGAGACAAGGACAAATGGAAGACACGAGAACATCAGCTGGGCGACCGCAATCCCAAACTGAACACGAAAACCAGCCATTCGCTGCTAGAAAACCTGCTGACCAGGGAAAAGGAACCCAGCACCTTCTGATGCACGATGGTGAGCAACTCCTTCACAAGACAGACACCCGAAATGGTCAGTAAATGTGCTGTGACTGAACGCGCTGGTTTGATTTAGGACACAAGTCAGGCGATCCAGGAGAAAAATACCTGATTCTTATCAGAAATTGCTCAACTATTGTAAAAGCATAAAGCGTCTCTGGGGAAAGTTTACGCGAAGGGGATTTGAAAGGACAAATGAGGCAGAAGGTAGGGCCTGTACTCTTGTATTCCTCCTATACCATTAGGATTATGAATAAACACCTCAAGCACTGCCGTTTAACTCTATGACACACAGTACTTCCCTGTAGTCTTGCTGAGAGAATGGAGATTCCCTCTCCCTACAAACCTAGAGGCTTCCTACACTGCAGCCCCACAAACACAGCTCCTTTGCCTCCCTCCTCCCCATCTCACTGGTCAACCCCATTTCTCCAAGGTGTAGGAAGACAGTTGGGTCAGGATTAAGTGAAACTCAACAAGAAAAACACATTTAATTTAATTTTAGCCCGAGTTCTTTGACGTAGGTCACTGAAGCCAAGCAATTACTTACACGAGGGTCAGTTGAAAAGGCAGAATAAACAGGCATGGGAGGGCAAACCTGGCTTTCATCGATAAGGCTGGCTGAACACCCTGGTTACAGAACAGACATTTCACCCTCTCTCCAAAAACATACACTTACAGTTCATCAGGGCAGTTGATTGGCTGAGCTATCCGATAGCCATCCTTTAAATAAGCAGCCATCTCAAAGGGGTCGATATCCACATACGGAGTCTGTCCTAACGTCATCAGCTCCCACAGCGTTACTCCAAAGGCCCACTAAAAAGAAACAGGATACTTCATTAACAAAGCACTCTGAATTTTAAGACCTCCTTCAGACACTCCACAAAATCAGTCTAAGACTACACACAGTAAGAAAGCTGTACATAAATGGGATACATATCTCTTTCTCCCAAGATCAACATGACAATACTTCGCCGTGAATAGGGACAATTAAGAATCACAGAACAGGTGTTAAGTTGACCTAAAACTAAAACCTCAGCGCAGTAAGATTTGAGTGCTAAAGCCCTCATTTATTTACTGCATTTTTCCAGTACAACAGTTTAAAACACTTACCAAATTTAAGGAATATTAAATACTAAACTCAGTTTTGAAAAACTTAACACTTTTGCTTCTATTAACACTCTTGAAAACACTACGTGAAATTCCTCAAAAAGAAAAGATCCGTGAAATTCAAAGGTTAAGAAGAGCAGACTGAATGAAACCATCGGTTTTTAAAATCAAAGCCATCTGTGTATTTTGAGTATATACTCAGAAGGACTCATAAGAAAAATAAAGATTTCATCTAAGTAAACCTGACAGCTGGATCAGCACTCAACACACCATTCAGCTGACAATACTTGCCAAAAGGAGCTTAAGGCGATGAAAAATCTATCAAACAATTCCTGTGCAAGCACAGTACAAGTAAAATAACTTACTAGCTGGTATCAAGAGACAAAACATAGATGGTGCTGATACCGCACATTGATGATTCACCACTGGAGTTACACGTGCTGCAAACATCATGATTTATTTAAAAAGGGGACAGAACTCTGCAAGCCAAGATAGATCTTTGGTTTTAATCAAAGGAAACCCTCAACCCCTGACTGAAGCCGTAACTAGGGGATGCTGTCAGCGGGCACTGATGGGAAGAGCTGGAAGATGGCAGGAGCAGAGGCATGGCCCCGCTCTGAACAGCCATCTGTGAGCAGAGTGGGAAGGCAGGGGAAGAAAAATGCCGAGGGACAAGCAGTGGTGCACCCAGAACACAAGAATAAAGGGCGAGTCAACCAAAACTACTCTGAGAAAATAGCTATTTCTAATTCCATAAATAGCTGAGTAAAAAAAATGGCATAAAGAGATACAGAGCTTCATGTCCAGCAGAGGGAAAAACACACAGAATTAAAATTCATCAGGAATCGTGTTTTGTTTTTCTACGCTTTGGCTGACTGATACAACTGTTGGCAGAGGTGGAACGCGTTAGCAACGTTTCAAGCCAGCAAAACCATTTTGAAGAAAAGCATCCAAAAAGCAAGCCTCAAACAGATGCCAACTCCATCTTAACAGACACCACCTAAATTGTTTGTAACAGATTTCATCACCAACTACAAGTTACATGCAAACGATAACTAGATTTGGTCCTAGCAAGCAGACACAAACATTGCACCATATTTGTGAAAAGCATCCAGCTAAATGCAAAGACGATATTTAGGGCACAAGCTTTCCTACGCCCACAAAAACTGTCCATTTTTGCACGCTGCAACACTCCCCTAGCCACGGGCACCAAGTTAGGAACTAGGAGAAGCAGAGTTGCATTTATCCCTATATAATGCAAGGAGTTCTGTGTTAAAATAGTGCAGTAAGTATGTGCTGAATTGCACTAGAGTTTTCTGAAACGGTTACAATACTGAGGTGCCTTCAGCCTAATAAAAACCTACATTTCACTGCCAGTGTTACAAAAGCTTTTATTTCCAAGTCCAGTCTGCACAAACAGTGAATGCTCTCAAGTTCCAAATTTAAAAAAAACAACAGAATAAGAAATCAACATTTAATTGATCCCATTTAATATTATAAAAACATGCTTTTACAGGCAACTTCAATTTCCTGCTCTGTCTTCAAGTTTGGTATAACACAAAAGCCCTCAAATTTTCCAGTGAGTACAGCAGTATTTCTGGAGCAGAGCTGACTCCTTCTCTTCCCTTTTTTTTGTATACGTACCTTGAGCAGTAATACAGAGACCATGGCAATGAGGGAGGGAAAAAAACAACCAGAACTTCTCAAAAGTTTTCTAAACTAGCACATTTTAAGATGCAGATGACTATCTCTGGATGTAACCATGTTAAAGCAAGCATCATTACCAAAGAAAATAGGCCCTCAGCAGGAAGAGACATCACAGGGGCAAGTGGTTTACCATTAATTAGCACTCTAATTATCCCAGGTCAATCTTCAAGGGCAAGCTCCTGTAAGCACAACAACAGCCCGTTCTGATGTGCAGGAGGCTGTGGAAGCATGGTAGAAGGCCACCATAGATGCACTAAACTCAGACACTAAGGGAGGAAACGATGGTGGAAGCAGGAGAAGGCTGCTTGAGGAATACAGTCAGAATGCATCAGTATGCAGGGATAGAGTTTGGGAAAACAAAGGTTAGCAGAGTTAAACTTCCAAAAAATGCTGATACAGGAAAACATCCAGGCTGCACTGAAGCCACAGCAGCCCACTGTACCAGACAGGATGTCTCCAAGAGCGTTGAGGGGGCATGCTGAAGTCATTGCAACGCTGCTCTCGCCATCTTCAAAGGCCACCGCAACTGGGGGAGGTTCCTGACAACTGGAAAACAGGCACCCCCTGGAAGAGGTGGGATCCAGGGAACTAAGGGCCAGGTCGTCTAGCCAGGTAGCTCCTGCTAACCTTGGGGAGCACATGATCCTGGAAGACACTTTGATGCACATGAAGGTGTCTGGGAACAGCCAGAGTGGATTTACCAAGGACATACAGCACCCAACTAACCTGCCTAGCTCTTTGCTGAGAAGACCGTGGACACGGGGTGAGCAACGGATGTTCACCTTGTCTTCAGCAAGACCTTTGACACTGCCTTCCACAGCACCCTTATACCAAAGCAGTGAGATGTTGACACTGAAGTGGCTGTACTGCGGGACTGAAATCACTGTTACCAGCAGTGGTAGCCCAACCAGCAGCTGTTTACTAGCTCAGGAATCAATACTGGTTTATTCTCAATACAACCTGGACTCTCAGGAACTCCATGGATGACACGCATCTGAGCAGAGTGGCTGACAGGCTGGAGGACAGGGATCTGCAGAAGGACCTCAAGAAGCTAGACAGATGGGCTACCAGGAACCTCAGAGTTTAAGGAAAGCAAACACAAAGTCCTGCATCTGGGAGGGAATAACTCCAGGCACCAGGACTGGCTGTGCTGACTGCCTAGAGAATGGCTTTGCAGAGCAGGACCCGGGTGCTGGTGAACAAGCTGAACATATCAGCAGCAGGTCCTTGAAGGAAAAGGAGCCACTGCATTCTGCGCTGGGCTGACCTGCTGGCTACGCTTATGCTACAGGAAGCGGTTCTTCCCCTCTCTTTTCTGAGACTGCAACTGAAGTACTCCACTGTGGACTCTGGGTCATGTTCATTCAAATAGCAGACAAGTCCCAATTCAGGTTGCTCACTGAATTTAACTGCCTTTCCTGCTAACACTACCGAGGAGAACAGCATCAATTCTGCTGTGGGAGAAAGGTCTGCTTGACCTTTGAACTATCTGCCATGAGCAGCAAGTGCAGGAAACTGGTGTCTAGATGCTGTTCTGGACAAATCACTCATCTATTCAGTGCCATGATTCTCCAATGGCTGTAGAAAGGGAAAAATGTCAATAAAATGCACTTACAAAATGTTAAGAGGAAAAAACCCAACTTACCACATCACTAGCACTGGAAAATTCATTGTTAACCAGGCTTTCAAGAGCCATCCAGCGGACTGGTCTGTTTTCATTATCTCCCAGGCAATGGTAGTCCATAGGAAATAGGTCTCGAGATAGCGCGTTGTCTGTGATCTTAACCTGAAGTGCATCGTCGATGCTAATTCAAAAGAACAGAAGGGTTTAGCAAACTTGGCATCGCAGTTTTACAGAAAATATTTATGCTCAACCTTAAGTTTTCGGACTCGGGATTTAACTGGGGAACGCTAATAGCGCTATCAACGTTTCAAAGGGCTAGCCTTCTTCTAGACCAAGACACACTCTGTGATTATCAAATATTATCAGAGAACATATTTATTCTGTGTTAACAGATAAGCACTAGAAAAATCAGCAGTCCTAGATTAAATAAAATCAAACATTTACAAGTGCATAGAAAGTAGAGTTAAAGCAAACAAACAACTCCCTTAAATTATTCCCACTCCCTTGGGAATCGCTTTGCAGATCGATTCAATGAATTTTTGCTATAGTACCTCTACAGCAATAATAAGCCAAAGATTTAAGCGAAGCAAAATCTACTGACTTGTTAGAGCAACTGATGCTATTTGTACCCTAAAAACTTGTCTTTCATCAAGCAGTATCATTTGCTCTAGTAAGGTATCTATTCCCCTCAACAAAACACATTCATCCTGGCTGTTGTCAGGAACAGCATATTGGCTGAGGGAGACTTACTGTTAATCAATAAAGACACCCCAAAAAAGCACACGGAGCCTACTGAGTTTTCCTCCCCCTCTGGGATGTTAATTCATGACCTTTTGAGCTTTATTAGATGCTTCTTAAAGTTCCACATTCTCATAAAGATTTGACTTCAGAATATGGATGTTAGCTTTAAGGTCTTACAATAAAGGTACAGAAATAACATCGTGTTGAGAGGGTTGTACCAAAATGAAGAGACAGAAAACACGGTTCTGTTAAGTATTTATTTAGATGAGAAAAATTCAATAGAAATGCTCCATTTGTGTGTTTCCCACATGACTACCACACGCTTTCTTATTTATCCTATTTCTATGCACATTCAGGTCAGTTCTTTGGCCTCAAAATTTACAGACCAGGAAATTTCCATATCTAATCACTCTTAAAAGTTTAGAGAAATTCCTAGAAGACCTGCCTATAAACAAATATGAAGGGCACTTTTCCAGTGACTAGAGAGCTCCAAGTTGTGTGACCTGTATGTCCACTCTAACTGGACCCAACCGTGCCATGGGCATGTGAGACCAAAAGTACTTCCTCCTTTAACAAACCTGCCAAGACCACTGCAATCCTGGCTCCCTTCCCAAAATTACAGCACAAGTACATAGGTCTGACACACTTCATATGAGCTCCCCCCACTCTTTCACCCCACAGGAACAGACCACTGGACAAAGGGGTGGCAGACAAACTAAGCCCTTCAAGGACCCCAGCTACCAGCACCTTCTTCTGCACTTTAGGCCAGACGAAGATTTCTTTTCTGCAGCACAGATCAGTAGATGCTCAGCTCCTGCCTGCATTTCCCATGAAGAAGTGGTGCCGGGTGCACTACAAATTGATTTTTACAGCCAGCACTCTGGATCACATGTATTGCAACTGAAGTGAAGTTGGACTTTACTCCAGGCGGGCAGGGAGTCAAGCTGCCTGGACTGCGAGCCCTTCGCACAGCAAGGGCACAAGGCAATTAATCCACAGCACAGAAATGAGAGGTTGTCACGAGGCAATTTTCCTGGAGCACTGTTTATGATCTTTGTCTCCTCTGGTACCAGTTCTTCCTTAACTGTTCACCAGAGAGGAAAAGGAATAGGAATTAGGAAAAGATTCTCTAAGGAACTGTATTGAACTGAGCATCCTTACCTAGCACAAGAGCCAGGAAAGATTCTGCTGGACTAGCCTGGGGGCACCAGGTTGAAAGCCCAAGGGATGGCTACAGGGTGGATCTTGCTGCTCCCTCTGCCCCAGCGTTTGCTACACCATCAGCACCCGGTGCCAGTGCAGCAGGTGCAGAGGTGAAAGAATAACCTAGTGCTTCAGTGTTTCCCAGATGTCTCTCGGCCCCTGGGATGCACTGTCAGAAATGTTGTTGGTCCTGGCTGGGCTGTTTGAAAAGCTGGGCCAGACTGCACCCAAGAGGACCAAGTGGTTTTGTTGACAGGAGCACGAGGGACAAAAGTTGTAGTAATAGTGACCACTGACAACTCCGAAGGGCTAGGCAGAGAGGTCAGTCCAAATTTCAGGAGCAGGACTTATCCTGGTGCAGGGAACATGACCCCTATTTTACTATTCCTTGCTGAGCCAGATGTTCAGGGCTCTCTGACAGACACCAGTAGCATGGCACCAAGGCAGACCATAGCCTAGAAGAGCGTGCCATCCGTGAAACTGCAAAGACAGAACCTGAACTTCCACTGCAAGGACTATGGGGCAACAATCAAAGCAAAAACCCCAGTCAAGAAGGGCTACAACAAGCTGGTTCAAGAGCTGTGTCTTAGAGATACTGGAGGCACTGATGCCTTGAGGATGCTAGGAGATACTTCCAAGGCCATATCGGACAACATGCTGGAAAAGGAAAAAATTCACAAAGGTGGCAAAAAGTTGAAAGAGATGGAAGACAAAGAACAAGAACTGAGACAGTAACCCAGTCTCTTCTCCTGCCTGAGCAACTGAGAAACCGAAAGATTCAGGAGTGTCCTCCTGTCTTTGCACTGCCAGAAGACAGGGCCTGAGAAAAGCCTGTAGGTACTGCTAAGGCAAAAAACCCCTCAGATTACATGGGCTGCACACCCCAAGGTCATCAAGAAGATGCAGGCAGCAATTCTGAGAATTTAACTAGTTTATTATAGATAGCATTTTCATAAAACAGACACAAGAAGAATCAACCAAATGACTAGACCATGAGGCACTTAATTTCCTTCCAAAAATAAACAAAGCATCATGACTGAAGGAATGCAAGATGTGCATCCCATCCCAAGAGATCCAACCGATGATGTGATGTTCCATGAATCGAGTTTAAGGTAAAGCAGAGCTGATCAAATCTCAAAATCACCTCTAATAGCCAATTTCAGGTTAAAGACTTCATATTCATCAGTAGTAGTTCAGTTGTCTCATTACAAGACACTGACAATTTATACACAGCTCTGGGGTATAATCCAGAGGTTGCATCTTTCTTTCCTTACCAGTTCAGTAACAGACTGCTACATGCCTGTATTTTTTTTTGGAGTGGAGGGGAGGACAAAAGGAGAAGTGACTCTCCAACTCAAGAACTTGAATTCAAGGCTTAAAACATGGTCTTGAATACTGAAAAGTAACTGTGTTACTTGAATTAGGATGTTAGTTGCAGGTATCGTAAGACGAAGCTCACAGAATAACTGGCCCTTTTGATATTTTCAGATGTTAAGTTTAGGCAGAACCCTGCCTTTTCTGTTTCCCCTTACTGATTATTAAAGAAGATGAAGAATTAGCACAGTTGGTGGTCTCCAAGTGATTTGGTTTATAGAAAGCCACCGAACACCTCAATCTCTACATTTTGAGGGCGTATTCAAGTCAGAAGATGGTCTCAAAGCTACTCTGGCATTCCTACCATTTACAAAGTGCTTTTGTATCTATCCATCATTTGACAACTAAGAAATCTACCAGGAAACAATGCTATTAAGCCATTTTTTTTAAGAAAAAAACCCCAGAAAAACAGGTTCATAAAAACTCATCCATCAATAAAGTGCCAAAGATAGCCTAAGTTTTTATTAACGTTTAAGGGAAGCTTTAATATTTTTCAAGCCTTTGAAAAAAAGATAAATAAATACTTCTGTTAGGTTTTGTCTAAGATGAGGATGTTCTGCTTTCTTGAAAACCGTGTTTTCTTGTTCACCTTGTTTAGAGGAAAACAACTTCACTGACAAGACTGTTCACCCCAATTTGGAAATAAAAACCCAGAGAGCGGTACGTTTTGAAGCAGAGGTCAGGCCAACTGGAGAAAGTCCATCCTAGCTCTAGCTACTGACCTAACATTATCTGCATGACAACTCTACGCGGTGAGTACTTACACACAGTTTCTAGCAGCCAGGTCTTTGTGAATGACCTCCCGTCTGGCCAAATAACTCATTCCACAGGCGATCTGAATAGCCATATGTACAAGATCCTGCTGGGAAATTGCCTGCAAGAGCACAGAACGCCGATTACTGCCAAACTGCAAGCCCAGTGGTTTTGTTGTATTCCAGTGTCACCTCCCCTTCCTGTTAGCAGCTGATGTTTTCTAGGAGCTTATTACAGACTCTACCCCCTGTTGAAGACTCACGAAGATTTTACCTTTTTTTTGTTTACATGCCAGGGGCAAATGTTTCCAATTTGCAACTGCCTCACTGCTACACTGCTTTTCCTTTGATTAGTACTGGACATAAGCAAAAAAAGGTCAATTTTACCCTTCTTATTACATCCATCACTACACACTTACTCAGATTTTTTAAATTATGCTCTCATCTAGCAATATTTTCTCTATCACTTCTCACGAAATAGATGCAACAGGTTCCACTGAAGTACAGTGATGAATGATACAGAATGCCCACAGCAGTAAAAAAAAAAATCCAGAGATCACTTTAGTATCTAAAGTTAAATAAATCCAGTTATTTTACTTAATAGCAAATCTACAGCAGCACCTTAAAAGTTTAATATAAGTGCTTTATGCTTACTATAAAATAATTAAGAACCACAGTAATTAAAGGGACAATCTATTACTTACACCAAAAATAAAATCAGTAAATCTGAAATTTCTCCATATACAATTTTCCCCCACATATTATTACAGAAATCCACAATCATATAGCATTTTTTCTAATTCTTAATTTATTTTTTAAGATGTATTGATAGACCAGGAACTATGCTAACCAGAGTTTAGCCCAGCTTCATGCCCTCTGAACATGTGTGATAAACGCAGTCAAGTATGTCTTTCTTGTATGAATCAAGTCAAACACTTGCTAGAGAAACAGCTTGTCAATTCTCCCACTGCCCCAACACAACAGATGAATGCCACAACTATTTATTTGAAGGCACATACACAGATGACAAACCTAGGTTATGTTTAATGGGCAAGAAGTCACAGATTTCTGAGTGTACCTGAGGATTGTTGGCCTCTACCAGCTTGCACTGTCTCAAGAACAGCTTAAGGTTCCCCCAGTTCATGTATGGCAGCAGCACCATTGGTTTCTCTCCCTCTTCTATACAAACATGAGTGATAGGCAGCAGATTCCTGGAAGACGGGGAGAGAAATTCCTAATTTTATGAAACTGAAATTTGATAAAAATCTTCTTGATCCCTAAACACAGTAAGTGAAAGTTATTCAACAGTGAAGAAAAGCATTTAATCTTGCATTATGAATTGCAGAGCTCAAGGTCCCCAAGTAACTGAAGCCCTCGACTTTTATTTAAAAAAAAACCAAAAATATATTTGAGTACTTTCCCCATTAGGAAGAACCCTCCAAATTATTTGTCTTGGTCCAAAAGGGCTGCAATAGATTTCTGTGAATATACGTTATCATTTACATTATGCAGCGATATATCCTCAACTTGGAAGGGTATCATTCTAAATGCAACTATAGATATAACATATATAGATCCATTACAGAAGTTAAAAGTCAAAACATCATGTTTGAAAAAGAAAATTTCAGTTTTGAATCAATATTAAATTGCACTTTAAATAGTTTTATCACAGGTGATTTATCATCATTTAGGTTGGAAAAGACCTTTAAGATCATCGAGTCCAACCATTAACTTAACACTGCCAAGTCTGCCACTAACTCACTTTAAAGGTCCTGTCCAAAACTCATTATGACTCATTGTCTCTAAGCATCTTCCTAAAAAAATCAACATAGAAATTCGCAGAAACTTGCAACAAACTGTACAGTTTCAATTTTCTGTGAAACGTGTTTTAAAAAAACTGTATCTTCTACTGAAAAACATCTGAGTAAGCCTCCACTGAGAGGGAATGATTTTTAAAGAGGGAATGATTTTTAAAGAGGGAATGATTTTTAAAGAGGGAATGATTTTTAAAGAGGGAATGATTTTTAAAGAGGGAATGATTTTTAAAGAGGGAATGATTTTTAAAGAGGGAATGATTTTTAAAGAGGGAATGATTTTTAAAGAGGGAATGATTTTTAAAGAGGGAATGATTTTTAAAGAGGGAATGATTTTTAAAGAGGGAACTTTGAATTTTCCCATTCTTTCTTGAAGATGTCTGATAGTCAGGTGTCACACCCAAGCACACCCAGGTGCTCTACACACACAAAGCTCTATCTTTGACCAAGAAAGGTCCCAGCTTTATAGGCAGTGTACAGAAGAAAAGCTTGTTGGACTTTTTAAAGAGTTGGACTTGTAAAAGGGAGGATAACAGCTGATTCTGAATGATGGGCAGTGGTGTGGTTTAGTTTTGTTTCAATTCCAAGTATTTTTCCCCAAGAACCTGCTACTCCTCTTCATACAATTCTGTATTTTAGGCAAGGCCTTAACTATAATAATGCTTAGAAAAGCAACTTTTAAATACACTGTAGAACTAATAATTCTGCTTGAACTATTTCCATTCCCTTCACATTACCAGTAAAAAAAGAGCAATTACCAGTCTGTGGACTTGATGATGAGTGTAGGTTTTGCTTACCTGCAGCCTTGCCATTAATGAAGACTCTTAGGGCAAATTTTAACCTTTAATCCAAGCTGCAAAACTGCCACTAACTCAAGGTTTCTGGGGCATCAATTAAAAAAAACTTAAGCCATCGTTCCAGAAAAACATGCCAATAATTCTTAAGGAATAAATCCCATCAGTGATGTCCTGATGCCATACCAGGACAACTGCGCAAGCGTCCTAACAAGCACTGCCTTGTGTCCATGTGGGACGGTGCCTAACCACAGTACTGTTCTGTGCCACGTAGAAAACCATGAATACACACCAGACCAGTAAATCAGCTAAACTGAGAATCACCCTGCACATACACTTACTGTCAGCATCACTGAGATCCCAGCACATTTAACAATTAGCCTGTGCAAGAAGCAGCGTAAGCCAACACGCTACAGAATAGGGTGCTGCAGGCACAACTACGAATACGGAAATGGAGTATTTACCCGTGTTCCACAGCAAGGTTTGAACACCAAAGACTTTCCCATTTTCCCACATGCTGTTACCATTTGATTTGACAGACTGCACAGCTTGGAAAAAGCTTACGAGCACTCCTTGAAATCAGAATATCTAGAATTCTGTATTTTCAAGTGACAAAAACATTTTCAGCTCTTTATGGCTTAAAAAAAAAAAATTCAAACATTCAAAGTGTTGCTGCATTCTGAAAAAAATTGTTACCTCTCCACCTAGGGAGCTTTAAGCACCAATCTTTGCAGCTCACACAGGTACAGTTTTGTTTATAAACACTGCTTAGCTTACCTGTGATGAAGTCCTCTGAGTTTACAGCTTTCAGTCAGCATCATTGTCACCTGTACCTCTGAGGCCTGATCTAATAAAAAAAAAAAAAATAAGAACCACAGCTATAACTTTGGAAACAAATCAACATATTAATTAGAATTTGGTCCAGATTTGCAAGTCAGTTGAGGTCATTTGAACGCAAACAGAACTTGTTTGCCTACTTTAAAATGGAATGTAAAAAACCCCAAACGAGTAAGCCAAGTTCTAGGGCATATTCCTGCTTAAACAAATGGGCTGAAGCTGAAAAAGGAAATAAAACACACTCCAGGTGCTGACAGACTGTACTTTTGCCACTTCCTGACAGCTTCTGGGCAGGCATGAACTGCCTGCACTAGGCAGCGTGGGTCGCATCCTGCGCACAGGGCCAGTGCTGCTGGAAGACGGGGAGCATGCTGTGAGGTTCCCAAAAGCACAGAAGTGCTCAGAAGACACCAGTTTGCTGCCAAGTTACCAGTACAGGCTTCTGCAGATTCCTTCCACACTGATGGAAGCCATTTATTTCTAGATTTACTTATTTACTGCTCTCTACTTGAAACACTTGACACTGGATAACCTTAGAAATGTTTGCTGTTCTCTCCCTCACCTTCCAAAAAATAGAAAAATCACTTCTGTCACCTGAAATTCAAGCATCTGTGATAACTCCAGTAAGCCCACAGCCACCAGAACATCTGGGCAGAAGCAGGAGTGTTGCCTGGAACCCCTTCCCCACAGATATTTTTGTGTTTGGTTGTATTTTGTTTTTAACTCCTCTGGTGGCAAGAAGCAACAGGGAAGCTTACAATGATGCAAGTCAGAGCTCTCTCAATCCCACCCTCCTCATACCTGGGTGCATTTTCTGTCCCTCCTTCGTGCTAGAACTAGCAGCGGTGCGCCTAGGCAGCAAGCTAGCACAGGAGAGAGCCCAGCAAAGGCCAATCAGTTTTCCTTGCTGCATTAGGATGAATTTACATATTACAGATGAGCCAAGTCAACATTTTACTGCCCTGGGAAGAAGGGGAAAGAACTCATCTGCTCTTATCCCTTCTTCATGGTCTTACCCCTCCTCCCTGTACCAGCTCTGACACCCCCTCCTAATTGAACTTTAACCCTGCAAAGGAAAACACAGCTTTAGACTGGGTGAAGAGTGGTGAACGTGGTCAGTGCAGACGAGCACAAGGTAAGGAAAGATAGCACAAAGCCCAGAGGGAGAGCATGGCCTCCCCCTCACGGCAGTGTTACACTACACAGATAATGAGTGTCAGGCTCTAACCAGAATACACTAATTGGCATTTAGCTTTCCAGATCTGCTGAAAGTGGAGACAGCTTCAGGCACAACACACTCCTGCCTAAGAAGGGTTCATCAAAAGAGAAATCACGCAAGGCAAGAACCTGTGTGCCACAAAACATCGGCTGGATTGAGAAAGTTCCCCGAAGTCAGGGTAAGGAATGATATCCCAAGGCTATCTGCTTCAAAGGCTGCTTTACCAACGGTTCAGGAGAGATTACAAAGGAGGCAAGCTTTCCCAAGCATACAGGCACTAAAAAAGGAGGAGATCAGGAAACAGAGGTTATAAACACTGATACAGGTCCCAGCCAGAGGCACTGAACCTGAGCATGCTCAGGAACCCCTAAGGAGCAGCACTGCCTAGGCACCCTACAGCCTGGAAGGACCAAGGCCACCAAAAGCCAGAACACAGCACTCCAGAGCAGTCCAGACACGGAGGTGCCATTAGGTTGGTGACAAGCACGGGTGTGGTATATTAGGGGATGCACCTAAAACCGTGCATTTCCTCGTATTTGGTAACAAGTACGTATGGGGGGAAGGTATGAACAGGTTCCTGCAGTGCAGGAGACACAAGTAACGGTCAGCTGAAGCCTCCAGTTTACATTCCAACACACAGAGACATGAGAAAGAGAAGGTCCTACCTGCTGTGCAGCAAGAGCACAAGTGTTCTTTATGTGATGAGTTTGATACGTAGGAGATAGACTTCAAAAGGCTTGTACACAAGCAAGAAAAACCAAGATACTGCATTAAAACGAAGTTACATAGGCATGAATGGCTGAATTATCCAACTGTTTTAAAGGGCAAGAAGCATTAAAAATAGAGGTGCAAAAGCACATTGTGAGATGTTAGAGGAACTGCCAGCAGGCTGCTAGCACTCAGCTTCAGGTCTGAATGCATCAATTACTCAAACCCAAAGACCACAACCCAGCTTCGACCCAGCCTACGGCGAAGGGAGGAAAGAGATTCCTAGGTGTGAGTTTAAGCTGATTAACTCGCTTATACACTCTTTGGCCCTGCACTTGCTAAACTGGTTTGCTTTTAGTTATAAGAGCCACCACGCAATAATTCGAAGCTTTAAAACAGAGATCATTTAAGACTGGCTTTAAAAAAAAAAAAAATCTACCGAATGGGTTAATCTGGTTCGGACAACACACCCGTTCATCTCTTCACCTTAACACTGTAAGCGATGACTCTGCCAATGCCTTTCCCTTTCCATCACGCAGGGTGTTTTTCTGTGGGTCACTGTTACATTTCATTGTTTTCTTTCAGCTCGGAGACACTACGCTGTAGTCGCCGAGCACCCAAAAGGACAATTGACTCCCATTCAAGTCTATAAGGAAATCTAAATCTTATCTCGTGAAACAGTCCCAGCATCCGCATTGTGTGTTCTTATCAATATTATTTCCTTGTTTTCTGTATGGAAAAAATTTACACAACACCAAAAATTCAACATGCTCAGAACAAACAATAACAGCACCAGGCTAATACTCCTCTAAATTGGCACCGCTCTAAGCTAGAACAACCACACAATTTGATTATTGTGGGTTTGTACTAGATATAATTCAAACCAGAACATAAATCACCACTTTGAGTGATTCTAGTCAAAAGGGGGTAAAAAAAAAAAAAAACAACCCCAAAACACTGCTACTGCAACAGTCTCCATTGCCATCAGACTTCCTTTTATGGCCATTTTCTTTAGTTTCACACTAAAAAGTACATTTAAACAAAGTCTGTAACATTTAGTAGATGATAACCACATCTGAGCATCCAACAGACAGGTCTCCACGGATTATGAAGAAGGTGATTTGGGTAATAAAACATTTGATTGTACAGGACCTTGTGAATCTGACCATCCCACACTGAAAACCCCTAAAAGCAATCCAGAAAATCCACAGCATTTCTGGCTTTGATAGGAGAAATATGCAGCCCCAGAGCAGAGCCAGCCATGACCCAGCAATTCCAGCTTGGTGGGACGTTTTTACGAGGACACACTGAGGTGAATCCTATAGATTTTGTTTTCCTGCCTGGGCCAAAGTCTAGTCCCGTGCTGAAACCACACACCAAATCCCTACGCATTACATGTAAGCACACACACGGGCATTTTATTCACAAAATCCTTTGTGCAGCCACACAAAACGAGACCTGGGGGATGATCTTGTCAAACACAGAAGCACGCCCACAGGCTTTTGCAGCTCGTTGTTTTCTGTATTGGATCTGTGAAGTCATTTGATACGAACACAGCCACACACACAGATAAAGAGGGGGGAATGGGGGCGGGGAAGCCTCCCACAGAGCCAGAAACTTCTTAATTTAGAATAGCAACTTAAAGCCATGACAGAGCAGGCCATTAGTCTCCCATATATTAGGTCTGTGCATCAGAAAACAGCCCCGAGTTTAAGACAAACACTCGAGGGCAAGGCAATACGGGCTTGTTGCGCAACTTCTTCAAAGCCCTAAACAAACCCCTAAGCTTCCCTCAGAGATACTAACGCTATTTGTCATTAAGAATATGTCAGTGCTCAACAATTCATGCAGTTGCAGCCTGATGGTCATGAGGTGTAGCCAGGTCAGTGCTTCTTAGCCCTCGAAGAGCATCACCTATTTTCACAAGGCTATCACGCACCAACAGCTGAGTAACTGAACCGAGCTTCAGGTCACATGAGTTAAGAGAAAGGTTTAATACCCAACAGTAATTCTGGATGTGTAATTAGGACCAAAAAGGTCCAGCTTTCAGAAGGTGCTTAAAAACAAGACTGAGACAGATGCAGATGCATCCCAGAACTAGGAAGATGCTTTTAAAGCACTGGGTTTTACCCTTTCTGTGCCAAGACCCTGGCTGTGAAAGTCTACCCCAAGGCACAGAGCAAGAACAAGCTAGGGTTTCAGGAAGCTTTGGTACAGCTGCAAGTTTATCTCATCATATGACGTTATTTGTATATAGCCAGGCACAATGGGGCTCTTGGCACTACCATTTTTATACAAGAGGCTAATCTCTCCACACAGTTCTGTCAAGCGTGATATGTGCTGAGGCCCTTCCTGGGTCATGGGAGAAAACACACACCTATTATTTGATTTTTACCAACTTCTCAAAGTCCATCTGCAAAACTGCAGTTTAAAAATCTCTGTTCAGCATCGCTCAGTCACATGAATCACTAACATTCATGTGAAAAAAGTCTCTCTAGGAAGCCTGTCATGACACTAACGTTGCAGCCACATGCTTGCTCCGAGACCGGGCACTCCTAACAACTGCAGAGCATCAGGCTCTACATTCACTGGGTGGTGGCATGTCGGAAAAGAGTCGCTCCACACCTCAAATTACTTACCGGAGATGAAAAGCAGCAATTACCTGGATATTGCAATGGGTTAGCCGATCAGCTGGATGGCTTTCAAGAAAAACATTTTAAGTCAGACCTCCTAGAACCTCAAAGCACAGCATTACTTAAAGACTGTAGCACAGACACTAGAATCTATTTCTTCAGAGGGAAGACAAAGCAGAATCTCAAAAGCAATAAAACCAAAGGTTTCAAGATTGAAACAAGTCATTCTAGAGCCCTTTCACAGCCTACTACAGGCAGTAACACACAGCAAGTCCTTTCAGCACTCCTATCAGAAGCGGCTCCACAAGAACTACGGCTAGGAAATCTAAAGCTTCTGATGTACTACTGTCAGGAGACGTGTTTTTTAAAAAGATGTTTCACCTGGAGCTTTTCTCACATTTGGACCACTTATAAAGTCTCGCTGCCACGAGAACTTCCTTCTTTCTCATACTGCTAATATTCCTCAACATCAGAACACTTACACAACCCTTTTCCTATAGGGCTACCTGTTTTCACAATGCTTGTATTACCCTTATTAACTTTCAGACTTGTGGGCTTTGCCAAATATACCGTGACAAAGTCCACAAGCTCAAGTTACTGAAGAGTGAAAAGCATACAGGCAGGCACAACAGTGACAGACTCCGTGCCCATAGGAATTGGAAGCAGAGTACTACAACTACCCTCAACATTCCGCTTCAGGTAAGAAATGCTCCTAGTATCAACACATCCTTTTTAATTACTGCTGCTTCTGCAGAGTAATTCATTATGTAAAATTTCTCCCAAGGCAGAATTGAACTCCAGTTCAAAGAGAATACATGCCTGAATACTGCTTTAACCCTTCTACACAAGTCTTTGGAAGTAATTCAACACTCAAAGACTGTCCTGAGTCCACGTCACGTCTGTTGTTCATGACATTTTCAATGTTGTTAGATCTTTCCAGGACTTTGCTTCAACAGAAGGATGAACTGCTTGAGGAATGCAAATAGTCATGATCCAATCTGCTTTTTTATAGGTAGTAAGGAAAGTAAATACACAAAAATATTTATGCTTTAAAACTTCAAGAGGCCCTAACAGACAGCAGCAAGTTACCCTGGATGCCAACAGCCCATCTGATGGCTTTCTGCCTACCACCGAAGTGAAAGAAATGCCTCCTGCTCCTGTTTGGCAGCTCTGCGGCACGCAGACATCTACGGAGGCGTTCAGGGAACAGCTGTACTTTCACACATCAACATCCATCTGCTTTACAAGGCAGCCACACATCCTTACAGAACCCAGATCTCCTGTATGTCGAGACATACATACACAAATGACAGCGCAAGGAGGTTACAACGTAGGACGCTATGCCTAGTCTCGTTAAAATTTCAATTTTAGGCAATTTTGGAGCAGGATTTCTCCTGCAATCTTAATATCAAGGCGATTTATATTGAAATGTTTGTTTCCGCACCACAACCGTACACATTTTCCAAAGCAAGGCAGTTCACGTTTTCAAATTCAAGCCTAATTTTAATCAATTCTGGAAGCAATTCAACACAACGCTGCTAAAACAGGGAATGCTGTTCACGTTTTCCTATGTTACAAACACACATGCAGTTTTAAACCACAGAAAAGGGCAGAAAGAAGCATGAGTTGAGGATAGGGCTATTTCCCTGCATAACACCGCTAGAACGCAAGCTGCTGTTTGCTGCTGCTGCAAGTCAAAGGCTCTTTGCTCCATTGAACTTAAAGCTCAAAGTGTAAGCAACTGGGAAGAGACTTAAAACTGACTTAATGTTTCAAAGTCTATCAACTGCTGAAGGGCAGCAGCTAAAAAAATATTGAAATACAAGTATTGACTTTTATTTACTGTATGTAAATGAAAGAGTACTGGAGGTTATGAATTTTTTAGCTCTGAAGAAATATGTGGAATAGAAAACCTTGAAGAAGTGCAGTATTTTGGATATTAATCAGAGAGCTGCGACCGAATGTTTTTTTAATGTGTATTGTACTATTTTAGGTCTCAGGACACTATATTAATGACTAATACAGTGCATTTTTTTTTAACTCTGATATTCAGAAATTTACTACTTCTCCTTAATTCTTTAAATTCAAGTATATTCGTTTATGAAGATGCTTAAGAATTCAGCTCAGGCTAGAGGCAGCTCTCTCCTTGAATTTTTTTTTTGTCATAAACTTTCTTCTCTAGAAACAGGATCCTGTACTCTGATTTCTAGAGGTTAAATACTTTTAACAATGAACTTTTACACTAGTATATTTAAGGCATCATCTTAAACTTATAAAAATTTTCACAAGGCAGTGCTTTTAACAATGAACTACCCAGAATAGTAAATTCGATGCAATTTAACAATAGTACCTGGCGGACAACTGTGTGTGCTCCAGGTTGGGGTAATACCGTATGTCTAACACGAACACAAAACCCTTCCACTTGGGTAACACAAAGCTTATTATACATGCTTAAATCACTTAACTACGCCTACTGCTTTCCCTGCTTTGCACGGCCTAGGTTCTCAAGCTCTCTATGCCTACACCTCCTAAGTGTAGTGAAAAAGTCCCAACAGCTCAGCGACCTGCACTGGTTTGCAGGCCAAACCAGACATCCCCTGAATGAAGGCAGTGACAGGTCAGTTAGACAGTTAAGTTACACTTGTTTTCACAGACGGCATTTAACATCTCATGGGTTTTCTCCTATCTGCAACACAAACTTGCACCGCAGTCCTGGTTTGATGCATACCAGAGAAGTCTCATACACTACAAATACTCCCAAGGCAGCTGCAGCCCTGAACCAGCTGAATTCATGTAAGGTCCTTCTCCAAGGAAAATCCATATTTTGTATGTGGGTGCATTTTGGGCATCCTCTTTTAGATTAACAATAAATAAAACTTTAAAAAGTATAATGTTGGAGGTAGCCAAGAGTGCTGAAAGAGCCCTTTAGTGACCCAGGACAACATCAACAAAACTCAAAGCTTTGTTGAAGTCTTAAGAGTTAATCTTCACTTACACTATGACTTTGTTTCCAGTGCTTGTCATGGGTGGTTTGTTTTCCAACACACCTTCCTTGTACGCAAGAAAAATTTTAAGTGGTTGGAAAATGAAATAGAAGCAGTCAGGTTATCTTGAACAGCATGATCGGTTGTTTTGAACAAAAAAATGTACCCTGGCCAGAACATACTAAATGAGTCAGGGCTCTGCACAACTCAAACTCACTGTGTATGTTCCTGGAATAATACAATTCCATTTGTTCTGCAAAGAATTTTCTCCTTCACAGGAAAAGCACAATTAAACAATGTGTTCTTTAAATCAAAGGCAAAAAAAAAGTGTTTTCTTCCTCTTCTGATACAAGATGATCTAGAAGATTCACAAGAAAGTCTGTTTCATGCCATGTAAAGGCAGAAGAGATCTGTCAGTCACTGGCAAGAGATGCAATGGCAGCTTTGAGAAACGTACCAACCGAGACAGTTCCCGAAGCTGAGTGTGACTGAAAATCTCCTATCAGAAAGTGAAGCATTACAACTCCATCAAATTCTACTGCAGAACAAGAAACACAATGACGAAACCAAATGCCAGCTAAGTCTCTCATCTTTCTCACAAAGAACTTCCTCAGGTCGTGTTGATTCCCAGATTCCAATATCCCAAATACAGTACAGATACCTATTCTTGTTCTTACTAGTAATAAGACCCACATCCCTAAGCTTCCTTAATGTCCATTTAAAGAAAGAATGAAGGAGAATTACCCACCGAAAAGTCTGATGTGAAAGAAGCTAAACCTTTCACAACAATGACTAGCAAATAATACACACTGAAGATGCCAACTGCAAATAGAAAGGAACAACTGGATGGCCAACACGCGGGATCTGATATGAACAAGTGACATCTTTTGCCCAGGGCTTGTGATCTTTGTACTCCCAAAGTTATTCGAGCTTCCAGAAAGCTACTGCTAATTGTGCCAGCTGATAGCCAGTTTTTTCTTTTAAGCTCTCCTGTTTGGCACAGAGCACCGCACATAACTGAGAACTCAGACATCCAGATGCACTCCAGAGTGTTAGATGATACACCATTAAAAAAACATTATAAATTAATCTGTTTCACAAACATGCAGGTAGAAGCTTTGTCACTACCCTGGGCATGTCACAGCTTTTCTCTGAAGTGCACTCCAGCTAGGTGAAAGAAAAAACCCTTCTAAGGGATCCAGAGTGAACTTCTGGCACTCAGGGATGAATTCTGCCTTCAGACCGTATCTTTATAAAAGATGCGGTGTTGAGATTTCAAGTGTCTCCAAATATTCAGTCTCATCATTTTACAAGTTACAGAACAAGTAATCACTAAATTGGTTGATAAGTACTTCAATGACTTAATGAACAGATCAGAAGAACTGCAATCGAGTGCACCCTCAGCAAGTTTGCTGCTAACACCAAGCTGTGTGGTGCGGTCAACACACTGGAGGGAAGGGATGCCATCCAAAGGGACCTGGACAGGCTGGAGAGGTGGGCCACTGCCAACCTCATGGAGTTCAACCAGGCCAAGTGCAAGGTCCTGCACCTGGGTCAGGGCAATCCCAAGCACAAGTACAGGCTGGGTGGAAAATGGATCGAGAGCAGCCCTGAGGAGAAGGACCTGGGGGTACTGGTGGATGAAAAGCTGGACATGAGCCGGCAGTGTGTGCTGGCAGCCCAGAAAGCCAACCGGATCCTGGGCTGTATCCAGAGCAGCGTGGCCAGCAGGTCGAGGGAGGGGATTCTCCCCCTCTGCGTTGCTCTTGTGAGACCCCACCTGGAGTACTGCATCCACATTAGGAGCAAATTTGCCCTTTGAGAGTCTGATCTAATAGGTCAATCCAAGCTTGAGAAAATGGTGAATACAATACATTCCTGGAAACCAGTCTCTCACACTCTCTGAATGGCCTCTTTCACTATAAGAGTTTCTCAGGACAAAGGTAGGCAGGGCCAGGCTTTCTCAGTTTTTATGTACTACCAATTCCTTTAAAGCGCAGATCGCTTCAGAAAGGAGAACAAGTACTAAGTGCTGAAAAAACAAGGCTTCTTGATTTCAATTAGTACTGTTCTGGTTTATAGTAATGCTCAATATTTATCATAGGGCGAGACAACACCAGGAAACAAAAGTGGCAAGGGCTGCTGCAGTTACCGCCATAACCTGTCAGCTGCCTTTGGTTTTTGATCCTTTGGGGAAAACGATCAACCCCATGGAGAAGTAAGAAAATAGGAATAAGGCAAACTGACAGTGTTGCAAACACTCCTCTCAGAGTGGGGAAATACAGATCTAACTGTTGACTGACGAGCATGTCAGCCACAACTTTCATCTTCCCCAGGAGACGAGAAAACTGACAGCACGTTCTCCTCTGTCCACATTATTTGGAAGTAACCCATCCTAAAAGGCTATGGAACTTATAAACATGCTACCAACTGAAGGATGAAGACAAGAAAGGAGAGATCCACGATGATACACACCTGCTCTTCTGTCTATGGCATGACCTTTCTTCCCAGGTTTTGCTCACGGGCAGTATTCAGAAACCATTACCTGAATGGCACAGTAACCCTCTCCTGACACCTTCCCTAATACACTAGAGGTCTTCTCCTAAAAACCAACACACATGAGCTGCCCATGGCACGAGGATGCCTTCCACTACCATATATACTACTTATTGGGCTTCCTTGGACATGTCCAGTAGGTAATCAGGAGGTGCTACAGCATGTTGAGAGAAGGGCAACATAGCTGGGACCCTCCCCACTATTTGCTGTCATTCAGGGTACCACTGGATGTTATTTTATCAATTTCTGAGTGCACCACTAGGTAAAACAAGAGAGATCTGAAGCAGTCCATGCTTTTTGGGAGGGATAACTTAGCTACACAGACAAAGCCTTTTATCCTTGTTTCTTTTCCATGACCCTCAGGCTCTTTTCTTGCCTTCGGCAACAGAGATAGTTAAGTCAGTTTAATAGTTCTCATACCCATCTCACTTTTGTGGTCCTGCCCTACTCCTGTGTTTGTGCCAAAACAGCAGTGTGTGTGGTCACAGAGACAACATGATCAAGGAAAATGATTAAGAGTATTTTTGCTCCTTTGTTTTGCCCCCCAAGCAGATCAAATTCCCAACTTATTACATGACCCAGCTGCACACACAGCTATCACAGCCAGGGGACAAAGCAGCTGAACAGCAGCACTGCAAATGAACCGCTGTAAGGAGAAGCGGGGATGTTTATCATTATTTTCCTAGCAACGTCCTGCTGCCCAAACCATTATTATTTCACGGACAAGTATCAGCAAAATTTATTATAAACTTTGTCCATATAGATCCTTTTTAAAGCTGAGAAATTCCCTACAGACAACACTTATGTGAATACCATTACTCCCTTAAGGCCGTGCTCCAGTTCACCGCAGCCAGCAAATCTTTCAGTGCAAAAGAAGAGCTAGAGAAACCGGGATGCGTGCTATCTCAAAGCCAGAAGGCACTGCAAGGGAGGAGTGCGGCTTTAAGAGTGGATTGTAAGGCCCGTTTTGGTAAAGCAATTAGACAAGCAGTGATGGGAGTCAGCTAAATTAAGATCTGTCCTCACAAACGTTGTCTTGTCAATCCAACGCTATAAAAAGCGAGCGTGCTTAGCAGTGCTGTAGAGATGTCAAACTGCTCTGGCTCACAACAGCCATAGCGTTTGTTGACTCTGAATCAGGGCAGAGAACCAAGTAACACAGCGAAGGGGATCACAGGTTAAGGTAACTGGGGTGAACGATGCCCCACGTTAGCCTCATCGTGCACAGAGGAGCACCCGGCTCATGTGATATGGGAAAAGTCTTTCGGAAACCATATCGAATAAAACCAAAATGATAGTCAGAACTGTTTGGCAGGGAGAGGCAACAGAAGAGAGCAGAATGTGGGAAGAGTTCCCAAAGTGCGGTAAAGCAGCATGCTGCTTTTTTAATTGAGGATGCTCCTTTACTTCTTGCTAAGAGCCACTACAAGAAAATACTTTCTTTTTTATAAGACGACCATTATTTTAGCTGTGGCTACAACTACTTCAGCAGACACAGTTCTAGCTACCACCATCATGCTAAATGGTAGCTCCCAACATCTTCCAATGAGGCAGCAGATCTACTTTTCAGAAGTCCTCTCCAGACTCAGCAGGGAGGAAAAGTACTGCAGAGTGAAAGTGCACCACCACTCCTGAAGAAATAGTGGAAGTATCTTGTGACTACGAGAGTAACTGTCACCCTGAATCTAGGAACACCCACAAGAGAAGACAGCAGGAAAAGTGAGAGCAGCAAATCCTCACTGTCCAGCCCTCCATGAATCCCAGCCCTCCACAAATCCCAGGCTGCTGAGGAGGTAAGGATTTGTAAGACAGGAAAGGAGGTGAATCTCACTCACACTGTGTTGGTTACCCACAGATGGTACCTGGCTCATAGTACAGACCAGCTGACCCTTTTATAGTCCAAAACATTTTGTTAGAGCAGCAGGTATGGTATCAGACACCGACCAGCCTCCCCTGCCCACGCACACCATCCTGCCAGGCCCATCTACATCAAGAACAACACACAGCGAAAGAACACATCAGCACCCAGCCCAAACTGCCCCTTCAGATCATTTCAAGAAGTAGGAACCCCTTTTTTGGCTGCTTGTATTCCCAATCAGATTGACTTTAAAAATTCCCCCCCAAATCTTCTTCTAAGTGGCTTTCCACCTAAGCTTTTTTTAATTATAACAAGCATCTGATTGTGTGAGAAACATACCAAGAATAACAGAAGGTTGCTTTCTTTAAGCCCCACATTTGTCATTAAAATGGCACAAAATAAATGGGTAGCAGAAAGATTCAACAAAATGTAGCAGCTTCACTCATTCCCACCTTCCTCTTTAAAATTAGTATCTTTAAAAATTGTCAGCCAGGCAAAAAAACTGAAAACAAGTTGATATTTTTATAGAAGCCTTTTTTTTTTTTAAAGAAAGAATTGAAGAAGTTGTAAAATGGAAAACCAAAAGGCACGTGGTTTTCCATTTTACACCCAATTGAAATGACAAAAATAACTCATGAAGCAACTACTGTACAGGGAATTCAGCAAAACTGTTGTGAGCTGCTAGAGAACTCTTACAGTAATGAGTGTAAAGGAAGGGGCGTGTAGGATATACGCAAAACGGTTTTCATCTATGCTTACCCTGCTGTTTCTTAAGTCTACCTATCACAATTCCCATCGCTCCAACAACATTCTACTTGAACAAAGATGCTATATTTGTAAAAATTAAGCTCTAGATCATCAATCTCGTGCTTCAGTAGGCAACGTTTAAGGATGGCAGAAACCATGCTTCAATTTTTGTACAACCACGCATGTTTTAAAGGTTTCTCAAGATGCACTGCAAGTGCCTTTTTCAGCCATCTGCAGGGGAAAAGGCTGTGGATGGAAAGAGCAACGACATACTAGGGGAAAAACAAATATTTTTTTACTTAGAAGAATAATAAGCAAAATATTCGAGAGGCAGTCACTGAAAGCACTAGCAGAGAACACACGCATTTTTCTTCCATATAAGATTTCTGTTCTCTCTGGCTGAAGGCAGCATCCAAATTGCTTTTGCTTTTCAAGCAGTAGCCATTTGCATATTCTGCGGAGGAAGGGGTTTTTTTAAAGACAGATTTGATACACTCCGCATGCACCACAACTGGACATAAAAGAAACCTCCTTTGTGTAAACATACCTTTAACAGTTTTGACAAACACTTGTTTCTCTTTACTGGGGTCTTTTTCTTCTATTAGAATCCCATGGAAAATGCGTCCAAACGTGCCTATGAAGAGAACATACAATTAGTATTACGTGGTAAAAATACACTGGTAATTTTAACAGAATTTAATATCTGTTTAAGGTAGTGTTTTCTTAAATGATTCAGCACAGGGACAACAGCCTTTAAGGCTTAAGTCCCACATGCCCTATTAAGTCAGTGATATATAACCCAACCACCTCTCCAGCACTGAATCCAGTTCTGGATTCAGAACTACGTAATTCAAAATCTACTTCCGGATTCAGAACGATACCGTAAAAGTTTAGGTAATTAAAACCTGAGGGGAGAAGAGTGAGAGTGAACTAATGACAGCAACAGAAACTACTTAAGTATTGATGCTGATGATGGGTTTAATTGTGGCAGTTCAGTCTTTATCAACCGCCTGCACTAAAAACCCCAGCTCTGTCCTTTTCTCATCCAGCAGGCCTGGAATTCTCCAGAATTCCAAACCGCATGTAAAAGCAGTTATGACTAGAAAATAATTGCCATGCAATCCACTACCCAGTCATGGTAAGACTGTACCAAAGCATGCCTGCATGGTCCATAGTTTGGGGTTTTTAAGTTATTTTCTTAAATCATTAAAGTAGGTTAATTTATAAACTTCAAGTAGCTTCCATAACGAGTGTCTGGCCAAGACCCCTAAGATATGTTTAAGTTCCATTGGCAGCACTTAGGAATGTTTGTATAAAATTCTCAAAATTCCTATTATTCACTTCTTCCCCTCCATCGCTCCTTTGTTCTTAGTTGACAGAGCCTCAACTCTGCTACGATCCCAAACTGCAACTGCTGATTGTTCATCTTCTAGTCCTGTGACTCACTTTTGAACATTCTGACAGGCTCAAATACCAGACGGAGGCCAAGAAACAACATCTCAGCCTTAACTGGATCCACATTTAACAGCCATTGAAGTCGCATCTCGCAGAATAGGGCAGCTCTGTCAGCGCTGTACAGCTGAAGCTCAGCTGTAGCACCGAGTCACTTATCACCGGATGACTCCCAACATCACAGCTACAGGCAGCAGACAGTGCAAAGGAACACAAAACGCACCCCACGTGCAGACCAACGAGCTGAGCACAAAGCTACCTCCTTCCAGATTTAGAGGCGTACATTAAATGGGGAGTGTTAGCATCCTCCCGCTGTTTTTCAGACAGTAATGCAAAGCATTTAGAAGTTGAGACGATGAGTTTAGATGATTGAGGGTTTTGTGGACTCTGGATTTGTTTTCATGGGGGTTTTTTGTTCAGAGCTGCTCTCCTGCAGTAACACACAGAAGTGAGTTACTTTTGGGCCACTTACAGCCCCAATGGATTACCTCATTCCTCAGCCACCTAACCCTTACCTTTATTTAAAGGACCAGATTATTAAGACAGACAAGCTGAATGATTTACTGAGCACAATTAGTCGCTCCCTGGTTCTAATGAATTCTGGAAACTGCTTTCCCCACCTACCCACACACCCCAAATGCAAACATCGTGCATCATTCTTCTCCTCCTCCACCAGTGCTATGATGTCAGCCGTGATTAATTTCAGAAAAACCTATCTATGAAAAAAATATACATATACACCATGTTGCAGTCAACAAGTGTCCGAGTCCTGTAAGTACCTTCTTGGAGCACATCTTTCAGAGTTATCCTCTCCCTGGAGATGGCTATGTCCTTCACTTTAGCTTTTGCTTCCATCAGAGTGACACTTTTAAGATCATTCTTCTCTATCCGTAACGTAGGATAACCTGAGGAGCCAGCAGAGCCAAACAAACCAATATAAATACCCTTACACCGCGAACACAAGCACACTGCTTCACCTCAGCACCACCTACAGGTACAGAGACATGCACGCAGCACATGCTTAAAGATTATGCATTAATCTTAAAGATTACGTATTAAACACACACACACCCCAGAAGTCATGGGAATATAATAATGCACGGGGGAAATAAAAAAATCACACAGGAATTTATATAGTGTCATGCAATCGAGTCTCCTTATTGACACCAAGTAAATAAAATTCCTCCTTACATACAGCGGCTGATTAACCCGACACTGCACTTCCCTGACAACACAGACATGATGATCACAGCTGGAGACTGTCAGAAGGCTTGACAGAGCAAGCAAGATGCCTTACCCCAGGCAGGACGAAACTAAAGCTACCAGTGCCCTCTTCCGGCACTTCTAGACATCTAGATACACTAATGAGTCAGAGAGGTCTGACTGTTGTTGTACAAGTTCATGAATCACTAAAGAAAAATCTTGAGAATTACTTTATTTAACTTAAACGTTGCTGAAAACAAGGTTAATGTGATTGTGGAAGAACTGAGAATCTTACTCCTGTTCATTTAATGCATCCAACCTTCTTTCTGTGTATATTTGTTTTCCCTGTGTTAACAGGGGCATCCCAAAACAGGTAAGAGACATTCTGAAACCACAGACTGAACACAGCAAACAGGTCCCATTTAGGCACGGTCATCAAGGGGAGGAGGGTTAATCGTCACCATGGGCTTGGTTTGCAGGCCACCTTCCTGTCAAGTCCTCCCCTCCCTTTTTGCCAGAGGCTGAGTAACAAGTTTCCAGAGGTCATGTTCAAATTAACCACACAGCCTCACTTAGAGGGAAACCTAAGAGCCTGAGGTTGACAGGGCATCAACAGCAGAATGTGATCTGGGATAAGAGATGGAAAATAAGGCAGCTGGGCAGAGACTTCAGGTGGCAAGAGGGAAAAACCAGATAGTTGGATCCTGAGGTCTCTTCCAAACTCTGTGCAATTTTATTTTTTTTAAATTTTAAAATTAATTACTCTACTAAATAATGTAGCATGTCCAAAGAAGGTCAATGGAGCAGGGGAAGGGTCTGGAGCACAAGTCCTGTGAGGAGCAGCTGAGGGAGCTGGGGGTGTTCAGCCTGGAGAAGAGGAGGCTCAGGGGAGACCTTATCGCTCTTTACAACACCCTGAAAGGAGGGAGCAGAGAGATGGGGGGGTTGGTCTCTTCTCCCAAGTGACAAGAGGAAATGGCCTCAAGCTGTGCCAGGGGAGGTTTAGATGGGATATCAGGGAAACTTTCTTCACAGAAAGGGCTGTCAGGCACTGGAACAGGCTGCCCAGGGAGGTGGTGGAATCACCATCCATGAAGGGATTTAAAAGACATACGGATGAGGTGCTGAGGGACATGGGTTAGTGGTGGGCTTGGCAGAGCTGGGTTAACAGTTGGACTTGATCTTAACAGCCTTTTCCAACCTGAAACGTTCTATGCTGCTATATAAAACACTGCCACTCTTCCTTTGATTTCGCTGGGTTTTTTAACTGTTTAATGTTCTTTCAAGCAAAGCTGTGAACAAAATGAAATCACAAATACACCACGCTTGTAGCGCTTTTTCCCCCATTCATCTGCTTTGCAGGTTGCAGCAAGAAGATGATAACACTCATTGGCGAGACCCCTACCACCAAATACCCTGGCTGTGGCCAAGAGGATCTGTAATTAGATTAACACTTACTGGTTACTGGCGTCGCGTTGTTTGGCGTGTCAGCTCGCAAGTACTGCGTCGTCTGCGTGGAAGGTTGGGATAAACCTTGTGAGCTACTGCTGTCACTAATGCTGTTTTAAAACACAAACGGACATGAACATGACTGCTTGCCACTGTAATAAATTAAAAATTAATGTACCAAAGTTAAAACCAGAAGATTTTCCAGGATAGACTTCGGAAGAACAGCATCTTTACAGTCTCCCACACGTTAAAATGTATCTCAGGTAAGTAAAAATAAGTGTCTTCTGTCCCTGGAGAGGAAACGACTTCCTCGTATGTGTTTTGCAAAATTTGCTCTATTTTCCAGCACTTTTCCTCCACTTTTGAAGAATCAAGGTGTCAAAACATTTACTCAAGAACCACCCTGTCATACCAGAAACAACAGGACTACTGTATTCCAGAGAAGACTTGTGTGCATTTGTTTCATGGTCCTAATACCCCACTGAGAACCAACGACAACTACAAAACTCCGAAAGCAGCAGCCTGAGCAGATGGAGAGGCACCCATAACACCCTGCAAAGACTTTTCCAGCCAGAGTGATCTCCAGTTTGCCCTGGCCATGCCAGCGCTACCTGCTGCCCTTTAGTTCCTGTGCCGGAGCCAATATCTAAGAGAGGTTCCCTAGATCACTCCTGCAAACAGTTGTTTGCCCTATGCCACTGCACCCCCCTCAGCTCTCTTTTACAGACCAAACTGCCCGAGCCTACTGTGTCATTCCTCTCCCTAAAAATACTTGTTGCCCCTTCCAGGGCCACCTACAACATGCTGCTTAGATATTTCTTTGGGTAGGACAACAGTAGCTGAATGTAGCACTCCAGAGACAGGCAAACCATAGCTTCAACCATAGGAGGATGTTTTCTGCCTTACCCTCACACACAAACTCCTACCGAAAGAGCTGCTGTAGCTGTGATGGCCTAAGAACAGGTGAGAAAGCTTGCAGGCAAAGGGAGTACACCTGCTGCTAGCTCAGGTGGCAGGGCTGGAAAAAGCTTTTTTGATCTCCCTCCCAAACACACACAAACATCCCCCCTGATTTTTGAAACTTAAAAGCTTCTCCCCTTCTGCTGACTACATCTGGAGAACAAAGATGACATTGGTTTTGGGTATAAAGCTCTGCCTTGCTAAAGGATCAACATTCCATTTGCTTCTTGGGCTGCTACTGAGCGCAGACCACGCAGTGCTAGCCATCTCTGTAGGCATTTTAGACATGCTTGGTGTTGCCCTTAAGGACCACTGTTATTTTTGAAGCAAGAGTTCCTTTAAAAACAGAAAGCCAAGTCAGCTCTTCCCCATGATACCATAATCACAGCTGCACCGACTGAGCTTTTTCTTTAGAGCAGAATCTACTAATTCTCACAATACAAACATCAGGCTTATTGATTTATAGCTGGCCTTGATCTCTCTCTGGAAACCTCTGTAAAGTTATTCCCCCATTCGCTGTCTTGCAGGTGTACGGTTCCAGCATAGTTTTCAGGACGAGAATAAAAGCCACTGCTGGTGGCCCAGCTACTCCCCTTTAGAGTTTCTGAATGAATATTCTCTGGTGCTGGCAACTTATTCCTGCTTATTTTAACTGTTTGCACTATTGCATCTACAAACTGCTTCAATATGATGCACTCTCCAGCAAGTTCCCTGGAAAGAAGTGCTCTGGCACGGTCACTGCACTAAACACGGATACGGAACTTGCGTTTCATTTTCCTGCTATGGCTGGAAACTCCTTTTGTAACTTGATCACCTACTAGCCCTACAGATTTCTTTGGCCGGCTTCCTGCTGCAGGCAAGTCTGAAAAAAGAATTTTTCTTTTTATGCCTGTTGCCAGTTTGAAAAGCTACCTTTTTGGTTGGCTTCATTCTGTTTCTTAGGTTTAACTTGCTCCTGTTTATGAGCTTTCTTAGTTTTCTCGCTTGCGCGCTACGTGAGCTTTTTGAACGATGCCTTCTTGCTTTTAATAACCTCCATTATCCTGCTGTTAAGCCATGCCAACTTTCTCTGGCGCTTTGTCAAGTGCCTGTGATAGGAGGTATGCAAGCATTTGCTCTGAACTTTCAATACAACGTTCTTAAATAGTCCACGTGCAGCCCGTAAACTCAGCTGCCTGAGTTTAGCTTCTATTTAACAGCCTTCCTCATTTTTATTTAGTTCTGGTTTTTGAAATTAAGAGCAACAGCAGTGGGTTTTTCAGTCTCTGTTGCTCCTGGGAGGTCGTTAACCCTCACACCATCATCGTCTTCGATTCAGAGCCCCTTTACAGCAAGGTTTTGAGCTGGTTAATCAAAACCAAATCAAAAGTTGTTTCTTCCCTTACGAGTTCCTTGACCAGTTGCAAGATCACGCAGTCGCTGATCATCTGCAATGCTAGTGCACAACGCTGAGGCTGAATTATAACACTGAGCCAGTTTCCCAACCAAGCACTGAAACATCACCTCGCTGTCTCTTTGCTGGCTCCTGTGTTTTGAAAAAATTCCACAGATCCTGATTTTCAGGCACATTTTGCCTCTGTTACACCTCTGCTACGACACTAGTTGACCACAGTTCTTAGCCAGGAGCCCATCCGAGGTTTTGTCAGGTCAGGCACCTTTGGACTCACAAAACTGAAGAACTAAATCCCACTATCAGCACAAGCTTCACAGAAATTATCAAAAGGCCATATACTTATGATCTAGAGCCAACTCTTTAATACCTGCAAGCCACAGAGTACTAACATTAGACTAATTTTCAGCTTCTATCTCCACAGAAATCAAGTGCAGTGGAGCGGATGAAAGGACATTTGATCACACTTCTAGGCTGAGAGAGTATGTCAAACTCACAGATGACACTATTCACACGCTCCAATGAAACGCTTTTCCTTACGGAAGCAATAGGCTGCACATCCTTTAACACCTTCTATTGATTAAAAACTCCCAGCACACAATTAGGCATAAATGAATTGATCAGTCCTTTGCTTAGACAATCAGGCACTGAAAAAACAGAACGACTTACTCCATCAAAACCCCCCAAATACCAAGTGGTCTGGGGACACCAGAGGAGTAAATGGCAGAAGGAAAAACAGAAAGAAACAGCCGAACAGATAGAGAGGGAGATGAAAAGATAGAGCTACCCTGACAGGCCCCAGGCAGGAGCAGAAACCGTTCCAAGATATCCTTTCAACAGGGGTGACCACCCACAGGCCCGACTGCTTTCTGAAGTGTTCGGTTTCAAAACTGCCTGCTTCTGGACAGTGGCATCCGATACAACTTGTTCACAGCCTCGGCAGAGCCTCAGCCCACCTGCTTCCAGCCTCCCTTCTGCCTCAGGGTTTAATCCCCGCTCAGCTGACCGTGCTGACCTTGGGTTCACGTTACAAGCCCTGTTCACGTGCACGTGCCAGTTTGGATTTTCTAGATTGAAAATACATTTGAGAGCGAGCCCGTTTTCAGCTTTATAACCAACCAGATGTAATCCCCCCCAACTTTACCTGAGGGCCAAAATGAACACCGGTAAACCAATCAAAAAAGAGAAAGCTAAAGTACAGCTCCTGTGCAAGTCAGTAAAAGCAAGTATTTTCAGTTTACCCAGGTATCTATCAAGCTTTCCTTCAATCCCCACAATCCCCATAGATCTGATTCTGCCCAAATTCCTCCACTGTGTGTCTTCCACACAACTATTCTGGCAAAAACCCAACAGGTACAACCCTCCCACCCCACCAAGAGCCAAGCACCTGCAAGTGCTGCCTGCCTGCCGCACTGCACTTACCACAGCCGTGCAGGCAGTAATTGTTACGGCTTGACATCAAGAGCAGAAATTGCAAGCTACTGCAGAGTGCTCATTTTGAGACCAGGACTCCCACAGATCCGGGTAAACACGTCCCAAGAACACACCTGAAAAGCCTGAATACATACCTGTCATCCAACTCTATCCTTTTCATGCTGTGGAGATGCAAGACGGCTAATATTATTGCCACCAGGAATATAACAGCACAGCACACGCCTACACTGATATAAAACACACGGGTGGAAGTGGTGGGAGCTGCGTTTACAGGATCGACTGAAATAGAAAGGTGAAAAGTTACTGAACCTCTCTCAAAAAACCAAACAAAATCACAACAAACTGCAAAAATCCCCACAAACAACAACATTTTGGCAGTTCCCAGCAGACTGAGTGGCAGGAGGGCAGTGCTGCTGTCCCCTGACTCACCCCAGGTGCCCTGCTATCCAGGCCCAGCAGCAGCCAGCCCACGGTAACCTCCAGGAGAGTGGGCACCATGGTTCCTGTCACCACAAAGCGGGGCAGGGCCCAGCAAGCCACTCCACGTCTCAATTTATTTACTGGGACAAAAGTTCCTACTGAAGGATAAAAGCTAGCCAGGAATCTCCCAAAATGGTCTTGCTGGTTCTACCTCGCACAACCCTTCGACTCCGCTCCATGGTTCCTGTGCTGCAAACACGGACAAACCCAGGCTGTGGCTCCACTGAGCCCCACCGTGGCAAGCAGCACAGCACAGGCTTGCTAGTTGGGGCTGGAAGAGCAGGAGTGACCTGCACCAGGACACACACCAACACAGTAGATGAGACTATCACCTAGACGCAGGGTGCCAGCAGTGCCTACTCACCGCCAGAGCACACAGCTGCAGCTTCTCCTGACCTCAGCCTATGATGGTGGAGTACGTCCCCCTGAGCTGCTCCTCAGCACAGCAGCATTAACAGGGGAGCTAATCCTTCTTCAAAAGGATCTCAAGTGCAGTAATTTAGGGCAGAATTCTGCACCTCGGCTGCGGGGGGCTCTCTGCTGTGCTGGTCTTCAGCTAGTGCTAAGCAGCAACACGTGCAGAGGGATGGGAGGCACGGAGAGGCAGCAGCCCCAGCCATCCCTGGTTTTACACCATGCATCGTGGAGAGCAATTGCCCCGGAAGAGACGGCAGGTGGTAAACTGAGAACGAAGCAATGTGCTCCACCGCGTTCAAAAAGCATTTGGGGAAAATTATCTACGTTTTGGGTGCCACAGAGGCTGAGCACAGTCAGTTGATGATATTTCCAGCTAGAAGAGGAGTAAGAGAAACCACCTCATCCAATTTGTTCAGTACTAACAAGTCAAAACAGCAAACCAGACCAGTCCTAAAGCCAAGAAGATACATCGGTCATGTATGGAAACCAGAGCCCCTGAGACATGATAAAAAATGTTGTTAGGAGACTTGGGATTGTTTTTCTTCTTCACTAGTATATATTCCTAGTTAAAGTAATTAATTACTAAGAAAAACGCCACTAAATACTGGGTATAGCACAGACTGCTTGTGGAATGTTTCCATAGGGAATGCTGTGAAAACAGAAAGAACATCACAAGTTTTTTTACACCCAAAAGAAGCTGTACGCTCAGAATTACTTACAGAGAGCCTTGCTGCTGTTTTTGTCAGACACTGGAGATTTTACTTCTGGTTCAAGCTCTAAACAGACAAGAGAAAACCATCAAGTTTGTATACATTTAGTGCTGTAGCCCTTCACAGAAAGACAATTGCTTCCTTTCTGGAAAAACAAACCTGCTTTTCCAAATAGGCAAGTTAACTTAAGGACTACAGTTCTCTCTAAATTTCCATTTTAGATACCTAACCACCGCATAACAAAAGCCACACTTAAGACACATAGGTCAGATATTTCCTCACTGATCCATGAGGCCATGCTCAACCCACTGAATCTACCTACCTCAAAAACCCCTCTGGCTTGTCCACCAAAGTCCAAAGCAGCAGATAGCAGAAAGAGGTGCAGAGTACGTGAGTGAATGCTACGACACTAAACAACAACCTCACACAATCAGTTACTACAGGACAGAAAATAATTTCTGGAATGTTCAATCAATACTGCCCTGATCTTAGGAAAGAAATTCTGGCTCCAGTCTAACGCTTCTCGTCCTAGGGAGAGGTCAGAGGTGCAGCCGTGGGCTCTGTGCCTTCTCGGCTGATGGTGCAGTCATGGCTGCTTAAAAACCTGAAGGACTTCGCACACATCTGGGGCAACACAAGGGATATCTCTGGCTGCAAAGGCGCAGCCCCCTTCCTGCTCCCAGCTGTGAAGAGCTGCTTCCTCCCCAGCACAGCCCCTTCCAACTCCTTGGCAAGCCAGTTCAGCCTGATAAACTTGCGAAAAAGTAATCTGGAGAAGGGGGAGGGAAAATCCAAGAATTTTTCTTTTTTTTTTTTTTCCCCTCCTTTAGGAGGAACTGTTACGAACGCCTTGAGCAAAACGCTAGCAAGCTCCTGCATATTTTCAACTTAGGCACTAAATGAAATCAGGAATCCCCGGATGCTGTATACCAGTCACCACATCAAAAAAAGTCACTGACATTTTTATGAACCCACAGAAACATGATCTTCGTAAGAATCACTTCTGCATAATTTAGGAAGTGGCTTTATCTCGCACACCCCGATAGCTGTGTAGTGCCTACAGAAACTTCCTCTGCTCATTCAGCAGCTCAATAAGCTATGAATGAATAAGCAGTGCTGACTTCCCCCACCTAGAACTTTTGAAAAAGGACCTAGGAAAACACGAAATAAAAGTAAAAACATCAACATTATCAGGCAGACCTCCATTTTCACCAGAAAGAGATACACTTTGAATGATCTTTCCCTAACACCAGTGCAAGGACCATGAGTATCACTACGTTATGTGCTGAAAAGCCACGCTAGCTTTCACCCACACCTTCTGGAGTTCATCTTACTTAAGAGGAGTCACAAACTTCCCTCTGAAAAGCCAACTACTGTCCTCAAAGGCTCCAAGTAAACTGAACAGAGCCAGGAGGAGCAGGTGAATAGGTGGCCATCCTCATATGCTGCCTGAGAACAGGACACCACAACCATTTTTGAGTATAGTTCTTAGGATTCTCCAAAAGGATTTTCTTCCAACACCTATGAAAATGCTTCCAGGAAACAGCAACAGGAAACAACAACAATTCAAGAATAAATAGTGCTTGCAGATTTCCATGCCAACACAGAAGAGTTATTGTGGGATTTCTCAAGTCCACATTATCTACCGAGGCCATTTTGTACTCCAAGTCTGAAAGATCTGCTTACATAAACCTAAAACTGGCTGTTTAGTCAATTACATAATTTATAAACTAAGTGGATTTGGTTGGCAAATCTTAGAACAAACTGAATATTCACAGCGCTGCAGTTTTGAGGAAACTTGTTGCTTGCTTCCAAGAACAGAGAAAATGCTTTTTGCTATACGTGTCAACAGGCCAGGCAGTGCAGCACAACACTTGGGGAATTTGTTCAACCATCAGCTCCTGCTTTTACCAAAAGTCCCCTTTCATCTCCCAAAGGCAAAATTTTACCTGGTTTCTATCCTATCCAACATTCACTCTCGGAACTGTTACTGTACCTTCCCATTCCTTTTTCCTACCATACTTTAACACCAAAAGCTTTTTAATATTTGCAAGTTAATGTCTTACTTTTGTAGCACATTTTCCTCCGTTTGAAATTTAAAACTGTGATGTTTTTTGATGAATTTATTGTCAAGTTGAGCTGCATTAGTATTGTGACCTCAGAGTCGAGTCTGCCAGTGCAGGAGAGATCCACACGGAACACTGCGAACAGACAACGAACAGGCATGGCAATTAAACTGGAGCACTTTTTGGACATTTCTGTGAAGCAACATTTACATGACAAGGGTCTTTTTACATGACATTTATAATGTACATTTTTACAGAACTGACTATTAAGAAATGCTATTTCAGTATGCATACCTTGTCATTTCAGACAACTATTAAAGCATTACAGGGCACAGATTTTAAATTAATCTAAGTTGTATTAAAAGTTTACACATTAACAAAACTGGATTTGTGGATAGACAATCATCAGACACCCATCACCTTTGGAGGTCAAGTGCCATCACAAGAGAATCCTCTTATCACAGAAAATTTAGTTTTCCTCATTGCTTTTTCAAATACTATGAAGGTTAGCTTTTTTCACAACCATTAAGCTTAAATATTTTGGTCTCTGCAAGTCTGATGGAATCAAAGCTTAAACAACACCTCGGCTTTTTACTTTCTAGCTTATATACCAGTATTATTTATGCCAACAGAGCAGACACAACAAGCCTAATTCCCCAGTGTATGCTTCCACAAAAAGGGGTACACAACCAAAACAATATAGATGTTATTGCCCTTTGAGTATCTAACAGAGCACAAGACAGTGAGGAACCATAACTGAACAAGCAGGAATGATGATCATTTGCACATTCCCTGAAACAAAAGCAATTGTTTCTAGTACAAACTCTATAGAGAAGCTAGTATAAACTCCAAATAGTTCCCTTAGTTTTAAACACTTCAGTGTATTAACAGCTCCCACAAATCTTGAAATGTCATGTCTATAGGCTACAGAAGTTTAAAGGTGTGGATTCTGAAATCCATGCACTTGTTACTATTGTTTTATTATTACTGTTGAAAGAGAAGGGGAACCTTGTGTGTGTACGTATACATCAGAAATGTCACATTCCCTCTTCAGGAAAATCATCCTCCACTAAACAGGGCGAAAAATATTACTCAGACCAATAGCCTCCATCTATACTACCCTTTTAGCAATGGCATAACTGTTGCAGGAAGCCTGTAAACAGACGTTTATTATAGAAAAAATTACGCTCTTATGCAACACTACACATATTTTGGAAAAAAAAAAAAACACACAAGTACCACAGAAAGCATTCTCTGTATCCACAATAGCTGCTGTACGCTTTGGAGGGGTAGGGAGTTTACCTGAAAGGGTGCGAGGAACTTCCCCTTGGAGAGAAATGTTGGCCTGGGGCATAGCCATAGCCATGGGATTGTCTACCTGAAATCCCAGTTTATACTCAACCTGTAACAACAGTTGGGAGATGGAAAACATGTAAGAAATCTCTACAGTAGTAAAAGGAAATGCTACATACCTTTTCATAGTTCTTGAAATTAAAAAGAACTAGATCATCCTTTCAAAGAATGCTGGTGATTTTAGGTGCCCAAATTCAAAGTTTCTTAGAAGTCTAAATATCAGACTTTTGTGACAGTTCAAATTAAGAAAGCCAAAACAGAACCCATTCTTCAAAAATCTGTGGCAGATTTTTAAGTGATGTATTGAAAAACCGACCACAAACCTCACTTGCTGACACTTTTAAACTTGCTTGTTCAAAAGCCAGTTTGTTAAAACCATAGGAATTCAAAAAATTCCCCCTTCTCTAGTCAGTTGTATAAACTACGCAGCCAAAATTGCTTACAAACAGTTTACTCAACTATAGTCCAGATTTTGTTTCCACTTAAGAAGCTGATTCTGCAAATACTGATTCAAAAATGTGCAGGACCTATTGTAACTAAGTCATAAGCTCCTGTTAGAAATCCATCCTATCCCTCCACACTCGGTTGAATGAATTTGGTTTGCCTTTGTTTGCCCTATTAGCTCTTTTTTCTTTTTCCTCCATTCTAAAACATAATAGTATACATTTATGTTGCCAATTTATTATTCAGTCAAGATGCCAAGGGCAGAAACATAACCCAGTTTCTGAGCTCCTATAAACTGCACTACACCCAGCCTACAAGGTTAGCACAGAAGAGGCAGAGTGGTGCAATCACAGTAATGGAAGCAGGGCTACACAAGCTCAAAAATTCCTATTCAAAATTCAGACACGGGCCCAAGGAAATTGAGGGCAGGGCCAGTGATGCAGGTCGCTCCTGGCTGAAGCTGGAACAAGGAAACTCCTTCAAAGGTCTGACCCAAATGGCAAGTGACTGATCTGCCTGTGAAGGTGGAATACACTATCAAGTAGAAAGGCTGGCTTGCACTCTACCCAGTACAGTTGCAGGCCAAAATTCACATCTCGTCAGAAGTTACACCTCAAAGCAAAGAAACATAGGCAGAAGGCATCTTCAGAAACTGCACTGGTGGAGTTAAATGTTCCTGCTCCTCCTGCAGTCTTTCCTACTTAAGGACAAAGAATAACTATCACTCAGGTTTAAAAAAAAAAAAAGAATGAACATCTGGCAGAGAGTAAACAGATCATTTCATATACAAAAATAAATTGTTAAGTAGCTGGAAGTCCTTCAAAATGTAAGAGCATACGCAATCTTTATGACAGCTGTTGCTGCATGTTCCAGCCAGGGTGATTAACTGAAACAAAAAACCCTTTCCATTTAATTGGGCCTTGGCAATAACACACTAGATGCTGCTTTTACAGGTTCTTTTTGTCTCCAAATACGTTTCTAGAAAGCTCTAAGACAGAATTGCTCTACGTTTGATTTCCAGAGGCTTCAGTTCATGACTGTCCCTTCCGTGTGTTCGACACACCACCAGAAGAGATTCCACAGCCAGTATCTTGCATATATACATGTAGCTTGCCAGAACCAAGTAGTTTAAAATACTTCAAGAAGTAGTGCTTAACCTTTCTGAAACAAGAAAGGAACAGTGTGGAGACATATAATCTTAATTTATTGCCTGCACTCATACAAATAGTTCTTTTGCACCTAGCATATGCTAATTTTTGCAAAAAGAAAAAGCCATTAAATTATAACAGTGGGTATTCACTAAGCAATATTGACCACGTGTCAAGTACTCAACCACAGAAGTTACGCCTGCCTACCTTGGATTTAGCATGCCAGCTGAAGTGGAGATTGTTGGTCTCGCTGGGTATTAATAGGTTGAAGGACAATGCGTAGTGATTAACCACATCATTCCTCACGTAAGACAGCTCTGCATCAAGACCTGTAAGGAGAAAGACAAGATGGGGATGAAGAGGACCAGCAGTAACACACCAGGACAAACAACTCCCAGTACCACCAGCTCCACTTGTATTTGAATGTTAAAGCAAATGCTTCCTCAAGTCCATAAATCCAGGTGCAGTTTCGGAGATCAATGCTCAAGCACGTCCGCATTAACAAGAGTGCTTCGAGTCCTTACAAAGCAACTGTTCCAGAGATGCTGCAGCCTAATCGACAGGTACAAGTTGGAATGCAATGGAAGGAAATACAACTTCCCATACAGTCCTCCAAGAGTCATTACAGACTCCCCTGCATGTACCCATCTGCTTATGGGATTCACAGGTCCAGTTTTGCTCTTATTTACAACTGTGTACACTCAAAGTGCTCTGGATTATCAGCTTGTTAACTGCAGGTAATTCTTCCTGGAATAGCTCATATCTTGAGCCTGAGACACCTAAGCACCATACGGTTAACTTCAAGGTAATTGGACCATTACACAAAGCACGTAGTGAGAGGAGGAATGACACTTTTGCACCAAAATACTAATATTTTATGCGTACCTTTTGCTTTCTGAATATTTTAATAACACTTGAGAATCAAGATGCCCACAAAACTATTTATTACAGAGCACTAAGGTGCATGTTCCTAAATCAGATGCATACTCATATTAAAAATACCGAAGCTGCCATCATTTTTGGCAGCACACATTCCAAGGTCCCACTGAATACAGGGTAGGACGCTAAGCTTGCCATGGGTGTCATTAGTGATTAGTGGTAAAGTAAGCACTACAAGATAACCCCTTTCCCTGCAGCTGTAAAATTAATCCCAGCTCCATATCCTCAGGACAAAACCATATTGCATTTGTGATCAGTACCTTTTTGTGTTGTCTCATACAGGTTTTCCTCCACTGCTCCCAGTTAAACGCCACCCAGGCTCTGCACTGGATGACATGCTAAGGGAACAACCAGGCAAACCGGAGAGGTGCGTGCTCCACGCATGGTCGACGCAGGGGGAACCGAGTTGGACTCAAGTATTCGCAGTACACTTGGGAAAGTGAGTAATGGAGTTATTTTTATTATGGCTAGAAAGTCAAGAAAACTGGAGAGGCTGTGACTGAGATGACTGCATTTAAGGCATCCTGAAGTTATTCCAAGAATCTAGGGAATCACGAAAGGATGGGTTTTTTGGTTTTTAAGAAAAAAGAAAATCAAAGATAACTATTGAACTGTGTAAACAGGCAGGATTTGAAGAAAGGGAGAATTAGCTTCAGAGAAGTAATTCCTCCCATTCAGTGCAAAAACTGGGCATAGATCAGTGCAAAGTGATAAGCATTCTCTTTTTCCAGAGCTCTATTTAATCCACCTTCTTTTCACAAGACACAGAAACACAGCCAAGACATTCCTCTTCATTCTTCTTGCTCTTAACCACTTTTACTCCCTGCTGGCTCATTAGTGTCCTGAAACTTAATCAAAACTCAAGAGTATATAATCACAGATACTGTGGGGTGGCGAGGGGGAGAACCCTAGAGATTGGAGGCACGAAAGGAATCAACAGAACAGAGCAATCCCAGCAAGGAATGCTCTCAAACAAGGTCTTGAACAGAGAAAGACGCGGGTGATGCCCTTAGTGCTGAATGTAATCAGCCTGAGACAGTATTAAAAAAGAAACCTCTCTTCTCCAATTTGTACATATTCCCACTCAATAATAAATAGCAAATGCAAGAGCATATCCACCGGTAAAACAGGGAGGAGGGGGAAGCACATACACACCTTGAAACAAAATAGAACTTTGCAAACACATAAAAGAAACAGCAAGCTTCCGAAATAACTTGCTCAGATAATTTTTCATGAGTACACGCTTATACAGGAAATCTAACTCTGACATAAAAAACAAGGAAGGGACGTGGAGAAGAGCTCACAACTATCAGACACTTGCCATGAGATCCCATCAAGAACAGAGGAAGCTTTACGGGCATCAACTTACTCAAATACTCAAATCAAACCCAGTAAGTACAAGTTAATAAAAGAAAATTAGGAGGACAAAAGGATTAGCAGATAAAACAATGAAATTTGAGCAATGAAACTGCTTTTGGAATAAAGACAACCTTCCCTTCCCAATAAATGGTGACACCAGAAATTAGAGGTTCACAAAAACCAACATTTCAGGACTTGGAACACCATGAGATTTTCAAGGTGATAATCCTTGATTTAATATAAATTTCTTAGAGGAATTGGTCATAGAAATCAAATGGGTACACGGCAATAAAACTGCCTGTTATAAGAACAGGCCTTCATAAAAAGGAATGTAAAAGGCAATCCTAATTGAAGCTGCCAGGCATAAATGATTTGATGCGCAATATCTAAAGGTGTAGAAAACCAAATTATACTACAGAAGATCAATCAAATCTTTGAGATTTAACAGTGGTACAACACAGAGTAATTTGATTAGACCACTAATGGTTTGATGCCCGTACTGCCATAAAAAGCTGCACAGTGACAGGCAATGCTAATTATATGATTTTCAACAGCAGCGTGGAAGGGCAGCATGAGAATCAATGTCAACTTTTATTGCTTCAAAGATTTACGCTCTAACTAAAAGAGTGGCATATAAAAATAATTTAAGAGGTTTCGTAGCATAGCTCTTAAGTCATACAGCAAGGGTGAAGACTGCCTGCCTTCGCATCCTGTTTCTGTACCCAAGGAATTTCAATACCCACAGAAATTGCCCGGGCAACGCTGCAGCACCGTGCGTGCCCAAGAGCTCCGCGGCGGGTGGGCTCAGACTTCTACGGTTGGCAGCTTTGAGCTTTTCTCAACGCCACGTGGGTCGCACAGGTTCAGTTCTCACCCAGATAAACCGCAGCGCAACCCGCCAGGTTCCAACAGCCCTGCGCTGCTGAGGGCGGCGGACGAGGCCACCACCGCAAACACGCCGGGCAGACCACAGCCAAGGCCTCTCTTCCCACAGATGCACATCGAGAGGACGGTGATCGGCCTTAGCAAAACGTCAAACAGGTTCAGGTCGTGTTCACCCAGTATGGGCTGTGAGCTACCTCTATTCAATCAGATACTTGTTCCTTGTTATCTACATACCTTTCTACACACAATGATATTGTGCTGCCTCATCGCTTAGATTTCCAGAGCGATGAAGTGCTATAACTAACTGTCTCTGGAGTAGACGCTGAAAACATCCTGCAGAAAAGCACGTTAGGCTCCATTACCACGACGGTTTAACTCTGAATTAATTCTGCAATCTCACCTCTTTTCTTCAGACATGCCTACTGACACCCACCCCACAGTGTTCCTTATTTAAACCTGCAGCAAGCCAAGGTCAGGGAGTCAAGCTGGCAAAATACTAATGCAGGGGTAATAGAAGTGAAGGGACACAGCCAGTTGAACTCCCTGAATTAGCGAGGATGCTCAGGAGCATACCATATGGAGGGCAGGACTGCAGCAGCACTAACCTAGAGCTTACACTAAATGTTACCTTACCCGGAGAGTCCAGGCTTTTTTTTCAAAGCACGCTTTGGGCAAAGACAGCTTCGAAAGATGGTATTAAATTAAGCAAGTCCTATCATTACACAGCCTAAAGCAGTGATCTCAATTTATTATTTTTTTTTAAACTACAACTGGGAGTTAAAAAGTGAGGAAATCAGATACAAACTGATCCACATGGATCACAACCTTATCAGATATCAACGATGAACAGTTTTAAAACACTGGCTGCAGTTTTGCTCTGCAAGCCTCCTTACCCAAGTGTGTAAGCAGACAATGCAGAGCACTAAAGGATCCAGTTTCTCATTACTTGGACTTGACTAACCCATCCCAACCTGCATGATAACAGCAACACTTTGCTTTGATTCCAAGGAAAAAACACCACCCTTTTACCCAAGCAACCCCTAAATCTCATTATTAACTTCCACATCTTTGTACCTCCCATCCTTGGGTGCAAACTTTAAAGAATAAATTAAAGTTGAACACAAACAAAAAGGTAAATTTAAGCAGCACCATAGAGAAAGTCTGTCATTCTTCGCACTGTTTAGCATAACAAAACATTTGAAGAAGCTCAGAAAGGGAGAGGCCAATTTTCATTCCCAAATGCAAAAGATGCTGAGCAGCCCTTGTGTTCATGACAAAATTGGATCATGTCAGTCTGGCAGCCTAACAAAACACTTCTTTTCAAACGCCCTTGAGTAAATGCAGTCTGGCTTCAACTTTTTCTTCTTCTTTTTAAGCACAATATACAAAAGAAACTTGCTGCTATCAGCATGGGAAACATTAGATTTTATTCTTATGAAGCAAGTCTACCCTATAACAAGCACGAATAGTAACGCAATCTTCTTTAAGACAACAGCAGCATTTAGGAGTCTGTTACCCCTGGTAACACACTTCAAACCTCTGTAATTTCACTCTGGAAGATTCTGTCTAAAATCAAGAATGAATGTGCAATGTAAGAGACGACACTGCTCTTCCCAAAACACTGCTTGCCACAATATGAATAGTAGTCCCCATCTAATAGCAATTTGGTAATGATAGCTGAGCTAATTGGCTCTCCCAGCTGCCTGCCTGGCCCTCTGGTAGATTCCTGTCTGTGCACAGATACGACTGAATTAGTGCCCATTTCCTTAGTACACTAGTCTGTAATTTGTGAGAGTTTGTTCATAAGCAGCTGAGAAATCTCTGCAGTGTGACACCAAACCAGCGCAGCCCTCCCAAGGCTAGCCACTCCTGCTCCCGACTCACAGCCGCAGAAATACATCAACTGAAAAGACTTCAACAAGTTATTACCGTCATACAAGTATTCTATTTGTTCAGGGGTTTACGTGCTCCAGAGAATGACGCCTCCACTCCCAAGCAGCTCAACCGTTAGCCCTCTGGCCAGACCAGAGGCTACCGCTCCAGGGGACACATCCACATGATAGAGTATGAACCTCAAGCTTCAACATCCCTTCACCACCATCCGCTTCCCAAGTCTGTGCAGCCTCCCCCATAAACACAGGATTCTCCCAACACTGGACAATTTACCTTGTTGAAGAAAGGTATCTTTTGTCTTCCTTTCATTAAAAACACACCGTAAGAATGAAACACTGATTTTAAATCCTAAGTTTTCCTTCCTTTGCAACAGGTTCCACAAATACATGCTGGAAGAACTCTGCTGTTTCCATGCCATCAGCCTAAGCACAAGGAAACGTGGCTGAAGAATTAAAAATCAGCTCTTGACTACTGAAATGCCTTTTTTTTTCCCCCCAGGGTAGAGTACACTTTCCCAGAGCAAGTCATCTTAGTTCACTTCAACAATCAGCTCACACAGGGTTGAAACTACAACTGGGAGTTAAAAAATGAGGAAAACAAATACAAACTGATCCATATGGATCAATTTCAGTTAGAAAACAGCAAACTATTGGAAATGTAATACCAAGCATCGGAATATATACACACACACATACAAACTGCTTATACCCTATTTGTACACATCCAGTGTATACAACACAGAAAGTGACCTTTCCTTTAATAAAACAAGCAATAAATTATAGCCTTCTACTTGCATTTGTACTTAAGTTTTCCACAACGCTCCAGTCTGCCAGTTACAGCTGTTGGTCAGGAATTTGGGCTGCAATACTTGCTTTTAAACATCTTGCAGGCCATGAGACTCCGGAAAATATGAGTGATGAAAAATATCACAGGAAAAAAGTTAAGTCTTAGGGAACAGAGAGAGAAAGAAACAGCTTCTCACTCTCCTAACACAGATGCCAGAGAACACTGAAGGCAGTTCAATGTCAAGCTTGAGAGAGGTCAGCCGGCACACACCCACCAATACTAACACGATTTCTGCACCTTGTGGTTAGAAACTTTCCTTCCCTTCTTGCTCATCACAAAACCCCACAAGACTAAAGAAACCCCCGTTTTGGGGGGCAACTTCCTACCTCTACGTGAAGTTCTTCACCGCCTACGTGCATCTAGCTTACCGAAGAGCTCTCCAACCCGCTTTTCAAAGCTTCAGTCTACGCTTTGCTAGAAAGGAGCATCTTATAATCCAGTACCATAGACCTTGCGGGGGGGAACCAACCAATACAGTATGGAGTTCATGGAAAACAGACTAGAAATAAAATCTCAGCTTGACACATCACCAAAAGCATATGGAAACATGAAAACTCCCTGTGGAATTGCCCTTACATTAGCTTGTTAACACAGCACGCGCCGATCGGTGAGGCTCCACAATTAAATCCATTCTCACCTCCACGGAAAACCTCTCCCTCCAGAGACCGACTCCTCACTGCGACTAGCACGGTTGCTTTGGAAGCTCACCTAACTCTGCCCAGGGGTAGCAGAGAGCATATGGACTGTGGGGATTTACACAAAGGGCTTTGTTACCTGAGCAGAGATACCTTTGGAGCTGGAATACAATGTGCAAGACATTAAATTTGAAGAAATAACTTCAAGGCAATAATGGATCCTTGAAAACCAACCAACTCCCTAGCAGGAAATCACAGTAGGAAACTTCCCATCATCTAGCAAACGACAGGAAAACTCTCGGGAGAGAGCTCTCATTAAACCCTCATGAATTTTCACTGACACATCATCTACAATTCACCTACTGATGCTGTTACATAGAAATTGCAAGTTCAACACTATGGGCAAACTGGATTTTTCTCCCTGAAAGGTCTTTGAAAGTCACAGAGCAGACCCCTTCCAGTGGAAGAAGCTTCCCCCAGGAGATGCCACTTCCTGAAGGTATGGACTCAGCTCAATCCATACCAAAAGGAAGACATTATTTGTTCCTAGGAACCAACTGCTTACCTTTTGTTTGGAGAGCAGCGACAATTGCTTTTCAACAGCCCGCCTGCTTATTCTTCTCTCCTTCACCTACAGAAAAATCTTCATTTTTCTGATAGGTAGGATATAAAGTAGCCATGGAAATGGTTAGAAGATCGCACTCTCCATAATGGCAGGGAAAAAAAAAAATCAATACAACCTATCTTAGAGCAGAATACAAGTAAACTCTGCTCCTGCGAACACCTTCTAAATGAAATTTGCCCATTTGAAATGCAAAAAAACCCCCACCACCTAGTAAAACTCCCAACAAAACCAGCAGTCATGTTCCTATTAGTAGCCAGAGCAATACATGAGTCACCTGAAGGGCTGATTCCAAAGGAAAGATGCAGTAGAGATGCACGAGACAGATACTCAAAGGCAGAGGAAAATTAGCGCCAGTGATCTACACAGCGGGCAAGGAGAAATGGGGCGGATGGGAATAGGAATGGCGCAGATACAAGGTTGGAGGCGACTGAAAGGGAACTCCATAACATACAAAGATAAAGCAAACTTCAACGATGAAACTACACTTTATTCTTAGCACACAGAAGAGTTAGGTATATTCATGAAATAAAAATTTAACTTACTAGTAATGGCAAATATAACTATTGTAACATAAAGCTTGATGCTGCTTTGGAATCGGAATGAAAGCCAACATTGAGAACAGAAAACAAAAAGAAAGGTTCCATCCACATGAACCACAGCTGCCCAAGCGCACACACCTCAAAATGAAATAACTTCAGATGAAATGCCCACTGCTGTCACAAAGCTTTTGAACTGACCCGCCGTAACCTTCCCAGCCAAACCTTGGTCACCTAACCGAGGCATGCCAGACCTCATCTGGACTCACGACTAACGCGCATCTGCAGTATTTTAGTGCCACCGACCCACAGAGGCTGTGCCACTTTACTCTGTGGTTTTATTGCCTTTAGCTATAGTAATGCACCCACGTGTTGATTCAGTTATCCCAGCAGGCAAGAGCATAAGGTAAAAACAGTGTAAGTCACCTCTGGAACCGCGTCCCTGCAGGGGCCACGACTATTTCAGTACCAAGTACCCAACAGAGTACAAATAATTTTAAAACACTCACACCCCTCCGTCCCCCTCAGTGCACCAGACCTCTCAGTCATAAAACTCCTGCTTCCAGGTCTGTGTCCGACAGGACAGCTGAAGGGAGACCGCACCCTTCACATACGCCGAGATGCTCGGGAAGGCTTCCATCACAGCAACGCTCACTGTTCAACGCAAAACCAAGCTCCACAGACTAAAACAGGTCTATTTGCTCCTGTGGCAATCTCTGCACACAGGAAAGCCACGGAGCTTAGTATTTTTTCCTTTTATTACAAATTTCTCTACAAGATCATCAACTAACTTCATAAAGAGTTCTGAGAGGATAGCCACCTTTAGTTTATCAACCTCCTCAGCTTCACCGTTGGTACCAGTGGCATTACGTATTCTGAGCGGCTGCAGCTTTTCAGTCAGCAGCTCCAGCACTTACATTACCGCTCTTATCTTTCCCAAGCAGCATGGTGAAATCAATATACTGGTTAATTTAATTACAGCTATTCAACACCCAGTAAGTGGCAGGAAAATTCTAAAGCATCACATTAGTTTCATGCTGTTGCTTCTGCTCCCAGATCTCCAAAGCAGGCAGTGCAAATATGTGAGTTATCCGCTTGAAAGAAGGACAAAGGCAGAGATGGAAGAGAAATAATGCATTTGAAGCCTCTACCATCGCGCCCTTTGTACTGCCACAAGGCATTTTCGGAGAGCGTGAGCATTCATTCTTACATGGGATCTGCTGGTGCTGCTGCCATTCGGCGAGGGAGCGGGAATCAATTCATCAGGCGCAACTCATTAAATGCACTTCACCCTTTATGCACTCACTCCTTTCACAGGCGAGGCCTGAAGTACGATTTTCATACTGCACACTGTCAGCAGCGGAACAGCCTCCAACTAAAGGTCCTTCCACTGTAAGAAAAGTAGGCGCCTCAGTGATATTTCAGCCTGCATAGTTTCAGGTAGGAATTAGTCATCAGGCACTCCTGTTTCACTAGAGCTCAGAACAAGGATGAATCAAGATACACTTGGAATTTGTCTCATTAATTCAGCTTTTCCAGTATCCAAACACAACTCCAAAGAGCTGAAGGGGAGGAGAAAAACACGAGACTTCCCCCAAGTGCATCATCTTTCAAAGTACCCACACACCAGTGAGTACAGTACAGCTGCCTCCACAGCTCCCACGCTCAGGAAAATGCCACCCTGGGATTTTTCATGCCTGTGAGCGTGATCCTTATCTCTTGTATTTCCCTCAGCCCGGGGAGGGGGTGTTTAGGAGCAGTTTCAGTCCCTGTTTTGCTACCAATGTGAGCCCCTCTTGCTGACTTTTTTCATGCATGCAGGGAGCTCTTTGCCTCCATTTCCCCTCTCTTGTTCCCATTCCATCCAGGAACTGGAGGAGAAAAGAGAGCATGTATTGAAAGAGTCCAAACAATCAACAGTAATAAGCAAGATGCTGCCAAACAGAACACAGGTGTAAATTCAGAGCAGCGAGGAATGCAGCTTCAGGACTTCTCACCTCCCCATCTTGAGCCTGTCCTCCAGTCTCAGATTGCTTCCAAGGCCCTGACACATGAATGCTACAAGAGCCACAAGCATTTATCACTGGACAGACCTTGGCCTCTGGGGAGCCGAAGCGGCTGCTCCCTCCCCGGGCCAAGCCACCCGCTGCCCACGCAGTCCAACGCGCAGAAGCAAACCGCCCGCACACGGAGGGATTCAGACGGAGCCCCCAGCATTTTTAAATCCCAACACACAAACTGGTGTGATAAAGCAGGCTGCAGAAATCAACAAAGCATCTCAGCAACACCGATTAGATCAACGCACACAATACTTCAGTATTCCCTGGACTTGCCCTCATCGCATCAGCCCTCCCAACGGCACTCACGCAGAGTAACCGACGACAAAGCGATCCTAACGCAGGCTAGAAGCTGCCTCCACTGGCATCGCTCCTGATGGCCTTCCATAGGCTATTTCAAACTTCCAGAAGCACATTCTTCTGCCAGTTTGCAAGCATTACAAATATTGCAGCGGGTTTCTATGACTACATGCATCTCTGAAGAAGCGGCTAGTTGAACTTTGCAAACTGAAAGTGAAGCTATAGAATGGAAAAGGGCAGAGGAACCCCAAATGCAGCTTGTTCCCATAAACCTCCAAAGAGTATTGACACGAACCATAGTACTCGGTAAATCAGACGGACAAGCATCCAAGCGCACTGAAAGGCTCCAAAACGAAAACAGATTGCTCAACTCCGCGACGCAGTAACTTGTCACAACCTGCCGCAGCTTGCAAGGGGCCAGATGTTGCTGCATGCACCCCCCAAACGCCCTGCCAGCCTTAATCCCTCCATTTCGCCAAAGCAGGCTTGAGCGACGTTCGCCTGCAACGCTAAAAAGTCTGTCTAATAAGCATTAATCACAGGCTATCGTTAGACTAAAGGGCTTTACAGGGCAAGGTAATAAAATAATTATCCTAAAACCAACACAGCCAATTAAGCAGAATGTGTCAGAAGGTTTTCAGGCCATCACCAGCGATTCAGTTTTGCTACAGTGCAGATGAGAAGCTCGCTTTCCATCCAGCAGTGTGCACCTACAGCAATCTTTAAGACGTTTTCACATGGTAAAATGAAGCATTAACACTCAGGTTTTTGCACTTCTGGCACTGACCGGTGTGCGGACCGCAGCAACACAATACTTCCTTTTCCATATAACATGCAAAAAGATACTGGTTTTCAGAGTCAAGCACTTTAAATCTTCATTTTCTATCTTGTAAGACATGTATACAACAGAACCAGATTCTGAACTGTAGGTCACTTAGCACAGATACATTTCTATGAGACGGGTGAATTACAGATGCTTGTACGTGGTACCTCCTTAGGACAGAAAAAATACAGCAGAGGGCCTTGGGGTAGGTGCCGGAGGATGCATGAGATGTCCGTGGAAGAAAGTATCTTGAGTGCTACTAATAAAACTCTGAGCACAGCACTGGCTCACCAGTGGCGCTCTGGGTTGTGATGCTGTTAGTCAGCTTTTAACGAGGCTCTGAGGCTTTAAAAAAAAAAACAAAAAAAACCACAAGAATGAAAAGTTGAAGTGCTTCTATAACTGGAACATCCAGCTCATCCCAGCACAGAGGTTTTCATCTGCCTGTCATAACAGAGACAACTAACCAGGCGACAAAGGAATGAGATTTCCAGTCACTACAAACATAGTACAAGCGCCGTAAAGCACTTTTGACATGAACTTCCGTTGCTTACTCCCAGAAAAAGTGACTTTAAGCAAGCCATTCCACAGTACAAAACTAAGACAGCACTCAATCAACTGCTGCATTAAGTAGGAGATGTTTAGTCTCCATCTGAAATTGCATTTGGCCTATAATCTACCGGAACGCTGCTCCGCCCTGGTGAGGCCACACCTGGGTTACTGGGTCCAGTGCTGGGCTACCCAGAACAAGAGATGTGGAGCTACTGGAAAGGGTCCAGCAACAGATCACACAGATGATTAAAGAGACTGCAGCATCTCTCCTATGAGGAGAGGCACAGAAAACTGGGGCTGTTCAGCCTGGTGAAGAGGCTGGGGATCAGAGGGAATCTCATCAACGTACACAAGTACCTGAAGGCGGGTGCAAAGAGAACAGAGCCCGGCTCTTCTCGGTGGTGGCAGGACCAGAAGCAACAGGCAGACACAGAGACAGGGGAGGGTCCATCTGAACATCAGGAAGAACTCTTATGCCGTGATCACTGGCACAGTTTGCCCACAGAGGCAGCTGAGTATCCATCCTTGAAGACGTTCAAAAGCTGCCAGACACCTGGCTCTGTGTGTCCCTGCTTGAGGAGGGGGTTGGACCAGATGAGCTCCCGCAGTCCTCGCCAGCCCCAACCGCTCTGAGTCAGTGGTATGATTTAAAACGCCAAAAACCCTCTGCTGTAACAGATCTGCATCTCAAAACCAGACAATTCATTTCAGCGAGCCGCACACTGGCTTCACATGAAATTCCAGAACACATAAGAAAAAGTAATGTAAGTGTTAATTAATGTAACTCTAATTAAGCAAGTGCAAATATAAAACCAACAGAAGATAATTCAATATCATTACTCAGAAGAAACTAGGCCAGAGAATACCAAGTTTGCAAACTCAATACAAACATTGTATGACTTCTGACTTAAGGTTCTGCGATTCTAATTTAGCCCCCCCGTATGTACGCATTATGATAGCCCTTAGTTACGTTATAACACGCTATTTTTCCCCTACAGGATTCAAGTCTCATTTAGTGCTCAGGCTAGACCTGTCTCTAAAGAGAGCCAGAGCCATGGGATGACGAGGGCTATCCACAAGACCAGTTCCACAGCTGAAAGGCTTCTAGCCTACAAAAACAACCAACCCCTGCAAGAACAGAAAGGACTGTCCTGGCTGCTTAAGGATGTTGCTGCTGCCGTGAACAATTAGGTGCTATCGCTTGAATGCTGCAAAAGAACTGTCGGCAATGCGAGAAAATCTGCTTCAGCCAAGTTTTCAGAGGCAGGTTTTGATTCTGATCCTCGTACTCAGAGGGTATAACCCGAGGTCTCCTGCGAGGCTCAGCTGCAGAACTGCCGGGAACTCATGGCTGAAGGTTTAAGAGGCATACTGTGAATGTATTAAGTGCTAAATAATACTACGCACTCTAAATAGGTCAGATCAAATGCTTAGTTATTAGAGCGAGCTAGCTACCTAATATTAATGGATATTTTTTTACCTTATTCTCTAAACCTTAGCTCGTTACCTGCCAAGCAGGGATACACGTGCCTTTATAGCACAGGATCCTGCGTAAAGCAGATCAACGGAGCATTTCAACATTAGGTGAACACCACATTCCGGTTTCACAGGAAAGTTTCAGTGAAAGTCACAAAATCAAGTAAAGACCATTTAGTGCACAACTCATCACTAATTTAACACCATCTGCCCTACGTGTTTAGCACCACGGGGTGGTCCCTAGAAAGTGGTATGATCAGGTGGCCTTACCACACCTGCATGGCCAGCCACTCTGCAAGATCGACACTGCTTCCCTCAGGTTTGTGCACAGGCCCAAAAAAGATTGTCCATATGAACCAACTCCAAAAAGCTATGGATCACAGCGGTGAGAGAGTGCGCAGATGGCCCTAAAAAGGGTTGTGGTGCTCTGGGCGTCTCTTCCTTCAAGCACTCAAACGCTTTTGGCTCCCGCTGCCACCGCTGACATCGTTTCAACCAAGTCCCCTTGACTAACTCTTCTCTACCTTCACCCCATCTATCACTGAACCCTGCCAGAGCAAGGGGAATCTGACACATTCGAGTATGCAAAAACCACGATTTCCCCCACGCCTTCCCCAAAGGCTTATAGTTTGGATGGCTGTGAACATTTTCCACGGTAATGGCAAGAGATATTTCTGGCAGAGACATCATCTGCCTGCCATATAGCAAGTCCTGCTTTCAGCCCAGGAGAACTCTGCAGATTTTCAAAATAAAAATCCATCTCACAACACGATGAGCCAGTTTTCTCTGGTTTTCTTCTCTATGAAGTTCTGCAGACTTCAGAACAACTCCTCCTAAGGCAGACACATGGTCAAAAATCACACAGCTTAACGGTGGAAATCTGGCATAAGCATACAGGTAGGTAGCGGGCAGTTTTCACTACAAGCCATAGTGTCCGTCCTGCCTCCACGCCACAGAAAGAACAGCCACAAATAATCTTAAGCAAGTCACTATTTCATTTACGAGAGCCACAACATAATTAAAAACACAGGACATGGTTTCCTAAGATGCTGAACTCTGGTTTTGAGGACCAGCAGCACTGCGATGCTTCACTGCACGGGTTCACCACCCCCCCCGACGCAGACACCGTGCATGGGTACAGCCCCACAGACCTCACACCCGAACTTGTGGATGCTCCTGCTTTGCACAGGGGACACACCGCATCACCGCCTGTGGCCGATTCAGCCGACCACAGTCGCATGCTTGCATGTTCCAAATCAAATCTATGACGTAAAGATGTATGGGAACGATACACTTAGTTGTGGATGCCCCATCCCTGGCTGTCTTCAAGTCCAGGCTGGATGAGGCTCTGAACAACCTGGTCTAGCGGAGGGTGTCCCTGCCCATGGCAGGGGGGTTGGAACTGGATGGTCTTTAAGGTCCCTTCCAACCCAAACCATTCCATGATTCTATGAGGATATTAAGAAACACGAAAACACACCACAGTAACTGTGTAACAGTTGGGTGTATGAGCACTTCAGAACATCTAAGAGCTTTCTGTTCAACCAGAGCAAGACAGCAGCACAGAGTTTGTTGAGGCATAAAAGGCAAAAGAACCCAGCTTCTGCGTTTATATTAGCAGCTTCCCTGAAACTAACAGTTTGCTTCAGAAGCAACATCATTGTCCTCTCTGCCGTGAATGACTACTCTAGCATCCGCTGAACCACGGCTTTCCTCAAAGAACTAAAACACCTCCCTGCTCTTTCAGAGTTCACGAACACCCACACCAGCTCTTCAACCATAAACTCGCACTGTGTGTAAACACAATTCAGAGACTACAAAACTGAACATACTACTAAATGGCTTGGTTTGTTTTCAGAAGTGAACTGGAACAAAGCTGTCCATCCCTTTGGGCTTTCTTCTGCCAGAGGAATACACAAAGTTGCCAGACCTTTGACTGCCTGTGTCTAGATGCCTCACTAATCTACACCTCACCTACAACAGCTAGTACACGTGAAGGATACCCCTAAAATTACACCTGCTCATGCCAACAACACAAAGCAGATCCTGAAAGTTTTGTTTACAGCTGATTTTTAGCGAACCGAACCCCACTAACTGAAAAGTGCCAGGTTATGTCCACATTAGACTCCAGTTTATCCAAGCCTCTGGGGTCACCAAAGCAGAACAGATCATTGTCAGATACTTAAAGTGATATATAACTGCTACAGACAGCTTGAGTAATAAGTTACTTCAGCCTCGTTAGCAACAGACACCCATAAGAGCGGTTACGGGATGTAATTTAAAAGTAATAAAGGCAGAACTTCCCTCTTCAGTTGCTGTTTAGTGATGAATTATGCTAGTGGACCACAGCAGCCTAAGCAAATCCAACTAATAGAGATTTCAGGCGCTAGACTTGGGATAGCTCAAACACTCAGCATTTCCAAGATTGACTACTTGTTTAGAAACTCAGCTAAAAAGCCAGCCTGACGTTTTTATCCTCTATCTGTAACAGAGCACCTGGCAGCAAGCACACACAACGTAAAAAAGACAGCAGCAGAACACTAGGGACAAAACCGCTTACAGTGTTATTCACTCCCCAGGTATCCTGACTTCACCCAGCTACGTGCTGCAGTTCACATTAACCGGAGATACTTTTATTTTACCCATTTGATTCAAATCAAGTCTTGCACTGCTCATTTTTCAGCTTACAGAGATGCAGGACACTTGCTGAAAACCAAATCACTGGGGATACGGACATACTTGTTTTGAGAGTGCAGCCACGAACTCTAAACAAGAGCCTAAGCAAGCCAAAGCCCACAGAAAACAAATCTTTGTTTAAATCAGAGACTCTCCGAGCACAAAACTACTGTGAAAGCCTTCAGCAGCAGGCCAGATGGGGGACTTCATGAACCGTCTCCAAGTACTTGCGCAGCAATTGTCAGCCTGCCTAGAAATTAAGATTCCTTTCACACACGCACCCAATTATTGCCAGGTCTGCTCTCTGCCCTCCCAGTGTCACTCGCCTCGCTAATTAAATCACGGGCCTTGAACCCACCTCTTCCAGCGCTTACCCTGCTCCCACGGGGCACCACCCCGGTCACCTGAACCAAAGGGAACCCCCCCGGGCTCTTTTCTTCCTTTAAAACCCCAACCACACACACACACACGAGGCAGCACGGAGATTCCTCCCGCAGCCCTCAGACTCCTTCATTCTTCCCATGACCCCCCCGCCCTACAGACACCCCATAGGGATCCCCAGATTCACCCAACCCCACCTCCATAGCCCCCCCACACATCCTCTCCTGAGCCCCAGGTCCATCATCCCCGCTCACAGCCCTCTCCATCCTCCCCCACACCCCCTTATCTGTTACCCTCCTAACAGCCCCCCCACTGCTCCCAGGACCCCCATAGCCCCCCCTTTCCAGCCCCCCGGCCTCCACCATCCCCACCCCAGTCCCACATACGCCCCCCCATCCTCCAGCCCCTCCAAACTGTCCCACCCCCAAACCCCACAGAACCCACCTCACCCCCTTTTGAACGCCCGGTCCCCCAACACCGCCGCAGCCCCACAGACACCCCCTCCACTCCTCCCCGGTCCCGCAGGCCCCCGTCCGATCCGCCGGGGGGCCTGGTGCGGCCCCGCTCCGCGCTCACCGATCAGCCGGCACACCTCCTCCTCGCTCAGGTACAGGCTGAGGCTGGGCCCGGGGCCGGCGGGGGGCCAGTCCGGGGGCCCCGCGGCGTGTGGACCGGAGCTCGGGCCGGCCTGGCCCTCGGAGCCGGCGGGCAGGAGCAGCAGCAGCGGCAGGAGGAGATGGCGGAGCGGGCCCCGCACCCGGCACCACGACGACGACGGCCGCCGCCACCGCGCCGCGCCCGCCTCCCCCGGCGCCGAAAGGGGCCGTCCCCGCCGCCGCCCGCCGCCGCCACCACCACCACCACCGTCGGACTCGCGGCCCCCGCCGCGGCGCCCCGGCACCATCGCTCCGCGGGGAAGCAGGCAGGTAGGGAGCGGGGGAGGGGAAGGCAGGGAGGGGAGCCCCCCGCCCCGCCGAACCCCTCACACGCCGCCGCGGCCGCCGGTCCCCGCCCCGCCGCTCATGGCTGCGCGCGCCCGACGCCGCCGCTGGCACCGCCTCCTCCGCACGCCCCGCCCGGCGCACGCGCGGCCGCGCAGCTCCGCCCCCCCCCCCCCCCCCCGGGCTGCGTGGGGAGCCTCTCCCCGCCGCGGCGGGAGTCCATCGGCCCCGGAGAGGGGCGCGGGGGAGGGAGGCAGGCCCGGGCCTGGTTCCCCCCGGGGCCTCAAGCTCAGCGCCCGGAGGGTCTGTGGGCCCGTCCCGAGGGCAGGCTGGCGGCGGGCGGGCACTCCACCCCAGGCAGCCCGCCGGGTTGCCTCACGCTCGCCTGGCGGCCCTCCTGCCCGCTGTCATCTCCATCCCCAACCCTCCCAGCCTCTCCTGAGCATCCGCCACCGCCTGTCCCGGTCATCCGCCGCCGGTCTGGCCAGGGGCAGGCCCGGGGCTGAGCGCCCGAGCTCCCTTCCACGGGGCTGGAAATCACAGCCAAAACATCCCAGGAAGTGATACCCTGGAGTAACTGATGCTGGTCGGAAAGTCGCCCAACAGCAGACACTTGTGGAACGCCAGCATTTCAGTTCAAGAAAATTCCCTTTTTTGGTTATTTAAAAAAACCCTTTGTTCTGTTGTACTCTTAATGTTTTAATCTGCTTTTCGCTTTTATCTTGTGCTCACGCCCCTTGCAGAGCTAGGAAATGGCAGGAGCGCTCCGTTTCACGGAAACCGAGGCGGGCCTTTGGTCCACGGAGGGTGGCTGTTTCCATCCCAGCCAGGCCATCGCTGCTGATCCTAATAGTGATCCTACATTAAAACTGTAAACACGTGCGCTGCTTTGTTAGGGTACGGAACGCCAGCAGCAGTGCTGCACGACAGCTGATGTGCTCCGAAAGAATGCAATAATAAGTCAAATGAAGAAAACAACATTAAATTCCAGCATGAGACTTCGAATCCCCTATACAAACGTTCCTGACCTTTTCCCGAAATCCTCCTCTGTGCAGAATTTCAAAAGCAGGTATTTCTGCTTGCAGCTTGGTGCAAAAGCCATTTAAGAACGTCCACCTTTCCCCTGAAACGCAAATCCTCTGTTGTGATCCGCTCGGCAAGCGGATCTTGTTTTTCTGAACGTCTGACCTAGATGTGCCTGGACCCTCACCCCTCCGGGCCGATGACGGAAGAGCCGCCTCCATCATCACCTTCCCACCTGCTTTCAGACCTGGCTGCTTTCCAGCTCCTCTGGACTCCCCGAAGAGCAGTAACAGCTTCCGTCTTAGCAAATTCATCTCTGGGAGCTGCTGCTTGATAGAGACTTTCAGCAGATGTGTCACAATACGTATTTATTACCATTAAATTGGTTAATAGCTTTGAATTATACGCTCCCTTCTGACCTGCCAGGAGGAATTTTGTGCCTACGTGGGACACCGTGACAGGAGAATACTGCAGGTTAATTGGCCACGGAGGGGTTTTAATCAGTGAGTCTTTCAGCTCGTAACCGTAAGAGTGGAAAGTAGAGGTTCTGCTCTTCTAGTCACTGTGGTGAAAGACAAATTGCCCGCGCACCTCCCCACAATAAACATCACTTACTTAGCAGCATGAGGCGTAAAAAAATAAAACGGCAAACTGAAAATGGAGTTGCAAATTGCACACATGTCTTTAGTTGGGTGGACGTGGACCAGTCTGAACAGCGCTGGTTACTGAGAGAGTAACCCTACTGAGAGAGTAACCAAACCTCCATACCACAGGTTCTCCACAGACCATTTCCTCAGCCTCTAAGCCCAGTCTGGGCATGTGTGTTTATTTGCCGTTCGGACAGTCTAAATTTCAGACCCCGGGCATTTTCTAATGCATCTCACTTAGGCACTCATGGACAGACAGGCAACTTGTGGCGTCTGACGCGGTCAAACCCAAAACTGAGTCTCATCTTTGGCTCAGGATTCCTGAGCTGCCCGATAAAAATCATCGCAAAAGCATTCACAGAACTAATGCACTAAATGAACATGAATTTGCACCAAGCTCTGTTTGAGAAAAGTGGAGAATACAAAATCAGCCTGTCCCAGCCACAATCCTCATTTAGCCTCTTAAATTAAAGACTCTGTTCGCAGTAGCAATAACTAACCATGCTTCAGGCTGTGAGAAGAGACTGCTACATCCTAATAGTGCATTGCTCAAAGATAGCTAGTGCCGTGTTACGGTATTTTCTCGGGCAGAGCCACTCTCACCTGGGTTTCAACAACGTGCCCCCTGAAAGGCTTGCCCCAGCCTTCTCCGGTGAAGTTAGCAGGCAGCTTGCACGCCGAGATGCTGCCAAAGCCACCTGAGCACAGCCAATGGATTTATCCCTTTGAGACATCCCTGCCTCACTCGCAGTCTTCGGTGCAATGAGGGAACAGCAAGAAGTTGCTGCTGCTGTTTGGATGTAGGATGAGCCCAGTGAGACTGAAGCACGTGGTGTAGGCACCAGGCAGGAGACAAACAGCTCTTTTTTTCTGTGGGCTTGTCAAAGACTCAGCAAAAGAGACAGGAAAACGAAGGCACTCCTCAGCTATACAACGGCCTGTAATGGTGATGGGACCCATAGGAAGCCCTAGATGGTCACCGTGCCTCAGTTTCCCCACAGCCCATTTCTGGGCTGCCATCCTTCCTTAGGAACAAGGGGCAATATCCATACAGGAGCCACCCTGTCCACCGATTATATTTATTTAACGTCAGTCATCCCTTCCTGGACACATTCAGCAGAAATGTCACATTCAGCAGAAGGACTTGTGCTAGATTATTTTACTGCATTTCTCTTTAGTGAGCATGTAACTTGCCTCCTGGAAGTCACTGGCTGATTTTAACAAAAGGTCATCACAACCACATAAACCAAATGCAAATAAACACATTCTTGGGATACATCTGCCAGCCTGCACACAGATGCTTTTAGGGCTAAAGTCACTGCTGGTGTGTCTGTTCCGTTACGACCATGAAGCTGACTGCTTGCTGAGCCCTGGAGTTATAATTAAAATGCCGTCTGCTACGCTTAGTATTAGCAGTCAAATGAAGCTTTCACGGATGTCAAGAAACGTATCATTTGAAAAAGGTGAAAAATGCAACTCAGGGGCCAGCCCAAATGCTGAAGATCTTCTGTTGATTTTTTTTGGCTGCGCAGACTATTTTTGGCAGGATCGAGTTCACGGTCTTTCAAAACCATTCTGGGTAAGATTATATTGCAAGAGTCTACACAAAGTCTCTCCATGGAAAGCTTCTAGCAATAGCTGTGAATTCACAGCGCTCGTATGGAAAAGTTTTGCTTGGTTAGGCAGTGGGATGCACCACTGCTTGTGCTCTGAGCCTGATTGTATCAGCAGTTACCACCGCTGTGTCCCGAGAGGCACAGAAGAGCTGGTATTCATTTCTGGCTGTAAAACAAATCTGCAAAAGCAAATAGCTGACAATTAATGGCACTGATGAGAATTTGATGCATTAGAACCTCATGGAAGACATACGATATAGGGATATTTAGGTGGGTGCTGGAAGATGGGAGACAGGGCTTTGGTAGTGACTGCTCCATGTCCAGACTCGCTCGCACACACTGCTGTGATGAAGGGTGGCTTCTCCCACCTCCCCTTTGCAATTGTAAATGACTGTGTAACATGCCCTGTAGAGGAGAACCGGCCCTTTGACGCAGATACAGGAATGAAGTCCTTCTGCCTCTTCCAATCAGTCTTCCAACATTTTTGCCTTCCAACAGTTTCTCTTCTTTATGCTTACCAGGTGACCTCAGCGCTTGGATGGCTTCCAGCAAGGCTGTGCGTGCGTTACACGGCCCAGGAGCCTTCATCTCATTGCTTGCTCACAGACCTCTGCCAGCCGGGTTTCGCCACGGAAATGCTGAGGAGCTTTGGTTTTGCCCACGGACAGTCATTAGAAATGGACAAAAGGGATTGTAGGAGACCCAGAAAAGATACCACAGCTGATCCTGTGTAAGCACTAGGCTTTCTAAGCTATTTAGTATTTATCTTCTCCGCAGCTTCTAAAGGGCTCTCTAATGGCAGAAAGAATCCCTTTCCATGGACAAGGACAGGCACGGACACGTCTGAGTAGGGATAAACCCCATTCATTTGCTCTGCTTCACCTGCTGCTGTTTTCTGGGTGTCCCACTTTCACGTCTTTCAAGGACATCACAAGATTTCCAGTTCTCCTCTCTCATCTGGATGGAACAGACTGGGGGATTACTGATTTTTTTTCTCCCACATCTCTAAATTTGCCATCCCTTTTCCCACAGCCCAAGGAGAACGGAGAGTGAGAGAATGGACTACATATTGAATCATATAGATAGACAGATGGCTCCACTTAGATCAGCAGACACACATGGACTCTTCCAAGGTAGGGAAGAGCTGAAATTTCAAAGTTCAAAATGTACAGAACCCTCCCCACAAACTCTTCTTACCCCGTCTCATCAGCCATAAGCAGAAGGCACTAGCTGGGAAGGCTGGCATCCCTGTTTCTGGAATAGCAGAGACTCAGCTTGAAGCAAAGACAAAAAGCCTCACACTTCCAGCCTGCTCCCTTTTGCAACAGACTTCTACTTTCTCTTTTCTAAATCTCTAATTGTGCACACGGGTCCATAAAGCTGCCCTTGAGAAGGGCTGGCTGGTCAGTCACTGCAGAGCCCGGCCACTTGGGCTGGGATATCTAATGAGAGGAAAAGTTGCTTACACAGCAGCAGAGGGAAATGGAAATGTTCCTGGAAATGTAGCATTTAATGGAAAAAAAAACATCTTGGGAACATTAAGCTAACTGAGAGCTGCTATGGCATTCAGCAAGCAGAGGCTGGAGGAAAGCAGAGCATCAGAACACCGTTTCAGCATGTGGTTGTTAAGGCACGTGCCATTCTCTTTTTTTTTTTCCTTATAAGGGGAGTGTTGCAGGCCATGATATTGCTAAATATGAAATAAATTGTGTTTGGGGTCTGGTCATCTCACCTCTTCCCTCCCCGGGACACCCGTGGGGAGCTGGCTCGGGGGTGTGTCATCTGAAGTGTTTTCCTTGCCAGTAGATTTGGGGCCATTTTGGGCCCCTCTGTCCTGGCAGAGGGAAGTCCATCCCTTTTCCCTTGGGAAGTCAACTAACAGCAGTTATAAACTTACGTGGTCATGTTTTATGGATCACTGATGTAAGTTTATCCCTGTGCTCTGGCAGTTTGAGCTGTTTTATGGCTTACCAGGGTTTTTCAGAGCCCACACACGGTATGGGATCAGTCATTGTAGGAGTCACTGTATCCCATCCTTCTTTTACACAAGTACAATTGGAGCATTTTCCCAAGAAGTAGAAAAATTTTATATTACTTCCTTTCTGAGAAAGCGTTAAAATACGTGTTTTCACTAGGATAAAAGTTACTGCAAATGAGAAGCAGAAACAAGTACTGACAGACTTACTGAATCCCGCTCCCTCTACAGAGGAGATTGTGGAACCCCCAGATCCATCAAAGCAAGAAGCACGAGAGAACATGATTCTCACACTCCGCTCAGGGTTTTGATTGTTTTGGGGAGCAGCAAGCCTGAATTTCTTTAGACTCCAGAGATTTAACTCTTGTCTCCCATTTTCTGGCCTAGTGGCATTACAATCTTGCCATGCCACCAGCACCAGCCAACAAAGTGGCTGGGAAAGAGTAAACCCTGCTCACTGCTTGCACGCAGGGGATGAACAGACCTGTCAGGCTGACCTCAGTGCCAGTGAATGTTATGGAGCAGATAGATCATCCTGAGTGCCATCACACGGCACATGCGGGGCAGCTGGGCAACCAGGCCCAGTCAGCATGGGTTTATTAAAGGCAGGTCCTGCTTGACTACCTGATCTCCTATGACAAGGTCACCTGCTTAGTGGATGAGGGAAAGGCTGTGGATGTTGTCTAGCTAGACTTTACTAAAGCCTTTGACACTGTTTCCCACAGCATTCTCCTGGAGAAACTGGCTGTTCATGGCTTGGATGGGTGTACTCTGTGCTGGGTAAAAAACCGGCTGGATGGCTGGGCCCAAAGAGTGGTGGGGAATGGAGTTAAATCCAGCTGGTGTTTGGTCACCAGTGCTGTCCCCCAGGGCTCAGACCTGGGGCCAGGTCTGTTTAATACCTTTATCGATGACCTGGACGAGGGGATCAAGTGCACCCTCAGTAAGTTCACAGACGACACCAAGTTGGGCAGGGGTGTTGATCTCCCTGAGGGCAGGAAGGCTCTGCAGAGGGACCTGGACAGGCTGGATCGATGAGTCAAGGCCACTGTGTGAGGTTCCACGAGGCCAAGTGCCGGGTCCTGCACTTGGGTCACAACCACCTCCTGCAGTGCTACAGGCTTGGGGACGAGGGGCTGGAAAGCTGCCCGGCGGGAAAGGACCTGGTGATTTAGGTCAAGAGCAGCTGAATATGAGCCAGCGTCTGTCCAGGTGGCTAAGGTGGCCAATGGCATCCTGGCCTGCAGCAGGAACAGTGTGGTCAGCAGGAGCAGGGCAGGGATTGTGCACCTGTACTGGGCACTGGTGAGGCTGCACCTCAAATCCTGGGTTCAGTTTTGGGCCCCTGACTCCAAGGACACTGAGAAGTTGGAGTGTGTCCAGAGAAGGGCAACAGAGCTGGGGAAGGGTCTGGAGCACAAGTCCTGTGAGGAGTGGCTGAGGGAGCTGGGGGTGTTCAGCCTGGAGAAGAGGGGGCTGAGGGGAGACCTGATCTCTCTCTGCAGCTCCCTGAAAGGAGGGGGCAGAGAGGCAAGGGTTGGTCTCTTCTCCCAAGTGACAAGTGACAGGACAAGAGGAAACGGCCTCAAGTTGTGCCAGGGGAGGTTTAGATTGGGTATCAGGGAAAATTTCTTCATGGAAAGAGCTGTCAGGCACTGGAACAGGCTGCCCAGGGAGGTGGTGGAGTCACCATCCCTGGAGGGATTTAAGAGGTGTGGATGAGGTGCTGAGGGACATGGGTTAGTGGTGAACTTGGCAAATATGTTTTACGCCTGAAAAACAAATTCCTGTAGCTGATATATTCTCACATAGATAAAAATAGATCAGTTTTAATCATACTTATGTTGCAGGTTCCATAAGCCAACTATTTTAATAGATTCTTTCTGAGTCTTTTCTTTGGGCTTGGAAGATAACACCAATAAACCCAAAGACTTAACAGGATGTTTTGCCTCATTAAAATGCTTTGCGCTTTTGACTGTATTCTGTTCTTTCAGGGTTGCTGTGTTTTCATAGATCCTCATCTTGAAAATGAGGTAAGGGTCAGGAAAAAGGCTGTGGAAAGACAACCTGGCCTCCTCCCATCCAGCTGTTCCCACCAGACCATTCATTCTTCAGCAGCTCACACCACGTGAAGTCATGTATAGGTAAAATTCAATGAAAATGCCTTCTTTCAAAAACAACAACAAAAAAATCCAAAACATTTAAATTATATTAAATGCTTTTCATAAAATATGCAGTATTCCCACCTAGATTTCAGTGCTGAAAAACCTTTTAAGGCTCCGGAGTCAGCGAGTAGGGATCCTGTAAGCAGGCACTTGCTTGGGCCAGGTCTTGCCCCATCTCAGACAAGAACTCCTGGATCCTCTCACATTTTCACCAACTGGTTCCTCTGCTGGTTAAAACTTTGTCACTCTTTTATTGTGTGTGTGACAAAAATCCTGAGCCAGGCATTTTCTAGACGAGGGGATTCAACAGCAAGTCACCGACCTAATGGGCTGCAGAAGCAGGGAGGGTTTCTCCGCTGGATGCCTCCACTCTCCCCGCAGGCTGGATTTTAGTCCAGTTTCAGTTGCCCCTAGCTGCATGCCCCAGAGGGTATTTCCTCTCCTTGCCCAGCGTTTAACCCTTGATAGCCGGTGGGGTTTTATTGAGAAATGGAGAAAAAGGCAGGGGACCAGACGGAGCTCTGTGCTGCAGGGAGCAGAGACGGGCAGCTGTGGGCTCGCCCATCCCCAGGCAGAGCCTGTAGCCCTGATGCCTTTTGCCTCAGCTTCCCCTGCAACCAGTGTTCATTGTCTTTAAAAATCACTGGCTGCCGGGATCTTTCTTGCTTTGTGACCACCGTGATCAGCCATTCCCCTCGTATAAGCGAAATAAGTGCCATTTCCTTGGCCTCTCCCTGTTACAGCCGAAACCTGACCTTGAATCACTTCCACAAGTATTATTTCAGCATTTTGCATTTATTCGGCTTCTGTATTTAGTCGTGGGCGACACGACTGGACACAGGATGCAGTGACAGATCACACAAATCAATTCTGTCTCCTGTTTCCTACCAAAGCCATCTCCGCGGGGGTCAGGGTGAGGGTTAGGTCAGGTGGAAACACGCTTTCTGCTGCGGGTGTGCTGCTTAATATCTCCTGAACGGCACGGAAAGCGAAAGGCTGCTCTTGGAATACCGTCTACCGGCGTTTTTATGGGGTGAAAGGCACGCAGAAAGTTTACAGTCCTGCAGTTCAGCTTCAAGGCTGCTTTAATTTCGGTAATACTGGTATCCCACAGCTCACGGAAAGGCCAACAGATGGGCCCGCGGTTTTTAAGCACTCGGGGGTAGATGTCTTCTGCCTGAAGCTAATTTCGGTGCTGTGCCCAGGCACGTGGCGAAGCTGTGACAAGGGGTGACAGCTCCTTGAGCTGGAGGGTTAACCCTCGGCAAGAACCGGCTGCTCTGTCTCCGTCCAACCCCCGGCCCGAGGCTGCTTGTCACCATCCCCAAGTGCGACTGCGGGTTTGAAGACACCGGGGTCCCCCCCGGGGTTATCCCGGGACAGCGACTTGCCGCCGAGGCCGGCCCCGGGGCTGAGCCAGGGAGCGGCGGGGCGGAGCGGCGCGGACCGCTAGGTGTCACTGCCCGCCCGCGCTGGGCACCCCCCGGGCCCCGCCTCCTCCGAGCCACGCCCACCTGCCACGCCTCCTCCGAGCCACGCCTCCCCTCCCGCCCAGCCACGCGTGTGCGCGGCCCGCCTGCTGCACGGGGAGGTGGGAATTGCCCCGCGGAAGCCCCGACTGCCTGCCTCGGGGCTTCGCCCTTGTCCGGATGCCCGCAGGAGCTCCTCACCCGGGTGGGCTGCTCCCCACCAGCATGGCCCACGGGACGTCCCCGCGAGAGCTGGCAGCACCTCTTGGTGTTAGGGTGCCGTGTTCTGCAGTTCGACCTTCGGCCTGGCAAAGCTGTGCGCTGATTCCATCCCTAGGGAACACACTCCCCTGGGCAGCTGGGTCCGGAGAGGCCGTAGCGAGGGGTCAGACTGGCACCCTCATGCCATGCCTGTGTCTTTAATTAACACCAAGGACGGGGGAATAAACATTGCTCCAGAGCCAGATTTCTCCCAGGAGATACCAGTAGAGCCAAAGGTGCCGTAACACTGAAGGGTTTTGGCATGCTTGTCGCTCCCACAGAACCCGAATCCATACCGCAGGGGCAAACAAGCCAGACTGGCATCGTCTTGGCCGGAGCGGCAACTCCAGGCTCCCAGCGCCCCGTGATGCCTCTGCACAAGGATGGGATGCTTAGCCGGAGCGGCAACTCCAGGCTCCCAGCGCCCCGTGATGCCTCTGCACAAGGATGGGATGCTTAGCCGGAGCATCACGGACACGAAGCGTGGGGAGCAATGCCTCGCAATCCGCGTGCCGAAACCTGCTCGTAAAAACCTGCCCACGGAGTGATTTTAAATAGCCACTGCACCGATACAAGCAAGTCCCTTCAGGGTCAGAGCGGTGGGATGGATACCTGCCTGCCTGCAGGTTTGCATCTCGCCTTCTCTCGATCAATGACAGCGAGGCGTGTAAGCGAGTCCTGCCCTGGCTGCGTTCTAACACTGGAGCCAGCCCCTGGCCTGTCCTTGCTTAGCCTCTCCAGGGATTTCATCTTGCTCGTAGTTTATATCCCACAGTATTCTGCTTGCCAGCTCTGCTCCGGGTCACGCTGGCTAGCTCTATCCCTGCTGCCCTCCTGCCAGCAGCTCCTCTGGAAGCAGACTGCCTTCTGCAGCCAGCGTGGATCGTTCCTTCCAGCACCTCTCAAGAGGCCCTGGAGCCCAGGACTAGCTGTTAATAATGTTTCGGAGCAGCAGGCAGTGCTGTCGAGCCCCAGCTGGTGCCAGGAGTCACGGTTTAAATAACACACAATAAATATTAGACCAGCCTGAGCTATGGAGAACTCCTCTGACACCAGTTTCTAAGGATGATCTAATGCATTTCTTGGACTCACTAGTCCTTCTCATTACTCTTCTGCATTTTTTCCCTCTGCTATTTTTCTTCCCTCCCAATAAAATGTTTTGGTTTTCTTCTCTCTCTCTTTTTTTTTTTTTTTTTTGGCTGCTTGCGTCTCTGAACTATGCAGCCATGACAACAGGCTGGAGGAGCAAATTCCCCGGGTCCGCCCGCGTGTCCTTGGGGTCTGGCGAGGAGCGAGGGGCCTGAATTCCAGCCATTCCCTCTCGCCCGGAGCAGTGTTTAGTAAACACACGCCAGCACACGCATGCTAACCCCTGCCCGGTTCTACCATGGTAAAGGCTTTTCTGGAGGCTTAGCACGTCTCCTCCCGTCCCCCCGGACCAAGCGGCACCCCTTTCCTCCCGGCACCGTTCTGGGATGGCATTTTTTGGGAGCAGCATCGGGGAGGAATGCAAGGCCCTGGCGTCAGGACAGGAGTTGACATTCCCGGCCCCAGGCTGAAGAATGTGGACATAGTGTCCGCTCCAAACTCCAGCGCTGGAGTTCATTCACCCCACGCCCTGGGGCGAGGGGGACGCCAGGATTGGAGCGGGGCTCGGCCGTCACTAACCGGGGCATCACTCCCCCATCACCTCCAGGCATTCAACGGATCTTCCCCACATCTTGCTGCTGCATCTGGGGAATCACTTCTCCTTATTTTGGTGGCCCCCTGGCCTCTGCCCCTCTATCTGTAGATAAGTCAGCCTTTTCTTGGAAAAATTGGGAGTGCGAGGTGCACAGCAGCCTTAACCCAAGCTTTAAACCCATTCCTAGCTTTCAGCTCATCATTCTAAGGCAAACACGGGCATTAAAATTCCCTCTGCCCCTCCGACACACCCAGGCGAAGGCCAGCAAGGGCTATTTATACACTTTATAATGTTACACACCGCTTGGATTACCGCATGGCATCCAGTTTGTTTGGAGCAGGGTCTCATGAACCGGAATAGTTTCGCATTAATACAGTTCTCACCAGTTCATAGGTTTGAAATCGGATACGATGGAGTTACTCGCCATTTACTTAGACTGGATTGTGTGGGGCTTTGGGGCTTAAAATAGCAGAACTCCAGCAATAACAACGATACAACAGGGTTCAGGCAGAAAGATCCCACTGATTCACCACCCTGTTACGTCAGCGTTACAACACCAGGGAAATGCTGCTCATTCCACTGGTTTTCAAGGAAGATGAAGCCCTGAGATTGCAGGGAAGCTGAGAAAGTTGGGGAATTTTGAAAGAATTTGGAGAATCTTCATTTTTTAACACCACCAGAATAAAGAAGAGCGTTATTCCCAGCTCCTGAAAAACAGGTTCGAGACCAGATGGATAAACTAAGGTATCACAACACCCACCCTGGTTCTGTGCCTATATGGGGGTGAGTGCGGCGACACCATCCTGGCTCACGGTGCTGGGGATGGAGCTCACCAGTGAACGCCCCGTGCGGGACCACAGGCTGACCCGGCATTCCCAGGAGACTCAGTGCTGCAGGCTCCCACACCTTCCCTACCTGCCCCAGCTGCTGGAAATCCTCCAGGTGTTGCACAAAGGCAAAGCACCAGCGGTTTTGTTGCAGAACCTGAAGGAAGAGGCAGCGCTTGCCTCGGCACGTTGGAGCCAGCCAACACTTTCTAGTCATGCTCTTAAAGTCAAGCTCGGGGAGCATCCAGGGTTACCCAACAAATTCCTTTCTGCAGGAGGGAGACTGTTCCTGAGCCCTTGATGCATCCGTGGGCAGCACAATCCAGCCCAAGTCTTTTCAGAGCCTGCTGTCGGAACACAGAAGGAGTTGACCCATGTCCCTGGCCACCTAGGGCAGGAGGACAGCAGGGCTGAGCTGCAGAGAGACACATTGCCCCCAAATGACATCAAGGGAAAGAAAAACCCAGGAAGCAAACCCACTGCAAAGGCCATCTGCCCCCGTTCTTCCAGCAAAGGAAGGGCCTGAGCTTGTTTTGGACCAAGAGTGAGAACCGTCCATCCCAAATGGAGATGCTTGGGAATGCTCTGCCCATGCTGGCTCTCAAGGGTTAAGCCTCATGTTTGTTTTATGGTGGTAGAGCTCACCCTGGCATGCTGCTGCTTTGTCATCCCAGGATTTTGTTCCCCGGCTTGTGAGTAAGATCTGACAGTCGGGGAGGTGCACAGCTGGGCTTCAGTTGTGCAATACAAGGCTGGTGTGTGGCAGCAGCAAGAGGGATCCACAACTCAACGGTAGTCTGTGCGCTCGCAATTCCATTCTGAAGTATTTGTGCTGTGGTCGTGCCAAGGATCCCTCGTCCTAGCACCAAGGATCCCCAGAGCTGGAGCCAGGATGGGTTGTGGAGCTGGAGATGCTCCAGGTTCAGAGTAATTTTCAGTGCTCTTTGGCTTTCTGGAGCAACGGCCTCCAGGGACTGGTAGGAGTGGAGATGGGCTGTGGAATGGAGGTGGTGCTTGAACCACGGGAGTGGAGATGGTGTTCGGTGGAGCATGAAGAGCCTGTGGTTTGTATGGGCTGGGACTGGTTCTCCTGCCTGGAAACCAGCAGAAGCCAAGAGGGGTGATGTGATGTCTGACTTGCTTTACCACATAGCGATGTCTTCTGCCACCTCAGCCTCCCAAGCAAACCCTCCTGCTGTCCAAGGTGCGACGGTCCCAAGGGTGACACTTGTTCCCCGTCACTCCCGTTCCTCCGCGGCGCCAATGCCTACAGAGCCACCAGGAGCTGAGCTGAACTGCGCTGCAGCCGTGGCACACATATCCCTCTCCTACAGTCCTCTCGGACCTTGCAAAGCCCAAGTGGGTTCTCCCGCCTTAGCTGCCTGACTTGCCCTGCGCACTCCCGCCTGCAGCTCCACGGCTGCCAGGCTTGGAGCTCGCCCAGTAGATGCCTGGCATAGAAGAGGAGGAGAGCAGGGATTACACCCTGCAAACAGCGATAAACAAGAAAGCAGAGCGCAAAAAAAATTGGGAATTGCTATTTGGTCTTCCCAACCTGCAGGTGAGCTGTGCACGGAGAGGCCAGGGTGCTGAGTGATGCTGAGCCTTCCTCCCTGCTGGCCCGTGGTCCTCCTCAGGCCAGGTTGGCTCCATGCACCGCTCAGCCTCAGAGCCAGCTGAATGTGGTGAAGGATAAGCAACGTTCCTGGTTAAACAGCCAAGCAAGATGGGGAGACTAGTGGAAGAGGAGCGAGGACCAAGATGAAAATATAAGAGCCTTTGGGCAGAAGCGAGATGTGTTTGGGGCCTCGGGTGCTGCAGACACACATTTAACTCTGCAGGGACACAACCCAAAATAGCCACCCTGGGGTAGCGTCTACGCAGCAGCTCTATTCCAGGATGGAGCCACTCCTGGTCTGGTGCATGGGGCAGCTGCTCAGGAATAGCCCCAGCTGGGAAGCACAGCCGTGGTGTGCTTTCCTCCTGGAGAGGACCTCGCTCGCACCAGGAGCATCTTCCCTGCCCACCCCAGCCAATGTTCGTCAGGGAGGGCCGGGGAGAGGGATCCTGCCTGCCAGTTTTCCAGCTGATTTAATTTTCTTAGAATTTCCTCCTTTGGTTCTGTGTCTTTTTGGGTTTTTTTAATAATTCCACTCTTTTATTTTTTTTGGACAGCTGGAAAATAATAATGTTTTGGTTACCATGGAAACGCGCTCCTAAACTTATGGTGGGTCCAAGACATGCCAGGAGTTCCAGGAAGGCCAGTCATGGTGGCGGAGGCTTGCCCTCACTTCCCGAAAGCAGCAGGCACTGCTCACCAACGGGTCCGGGCACACGTGGCCCTGACCTACCCTCCGTACCGACCCCTGTTTACTCGGCAAATACGGTGTTGCTTACAAATTGCTGGGGCATGCCACGGGATCGCAAGGCTGGACTCCGCTGGCGTAGTGTTACCTCATGCTGGACCCTGTGCAAGAGGAACAACAACAAAAAACCCCAGGATCGCGCTTTAAGGCTGTAAAAATGCGTGTGGGAATATTTTCCAGTCTGTGTCATTTTCCATTGAGGCCAAAATTCACATTCTGCCTCTCAGTGTTTGTGTTTTTCTCCTTGAAACTTGGTGTTTTTTTCATTGAAGGCTCTATAATTCCTTTCTCCCTCCCCCCTTCCTGCAGCTTGCAGCCTGCACAGATGGGAGGGACTGTGTGGGGAGGGGGCAGGAAGAGAAAGGGGTTTTGGGGCATCTCCCCCATCCTGGTTCTGACGAGGGACTGCTGCATCCCATCCTCCTCGCTTTGGCATAGGGGTGTGCAAAAACCCGCGGAGAAAAGCACGGCGGGGGCTCTCGGCACGACATTTGGTTTCAAAGCACCAGCTTGAAGTGAAACGCGCTGTGATTTTCTCACCTGAAGAGTTAGGAAATTCCAGGGAAGTGATTTCCATCCCCCACCAAGTGAAAAATTTCAAGGAAGCCTTGTACGTGTGAGATTTCAAGCACTGGGAGTTAAAACTTTCCTTCGGCCCGAAGCCGGTTGTTGCCCCCAGCTTTAAGGATTTCGGTGATGAGGACAGTGAGAAATAGGCGCCTTCTCTTCAATTAACCAACACAAATTCTTACACGCTTGGTTTGTTAGAAGAGTTTTAGCTCTCAAGTGGAGAGAGAAGCAGAATTACGATGAAACATTTCCCTCCACAGCGGGCAGGAAGGCCAAACATCCAATTTTTCCTGGAAGGAAAAAGCCAGGCGTTTTTATTTAAAAAAAAAAAAAAAAAGAAAAGAAACTGAGCCACTTCTGGATGGGAAAATGTTTCACTTGAAATTTCCTGCGCGGTGTTACTGTGCAGTGACTCAGTGCTGGTGTTAAAACCTGGGAAATGAAGTTCAGTGGTTTCTAAAGGCTTTCCCCGCCCCGCGCGACGGCTCCAGCCCTCTCAGTCCCCTGCGGCTGGGGATGATTTGCCCATCTCGCCAAGGAAGTGCCACAAGCCTCATCCCTCTTCCGAGCCCCTTTGCTTCCAAATGAGCTTTGAATGACCAGGAGTTTTTCTCCATCCAATTAATTAACCCTTTGGATATTTGGCCCTGCAGCCCTGGGGACTTGCCCTTCGCGCTGTGCCGGATCCAGCCCCGTGCGCTCGTGCCAGGACCTGCTACGAACATCTAAAATTTTCCTGCTGCAGCAAAACCCAACAGGCAACCAAAAGAGCCCCACCTCAGCTCTAGCAGGATGCTCAGCTCCTTTTCTTTCTAATTCTTCCTTGAACATTTTCAGTGGCACATTTGAAAATGAAAAGCGTTGAGAAAGAACCCCTGCCATGTGCAAAGCTGAGCTTCCAAAATGTCACTGTGAGACGCTGTGGACTTTTTGGTCAAAATAAATAAATAAAAAGGCATCTTGGGCCAGGGATGCCTCAAACACTGAAGGGGGGTGACGTGAATAATGGTTACCTAAACCAAATGTATTTCACTCGAATATGTTTCTTGCACCTCTCCCCTCTGCGCTGATCCCAGGCGATGCGCACACCCTCAGGGATGTTTGTTGCTGCCCTGTATAACAAAACTCACCTGTGGCTGTGGGGGAACGTAGAGATACACAAATACTTCGACTGACACACACGAGTGGTATAATGGGTGTCGTGTGCAGTGAGATGGCACCACGTGAGCTCTGCAGGGGACAAGCTCGTGGGAGATGTCCCCAAGCCCCGGCTGATTTTGGAGCCCACTCCCCGTTATTAGGCAGGAGCTTAAAATTATTGTGCTCAGCTGCCATCGCTGTCAGTGCCACTTTCATTTAAGGGTGGCCACTGTGACCAGCATCCTGAGAGCCCTCTGCGTGCTCCCGCTCTGACAAGCCTGGATGCTGGGGGCTCCCCATCCCCACGGGCACGGCAGCTCCGCTCAAAGAGGTCCTGGGGCTCCTGCTTCCTGTGACCCAGCTTTGCCAAGCAGAGAGGCCTTTGCTCCTGCTCCTGTGTTCGCAGAAAATGTTCAGTCTCAGAGGTGGGGTCTTGCGCTTGGATCTCTCCAGACATTAAATCGCCCTCACCCCACTTGCCGGTGCCTTCTCGTTACGCCAAGGTGGCTGTCGGTTCCTCATCCGACACATCCATGCAGATGCTCCTCCATCATGGAGCGCGTGTCCGGAGCCCAGCCATCCTGGGGACCTGCCGCCCCCATCTTCCACCCTGGTGCCTCCCCAGCACAGAGAGACCCCCCCCTGCAAAAACCCAGTGCAGGTTTTTACCCTGGAGATGCTGCACGATGGTGAATTAATTCATCAGCTGCTCATCGACTATCACCACCACCCTCCGACCGAGCCCTAGCTCCAGCCAGAGACTTGAGATCCAGCCATGCCATCCCCTATCCTCCTAATGGGAGGCATGCGTCCTGCCCATCCTCCGCATCCCACCTGGCACTGACCTCCTCTTCCTCACCTCCCCACCACCATCCAGCCTCACCACTGCTCCTCGGCCATGGGAGCACCTGAAGCATCCCCAAAACCCCACCGAGATGAAACAACCCAGGGCTGAATGTGGAGCCCTCCCCTCCAGGCATCTCCTCCTCGGGCAGGCAGGGATGGAGCCAGGCCTGGATTGTCCCCTGCCTCAGCCAGCCCTGGCCCAACGCTCCACCGTGCCAGCACCCTGCCCTGGGCGCAGGCAGGGCGGGCACAGGCAGGGCAGGCGCAGGCAGGGGTGTGTGACCCACATACCAGTGCTTGGCCGGTGCGGCCCTGACTCATTTTTCATGTGAAGTAACGTACCCAGGGGAAGGAAAGAAAGCCTTCCTCACCGTCCCACCACCCCCTACCCTAGCAAACCCTTGCAGCTGAGGAGCCAGAGGAGATGGTGGGCACACAGGAGTCCTGACCCATCTCCCATGCCTCTTGTCTCTGGCTCTGAGCTCCTGGAGACCGGGCTGGAGAGGGACTTTCAGCCACAGCCATCCTCTGCCTGGCTCCTGCCCACCACATCCCAACCCAAAGGCCCCAGTACCGGGTCGAGGGAGGGCTCTCGGGGGTCACACCTAAGAGCAAAAGCCTACGGGTCTGCCCTGTGGAAGGATGAGGAGACAGGAAAGGGGAGGAGGAAGTCCCAGCCTTGCTGGGGACCTGCGGGATGAACCGGGGAATACCTGCTGCCTGCAAGGGCCGGATGGTCGTGCTGCTCTCATCCTCCCCTCGGCTCCCGGCTGCCTGCATCGTCCCCAGGCACACGGCTTCCAACCCCTGGGGACACGAAGCGAGGAGCACAGGCAGCATCCTGTGCCTCTGCCCCAGCTACCTGCATGAGCTGCACACCTCCAGCATCCTTGGATACCTTGAGCATCCCCAGCCACCTCGTGCATCCCTGGCTGCCACAAGCATCCCCGGCTGCCACAAGCATCCCCGGCCACCTTGGCCAGGGGAGGTGATGGGCAACGTGTCCAACGGGCTGGATCCTTCCCGCCACTGCCAGCCTGGGGCTGCTCCACCACCGGGCTTGGCCCCAAATTTTCCTGCTGCCAGCTGAGGAGAGCAGTAAGAGCAACAGCCAGAGCACGACCAGGGAGTGAGTGTGAGCGGAGAGAGCCAGCGAGCTCGTCTGCCTGGTTTTTCAAGGTCACAGAGGTGGTGGGAAGGAAAGAAAAGAGACCGAGGAAAAAAAAGTTGACTCAGAAACCGCAGGGAATTTTTTGCCTTTTTAGAATACTGGGAAGAGAAAAAATAGCCACAGTTATTCAAAGCATCCGGGATAATAACAGCCTGTTTACTGTTTGCATGCAAAGATGGCAGGCAGGCAGCACAGCGCAGGGAAGAGGAATGAGGAATTTGCCGCGCTCGCACCGCGGCCCAACCACTTCTGCTTAGCCCAGCAAAGCGGCTGGCGGCTCTGCCGGCCTCCGGCTGCCAGGGTAAGAGCTGGGCCTTGGGAGCTGGGCCTCCCTGCCATGGTGCCTGACTGGCTCTGCCGTGGGCTTCGGGGAGACCTGGGCCTGGGGAGGGTGGAGAAGGAGCTGACGGTGTTGGAGGACGCTCGTGCTGTTCCCGGATGGGCAGACAAAGCATCCCAGAGGGAGTCACGGCCACCCCCGTGCCCCTCCCTAAATACAGCACCCACCCCACCCTGGGGGTCCCTCCTCTGCTCCAGCACCCACGGCACAGTGATGCTCGGCAGGGAGAGGACATCTCGGGGTGACTCGTAGCTGTGACATGATGCAAAGCCCAACACAGGGACTTTGGAGGGGAAGGATTGGCCCTGCAGTCAGGGCAGAGCCCCCCAACAAGTCCTGGGCACAGAGAGGAATCCGTGCGCTTAGGGGTCTGATGGAGCCCCCAGGGAGGGCGGTGGGGCAAGGGAGAGAGAAGGGGGCAGGGAAGGGTTCGGCAGGCCCAGCGGGGAGAGCTTCATTCCTGCCGGCCCGAGGAGCAAGCCAGAACTTGAGGGGAGAGAAAGCACCGCGGTTTGCCCAACTGGTTTGCTGGGAAGCCGGCTGCGGGGCTGGCCCGCAGGGTTGCCAAACTTCCCCCACAAGAATGGGGATTATTTGGAAGAGGAGTGAAATTCCCTTTCTACCAGACCTTGGTGGGGATTTTTCAGCTTTTCAAAGAGCTGTTTTCCATCACGAGGAGGTTGTGATGAGCTTGTCTGTCCCCATCCAGCTCTAGCATTTGGTAAGTGGAAAAGGAGACAGATGAAGAAGGCCCAGAGCCAACCTGCCAAGCTCCAAGGACACTCCAAAGACCAAGTTGCAACTTCCAAGATCCAAGGAGAAACAAGGAAAAGCAGGAACCAAAGCTGCAGAGATGCTGCTGTGGTGTGGCACCAAGGAAATGCGGTGCTCCTGGCTAGGAATGGGATTTAATGGATGTCCATGGGGCCCTAGAGAGATCCTTAGCCTTCCCAAACAGCCCCCAGGCCAGACCAGCGTCTCCCCTTTCACCCATGGGAGCTGCTGCCCCAGGACAGGGTGTCTCACTGTCCATGGTGACATTCGAAGCAGAGCCCACTGCCCTTTTCCATCACTCCAAACACAGAAGGTGTCACTTCCTGGTGCCAGCCCAGCCAGCAGCTCGGCAGACCTCCCCAGCCACCCCGATTTAGGGTCACAGGGACAGTGGGAGGCAAGGACGCAAGGACTCTGGATGCAGGGATGCAGGAACACAGGGAGGCAGAGATTGAGGACAAAGGGATGCAAGAATGCAGGGATGCAAGGGCTCAGGACGCAGAGATGCAAGGATACAGGGATGCAAGGATACAGGGATGCAGACATCAAGGACACAGGGATGCCGGGGCTCAGGAATGTGAGGATGCAGGGACTGGGGACACAGCGCCACAGGGATGCTGGGACATAAAGATCAAGGACACAGAGATCACAGGCATGGGTGGGAGCGGGAGCAGGAGGTTTGTCTCCCCTCCAGAATTTCAGCTGAGACACCAAAAGTCACTGGCAACTGTGCCACGGGTGACAGGAACATGTCCTGGCCCGAGTTGGACCCGCGTGGGATCAAGGACCGTGGCTCCAAGCGAAGCTGATGGTGAGACAGTGTGGAAAGAGCAGAAGGAAATGCCTGTGATGACAGAGTCATAAAGCAGGTGATAACACACACCCCCATCAGCCTTCCTTGTGCCAAACATGGGGCTCCATCAGGCTGTTGCTCTGACTGAAAAGCAACCCTACCAAAACAAACAAAGCTGGGGACTGCTGCCACCGCACCCTCAGCGACGCAGATGGAGGAGCCCCAACCTACTGGGCTCAGGCATCCTCTCCCCATAGCTCGACCCCCACATTCACAGATGGGCTTTGGGCTTTTCCTTTCCCTTCCCTTTTTTTTACGCTTCCCTGCCGCCTTGTTCATCCAGCACTCTGCCCCCACATTTTCTGGCTCCTGGAAACTGCGAGAGCCAACAGGGCAACAGGCAGGACAGAGGATGGCCAAGCAGTGGGCAAAGCTCTCAACATGAGCCCATTCCCTGAATCCCTGGACCCAAAAATCTGCCTGCAAACAGCCAGACCAGCTCCGCAGCCCGAGTGGAGTAAATAAAGCGTGGGGCGTGAGAGCTGCGGTATGCCAGGAATGCTGCAAGCCTTCCCGGGCGGCTGCTCCCGGGCAGCAGGCACTGGGGGAGGCAGGGCAGGTATGGCCCCTGGCTGGGGCCACTGGGATCCCCGACATATTCCTAGCAGCAGCAGCTCCCTCTGAGCTTCCCACCCAGTCCTCCCCATCGCCAGCCCCATTCCGGGCGAGGGAAAAGCTTGTTTTCCTGCTTGCAAAACTCAGGAGAAGCCATGGGTGGAAGGAAGAGCCTGGCCCTGAGCTTCCCATCGCTCCCAGTCTCTTTACCTTCTCCAAGGGATGGAGACTTACCCCACAGCCGCAGGCGGCCACACTCCTGGGTGGGAAGAGTAGAGCTGAGCCAGCACTCAGCATCGCAGTCCCACCAAGACCAGTGATCCTCAACGGAGTCCTAAGCCACCTTCCAGGGAGGAGTTGGCCGCAAAGCCGGTTTGTTGTGCCGTTGTTCCACACAAGCCCAGCTAAAGCCCATTGCAGAGACTTGCACAAGGTCCCCTGGGCCCCAGGGACAGCAGGGTAATAAAAGAGCTGCCAAGAAATGCCAAGTGATGCGCCAAGGGGAAAGCCTCAGCCCTGCTGGTGATGGCTCCAGGGTCTCCAGGTTGCTGGTCAGCTGCTCCCTGGGAAGCATTAACGTGACAGCTATTAAAAATAAAAGGCAAATGACGGCAGCAACCAAAAAGCTCGGAGGGGAAGGGCTGGGGGAGTCTCAAGGCAGCCCTGGCTCAAACAGCCGGAGAACTTCTGGTGTTCCAGAGGACCATGGAGCCAAGCAGGTGGCTGGCAAAGCCAGGGGAGAGCCTGGGGAGCGGGAAGGTCTGGTTGTGCTTGGAGATGCCATTGAGGAACGCTTGCAGCGGGGGCTCAGGTGGGGCAGGAATGGGTCTTGCAGAGAAGAGGAGCCCACCAGGCTGGAGTTACCCACATTGTATGTGCAGGAAGGAAACTACACCGACATTTCTAGGCAACTCCATCCTTTTTTCAACCATCCAGGTGACAGGACCGAGGTATCCCAATGGGATTTTGGGGATGCTCTTGAGTATTTCCCTCTCCCACACAGCTGCACCCCTAGGCCCCTTCCCCACGGCAGAACCTCCCTCTCACCCCATCATGTGGGTAAAAAGAGTACCCGTGGGTCAATATTTGGAGTTTTTTTATTAAAATACTGTTATACCAATGGAATGCTACAGCAATCTCGGTATAGGGGGGCGTAACGAAACAGCCAGGTTTACGTTTAAATACTTCAGATAACTTAAAACGCACAAACAAGAACTCATCGTCTTTGGCAGGAAAAAAAAAGTTCACAGCACGAAAAAAAATACTTAGAAAGAAATACCAATATTAATATAAAATATATTAAGTTGTGGGGTTTGGTTTTTTTCCTCTTTCATAATCTTTTGTTTGTTTGTTTTCCACTTTGTAAACAATGCACGAGAACCGAACGCATTTTTTACGTGTCTGGGAGAGAAAAATAAAAAAATGCAGTTGTCCAGCAAATGCACACATTTAAGGAAGAAAGAAAAAACAATTATATATATATACATACGAAGGGCAAGGACGGGAAGCGTCCGAGCTCAGAGGAGCGAGCCGTCGGTGCTGGCTACGGGCAGAAGCCAGCTGCCAGTAGCCGGGAGATGTGGCCGTGGGATGAAGCCACGAGAGGGGCGGCACATCCCGCCGCCTCCATCGCCCGTCCTCGGTTCACTCCCAGCATTTCGCTGCCTGTTTCAAGCAAATTTCTCCTGCGCTTTTCATTCCTTCAATTATTATTTTCTCTTTTGCTTCGCCACCATCCCATCCCGAAGCCCCCTGCCTGCCCGCGGCCACTCTGAACACCCGGAGAGGCGGGATGCAGTTGACGGATGCAGGTGACGGAGGTCTGGAGCTCCCGGTGCTTGGCTCGGCCACACGGATCCAGGCTGTCAGAGGGACCCACGGAGGTTCCCTCCTGGCTCTGCCCCTCACGGCTCTGCCCCCCGTGCAGAGACATCGGCTCGTGGCTACAGTTTGGGCGAGCAGAGTGGGAAATTCCAGTCGGAGGCCAAGCACTTGGGTGGACGCAGATGGCCAAGGCCCAGAAGTGGGATGGGGATGGAGCCGACAAGGGAGGGGATGAGGAAAACCCCCCGCCTCGGGAAAGCAGAAGAGGCTGAAACGATGAATACGTTTTCTCCTGTCATACAAACCCCAAGTGCGTTTACAGAGGGGTTGGGAGCCCCTGTCGCAGGATCCCCGGGCTCCAGCGCGCCCCGCGCAGCTGGGGACCCGTGTGGGGGCCGAGCGGGGATGGTGGCCTTCCCATGCATAGGGCCACCCATTGAGACCGGCCGTGGGGATGCCACTGAGCTCCAGGCTCCGTCCTCCTTCCCAGGCAGGTGCAGGCAGTGCGGCTCTGCCTGTGTGGCAGACGGGGAAGGTGGAAGGGCTGGCACGCAGCCCCTGGGTGGCCTTAAATCAGGATCTCCACCATGTCAGACAGGTCCGGGGCCCTCGCAGTGGCCGAGCTCTCTGCAGAAAGAGAAGGTGAGAGCTGAAGGAGAGCTGAAGAGCATTGGCATGGTGCCCACCCCACCAAAGGGCCGGCAGCGAGCGCACTCCTGGTCCAGCCTCCCCCCAGAGGGTGAAGGAAAAAGCGCTGCCCCTTAACAATAAAGAAGCAACAAGTGATTCCAGGGTTCAAACCAACCAGACTCAACTGGGGCTTTTAAGATGCCTTAAAAAAAAAATCACTGATGCTTGTGCAAAGCCCATCTCCTGGATGCCAAGCCCATGTGCTGCAGCGTCCCCAGCTCTCTGCCGTGCCATCCCCAGGGAACTCACCCAGCAAACCGGCCGGACACTCGGTGCCCTCGCTCTGGCCGCTGCTCTCGGCCGCCCCGTCCGTCTGCGTGCTGCCATCCTTGCTGCCGTGCTTGGAGTGGGAGGGCAGGGGAAGGGCGGTGGGCACTGCTGCCCCTTCGGCGGTGGTTTTGCCTGCTGGAGGAGATGCCGTTAGGGACTGCCAGAGAAATCCACCCTCCCCAAGCTCTCCACTTCCAAAACCACACGGGAAATTCCAGGCAACTGTGTGGTGCTGAGGGAAGGCAGGGAACGGGCAGGAGTGTCTATTTACCTGTGCTGCCCCGGGAGCCGCCCTCGGCCAGCCGGTCGCTCTGGCCAGCCCCTGGCCAGCTCGGGGCGGCAGAGGCGGCAAAGATGGAGGGCACGGACTTGGCTGGCCGCAGGGAACCCTGGAGAGCTTTGCTGGGGTCCCTCCGAGAGCGCTGCTGCAGGACCTTGATGACAGCATCCTTCTCCAGGATCTGGGCGTGAAGGGCTTTTAACCTGTAGAGGAGAAGAGGTTGAAGCTGGAAGAGGTGCTGGAAGGGGAAAGGAAGATGCAGGCACTGCCCTGGCCAGACCACGGCACATGCCTGTCGGCAAGGTGGGCCTACCTGTTCTCCATCTCTTGGTGCTTGTGGCTGGTCAGGAGGAGGTCCTCGTTGAAGCTGCTGTTGGGGGAATGCCGTGGGGAGTGGCTGATGAGGGTGGTGTCCCGCTGGGCAGCCGCGGTGGCCGCTGCGTCCATGGCGAACTGCCGCATGGTGCATTCCTCCAGGTACTTCTGCTCCCACTTGGTCATGTCAGCCTCCAGGGCCAGGATCTTCTCCTCCTTCTCCCTCAGCTGCTCGGAGAGCGTGTGGGCACTCAGCTCTGGCGTGCCCCCACCCGCAGCGCCCACCTGCCTCTGCAGCAGCAAAAAAAGAACCCAGAAGAGAGGATGAGGAAGTGCCGGGAGGATGCAGCACCCACCGAGGCTCGCCGGCACCCACCGAGGCTCGCTGGCACCCACCTGCTGAGCCCGCAGCATCTTCAGCTCCTGCTCCAGGCGGGTGCGGAGACGCAGCTCGAGCTGCTCCCGCTTCTCGCAGGCGGCCTGGAGCTGGCCCAGGGCTGCCTGCAGCCTCTCCACCTTCTCCACGTAAGCTCGCTTCTTCCGCAGCTCGGCCTCCGCCTTGGCTGCCCGCGCCTGGGCGCTGCCCAGCGCCTGCTCCAGCAGCTCTGCCCGCCGGCGCTGGTCCTCGTTGGCACTGCGCAACAGGGACACCTCCCGCTCCAGCTTCTCCTTCTCCTGCTGGTGCTCGTAGCCTGCAAGAGAATCCCCCAGAGTCTCAGCCCAGGAAGGTTTGCTATCCTAGGGCTGGTCCACAAAGACCCAGGGGGGTTCTTTGCTCCCCTAAACCCGGCTGTGCCATCCCTCCCCAAGCACACGAGGTATACGGGGGCCAGGGGAATCCCAGCTGCATGGGCACATGGCCAAAACCCTCCATTTGCCATGTCCTAGCCCAAATTTTGGCTCATGGAGGGTAAAAGCCACCTGGTGTGAATTCAGCCACCTTAGGGGAGGGGAGGCGATTCCTCCCACGTACCACCAACACCCTGTCTCTCTGCTAAAATAATGGATTTAGGTGTATTTTCCCCCCAGAAAAGTCCCAGGCCTGTGGAGCTGCAAGGCAGAGGGGGGAGGAGGGAGAAGGGCCAGGCTGGCTTGGGGCGGGAGTGCGAGCTCGGTGCTGGAAGAGCCGGCCGGCGGCAGGAATGCAGAGAATGCGGGTCACGCCGCCGGCCGGATTAATGGCTCGAGTCCAGCGCCAAGAGCGGCTCCATCCTCCCCGGGGAAGGACGAAAGCTGCTGCCCGCCTCCTCCTCCTCCAGCCAAAAGGGAGCCCCAGCATCCCGCTCACAGATGCCACAGAGAACCGGGCTAGGGCGGGCATCCCCAGGAACTTACTCTGCGCCAGGAGTTTGGCCACACTGCCCTGGTTGCTCTCCTGGCTTTCCTGGGTCTTGCTGGCCAGCTGCTTGTTCGCCGATTCCAACCGCTCTGGTTCAAAGACAATTAAACCCAATTAAGATTTAAATACAAGATTTCAGCCGTAGGGAGCAGGAGAAGCCTGGCTCCCAGCAGAAACACACGGGGGGAAAGCCAGGGGATGGAGAGCACCCGTGGGGATGGGGAGGGTCCCTCACCTTTCAGGTCCCGGTTGAAGTCCTGGAGTCGCCGCATCTCACTGTCTCTCTTGTTCCTCATGGCTTTCTCCAAGGCTTCCCGCTTGGAAGACGCCTTGACAAGGTTTTCGTAATCCTCCGAGATGCACTGGATCTCGCTCTCCAGCTGGGGCGGAGGAAGGGACAGGCCGGGGTTAGATATTCATGGAATGAGGAAAGGAGATGGAGATGTTGGCCAAAGCTCACCCAGGTCGCTCAGCCCAACCTGAGCTGGCAGAGGAGCTCAGTGCACCCACGGGACCCCCTGGGCTCACCCCCAGTGCACGTTTTGGGGGAGAAAACTGATTTTGTTCTGCCTTTCTTTTTGCAGAGAGTCCCTCCGCAGGTTTTGGCTCTGCCGTAGCCTGGCCAGCAGGGAACAGCCGCCCCTTGTACGTGGCTGTACAAAGGGCTTTCTGTGGCGGCTGGGGGGGACAGACAGAGGGAGGGGGTCACCGGAGAATGGGCTCCTTCTCCCCCCTCCCGGCTGCTGCATCGCCAAAACGCAGCTGCTTGGAGGGGAATAAACCACCGGAGGGAGGGGGAGAAGAGATTAAAACACTGAAGGGGGTCAATTTTACAGCAGCTGGCTGAGCATTCCCCTGGGACGGGGGGGACAATGCAGCCCTGGACGCGGGGCTGCCGCTGTTCGCTCACCTTCTGGATGCGGTTCGCCTTCTCGGCGCAGCTCTCCAGCTCCCGCCGCAGCTTCTCGTTCTCCCGCTGGAGCCGCTCGTTCTCCCGCAGGACCGCATCCGCCCGGACCAGGCGGCTGCCAGCCGAGACCGACTGGGCGCTCACCAGGGCCTCCACGCCAGCAGGACCCAGCGTGCTCGGGCACAGGGTGCCCTGCGGCGGCAGGAAAGCGGCGGGGACATGGGTGGGCAACACCCTGCAGGGAGGAAGGAGAAGGATGCTCAAGTGGCTTGGCAGGGCGAGGGAGCCAACCCCACCTCCAGTGCTCAGCTCCAAACCTGTGGGACAAGGGGGTGCCAGTGCCTTTGGGTCACCCCAAAGGAGGAGGGAGGCTCTGGGAAGCACCTACCCTGTTTTTCAGAGCTGGGAAGAGTTTGCTTTCTGAAGGGTGCTCACCCAAGCACCCTCAAACACAAGATAAACCCAGTCTTGCAGGGATACCTTGACCTGAGAATGCCAGGGTGCCCCCAGGCTCCCCCTGTTGCTGGGGCCACTGCAGTTGGATGACAGTACAGCAAAGGATGCACCCTGGAAGCCGGCAGCACTGCCCCTTTTCCTTGTTTTCCAGGCAAAGCGAGGGCTCCTGGCACAGCTCCTCACCACCAAACTATGAATACATCTTGCTGTATTTGGAGGAGCAGGGCCAGCCTGGCCGCTCTGAGTTCCTCGACATCCCTTGGTTGCCTCGAATACCCCAAGCAGGACGGCCGTGCACGGCCCAGCCCCGCTCCACCGCAGGCTGCCCGCCAAGGGCCACATTCCTGCAGGATGATATAGGAGCGAGCAAGAATCTTCCTCGCGGCCCCCCCTTCCCCTCTTTGTTCCCTGGAAGGAGAACGTTTTCCTGCTGGAGATACTATCGCTCTCTGCCCGGATAGGTCAACAGGGCTGGGAGCAGCGTACGGCCTCCCATCAAGCCTCCAATTCCCTTCTTCCCATCATTTTCCATGCTGGAAGAAGTTGCTTCCAGCATTCCCCAAACACCAGGCAATGCCTGGACCTCTGGGCTCCCCAGATTTCTCCACGGCCCTCTTGGAGACAAGCCGGGGCTTTGCCGGAGGCGTCAAGCTGCCGAAGGGGAGAGCTGCCCAGCGCTGCTCGTGGCCTCTGCTCACTGCCCTGCACCAGCTCGGGCTCGGTAGCGATCCCCCGGTACGGGCAGCGAACCGGTGCTACGTGGGCATCCCCAGCTCAGGATCACAGGCTGGGTTTCCACGGAGCAGGGAGCGTGTTTGCCTTCCACCCTGCCCCATGCCTGTTCCACATTTAGCCGTTTCCTGAGTTGGTTCCAGCTCTTAAATTATCCCCAAATTCCTCCCAGCACATGGGCCTCCCCTCGGGCAGGGTCTGGAGAGGCAGTGGGATTGTCACTGCCAGTTGGAAAATCCCAACTGTGCTGGGGGAAACTGGGGAGAGGAGAGGACCAGAGGGGTCCCTATAGACCACAGCAGGCCGAGCTGGATCCGGCCTTGTGAGGACGAGTGGTTTGGCAACAGCTGCCCTGGGCCCCCCATCCCTCTCCACATCCCACATCTTCCAAGTATCCATCCCAGCGGCTCCTGAGGGCTGGGAGGCACCCGCTGGACTCCCCAAAAGCGGCTCCCCTGGGCTGTAGGTTACCTGATTTCAGGATGCTGAAATCCAGGAGCTTCCCGGGAGCAGGGTCGAGGTTCGGCCAGGTAAGCGTCCTGGGAAGGGATGACGTAGGGATACTCCGGGGGTGGACCCCGCGGCTCCGGCCCCTCGGGGTGCTGCCCTCGCAGGGCAGCGAGCTGGTGGTGGCGGGAGAGCTGGGGGTAGCTGTGGGAGGCGCTGATGGGGCTCTGCGCTTTGGTCCCGTTCCTCTCCAGCGACATCCGCATCAGCCGCTCGCTCAGCGACCGCACGTGGCCGTGCTTTAGGTCCTTCAGCCCCTCGTCGGGGCGTCGGGTGCCGTTCTCAGCCCCACGCGGGCCGTTTTCGCCCCGAATCCCCGGGTTGGCCCCACCGGGCTGCTGCCCGCCCCGTTGCGAGGCGTAGTACTGGGAATGCGCCTTGGCCTCCTCGTAGGTGGGGAGCTCCTCGCCCTTGTGCTGGGGCTGGCAGAGCCGATAGACGCTGTTCTCCAAGTAGACGTGGTCGGAGTGATGCTCCTGGCCCTGCGGCTCCTGCCGCGTGGATTGCTGCACCATTTGGCTCTCCTCCGGGCTGAGGCTCTCCAGGGAGGAGCGGGGGCTGCCGGTACCACCGGTACCGCCGCCGCCGCGCAGGGCCTGCTGTTGGATGGCCAACAGCGTGCGGTTCTCCGTGAGGTTCCCATAGCGCAACTGCTCCTGGATCAGGCGATGCAGGACCGTCCCGTTCGAGTCCTCCGCCGTCTTCATCTCCGCCCGCGCCGTCGGCAAAGCCACGTTTCCACCCGAGAAGGGCGTCCCCGGGGACCTTAGCAGCAACCGGCCGTGCCAAGACACCTGCGCAAGGCAAAAAGAGGATAATTGGGAACTGGCCCAGGCAGGACACGGCGCGGACCCGGATCGACGAGGGGGGTTTTTTCAGGAATCCCGCTCGGCACGCTGGCAGCCTGGCCGGGACGTGCCGGCCGGCGGGGGGCCCGTGGCGGCGGTGGGAGCAAGGACAGAGCCCCCCACCCCCCCCGCCTCGCTGCCGTGGCTGAGCCCTGGAGCTCTCATCGCACCCACGGCCGCGGCTGGCGCCGGGGGCCGGCATCCCACGCACCCGAGACCTCCCCCAGCGCCAGGCACTGCCCCGGGGATGGGGGACAACGCGGCCCCCGGGGGACGGGAGCCCGGAGCCTCCGGGAAGCGGGCAGGACTCCCCCCCCGCCGCCGCCCCCGCAGCCCGGGCGAGCCGAGCCGTCCCCGCACGGGTGTCCCGGTGCTGTCGGGACCCCCGCCGGGGGGGAGGGGGGGCACTTACCGGGGCATGGCGGAGCGGGGCGGCGGCGGTGCTGCCCGGGGAGCGCGGCGGCGGCTCTGGGCGTCCCGCAGGCAGCGGGGGCCGGCCCGGGCGCTGCTATGCCCGGAATGCGGGGCCGGACCCGCCCCCCGCCCCGCCCCGCCAGGGCCGTTGCCGGCAGGGGGAGCACGGACGTGGACACGGGGGGCCGTGGGGCAGCCGCAGCTGCCGGCACGGGGCGGGGGGGCGGGGGGGCTGGGGGGGGGGGGGGGAGTCGTGCCCGCCAGCTGCCCGGGAGCATCAATCTTCCTCTGTATCCGAGACCCGCATTGTCCGCGGAGCCCAGCCAGCCCCCAAAAACCTGCCGGCCCCATCTGCTCTGCCCTCACGGCCCCCCCTCGCCTCCCCCCGGCTCCCTGCCTCGGGGTATCCCCTCCCCCCCCCCCCCAGCCTCAGTTTCCCCTTTCGGGAGATGCCGGCCGCAGCACGGCCATAGACCCTCGGCCACTCGCGGACACCGGACAAAGCCATCAGGGACCAGATTCCATTTCTCCTCTCAACAGCGGAGACCCCCAGCCCACCTTGGGGGAGACACCGAGACCCCTTAACCCCAAAGCAGCAGAGCACATCCGCCGTCTCGGCCCCGAGCACCCAAGGCTGTCGGTGGGGAGTCCAGAGCCGCGGCTGCCCGCGAGGCCCCGAGACGGCAGATGGTCGGGGGGAGACGGCGGCGGCGAGGCAGGTGCAGGGGAAAATTGCGAATTAGCTACGGGACATTAAGCTCCCAGTCTTGCGAGAGGGAACCCGGCATCTTCCGACTGCCGCCAGACCAGGGAAGGGGGGACGCGGTGGTCTCCAGCCTCGTCTCCTTGTTTTGCTGCTTTGGTGTGAAATCCACCCCATCCCATCCCGGTATCGACCCCCGGCCACCCCAAACACCCCAAAAGCTACGGGATGTGACAACAGGCAGCGGACAGTTCTCTCCCTTTGGGTTTTCTCCTAAAAAATGGGGAAAAACCAAATAAACCCCCGACGCGGAGCAGGTAACAGACTCAAAGACAGGGCAGCACGCAGAGAAGGTGCCTGGGGAGGAAGAGTCGGTGCTTGAAGGAAGCAGAGCGCCGCGTTACGGACCCAGAGACGAAGGACGTGGTCAATCTGGATTTGGGTTTACCAAAGCCGTACGGCATCCCCACCCAGGCAGGTCCCAAGCCCAGGATCCTGACAGTAACGGGGCTCAAGAAACAAGTTTTTCAGCCCAGTTTTGCCAGTGACACGTCAAATCCACCTGGCAGGAGTTTCAGAAGTGGGAATCAGTATCGGCCCACAGGTGTGGGGCAGACCCCGAAACCTCGGTGAGGGTCTGTGCCTTATGGGCGGTCCTGCTGCTGCCTTCGTGGGGAGGAGAGGAGGGCACAGCTCCTGTCCCCATGTCCCCAAGCACATGCTGAGCCTGCAAACACCAGCCCAGGCCCAGCACCATCTGGATGGATGGGTGGATGCACCCCTCTGAGACACCAGGCCTGGCAGCATCAGCTCTTGAGCAGACCCAGCAGGGGCTCTGCCCTGCTCTTTCCCAAAGGGATGGGGCATCCCACCCAAGCCCCGAGGGAGCCAGCCCAGATCCCCCAGCAGCCAGGCTGCCTCTCCCGGCTCATCCACCAGCCTTATCTGTTCCTGCGTCATCCCGTTTCCCTTCCTATCTTAACACCGCTCTATTTTTGGCAGCAGGAAACCCCTCCTGGGCTGACAACACCCCTTTGGAAAGTGATCTGAAGAGTTTCCTCTTTTTCTTTCTCATGCTGAAGGTAAGAAAAGCCTCAACCTTCTCCCTTCCTCCTGAAGGAGGGTGACATAGCAGCCGGCAGCCCCACACCAGGCCTAACGCGTGGGCAGCGGTGAGGGTACCATGGGGGGCTGCTCACGTGGACCCCCTGCCCTGGTGGGAGCGTGCGGGTGGAAAGCCCTGGGGAAACTAGGGACTCTCGGCTCCGGCTAGACCCATGGGAGCGGTGGGCGAGCGCAGGTGTCGGTGTCCCGGACTCCCTGGATGACACACAGCTCCGCAATGCAAAACCCTCCCACTGACCTCACTGCCGAGCCTTATCGGCGAGGCGTTGGAGCGAGACGAATGAGCCAAGAAAATACTCGTGGGATGAGATCACCTCGGCTGTCTTCACGGCTCCCAAAATGCCTCGGCTGTGCCGAGCCTGGTGCCTGTGACGGAGAGGAGGTTTGCAGCCGGGGTGATGGTTATGGTGGTGAGAGTCCCACAGCTGCCAAGCCCCACTGCTGGGCTGCGGGTGGGATGCTGAACTCCCCAAACCATCATTTGCCCTATAAAGCTCCCCCCGGGTACCTGCGTCTCTCCCGAGCCCCCAGTTCAAAGTGCATCCAGGTGGGACGGAGAGCCAGAGCTCAAGAAACAACACGAGCACTGTTCCTGGGCTCTTTCCCAGTGCCAGGATCTCCCCAAAGGTTACTGGGATGCGAACCCCATTCCCATGGCTCTTCCCAAAGGGAACATTCCTCAACGTGCCTGGGAAAAGTATGGGTGGGAATGGGGTTGTCCTGGCTTTTGCCTGGTCCTCTCACTCCTTTTCTCGCTGCTTTGTGAGCTGGTGACTGATAGGGCTCTTCCTCAGTGGAGGAAGGAGAGGAAAGATGCCCTCCTGCCCAGGGGAACCCCACACAGCCTCGGTGGGCTCAGCAGCAGCAGTGGGGGGACCTGGGCCAGTCCTGCTGGGAAGAGGCTGATGGGGACATCCACGTGGGCAGCCATCCCCCGAGACACGGCTCCAGCTCTGCTCCTGCCTGCCCCAGCGCTCTGGGAAAGAGCAGGTTGCTTCCACAGCTCAGAGCCACTGAGAACACCCCCGCATTTGGGAGGATGCTGGGTCTGGTCCCAGGTGAGGGTCGCACAAGGTTGGGGTGTTCCTGCTCCCCCCAGTTCCTCGTCTAAATGAATAGAGCAGTCACAGAGTTCCTTCTCAGGAAACTGAGGAGAGGAAAAGTGCATCAGGACCCGCCCCGGCTGCTGCTTATCCGTGGTATAACACGGATTCGGGAGCGTGACACAGCCAGGGATGCGCTCCCGGGCGTGCTCACCGCATTCTGCTGCAGAGCTCCAGCTTGACCCTCTGGCGTGTGCCCGCTGCCGGCTCCCACAACCACTCTGCAGGACCACAGCCGATTCCTGGCAGCAGGGACAGAGAGCCCCAAGCCCTGCCCGGTCTTCGGGAAGGCAGCAGTGGGGCTGGATGCCTCCGTGCCCTCTGGGCAATCCTTGATGTAAGGGACAAGGTAGGAAACGCGAAGGACAATGTGCAAACTTGTGACAAAGCCACGTGGCCATTGGAAAGGGGCCGGGACCCTTCTCCTCCCCTTTGCTGCATTTTAAACCCCCTGAGTCATTTCCATTCCTGGATGTTAAATTGTCCTTTTCTGCTTTCCTTTATGTCCCCGTTTCCTGAAAGGGGCTCGTGGGACCCGGGGGGCTTCGGTGTCAGTGGCCGGCATCCGCCGAGGAGATGCTGGAGAGAACAAAGGTCGTGCGTGGCCACCCGCCGCGTCCCAGCGAGATGCAGGGAGCCGCCAGCCCCAGGAGGCACAGCTCCGGCATTTCCATAGCAAAGCCCTTCGCTGTCGCTCTGTTGGCCACAGTCTCACGTTTGAGGCAATTTCACTCTTTCTTGAGAAATTTGAAGAGCCTGGTGCTATTTCCTGCCGGCGGGAGGGGTGGCAGGTAAAGCTCCATGGCTCCAGCATCGCCAGGAGATGGGGCAGCTCTGGCCCCAGCACCGGTGCAGCATGGGAGACAGCCAGAAAGTGCCATGGGCAAGTGGCCACGGGCAGTGTCCCTTCACTGGCCACATTTACATGCTTGACCCTGCTGCCTCCTGCTCCAGAGCACCTCCAGGTTGATGTGGATCCCTCCATCACCTCCTTGTCTGTACCCTATCCCAAGGACAAGGGGGGAGCAGCACCCTAATTTAGAGCCAGCAACTGCAGAGGGAGGGGGCTGCACCCAGAGGGGCAGACGGACAGGAGCCACCCCGCTCCCCATTGCTCTTCTGTGATGAAAACAAGCACAAACATCTGGATTCCTAAGGAAGCTTCCCATCTTCCCGGCTGTGGGGATAACCTGCCAGGGCCAAATCAGCTTGGCACAGTGTTCCCAAACACAGAAGTGGGAATTATCCATGCTGGAAGAGCAGCCCTGGCTGAGTCAGGTTGGGCTGGTGCTGGGAGGAGAGAAAAGGGCTGTTAACTCTTGTGCCTAATGATGCTGCTTTAGGAAACAGGCTGTCAAATAGCTGTCTCCAATGCACGGACAGGCTAAGTGAAGTAGGAAGCAGGAAGGAGAGCATTGGGCAAGGGTTGTTCTTCATCACTTCTTGCTTCCAACCCTGGTAGAGACCTGATGGTTCATCTAGAGGGGTTTTAGGCCACTCTGGGAGGAATTTGGCTGCCACACATGGGGTGTCCAAGACCCAAAATCCTACCCTGTGCTGTGCAGCTTTACCCGGAGGTGCTCCCACCTCACAGTGTTACCCACAGGGGGAAAATAAAGGGATAACAGGGGCAGGCAGGTGAGACTGCATCAGCCTGGGAGCAGTCCTTCATCTCTAGGTACCGTGTTGTGGGTTTGGGGTGTACACCCCGGGGCAGCCAAGGTGGGCTACTGGTTCCTGTCCTGCTGGAAAAGGGCTCCACCATGGAGTGGGTCATTGAATTAGGCACTTCCCTGGCAGTGACCCATCCCGTGGCTCCAGCTGGAGAGGAGGGAGCGTGTCTGAACCCGACCACCGCAGCCTCCCAGAGCAGCTCGCGCTGGGTCCCTGCCACCAGCCGCAGGAGACAGGGATTTGGCGGGAGGATTTTGCTTTCCCCATTCTCGGCAGAAAGCCGTGGCTGCTTCTCAAACCTCACCTTGGGTAAGTCGGCGCCTGATGTGAGGAGCGTGTCCTGGTGCACCCACACCCCTGGCATCTCCAGCACGTGGCAGGGACAGCTCCATGAGATCTTGGAGCTGACCCCCCTGGAAAACCCTGGTTGCTGTTTCATCAGCTGCTCTGCAGAAGTCAGAGGCATTTTCATACAGCTGCTTGGCACTGGGAATAAGGGAGACAGCAGGCACCGAACAACCTGCTTTTAAATTTTCATGCAAATACGGAGTAACAAAAGCAAACAGGAGAAAGACCGGGCATTCCCCTCACCCACCCCAGACTCTCACCACGCTTCTCCTCCAACAGACCTCAGGGCAGCTGGGCTGGTCTTTTTTAGCTAGCAGCAAGTTTTTAGCTGCCTGAGAAAGCATAAAGACAAAGTTTGTGTTGTAGAATATGAAATACAGAGTGGGAATGACGGACAGACGGAGGGAGGGAGGGATGGAGGGATGGAGGGATGGAGGGAGGGAGGGAGGGAGGGATGGATGGATGGATGGATGGATGGATGGATGGATGGATGGATGGAGGGATGGAAAGAAGGAAGTATTGTAGAGGTTTGTTATAGAGATAATGCTCAATTAAACAGCCAAACCCTTCATAGTTCCAGTGATACCTCCATCTCTCCAGGGGCTGCTCAGCTGTCATGAAGGAGGAGACGGGCATGACCGCTGCTCCACAGAAAGAAGTATCAAGGGAGACACTGGGATGAGGTGCAGAGCAGGGCAGAGAGGGTGAGGGATGCCCCAGACGTCACTTCTTGGCATGAATCACGCCATGCCTCCTGAACTGGGGAGGAGGGAGGTCAGCAGCATTACTGGAGGTCACCCAGGATGGCGGCCATGCCCTGGGAAGAGGCAGCCTGCCTCCAGGCATCCCTGAGGGGAAAGGGAAGCCCTGCAGACCGGGCTGGGTGGCGTTATTGCTGGCTGTCTTCACAGGTTGGATTAAAATGTTATTGCTTTCTGTGGAATGCTGCAGGAGCTGGCTGGCTTGTGCTGTGTCTTGCAGGAGCTGGTTGGTTTGCGCTGTGCCTAATGAGGTTTTGTTGCACAATGAGAACTGGCACGACACAGGAAACTCGGCTGGTGGCAAAGGCACCGGCACGGGCAGCTCATCACAGCATGGGGATAAATTACGCAATTCCACGGCAGAGCATCTCCCCAAAACAGGGGTGGGCGTCCCTCCAACGGATGGCAGGGGGCTTCCTGGCTTCCCTGCTGCTCTCCCTTTGAAGCCCAAAGCTGACAAGTGTCATGGCTTTTTCAGCATCTCTGTGTTCTGGAGCCACAAAGGCTTGGTAGAGTCATTGGATGTGCTCCTGAACACGGCTGGGGTGGGAGCGAGTCGGTGCGGCTGGTCAGCCCGTCCCCTTCAGTGAAGTAGAAATTATTGTCCCATTGCACCCATAAAGACATGGAGCCCTCAAAACCACACGATTCCCACAAACCCTGGAAAAAGGGGTGGTGGGTAGGGAAGAAAGACACGATGAAGGACTTCCCAGGGCATTGGCCCTGCAGGGACAGCAGAAACTGCAGACGGGGGGTAAAGGAGGGAGGGAAGGGAACGGAGATCAGGATCGCAGGATTGCGGAACAGCCCAGCTTGGAAGGGACCTGGAAAGGCCATCTGGCTCAACCTTTTGTGGGAAAGGGAGCATAACTGAGATTATCTAGCACGCTGTCCAGACAACCTCCAGCAATGGGAACTCCACCCCATCCCTGGGGAGGTTTTTCCAGTGAATGGTTGTTGTCACCATAACAAAAAAATACTTCTTATGTTGAGATGAAACTTCTCCCAGTGCAAGGTGTACCCATTCCCCTTGTCTTCTCCATGTGAAGAGAGAGCCTCCATCCTCTTTGTAGCTGCTCTTGAAGCACTGGAATGCTGTGATGAGGTCGCCCCTGTGAGCCTTCTCTTCTCCAGGGAGTAAAGACCGAGCTCCTTCAAACTTTCCCCATAGGGCAGTCTCTCCAGTCCTTGGATCATCTTTGTGATCCTCCTTTGGACTCTCTCCAGTCTGATCACCTCTTTCTTGAATTGTGAGGACCAGACCTGGACACAGTACTCCAAGTGTGGCCGGGGGAGGATGATCATGTCTCCATCTCTGCTAGTACTGTCCCTGCAGATGTAGCCCAGGATCCAACTTGCCTCCATCGCTGCAGTGGCTCCCAGCCCGGTAAGAAGCCGCACCTCTTTGACAGTCCGAGGAGGAGGCAGAGGTCTGCAGGAGGCCGGCCTCCAGCACTTCCCTGGCTGAGGGCTCTGCCACCACGCTTGCTCCTGCTCGCTCGGTCTCGCACCGGTGCAGAAGACTTCCCAGCTCCTCTGTGTCCATAAATTGGACGGGGACACGCTGCACGGGACAGACTGGCTCTGTGTCACCGCTGGGAGGGTGCCAGCCGCATCAGAACACCCGCCCCATGCCCGGGAGCTGTGTGTTGTGGTGAAAACACAAGCAAACAGGGTGCCAGACATGAAGGTAACACCTTAACGGCATTGAACGTCCCTTGGCGTGGTGACAGCGAGGGTGTCACCAGGTTGGTCACCGCTAATAGATGGCTGGATTACCAGAGGACTCACAGCTCAGATGCAGCTCCAGGCAAACCCTGTATGGGCACAAAGTGGCTGTGAAACACCCCTTGACCCCCTCATCATGAGTTTTTGAGCTTCTCCTGTTGCTCTTTGTGATGGTTGTGAGAGCAACTGGGGTGGCATCGGGACAGACATGAAGAGGGGATGGGGAAGAGCATCTTTCTCTATAGCTCCCTTCAGCCTAGCAAGCATATGGAGGAGAGAGGGCAGGGTGTCAAGGTGGAGAACAGGGCAGCAGCAGCGTCAAACCCAGCACTGCCTGGGAAAGATGCCGTAGGGATAAACCCACAGGCTGTATTGCCGCTGGTCTGGCAGGGGGATGCAGGCAGGTGTGGGCTCCAGGAGGAACCATAACTAGCACCTACTAATTAGCCAGCAGGATAAGTGGAGGCAGGGCCTCGGGAACAGTTTGTCCAAGAGCAGGGAGAGGCTGGAGGACTCTGCCCGGGCTGTCACAGCTGGGCATGGCAGAAATGCTCTTGCTGTCTATAATTCAGCTCCAGGGAGCAGCCAGCAGCCACACCAGCTGCTCCATGCAGGGATGTGTATCCCAGCACTCCTGAGCTACCTGTCCCTTCTCCCGTGGCTAAGTGGGGGGACGTACAGACCTTCCTCGGCCACTGTGACACTATGCTTAAGTGCTCCTGGGCTTTCTCGTCCTGGCAGGATCCCTCCTCTGGCATGCAGCACAGATGCTGCCTCCAGCAATGGAGAAAGGCAAAGAAAAAAGTGGGAAGACCAGGACCTGAACACAATGGATACTGAACTTGCTGGTGGCAAGTTTCCACGCTGAAGGTCGTCCTGCTTGTGTTAACAAGTTTGTGGCTGGCCCTGTGGCTGGCAGCCCACAGCTCTGCTCTACGAACCAGCTTTTTTGCCAAGGTGAGCCTTCTCTGGGAACATGGGAATATGGGGACATATCCACCCATCTGCCCTGCACAGCACAGCATCAGTTCAGGAATCCCACAGCCAGCTCTGGGCAAGGATGGTGCCAGCACGCAAGTTCAGGCATCGGAAGAGCAATAAGTTCATTAGCTGGGGCAAATTAGAGCCCCTTTGGCCAGGATGCTGGAGCTATTTTTGTTGTTTTGGAGATGCCCTGTTCTTCAGGCACCAGTACATCAGAGCCCGCAGCAGCTGGAAGCCTCCAAGGGGAACAGGGAGATGAATCCCAAGTGCACCAACAAGGCAGTCCTGGCCTGCTCAGCTGTCTCGCCTTTTGTGACATCCTGGGCTCGTCTCCTGAGGAAACCTTCAGTGGACAAACCTCGCTCTATCCCAGCGCACGGTGGGAAGGTGGCTTAGGCTGGTTGCCCACTGAGCAAAGACCTCCAAGCAGAGCCGCATGTTTTAGCTGCGCGCTCGATGATACAATAGAAAATGCCTCCGAAGTCCCAGCCCTCTGGAGCATTTCCTTAGCTCGCTGGAATTTCCGTTTATTTCTTCCTCTCCCAGGCTCTTACCGAAAAGCGGTGTCACCATATGTGTCTCCTCGGCAGGCTCTGGAGACCCGCCAGCTCTCTCCATCCCCCTCTCAGGTCTCTCACCCGTGTGCCGGGCATTTGCAGGGAGCAAGATCCCAGAGGGTGTCAGCTTCGGCTGCCCCTTGATTAATCACTGGAGGCGACTCTGCCAATCAAGGAAAGATTTACAAGGCAGGCAGGAAGCCCTTGTTTTTACAGGAGTGCCTCAAACACACGCACACAGTAGGAAAAGCAAACATTCCAGGCATACCAAGGGATCCACGGGATAAAAATTCCCCAAACAGCGCAGATTAAGATATTTGGCGGCACATGGAAACACTAAAACCTGGACTCAAGGATTTAATTGTCTTATTTAGCAGAGAGACCTGAACACTGTGTGGAACAACCTGAGCTGCATGGGAACAGCCACCCTGGGGGCGCAGGGAGAGGGTCAGCAGCAATGCCCTCCGTACAATAAAGGTCAGGGCTGGCCCCCACCCCTCTCCCAGCTCCATATGGTCACCAGAGCCTTCTGGCAGAGTTTAATGGGAGTTTTCCTTTGGAAACACTCAGCCCTTCTCCTTAGCAAGTCGGGCAGGGGTCACTGAATCAATGCAACGCCGAACCCTGGCCCGTCAGAGCAGAGGTGACCGCTGCTCTGGCTCTGACCACAAGACCCCTGGCCCAAGAGCAGCGGTCGTCGTGCTGGGTCAATACCCATTACCCCTCATCCTACCCTAAAGCCCTCTGAAGCGAGTGGAAACACCCCCATCCGCTCTGGTCCCAAATGCTAACCCAGGAGATGTGGCAGTGTCCCTGCAACTGCTGAAATACTCCCCGAGCATCAGGGTTGAACGAGAAGGGAAACGGGCAGGCTGGAGCAGATCCGGTTCCACTGGTGGGCTCAGCTTCTTCTACAGAGTACGCTGTCTCCTGAGCTGCTTGACCAGCTCGCTCCCTGGCCTGGCCCCCAACCGTTCCACAAATTGAACAGCAGCAATATTTTTCATGCATGGGTTTTCAAGGGAACATCAGAAAGGCAGGAGAGAAACAGCATGTAAAAATAATCAGTCCAAGTGATGTGCTTCCCCTTTCTCTGATGCTCTTTTGAACTTCCTTTATTCAATGTGAAACAAATTTTTGAGGGAGTTTACTCTCTGGCTGCCTTTCCCAGAATTTGGTCCTGTTTGTCAGGTTATCTGGGCAACAAATTCACACTCGTGCAGTTAGTCCAGGCTGTGCATTGTGGGGTAATCTGGACTCTGCATCAGGCTTTGAACCTCTCTAGGTGAAGAAGAGGAAGAATCCCTGCAGGGCAAGAAAGTGAGAAGGCTCAGGAATTTTCATAAGCTGGAAATATTCTCCCCTCTGAAAGGATCGGTTGCTGCATAAAGACTCCTTTTTCAACTTTCTGCAAACCACCCCACAGAAAGTGGAATTTGACCTCTTTTAGTTACATATGACCTGTCCACTTCTGCTCCGTCTTCAGCTGCCAGTGGCTTGACCTGGCAGGAAACTCCAGTTCCCACTCCCAGACGGATGGTTTTTGGAAGAGTGACAGAGAGGACTGGTAAGGAAATAAGTTATTTGCTGAAAGCGAGAGTTAAAGGGAAGCATGTGCTTGAAATCATAGAATCACAGGATGCTTTGGTTGGAAGGGACCTCACAGACCATCCAGTGCCGCCCCCCTGCCATGGGCAGGGACACCCTCCACTAGACCAGGTTGCTCCAAGCCTCATCCAGCCTGGCCTTGGACACTCCCAGGGAGGGGTCATCCAAAGGCAGCAGTGGAGCTGCCTGCCCTAAAAGCTCACCCCAGCTCCCCTCCCACAGCCCGAGCTTTCACAGCGCTCCCTGAGACTGCAAGGATGCTCCATGGCCTCCAGATGTGGAGGCATAACTCCAATTATTGAGTTAGCAGCTCAGTACATCATATCATTACTGCCAGCGGTTCCCTTGTGGTCCTTCTATCTTTCCTGCCTCAGTTCACCACCAGCCAATGCAGCAGAATTCCAGCAGACCTTTCCACAGCTAGCTCACTGGACATGAATACGTCCTTCACAAACTGGTTTTGTCCCAGTAAATAGGACTGGCCCTAATGTGTGGCTCTGCATTTCTGCGATCCCATGTGTCAGCAGCGCCTGTGCCCTTCCGTCCAGCAGCAGAGTTGAACCCTGCTTCCATGTCAGCTTTCCCAGCAGCATCCTCCTAATGCAGCCATGGCTGTGCTGAGTATGCACTCCCTTTCCCGGGAACCTGCCAGCATCCCTTTCCAGAGCAAAAAAGCTGGCTGTGTTTGGGAAGTTTAACGTGGCATCGCAGGGACATGAGTCATCGTCATCACTGTTGTTTTCTGCGCCGTGGTATTTTTATTTGCCCTCGACCACAGAAGAATGACACAACTCAGCTCGCCGCATGACAGCGGCACCTGGCCCACTAGTCACAGCTTCATCTACTTAGGAAAAGGTAAATAAAGTCACACCTCACAGCTGAGGAGCCATAGAATCACAGAACGGTTTGGGTGGGAAGGGACCTTAAAAGATCATCCAGTCCCCCCCCCTGCCATGGGCAGGGACACCCTCCACCAGACCAGGTTGCTCCAAGCCTCATCCAGCCTGGCCTTGGACACTCCCAGGGATGGGGCACCCACAGCTTCTCTGGGCAACCTGTTCCAGTGCTTCACCACTCTCTCCGTGAAGAATTTCTTCCTGATATCCAATCTAAATCTCCCTGCTTTCAGTTTAAATCCATTACCCTTTGTCCTGTCACTACAGGCCCTTGTAAAAAGCACCCCCCCACACCAGCTTCCTTGTAGCCCCTTCAGGTACTGAAAGGTGCTGTAAGGTCTCCCAGGAGCCTTTTCTTCTCCAGGCTGAACACCCCCAACTCAGCCTGTCCCCTCAGCAGAGGGCCTCCAGCCCTCTGATCATCTTTGTGGCCTCCTCTGGACTCACTCCAACAGGTCCATGTCCTTCTGATGTTGGGGGCCCAGAGCTGGATGCAGAACTGCAGGTGGGGTCTCACAAGAGCATCCTGAGGGAGAGCAGCCACTGCACACACCACTCAGGCCAGTGCCGTGCAGGGACCGGAGGGTCCATGAATCCGGCGGCTGCTGCTGAAATGTGATAGAGCAGTGGATCCAGGAAACACGTGTTCTAGCGTAATGGCCTGCCTGTGCTAGAAAGGGTCAGGGATAAAGCACCAGGAGTGCCATGGTCAGGAGGCCCGGTGTCAGGAGGAGCGGTGCTGTCACCCACAACAGGCGCTGGGCAGGTTGGAGGCCTTGGCTAAACACCCTCTCCTCACACCAAGGCTTTCTGAGGTCCCTGCTTGCAGCCCCTTTCCAAACACAGTTCAGAGTGGAGACACCTCTGGGTTCTCGCAGAGGCCTCCAGTGCCGGGATGCCTGTCCTGGGCATTGCTGCTGCTCCCTCAGGGCCCATTTCCTGGCTGGGAGAGCATAGCGTGGGAGGGAGGGGGATACTAGGGCAGGGGGTACTCCCCATCCTGACCTTGACACCTGGCCAGGGTGCTTTGGTTGCCCTCTGCCCTGCCTTGCCTTCCTTTACTTTGCCTCCCATCCCTTGCTTGCCATCCCATGCCACCAAAGGCACGGCAGGATGGGGTCAGAAGGTCCTGTGGCCATCCCCCGCCCCCAGCTGCATCCAGAGTGGACGCTGGGGACAGCACACCCATCTCCCCTTTTGCATCACAGGCTCAGGGGTCCCACTCTCTGGGCTCAGGTGGGAGCACAAATTCTGCCACACTATGAGCTCAGACACCCCAGGACAAGGATGGTGGGGAGCCGAGACCAGATGCAGACCAGACACTGCACTATTACGCAGGTGGGGTCCGCTGGGATGACATGCCACCTCCACACCGGCTCCTGCTATGGCAGCGGTGGTGGGAAGCGGAGGGACCCCTGCCTCACGCTCGGAGTCCACAACGTGGTGGAGATAGCGGTGTCCCTTCTGCGCTGAGTGACAAGTGACACCACGACAGCCCATGGAGAAGGAGGGATGTCTGGGAGGCGTCAGTGGGCAGGTGAGAGGACAGGCTTGAATTCAGAGCTGCACTTTGCAGCTCAGCAATTTTACACCCTAAGACTGCCTAGGCTGCACCTGGCTGCACAAGCTGCACCTGGCTGCACAAGGTGCAGCCTGCCTTCTGCAGTTGCTGTTCCAGGGTGGGAAGCAGGGACAAGCTGCGAGGTCCTCAAGGGAAAGTCATCCCAGCTCCCATGACATTCACACAGGCACGAGGTTACCCAGCCAGGCACGCTGGAAACACGGGTGCTTGGGCGAAATACACCCCACCGGCCACGATACGCTTAGAGCTACTCCTGTCCCGAGCAGGAAACTGAAAGGGATAATACGCAGCGAAGCCATGAACTTCACCTTCAGCTATGTAAATTACAGGGAAGGAAAAACGCAGTCGATGCGAACCGAGATTATAAATGCACCTTAACTACAGGCACTGCATTGTAACGCGTCACCCTGGTGAACTGGGGCAGTGGGGAAGTGCGAGCAAGTTCCAGCCTCAGAGCTACCCAGGGTGAAATAGAAGCTATTTTTTTGCCCGACCGCTTCTGCTGCTGCATGCGATCCCACTCGACAGAGAGCGACTGTACAAAACGGGCCGACCAGCTAAACACACACGAGTCATAAGGCAGCTATGTTGAAAAACTGAATCATGTTTAGTGGGATGATACCCAAGGCAAAGCACTGCGACCATCAGCGAGCGAGCGGGGCGAAAGCAGCAGCAAACCTGCTGAGACTCGCAGCGCTGCTTTGGACCGCTGCGCTCCAGACCCACGAGCTCCAGACCCTCTTTGCAGGCAGAGAGGGAAAGTACAGGCAGCAGCAGCTTTTGGAGGGTGCAGTGTGATGCCAGGGATCACTGAGCTAACCTGGCTTGGTGTCAGACCGAGGGTGTGGTGTGGGGAACGGGAAAACACCTTTTTGGCAAAAAGTTCTTTGGTAGAGCACTGTGCCACCTGGACACCACCCTAAATGCATGTGAAATAAAGAGATTTAAATGACAGATTAATTTATTGTGCTTCATCTACCTAAAATTAGGTGTATACCTAAAATAACCAATCATTCCTCTAGCCCAAAAATCACTTATTCAGTGGAACTACTTCGTTATCCCACTAATTTGAAAGACAGTGCTTTAGCATCCAGGTACACAAACTACACAGCTTTCAGAGTGAAGCTGCTCTAAAGGTAGAGACTTCAGCCACACAATTAATGAGCCCAGATTCTGAAATTATCCACATTCACTCTCAGATCGGAGATGGGACACAAGTAATCCATGTTTATTTAAATGGCCAGTAACAGGATTCTGGATATACATGCACCAAATGTCATCATATTGAGTCACTGCACATCAATGCACTGAGCAAGGAGCTCAAAGGCATAGTAAAGAATTAAGTCATGAAGTCAACCTTCAGCTGCATAAATTACAGGGATTGAGAAATGTAACCGACGTAAAACCGCGCTGTAAAGACACGCCGGGAGTTAGGACATGCAGCCTCTCGCACATCTATTGTTATATTTGTCTGTAGGGAAAAAAAAAAAAAAAGGAAATTTTTGTCATATAAATGACGAAAAAAACCCCTACAAGAATAAATATTGCTCAGTCTGGTGGGATTAATTTAATGGAATTTTAACTTCTTTATGTATTTGGTTATTGATGTTGGAGAGATCACAACAGCCTTCATATCAAACACCACGCAAAACAGCAGCAGACCCTCTAACTCCAGGCAAACTGTCCTCACGCGCCTGGGACAGAGCCCTCGGGCAGCACAGGCCATGAGATAAGCACCACAGTGCTCCTGTGGCCACAATCCCTTTTCCAGCACACGCAAAGCCATTCATACAGACAGTTTAAAAATCATTTAACAGCATTAAACTCGCTGTCCTGGTAAGGATAAGGAAGTGGTGGTATCAGGAGGCACAGAAGCTTGTTTAAAATAGCAAAAAATAGCAAACACAATTTCCAAGAAGATGTCTCATTTTTTTTGCTGAACCCTAAGACTTCTCCTGTGGTGGATTATACCACAGGTGGAGGAAAGGGCTGCTGGGGGGACCTGGGAATCCTGCAGCCCCAGGGCCAGGTTTGCACCTTGAAGGGGGGGTCCCAGGGCAGGAGAGAAGCCCCAGTGCCGCCACTGCTCCTCGCACAGCACCTGGTGACAGGAGACCGAGGAGTGTGGGGCAGCTGTATGAGCCTCATGTGTGAATCTACCTTATGGGCAGAGAAGACCCCTTCCCTGAAAGGCCATTCTTCCTCCTCTCCTAGTTTGTAGGATATTGTCTGGTGGGTTCAGCACTCCAGCTTTCTCTCCGCAGATTTAGCCGTGGACAGAAAGCAGGAGTGCTGCAGCGTAGCACTGGCTTTGCAGAGTTAAACCGAGAAAAACCTCGCAGCTTCTTTTACGCAGAAATTCAGCTAAAGGCTCTGCGCCCCCTCCAGCTCTCAGCTGCAGGATTCAGCTGAAACACGCTGGATGGGGAGAGGAGACCAACGGAAAAGCCGCCTGCATCTGCAAGCCACAGGCCCTGCGCGGGGCTGCCGTGCCCTCTGCTGGGATGCTCACTGTCCTGCCTGTAGCCTGCCTGTAGCCTGCCTGCACCCCACTGTCACACGGCACTTCTGCGTCTGGGGCTTAGGCACCTTCCTTGGCCAAAGCCCCTAAGCATAAGTGGAGCGGTAATTAAGTTCCTAAAATAACGAGGGAGGTCGTTTTAATTAAAGCAGACAGCACCACCGCTTAGACTCCCTGCAGGTGTAAAAAGCTAGGGGGACCCGCTGTGACAAGGGCTGCTCCCAGTGCTTTAATGTGTCCAGCTTGCCCTAGGGCTTCCAGCTTTGCCCACCTTAAACTCAAAAAAAAGGGCACAACAACAACAGCGAAACTCACAAAAACCTACAAACAACAAAAATCGTGAGTGCTTTCCACATGTTAAAAGTCTCTCCGGGACGCGGCTGCAGCAACGGTCGCAGCTTCCCACCGTAGCGGGAAGGGCCGGTAGAGTGGTCGGGAAGGACCGTTAGCGCGAGGCGCTCTCGCGGCGGGGCTACCATAGCAACCACAGCATCAACGCCGCAGACGAGAGCGGCGGCCGAGCGAGCAGCAGCACTGCGCCTCGGCTCCTGCGGTTCGCCGTTCGCGGTCCAGCCAAACTCACCGTGGTAGAACGTAGAGCCCTCCTGTCTCCCGTTCCAGCCCTGCAAGTCACCATGGCTCAGGCTGTCGCTGCGTCGGGAGCGCTCCGAAGCGATTTGAAGCGCCAGGCGCTTCAGCGGGGCAGGGCTAGGTAAACCTCCTCACTGGTGGGCAGGGGGCGGGCAGGGGGGCGGGCAGGGGGCCGCCCCGCCGCTCCGCCTCGCCTGTCTTTCTCCCTCGGGAGGCGGAAAGGTCTCTCTAGCCCGCCCACGGCGAAAGGGGCTTCACCTTATGGGGAGACGGGCCGTCGCCCGCCGGGAGGGCCCCGCGGCTCCCCGTGCCCAGGCAGGGCCAGCCCCGCTGCACGTTAGGGCCGAGCGCCGGGCTCGGGGCTTTCCACGGGAGCCCAAGGCACTTGCCTACATACGGGAAGGCACGGGGGGGGCTGGCCGAGGTGGGCGGGATGGGGCGGCCCGGGGGCGGCCCGGCCAGGAGGGAAGGACACGGGAAGGGAGGACCGTTAACGCCCCCTCAGAGTAACGGAAAAACCCTAACGCCCATGCGCGAGCGAATCTCCCGCCCCTTCTCCCAGGCGGCGCCTATGCCGGCAGCGGCGGAAACCAATGGGAAGGCGGGGCTGCTCGCGCAGGCGCGGAGGCGAGACGGGTGTCGCGCGGGATGGGCGCACTTCCGCCGCGGGCGGCCGGGGCCTATGTACCAATGGCTGCTGGGGGCCCTCGGCGCCCTCTTCGCCGCCGCCCGCCGCCCTGCGCCGCCCCCGGCCTCGCCGTCGCGCAAGAGGCTGTCCCCCAGGTCAGCGAGCCGCCCTGCCGTCACACGGCCTCCCGAGGGCCTCGCCCCACCACCAGCCCCCCCCCCCTTCCCTGCCCCCGGGCTGGGGCCTGCGGGATCCCCCAGGGCTTGGTTGTCGGGAGCGGGCGCTCGCCCGGCGTCTCAGCCGCCTCTCTTCGGGCTGAGGTGTTTGAGCCGGGGAGGGGGGGGGAGCGGCGTTAGTCGCTCTGTTGCATCGTGGGTTCGGGTGCGGTGCGGGGTCTCGCTCTGGGGTTCTCCTCGCTCCGTCTGCCCGCCCCTGAGCTGGGCTCGGCCCCTCTGCCCGCCCAGAACCCCCAGTCCAGGGCGGTGGGGCTCGTGATGGGCTCCCAAGAGATCCGTGCCAGCCCCCACCTTTCCCCATCCTCGCAGGGGAGTGGGTGAAGCAGGGCAGGCGGCGTCTGTGCTGCTGTCCGCGGCTCACGCCAGTGTCGGGTCACTCTGTGCCCACGGTCACGGTTGTTCCCGTGTGATGCTGAGATGATTGTGGGTTCTAGATAAGTAGCTTTGGCAAAGGCAGCTGCTCGTTCGCTTTCCGACTGCACGGTGGGGGGCTGAGAAGGAAGAAAAGGGGTGGAGACTTGGAGTAGGTGTGTTTGAAGGAGCAGAGAACAGTGTATGTATAACTTCAGGGACCTGTTAGATGGAAGAGTCGTGGCGTGGGGATGAGCTGTGTACGTGACATGGAAGAAAGGGGGATGCCTTCCCCGGCATTAACCATCACTGGTGCCCCAGAGCCCCCAGTGACAGGTGGTTAAGCCATCTCCATGGCGACTGTTGCCTCTGTCCCCCTGAAGAGAGGGAACGTATGGGTTACATGCCATGTTTTGGGAAGCACAGTTTCTCTCTCTGGGGGATACTTGCTCCAGGAGGCTCTGCTTAGTGTCTCGGGTTCCAGAGGGAATAGGAAAAGTGAATGTCTTATGGAAAGAGCCACTTGTTGCGTGAGTAGTTGTTCACAGCCGCTGTGCAGAGCGCCATCCCACACCAAAGAGTGCACCTTTGTAGACACTGCAGGCCATTGTGTCACGGCCTGAGCAGGTGTTTCAGTTTTGCTAAGAGATCGCTGGGGATGGCAGATGCAGCAGTTAAGGTGAAATTCAAGTGAAACTGCGTTAGGAGGCTTCAGAAGCTGTTGCTGCTGAAAATAAGTTTGCAAACAGCGCTTGGTGGGATGGGCTGTAAAATGGCAAAGAGGTGCCCAGGTCCCCTGTGTGAGTCTCTTCAAGGAAACCTAAACTGCAGGGTGGCTGTTAATTCTGCCACTTGAGGTTTTCCCATGGTAGAAAGATCAAAAATTACCGGCACGGCTGGCGAAACTGGTGAGAAAAGTAGATGTGTGTTAGCTACTCTTGTGCCGCACCACTGAAGCACAGTGTGCCGTTTTTTGGAGGGTTAACCTGTGAAAACTTGATTATTTTTTTTACAAATTTAAATTATAAACCTTAATGAACTGTCCTCCACACTGGTGGGGGAGGAAGTTTCGAGAAGAACAGGGCCCAAGCGTGTATGGGTGTCTGCAGAGTTAGTGAGTTTTCCTAATACCCTGATTTTTTCCTGTTGCGGCTAAGGAGGCAGCTAAAATGCTGGGCCTAAATAGGTGCGGCTTCCTCTAGAGCGTGGAGGATGCGAACGCATCCTTACGTGGAGAGCAGTAAAATCGCTTTTGTTTTCTGGCCCACGTTTCTCGGCGTGTTTCAGATATTACTCAACACCCCGTGGGCTCACCTGTTTCTTCCAGGCCCTTGGTAAAACCCCAGTTGGGATGACACAGTTTAACCTCACAGGGTTGTGTGTTCCCATCGGAGGCAGAGGTAGCTGAGCAGGGATTTGGTTTTCTCCTGGCCATGCCTACTTCAGAACATCAAAGATTTCCCCATTTATCCGAATGCATTTTTATAGGAATGGATTTGTGTTTAGCAGCCACCCTGCAAGGTTTTCTGTCTGACTTAAATAGCGCGCTGATAGTAAATATTCTTTGTATCATATGAAAGGTGCACTTAAGGATATCAACTACTTTTTGTGCTCCTGACACGGACAGCATACAGTCTGGAAGAGATGATACCAGTAGGGTTTGGTGGCATAACAGTTTAAAATAAACTATTTTGTGTGAGAAAGATCAAAGAATTCTTCAATGAATCGTTGCCATCTGTTACGGCATTTCTGGAGGCAGATAGAAAATAAAAATTAGGAACAGCCTTCACACACTAAAATTTTTTGCTAGACTTTAGCGTTGTGTCAACTGAAACTGATAGAATAATTGGGCTTATGCTTCATAAGAAAGGGTACAGTAAAGAATTGTTTCCAGGGCTAGTTCACGAGCACTGATTTAGCAGTAAGTTATTTCAGTGGCTGTATGCATGAGTTGCTTTCTCACCTTTTATTTCCTGTCCTACTTAGACTTTACTTTCTCTGCAACTCAGTGTAGTGACTTAGAAACCTAGATGGCTTATTCATCTCCAGTGTGCTTCTTTCCTTGAGGAAAGCGTAAGCAGTTTTTTGGTGATAGGAACAAATGTAAAACATTAGGAAGCATTAACAGAAGGAGAAGAGGCCTAATATGCTTTAAGTGGGATAATCAGCTCGCTGGGAGAGGTGGGGGGTGTTGATGAGAGGTGCTCAGCAGTGGCAGTTGGCTGGGTGTGTCTGAGGTGATCCCCGGGGTGCGTGGAGGGGGAAACCTTTGGGATTTGAAAACTAACTTTGGGCCTTCTGAAGGGAAGTCAACCTGTGGGAAGCTTACATGTGGTTGCAAAACACTGTTCTGTGTGTTCTTTCCTCAGCGTTTGGTCATGTGTTCAAGATCCTGATGCTTCTCAACCAAAAAAGCCGAGAACAGGTATTATACATTACAGAATATTTAATATGCCTGATTTTTTCTTAGGCTTCATAGGAAACTCTAGCTGTCCAACTTCAGCATTGTTACTGAAACGGTGGCTTTTCAAGCCATTCTTTCCCTGTGGCCATCTGTGGCCTGGCCCTACATATGATATCTTTGACCGTGGCAGGACACAATGCTTTTACTGGCAGCAGGAGAGATCCCGGGTCTCTCTGGCCGTGAGCCCATGCGTGTCAAGCAGAAAGAGTATTTTAAATCAAAGCTGCGTCCTCCCTCCTATCTTGCAATCTACCTCTGTCAGTTCAAAATACCTGTATGTCATGAGAAATCACCTAGAACCTGGGGGATGAAGGAAGGTAACTTTAGACTGATGGCAGGCAGAGAAAAATCGTATTTCTGTGAGCTACTGAGTCTGGGGGGGTGGGAAGAAGTCTCAATTGGAAGCAGATGACTCAGTTTAGTCTGAATCTGAAAATTTTGGCATGAGCTTTAGGTGGGATTGAGATGGGCTTTCATGCAAGTAGAAATTCCAGTCTCCTTTTAAATCACGTTCTTATACTGCCTGCCTTTGTTTCCTAGATTACTCCATCTCTGAGGATAAAGTTGAAGAAGTTTCTGCTGTGGCTACATTGCCAGCCAAGGCAACAAGCGAAGGCCAGAAGGCTTCCGTCAGCAATGCCGCTCCAATCGCGGAGTCTGTGGAAGAGGTTAGCAAGGATTTTGAAAGCAGGTAGAATCTGTGCAAGATGAAAGAGGAAGCGGCTCGCCCTAATGCATCTTGAAGTTGGGCCTGCTCTGAGCCTGTACAGCAGTAGGTGGTTGCTTTCTGTTTATAGCAGGCAGCTCTTGTGCGCTGGGTTTGCCTTAATCACGTTTCCGTACTCTGCTCTGGCACTTGCAGCTCTGGAAGGAGATAAATATTTGTTGTCTTCCAGATGCTTTACAATTGTTCAAGTTTATCATTTCAGTCTGTTTGCAAACTGTTCCTCCCTTTCCCAAGCTTCTAGTTCAGGAGTCCAAATATGTTACGGTATGAGGAAAACTGGGTACTTCCTCTGGATAAGCCTCTTTCTGCTAGGTTTGTTATCCACCAGTCCAGGAGAGGATTGCTGTAGGACTTTGGCTCTGTAAAAATGAGTCATGCACTGCTTGACTACTCCATAGTGTGGTTCAAAGGTGTAGTGTTATTTTTCTTAGTGCCCCATAAGGTAAGAGAAATAAGAAACGGTCATGCTCCTAGTTATTAATTCCTGAGAGAGTTGTTAACTCTTACTTGTACAAAATACGTTTTTCAAGGGTTAAACTGACACACTTCAGAATGTTTAGGAGCTGTCTGAGGAGAACTCAGCGATAAGCTTATATTGGTTTAATTACCGCACATATGAGAGCCTGTATTAAAAAAGTAAAGTGTAGTTGTCAGAGATCCTGCAAAGGTTTGCATTCCGCTACAGTCCGAACCAGCAGATCGTAGGCCCCAAGCTGTAATGGAGCTGACTGAGTTTCAGGAAGTCTGTTTGCTCGGATTCACCTTCAGTTTATACTCACGTCTGTGCTTCTTTTGTTTTTATTTAAGCCTCAGTCCACTTCTTCCTGTAAAAGACCAACGGATTCTGTGCTGTACCTTGGTAAGGCTGATGTCAAGTTATTAACTGATTCCTTTTTCACCCTGCCTTGTATGCTGTGCAGCTCTACCCCTGGGCTTACGTACGGGTTATTGCAGACAATGCCTAGGCAGTATCTGGGAGTGCCTGAGTGTGAACTCTGTTTCTTCCCTGCATCCTTGTATTGCTTCTGCATCGGGGCCAGCTGTTTATCTTATTCATCTCAGTGCAAGAGCTGCCTTGATGCCGTCCTTCCATTCTGATATGTCCGCTGTTAGCTTGCCAGAAGTGTTTTAAATACTAATTTTAGGTAGCAGATAACCCTTTTTTGCTTCAGGTGGAGGCTGGCAATACCTTGTGTGCACAACTTCCTGTAGGTGCTAGTATGAAAATCTGGAAATATCCTAAAGTAACATAACACAAAAAATATTACGATGTGAGAGAATGAAAATATAATTCATCTTCAGTGAAGCTCTTTACTGTAAACGCATAAAAACTATTCCATTTTCTGTTGTAGTTACTGACGGCTTTACTCTTCTCTCGTAGATAAAATGCCTTGTGGAACCAATACTTGCCTGAATGGAGAAACACTATTCCTTCCGCAAAAGACAATTCCATATCTGAGGTAAAAATCCTTCTGCTTTCTTTGACTTCTCCTCTGAAAGGTTTGCTGTCTTTCAATATTGAGCTTCCTCCGTGTTGCCCAATATTTGTGTTTGTATCCACATAGCAATTATTTTTCCAAGGTATTCTGGAAGGCCTCCAGGCTGCTGCACTAAGGGAGGTCTCCAGCTGCTTTGCCTCCCGCCCCAGCCAATTTTAAACTTTTTCTTTAAATCCATGATACTTCACAGGCACAGCAGACTAGAAAAGATTAAAGGTCTGTGGTAGACCTTTAAGACATAACGTGTGCCTCTGAGCGCAGTTGTGATGTGCAGATCAAACAACAGCGTATATTCGAGGCAGTTGTTGTGCTTTCCACTTTTGCTTCTCCATACTTTCCCGTTAGCCAGTTGAAGACAACAGGTCTTCACCTGCAAGTCGTAAACATCCCGTCTGTCTCCATCGGCAGCGTCCATCCTTTACAAAAGAGCTGGTGGCGGAGCTTGAATGGGGAGGTGCAGGTTTGCCTGTTCTCTTGATAACTGTTTCTTTTGCGATTGATGTTTTCAGCGCGAGCAGGAACGACAAGCATGACATCAAACCTGCTCTGGACTACATCTTAACCCCAAGGCCACCCATCAAGGAGCGTGCTGTGCCAGAATCCACGACTTCTCAAGTCGGCAAAGCGGGGAAGCTTTTCACTACTGCTGAAGGGGTACGCTGGGTGAGAAAGGGGTCTTGTGCAATGAAACGACTTAGCACTTGTACCAAAACCGTAGGCGCTGACGTGGCAGTCTGTAACAGCACAGTGGGTGTAGTTGATGAAGTTGAAGGACTGCTTCTGAAAAATCAGTGTATAGTGTTTTATTTGCCTTTATGGGCTTTAAGTCTTGGAACAGAGCAGTGCTTTGTTGCCAAAAGATTGAATTTTAAACCGTTTTCCTGGAAATGGTATACCAGGGGAGGACCCTCCAGCCAGTTTCACTTGTAAGTGGAGCTGTACTGCCTTGTCACTAAGTGTATGTGTGTTGTGGCGTTGTTTTGCTGTGTTGTCCTTAACCTAGCTCAACTACGATCTTTACACAGCAGCTTCAGAAAGGATAATGTAGGCAGAAAAACACCCAGTTGCTGATAATCCTTCCAGGACTGTGGGAGGTCTCTGTCCTTTCCTTCCAATATCTGAAGCAACTGTGTTAAAATCCCTGATAAGCCTAGCTTATGTGGGAGAAGGACTCACACCAAAGTACTGGGGAAGCAGGGCATGGCGAGCTGTGGCTTATGATTTGGATACCCAGGGGATTCCTAGCACTCAGTCATTACGTAGATTGACAGGAATGCATATTGGCCTGAATTATTACGCAGAGGTGCAGCCCACAGCTGAAGGGATGAGGCCCCCATGTGAGGAAACCATTGGAGAAGGAATTTTGAGGTTTACAGTGGGACACAAGTTGCTAGAACAAGGCAAACACAAAGTGAAGGTGTGGGAATCCTGCTAAAATAAATTTGAACCCTGTGCCGGTGTTTTGGGAACAGCCTGTGCAGTCCGCACTGTAGCCAGATTAGATGTTTGCGTCACATGCAGCGGTTCTAATCTGTTCTGGTTTTTCCCTCCTTTCCCCTAGGCTGCTCAGCAAGGGCAAGAAGAGAATCACAAACAATTCCAGGAGCTGGGAAAGGAAAAATATCCTAGAAGATGCCCTACTCCACATATGACAAGCTTCCCCAAGTATGTATAGGAAAAACAAGCATTAACTTTTGGTGGTGACTTTGTAGCTGTTATACGTGGAAGTGGAGGGAAATTAATCCTACTCTCAGGGTTCTGGACAGTGTGCTGGGGCAGGTGTTGGGGCAAACATGTTTAAAGCAACTGACACCCTCCTTCAGCTCCCTGCAATGAAACGTGAGCATTCTCTGAATGTATATTCTAAAGGTGAAGGTCCCTTTCTTGATACGGACACATTTATCTTTCTGATCCTCCTTTCTTGGCTCTGTGTTAAGAAAGGTAGTGTCCAGTTCTAGTGCTGGCAGTGCAGCTTCCCGTGTAAAAATCCACAGCACTGGTCCTTCTGGAGCACCGTGAAAAAGATCTTATCTTCCTCTTGTTTGCAATCGATGAGTTTTCCCTTGGTCAGGAATCCTGCTTTATCTGAGACTGTGAAACTTCAGGGAAACACGGGGAATGCCAGAATTTTCTCTGTTCCTTTTCACCTCCCCCAGTCCTCCTCACACAAATCAGAGTTTGCTCTTTGCAGTGCGCCAAGCTGGCAAAATCCCACTCGTGTGTAGAATTCCAGTTCCTAAAGCAACCCGCAACGGGGAACTTGTGTGTAATTTTGATTCATGTGTCACCAGTGATGAGTATATCTGAGGGCTTGTAACAGTGTCAAGACTTTGCACAAAGCTAACGGCAAGCGGAAAAACCACAAGAGTAATAGCAGCCGTGATCTTAGTGGAGTAATCACCCTTCAAAGCTGGGCAGAAGGGGCCTAATCCTTGTAAAATAGTGTTGCTGAGATGGTGCTCAAGTGCCAGCGTGCCTTTATACGCAGTAAGATGGTACAAAATGCCACGCTTTCTGGCGCTGTCCTTCAAATGCTGTGACACAGGGGTGGTTATCAAGGTTTGGAAAGATCCCAACCTCTGCTCAGTGGTTCACAGTGAGAAAGCCTGTGACCACACGGCTGGAGAACAGCGTTACCGCGTTTAAACATTCCGGTGCATGAAAATGATAATGGAAAACAGCATCTCGTGTAGTTTTAGATGCATTTTTAGGGTGGGTCAAGACTCTACTTTTAGCATCCAATCTCCAGGGCATTGATTGTTGTGGTTTGGCTCGTATCTCCGAGCAGACCTGGAGCGTGCGAAACAGATTCCTTTCAGATGAAGCTAAACCAGAGGGTGTTCCCATGGAAGGTGTCTAGCGCATTCTCACTGTCAGCGTGATCCTTAATAAATGGATTGAAAAGCTTTGGTCAGGGATGGTTGTAGAGGATGCTGTCTTGTCCTATAAAATGAAGTGGCCTCCTCACATTAATCCAGATATTTGTGGGGTGTGCAAAGACTACTTTTTTCTTTCGAAAGCAAAACACCACCCCCCCACCTCCCCCCCACACACCATTTGCTGGTGAAAAGGTAAGGGGATCGGATTTTATGATTGATTAGTCTCTCTTGAAATTCTGAAGAGACAGAAAATTTGATTCCTCTGTCCAGCATGCCAAGTTGAAAGTAGCTGAGCTTCTGAATGTGAGCTGCCTCCTCGTGGGAATGCCCTTAGTGTTTTGCCATGAAATTAGAGCAGGAGATGGGATGTTGCTGTCAGCGATTAAACAGCCTGGTCTTCACATATTTCTGTTGCTTTAACTGTGGCTTCCAACTCTCATGTAGACGGTCGGGTACAAATAAACTGGATCCTTTTGAGTGAATTGGTATGCACTGATAAATGCCATACATATAAAGATTGTCCTCCTTCTCTCTTTTTTTCTCCCCAAAGTGTTCAGGCCTACTACAAGGCACCAGTGATGACTGTGAATCAGCTGGGAGATCAAAAATATGGAGCTTTCTATCCGTGTATGACACTAAGGACCAGTGAGTATCCCCGTGATTCCCATCTGTTCCACTTTGTAGGTAGACTTCAAATCAAAACAGGGCATTTCCTTAAGTCTAGGAGGTATAGATTATGCTAAAAAGGTTTGTCAGTGCTAACGTATCATTAACCTGTGTCTGTTCATAAGGAACTCCAAATCAGCCAGCGTGTTTACGTGCATATGCATCAGGTCCTAGGATGAAGTGAGCTGTCTCTGGAAAACAAGGGGGAGGAAAAAAGGGGAGCCCCACCCCAAACCATAGCTAGTTGTTGACTAAAATGGCTGTAGGGTTTTTGCTGAAGTGAAAAAGTTTGTTTAAAGTTATACTGGCGAGCCATTACTGTATCGGTGATGGCTGTTTGCCCTAGCAGAGGGCGATACATTACTGCGCGCTCTCAGGTGCCCGTTATTGAACTCAGAGTAGCGCTTATGTGCTACTCTAATCCCTTTTTAATGCTAGACATGACTATTTCTGTGATAGAGCTTCAAAACCAGGTAAGCTAATGGGGCAGTACCACTGTTGGTAGTGAGTTAGCTTCCCTTGTAGATCCTTTTTAGCGCGCTGGGGGTACGTAACTACTGAAGGTGACCTTAGTTGGCTTCTGGAGGGTGAGCTAGTTAAACTGATTTGCTGGCAAGCTATTTTCTTCTGTACCACCAGTGTGTTTTAACACCACGTGCTCAGGGGTACACATTTAATATTGTCCCAGTCATCTTTTTTTCCCCACCCTGTTCATTATTTAAATAATTTTTCATCGACACGTCTTTTTACATAACCATGACTATCATACAGTCAGATGGGTTTTCAGATTATTTTTGAGCAGGTGCTAGAATGCAGGGAAAGCTTGTTTTGGTAACTGAAAGTTGACTTTGTTACTGCTTTTCTGTGCAGGTATCACATATGCAAATGATAGCAGCCCACAGTGGCCTCAGAGGAGTGACATGATCAGGTAGAGTCTCTGTTAATCATGGTTCTTACTTCTTTTGGCTCTGTGTGCGTGTCTCCGCCTCCGGTAGTGTCCAGAAGACAAACCACATTTATGATCTCAGTGCTGTGGAAGAGGGGTAGCTAGCTTGTGGCTCTCAAATTGCTCGCAAGCCAGTTGCCCCTCCGATACAGCTCCCGGGCTGGAGCTGTGCTGTGTGACAAGCAGGGGGTGCTGCTGTGGTGTTTGAGCCTTTTGCTGGAGGGGGAGAGTGGTGGCTGTACCAGGTTGTCCTTAGATTGTAGGAGCCCTTTTAGCTTGTGTCTTTCTGCCAAACCACTCGTGAGCTGACATGTCATTCCTCCCGAAAAAGGGGATCTTGGGCAATGCAAGTTCTTCCTTTTGAAGAAGGGACGTATATATGGACAACTTTAATATCTGTGTAGTTGTTTGTTCTTCAGGCTGCGTGGTTTTAATGACAATCCTCCCCAAAGGGGGGTAGCCACGCTCTTGACTAGCCTATAGAAGGCAAATCAACATCCCCTAGCTGTCCCATTTTTAATTTGGCGTGCTGGTCTTAGTTTCCATAATTGAACTACCTTTGGATGCAGATGTTCATGTTACACCTCCCAGTCTAACAGCCTGCCCTATTTATCACCAGTAAGCCACAAAGCACTTCACAGAGGAAGTGCTGGTTGCTTCCCTGTTTTCCAAATAATGAAACTGAAGCAAAAGGAGTCTGGCACACGTAGATGAAAGCAAGTTTGCAAAGCTCCCAGCTCTTTGTTCTATCCCAGTCTTGCTGCTGTGAAAGAACGGTGCTGGAAGCCGAGGCGGTGTTGTCCCGTTGTGTGCGCGCACAGCTGAGGCTCTGGTCAGAATCAGCCCTGAAAAAGCATTTCTTATCCAGAAGGTGAATTCTTGAGGATTTAATGGGCAGTTCAGACATGCAGCTCACCTCCCTCTCTCTCTGCTTGCAGGTACTACATACCAGTAGGAAATGCTTATGAACAGGCAAGGCCAGTGAAACAAGCCATTGCGGCGGTAAGCCTATGCTATTCGTTATTTCACTTTGTAGGAAAATGTAGCTGCTTGTAATCAGAAATTTTTGCACTCTTCACTCACACATATTGTTGAGTAAATAATGTATTTGTCCTGGTGGTTCGTCCCAGGGAAAGTGGGAGCATTATTTGATGACTAACGCTATCACAAAGGGTTTCCTGCTGCCATTAATTTTGTTTCTGGACTATTATGAGCACACTCCACTCTACTATTTTTATTCTTCCCCTTTAATGTGTTGAGTGTAGCTTCAAAATCTTTAGTGCACAGACTCAGTTGACCTGCAAAGCTGGACTGCAGCATCTTTAGTCTTGTCTTGGTTTGTGAGATAGGAAGTACATCTCTCTGACTTCCATCTCTCGTCAGGATTGCGATCAAATGTAAAATTTTAATCCTGGAAATCAGAAATATTAGCCTCAACTTGATACCTAAATGTGGAGGCTTTGCTGGGGTTCTTAATGCTACTCCAAGCCAATCTAGCTTTCTGCCTCTCTTGCCTCCGTTTGGTTTTGAGTGCAGCTCTGTATGGGTGCACAGCTGGAATGTAGTCATCAACAAAAAAGAACTTTGGGGTTTGCTGATTGGATGTGTGTGCCAGAACCTTTCCAGTTTTATACTTGAGCAAGATTTTCTGTGCTGTCCCCTAGAAAACAAACCTCTGCGTGCCTGCTAGCTTAATGTACTTTTATCTAACAGGGGCAGTATGGAGCTGGTATCCCTGAAGAAGTGTTATTGCAATTACGTCTGCCACCTGTTGTGCCCAGAAAGTCACCTGTCCTTAATGTGGAAGAAGAGAGACTCCCAAGCTCAGAAGAACCAGCAGAGCACTTTACTCCACTCACAGAGGTACACTAGCTGACAGTCTGCTAGCCAAAACGGAAGGTTGTGAAGCAGCTGCAAGGAACTCTATGTATTACATGGCTTTTTGAAATCTTAAGAACATGCATTTAACCTGTTACTGAGTGCCTGCAGCTGTGACTTCACGGGGTCAGCATTAAAGCTGGTTTTAAGGATTTAACATGCTCCACACACTCCTTCAGTTGTGCTGACCTAAGGGTTTGTGGGGCTTCTGCGACCGGGAGAAGAATTAGTCCAGGTTTAAGAACAGTCTCCCAGAGTTAGGCTTACACCTGTTCACACAGTTAGGTTGGCTCTGCCTCTTAACCAGTCCTACCATGGCGGCAGAACCTGAAAAATAAGCTTTTGCTGATCCACGGTGTCACGTTGCTTGTGGGAAACCTGAGTGTCTCGTGTACGTCCCCAGGATCTCAGTGTCGTGCGTGCACCCTGGGCATGGTTGCACTGTGTGTAACCCACAGGGGTCGACCTCGTTACGCTATGGAGCAGGGAGAGGGAGTTGACAGGCCTTGTTTCAGGTGACAGCTGCCTGCGAGTTAGCATGCTGGATTCTCCCTCTCACAAGTCCTTCCCCGTGTCGTTGTTCCTTTCAGGCCATGGAGAGAGAGATTGTTGCTGCATTTGGCAGTGGTCATCCAGATGAAGTCATGAGCAGTGCCTTCAAGCTAAAGGTCACTCGTGCGGACATCCACACCCTAAAGATCTGTCGCTGGCTAAATGATGAGGTAAAACTAGCTGCAGCCCAGTGACACTCTCACTCAGCGTTTATTTAAAAGTACCTCTTCACTGAGTACACAAGTCTTTTCAGTGATTTGATGACTCCACTGCAGAGCCTAGAAACCTCTGTACAATTCTTGGTTTAGGTATTTAAGGGGGTAGTGTGTCTGGAAGTTCCTTTACTCCTTGTATTATGCAGCTTCCAGGAATGAGCCTAGGTTGTTGGGGTGGGCGGCGGGTGCTTTTATCCAGCTGCAGGAGTAACCCAGTGCAAAATGCTGGGAATGAAAGCTGACAGCTGAGGCTGGAGTTCTCTCAGCTGCGTACTTAAGGGTGGCCAGCAAAGACACATTGCTGTATTTTTCGTTTGGTAAGCTAGTGTCTTATTTTACATCTCAAGTTTACTCTTTACGCTACAGGTCATTAATTTCTACATGAGTCTTCTGGTGGAAAGAAGTAGAAAGGACGGTTATCCAGCAGTCCATGCTTTTAGTACTTTCTTTTATCCCAAACTGATTTCCGGGGGATACAAAGACGTAAGAAGATGGACCAGAGGTGTGGATATCTTCAAGATGGACCTCATCTTTGTGCCCATTCACTTGGATGCGCACTGGACGCTACTGGTGAGTCAAACCGGCTTTTTGTTTAGAATTGGATGGGGAGAAAAAAACTAGCAAGACAAGTCATTCGGGCTTTGTTGTGTGTGCAGCACGAGGTTGGGCTTTGTCTAACAGTTGCCTTTTAATAACAGGTCATAGATGTCAGAAAGAAGACCATCAGATACTTTGACTCAATGGGACAAGAAGGCGACAACATTTGTCAAACTGTGCTGTAAGTAACTGCTCAGTCACCGCTTTTGTGTTGGGAATTGCGAGATGGTGTTTGGATTATTGTCCTTGTAACGCGACTGAGGGTCTTCACAATTCTTGAGGATAATGAAACAGAAATCTTTGATTCTCTTGCTGTGAGCTGAGTGACAGTGACTGCTTACCTAGTCTCAGTGGTGCCCTCTCCTCCCGGGGTCTTGGATGCCTGGATTCTGCCACGTGCCCACTACGGGCGCTGACAGAGCGTCACTGTGACGGCCCCGTGGCACACATGTACTGACTTCGTTAATCATCAGTAAAACCGGGCTGTTGATGAGAGGGAAGAACTTCAGCAAAGTGGTGTAAAACACCAGCCTGTGAAAGGATTAGTCTCCCAAGAGCTTTTTAACTTCCCCTTCTTTAGGAACTTTCAGATTGCAGGTCGGTGGTGTCGGTGTCCTAGGGCCTGTACACTCTTGTTTGCCATCAGCTCCACAAGTGCTTCTGCTCTTCATCGCTTAGCTCTTTTATCCTTGTATGGAGACTTTTTTCCCCCTACACCTGCAATGTTCATCCTTTCTGCTGTAGTGAGCTGCATAATTCGGTTTGTCAGTGTTTTAAACAAAGCCACCATACTTCGCTCCAGCCTACCCCAGCAGGCGTGGCCTTACAGCGGGTTAGTTGCATTTCTGACGCTCTCGTTCAAGACTGATGTCTTGGAGCAAGCTTTTCTAGGTGGCACGGCGTACATCTCAAGTGTAACGGATACAGTTTTCACGCTGTGCAAGCCACGGTCCTTAGGTGTCTTTGCTGCTGGTGCAGAAGTAGTAAAACCCTTAATCCAAGAGATTTGTAGCCCAGGAGCAGGAGAGCAGCTCCACAGAGACAAACCAAGTGTTGTTTTAGTCCTGTGCTCTCCTGAACAGGTAACAGCAGATGCTGGGGAGAAGGTGTAAGAACAGGTCTGCATCAAATCATTTTTTCCTCAGGAGGGGCTCCAGTTCCCAGGAGCTGGTGGCCTGGGAACTTGCTCAGCCAGAGGTATTAGCCCAAAAGCCTTTGTATTTGTTCTTCCAGAGGTGCCCCCAGTATGTGGGATAGAGAGACACTGCAGAATTACGGCATTATGGTTCCTTGCTTGGTTTCTCTGTTCCTCCTCTGATAACATGTGATGGGGGGGTTGTGACCTCCGCTAAGCGATGAGTTTTAACGCTTTTGTGGATGTCTCTGTTGGAATTGTCCGTCTCGTTCCTGACCCTTAGCTTGCAGCTTCTCCCTGCCTGGGTAAATTTAACATTTGGACTTTTCCTCCAAACGCCTTCAATCCGGTGCTGTGAGGAGCCTCTGACACTTCATTGCCCTGCCATTCGCCTTCCTGCGCTCCTTCGGCCGCTCGGGGGTTTTTTGTTGGCCTGAGTTACGGTGACGAAGAGTGACTTTCGTTTTGTTTTCAACAGCCAATACCTACAAGAAGAAAGCCAAGAAAAAAGAAAACTGGAGCTGATTGCTTCGGAGTGGACTCTTCACAGCATGCAGGCACATGTATGTGAGCGCTGCTGGGATCTGAAACGGGAACTGTTAACTCCTCGTCACAGAGGTCTTAACGCTTTCTGATAAGTCTGAGCCTTTAGGGAAGAGCTGTACGCATCCCGCGTTCTTACCGTGCCACATCACGCTGCGAGTGGGCCGGGAAACCATGCTGGGATGAAATCTTTAAGCAGAGCCTCTCCTTGCTGGCTAAATACTTGCTTTTGGAGTGGTCTGCCACATTAAGGTGAATCTGGCTTTGGTGCCGTTTCACGAGTCAAATGTAAAAACCTCTTTAGCTGTGGTCAGAGGACGTGGGCTTCTTGCTTGGGGCCCGAATCCTGGCACGAGACAAAGCAAAGGGTTGAGCTGATGTTCCTCAGCAAGTTAATGTATAAAAGCAGTATGTAAAGACTCGATTGAAGAAACACATCACTGTGCAGACCTCGGGGCACTTTGCGGGGCGGAAGGCTGCTGTCCCTTAGCAGCCTGCCGAGAGTTTGGACTGTGAGAAAGCCGAGGGGGAGGGATGATGGGCGGTTAATCGGGTCTGTGCCTCGTGTTCAGGAGTGGGAAACGGACTGTGCGAGTCGCTTCACGGGTGTCTGGGTAGCGTAGTGGTGGTGTGGGTAACGTGTGCTGCTTCCAGCTTGCTTTGCTGTTAAGAGGAAAATTCTCTTTCTTCTTTGCCTTCATTAGGAAATCCCTCAGCAAATGAATGGAAGCGACTGCGGGGTTTTTGTGTGCAAATACGCGGATTACGTCTCCCAAGAGAAACCGATGACCTTTACACAGGTGAGTGAAGCACAGCTCCGGGCTTCCCCGCACGGATCCGAGAGCCAGGGGAGGTTACGCGGCAGCTGTTCATCGTGGCTGGGGCAGGGGCTGAGCTCTGTACCTCTCTCCGGTTTGGGTGCATAGTCGCTGGGGTTGGAACTCCTAAATAGCCTCAGCGGGGTGGAGCTGTATTCTCCATCCTTAAGGTCTGGTGTCTGCTTCCTAGCTGAATCCGTGGATTCCTCCTGGCCCAGGTAGCGCAGCCAAGTGGGTTTGGGGTAGCTGACCTCTGTATCTTCTGGAGAGATGGGTTTCACCCCTTGACCAGTTAAGAGCCCAGTAATTTTCTGACGTGGTGGTCTTGTGAGCTGGTTTTGTTGGGCTGCCGTGTCTCGCCCTCTTAGGAGCTGTGTGGGTGAAACCCAGGGTCGTACGTTGACAGTTCTTAAAGGGCATTTCACATTAACGGATTAGCCGGCTGTTTCTCTGTATTTTCTGCCTCTTTCTGCCGTGGCTTCGTACTTAATGGATATTTTTCTTTTCTTTTCAGAGTCACATGCCTTACTTCCGCAAGAAGATGGTGTGGGAGATAATCCACCAGCAGCTGCTGTGAGACATGCACTACTAGAGTAACACTGTGATCACCGGGTGGTGACTAATTCTTACCTTAGTTATTTTTCTAATACTTTATTTGAAAAATTTGTAACAAATCCATAGTGAAGCCCCTATAGTGGGGGTTGGTTTATTGTTTATTGGGGTTTTTTGTTTTTATTTTCTGTCTCTGGGGAGCTATCTAATGTGAAAAGAGTATTTATTTCTTTTTAATAAAATAACTTATATATTGTAAGAGCCTTACTGGGATGACTATGAAACAGCGATTGGGGTTTTTAATTGAAAAGAAGGGTGACGTGGGTTATAGCTCGCTTAAAATCTGCGGGGCAGAAGACGAGGCAGGAGGAGTATGGGAGCACAAAAGCCTCTAAGCGCTTGTCCTGAGGGATGCCGTGCAATCCCAGGAATACCCAAGTGGGAGATTCCTCTTTGCGGTAACCCGCCAAACTTCTCGAGGAGACGGACAAAGCCCGTGTGCGCCGCTGGGCGAACACGGGCTGTGCAGTACTGGAAGCTGTTTAAGGTGTCTCCACGCAGCAGGTGGAACAGAATGTGCCAGCACCAACGTGCCGGGCTCTGGACGTGTGATTCCTGGCTGGTGACGAGGCATCTCCTCGGCTCTGGGGGAAAGATGGTGCTCGTGGGGACATGCCCTTGGTTGTCGTGGCTGCGACCGGCCTTGGGGTGGGCTGCTCCTTGCCTGCGGGTCTGCTTTCCTGGGAAAGCCGCTACGGCGGTTTATCTGTGGTGCGGGTCAGCAGCTGCGTCGGTCTTTGCTTTCAACCTGATTAGCTTAATCCCTCCAAACCAGAGGAGATTCTCCAAAGAGAGAGCTATTACAGAGGCAGTCTGTCGCGATTTGTCCTTACACGAGGTGCTTAATCTTGCCTGGATCCCCGAGGTCTCGGGAGATTCCGCTGCTGAGTGCTGGGATGCTGAATGCTGGAAGGACTGCTCCCTTCGGTTCTCGTCGTTTGGGGGATGCGGTTTTGGGGCTCACCCTGCAGCGTGCTGACTGCAGAATTTTTCTTTCTTTGGGGGAGGGGGACACCACCCCAACCAGCCCTGGGGCGGGGCTGGTGGCACAAGGATGCTTCCCAGCTCCCCGCGCGCAGAGGGGGCTCGGGCGTTAGGAGCGGGGTTCCGCTGATGTGAACGGCTTGCCGGGATGCGTGCCGTACCTTACAGCGGGCGTCACGCTGCAGCCGGGATGCTCGTCGTCCGGCCTCGCCCGCTTCTGGTGCTGCCCCGTGACGGGTCCTTACTCGCAGGCAGGGCCTGGGGGGGCTCGGACAGTGAGGCTGGTTAGTGCTGGTGAGCACAGGGCTCCCCTGGGGGGGGCAGCAAACGCAAAACCCGATCTCTTTTGGCGATTGCTTGTGCTGTAGGTGGGCAAGGGGCTTTCCCTCCCTGGCATGGGCAGCGCAAGTGATGTGGTTGGGTACCCCGAGGGCCTGCCATCCCCCCAGGGCCCCCTCTCTGGTGGCACTGTGTCCCCTGGCACCTGAGGGATGGGAGGGAAGGAGCCTGGCTCTGGGGGCCGTGGGCTTTCCTTCAGCCTGGCATCCATCAGCACCCCAGGCGCAGACCTGCCCTGCCGCCGTTTCACGCCAAGACCCATTTTTTCGCTCCTTTGATCCCTGGGAATTCCCCTCCCACCCACCCTGGACGTGGGCTCCGCTGCTGCCGGTGACACTGACCGTTTGGCTCACTTGAAGGGCAGCCACTGGGGGTGGGGGTGGGGGCCCTGAGCTTTCCAGCTGCAGGAGCGCCTCGGATCCTGTGTCCAGGGTTGGGCCCCTCGCTGCAAGGAGGGCTCTGAGGGGCTGGAGCGTGTCCGGAGAAGGGAGCGGAGCTGGGGAAGGGTCTGGAGCACAAGTCTGGGAGAAGCGGCTGAGGGAGCTGGGGGTGTTCAGCCTGGAGAGGAGGGGGCTGGGAGACCTGATGGCTCTCTACAGCTCCCTGAAAGGAGGGGGCAGAGAGGGGGGGGTCAGTCTATTCTCCCAAGTGACAGGACAAGAGGAAACTGCCTCAAGTTGTGCCAGGGGAGGTTTAGATGGGATATTAGGGAAAATATCTCCACGGAAAGGGCTGTCAGGCATTGGAAGGTGCTACCCAGGGAGGTGGTGGAGTCACCATCCCTGGAGGGATTTGAGATGTGTGGATGAGGTGCTGAGGGACATGGTGGCCTTGGCAGAGCCAGGTTAACAGTTGGACTTGATGGTCTCAAAGGTCTTTGCCAGCCTGAACGACTCCACAATTCCATGGGTGAGCTGTTCATACCCACAGCAGCGCCGCAGCATCGTTTCGGCTTTGCTAATTAACCGAAGAGAGGCACGGCCCCTGCTTGGAGAGGCAGCTTCATGATGGCATCACCACCCCAAGCGACTGGATGCAGTGATGCCTGGCACTGTCTGCCCTCCCTCCCCCCCCAGATACCCCCATCCGCCCCCGGCAGCGGGGCTCTGGCTGCCCCGTGCCAGAGCTGGGGCAACGGCCGTGGGGGCACCCCCCCGGGGCCCCAAGCTCAGCTCGGCCGTGACCAACGCGAGGCACTCGGAAGAAAGCAACGGATAGCAAGCTCAGGCTCTCGTTAGCTGGATATATTTCTCTTTTGGGGTTGTCGCCGTCGGGTGGTTTCTCACAGAACACTTTGCCGTGGAGGAAAACGTCGTGGCGCAGCCCATGGGCCCGGCGCCGGCACCTCACCCCGGCACGCTCGGCCCTCCCTCCCTCCCTCCCTCCCTCCCTCCCTCCCTCCCCCTGCCCCTCGGGTTGCACCGCTTTCCTTGGTTGGCTTCTTTTTTCCCTTCTACCTGTTGGTTTTTATGTGTTTTTTGGGTTTTTTTTAATTTTTTCCCCTTTTTTTTTTTGCTTTTTAAACATTTCTCAAGCTTTCTCTGAAGGAATGGCCACTGGCTCTCAGCTAGCAGAAGGAGACTACGGAAGAGCTCTGGGACACGTGGGATGGTTTCCTTCTCCCGCCTCGCAGCTGACTTGGTCAAGATCATTTTCCAAACTCGTTTTTTATTAAAAAAATAAAAAAATGCTCCAACTATCAGTTTTACAAGGCATACAAAATCTCTAAAAGGGAAACACAAGCGCAAGGTGCTGAGGTACGAAAACCTGAGGTAGTTTTTGTGTGTGTATGCGTGTGTCGGGGGAGGGGGGGGGGGGGGGCTTTTTTGTTTGTTTAATTTTTAAAAATACACCTTTGCTAGTTGTTTTTTCCAGCCCTGGGCTGACAACCCCTTGTCAATCTGTTTCTCCCTCCTCTCCCTGGAAGAGGGCTCTTTCCCCAGACATCCCTGCCCAAAGCGGGAAGGGCTGAGCGCGGCCCCTCGTCCGGGGATGGAGAGAGGGGACAGCCAGCCGGAACGGGGGGACAGAACGGATGCAAAGCCCAGGTTTGGACTCTGAAGCCAAGAGGAAAGGGCGCGTGTGAAGGAGACATTCCTCTTTTAGGAGACGGTATCCCTTCTGTTGGCTCGTACAGGCACTGCTCTTCTCAAAGCCCTGAAGAAATCGCTTTTTAACACTCGGTTAATGGTATTTTTTTCCCCTGCTGGCAACCTGCAACTCTGCTCTACTTGTGCATTAGAGAACCAATGGACTAGCTCCTTTCCTTAAAACTCTAGAAAAGCCTGCTTTTGCTAAAAACAACCCTCCCTCCCCCTGACCCCTCTGAAATTAATAATAAAAAAAAGAATTAAAAAAAAAAAAACAACCTTACAAAACTTAAAAACCGGCGTTAGTTCCGTTATCGATATATTAATTCTAAAAATCGACGTGTGCCGCAGCCCCCCCGCGCCGAGCCAGCTTCCCCCGGCCGTGCCTGGATGAAACGGGTGGCTTTTAGGAAATTCAAACCCAAAAATAATCCAGACCCTCTCTCTCTCTCTCTCTCTCTCTGCCTATGTTAGTCCAACTAAAGGGATAGCGTCGGGAGGCGACGGAGTAAGGGGGAGGCTGGCGATGGAGAGAGCCCCTCCCCGTACCCCTCCGCTGCGCGTCCTCGCAGCACCCCGGCCGTGGAGGAAGGGGGCTCGGGTTGGGGGGGGGTCTTTGGTTTGCTCCCCGGCCCTGCTGGAGGGCCCGGCGGCAGCGTGGGGTTACATTCATCGGGCGGTGCTGGCCGGCGCGGCGGGAGCCTCACTTGCTGTGCTGCGAGGCCGCGGCTCCCTGAGCGTGTTTCTGCTCCTGCTGCTTCACCTGCTGAACGATTTCCCTGATCTTGCGCTGTGCAGTCTTGAGGGGGGGTGAAAGCAAGAGCCGGGGGTCAGGGTGAGCACCACCAGCACTTGTTTCCGCGCCCCGCCCCCGCCATCACCCTCCGAGCTTTTAATTACGGGACAAGCACGCGGCACCACGGGGTTTAACTTCCTCCAGAGCCTCAGTTTTGAGGTGCAGCCGCCCCCTTCGCGCGCTCGAGGCCAGCGTGTGCCCCCCCAGGGGGATGCAGGTGCCTACGGCAGCTCCCGCCGGTGCTGATGCCAGGGAGAGGGCGATTCCCACCCTGGCTGCCCTACGCCGGGTGGCCAAGACACAAGTTTTACCTAAATCCAGGCAACCCCTAACTGGGGAGAGCTTCCGCAACACCCACAGCGCTGCCCGGACACACGGGAACCATCCGAGGCAGCCAGGATGCACAGCCCAGTGCCTTTCCTCGGAGAGGAAACCAGTTGGGAATATCGGAAAAGCCTCGGCCCAGCCTTACCTGACTGGCAAAGAAGTGCCCGATGATTTTGACGATGACCTCCTCGTTCTCGTCCGGGGTTTGGTCTCGCGGCACGATGACTTCTGCGCTGGTTAAGTTCTGCAGTTCGTTCACCTGGAGCCGAAGACAGAGCCCGGGGCTGGGTTTTGTTGTGCAAGAGCCAAAACCCTCCACCGCCAGCGTCACCCCGGCTCCCAGCCAGCTCGGGCTGCCGAGAGGACCCACCACCACCCAACCACAACCCCCACCAGGATGCGGGGCTGGGGCCGAGACGCTGCTGCAACCACTGAGCACCCGAGCTTTGCTGCGGGGGCGACGGGTGAAGCCCAGCTCCGCAGCCCTGGGGCAGGGGGAAGCATCCCCGCAGCCCCCCACCTACCGTCTTGCCGCCTTTGCCTATCACGCGGCCGGCGGCGAAGGAAGGCACCTTGATGTGGGCTTCAAGCTTCACTTCTTCTTTCGGGTTAAAGAAGTTTTCCTCTTTCAGCTTCCCAAATATTCGCCCCTGGGCCTGGGGAGGAGACGCGAGGGCAGTAAAACCAGAGAGCAGGGGCCCCGGGCGCTGCCTGCTGCGCCCTCCATCCCCGAGAGCCACAATGGGACCGTGTCCGGCAGCGAGCAAAGAGCTCCCCCAGCACTCCGCGGGAGGCAATCCCAGGCTGGCAGCACGGCAGTGACCAAAGGGATGCTCTTGCCTTGTCCCTTCGCATCCCCCCAGCCACAGCCCCCGCCCCAGCGCACCTTGAACTGAGCCTCGGGCGGTCCCGTGATGATGACCATCCGCTCGCTGGCGTCGGGACCTTCCGCCGGGGCGATCTGCAGAGGGACGGGGGAGGAGAACTGTGAGCGTGGCCACGCTTTGGCAAGACCTCCCATATGTGGGGCATCCCCCCATGCAGGGAGGTCCCCCTAAGCAAGGGCACCCCCTCCCACCCCTGCAGGGGTGATAACCGGGGTGTTGAAGGACTCAGTGCTGAGTTTCTATGAATTTGGGGAGCAAAACCGCACCCCAAAGACCCCCGTTCGCTGCCCTCGGTAGCAGGAAGGGGAAACCAAGGCAGGACACACAGGAGCAGCCCTGCAGCACCCCACTCACCTTGATGGAGGCACCCGCGAACCTGGCCAGCTGCTTGATGTGCTGCCCCTTCTTCCCGATGATGGCCCCCACCGCCTGCGTCGGGATGAACAGGTTCACAACCTCCTGCTCCGGCAGCTGCGAGGGCACGGAAGAGCGAAGGGAGTCAGGGGGCCAGCTGGTCCCTGCCCCCACCACCCCACCCCACCCCCCCCCCGCCAGCATCCCACTGCAGCGGCTGCCCAACGCAGCCCCGTGTCCGCCCTCCCAGGGTGCCCGAGCGAAGATCTCGTGGAGGGGGGTGCCAGGCACTTACGGGGTGCTGATGGGGGAAGGCACCGGCTGGGGGGGCTCCGTACAGACTCGAGAGGTACGCCGAGGAGCTCTACGGTGGGAGAGAAAACGAGGGTCAATGACGTCCCCAACGTGCCAGCTCCTTCCTGGCCACCCCCAGCCTGACGCAGAGCTGTGTGCCACCACCCTGGCAGGGACATGGGGACAATCCATCAGCCCAGGTACCCTCGAGGGTACAGGGGGTGAGCCACAGCCCTGATCTGGCGCTTGCAGCACAGGACAATGGGGCTGGGAGGTGGACAGGGGCTCCCAGTTACCCCCAGTCCCACCCCGCTGTGTCCTGACAGCGTTTGTAGCAGAAAACCAGCCCCCACGGCCTTTCGGAGCAGCCACAACCCTGGAAAGCTGAAACCGTGCTGTGACCACCATGGACCCCCTGTGCAGAAAGTGGGGGTTTGGGGAGAACTGAGCAAAACATCTGGTTCGGCTCCGATTTCCATCACCGTTCCCCTTCTCCAGTTCCAGAGGAGAAAAATCAAAGTCAAAGGCTGAAAATGACACTTCCCCGAGACCCAGGTGAAGGCACAGGCAGGTTGGGGACAGGGAGAAAGCAAGGGGGGTGCGACAGCACCCCAACCCCTCTTCAACTCTTCCATGTCTCAAATACATCCAATATTTCTCCTGGCAGCAGACACAACTCTTACTCTGGATTCGGGCAGGTGCAACCAGACGCTACCTGCAACCCCCCGTTAACCGGGCAAGGAGACACGCCGGCTCCCCCCGCCCACGCCGTTCTCGCTCCGAGCCCTCCATCCCAACTCCCCACACTGAGGTTTGGTGCTCCCCCTTGCACCGAGCTCACGCTCCCCACATTCGCCCTTCCTTTCTGCTCCGCATCTCCTACACCATCATGTCCTCACAGCCGGGAGGGCACCGCGTGTCCCCACTCCTCCTCTTCACCTTCCCCGTCCTCCACCCTTGCCCGGTCTCTAACACCGGCCTAAGCTAAAGCCACCAGCCCCAGGTCCTGCTGAGGACACGGTCAGAGACGACCACTCTGAGGTCTGAATCCCAAAGTACTTGCAGGGAACGAGCTGCCACGGAGCCAAACTGTTTCCTGTTGGTTTTTTCTGCCTGCTCCTTGTTTTATTATAAAAAACGATGGCAGAGGCGATCGCTCCTCTTGGGCTTGCCAGGGTGGCTTGAAAAAGGCCACGCTGGGGTGAAGGAGCCCGGAGCCCACGCTGCCCTTCAGCAGCCCTGCCCAGCTCCGTCACACCAACGGACGCTCAAGCAGACCTTTCCGAAGGCTGCGCTTGCTCGGGCGGCCGACGCAGGCAGAGCATCCCCCCGCTCCGGGGGCTGGCAGGGCGCAGACACACCGACCGACCCCCTCGGTGCCCTCCGCGCCGCCAGCCCGGCACTCACCGTTCTCCTCCGACCGCTCTGCTGCTGGCGTCGCCAGGAAGAGAAAACAGCACAAGTAAATTAACCCGCGCGCCGGCGGCCGCGCGGCCAAAAGCACCTCGGCCCGAGCGTTTAGAGACACTGAGACAGCGGAGCCTGGTCAACCTAAGGGTGCTCTGGGGGTGCTAGGGTGCAGGGATGGACCTCCTCCATCAGCTCTTTGGCCAGCCTGTTTTCCCCACACCGGACTGCCCTTGCATGCAGCCTCCACGGTTTGGAAGCTGCTTCCCCGGCTTGGTCTCAGCAGCCGCCGCACCCCAAGAGAAAGAGGAAAACCCGCGCCTACGAAACCAGGCGAAGATCTGCTCCCAGCAAGCCGAGAAGCTGTGCATGTCCCAACCCTGGAAGTGCTGAGGCACGACCCTGCGGGTGCCAGGGCGGGGATGGAGGCCGACGGCCCTTCCTCGCCACGCTCCGCACGCCGTGCGGCTGTGCCGGCAGGTTCACGCCGGGACCAGACCCGCAGGGCACAGCCGAGGCTACACCATCACAGCCCAGCAGTGGTTTGGGGGCGGGTGACAACCACCCACGTGGCTCTTCCACGCCGGCAGCAGCACAGGCTGCCCCCAGCCACCTTCAGAGAGCAGCACCCCTGGGACACAGCCCTTGGACACAGGTGAAACAGAGCTCAGCACAACACGGGGGCGCAGCCGATCTTCCCAGGGAGATAGACGCAAGGAGGGACCAGCCATGCTCATTCACCGGCTTCTCCACTTCGCGGCACCTTCCCCAAATCGTCACGAGTCAGAGCTCTTGCGCAAAGCTCCCCCTGAGACGGTTCCTACAGCTACGGGTGTCCACCCAAACCCCAGAGCTACAGCAGGCGAGTCTAGAGACCACGCTGCCCCCACGAGCGCATCCCCCGCGCCCCAAAACCTCTCACACTTACTGCAAACGGGTGGTACGGGGCGGCCGCTGCAGCCCCTCGGGCCCCTGGGCCGGATGGGAGCATGGACAGTCCCGTCGAGAAGATGCCCAAAGCGCTGAGGTTCAGTCCTGGGATCAGGTTGGCTTGTTGCTGGGAAAGCAAAGACATGGAGAAACGAGTGAAAGGCAGGGCGGGGTTCTCACCACCTGGCATGGACGTGACGGGCCAGGGCCAACCCTTGGCGTAATGGATCACCAACTCCCACCCAGTTTTCTCCCAGCCACCTCAGCGGTGGCTCTGAAGCAGGGGGACGCCAGGCAGGAGGGCTGGGAGCTTACGTTGACGGCCACCACGTCGTTCTCGTAGGCCTCTCGCAACTTCTTCATGATCTCCACCTCGGCGTTGGAGCACGCCTCCGTGCTGCCCTTCACCGTGATGGTCCGCTCGGGGTTATAAATGGTTAAATCCTGCAAACTACCCCACAGAGAAACCCAGGGATGAGGTTACTGGGTTTTTCAAGTTAAAAAAAATGAAAGAAAACTCAAATCAAAGGTGATGGTTCCCCCCGAGATGGCATGTAGGACCACACGCTCTCTCCCTGCCCACCACCGCCATCCACCTGGGATGAGGAACGCCCACCCAGCACGGGCAACGCTCACGGGAGGATGCAACCGTGCTCTTTTCTGCCTCCAGCGCCGCCCGTACTGTGCTGGATGGAGGGGAGTGGTTTGGTGTTCGCCAGGACTTACGGGGAGATGGTGATCTTCGTGCCGGTGTCCTGCTCGATCTTCTTGAGGTTGCGGCCCTCCTTGCCAATCAACCTCCCCACCAGACTGTTGTGTGCGAGGATTTTCAAGGGAATCTCTTCTGCTCTAAAATGAATTAAAAAATAAAATCTGAAGGTCCACCTGGTCAGGAAACCCATTTCCAGCAGCAGGCACTAACAGTGTGGTGGAAGGAGCAGAAGAACCACCACCGTGTCCCAGCAATGTGCTTCCTCAGCCTCTGGGGAACAGGAACTCAGGGATTTCCCAAGCCTGATGGCACATCTATGTTTCCCGGGGTTTTGCTCTCCGAGTTTGCCTACAAGCTCTTTGGACGCACCTGAGCTGGTCTCTACAGCGCTGACACCCACACCACTGAGAAGTTAACTGATCCAAGACCTTATCCTGAAACTCCACATGCCAGCGGTTCCCTCGCTACCGACACCCGAATTCAGCTCCCTCCCACCAACCCTGCCCGTTTCGCTGAGCCGGGGGCACCGACTGTCCCACTTACGATTTAGTTTCGTCAGCCTCCTTCTGCATGATATCAAGGATCATGCGGCACGCTTCGGAGCACCCCTCCGGCGTGGCGTGGATGGTGATGGGCTTTTCGGCCGCGCCGGCGTTCTCCTTTCGATGGATGTCAACCCTACGGCAAAACAACCAGCAGAGAGCAGCCCCCTGAGACGCGGCTGGCATCCCACGAAGGCTCCTGAGAGCTCACGAGCTGGGAAAGGTTCATTTCAACACCCGCTCGAGCTTTGGGGCGAACCTGGTGCATCTACCATCGCCTGGTCGCGTGCGAGCCCAGGCAGTGTCTCCCTTCAGCGGGTTTAGACCAGATCTGAGCTACGCTCACCTTTATGACCTGAGGGATGTCAGTCAACGTCAAACAATGCATCAAGACGGGGTAGACCGAACCCTCAACTGGACAAAGCCCTGAGAGCCCTGATCTATCATCTTTGACGCTAGTCCTGCTCGGAGAAGGAGACCGGATCAGTGGTCTCCGGAGGTCCCTTCCAACCTCTCTGCCCAACACCTGAGGCTGTCCAGCAGCTGCCACGTCCTTCGGGACGGAGAGACGACTTACCCGCAGGCAGCGTTTTGTCACGACACGGAGGCACGCGTCAACAACAGCGCTTGTACTCACGCCCTTCCGCGGGAGACCAGAAAGCTCTGCCTTGTGCACCGGCAGGGACCGTGCTCTAGCTCCTCTGGTCCTCCCTCAGCTCATGGCGGGGAGGAGGCGCTCGCCTCCAGCTCGCTCCTCACCGCTCAACCGTACCTGGCAAAGGCCCTGAGAAAGAGGGAGAGAGGAAAGCAGGGTAGGAGACTCCTGCACGTCAACCACGCGTCTTGAACAAGAGGGGTAAGCAACCTTTCCATCTTCTCCACGTGAGTCCGCGCGCTCTTCCCACCGGAGGAGGGTGCCGTGCGGGCAGCCTGCCATCGGCCGCCGCCTCGGCGTCCCTGTCACTGCTGGAGCCAGGGCAGGGCTGGCCCAGGTCTTCCGAGAAGGCGCAGCAGTGGCTGCTCAGCCACCCAGCGACTGCCACCAGCGCTCGGCTCCAACACAGCACCCTCTGGACACGTCTCTGTTTCCATAAGAGGTCTCCATCCTGACCGGGGTCTTCCACGGGTGCTGCTGTTGCAAGGCCAAGGGTTGTGGTGCAGAGTCACCCCTAACCAGCACAGGTGGATGCTGTGGGGTCACGGTGGGTCAGCTCTTCCAGGAGCTCAGGAATCAGCGTGTAGGAACAAGGACGCTTCGTCTACAGGTAGAGGGGGAGCAGCTGGGTGAACCTTCCCTGAGGTAAGGCGAGAGCCTGCCCCACCGGCTTCGAAAGGGACCCCAGGGTGGTTCCATCGGAGCACCGAAGAGCAGAGTTTGATTCCCTTGACAGGCTGCATCTCTCCTGATCTTCTACGGCTTCAGCCGGAGCTGCTCAGGCAGTAGCAGAGTCCTGCCTGGACTGTGCAAAGAGGTGCTGGAGCTGCCGTCACCGCCGAGCTCCCCCTGCCCCGTGGCTGTGTCTACGGCACGCTGTGACCCAGCTATGTGCTGTGTGACACCCTCTGAGGTGTCCGAGCTCCCCGCTGCAGGGTTCCAACAGGCTGACGTGGAGGGTCTGCTCCTTCAGAGGCAGCTGGGCACGGGGACACCCCCTGCCACCCCCTCTGCCAGGGAGAGGGCAAATCCATCACAACATGCCCCGAGAGGCGATGACGGGCCCATGCTCCGTTGCTGACCACCAGCAAATTGACGCTCCCAGCCAGGGGGAAGCAATGAGGAATCCAACAAACCCCGGACAGGAGTCAGGCACGAGCAGCCGAGGCTGGTGGAGATGGGGTATGCAGCTCAGCCTTTGGACCGAAGAAGGGCCAAGAACCATAGATGGGCTGAATGGGCACACCAAAGTGTAGAGTACCCTAGGCCAAGCCCAGGAGAGGGACACAGGCCAGTTTTCTGGCTGACCACCAGCCCATCCCAAACCTGGATGTGCAGGCACGAGCTCAATTTGTGGAGAGAAGATGAAGCGCCCAGACAGGGCCACTGCGTTCAGGCATGTCCCACCCTGACAAGCTGGAGGAGGGCTCTGGACTTCCCAGCATGTCCCAGTGCTGCTGCTGCACAGCTCCAGTCCAACAGGAGGATGCAGAAGAGGACCCTCAACCCCCTCACCCCACCTGCAGCTGCCTGGGACCCCAGGCACTTTGTAGGGCTGGGAAAGCTTCTGAGAGTGGTGGCCATGAGGGACAGTCCCACTCCAAGGAGATGATACAGTGTGCACACAGGGTTATCCTGGCCCACGGCTGCTCCGCAGGGATTGTCCTCTCTCGTCAACAAACTGCAGGGGCTGCAATCACTGTGCAAGGTCCTCTGGTGGGGTGGGCTCTTGGTCCAGGCTCCTTCTCCGTCAAGGAAGAAGATGGCTCGCCCTGGGGCCAGTTTTGTGCCCTGGAGCTCAAGAGCACGTATGTGGAGACAGGGGTGAAGGCCTATGTGACCACAGGAATCCAGGACCCAACATCGTTCCAGGCAGGAGCAGAGGCCAGGCAGCAGGATGTGCCCAGGATCAGCGCAGCGGTGGGTGAGGGTGACCTGAGCAGGCACAGAGCTGCGGGCTGATACCCCAGACTGAAGGCAACAGTCTCCTACAACTGCCTGGGCCGGGTGCATGAGGTCCCCTTGCCCAAGGCTGGAGGTGGTGGTCCACCATGACACGTGGCCTCCGCAGGCAGGTCAGGAGAGGTGAGAGCATGGAGCACATCCTTCCTCCATGGCACCAGGTCTTTGGGTCACGCACAGGGAACCAACCCACGAGGAGGGACGGCTCAGCAGCAGAAACTGCCCTGGGCAGCAGGGTTTGGCCTCACAGTCGCCTCCCTCCTTCCTCGCCAGGCACAGGGCTTGCAAAGGGCAACCATCCAGTCTTGAGTGGCAAGGGCACGGCTACACCCGCTGCTCATCACACCGGGGAACTCACCTGGAGAAGGGCTCACGGCCACCCCGGACCAACTCACAGCTACTAGGTGGCCACGCTCTAGGGCTAGTCGGGCTCAAAGAGCTCCTCTCCCTAGGTGTCTGCCCCCTTTCCGTACAAACCTCTTCCTGCAAACCCAGCGCTGGGGTTCGGCTCGCTCGGCTGCAGAGCGGCGCATCTTGCTACCTCCTGCTCAAGCGGACGCGCTATTCCCAAATAATTTGCCTCTACCAGCTTCTCTGAGAACTAGGATGTTCTGGTACGGGAGTCCTACGTCCTGTGGGACCACCGGGTTCGGGACGATGTGCATGGGAGAAGACAGCTTTGGGTTAAACACAAACAAATCTGGGCAGGAACAAACCATGCAGGAAAACCATGCAGAAAATCAGAGGTGAAATCAATGCGAACACTGACACGAGAAACACGGAAAACTGGCAAGGCAGTCCCTCCCCCCTTCTTTTTTTCTTCAAAACCAGGAATGTTAGATTGCAAAAAAGGGCTTCAAACAGTTAGGAAAAGCCCATCCTTCTCAAGGCAGCATTCCCACGGTGCCCCCTCTCCCCCTGCCACAGCTCCAGCCCATACAGGCCACTGCGGGATGAGCAAATCCCGAAGGCAAAGACCACAGGGGCACCAGCTGCTGTACCTATGATCCCCCTTCAGCATCTTATCCCCAGATTTGCCATTTTTCCCTAAAGCCTCTCCCCCAGCCATTCTTGTGATGAGGCTTTAAAAGCCCATTCCTGGCCGGTTTTGGCGTGCATCCCCCTCACACCGCACCCAGACCCTCCCAGCCAGCAGGAACGGTTTAGGACGTGTGCTCTGCCAACAACCCACGAAGGCTGCACCCCAAGAAAACAGCGCTGGCCGGCGCTCAAAAGCCCCGAGTGCGTGGAGGACCCGTGCCGGGGACCTACAGCACCCTACGGAAGGAAACAAAACCGTTCAAGGTACTTACTTGGACTGGGTTTGCTTAGTAAGGTTCTTTATGGTCAAGCCCTCCTTTCCTATGATTGCACCAACAAACTGCGTGGGCACCAGCATCCGCAGTGGGAAATCGAGCTGTTTGGGCTGCGAGGAGACCCCCGGGGACGAGCCCCGCTCCCTGGAAGAGTGGCCCCCACGGCGGGATCGCTGGGGGGGTGGAGGGGAGCTCACCTCTTCATCCGGGATGTAGGAAATCTTGAAGGAATAGTTCTCAAACTGGTGGCCGCTCAGCTTCTCAATTGCTCTGCAAGGTAGGGCGAGGCCGGGGTGGTGAGGGGCTTTCTGGGGGGAGCACCCCTGCCACCTGCCTGTGTAGCCCGTGGTCCCTCCCCAGCCGTGCATCTTCCTCCCACCCCAGCCTGGAGAAGGTGGCCATGGGAAGGCAGAGCCCCTCACTTTCCCCATGTGGAGCAAGCCCCGTACGTGGTGGGACGATGTCCCCTGCCATGTGGGGGGCACACGGCTTGTCCCTCCCAGCAGCGGTGGGATGCCAGCTTCAGGATCTGCCTCCTTCCTTGGCAAAGTGCGGGCCAGAAGCTATCACAGAGTGCGGACATGCTCTCACGGGCTTTTCGAACATGGAAAAAGTGGAAGAGGGGCTGCTCCAAGAAGGATGGAGCACGTGGTGCCTCTTCACTGGGAACCCCAACTCCCTTTCCAGCTTCTTCACTGCCTCTCCCACCTCCTTCACCGTATCCCACCTCTCCAGCAGCTCAGGCTGGGTGATTAATCTGGTCCACTCCCAGTTTAGGTCTGGACTTCCAAGATGGGAAGATGACTCCTGGACACAGTGCTTATCTGACCTGACCCCCAGCTTTCTAGAGCACTTCGGTCCCCGAAGACAAGGCCACTGCGACCCTGCACAAGACCTTGTAGAAGGCACAGCATCCCAACTGCAAGATGGCACATCTGGGAGCCCCTTGGGGACAAGAGGAGAAGGCACAGAGGAAGAGGGGACAACCACAGGGCTGATGGCCCCGAGGTGTGCACATATGACAGGGCACCACGAGAAACCCCATCTCCCATATGAGGGGTGAGGGCAGGAGACCCGCCAGTGCTGGGGTGAAGAGAAGACAGCTGGCTGGCAGAAGACCCGTGAGATGCCACAGCTCGAGATACACCCAACACCTGCCTGCTCTGTCTTGAGAAGACACCCAGACAGCCCTTAAGTCACTTAAGCTTACTCTGTAAGAGCTTAGAAACAACCCAACAAGAGAAGATAAGGAAGACACCTGGGATTCCTCGGGAGAAGTTCGGGTGGTGTGAAAATATGGACAGAAGGAAACAAACCCCACTTACACTTTAGCTTCTTCCTTAGTTGTATACGTTACGTTGACAACGGCTGTTTCTGTGTCTGTGTTGACTAGGGGAGAAGCAAGAGAAGGAGCGTTAGAGCAGCAGAGGAAAGAGACATCGCCGCTGTGCCCGGTCTCCCCCGGTACACCATGAAGGGGGGATGGTGGGAGGGTAATGCCTGTCCCGTGGGGGACGGCCCCAGCCACCACACGGGGTGCCTGCTTGTGCATCCTGCCCCCAGCACAAGGACGGGGCCAGGCTGGCAAAGGACCAGAAGGTGCCGAGGCCAGATCCTGCCACCCTCGCCACAGGGGATGGATGGCCGGACATCACTGACCCACCAGCAGACCCCAAACAACACTCAGCTCGTTTTTCCTTGCGGGGACAAGCAGGTTTTCATTTGACCGCAACCAGAAGAAGCCCTGGGGATGGATGGCCCATGACATCTCACCACCAGATGGGTGCCCCCAGGTCTGCCAGCAAGGCTTTTGTCCACAGGGAAAACCATTTCAGCCCAGTACCTGCGACTGGGAAAACCAGGTTTCACCCCGCTGGGTTTTCTCCGGTGTGGGCAGAGCTGGGGAGCGGCGCTGGGACTTCAGCACAGACAAGGACCATGCTGGACCATCTTACCTTGCTCTACGTTCTCCACCGTCCCGTACTGAGCTAACAGACCATCCAGCACCTGGGGAGGGAGCAGCAAACAGGGCAGGTGAGGTGGGCAGGAGAGGCGGCAGGGAGCAGGCAGGGAGCAGGCAGGGAGCAGGCAGGGAGCAGGCAGGGAGCAGAGCTGGCTTCACCCACAGACACCCTCCAAAGAGCCAGAGTCACCCAACCACTTAAATGCCTTCGCCCGCCTGCATCCCATTTTCTCAAAGCTGCCCCACGGCTCTGGGACCCACAAATAGGCAGGAGATGGAGCCCAGTTCACTCTCCACCTCCATCCTGGGGTTTCTGGGAAGGTAAAGGGTGGCCCATGTCCAGACCACACACTCCAGCAGTGCAGCTTGTGCCACTTGGCACAACAGATGGAGGAGGAGATGAATTTTAGGATGCTTTTAGGATCATCTGCTCCTTACCTCCCACTGCAGGTGTGGGGGGATGTTTCGGATCTGGATCTTCCTGCTCCTGCAAAAACAAAGCCTCAGGTTAGGGTCTGCGGGCACCCTGCAGCAGGAGGGCAAAGGCTTTCCGGGAATCAGATGGCAGCTGGCGAGCGCCTGCCGAAGCATCCCACTTCCCTGCGCCAAGCTGGAGCAGCTCAGCCCCGGGGAAAGCCATTCCACCCAGCCTTGCCCCCAGTCACCTCCCGCTGGGGCCAAAGCTGTCTCAGGAACGCTCCCTCCTCGTGCTGGCTGCCGGGTTTCCAAGGAAACCTCCTGAAATGAGCCTCCACAGAGTCACGGCCGCACAGGCATGGTAGGGATGTACACACGGACAGCCCTGACTGCACTGCCCCGGGCTGGCTGGCTGCGGCGAGACAGGACGCGAGACCCACCATGGCCAGCCCTGCTATCCCTCGTGTGGGGCTCTCCAAAGGTGTATCTTCCTGATGTCACCACTTCCCAGCAACGTGGGGCTCCTTTCCGTGGGAAAACCTAAATATGTACCCTCAGAGACCTGCCCTCAGAGATGGGCAACCCACCCAACCTCGCCTGGTGGCACTCCCAGCCTCACCGCGGCGCAGCCGTGGGGCACGGACGTACAGGAAGCACTGCAAAGGCTTCCCAAGAGGTCATGACCATCAACACCTCCCCGGCCCGGCTGCAAGACGACGTGCTTGGGCAGAAGGGAGTGTTGAGACACACGAGCCCACGGAGGATCTGGCCAAGCCATGAACTCACCCACTGTTCACCCAGACCAGCGTTCATACTCCCGCTGGCAGTCAAGCAGCTCCGACCAAAGCAGGGTCCTGTGTTCTCACCCGGTCCAGCCCTAATGCTCTGACCAGAGCAGAGCAGGACCACCTCTCCCAGCGTCAGGCATGGGTTTTCCAACCAAGCAACCGCACACAGTTTTTGCGAGCCAACTGCCAGCTGGAAGCTGGTTTTGCAAAGCTTTGCCCTTCCTCGGGACGAGCTCACAGAGGATGATTAGAAGGACTGGTACCACCAGCACCCCAGCAGGCAGCCCGCAACACTCAGGCTTTGGGCCAAATCCTGCGGGAGAGGCGAGAGGAGCTCTGCTCACCTGCAAACCATTAGCACCCAACACCCTGATCCCACCAGCAGCCTTCAACGGCTGGAAAACGAGACCTTCCAGCAGCGAGGCTTGGCCACGCGCTCGCTGCTCGTGGCACACGCACACCCTGAACCTCTGCACCCTGCCAACGATTTGGGCGGATAAAGAGCTTCTAAGGTAGCTTGGGGCCAGACACCAGGAGGAATTGTAGGGCAGAGCGAGAACCGGAGGAGAGGCTGACCCATGCAGACCCAAAGCAGCCTGGGGAGGCTGGGGAGCACTGTGCCCCGCAGTGCTGGAGGCTGGTGTGAACCAGACACGATCCTTCTGCCTCCAGAGCGGCAACATGTTCCACCTGCTCCCAGCACAGGGCAACCAGAACCTCCTCCGCTCCCGGTACAAACACTCTGCAGGGCCCACAGGACATGTTTCACTTTTAAAACTCAGGAACATCTCCCAGAGGGGCTATTTTAAGGTCCGGTCCTGGGAGGTGCTGCAGCTCAGCTCCCAAAGGTACCAGTCCCACCTGCTCCCAGCGATGCATCCTGCTTCCAAGCCGAGCGCTGACATGCAGTGAGGCCAGTTTGCTCGAGCAAAGCCCAGCCCAAGTGCCAGCGAGGCTCAAACCATCCTCCTGAAAGTTTTCCAGGGAAAAGCCCTCCTCAGCTCTGAAAGCCCAACTGAAGCCCAGGACTGGCCTCTCCCCACTGCTGGAGAGCGCTGGACATGCTGCCCGGTTACTTCTACCACCTCCTGGCCCTAAAACAGAACCACTGGCACCTTCACCTGCCTTATCCCAAAATGCCACCACTCAGCTGCAAGCCAAAGTATCTTTACAACCATCCTCCTCCCCTGGGCTGGGAAAAGTCTGTGCCCATGGATGCTACAGGCTGGACCACAGAGAAGCCACCCTTGTTTGGCTCGAACTGCCCCATCACCAAAGCCCAGCAGCTCAGAGGACCCCAGCTCATCCAGCTCATCCAAGCGAAACCAGCACACCAGCCAGACGTGGTCCCCTAGCCACAGCGTCAGGAGCGACACTGGAAAAGCCTCTGCCTTGAACTGACTTGCACCAGGGCATCGTCTCCCCACACCTCTGCCAAGGGAGATGCCACGGTATCCCTGGCCTCCCAAGGCCCTCCATCACCGCTCCGTGCCGCCCCAAAGAGAAGGACCACAGCAACGTGCCACGTAACCTCACTTCTCAGTGGGACACTACAGCGTATTCCCACTTCCAACGTCCAGCTCAAGTGATGCAGAGCATCTCACGACAGCCAGTGTTCAAGGCTTCACCCTGACAGCATCTCCCAGCAGCTCCGTACCCTCTGCATTTCAAATGAAGTTACTATTCCTACCGGGGGTATTTTTTTATAGCTCTCAGAATTCCACACCCTGCTGAAGCGGTGCTGGGCCACACGCAGCCATCACCGATGGAGCGATGGATGTATTATCTGGGGCCGTGGAGGATGTGTCACTCTCAGGGCTGGGGCAAGGACCGCGCGCGGTCCCCACAGGACAGGGCAGCAGGGCTGAAGGCCAACCTCCTCCCTCCACCACCACTCCTGGGAGGGCTTTGGGGCAGCAAACCCCATCATTTTCATTTTCCTCGCTCCTCCCAAAACCTGGGAGACAGGGGAGTGATGTTGGCGCAGGCACACAACCCCCCGCGCAGGACCTCGTGACGAAGGCAGCGGCCGCGTTTCACCCGACCTGTTTTACAGCAGGCTGGTAGGAATTTTAAAAAAATAATAATAAATCGTAATAACCAGGAACTACGGGCACGGAGTTTGTGGAAAAATACTGAATTATGTGGTGCCACTAGCCCTGCCACAGCGAGCTCCCTCGCCTAACCACGGGAGCTGTATCCCTCTGCATCACCCTCCTGCTCTTCCTACCCGCGCGCTCCCACCAGCCACCTCGGTGCCCAGCCCAGGATGAAATGCCCGCCAGCTACCGAGCATCAGCCTCACGTGCTGAAGAAACCAGATTTAGACAGCTTCACCTGCTTTTTTGCCTTTCTAAATCCAACCCAAACCGGTCCTGCTCGCCGGCAGCTATTCCGTCTTGAGGAGGAAACATCACCTCCATCCCAGAGCTGGGTTTTGGGAACCATACTTGTGAAATTAAGCAACAAACCGAAGATGCCTTAAAACTTGCAGTTTATTCCCCAGAATCATGTGGATTGGGGTGTTTTTTTGGCACATCTCCCCCCGTTCCGGCTGCCCAGGTAAGCAGCGGCACTCACACGGCTTCGTGGCTACCCGTCCCAGGGAAGGAACGGACAACAGCCGCCCCCCCGGATGGGATGCCGAGGAAGAATAGCAACGCTGAGACGAAGCTGATAATGAAACCAAGCCACCAGACCCCCTGCCCAACCCCTACGAGCCCTACTCGTGTCTGCCCACCCCTCCCCTGCCCATCAGCCACAGCTCCGTGGACCACCCACCATCCCCACCACGGCTCCCGCTCCAGAGGGGCTTCACCTACACCTCCCCCTCCCCAAGCGTTCGGGAACCAGAAACTCGATTCCACCGAGCTGCCTTAACCACAAGCCTTACAGGGGGATGTAAGGGATGGCTTCACCACCCTTTGCCCAAAAATACAAAGATTTTTTCCCTATTACTGTCCAGCAGGTCCCACCTTCAATAAAAATCAGTTCTCAAGAAAACTGGGGAAAAAAACAGACGGAAAACGTGCTGGGAACCAACCACCTCCCCAGCAGCCCTGCCTGCTTTATGAAATACTTCTCCCAGGCAAGAAAATACCTACAAAAAACAACGCTAGCCATCGGGTTAGCCCCAAACTCAGCCCCACGTGCGTTTTTCAGACCCAGCATCTCAGAGCTGGAGCTGGGCACTGTCCCCTCACCAGGCAGGGAAGAAATCCTCTGTTGGGGTTGGCTCTCTTGATTATTGTATCTATTTTTCAGTCTACCAGCGGCACCCCCAGCAAGTTTTGCTCTTGCCCAACCCAATCCATCGGTGGATCTCAACGAGCAACGGCTCCGTCAGCACCGGGCTGGATAAGCATTAAAGAGCTGCCCCAGTTTCAACCAGTTGCCAAGAGCATCGCGGGTGCATCTGCTCCAGTTCCCTCCCAGCCCGGGGGCTTTGCCGTGACGCTCTTAAGGAATTAAAATCCGTTCACGGTAAAGCCCTGTCCTCTTCCGCAGGACGAGCAACCTGTCCAGAGGCTGGCACGTGATGGATCCATCCTGTGAGCTGGGGTGTATTTACAACAGGGATGAATGGGAATAACGTCCCATCTGTCACAGCTTTTCAAGATTAAGAGGGGGGAAGAGCAGGGGTGGAAGAGGGGAGGGGTAGGAAAAAAACAAGTGGGAAAGGGTAGGAAAAAAAGAAAAGAGGGGAGGGGGAAGCCACCCCCTGCATCCCATTCAGCACAGGGATGAAGGGGCAAAGCCAGATGGGTGAAGAGCGAGCTGCAGGCCCGTGTGCCTAGAGGGCAGGGGGACGCACAGAGCTGCTGCGAGGGGGGCTCAGCCACCCCAGCTCCTGCCCTCAGCCACCCAAAGCTGCCCCCCCGGCCCTGGCCCCTGACTCTCCCCAGGGAGCAGGGGTAGGCAGGGCATCCAGGCCATGGCCAACGGGCAGAAGGGCAAGTACAAACATCTGGAGGAACTACAAACAACAAAAATAACGGGTAATCAATGGGTTCAGTCACCCCCTGTCGTCCTCCACGCCCTGTCCTGCATCCCCAGTGCCACTCCCCTCCCTGCATCCCGGCGGCCAGCGAAGAGCCAAGCGAAAAGGCGGCTAAAGGCAAACAAACCAACTCACACCAGCTCCCAGTTTATCCACACCCAAAACCAGATAAAATAAACCCAGCGACGGTGTCACGCCCGGATATCACAAGTGCCGGAGCCCGTCTAGGAAAGGAGCATCCCCTTCTCCAGGCCAGCTCCATAGGGAACCGCATCCGAGACCTACAGGGAAGGTGCCACACACCCAGGAGGGGGTTTCCCTACGCCCAGTGTGACCAGCATCACCCTGGCAATGTCATATTTGTGTGTATACTTGAATATAGATATAAAAACGTATCTTTTTCGTATGTATACACATATTTATATATATATTAAATGGTACTTTAAATGTATATTATTCTTAATCTATAAATATATATTTTAAAGTATCATTTTTACACATATAGTAAAAGTATATATAGAAATATATTTTATAAAAAGTACCTTTACATATATAGTATCTTTACTAATATATATGACACCAAATACTAAAAATTACATTATCCGTTTATATAAAAGATACAAAATATATATACATTTCAAAACCTGGACCAGGACTGAGAGCAGCCCCATTCCTAGCCCTCCAAATTCAATTTGAAACCCAGTATAACCCAACATACCACATACAAAAGAAAAAAATAGATCTCCAGCCAGTTCAATTCCCTGGGCAAAGCAGAGCAAACCCTCGCCGCACTGCAGCCAGAAAACATCTCCTCCTGTTCTCTAGGTTTCTCTAATTTTTATTTTAAATTGGAGATATTTTTCAAATCGGCGATATCAGCAGCAGAGATCCATGGGAGCATTTTTTCTGCTCCTCGCGTGTATTTATAGACGCGCGCGAATAGGTGCTGGCGGCTTTTCCTGGCAAAGCAACTGGTTTGCACGAGGTTTTCCTCTCCCCTAATTAAGCACCTCGTCGATGACAAGCAATTAAAGATAAGGAAAGAAAAGGTGGGCTGCCCATGGGGAGACAGAAGGGTTTGTACCTTTATTCCCAGCCTTAACGTCATCAGCAGCTTGGGTTTAAAAACAAGGGGGTGGGGAAAACATAAATAAAGCAAGGCAGAAGACGCGGAAACGGGAACTGAATTGATGCTCAAGAGAGGAAACTTATTTGAGGGTAATTCCTGTCGAAAAGGGCGAAAATCCTGCAGATCCCATAGAATCACCCCCAGCGACGCTGCTCGGACGGCGTTTTCATCGCTACCCCTCCAGCAACCACCGTCTGGGGCAAAACCACCCAACTCGTGCCATTTACTGAAACAGGACGAACGCTTAGTTCTAATATTACAGAGATTTCCAGCCCGAGCTCCCTCCGACAGCCTGCCCCCCCACCCCGCGCCCTTCCGACGTCCCTCGTGCTTTGATTTCCCACGGCTGAAAATCAACGGCAGAAGCAGAAACGAAAAGGCACCTTCGCAACCGGGAACCCGACAACCTCACCGGGCTGGACACGTGCAATGGCTCCGCTACATCCCCACTCCTTATTTAACTCATCACTTTTACCCACCCCCGGTGTAAAACCCAGCGTTGGGGTGGTTGGGTTTCACTTTCCCCGTTTCACGGCCAATCCCAATTTTTTTTTATGTCTGTCTGTCCCACGAACAGGATTTCCAAGGCTCTCAGAGATGCGCAACCGATCTTTACAGGGTAAGATGCCGGCGCTTCCCTCGCTCCGGATACAAAATACTCTTGAAGCGGGATTGCCTCGCCCCGCTTTAAGCAAATAAAAGTATTCTGCACCCGCCGAATTTAAAAATCCAGTTGAAAACTCAGTTTTCAATTTTTAAATGTTGATTTTAAAGAAAAACAGGGTGAATTTTTATTTTTTTTTTTTTTAAATTCTTCAAGGCACAATACAGCACACAAAGGGGGGGAAAAAAACAAACAACAATCGAGACACTGTTGGATCCTTCCTATAGGAGCCCAAACCATGTGCATGGCAGCAGAAGGGCTGGTTTTTAACTCGTGAGAGGCAGCTCCTTCCCGCCGCCCTCACGTTTAATTCCTGCTGTTGGAGGAACAGGACAACCCCCTGCCAGCAACTCCCGGCGGGACCTCGAGGAAATCCCTTCCCCTACCTACGGCGAGATGTCGGGGGTGTTCACCAGCCCGTTCCATACCGAACCGCATCGATAAAGCAGATCTACGTTCGATTTGGTTATAAAAACAAAGCGCTGCGGGTGGAGGGCAAGAGGAGAACCAAGAGGAGCTGGGGTGCCCCCACCCCAATTAAAAACACAAACTCATTTAAGTAACTGGGGGGGGTTAGCGTTTGAGCCCCTCTGAAATCCCAGCGCCTCTCTGGGACTCACTGCAACCACAAACAGCACGTTTTCTACAAATTTAAAAGGCGGGGGGGGGGCACACTAAAACATGACCACGTGAGGCTCTGCTCCCTGCCAAAAATCACATTATAAAAATAAAATCTATAGTCTAGTGAGGCAAAGGTACACACCCCCCAACTGGGTATATTAATATAAAGCAGAATATATTTTTTTTAGCTGTGAAAAAAAGATATCAGCTTAAATTAGAACTCAATAACCCGAGGAAACTCGGAAGCCCAGCTGGGATAGGAAACTCGGAGCCAGCTGAAAACAGACTGATGCAGAATAAATCAGAATTTATTTCTGGGCTGTTTAAATGTCTTTCTTTCAAAGCTCAGAAGGAAGAGCAGCAACACCCCAGCCTGACATGGAATTTAGGTAAAGAAGAATTCCTTGTTTACATCCCCTCCATGCAGGGTAGAGGTCAAGCCCTGGGTCCACGCTACCTTCCCAAACTCCTAATTTCTGGCTCCATCACCTTTAAGAAGTCACTGGCGGAGAACCCAAGGCTCCTGGACAGATTTACCTGAGAAATACTACAGCTGGGATCTTTAAATTATTTTTCTTTCACGTCTCTTGAAGATTCTTTTAAGGTACGAGAGCGTGTGATCCCTGACGAAGAAGAAATCCCGCTCCGGCACACGTGATGCCGGGCACAAGCCGTTCCCCCACCGAGCCTCAATTACACAACAACATTCCCCCCCCCCCCGTCCACTTCTCCCCGCTCCGTAATTTGAAAAATTAATACTCCCACCATCAATCCCAGGTCAAACCTCCACACCGAGCGGCACCAAATTATCCCGCAGGACCATCCGAGGGGGTTTTCGCTGGCGCGTGGATCTTTTATTCCAACGCACGTTGTTGGGGGTGGGGGGGGTGGCGGTGGAAGAAAATAACCTTGCGACGAGGCAGCTACGCAACGCGGTCCCGGGTGTTATTTTCCCTACGAAACGAGCGTGTCCAACTGTCCGGCCTCGGCGCTCCCCGACACCTGAGCGAAGGAAGGGCGCGCGCGCTCCCACGCCGAGTGAGGCGCTGAGATTTTGGGTCCTCCGGCAGCGTAAAACGGGCGAAGAAACGTGCGGAATGAGCAAATTGCTGGATCGCTTATTAAAAACCCACCAGGCTGGGCAGCGCGGGCAGCCCCGTCATCCCCCTCGGGGCAAACCTCAGCCTGCCCCGGGGTGAAATTGGGGGGGGGAAAGGGTTTTTTCGGGCTTTTTGTGTGGTTTTTCCCACCCCAGCCGCTGTTTCCCACTCGCACCGGCGGGGAGCGCCCGCCCGCCGCGGCCCCCGCTGCCCCGCATCGTGGGGGGGGACACACCCGCTGCCCGCCCGCCGCCCCCCCCCGCGGCCGGGACCCCCGTGGGTGCGGATGCCGGGCCGTGGGAGCGCTGCCGTGGGCCGGGAGCTCCCTTCCTCCGCCTCCGCTTTCCGGAGCGAAAGTAAAACCTCGGCGGGGCTCCCGCCTTCCCACCCCACCCCCCCCCCCCCGCAACACACACACCCACCTCCCAAAAACCCGAGCCCGGGGTCCCGCCACTCTCCCTCTACACCCGGGGGGACAGCGGGGGGGGGATGGCGAGGGGTTTACCTGAGCTTTTTGGGCACGGAGTAATCCACCTCCATCACTTTGCCGTGCAGCTCCACTTTCCCTGCGGAGACAGCGGGGCGTTCAGCATCACCCCGGGGCAGCACACCCCCTCCTCATCCCACCGGCGACCCCCCCCACCCCAGGCTCGGCCCGACAACCCCCCCCTCCGCCGCCCCGGCCTGCCCGTGCCCGCCCTGCCGGTAGCTCTGCCTGCGCCTCCCGGGCCGCCGCCGCCGGCCCCCAGCCGCCCCTTCGGCCGCCCTTTGCTCCGAGCCCCCGGCGAGTTGGGGCTGGGCACCTCGTAAAATGATTGCCCAAGGGGAGCGGGTGCCGGGGGGGCGGCGGGTCCGGGGGGTCCGCGCCCGGGCGCCTCTTAATAAAATCGAAGAAAAAAATCAGCGAAAAATACCCGAGGTTGGGAAGAGCCGGGGCTGCCGCGGGAAGGAGCGGGGCGGGGGGCGGGGGGCCGCGACCGGCGGGGATGCCCGGGGAAACGGGGGTTCGGCGGGACGGGGGGGAGCCCCGGAGGAGCGAGGGCGGGGGGGGGGGGGCAGCCGCGGGGGTGCGGCGGGCGGGGAGCCGGGGGGATGCGGGGTTGGGGGGGGGGGGGGGGGGGGGGCGGGCTGCGGCGCCTGGTTTACCCGAGAGGGTCTCGATGGCCCGGATGGCCCAGTTTTGGTCCGGGTAATCCACGAAGGCGTAGCCCGACTTGAGCAGGACCTGGCCGGCCAGGGGCAGCTTCCTCTCCCCGAAAAGCTGCTTGAGGTCGTCGGCGGTGGCGGCGGGGCTGAGGTTCCCGATGTACAGCTTGTTCATCCTCCGTCGCTTCATGGGGAGCCCCCCCCCGGGCTCCTCCCCGCCCTCGGCGGCCGGCAGAGACGCGGGGACGGGAGGGTACGGCTCTGCGCCACCCGCCCTGCCCCAGCTCCAGCCCCGCAGGAGCCTGCAACGGCGGCGGGCAGCGGGCGGAGCCGCGCCGAGCCGAGCCCAGCCCGCCGCCCCCGCCCGCCGGGACGGGGCTCCCGGGGCCGCCCCGACGGGGCTGCGGGGCAGGTGGAGCCGCAAGACCGCGGCCGAGGGGCCGGGGGGGTGGCAAACGGGTCCCCTCCCCGGTGGGGCGCCCGGGCCGGGTGGGAAGCGGGGCCCGCGGAGCCCCCGAGCGGCGTCGCAGCCGTTTGGGGGCGGTGGGTCGGGAGGACCGGCCCTGCTCCGCCTTCGCACCGCGACGCCTCTGCCCAGGGACCCCTCACACCCCATCGCCCGCGTTCCCGCCGGCAGATCCTGCTCCGTCCCCGCTCCAAAAGTTCCCTCGGGCAGAGGGAAAACGTCTTGCTCAGGAGCCACGGCACGAGAATCCGCGAAGAAATAAAAGCCTGTACGAAATGCGCTTTTTTGGAAAGCTCAACCCCACCCCAACGCAGGGCCGATTTGCCATTGCCGCGTGCGAGCCCATCATTCAAAAGGCTTCAAGAAACATTGATGCTCCCACATCCCAGAGCTGAGTTCTGCGTGTTCTCAGCCCAGTGACGGGCAGACGCTGCCAGTGCTCCAAAATCCCAGCGCTGAGTTTTGCGCATTCTCAGCCCGGTGATGGGCAGATGCTGTCAGTGCTCCGACATCCCAGCGCTGAGTTTTGAGCGTTCTCAGCCCGGTGATGGGCAGATGCTGCCGGTGCTCCAACATCCCAGCACTGTTTTGCGCATTCTCGGCCTGGTGACAGGCAGCTGCTGCCAGTGCGCTGACATCCCAGTGCTGAGTTTTGCGTGTTCTCAGCCTGGTGATGAGCAGATGCTGCCAGTGCTCTGACATCCCAGCGCTGAGTTTTGCGTGTTCTTAGCCCGGTGACAAGCAGCTGCTGCCGGTGCTCCGACATCCCAGCACTGAGTTTTGCACGTTCTCAGCCCGGTGACGGGCAGCTGCTGCCAGTGCTCCGACATCCCGGAGCTGAGTTTTGTGCGTTCTCAGCCCAGTGACAGGCGGTTGCTGTCACTGTTGGGTCACACGGCTCCCCGGGGCTCTGCTGAAGGATGTCTCGAGTGACCAAGAGTTAGTGTCGCGACCCACCTCCTCCGCTGAGGGCTGGACGCTGCAGCTTAAACGACTGTTTTCTCTCTCTTCTTGAGGAAACAAACCCAAATCTTTATGGAAGTGTGGCCGGGCCGTCACCGCAGACTAAAATAAGGTGCAGAAGTAACACTGGGTGACAGGAGGGGACAATGTCCTTGGAGTGTTGTGTCCTAGGGCAAATTGTCCTTCACTGGAGGCAGGGGTAGTGATGGAATTCCTCAGATTTTAGGCTGTGTGGTGGGACAATGAGAAGCGACGCTCCCCTCTGCCGCCCTCCATCCCGCTGCCACTCTTCGCCCTGTCGCGCCGAGGTGCTGGATGGAGTAGGAATAGCAGTGACGGGTGCTTGATGCCACGCGTGTAGCAAAAATAGATGTGGTTGGACTGCGATGATGCAAAGCGAGAAGAATCCTTTCTCCTCCAATTTCTTCGTCTTTGCTTTCAGCGCTGCTCCTGCCGGGCTGCCGTTTAGCAGTGGGGCTGGGGGCTCTTCCATCCCCAGAACCTTTTTGGGGTGCTTTCGGGTTGTAATGTGTTGGTGATGATGTCCTTTTAAAAAAAGTTTACCCTCGTTCGGGTCATTAAGTCATCCTTGGTGATGAGCTGTGGACAGTAACGGGGCAGGGAGCTGCCGTTTCATCGCGTGAGGTCATTGCCACGGGGAAGTGGCAGGAGAATCCCGAGGTTTCTGGAACGATTAGTGCCCACGGGTTGCGATGGTCATTCATGACTCGTCACTCCAGTCTTCTGCAGGAGCTGGATGTAACGTAGGCAGCCTCCTGCATGACCTCATCCCTCCCAGCCATGATTTTTAGCTTTGCAGAAAGAGCTCAACAACCTTCTTCAGATGTTTTCCCAACCCTATGGAGCTGGTAGTCTTTCCCAGAGATTTGGTGGATCAGCCTTGGTCTGGATGAGATGGTCGTGGGAAGTGAGTGCTCTGGGGAGGAAGATTTAAGAGCGCTGGTGCAAAATAGCTGGTGAGGCGGTAACCACACAGGGAAAGCTCAGGGTAAATGGTCCCAAAGGTGGAGCAGGAGTCAGGTGAGAAGGCAGATCGTCTTCTAAGGGCACCCTGCAGATGGACAGGCAGTGAGATCGCCCCTCTCTGAAGAGATGCTGACGTGGAACAAGTCCGGGAGGCAGCAGCGACACTGATAAAAGGAGCAGTGAGGGCAGGTTGAGAGGGTTTGTTTAGTCTGGAGGAGAACAAGATAAGGGCTTGTGTGTGTGAAGGGCTGCCTTGAAAAGAGGAGAAACCAGGAAAAAAACCTTGAGTGTCTGCTGGATCAGCCAGAAGGGACGAGAGGGATGGAGCCATTCCTTGGCTGGAGTTTTTGTAAGGAGGTAGGACAAACACCTGGGATTACCACATCCACCCTGGTGCTGGGGGCTGGCCTGAGGGATTCCCGAGTCCCCTCCAGGCTCGGGATCAAGGCATTGGCCCACGTGTTTATCCTGAGCCTTTGGTGAGCTGTCCCGCAGCGGGCAGGTTGAGGGCCATCAGGTTTTGTCACCCTGTTCTGATGGACTGCTCTTACTGGGATCTGCACTCAAGGCACTGGTGGGCTCCTGTTAAGGGGTTGGGATCACTCCTTGGATCCCACAGCTGGAGCACTCGTCCCCAGAGGATGTTGGGAGCGGGGCAGAGAAAGGGACAGCGTGGCATGGTGGGTCCAACCAGCGGGAAGGATGGGGTGACGCCACCCGTAGATGGGCTCCAGAATCTGTGGTGTGCTTGGCCGACTCGGGATGATGCCGTGGGGATCATCCTCCGTGAACCATCCTGCACTGTCACCAGGGATCAGAGAAGCGCAGGCAACCCCTGCACCTGGAGAGGAAGCGAAAGCATCGATGGAAAACACATCTGGCCGCGGGCTGGCCAGAGCTCCTGGTCAAACCCAGGCGGGCGAAGAGCTTGGCTTTTCTGTCTCAGGAGGAACCTGCCTCGTCTTTCTGACCTGCCCGTTTTCCCTGAATCCTAAAGGATATTTTGTGTCATGCAGGAGAGATCTCGGCTGAGCTTTGCCCCATCCCTGCCCATCCCAGCTGGGTTTTGGCAGCAAGATGGGATGCAGCCGCTCGTCGCTGTGCAGGGATGCACCTCGAGCTGGGGATAAGGCTTTGCGGGAGACGCAGTATCAAAAAAAAAAAGCCCCAAATAAACCCTCTCCTACAAATTAACTCCAAATTAAATGTGTTTCCTTTACCGAAGGATTTATTTTCCCCTCCTGACCAGGTGACGGAGGTGACATCATGTGCCACACTGCAAGAGGGATCAGCATGTGCTGGTGGAGCAGCCCCCGCCTGCCCTCCGTTGGCACGTGCCAGGGACGAGGCACGGCGAGACTGGAGCAAACCCAAAACTGGACTCTAATATAGCGCCCGTGAACTCCTGGGAAGTTCTGTGAACTCCTGGGAAGTACCCTTTGGCTTTTAGAAACCTCCTAGCACGAAAGCCGAGCAGCAGGGGCGAGGGAAGAGCATAGCAGAAAGGCTGAAGTGCTGAGCGCCAGGGCAGTCCACACCGGGGGGGGGGGTGAGATTATCCATCGCGAACAGCGGAGCTGAGAAAATAACGCGGAGTTTGGTCAAAAAACGCTCCTGCGCTTTTTTTCCAAGCCACGGGGGAATAGTTTCACTCACCGCTTGCTAGGACACGAGCGAAAATCTGCTAACGAGTATTTAATTACGGCAACGATGGACAGAGACTGGCAGTAGTGATATACCCCTGCCTCCTTCCCAACAGGCAGGAGGTTTGCTGACCCCCCAGGGGGATCTTGAAGGCAGGGATGTCTAGGGCCAAGGTGATGGAGCGAAGGCCGCGGAGACGGACACCCCGGGGAGCCCTAGGGAGCCATACCCAGCACACTGAACTGGGAAAGAGAAAGGCTCAGCTCCTCTCGGCTCCAAAAGCAGCTCTGTACCTGCCTGTCCTGCGGCTGACTTGCTGGAACTGAAACGTGAACCACGGGATGAATTACTTTAACTCAAATTTTAAGGAGTTTCTGCAGCAAATAGGGGGTTTAGGAACCCGTGCGGCTCAGCGGAGCCGAAAGCTGCTGCGTTGCTTGCGCGTGAGGTGCCGGGAGAGCCACAGTGACCTCCAGTCCCTGTGCTCCGTGCTGAGCTGGACCCAGATGCTCTGAAAACCCAGTTTCAAGTTAATTTGTGCCTGTAAGCCGCCCCGGGAGCTGATCCGAACATCCCAAACCCACGCTGCTCAGCAGCTCCCCTGCACCGTGCCACCCCCTCGGGCACCCTCCTGTGCCCAGGGGAGCCGCTGCGGGGTTGTGCACGGACCGGAGCATCTCACCGGGAGAAGCACAAACGGAGCCAGAGGAAACCCCACCTGCGCACGGCGGGGAGAGGCCAGCGGCGCAACGGCACAAACAGCGCCCCGTTTCCTCCGTCCTCACGTGCTTTTAACGCGTTCTGAAGTCTGCCCTGCTCTCGAGGGGAAAGCGGGTCAGCAAAGGGCACAGCGACTCACATCCAGCCCGGCACGTTGCTTTCGCAGCCGCGGCGGCACAGGATGCTGCCCTACGGCTGTGGGATCTCTGCCGGGCTCCGGGGTACGGTTCCCCCCTCCCCACTCCCCTGCGATGAGGTTCTGCGTTACGAGCTGGCAGAGCGTCAGGACACGGAGCAGTGAGTCAGACGCGGTTTTCGAAGCGCATCACATACCACAGCAATCCGTCACTCCCGCGTAACGGGGCAACATGACACACGCCGGGGAGCATCTGACCGGGGGGCTCTTTGGGGACCGAGCGGCAGTCGGAGTGATTCAACGGCAGGAAGGACCCAGACAAAGGCTCTCCCCACCGCGGGCGACGGCAGCACCGCAGCTGATGCTTTCCCAAAGCCCAGACACGGCTTTAACGTGGATTTGAGGGACACCTCGTCACGCCGCTTCCCGCCACGACACCCCCCTTCCCCTTCGTGGAGGAAAAGCTTGCCTCCAGCCGGACCATTAGTCGGCTCCGCGATGGATCCCAGCCTCACCGGGTGTACCACCGCGCGGGGAAGGAGCGGGAGGATGCCCTTCGGCGGCAACAAGCCAACCCCGCTGCCAGGAACCCCACGGGTTGCGAAACCCGCGCGTTACTTGAACGTCAAGACTCTTTCCGAAGGCCGCGCGTTCCCGACTCCGCGTTCGCCAACCCCTCGCCGAGCGATTCAGAGGGAGCGCGAGGCCGCGACTGAGGAAGACGCGGGCAAAAGGAGGAAGAGGCTGCCCGCTCTGCGAAGGAGAAAGGTCGGCGCAGGGATTTGGGATGCTCGCAGCACAGCGGCAGCGCTCCAGGGGACACGGGAGTAACCGACTGAGCCCTGGGTGCGACGTCACTGCGGATACCGGTAAAAATAAGCGCTGCTGAAATCCCGGTGTGCATTCCAGACAGCAAACACCGACCGTGGAAATATAAAACTCCTTCCGAAGGCGCCTGGTGCGCGGCCGTGAGCCGCCTTCCTCTCCCGGCAGCTGCAGCGGGCAGGGCTGGCTGCTCCAGTCCCTGCGTCCCAGAGACAAAAGGGGAACGCGTTTCCCTCCCTACAGCCGCGCAGAGCATCGCTTTTGGAGCGCGGAAGTGAGTATAGCACTATTCCGGCACAAAACCCGGCTATAAACAGACGTGGAACGGGCGCTGCGGCTCCTCGGACGCAAGATTAAAACACAACTGGATCCTGGAAGCGACTACACGGGCTCAGCGTGGGCTGACGGCGAGATGAGGCAGCGCCGGCCCGAAGCTGGTGATTTAACAGCTGAAAACCAACGTGATTCAGTGCCCATTTAAGCATGAGAAATGGACTTCAAAAGCACTTCGGACTATTACGGCAGGGCCCACAATAAAAACGCGGTGGTAGAACAGGCTCAGCGCTGAACCCCCAATCTGGGACAGCTCTGGCGGCGCCTCCCGTTCCGACAGCGGGGTTTTAGGTGAGGATGACTGCTGGGGCAGGCTCCTGGGCATTCACCCTGTGGAGCAGCTCTGCAGTCACTGTGTGAACGCCTTCGGCCCAGTGGGAGTTAGAACCAAACCAGGACGAGCGAGACAGTGCTCGTTAAGCAATCACTACGCTACCTAAACCCACAGATCCTCAACCTGCAGAGCAGCGTGTGCCGTGCTGCTCCTTCCTTCCACCCGTCTCCGAAAGAACAGTGACGTTATTCCAGCTAAGAGCCAAGTCACCGAGAACTTCCACGCGAAGGTGGAACCAGGTCTGCAAACTAAGACGAAGGATGTCGCCAATTAGAAACGCCCGAAGCCGCCAGTTCCATTCCCAAACAACAACGAGGAACATCATCACATCAAGGTGAAGAGGCTGCAGGCCTACAGGGTCCTGTAACTGCTCTTAGTCCATGTAAAGTGTGGAAATTGCTGTACAAGGGGAAAAAAAAGGCAGAGGAACTTGTGTTCAAGAGCTGAGCAGCAGCAGCTTGCCATCTCACTCCTCTCGCACCACTCTGCCGGGCTTGGGCACCCCTGGAGCAGCTCTAGTCTGACAAGAGCTTTCACATCAGGCCCAAGATGTGCTCTTTAGGAGAGGGACAATCATCCGGGAGGAAATCAGGAAAACCTCTAGGCACGTGGCGACCTGCGCCCACTGAAGCCCTCTCCTTGAGGTCCAGGCGTTAGGGGCGATAATCTAACAGCTCACCCACCCCAAGGCTCAGCAGCATCGAGCCGATCCCAAGCCTCGCCCCGTGTGCACGCCACCGCACGACGCTTCTTGCTCCTGCCACCGTACAATTTGCACACGGACTTCCCTACGCACGGGGTTTACACACCCGAAGGTGGTGTGGCGATTACAGCCAGCCAGCGACACAAAACGAGGGTGAATTGTTCTCCCGGGCTTTACCTGTTATCCCAGGACACACGACCAAGGTGGTGTAGTCTCTTTTCCAACCCAGAGTTATACTTGGCAAAAGTAAGTAGGAAAAGAAAAACCAAACTCCTTTTTATTTTATTTTTCATTTTTTGAAAGCGTTTTACACAGGTTTTGATCTTCAGGATACCTCGGAATCAGTAGAAAAAACTTAACTGAACAGTTTGTCTTTACAATAGAAACCTCTCAGGAGTCAAAACTGGAGACTAAAAAAATACATGCAAAACATCCTCCTTCCGAAACACAGCTTGAAACAAAGCACCAAACTACACAAATACGCAGAACGAAACAGCATTGAACATCACACAAGTAGTCTTCAAAAAAGGTGTAAAAGTCACCTATTCACTAGGCACTGTTCACTTGTTTCAACAGAAGAGACAATAAAAATATTGTCCACGGACTTGCAGTTTCAACTCAAAGGCTGCAGCTAGAAATTCCTCTACATGTCATGCTTTAATAGCGACCTGGAAGAAAACACAATACACACGCTGTTAGGCTTCCAAGGATTGACGGATTTTTGGGAGTTCTGTCTAAATTCAGTGCCACCCCCGAACCCTGGAGCCTTATGATCCCCAGTGACCGCAGGGCTCAGTCAGACACAGCTCTGCCAGCAAGCTCCTCCGTGCAGGAACCCCCCAATTCCCATCACGTGCCCAGGGCTGGGTTCACACTGTAACTGCTCTGTGGTGGCCCGTTTCCCTACGGATCTGTAACCACAGCTACGCTTGTCCCCATCCGGACACAAAGGGTGAACACGAGAACACAACCTATTCATTCACTCCACATCCACGGCAGAGGGAATATGCTGGGAATGCCAGTGCGGTTTATTAACTGACTGCCGGCTAAGTGCAACTTCTCTTCCACGCAAACAGGCAACGTGGGAAACGCAGCACTCTCCGGACCTCAGACGAAGTTAACTTCCTCCTTCTGTTGGGAAATTTAGTTCTGTCAGAACGTGAGGGGGGTCGGGAACTCAGCCTTGCTGCCCCAGAGGTAACCAACCTGTCAGCATGCTACAACCTCCTCTTCCCGCAGAGTTCCGGGGAAGGGAATGGTACCTCAGGCTTCAGCGAGCGGCACTACCTGGTTTACTTTGCTGCTAACTAAATATTTGCTCTGTCCTCAAGGTTGCCAGTTGCTCAATGAAACAGTAAAGGGGGCTGTGGTTCAAAGACAAAGCCAACAACAAAACCGCACTGCAGGTGAACCGTCTTTACGGACACAAAACCTCCAAAGAAGTAGTTCGGGCAAAGTGGAAATTTGGGTTTGGTACAGGAGCTCTGCAACTACTTACGAGGCGAATAGGATCGAGATCTGGATCGGGATCTGTAGCCCCCTCGGCTGTAATATGGGGATGGTGACCTCCTCCTGTAAAAAGGGCAAGAGACAACCCCTGCGTTAAAGCCTGCGGCAGGTGAGCGGCAGCAGCTTCACAGGGAGACCGCTAACCCGATCCCGGTACACGGAGCGTACTCGGGAAAGCCAACAAGCACGTAAATAGCTGACCATCATTTCTACTGGGTAACAAAGCAGAGGTTTCAGTGTCCTTAATGCTCGTTCCATTACCAGGTCAGAGCACTCTGGACGCGTGAAGAAGTACGAGCTCTCCCACATTCCGTGTGACTACCTGCCACGTTAGTGCTCCAAGCCAGGAGCATCCCAAACAAGCTCTGTCAGCCACACCACACCTCAACTTCGGATCTCGATTATTTGTCCCGAGGTGAGGAGCTGATCTGTGTAGCAGTCACTGCTACAACCAACCCCACCGATCCCGGCACTCCCAAGCTTTCTGTTTCCTTGCCTAGTCCCACTACCCTTACTGAAAAAAAAAAACGCCCAAACATTCAGGACATCACCTTCTTGGCATTTATGACAAGCTTTCCCTGTGCAAAGCTCCAGTAATCTGTCCCTAGACTAACCTTGCCCCTTTGCAACGTGAGGAGGGGGCCGTTGAGATGAACTGTACAGCTCCCTGAAGCGCTGCAGGCGCTCAGCACCCTCCCAGCCTCTGTTAACATGTTAAAGATCTCCCAGGCTCGATTCGCAGAATGCTCAAAACGTCATGTGTATTCCCACTGTCGGCCAGCTTTGTTAAACGCTTTGTCATACCTGTAAAACTGATCCCTGTCTTGAACAGCTCTCCACCCGCCACCGCCGCCGCCACCGCCTCCTCTGTGAATACAAAAGCAGAACGGCTTTTGAAAATTTTAAAAATCAACAAGAAATTCATTGTACAAGCCAAAAAAAGCATCATTGAGCGCAAGAAAATGACACGAAGACAGAACACACTGGCTCTTACTCTGGATAATGCTAAATTACTTTGTTACATTCATTTTGTGTATTCCTGGAATGAGCTGGCTCGACTGGGTGTCAAGGAGCAGTTAAGGAGGACTCGTGTTCCAGCTGACAACGCTGTATTTCACAACGCCATACTCTCCAGCGAGCACCAACTGAAGATCTGTACATAGTCTTCGCTTCCAGGACTACTTCTACCCACTCCAGGCAAGCAATTATGGTTTGTTTGTTTGTTTTAAACTAGCAAGGTCAATTCAGTGTCCTGATGAAAAAGTTGCTTCCAAGGTGGAGGCAGGGGAAAAAACCTTCACCCTGACATTTTAACACTTCACACCTGTACGCAGACAAGGGCATTTAAGAACTGCGGTACGACACAGACGGTGTCTGGACTGAACAGCACCTCAGAGTATTTAACAGTCTTCAGTGGTTGGGCTGGTGGCTCCACAGATTAAGATACAGCAAAGCATTACCAGGAGACTAAATCAAGTTTGGATTATGGAACTGTCGCTGCCACAGATGTCTCACAGCAGCTCAAAACAGCCACGAATCACATGAAGGACAAAGAAGCCCCAAAACACGACACCACGTTTTGTCACAGCAGGTCTGCTTTCTTCTTTAAAAAACGTCTTCTCCGTGTGGTACCCAGCCCGCATGCAAGTTGGGTTGGATTTTTTCAAAGGTTATTCTTCAGTTTACAGATACTTCTCCAGACAAAATCAAGCATCCCACGGCAATGAGGAGAAGCTGAGTTTTTAACACGACAGTTCTCATCTGAACTTGTATTTCCCTTCAGGCTTCACTGCACAGAGGGCAAGGAAGGGAAAAATGCAAAGTAATTGTTACCAATTGATCTCCTAGGGGGGAGTACGAGTATGCAATGCTCTACTGCATCATTAACAATTCCCGCTTCCCCTTCCTCAAGGAAGCACTCACCACACAGGCAACACTATTCTTTCTCCCTCAGCTAACCAGCTGATCAGGGATCAGAAGTAGGTGTCTGATCAGAAGCAGGATCACAAAGTGGGTGTCTGACCCGGGCTGAGCAGGGTATATTTTCAGCAGCCACACACAAACCATTTGGGGCCTGCTTTCACTCTTTCAGTATCTGCTAAGAGAGGACATTACAAAGGCTCTGCAGTGAGCTTCAGCACACTGGGGCATGGGATTTTTTGTGGGTTTGGCTTTAGAGATAGGAAATGGAAATCACCCTTGCTGGAACTGTCAGTATTCTGCGTATTTGCACCCCAAAGCCCTATTTCACAACAGATACAGGATGGGAGAGCATATAGGAAGGTGGGAACATCGCCCAGCACGTGACTGCCCCAAAGAGCTGTGCTGGACCACAGCCATGAACTCGGATACGCTATGCTCGGACTCGTACACTAACTGAAACATCCACCTTCTCAACTGACTTCTCACTAATCTGATCTTCCTCATCTAACGCACGTACTCTTCTTTATCTTCAGTCACCATCACCATCTGCAGCTGTTCTCACTAGCATGCGCCCAGAACGGATGTAGTTACAACTTCTGATAACGTTCTACAAGCCACTGTTCGCTCTCAGGAACGACAAGGTAGCACTTAAGCACTGCTGAATGAGGGTCATGCCGTAAGCTAAATGAGGAATAAATTCCATTCTAAGAACAGGCAAGCACCTAACAACAGACTTCAATGACAACCAGTAAACATGACCCTTTATGAAGTGTCAGACTGATTGATGGTGTAAAATTCTTATCACACACTGCATGACCCCCCACATCTTACGCTGGTCCTTAGGTGCCTTTTGATAGGTTTACATCAGAACCGCATACAAAAAATACCAACAAAGGGGCAGAAGCAAGCTGGAAGATTTTTTCTGCTCCCAACACTTTGGCAAGCTGCTTCAGTCAGTTTACCCACCAGACTTCAGTTCATTACTTTTAGGATAGTAAGACAGGCTGTGTTAACTGTCCTGAGCAAGTTTTTGTACCTTGTGCTCTGGAACAACCCAGAAGTCTGGTCGAAGAGCTGCTTTTGGGTCACATCTACCTCGTATGAAAGCCCATACAGCAGTGCTGGCAAGGTGAAAACCAACATGTCTTGGTTCCTGTATACCCGGTATCAACTTCAGATTTTAGCTGCTACAGTTCTCCAAAATGCCCAAGCCACTGATGTTTCAAGAAAATGGGATTGTTAGAGGCAGAAAAGTATCTAATGACCCAGAAATGTGAGAACACTTGCGTTCCCCGTGACGTAGAGCACCTCGATCCCCTCCCTGTCCCCAGCAGCACTGAAACGCTGTAGAAGCACAGCATCCCATTTAGGTGCCAGCAGCAAGGCAGGGAGGAAAGCAGTGGCAAAAGCCCAGAAGAAAAAGTGGCTGGAAGTGGTAGGAGGTAACTGCCCTCCACCACTGGCAGTGACCATAGAGCTATCAATATAAGAATATTTACTTGACCACCTAGAAGGCTTTCAGAGTGCTCTTCTGTTGCTAACGTCACAGAATTTCGTACTTCCCTTGCCATTGAGCTACAGTGCAATAAAGCAATTTGGAGACATCTATTTCCATGAATACACGGCTGCCTTCACGGAACAATCATAAATCCGCCCATTGGTCCTGCATTTAAGCTAGGCAAACAACTCCACAAGTGCCACAGGATTCTGCAGCCAGATACATTTGGTAATTACAGACAGAAAAAAATTAACTGTTATCCTTGCATCCAACTTCCCAGTGTCCCAGACAAACTGTTGAGGAGTTCACATGTTGTTGGCCGCCTTAATGGGAAATGCAGAACTCAAGCCTGCTCTAGTACCAATTCCATGCCAACCAGGTTCCCAACAGATTTCGTGTCAACTTCACTCACCCTTTGAGGATGCATACTGCCACCTGATATTCACCCCTTTCAAAGCTTACTGTGCTGTCAAACACAGCTTAGACTGAAGACAGAGAGACTAGGGAGGCGCAGGTCCCTCAAGCAGAACACACCCCCCCTAACCTGATGGGAGTACGTTGAAAAAGGCTTTTCATGCAAATGTCCACTATCGTACAGGTAATGTTTTCACCCCCAATACCTTCTTTTTGACATCTGAAGTGCCATAAGTATTGCTGGTGACAACTGAAGCGTCCTACTTTTTGTCTACTATACTACGCTCAAAGCGTAAGCTGGCACTGTGATACCAACTCAGCATCACAGTATCAAGCTGGTTGTGTTACTCACTCAAATACTACATTCTGCACCCAAATTCCCACCGTTTCAATGCTAACAAATGAACCAACAACAGATTCTTTTAAAATCAGAGTGTAGAGAACATACAGCATTATGGACTAACTCATGCCACAGGTTAAACATGACAAATGATTTCCCAGCCTGACCAATCGGATTTGTACCAAGCAGTCGCTTCGGTAAGGATTACACAGCAGCATTCCAGAATGACAGCGAGTACAAAAATATCTTGGCATATGTAGGATGAAGTGCTTAACACGTGGATGGGTAAAGGTGCAGGTGAGAAAGAGTTTAAAAAGCAGTCGAATTTCACAAATATTGCCCCACCTGTACGATCTGCTGTAGTAGTCGCGATCATCATAGCCTCTGTCATACCCTCTGTCGTAGTAATCTCGTCGTCGTGAGCTGCCACTACAAGTAGTGAGAGAACATTACCTTTAATAAAACACAGAACCTTGGTATCGTTTGCAGTGCTTTTCAGCAGGCATACAGCCAGGCGAGTACACACCATCTTCACTGGGTTAGGTTATTACCTTGCATCCCCACAGCTGAAATGACTGTCAGCACTCCTACTTCCCCATCAGTGCAGATGGGAACAGAACTCCTTAAACAACCGCTTTTTAAAATGCCTGAACTTTAAGACAGCTACTTTCCCTCTCGGTCTGAAACCTCTTAACCTTTTCCTATCACAGGCACATGAGGAATTGTTCTGTGACAGCTCTTCATTCACTGTGAACTCTCAGAAAGGTCCTTTTGGAAGGACGTTCCCATTCAAAAATGTAACCTGCAGTCCTGACATCGGCTACATAAGCACCAAAGTTGAAAGTCTTGGGAAAACAACTGGGAAGTGACTTGGGAAAACAATTTACATTCTTGGCAACTAAGTCAAAAGTGCATCCTGTGGATAGGACATCCTGCACCACGTAGCTGCTCCGTTAGCATTTGTTAATAATATACTCTTGGAAACTCGGGCTTGCAAAAGCCCTTAGTGTTTGGAAGTACGTGGGACAACATCCATCACGAGAAATAACTGAAAGTAATTTAGAAGGTGTCAAAACCCTTACTGTAGAGTGTTTAGATGGCTCATGCCTAGGCTGCACAGCTAAGGAACACCGGTTTCTGCTCCCAGGCTGACCCCAGCTCCGTCACTGACAACCGCGATGCACATCAATCTCTCCTGTCCAAAGATGCGCATTACTAGTGATGGCTGCCCACATGAAGGCTTTCGGTTTTTTAATTCTCAAGAGCCTCCTTTATCAGTTGAGCAATTTAGTTTTCAGAAGCTTTGCTAGATAACCACATCAGTGTTAGCACAGCTCTTAAGGAGACTTAAAAATCCCCCCAAAACCTAACTGGGCATCAACAGCGATTTCTGTATTTCAGTTTCTAGTACAGCAGCTTCCACATCCCCTACAGCACACAAGTCAGAAGCAAGGGAACAGCTTTCAGAACGGTGCATTAATGCAAAAAAACTAGGAAAACCACACAGCATCAGGGCTCTTCCGAGGGGACACAGAACAGTTTTTAACAAAACATAAGATCATTAACTCTATCCCGCACTGATTTAGAAAAAACAACGCACACAGGTTAACTTACTAAGTGGGTCTTCCCATATAGATTCCAGGGGTAGGTGTGTGAGGTCTTTTTGTTATGGAGAAGTCTACCCGGATCCTTCTTCCATCCAGCTCCATTCCATTAGCGCGTTCCTTTGCCTAAGCAGGGCGATAAATACAATTGGCTGGAGGTATGAACTTTAATTACCAACGCGGGTTTCTAACCACTGCTGCAAGTATTACGACAAGTCCCAAAATGCCCCAGGTAGGATGCACATCCAAGTTTCACTGAGGCCTTATACACAGCACCAAACTAACTCCAAGACTAGACACAAGCTTCCATAACCACTTAAAATGTGACTTACATGGCATAAAAAGCCCGAAAGGAATATAATAATTTAATAATTGCTTCAGTGCTGCTGTTTCTAACATGATTAAGAGGAACCTCTGAACACGCTCACGTAGGGAGATGTAACTACTCCAACACACAGCATGAAGCAAAGCGTTTAGAAGGTAACAGGAGTACCATTGTGATGATTCAAGGGTTTCTTTTCTCCAGTACAACCTCAAAACTTACCATAACATTGAATATAGTCATATCTGAGTCATGAAGGAAAAACCAATTGGGTTTTTTTCTGCCGAGTAGCAGGACCTACATCCAAAGCCTCAACCTAACTGGGAAGTCTTCACGCCAAATTTGGAAAAGACTACACTAGAGACTCTAAGTGGTGGGATTTATTTATGCAGAATATAAGCCTAGTTAGAGCCCTTAAGCACACTGCTCTCTAATGGCTGGCCTGAGTACAGAATTCCCTGTCCCTTCCGTAGCACTTGTACAGACAAATCCAGTAATCCGTTCTACGGTACTGACACCGCTTCACTTTACAGATTCTCTTAGGGTTTCCCGTGGAGATCTGCGGGGACAAGGAAGCTACTGTACATTTGCCTGGCCTCCTATTTTCAGGAAAGATCCGCCCCCCACACTCCACTTCCAGGCTGAAGCATTAGGAATCAGCAGAAGGCATGGTAGTGCCCCTACAGAGAGCTCCAAAATGGCTATGGCTGTTACTAACTGTAGTATCACACGTGGAGTTAGGAAGGAACTCCCCTTATCTTTAAAACAGTGAGCCTGTGTTTCTGTTCCTTGTGGGTGTGATTTGCACTAGGGCTAGCCTGAACTTCTCTTTTGTGAATTACACAACAGCTCAGCCAGCGTGGGGACCAGTATTCACACCTCTCTACTCCCCCTCCGGCACACAGTAGACATGTTCTGAACTCTGACACTGACATTTATTATGGGGTGCCAAGTATTCTTTAGGCCCCGAGTTTCCCCAGGCTATATCCCAATACAGAAACGGAGAACACAGCAGACACGCCATACGTTCTGTACCCCAACCTACTTCCTTAGCATCCTCGACGTTTTCAAAGTACACAAACGCAAATCCTCTTGAACGCCGAGACTGCTGATCATACACAATGGAAACGTCAGCGATTGGACCATACTTGGAGAAAACTTCCCTCAGATCTCTTTCTGTGGTGTACAGACTCAATCCAAACACGCCAAGACAACAGTTTGGGTCAGGATTTGCCTAAAAGAAGGGTTAGATATTAGAATAAAATTGCTTGTATTTGTAGCACAAGGTATTTCACAAGTTGTGTCAGAGCTTCTAGCCAAAACAAGGTACTGCCGAGTCTGAAGGTGGGCTAAACTTGCTCACAGACACTATGACACACACCTCCTTTCACAGAAATACTGTGCATTTCTCAGGGTTCCGTACAAACTAACAGCACAAAATAGGTACTGTATCTAAAGTCTTCCCTCCAAGACTACTTGATGACTGCTGAATATGGAGAGATACAGACACACACCCAGAGACCTGGATCACATCTCTGTTAGTTATTATCCCACCCCTACTTCAGCACGAAACACACTGTGCTCAGCCACCTGAGCCTGGAAAGCCGCTAAAAGCAAGCTGATTTGCACGCTCATTTAATAAAGATACCACCAAAACAGCCTTTAATGCAATGCTTTAGTTTTCTGGGCTTTCTAATCAAGAAAAGCACTAATGCTTCTCCCTTCTCATTCCACCCCTGCCCTTCAACGCACATGGGTTGCAGTGGGCATAGCAACAGCAGCCTGCACTGGTAGCACTTCTAAAGGCATCTGTTAAAAAACAGACACAAAACAAGACCCCCCACCCCACAATCCTAAGCAAACTTACGGAGATCCACGGCTTATCAAAAGCCAAATGACAATTAACCTCAACAGTATCTTTTAAATAGACCTGAGCTGGAGGCAGCATGTCTTTCTGGAAAGCCCCAGCGAAGTCAGGATGTATCCAGGATGGTGTACGAGTCATCTGCTTCCGCAAGGCACGTACCCTGTTTCCAATATGGCGTCTGCGCGTAGACATGGGTGAATGGCTGTGACTGTGTCGTCGCCGATAATCCCGACTGTAAGACCTACTTCTGGATCTCCTGTGAGAGCGGGAACGAGAGCGTGATCTTGTGTAGTGCCTACGGGAGCTCCTCCTTGACCTAGATCTGAGGGAAAAAAGAAAAAGGTACAGGGTTGGGCTTGTTTGGCTTTTGTAACCCTCCAGAAATATGCCAGTCACAAACAAGAACCCCAAATAAGCATTTTCTAAAAACCTGCAGTACCACGTGATTCAGCCATAATGAATTTAGTCAACTGCTCTCAAGGACTGTGTGCTAAATCTTTACAATTACATTACTGCAGATGCTCTCCGAGCACTTCTACTGCAGAACAGGAACCTCAACTTCCATTTTCGTTTGCTTTTAGTTCCCCAACAGCTTTTAACTTTCTCCAACAAGGCTATCTTGGTTTGATGTGGTACTCTGTTAGAACACGCACAGAGGCATTCAAGTGAAAATAGCTGGGGTGGCTTTCTTTAACACTCAGAAAAAGGGAACAGGAGTAAATGGGACTTGAAAGCATCCACGACTGCGGAGGTGCACACTTCTGCTTACTCCAGCAGTCAGACCAGCACTGCTTTCAGCGGCACTGAGAAATACGTGTTTTACATGGTACGTAATTACAAGCACAAAAGTCTGGCAAATGCCCCCAAAACAGAGCTGACCACAACTGAACAAATTAAGCTGTAGTGGGCTTATTTACTCTCTGCTATTCCAACAGTTGTTTAGCTGTTCATGAACGTTTACATGTTGACATTTCAAGTGTATTTAGGCAAAGGTGTAACTGCTCTCTAATTTCAAGCCTAGGCCTGCTCAGAACAGCTCCAGAAATGTTTTCTGACAGCACTAGGTCAGTGGAGACGAGGCCCTGCAACACTTTAATTCCTTCTACTAAACCCTCAGCCCTCCCAGCAGACCACCTTAAGCTGGGCAGGCACTTGAACAGGAACATTACACCTGAGCTTGGCCTGCTGATTGCGGGCGCTGAACAATCTGCGTGCCACGCAGGACATCGCTGCAAGGCGAAGAAGTACCATAAACATTTTAACAGTCAAAGGCTCTTAGTCATAAACTGTTAATCTTCTGACTCTTGTTTGTGTCTTATCCTTCCTCTAGTTTGTGGAAGCCAAGGTGGCACGTACTGACCGAGGCCATGAGTTACTACCCCTGCACAGCCGTGTTTGACAGTAACACCACCGCTGCACGCTGGCATGAACGAAGCTCTTCACCTGAACCCCTTTTTACTCCTGAGCATTTAACAGCTGCTTCCCCAGTCAGGATTCCGTGTGAGCCGTCACCAGACAGCCAAACTGCACACTACGTTACAGGCCTTCTCAAACAATGCCTTCAACCCCTTCAGAAGTGAGCCAGCTACGTTCCGTCTCCCTCAACTTGAAACATGTATACACGCCCAGGAGAAATTACAACACTTCTAGCTACATATTTAGAAAGAATAAATTATTTTTGGCAACAGAAAGTGAAAAATAATAAAAGAGTGAACTTCCCAGAGGCGGGGAAGACAGTGAAGACAGAAATAATAATTCAGAAAAACCCCGAACCAAGTTCAGCACACACATGCAGCCACATTTCAACTACTGACAGGACAAAAAAAAAAAAAAGGCAAACGGAACTGATGTTTCAGGTAACAGACTGCACCCGTTACAAGGAGCTGGACACTTCTGAACTAGGGAATCCTTTACGTGGAGAACAAGGCTTATTTTACATAGGCACTGCTTATATTGCCGCCTTAAATGCCATACTGCCATTATTCTCCTTTGCTGTAAAGCCACCACAGCTGAAAATCCTATTTTTTCATTAAGAATTGTTTAGATTTCACAGCCAAAGATAACAAACTTGCTATGCTGCTGCTGCAAACTTCAATACAAGGTGATTTTTAAATCGAGCATCTCCACACGCCAACTGATAAATCCAACAGGACACAGATTTGTTCCCAAATCAAAGTTTAATTTATAAAGCTGATAACTCAAAAATACATTCACAAAAGAAACTGCCCAGAAACAGGAGAGTTCTCACAAGGCTATTTCTCCGGTGAGAGCCAGAGTTAGACGACCTGCTCGTGATCCCAGACAAACGTGTGACGGCACTCGAAACAGGCTGAAGTATGTTGTTCTAAATATGTGCCTTGACACAATTCCACCCAAAGCTGCTAATGCACACACCAACTCTACAATACACTTCCAGTATTTCCAGACACTAGTATTTTCAAGACAGCTGTTAAATGCTCAGGAAGCTGTGGCAGTCAAGAGCTTCTACTTTGGTTCACCAAAAAGTAAAAAGTCAGTTGCCAGGGTATTATTTAAAGGGTGATTTCTTGTAAGAGTAAATGATTTACCAGTTTTCTTGTAAATTCTACATCTCGTATTTGCTTCTTGCAGCATTTTATACAATTTGTGATTGCGTTCTTACACAGCATTATGGTGGTTCTGCACGGAGAAACACGGTGCTTAAATGTGGAATCCCCAGGGGTTATGGATTAAGGTGCAGCACATGCTGGGCTGGGCCCTGACCTGCTTTATTTTAAAATTAAAAGGGTCCCCAAAGGTGTTGTGCTGTGTCTATCCTCTGAGGTTTTCAAAATCCAACCAGGTAAAGCCCTGAGAACACGGTCTGAGGCCAGAGCAGTCTCTGCTGTGAGCAGGATTTTGGACGGGATCCTGCTGAACTGCTGTGTGAATCTCTTAGCACCAGCAATTCCAGAGGTCACTCCCACTTCATACTCTCTAAAGCAATGCTACTCTACCACGTATTTGTTCATTTAATTTGACATTATTCATTCTTGCACTACAGGATTGCCAAGTGCATGGTCTGACACTTGTGACTGTGCCTGAAGTATACAGAATAAACATGCCCGTTCCTCTGCTGTCAGAATTCCCCAAGTATTTCCCTTCTCACAAAAGCCTTTCAAACCCATCGCTTTGATCTCGCGAAGAGCCCTCAATGCAGTATTTGGTGGTGTTTTCCATCATGGGTGATTGCTAATAACACGTAGTATTACAGGGCTGTCATCCTTCCTGCAGCCTGACCCCCAGGCTTTGACCAACCTAATCCATTGCTTATACACACAAGTAGGATGTTGTGAACCCCTCAACTGGACACCCCAATATCAAAACCCAGTTTTTAACCTGAGTAAAGGATCTACCACATCCATTTCTGCGGTCAGCACTCAACCTAGACTCTTAATAACGTCACTCACCCCTTTACAGGTTTTGTTGCCTCTCCGTTCTTCATTAAGTATGTATCTCTTTACACGACACACGTGAGAAAGCCAGTGCAGAGTGGCCAGCAGTGACGTTTACAGCCTTATTTTTAGACTATCAGCGTACTGTGGGTCTCGGTTAGATCAGTAAACAGTTTGAAGAGGAATTCTGTCCCTGCGCACAGCTTGTTTACCAGACGAGCGTCAGGATAGGTAACGCAGCGCAGAAGGCGTTTCGCAGTGCCCATCTGCGTTACCACGTAACAAATACAAGAAGCCAAGCTACTCTCTCCACAGCTCTTTGGAGAGCTTGGAAAGCCGTCTAATCTTGAAAATTAACAGGGGGGAAAGCTTTAAAGTGAATATAGATATTTAAAGGGTCAGACGGATGTCTGCTGAAATTCATGTTTCCCTCTACTGGTTCTTTTTCATGGACTGCACCGTTAACGACTCCAGAAACACCACCGCTTCCAGTGAGAAAGTGTAATACATTAATGGGAACTGAAATGGAAAATCTGCTGCGTGTATTAATGCACTGAAAAACTAAGGTTTCGAGTTCCTAACGCTTCACGCTCAGACACTAGCCGTTATTCTCAGACTAAAAGGACAGGCCACCTCCAAGGCAGAGACACAAGCCTACGCAGCTGGCTGACCCTTACAAAAAGCTGCAAAAAAAGAACTAATTTAACAGTTTAGCTTTTCAAACCCGGAAACCACACACCCCCCTTCGTATTCCATGTCCACACATCACCAGTTATCCTCGGAAACACAACGGGGCTACATTGGACTTCACCTCTGACACCATCATCCGACTTGCGAAGGGGAGGAAGAGGTAAAAGAAGTAAACTCACCTGGATTCAGACCTGGATCTAGATTTTGACCTGGAACGCCTGGAATCCTCCTTAGATCGAGATCTTGCAGGGGTGTGTCTCCCCGACTTGCCAGACCCATGAGCACTTCCGCTTCTGGAAGCAGAACGGGATTCCTGCACGCAGATATCGAAAGCCTAATTTGTACACAAGTTCTCGTTTACCTACGGTCTGTAAACAAGCTCCAGTGAAATAAACGGTAAAAATTCACATCTATGTGTCCGGGCAGTTGGCATTAGCACTGCCTAGATTTTTAAGAAGGTTTTTTTTTTCCCTGGTAGACACTTCTTTACCCTGCATATACTTTTGCTATTAAACAGATAATGCATGCATGTTTAGCAAAATATACAGGGACACATAAACAGACTAGTAATTACTTAGCGTAGTGCTTTCAGATTCCAGATTACTTCTTATCTTAACTTCATTTTTATTCCTTTTCTTCATTCTTCCGTTTCAAATTCTGACTTCTTTCATCTTCCCCACTTCACACAAATTGCTCAATATTCTACAAGTGGGACTTCTGGTCTGATAATTAGCATGCATTCACTTTCTTTTTTTTCAAATTTCAGCTTCACTTATTCCTGAGCTTCAAATAATTCTCATTTATAAAACTTGTCAAATGGCGACTTCCGCATTTTCCTTCTTCAACATTAACCTTAATAGAAAAAGAACAGGATGAAGAATATTTAAAAACTCCAGGATAAAATCTAGTGCCAAAACTGAAACTAGAAAAAAAGATGTGTTGCGGATTTTTACTATGTATGCAGTTCAAGAATTGCATCTACCAAATCCCTACTATTTTATAAACCGATCCAGTCAGCTCAGTTTAACTTAGCACTAAGGCACTGAATTCGCTATTTATGTCTATATTTAATAGCAAATGCACCGTGGATCAACTGAGTATCGACTAACCAATTCCAGCATCAGGAAACTCAGAACTCACTGACAAAATCAACAAGAAGGAAGGTCTCTACTGCGGCCAGAGGCGACTAACTGCCAGGCTTTTGGAATGCAGAAAGCACAGCTGGGTCAATGCCTTACGGTTAGTTATGTTTTGGGACACTCTGCCGTTCAGAAGGCCTAGTTTGGAGGTTCGTGAGCACGCTGGCCCCTACTCTGCCTGCACGGGTGCGATTACAGACGCAGGCTTCACGCTTCCAAGGAAATCGGCATTTTCCACCAAGCAAAAATGCAGTTCTGTGCGAAACACTCAAACGCTGCTCTGGAATAACCTGTTATTTACTTGTAATGAGATAACTTAATTAGCACGTTCGGCTTTTCGAGATGTCCTGATCAGTGTAACGCTTAACTTCACTCGCGTGGCCTGAACACAGCAGAAGGTATTCTTTAGTGCAAGATACTAAAGAAAATTTAAAATCCAGCAGCAGAATCCTACTTTTTTCCTAAAAACAATGCCAAGCTTTTGTCAATTCTGATCACGAATGCTCACTAATGACACTGCAGTACCCGATTTTTCTCCAAAATCACTTGTTTTATCTTTCTAACATCTCTTAAACCTCAACAATCAGCTTCATGAGCATTCCACGCTAAACACTCAGAAATTCATGTTGCTAACCCCCAATCTGACCATGCTTAAACCACTCCCACACAGCTTAAACCGAAGAGTAGCTATTGGCAACTGCCTACCACACAATACTGGGGAGGGGGACGACACACAGGACGGGACAGAAATTGCAGAATAAAGCTGATTTTCAGCTATCACCAAAAGCACCAGAAATAAAGCCAAGTCGATGGAGGCCACACTCGTCTCAGTCCAATGTTTACGGTGTTCTAACAGACACCTCATACACTAACCCTGAAGTGCAAATACTGAGAACTTACTGTAACAAACGTAACCTAAACCCGTGACTACCTTCAAGAGGAAGCAATCCAAGAGATGAGTTCCAAGTTAATGAGTAAATTTAGCCCTAAGCAGTCTTCAGCTCTTTCTAAAAATAATTAGACAGAGCAGGACAGGAGAAGGGATAAAAACCCAAAACTGAGGCTGTTCATTTGAGGAAAAATACTTCCATTCACAAAACATAACGCTCCCGAGGTTCAGGCTGGACAGAAGGAGCCATGTCCTACCACAGGTGGTCTGACACTGGGAAGGACACAAGCCATGCACAGCGGGGGGATCCTGCCCCTAAACGTACCCCATACCTCGTGAGCTTTTAGAAATTGGTAAGCTTTCAACAAATCAGAAATGGCATTAGCGTAAGCAATGACTGAAGTCTTCATTTATTTATTTTTTTAACTACCTTCTCCCTATATTGATTGGTGTGGAAGCTGGACACTGGGATCTGAGAAGAAACTTGGGAAGAAAACACCTTAAAGACAAATGTTTTCCCAAGTCAGAAAATTCAACTGTTGGCTTGTTTTCATCTAGCTCCTCTGGACTTTACCACGCTTTCCAGCTTTTAAGCATCCCCATTTTGTTTCCAGATCACCCTTTCTTCAAAACCTCCACCTTCAAACTGCTCTACAGTATGTCACTTCTTTATTTCTTCCAGCTTCAAAGGAATTCACTGCCCCTCACCTGCTCTGGCTATTTCAAGACTGGTAAGAAGCCCTAACATTGCAGAGCTGTTTCCCTCCCCACCCCAAGCCCCAGGAAGTTTCAAACACCCGGAGCCTGCGGCACCTCAAGCTCCGTTTACGCCCCGCTACGCTGACACCCGCTGAGGGTTCCCAGAAGCCACCCCCACTGCTCACTTCAGCAGAACACTTTCTACTGTCAGGTTTCATTGTTCTTAGTATCTTCTGTTTTCTGCTTCTTTGCACTTTCACTTTGTGAATTTAATTAAAATTAAAATAAGAATGTCCAAGAAGGCTCCTGTCGTGACATGTGGAAGAACAGAGAGGGAAAAACAGGCCTCTTTATCCTACCTATATTCAAATACCGCCAGTAAGCAGATCAAGACTGCCGTTCCCAGATCCAGACTGGCATTCCCTATTAAATAACCATTTTCTGACCTCCACCCACAGCTCTCCCCATCCATCTGGCATTACTGGAATTCAGGTGGAAGCCCTCAAGTCCAGGCTTGTGGTTTCCAAATCGTTCTTTCCACAGTTTAAGCACACGAAAGCCAACGTGTAATCCTGTAGGGGCGATATCGTTCACACCCCTGAGCACACATAAGGATGCACTGCAGCCAACTCCTCTACAAGCCAGGCACGAGGAGTGGAACCAGATGATCTTTAAGGTCCCTTCCAACCCAAACCCTTCTGTGATTATTCGGTGGGCAGCTGACAGAAAAGGCTTCCGTGGACAGAAGCGCTGTAAGGTACGTGAGGAGCATGTGTTCTTTACACTTCAGAGATCCAGTCTTTCCTCACGGGAATAAAAGTTACAGATTTCAGTTACTTAAGATGCGTTCAAAATTATTAGTAGCTTTAAAATCTCAGGCTCTATGGACTTAGATATTTCCACTCGTCACGGTAAGGAGAGGTGCAGCCTCGTATTACCAAACTGTCAACCAGAGTTACTCAAGGTGCGATTGTGCTAACTTCACGTTCCTTCAACCTCCCTACGGCTGAATTCAGCTACTGATCCAACAGAGAAACAACAGCTCCTTGCCTCTCTCCCCCCAGAAGCACTATCACCAGCACAGACCACTGCTTAGGGGGCTGAGAATCCACTCAAGAGGGAGCACAGAACCACCCCTTTCTGCAACAGCTTCTAAACTCCACCAAAAAACTTGTTTTGTGGGGGAAAAGAAGAAACAATCAAGCTACCAGAGGCTGAGCACAGAAGAGCAGCTTCCTCCCGCCACCCGCGCCACTCGTGCCGTGGGCTATGTCAGTGCCCCACGCCGGCTGGAAACTACTCCGTCAGCAAAGAGCTGACTACTTTCCAACAGCTTAGTGTACCGAATCAGCCCACCAAGGCGGCAGATGGAATGCCAGCTGATGGAGGAACACAGAAAAGGACCTGCCCTTTTGGTGGCAGCAAGCTAGCAGCTTGTTTCTAGTCTTCCTCGGGCCCTCCTCCACAGCTCAGCAAGAAACCCAGCTTTTCCCAAAATCTGTTAAGTACCTTGCAAGCGTATCTATGAACTGAGCACTTACGGCATCCAGGTTTCTCTGCTGAGAAAGCGAGCAGAACACCGTATTAAACAGCTTCTGATCACACACAGCAAGTCATCACCAGCCACAGCAACTAACGCACAGGATGGTTCTTCCTTTAACTAGTCTTTCCATGCACCATTTCAGCGAATGAAAATGAAGGTGACTTGGAAAAACGTGGCAATTACGACAGCGTCTGAAGCGTATTCTGACATTTGAAGTACTGCTAGCTGTTAATAACTTATAGTCTCTTCAGCTTAAAAGAAGCTCCCAGGGTTTAAACCCACTATAAGCTGCAAAAGAGAATTTGGATGGGGAATACTTTTTTCCTTCTTCTTTTTCAACTGTGACATTAGCCAGTTTAAGTCTGTGTTGCTGCTGAAATAGCAAGTCCCATCGCTTCCAAAAGCCCACGGTATTTCTTCATCCCCCATGCTGACAGAGGACCGGTGGCTACACAGTCAAGTCAAGCCTGCAAACCAGTGCAGCTGGAAACAGAAAAAACCGACCAGCCGATTTAATTCCCAGATCTGACTGGCGATACAAGCGCAAGGGAGAAAGCGGGAACACATCTTCAGGAGCAATTCCTGTTGGCAGCGTGGCCTTGGAATATCTTAACAGAGAGTTTGTAAAGTCACGTCCTAGATTATTTACCCAAACGCTGCTCCTACTCTGCACAGACTTCAGCGCTTCCAGCTAGGAAAAGCTAGGGAGAGAGGCCTTGGCTCAGTAAAATAAAAGCCTAAAGCAAAAAAATACCTTAAATAAGACTGACAATGGCATTGGAAAGGGCCCTCGTTGACCTAGTCCGAAGCAGCAGGTTTGTAGCTGTAGGGTTTTATCCGTCCGTTTTACAAACACACGCGCTGCACACAACTTACCCAGTTGTAACTTACTTGTAATCGTAACTTACCTAGTTACGATTCACGCCAGCTCAGACCTAACTCACTTTAAGCCCTGGTGACAACTGCCCGCGTGTTTTGTACTTTTTTTTCTTCACAAATGTATAGAAAAATCAGTGGGACAACAGTTGTTGTCCCATTAGGATGCTGGGGGGGGAGGGGTGAGAGAGGCTTCGTGGTGCTCTGCTGGTCAGAGTCAAGCCACAACACGTACCCTGCACGATTACGGTTCAAAAAGATATTACTATAAAGGTTTGATCGTTTCCACTCATTCTGACTGAAAATACAGCGCTGGTCACCCTGAAAAACCCTGGATGCTTCTCAGCCTGATTCGCACCACCAGCAATTAAACCAACTTTTTAAAAAAACCCCCCACAAAGATCCACCTTGAGCGAGCCAGAAGTAATCCTCCCTCAGTAAAAATACACCAGTTGTAAGAGCGACATGAAGACATCAATGAAAAGATCGTACCGGGGGCGGTACCAATCTATTCCTTAATCCCTCTCTTTCAGTGCTCCTTTCCATCCCGCATTTTTAGCTTCGTGGAGACCAAATTTTCCTAACCTACCTTGAAGTAGTAACACTCGTGCTACTGTTGCAGTGAATCCGGATAAGAAAAGGCCACATCCAGACACCACAATTTTGTGCTCAGAATTATTAAATTCTCTCCTTTTTTTTTTTTTGGCCACTTCCAGTGAAGGTTTAACAATTAAACTTACCACCTCCACAACTCCCCCTGATGCTGCAGTAAGTTAAAAAGCTACACACTGATACTGGACAAAACCTGAACCACTGTAGCGACCACGGCACTCGCCTGTTAGAGTCAAAATAAAGACCTCAAAGGAAAACAAGTCTGATTCGCTAAAGAAAACCCAACTGTAGGTAACCTGTACCGCTAAGCTCACGTTCGTGATGTCACTGCCACCCCCCGGCAGTTCCATCCCGCAGCAGCCGCGCGGTTTAAGAGAAGGCCCGCTGCAGGCCCCCCCCAGCGCCAGGGCACTGCCCCAGCACCCACCGGTAACCCCCCGGCTACGGCAACCGCGCCTCAGCCCCGGGCCGAGCCTCCCCCGTGCAAGGCTGCAACTACAGCGAGGGGCAGGGTTCATGTTTAACGGGCAAGCGCGAGAAGCAGCAAACCGGAGCTCGAGCGAGGAAGGAATTCACCCAAAGAGAACTCAACGCGGCTTTGGAAAGAAGCTAACAAAGGCCCAGACCACCGGCTCGGGATCTTCCTTCCCTACCCAGGCGTTACCTAACAAGGCCGGGGGATGGAAAACGGGGCACCGCGGCACCATCCCAGACCGCCGCGGCCCGGCCGCGAGCTGGGAGGGGGCTGAAGAGCCGAGGGAGGCACGGGGGAGCCGAGCCGCGCCCCCCCCCCCCGCGCCCAGCAGCCCGTGCCCCCCCCCCCCCCCCGCTCGGGGCCAAGAACGAGGCAGCCCCGCTGGGGAGAGAGGCGTCGGCGGGCCCGCAGCGGCGGGGCCGCAGCGGCGGGGCCCGGGACGGGCCGCCCTCGGCCATTTTGTCCCTCTCCGGCGCGCCCGGTCACCAGCCCAAGATGGCGCCGGGCAGACTCACCACGGAGCGCGCCGGCGGGCGGGCAGCTCCAGCGTCCCCGCCGCGCGCCCCCTCCGCCTTCCCGGCCGCCATCTTCCCCCCGCCAAGCCCCGGCCCCCGCTGGGCCTCCCGTTCATCCGCCGGCGCCTCCTCACCCCGCCGCAACGCGGCGGCCCCTCCCGCGGCGGATCCGCCGCCCGCTCCGCCCAGGCCGACTAGACGGGGACGCGGCGGGCGACCGGCCGCTCGGAGGAGGAGGAGGAGGGGAAGGAGGGGAGCAGCCGGGCAGCGCACTCGGGCTCTGTGTATTACCCGCTCGCCGTAGTTCTGTTCCCCGCTGTCGCTCATCGTCCCGCCGCCCCGCTCGCCGCCGCGCCGACCCGACCCGACCGTCCCCGGAGCCAGCGCTCTCCGCAGAGGAAGTGACGCCACCCGCGCGCGCGCCCCAGGCCCCGCCCCCGCGCTGCTGGCCGTCAGCCCCCCCCCCGGGCCCCGCCCCCGCCGGCCGGGAGGTGAAGGCCCCGCCCCCCCGCCCTGAGGTGACGCCCCGCCCCCCCCGCCCCGCCGCCGTGAGGTGGATGCCGTGGGGTTTGGCGGCGGTGCCCGGTGGTCGCCATCCCCGCCCCGGGCTCGGGAGCTGCTGGCGGTCACAGCCGGACGGGTGACCCCTTCAGAGCCAGCTCTGGTGCCGGCTGGAGATGGTCCGGGCGGGGCAGGCTGCGGCCAAGGCCAGGATCCTCTCCTCCCGCCGGCCTCACCCTCCACAGGCCGCGGGCGCCGTGGGAACGGCTTAAATAAAAACCACTGTGGTTGCGAGGGTCTTTCTTGCAGCAGACGCGCAGGTTGTAAAGCATGAATGAGTTCAGTGCAGGCTGGAGTGGAAGACGGGGCCATTTGTGAAGTAGCCACCGGAGGGCAGCATAGCGTCACTGAACAGGCCTGCCTGCTCGGCCCTGGAACAGGCCGGTTTGGGGCAGTCCTGGAACAGTTTCTTCATAAAACACGTAGCGCTGCGTCTGCGAGGAGGGACACAACCGCCTTTTTCGCCATCGCAGGCACTCCGGCTGTCGGTGACTGTTGTCACGTCGGTTTTATTGCAGCCTGGCACGACAAGCGGCAGGAGTAAAGCATCGTCATGCCCAAAGGGTCAGTGCATCTCTCTGCAAGTATCAAACAAGGACACCCAAACGGTGTGGACCACCATGGCTTAAATGACACCCCTTCAGCTTAAGCTGACTTATTCAGTGGTCTTGAAACCACGGCACTGCGCGAGGGGCGAAGTCTGGAGACAGGAGGAGTCGGCACACCCGGTCAGCACATCCCAGTGTACTGCTTACCCCGCACGCTGCTGCTGAAGGATGCGATCCCACTCCACGACTGCTCCCGTAACCCTCTAACCCAGCAGCAGCAAATATTTTTCCTCACTTCAACGCTTTTTCTGTATAGTGAGAGTTGGGATCGTGCTCTCCACACCCCTGTGTTTGTGCTGTTAAACGAGCAGCGAGGCGGGGAGCTGAACACCTCTTTTAACTGTGAATTTTTTGCTGCCGAGGTTATTCCCAGCGCCATTTGCCACGCAGACTTAAGAGGTGGCAGCGACGTGCTCGAGCAGTAAAACAGAAAACACCAGGCAGCAGGCAAACTGCAAAGAGAAGACAGCAATTGGGCTGACAGCTTTAAACGTCAGCGAGCTCTGCTGTGTGGTGAGCAGCTCCGGCACTGCAGATTTCCAGGTGATGACTCCCGAAACGCCCAGGGGAGACTCCAGCTCTGCCGCTATTAGCTTTGACACTCATGAGAAGAGACAAGCGGGAGGCTGCTTGGCTGCCTTCCTTCTCCCTCCCAGCCCCACAGCGCAAACATAAGGTATTTTCACAGCTTTTGCTGATTTAAAGGTACCACAGCGTTTTTCAATGCCACTTTTCAGTGGTTTCATCTCAATGCTTTGCTGGCGTTGTAGCACAGTTAGCGGTACACTGTACAAAGTCCTAAGCGAGGGTGTAAAGATGTAGTCAGAGAAAGCACCACTGTGTTTATTGAATCACTGAGAACTCAAGCTCAGAAATACCAGATTCTATATGCTGGTGACAAAAGGGTGAGCATCCTGTGCTGAAGGGACAAGGGACATCTGGCACGAGCTGTCAAAGCTGGCTAATGGTCAGGAGCGTGACTTTGAAGTTCTGGGTTGTCTTTAGAAACCATAGCACTCACCCAACATGTGCAGCACAGAGACTGTAAAAACTTGAACCCTACGGGAAATCCCCTTGGGCTGGCTTTTGTTACAGAAATTTTAGCAGCCATTTGTCACCCAGCTGTTGGCCTCTTGCAGCTCCCCTGTCCCAGTGGCGGCAGGCACCCCCACGCTCCCGAAAATGCTCTGAGCAGGAGAACGGGGTGCGAAGGAAAGGGAACAGCTGATCAGAGGGCGCTGTGGTCTTTCCTATTCACACTGAAACTTGGTCAGCCAAGAGCTACCAAAGCAAATCTACCTTTCGGCAAACATCTGAGCCCACTGTTCTCAGCCTCTGCCACAGTGACGCAGATGTGTGAGATGAGCCCGAGGAGATTATCTCCCTGCTCCTAAAGGCACCCAGGGATGCAGCCCTTCCTCTCCCTTTGGGCGGTGAGTGCAATTGGATCTAAGATGTTTTCTGATCTGCTTGGGCCATTTCCGGCTTGCATTTCTACAGTGTATTCATGAGACCCCTATGTTCCCCATGGCCGTGTTCCGGACAGATTTTACAAAAGCCCCTCGTGCAGTTAAAGTAGCGGTCTCACACATGCTACGTCATCTTCAGGCACAATTCATTCCTCAGAGGCGATCCCTCAAAATCTACAAACAGCTCAGTGCACTCTGGTTTCGGAGCACGGTTAGACGTGACTGTAGTTCAAGCAGTGACTCCCCCCTCTGTGCTCATTTCCATCTGCTCTTTCAGCAGCAAGGTGAGCCGGCGCTCAGGGATTAAGGTTACTCTTAGCAGGATCCGTTCTCCGATCCCCTCCCAGCGACGAGCCACAGAAGTGCTTGGTCTGGCCCAGTTCTGGGCAGCGCAGAGCCTGGAAGAAGGGGTGCAGCGAAGCAGCGTGGGAGCTCACACCCGTGCTGCCACTGAAAAGCTGTTTGAGAAGCTGGCCCGTCACCGTTGGCAGCAGAGACCTCCAACTCCCATTCACTAATTATTTTTGAGCTCCCTAACGTGGTTTCGCTGGGCTCTAGTGAGTGTGCTGGAGTGCTGTGCAGGGCGGTGCGGGGGCAAGAAGAGGCGGAGGGGGTGCGGGGAGCCGTCAGGTTCCTCTGCAGCTGCAGACATGTTGGAATCAGAGCGTGCCATCTTTTCCTAACTTGCAGAAGCGTGGAATTTTTTCATAGCCTGCAATTCATGAAGCAAATGCCAAAGAATTAGCAACCCCTGAGTAAGCATCGCTATTTGCCTCCGACATCATGAAGATCTATTTGTCAAAATAATCGTTTTTCCTCATCTTGCATTACTCATGGGAGTGGATTTTTCCCTTGCTCGAATTACATATGATACCTGTTAGTCATTCTGAGCTGATCATAGGCGGTTCATCATTCTTGCTGCTCGGCCTGAAGCAGCACAGGATAAAAACCTTTCATTTTTGACATCTTTTACAAGAGCTATTGCATTTGTACTGTGCCCAGCGTGTACAAATTCCATTAGCACGTAATTTGCTAATTTGGTAGGACTGCTGGAACAGAAAAATACTGATTAAAAATGTATCACATGTATCAGGTGACTTTCACTCCATCAATCCTGAAAAGAAACTGTGTTGGCGGGCTTATTAAAAAATATTCAGATGCACTTGAAATAAGGAATTTAAGGAACTTCCACCTTTGTTTTTTCTTTTTTTTCCTTTATTATCGATTGGAAAAAACCCAGAAAATATTGACACCAAAAAGTCACTCGAGTAGGACAGGTATGGTGACCTATGGATGGACTTTAGTCCCTTGCCCAGCCGGGGAAGCGCTGAAAGGTTGTCACCAAGAGGTGATTTTGTAGCAGCAAGAGCAGCCTGGTCTGCTCCAGAGACCTGAGCCGTGTAGACGTGGGCCACTCTGCTCCACTCTGGATCAATTTGGGGGGATTACTCGTAAATCCTCCTGCTGGACAGCGTGAAAATGCTGTTCCGGGAGCTATCACAGCAGCTCCTTGCCACAAATGGGTGTTTTCTACCCAGGACTTTTCCCTTTGTTCCTAATCTTTAATCTTCACTTAAACGTTCTTAATCTTCACTTAATCTTTGTTCTTCCATGACACTGACCTCCTAACGGGGAACGTGAGGAAGGTGCGGGCTTGAGAGGTGAGACAGCTGGGCTGCGAGGGACATTTCCCCTGCAAAGTGGCGTTGTCCTTGGCAGATCCCGGAGGAGAAGACGGTGCTGGTTGAACTCCTTAACCTCCTTCTGCTCTTCTCCAGACCCTGTTTAAAATGGAATGAAAAAAACAGCTGGATTTGCCGCTTGTTTGTGGCTCTTTCCAAATCGGGAGCATCATGTGTGTTTGTAGCGCTGGCACTGTACCCCACCTCTGCCTGCAGTGATCCATAACCCCTTTTTGAAGGATTTCTCTGCTTTCTTTCCCTTTTCTCCGCTATTTTATTCCCCCCCTTGCAGCAAGTTCACTACAGCTCCTGCTGGTTTCACTCCCTTGCTCTGCTTCACCGATCTGGAGGGGAAGGGGGTTCAGGAAGGAGGAAGGCGAGAGGGAGCTCTCCCACCTACCTTGAGTCTAGTGTTACGCCCTTTCTGCATTTTTTCAGTGTCTTTATAAGGGAGGGACAACTTCTCCGGATCCCTTCAGGCTCCTTCCTGGGAATCTCACAGCATCACACGCTCTGCAGAAAGAAGCGTAATATATTCTGCTTTGATTGCACGCAGATCGTCAGCATCCCGATTCCCATGCAAATGTATTCATACGACGTGCGTTATTGACAAAAGGAGCTGATAACAACGGTCTCTGCAGAGCGCTGTGGGCAGCGGCAATTGCTCCTTGTTTTGGGATTTCGGCTGTAGCCAGTGACTAGCTCTGTCGACACGGCAGAGCACCGAAATCCGGGCTGCATCAGCACGGCGATGCTGCTCTGCCATTTCTATCTTGGCGTAACGACAGCGTGTAAAACAAAGAGGTGCTGACAGAGCTCCTGCACGGGAGTGAAGAGGAGTCTGAAGAAGGAAGTCTTCCACGTACCGGGTGCCCTTTGCCTCTTCACGCTGAATTTTGTAGTCCGCACAGTAAATTGAACACTTGTTCTACCCAGTTGCCATGAGGACAGTGAGCTGCTCGGATGAGATTAGCTTTAATAATACAGCAATTTGCTACATAAATAACTTGCAAGTTCTTGATTTAATGCTTTCTGTGCTTTAGCTTGACATGATAGGGATATAATTTTAAGCTACTCTTTATGGAAGTGGCACGGATTGATTTCCTTTTACTGGGGATGGCTGTTGTGAGAATTCCTGTTTGTTGGGTTAGACGGGCCTTGGCTGTGGTGAAATCCCTCACCCCAGTCAGATCACTGGAGCTAAGTGATGTCCCAAGGAGGCTTCAGGAGCGCCTGCTGTGGTGTCCACACAGATCTCCAGTGCCACTGCTGGTGTGACCTTTCATGGATGCTTCCCAAAGAGAGCAACAGAGCCTCGGATGGAGCCATGGTGACAAGCCCGTCTCCACAATGACAAGTTTTTTTTATCTGCTCACAGCAAACCACAGCATTTTCCTGCCAACATCTAAACAGCGATCCCATCTGGTGTTGCTGAGCCCGGAGCAGTGATGGCTGCCCAGAGGGAATGTCCCGTGGGTGGAATAGCTGTTGGAGGGCTGCCACGAGCAGAGCATCCTCTGAACCACAACCGTGGTCCAGCTTGCCATGATGCTGAGTTACATGGAGCGGTTACAGGAACGACTTGCTGCCCAGAGATGACTGCTGAGACATTTTCAAACAAGTGGGGCTCTCCTGAGACCAGGGAGAAGGTTTGCCTGAGGTGATTGTTGACACTCCTTGCAATATTAAACTGAGAATTAAAATTGATTTTATTTAATTAAGCTTAACAAAACAATCTCTCGTGCATGTCTCAGTCACAGGAGAGGTGTCAGAGCAGACAGAGGACGATGGGCGTGTTTAAACTGACTGAACTGTGCTTTTGTCAGAGTTAAGTATGAAAATCTCTCTGTGGCACCTAGAGAAGATTCCTTAATCTCCTTAGCCTGTTTCGGGGACAGGATTCGCTTCCGACAGCGCAGCAAAGCACGGCTGGGGCTGGGACTGTGCAGCTGGGCAGTTGAAAGCGTGTTTGGGTGTTTCCATGTTCCTCTGGAAGTGAAAACAGCCCGGGATTTAGAGAACGAAAGTACAGCAAAGCCGTGTACATTGCTGCTCCTCCCGCGATGCCGAGGATTCGGACCCTGCAGCTGCCTTCACTGACACATGGCCCAAGCGGCCGAACCCCACGTCTCAGCAGTCACCTCACGCCAGCTGGCCTGGGAACAGCTGCACGCAGAGAAGCCAAGAATTTAAAAAATCGCTTCAGCTGCCTCCAAGTTCTTGTACATCCCAACTCCAAAACCCTCAGCGCAGCACCTGTGCTCTGGCCCCCTAGCCCGAGGTCCCGGCTAGCCGTCCGTGGCTGTGACGGCGGACCGTGCCGAGACAGAAGAAAACGCAGGGGGAGGATCCGCCTAACCTGCTTATCCCAAATTTTTTCCAGAAAAGTGCATGTCCACCAGTCGCAATAAATGCCTCTCTCGGCCCTTGGCTTATCCAGAAGCGTGGCAGGAAGGGAGGAAGGGTGCCACACGACTCCCCACCCCAGCACAAGGCCATCACTGCCGCCACCGAGGGTTCAGGGCCCACCTATTTGAACCGCTGCACCGAAACACCGGCGTAAACAGCTAAATAGACACCAGGCCCATCCTGGGGTTGTTTCTGTTGCCGAGTAAGGCTGAAACATGCAGAAAAACATCAGGAAACTCTGCATTAACCCCTCACTTTGGACTGTCTTTCCTAACCAGGCCTTTCCATTTCAGCTGCCGCCGCAGCCCTGCGTTGAGCCCCCGAAGACAGGAGTTGAGGCACTTCACGGCAATTTTACCCCAAAACGTGATGGAGGAGGACTGGCTCCGGGGCTCCCGGTGTCGGTGCTGTCAGCAGTGCTACCTATATTTCTATATATTAATACAGAAGGCGGTGTAGAAATATGTATTTTGTTTATGCATGCTTCACACACATATATAGACATGGGGTAGACCTACTCACGTGTAGAGTTAATATATAAATATATATCCATAAGGGTGTTGCCATGGATACTAAACATTCTCTAATAAGATGTAACGAAATGATGAATTTGCACGTAAATATGAAGTAATTGAATACAACTGCACCACGGGGAGCTTCAGGGCACGCAGCCCGGTGCGGGCAAGGCGGCTGAACAGAGCAGGAGACCCGGGGGCACCGGACTGCTACCGCCGGCTCACGGCCTGCCCTCCCCGGGCTCCTCCCGAGGCCGGGCGCCCCGTGGAGCTCCGGTGCCGAAGCCCGGCCCGCCCCAGCCGGGAGGAGCCTGCGCGGCGGCGCAGCCCGCCCCTGGCGACGGCGGCGGTGGCGGCGGGCCGCGGCCCGGTCCGGCCCGGCCCGGCCATGAGGCTGACGCGGGCGGCCGTGCTGGCGCGGGCCAAGGCCGCCGCGCTCGACGGTGTCCGCCGCCTCAATTGCTGGTGGGCGCCGGCGGGGACGGCCCGGGGCCGGGCGGGCTCGGCGGGAGGCGGGGCGGGAAGCCGGGCCTGGGGCGGCGGCTGGGCCTGGGGGTCGGGCAGGTCTGCGGCGCAGGCAGAGATGGGGTGGGGGGGGACAGGCCGGGGATCGGGCAGGCCTGGGGTGAGGGGACAGCAGGCCCGAGCTGGGGGGACCGGCAGGGCTGGGGAGGGGGCGCAGGCAGGCCTGGAGTAGGGAGGCCAGGCAGGGCCAGGGTGTGGGGGTAGGCAGGCCTGGGCGAGGGGACAGCAGGCCCGAGTTGAGAGGAGGGGGCGCAGGCAGGCCTGGAATAGGGGGGCCAGGCCAGGCTGGGGGTCCTGGTGGGGCACAAGGCCCATGGTGGGACATGTGGGAGCAGCTCCTCTGGGCCCAGGACGGAGGCGGTGGGGGCATGGGGCCGGGGCTTTGCAGGGTAGCGGGTGGGCGGCCGGGCCCTGTCGTGCTCCCGGTGACCCCCTGTTCTCCTCCCGCAGGGGCAGCCGCCTGACGGACGTAAGTACCGTGTGCTCCCATCCTGCCAGGGCTAGCCAGCGAGGAGCACCCCACGGCTCCCGGCCGCCATCGGCAAGCCATGGCCTATGTCCCACGGCCCGCACGCTGCCGGAGGGAAGCCTTAGCCTGGGCTGGCAGCCAGAGTGGGGAGGGGATGGGGTTGGCGGGGTGCTGAGGAAGGCACCAGCCTGGGTTTGGGCTGGCCAGCTTCCAGCGAGCTGCAGCGCTATTCAGTATTGATCAGAAAAAGGGTGGGTGGTTGTTGTTTGTGGAGAGCGCCTGGAAAATTCCTCTCCGAGGCCCTGCACGAAACCCTGGAGAGCAGGACCCTTGGTCCTGCACTGTCTGTTTGGGACTTTGGATGATGTACTCTCATTTGGAGAGGGCTGTCTGGGGTTAAGAGTGATCCTTCCTTGTGTGTGGTGGCTGGAAACCAGCGTGGAGACTGCAGAGTTGCTGGAGCAGAAGAGCAATGTGATGCTGGCTGGTGTCTGTGCTCCCACTCCTGGGTGGAAGAGCTGCTGACTCCGCACTGGCTGTGGCAGCAAATCTCTGTGGTGGTGTTAAGCTTGAGTTAAACTGAAGCAACCCTCAATTTCTGTTCTTTTATCTTGTTTATTCATTATTTAAATTGCTTTTATATATTTATTTCTTTTCTGGGAGTGCCAACCTGCTGTTTCTGTCTCTTCTGCCCAGATATCGATATGCCGGGATTTGCCCAACATCGAGGTGATCACGTTCAGGTGAATGTCAGGCTGCCAGCCTCAGGGAGGGCAGGGAAAGGCGCCTCTCTCATGGGGCTGTGGCTTGGTGCTTGGTTTCTTAGCACCTTCCCGTGGTTGTGTGTCTGAGCTGCCTGGTTCTTCGTGCCAGATTTCTCAAGCGGCAGAGGTGCAGAAATGATTATTCTTCTGTTTGCTCCTCTGCGCCTTCCCCTTTATACTCGAGAAAATAATCCCTGCTTTGAGAAGTGTTAAAACCTCTTAGGATTGTTGCTCCCTAAGTCCTGTTCCATAGTTTAGATGGCATCTGCTGGGCCTCTGCATGGGGCCTGTTTGCAGAATGCTTGTTGAAATGCTTCTCGGATCTCACAGGGCGTTTTGTTTCCATAAGCCTCCCCCTTGACGCACGCACCCTTCACCTCTCCTGGGGATCCCGCGGAGCCAATGCTGCCTGCAAATTTGAGCTTTTTAGCCTGGAAATCTCATATGGGTTCTCCCTCAGTGAATCTGAGCAACTGCTACAGAAAAGGGTGCAGCTGTGTTTGGGGGGAGCAGAGGCTGTTTATCACCTCCAGCAGAGAGGAGAGCCTGCTTTTTGAATTCTTCCCTGATTTAGAAAGATGAAACACTATCTTTTTGTTCAGTTCAAAGCCATAGGCCCCTGAACTGTGTGGTGGTGTGCTGTGCCAGGGTGAGGCTCCTCAGTGAAGCTGTTGCAGAAGAGGGGGCTGGAAAGCTGCTGTGCTCCCACCTGAACAGTACAGCGAGGGAGGGGTGGGCTCGCTGGGCTCTGATCCCACCATCTCTCTTCAGTGTGAATGGCATCTCGGACCTGGAACCGCTGCAGCAGTGCCAGAATCTGAGTGAACTCTATCTGAGGAAGAACAGTATTACAAGCCTAAACGAGCTCTTCTACCTCAAAAACCTGCCCCGGCTGAGGGTCCTGTGGCTGTCTGAAAATCCCTGCTGTGGGTCAGACCCCCACCGCTACCGAATGACAGTGCTGCGTAACCTCCCCAGCCTGCAGAAGCTTGATAACCAAGGTGGGTGTTGCAGGTGAACAGCCCCCAGCCTGGGCAGGGTGAGCTGGAAACCCGCAACCTGTTGGTTCCCCTTGTTAAGGTGTCCTTTGGCTCTTCCTTGAGTGGAGATCTGTGAGAGGTTGAGCATCCCCTCTGCAGGATCACTGCTTCCTCCCTCCTCTCTCCTTCTCATTATAGCTGAGACAGTACCACTAATTAGTGGTTTTTTAGAGCTCTCTCCTTTGCTGTGGCAAAACAAAGATTCTGTAATTGGATCTGATGTCATAAAAAATTAGAAACTTTTCTATCTGGTAGCAGTAATTTGGTGGCTTTTGGAGCCTTCTCCAGTGACAAGAAATGTCAAAGCGTGTTTGCATTCCTCCCTGGTACTTTTCCCACTTCGGGAGACTGGTGAGGGCTGCCGCTGTTCTCCTGCATGGCTTTTGCTGCAGGAGGATGAAAGCAAAAGGCCAGTACAAAGGACAGTTTTGGGATCAAACCCTGCGGTGTAGCTCTGCAGCAGCAGTACCTGCCCTGGTACAGATGCTGTCTTCCCGGGCTGCTGGAGTTCATTGCAGCAGGGTTTTGGTTTGGCTTTTGCAGCTGTGACTGAGGAAGAACTGTCCCAGGCCCTGGTTGATGGCGAGGAGATCACAGCCCCACCAGCCAGGAGGAACGTGGAGAACGGCTGCCCCGAGTCCACTGGATCCAGTACTGCTGAATCCACAATGGACACTGAGAGTGAACTGCTGAACTTCAGTCTGGAGGAGACAAAGTGAGGGCTTGCTTGCGAGCGGTTGGATTTCTGGGCTGAACTCGTGTCTAGCATGAAAGGACCCTGCCAGCCAGCCCTGACATTCCATGGGCCAGGCCTGCAGCTGGTGCAAATTCCCATTGTTCCAGTTAGCGTGGGGGAGCTGTGGTGGTTTAATAGCACTCGTGGGTCTGGTTCTGTATCTGCAAAATAGGCTCTCGTGTAGGTGGGTCCGTACGCTCGAGCGTGTCAGCTGCCTGTGCAGACAGAGACAGGTCCTCTCTGACGTGCGAGCTCCAGTCCCGCTCAGCTCCGCTTCTGCAACACACTCAGCATGTCACTGCTGTGGCACGTGTTGGGTCAAGCGCAGCGTCACACTGTCTCACCTGCGAGCAGACACCTTGTAGCAGCGTGCTCGTTTGCATTTTAGAGCTGTGAGGCTCTTACTACGCGTGGGAGTTCTGTGCAGGGTGCTGTGGGCTGTAGGCAGTGTGCGTAGATGTGCCTTGGGTCCTTAAGCTGGGCACTGCTTGTGTGGTTGGATTGGCCTGGCGGAGAAAGGTTCTGCTGGCTGGTCATAACATCTGCTCTTCCTCCTCTTTAGCAAAATTCGAGAGGAGCTTGGTATGAAGCCTGTTCCCAGGGATAAATTTTCCTCCTTTTCACCTCGAGAGACAGACTGCAACCGAAAGAAGAGAGTGAGTATCTTTTAAAGACCAAATTGCTTTGCGTCATGTGCAGCTCTGGGCCCCACCAGTTAAGGGCGTTAAGGTACGGAGGGCAGGCGTGCTGCTGGCGGGGCTGGAAGGCACCTCCTCTATGGAGCCGCTGAGGACATGGGGTCTCTCTGGTTCGGAGATGAGGAAACTGAGGGGTGACCTCATTGCTCTCTGCAGCTTCCTGGGGAGGGGACATCAAGAGGGAGGTGCTGAGCTCTTCTCCCTGGGATCCAGTGACAGGATGTGTGGGAGTGACTCAAAGATTCGCCAGGGGAGGCTCAGACTGGACATGAAGTATTTCTTTAAGAAGGGGGTGGTCAATCCCTGGAACAGGCGTCCTGGAGAGGTGGTCGATGCCCCCGGCCTGACCGCGTTTAGGAGGCATTTGGACAATGCCGTTAATAACACGCTCCAGCTTTTGGTCAGCCCTGAAGTGGTCAGGCAGTTGGACTGGATCATCGCCGTAGGTCCCTTCCAACTGAAGCAGTCTACTCTGTCCCCTTACTCTGTCCCCTGTTCCATAAGACATCACGCAGTTTAAAGCCTGATGGAGTTTGTGTTCTGGATCTGGCTGCACGTGAGCTCATGTGTGTCCCTTCCTGGGGGGTTGTGCTACGAACACGTGGTGGCTGGGCAGCGGCTGAAACGCAGCCGGCAGGCTGGAAAGGAGACTGCTGAGTGGAAAGCTGAGTTGGTTCCTCAGCCCTCTCCATGGTGTAGCCTCGGGTGAACCTCATGGATCAGCTGGGAATTGCCATCTGCTGGGCTCAGTGCCATCACTTCCGTTGGCACGGGAAAGCCCGGGTGAGATCCAGGCCACATTCTGCCTCGTTCTGGTGTTAGTTGCCTGCAATCTCTCGTTCGTTCGTGTTCGAAGCGGACTTGAGCGCGTTGCTTTGCAGTGAGCACCACCACACGCTCTGGCCTTCAGGAAAAAAAAACATTAAAGAAGGGGCAGTGGCCACAGATGGCAGCTGGGGAGGTTCATGTTGGGTGTTAGGAGAGAGATTTCCCCTAGAAGGACAGTTATTTAGGGAGGCTGTGGAATCCCTCCCTGGACTTCTTCACGACGTGGTTTGACAGAGCCATGGTCTGGTGTTGGCAGTAGTCCTGCGCTGGGGGGAGGCTGCGCTGGGGACCCTCCAGGGTTCCTGATTCTACCAGCTCCTCTTATTCCTCTGACCAGAGTGTGCCTGTCCTTTCCCATCCTACTCGTGGTCAAGCTGGAGCGAGAGGGCGGCCGCTCCTGAATGTGCCTTCCCTTGCAGAAGCCATCCGGGAGGGTGGCCAGGAGCCGGAGGCATGTGGGACTGGAGGCATGTGGGACTGGAGGCATGTGGGACTGGAGGCATGTGGGCAGTCCCTGCGGGACTGGGCGGGCGGGTTTGTCCTGCATTCCAGTTATCCTCCTCACGTCCTGCCTCTGCCCGTGCTTGCCCTGAGGGCTTGTTGGGCTGTCCCTGTAGCTGCAGGTGTCGGTAGCAAACTTCTGGTGGAGGTGGTGGAGTTCCTAGAAAGAGGAGCTCTTGGAAAATCAAGTGTCCGTTTCTGGGCTGGTGTTAACATGCTCCTGTAAAGCAGCATCTGTCTTCTCCTGACAGAACAATGTCCTGAACGCCATCCTGCTTCTCATGAAGGAACTGGACGTGGAGGGTCTGGAGATCGTCCAGCAGACGGTGGGGAGGAGGCTGCAGGCCGTTCGGAAGAAGGAGCTGCAGGAGGAGTGACGGTGCCCATTACAAACCTCCCTGGAGCACCAGCCAGCCCCGCAGCGCCGCTCTGCCCACCCATGCCTGGCTGCAGCCAGAGCCTCGGCATTCCCCGCTGCGCTTCCCTTGCAGAGGGGCTGGGATGGGGTGCTGCTGGCTGTCCCTGCAGCTCCCGACATCGCTCCTGGCCGTGCAAAGTCACACTGGGGCTGGCAGCACCTGACCTGGCTCTCCGGAGCTTTCCTGCTTGCGCAGCAGGCTCCGTTAACGTTCGGATCTCGTGTCGCTGGGGCTGTTTGATGGGAGCTGCAGGCGAATCGGCAAAGCAAAATCGAGCAGGGCTGCCGTGAGAGGTGCTGCACGATCGAAGCGGGACGGCAAAGCCTGCTGACGGTTAGGAGGGTCACCGCTTGTCAGCCGCTCCCAGTCAGACTAACCCTCGGCCAGCCTCTCTGTAGCCGACTCCGAAGGCTGTTTCTACCACAGAGATTGTGAAGTCTGTGGCGGAGATGCTGCCTGAAACGATCACTGAGAACTGTCTGGCGCAGATAGTGAAGGTCAATGTCAAATTCTTAATTTATCTTCGACTCCTGACTTCTTCTGGTCCTTGTTAGCGTGTGCAGCGCCTGACGCGCTGGTCAGGCGGCCCGAAGAAGAGCTCGGCGCAGCCTAGGTGAAACAGCAAATTACTCTCGCAGATCCTGATCGCTCAGCGATACTCTCTGCCCCACGTGCACCTGCAGGCGTTAGGGCAGCTTAAGGAAACTGAAGGTCAGAGCAGAAAGCCCCCCCCGTGCATTTGCAGTTAGGAGAAAACACGCCAAGCGTCGCTGTCCGGTTTGCACAGGCGTCAGGGCTGTGGTGCTTACCTGAAAAAGCTGCATTTACTGAGATTTTATAGAGCCATTAAACACAAACAGAAATGTTGTGACATACAAAATAAAACCATTTATCCCTCTAGGACGTGTAAGTTGTGGCCGGGGTTCAGCAAACGTGGTGAGAACAACTGACGCCGGGCATTGCTCCATTACGTCTGGTTCAGGGCTAGCATTGTCAGCGCTGCGGAGCAGGAGGAGGGCTGCGGGCCCCCACGCCCTCCGCTTCACTGGACCCGTGAAATGCCTCGCCCGCCTCCAGTGATGGTTGATAACTGCACCGAGCTGCTGCAGGAGCTGCTTTTCAACAACCAAAAAAAAGCTATTTTGGGAAACTTCTTGCAGTCACAAGTCCGCACCGAGCGCAGGAAGCGAAAGAAATGGTGAGCAAGGCTCGCTTGCTAGCACAGTGGTTGCAAAGCCTGCCCGGGCAGGACAGTGGCCCCAGAGACGTAGGACGGGAACCCTCTGTGCTGCTCAGCTGCGGACCCCGGCGCTGCGCAGGGCCTTGCTGTGTCCCCGCTCGCCCTGTTTGTACAGTGTGCGGGGTCCTGCTGCTGGAATGGATTGCTCCAGGGGGATGGTGACAGCCCCGTGTCTGCAGGCCTGCTCGCTTCATCTTGGTGGGAAGGGGCACGGTTTGACCCTAGTCCCGTGGGTGGAGAGCGCTGATGCTTTGAACTCCTCACATGACCTAGCTCTTGCCTTCTGCATCAAACCCAGTGGCATTTAAAGAGCCAGTGTGATTTATAACAGACCAGACTTCCCTCCGCAGCCAGGGCCCGAGAGACCTACCCTTGTCTTGCCCTTGTGCTGAGTTCGAGTCCTCTCCCAGGCTGTCTCAGCCTGCTCGGTGGCGGAAGTCACGCCTGTCCGTGGCGGGGAGCAGGGGAGCTGCCGTTGGGGTGTGCCAGACCCCCCAGCTTTGCTGGGAAGAGAGCGATGGTTTGTCATCGGGGCTCGGTCTGTGGTGAGGGTGGTTAATGCAGCCATCGCCGCAGCCCACGGCTGCCCTGGCACGGTTCCTCCCCTCTCCACTGGGGAAGTTGGGCTGTTAATCCCCGACGGCGTGACTGTCCCCAAGCACAGCTTGCCGCCTACACGCCGTGCCCATCATACTTGGCTGGCACGGGCGCTCCCGCTGCCAGGCGAGCTGCCCTCGGTGCTCCCAGCGGCTCCAGGCAGGGTGACCCCGCAGCATCCCGCTCCCTCTTGGAGCAGCCGGGGGGGAAGCTGGCCCTTTCGGCTCACGCTTCTTCACTCCGGCGACCTGGCAGCTTGCCTTTCGCTGCAAGATGCTCATGGCTTTTTGCTCTGCCCTCTCTGGGGACAGAGGCTGGATGTGCCAGGGAGCCCAGGTGCACAGTCACCACGTCCCCTCCTGCTCATCCTGGCAGGACACAGGGTGTTTGCCCCCCACCAAAGGATGCAGGCAGGGACTGTGCCTGTCAGTGTCCCCTCTGGAATTTGGCACTCCAGGCTTTATAATGTGTTAGGGCTACCTGTCCCCAAGCGCCTCCAAATGTGTCGCTGGTCTGAGTGTGGGGACACCTGCTCCCCATTCACACCCTAAACCAGGCTGCTGGAGGGCTGTGGTGCTGTGCGGGGCCGGGGGTTGTGGCTGATGGTGCCGGTTGGGGATCCTTGGAAGCGGCACACGGGATGGTGGAAGAGCCCATTTCCCACCACCTTCCCAACACTGGGATGAGCAGCCAGGACTCTGCCTGGGTCCCTGGAGCAGGTACCTGCCCGGGACAGCAGCGATGCCGCTGCCTCTGTCAGCAAGGTCTGCTGCTTCGCCGCGTGTCCGGCTGGCAGGGGAGACACAATTACCATCTTCCTCCAGGGCCTAAAACAAGTAACGTGGCCAGCTAGGGAAAAGCATGGAAAGCAAGTGGATTTGTCACTTGGGGACAACTCCACAGGGAGGAAAAAAATGTGGGTTTTGGCCCAGAAGACTGTGATGAGGCTTGGTGCTGGCTGTGTCCGAGGCTGGAGCTGTCAGCCGAAAGCCCCAGGAGGAAAGTAGCCTGGGAAAGGGGCTACGCGCAGCCATCTGGCATCGGCCGAGCACGGGGGAGCTCAGCCAAGCCCGAGTGGGAGCCGGCGCGCTTGGCAGCCGCCCTGAGAAACTGCCTTAGCAAGCGCACGCATCGGCTTGATAAATCGCTCCTGCGCTTGCTTGGAAGGTGGGAACCAAAACAAGGGAGACGCAACTTCTGCCCAGGGTTGCAAAGGCTGCCCGCAGAGGGATGCTGACCTCGCACTCGCCATGGCCTGGCCCGGGAGAGGCCGCCCGCGCTCCCAACTCTCCCAGGCCCTGAGGACGCACGGAGGGAATCCGCCTGGCCAGGCATTGATCTGGCTCCGGGTCTGGCTTTGCTGGGGCCTGTCCCCCCATCCTAGCCCCAGGTCTGCCCCGCTTCCCTCCCCGCGGGCACCCGGCACACAGTGACCACTCTCTGGCGAGGCAGGTTTGGCTCCAGCGGGTTTTATCTCTAGAGTAGGAGAGCAGCGCCGCGAACAGTACAAGATCTGGGAGGGGTCACACAGCAGCGGTGAGATGACGGGCACGGCCCCTGGGGCCGCGCGGTGACGGTCACAGCCAAGCATCATGCGAGGTGGCCGGGGAATTGGGGCTTGCCAGGACCGGTGCTCCGTGCCGAGCCCTCGAGACACCCCCACGGGGCAAATGCCACGGGAGGATGGAGCTTTACCGAGAACCCCCGGGACGAGCCCCTGCCCGCTCTGGGATGGCACCGCGTCCTCCTCGGCTCCCCTCCCACACATGGGGCAGGTGACTAAAAGCAGCAGTTGGCTCAGGCGGTCGAGCCGCTAAATAAGGAATCCAGATATCCCATCATTAAATAATAGGAATAAACTATTACGGGAAGATTAAGGATCTGGGCTGTGCAGTTGGGCTCTAGCACCTCCTCTGTGCCTGCACGGGGACCAGACCCTGGACCAGTGATTCGGGGCAGGATTGTGATGTTTTGGGAGCCGGGACCAGACTCCTGCTTCAAGGGGTTGGTGGCAAAGCTACAGGGCTACTGAGAACAGGGGGGACCCGGTGGTCCCCGAGCAGCACGTGGAGATGGAGAGAATGCAGAGGGGGGGACTACGGCTTGGGCTGGTGGCACTAGAAGCCCTTCTCGATGCTGAGCGTGCGGCGGGTGACGTGCTCCATCTTCCCCGAGATGTACTCGGTCAGGCTGATCTGGTAGTTGGCGAGCATCTTCAGCATCAGCCGCAGGTTCAGCCACCACTGCTCCTGGGGCAGCCTGTGCCTGGGGGAGGGGGGGGACACGGCTCTCAAGTGACCCTGGGGACGACCCAGGAGGGTACCGCCAGGACCTGGCGAGCCCCTGGGACAAGGGGACAGGGACTTACTCGAAATCGGTGACTTTCTTGAGCTCTGTCACGGGGCTGAAGGCCACCACCTTCTTCCTGAGCCCGATCACGCAGGCAGAGTCGCCCGAGTTGGCAAACACGCGCCCTGGGAGGGGGACACAGTCGACCGTGGCCACCTTGCTGGGGGCTGATTGGCTCAGCTTGGAGCATTGGGGGCTGCCCCCACCCCACGGGACCCCCCAGCCCTCGCCTCACCCTTTCGGTACACCTCCTGCAGCTTCTCCGACATCCACAGCACCGCCTTCACTCCCAGCTTGGTCCCGTAGTTGCGGTCAAAGGGGGTCGGGGCTCCCCCCTGGGGACACAGAAATGGTGATGTCAGGCCCGCCCAGCTCTTGGGGATAGCGGTGACCCACAGGGCCCTGTCCCCTGTACCTGCTGGAGGTGGCCCAGGACGTTAATCCTGCAGTCAAAGATGCCTTTGCCCTCGGAGGAGTAGAGGTTGTAGAGGAACTCGGTGGTGTAGTGCTCGTGGCACTTCTCATTGCTGGGGGAGCAGAGGGAAGGGATTGGGGGGGCTGCTTCTTAATCTGGCATCCCCAGGGGGTCCCTCCATGCTCCCCTAAACACCTTTTTGTTATTTTGTTCTCCCCAGCGGGACCCTGGGACCGGGGTGGGGACATCCAGCGCAGGACTGTCCCCCTGGCTGCGCGTGGCACCCCCAGGCAGGACACCATGCGCCCATCGTGCCAAAGCCCGCTGTGCCTGGGGACCCTCTCCCGCTGCAGGAAGGGCTCAGCTCTGGCCTCGCTCCCTGTCACAGGGCTGGGTTTTTCGGTGAGTGTCCCCAGAGGTCCCCAACTCACCGCAGCACCAGCCCCCTCTGGATATCCGTCTTCATTTTGTCGGTCAAGTGCTCCACGTTGGCCTGCGAGATGAACCCAAGTGCCACCAACGTCAACCCAGCGGCTTTGAGGGGCTTGGCCACGCTCCTCCAGATCCTGCCCCGCCCCGGAGCCCTCTCGTTCCTGCCTTTCCTTATTTTACCCAAAGGATGCTGCCAGAAAGCAGCCCCCTGCCCCGCTCACCTTCAGGTCATGGATGGTGAAGGGATCTTCGTAGACGTAGGCAGCGTCGGCGCCCACGGCGATGCCGGTGACAGTCGACAGGTACCCGCAGTAGCCCCCCATCGTCTCCACGATGAAGACGCGGCGCTTGGTGCCCGAGGCTGACTGCTTGATGCGGTCACAGCTCTGCGCCGGGAGAAGAGGGGCGGGGGGATCACACCAGGAACACCCATCTTTGCTGCCCGTGACGGGATGCTGTTTCATTCCCACGTGTCATTCCGAAACCCAATGACCCGTGAGCTGCTCCCTTGCCCCGACCCTCACCTCCATGGCCGCATTGACGGCTGTGTCCGATCCCAGGCTGAAGTCAGTCCCAGGCACGTTGTTGCTGATGGTGGCGGGGATGACGCACATGATGATGCAGAGCTCCTCGTACTGCCCGCGGGCCTCCACCAGCTGCAGCACCCCCTCGTACGCCTGCGAGCGATCCAGGGCTGCCGGATCCGCATCCCAAAAGGGATGGCCTGGGGTGCTTGCACCTCCTGGGATGCCAGCAGCCCACCCCAGCCCCCACCGGAGCAGGATTTTCCCCACACCTCGAAGCCCCCGATGACCAGCAGCCCCTGGATGTTGAATTTCCGCACGTTCTCCACGATCTTTTCCATGCAGGTCTTGGGCAGCGTCCTGCGGTGAGGAAGGGGAGAGGAGACCTTGGGGTGAGGATGGGGGGTCCCGCAATCCCTGGGGACAGTGGCTTCCCCTCCCCTACGTCCCCCATCCCCTCTGGGGCTGCACTTACCGCTTGGTGCCCAGCATAGACCCGCCACGTCCCAGCCAGCCCGCCACGTCGTGCCAGCCCACCTCGCGGATCTGCAAGCAGCAGCACTTGGTTTTGGGAGGAGGGAGAACCCCACCACCCCCCTCCAACCCCAAACCTGTCCCCCTGGGAAACCCACGGCATCCAGGCTCGCCGTTCCCCTTACCTGCCCCTTGGACAAGCCCTCGAAGCCGTCGCTCACCACGTAGACGGTGTGTCCCTGGCAGATGCCGATCCGCACGGCCGACCTGACGGCAGCGTTCATGCCGGCGGCGGGGGCACCCACGTTCAGGATGGCCAAGCTGAAGGGGCTCTGAAGGGACAGGGGTGGGGACGGCACATCGGTGCCTGTCCCCAAGGTGGGGACAGTGTCCCCTGCCGCTCCCCATCCCTCCTCACCTTCTCCTGTGCCGGCTTCTGGTGTGCCAGCAGCTTGTAGGTGTTCCAGTTGTTCTCAAAGCTCCTGCAGGGACCCCCGGGGCGTGCAGGAGCCACTGCTTTCCCCCCGGGGAGAAGCCCCCATCCCAGCATGCCCCGCAGGGATGTCTCCCCCCGTCCCACTCCTCACCTCCCACGGAGCTGGATGGCCTCCTCAAACCTCTTCTCATCCATGGCCTTCTGCACATCCTTCGTCTTGGGGAGGGGAGAGAGACGCACCGTGACACCCGCGCCTAGGGGAAGGGGAGCGGGGCTGGCGTGCCCGATCCCGGCCCCCCGGTACTCACCACCTGGACGCACTCCATGAGCGGCAGCCGCACCGACTGGTTCCCCGAGAGGCTCACCACGCAGGCGGGGGTGTCCGGCGTGGCCTCCAGCAACGCCATCACCGCCTCCATCCCCATCTTGCTGCTCTGCACAAGGAGAGGGGCACCCGCCGCCCCCTGACACCAGGGCTCCCCGTGCCAGCCGGGTGGGATGTTCCCCCGGGCTTGGAAGCCACCTGGCTGCTCGCATGCCTGATTTACAGCCAGAGCGCTGCTGGGTTTACTGAAAATCCCACAAAATTTGCAGCAAAGGAGGGAAAACGGGCGCATCGCTCAGCCTGGCACAGCGGGGCTGAGCCCGTGGGCACCGTCCGAGCCTCACCCCAGCTGGCAAGTCCTTCACAACAGGCAGAGGGAAGGCAGGAGCGGGATTTTCCAGCTGCCTGCTCCTTTCTACAGGGTGACTCCATCCCGTCTCCCCCCCTTCCCCAGGACCTACCAGCACACGGTCAAAGGCTGACGGGGTCCCTCCACGCTGCACGTGGCCGAGGACGGTGACACGCGTGTCGAAGCCCAAGCGTTGCACCACCAGCTGCAGGGCAGAGAGGACGTCACGCCGGGGACCCGCCGGCCACCGCGGGCACCAGAGCAGGTGCCGGAGCGGGCACTTACCTCCTTCACGTAGTTGGAGGAGATGGGTTTGCCGCTGCGGTCGATGGCACCCTCGGCGATGATGATGATGTTGAGCCGCGACCCTCTGCTGCGTGTCTGGCACGGGGGGGGGGGGGAGGAAAAGAGCTGCTGCGGCTCAGCCAAAACTCACCGGTGGCTGAGCCCGAGCATCCCTTGCCCCCAGCGGCTGTAGCTTGGGGAGGGGTGGCTCACGTTCCAGGCGGCCGAGCCCCGGAGCCAGCGCTGCCCCTGGCACGCGAGGGCTGGATTTGTGCTCGGCTGAGTGCCCCGTATCACAGGGACAATGACGGGAGCTCCCGAAGCTTCGCAGGGGCCGGGTGCCGGCTGCGGGGCTCAGCCTGGCTCCCTGCAGGGACTCCGGGGAGAAAAGGGGGATGGGACCCCGCTCACCTCCCCGAGCCTCTCGCACATCAGGTCCTCCCAGCCGTCTTCCGGAGGGGACTCGGGGATGAAGAGCCAGTCGGCGCCCGAGGCCAAGCCGGACACCAGCGCCAGGTACCTGGGGGGACACGGCAGTGGCAGCGCCGGCACCGGCCCGGCAACGCGGCATCCCATGCCAACGACGGGCTTCCCCGCCCGCGGGGACTTACCCGCAATGGCGGCCCATCACCTCCAGCACGAACGTCCGCTGGTGGCTGCAAGGACACGGGTGGGAGTGGAAGAGAGGCTGGGCGCGATGCCCCGGGGTGGGCGCGATGCCCCGGGGCGGGCTGGCCCCCAGCGCCCAGCCCGCTCACCTCTGCGCTGTGGTGGTGATGGCGTCGATGACCTCCATGATGCGATGCAGCGCCGAGTCGGTGCCGATGGTCATGTCGGTGCCGCAGAAGTCGTTGTCGATGGAGCCCACCAGCCCCACGATGTTCAGGTGGCAGTTCTCCCGCGCCACCTCCTCGCTGATCTGCCCTGCGGGGGGGCGGGGAGGAGGACCGTGATTTTAGGGTGCTCCCCTCCCCAGCGTTGGGCCGGATCCTCTTGACCTCAACACCCCTTGAATCTTTTCCTTTTGCCCACGCAAGGGATTTTGGGGAGGGGGGGACTCACGCACCGTCCCGGACCAGCTCCTCCAGCAGCCCACCCCACTCGGAGCGGAAGATGTCGGCGCCGGTCAGGCTGCCGTCCCCACCGATGACGCAGAGGTTGGTGATGCCGTGCTCTACCAGGTTCCGGGCGGCCCGCAGCCGGCCCGCGCGGGTGGTGAAGGCTTTGCAGCGGGCGCTGCCGATCACCGTCCCACCCTGCAGAGTTAAGGCGGGGGGTAGGGGGGGCACAGCTTGTCACGCAGGTTTGGGGGGTGGGATCTGGGGGTCCCAGGGGCGATGCTCACCAGCTGGATGATGTTGGAGACGCTGAGCCAGTTGGCTTGCTTGATGTTATCTCCCCCCTCCACCAGCCCCTCGTAGCCCTGTGGAGAAGCAGCGGGGGGGGGGAGGTGAGTGGTACCCCAGCACTGGGGGGGTGGGGTCGGTTCGCCCCCACCCATGATGGGGTGCAGTGGGGGGTCCCCCAACCTCATAGATGAGGAAGACCTTGGCTCCCACGTATATCCCCATGCGGGTGACGGCGCGGACGGCGGCGTTCATCCCTGGAAAGGCGAGAGGTGAGCGGGGGGGGGGGTCCCCAGGGACCCGGCACCCGTAGGGGACCGGATGCCATAGGTGACCCTGAAGTGTCCCCGCCAGTGCGTGCGGGGGGAGCCCTCGCGGGCAGAGACCGGGGAAGCTCGGTGCACGGGTGGGAGCTGCGGAGGAGCCGCTGCTGGAGAGCGACTCGCCTTAAAGACAGCGGGAGGGGGGCACCGTGGGGCTCCCCCCGTGGGGCACGGGACCTCCCACGGAGGATGCTCCGGGGGTGATGAGGACGCATCGCGGGTGGGACGCACCGACCCTCCCGCCGTGGGGGGAACACGGAGTGTATGTGTGGGGGTGTCCCCCCATCCCGGCTCCCCCGCCCCGGGAGGAGCGCGCGCCGCGTCCCCACCCCGAGGCCCCACGGACTCTGGCCCCGCCGCGCCCGCGGGGCCGGGCGGACACGAACACGCAGCCCCCGCGGGGCCGGGCCGGGGTCGAGCCGGTCTCCCCCCCATCGTCCCGCCGGGCCCCCACCTTGCGCGTCGCCGCCGCTGGTGAGGACGGCGATGGCCATGCCGGCCCCCGCCATCCGCAGCCGCTCCAGCTCCGCCGCCGCCATCGCTGCGCTCCCGGCACCGGCGCCGCCGGCCACGCCCCCGCGGAGACACGCCCCCTCTGCGTGTGGCCACGCCCCTCTCCCCGTTGGCCACGCCCCTCCCCGCCGCCGCGGCGCGCCGTCCCGTGCCGTGGCGGGCGCGGCGGGGTCGGTGCGCTCCGCCCCGGGCTGCGCCACGCTGGGCCAGCGCCCGAGCTGGATGTTCCATATCGATTTTAGTATGAATTGAAGTTCAATCTAGAATTATTTTAGATTTTGTTATTATAATTAAATAAAACTATAATTTAAATGTAAAAGTTACATGTAATTATCGTGTAATTATATAATTTATTGCGTATTATATTTTATTATTACATAAAAATGTCCCCACCCAGCCCGTTACAGGGGCTGCTGCATCCCGAGGGTCGCATCCCTGTGGGGATGGGGGTCCCGTCGCACCGGCGCTTGCTGGGACCACGGGCGCTGGATGTCCGCCCCGATGGGTGCAGCGTGCGAGGCCGCTCCCCGCATCCCTCCCTTCTCCTCCTGGAGTGGTTCCCCTCTCCTGCGTCCCGCAGCATGGAGCCTCTGCCCTGCCACGGGATGGGGAAACTGAGGCAGGCGCTGGCTACTCCCTCCCCCGCCAGCTGGAGCGGTGCCGTATGGTCCCACAGGCCGCAGCATAAGCTCGGTGCCTCATCCCACATCCCCATCCCGGGTGCTGCAAGGCCAGACACCCCGCCATGTGCGTGTCCGGCAGGGAAGGGGTGCGGGTGGCTCGGGCTAAGGAAATGGGAGAGACCTGGCCGGACTCCCACTCTCCTCCTCCACAGCCCCACCTCCCCGGTCTCGCTTAACTCTCCGCCAGGCCAGCCGTGGGGCCACCATTCCTGTCCCCATCCCTGTCCCCGCGATGCTCCGGTTGCTGCTGCTCTGCGGGGCCCTGGGCTGCGGGGCAGAGCAGGCAGGTAAGGCAAGGTGGGGCTGGAGAGACTTGGGGTTGGCATGGCAGGGAGTCACAGGGCTTTCGGGGTGGGGACGGGGCTGTGGGTGACGTCTGCCGTCTCTCGCAGCCCCGCTCGCCTTCACCATGCTGCAATGGACCCGCGTCTCCAGAGGCAGCTCCGTGTTCTGGGGAAATGCCAGCCTGGATGGGCAGCTCAGCCATCTCCTGGAGGGGTTTAATGTCACTCAGGTGCTGCCACTGGAGCCCCCGGACACCTGGGCCAGGCGGCAGCAGAATGTGACCACCTACCTGTATAACTTCGACCAGCTGGTGAAGTTATTCAGCAAGGAGAGACCCATGAACTGTGAGTGGTATCCCGGGGTTGGGAGAGGCATGGCACTTCCAGGGCACGGGGACGGCTCTGCAGGGACAGCTGGGCAAAGGGACGGGGACCCGGAGCCCAACCTGGGAACAGGGTGATGTTCAACCTCCTGCTGCCTCTCAGGAAAAGGGCTGGGGGGTGCAGGCTGGGGGGATGGTGAGGTGTAGGCACCCTGCCTGCATCCTGCCTGCATCCTGCTTGCACCCTGCCTGCATCCTGCCTTCACCATGCCTGCACCCTGCCCGGATCCTGTCTGCACCCTGCCTGTGCCCCTCCTGCATCCCACCTGCACCCCGCAGCCTTCGGGGGAGGCGTGGGACGCTGCCGGCGATTTTCTCACGTTCCTGCCTGCATCGCTCCGCAATCCCACACGACCTCCGACGTCCCTGAGCGGCGTGCGCTTTACCTTTGTTTTCTTTGTTACCCCCAAACCAGCTTTTCCCCAGCTCTGCGTTTCTTTACCCGGCCCTTGGGAAGCACTTTGTCACCTCGGGGGGCTCTGGCGTGACCCCCGTGCCTCCCCTCGCCCTCCTGTGCCGCATCTTTCTGCAAGAGCAAGGACTAGCTCGCCCTGTGCCGAAACCCCTCCCGTCTCTGAGACCGAAGCTGGGTTGTACGCTGATAAGGAAGGGAAAAAATAACCCCGGCTGCCCATTGGAAAAGTCTCCATGGGAGGCGAAAGCGAGGAAAACCAAAACCGTGGGCGGGTTGGGTGGCGCAAGGCTGAGGCCTTGCAAATTCAGCGCCCAGCTTGATGCTGGTGATGGCAGTGGGCTGCGGGGGGTGGCAATGTGCTGCCCCTGACCCCCTCCCTCTGTCCCTGCAGACACCCAGAACCTGTGCTGCCACCTGGGCTGCCGTCTCTTCCCCAACGGCACGGCCCACAGCTTCTACGAGGTGAGCCTCAACGGGACAGCTTTCCTCAGCTTCCATGTCCCCACTGCCACCTGGCAGCAGTGCTGGCCTGGCAGCAACACGGTGGCCGCCTTTGCCAAGAAGGAGCTGATGAAGTACCCCCAGACCACCCAGGACCTCCAGCATTTCCTCAACACCACCTGCGTGGGCATCCTGAGGGCTCAGCACGCCGCGACGGGTCCGTGTCGGGGCTGGGGTGGTGGGGGGACACACGGTGGGGGGTGACCCCGATCGTCACCTTCGTCCTTCTCGCCTCTTGCAGGAAAACAGAACAGGCGGTCGCACACCCCGCTGGTGCTGGGCCTGACCCTGGGGAGCTTTGCCTTGCTGGGCTTGGCCGTGGGGATCTTCTTGTGCAAGGGATGGAGCTGCTAGCAGAGGAGGGAGCCGTCCCACGTCACCCTGAGGAGGCAGGGGTTGGACCCATCCTCACGCCGCGCAGGCAGGGACCTGGCCGGTGCCCTGCGAGGGTGGCACGTCCCCAGCGCCGCAGGCTTTGCTCCCGAAGGACTCCGGTGGCTGCCATGCCTAGCCCCAGCGGGGTTGACCCCCCCAGCAGCAGCACCCTGCCCCGGGGACGGTTCCCACGCCAGGCTGGCGTGGTGCGCTGAGGCTCGAGACAGAAACACGCTTGGCATGAGTGGAAAAAAAATGGGGAAGGGGGATGGGGAGGGAAAGCGGCAGGAGAAACGTCAAGGAGGTGCTAAAAGGATGGCGTTGGAACTCTCCTCCATCCCAGTTCCGTGGGATAAACCCCTCTGTGGCACCCTTGGAGTAATAAACCCCCATCAGCTCCCCCACCGCCTCTGGCTGCTCTCATTTCGCCTCTGGCTGCTCCGTTGGTGCTGCAGGTCCGTCTCGGGGGGCCGTGGCTGCCAGCCGCTGGGTGGGCTCGGCATTGCCAGCCTCTGCGTCGGACCCCAGGCCGCGCACTGAGTTTGCGAGGCCTCTGGAGAGAGGCTGGTGGGGTTTGCGCCTCCCGAGCTCACCCTCACCCGCCTGCAGCTTTGGCTTGACTCAACCGAGTCATCTTCCCGATGGCCAAGTGGCGACGCTTCATTTATTTTTCATTTCCTCGTCTTCGTGTGAGACACCGAGCGCTCCCGTGCGGATGCTTCCCGGAGGGAGACGGGAGCGCGGGGACGCCGGGTGAGGGCCAGGGCAGACTGGGGACCCCGAGGCAAGAAACTGCTCCCCAGGGACCAGCTCAAGACACGCAGAGCTGCGTTACCAGCACTGGGCAACAGCTTTAACCTCTTTGTTTTCCTTCTCGGCAATCTCGAGCGGAGATAAAAACTGCCCTTTGACTGTTTCCACTTGGGTTACATTAATAATAAATTCTTGGCTGCCGCTGCCTTTCCCTTTCCCCCATAGCAAGATTTTGAGTGGAACACTTCTCTCGTCCTCATCTTTGCTGCCCCAAGGGCTGGGGATGAGCCAGGAGCTCAAAGAGGGGACAGCACCGGAGCGAGGAGCTTTCCTAGATTAACTCCAGCTCCTTCCCTCCTCGGTACCCTTCCCCGCGGCTCACAGCACGAAGGGGTGGGTAGGGGGGAGGAAGGGAAAAGAGACACAGGACAGAAAGGGGAAGATGACATCGGGGTTGTCCTTAAGGAGGGATGGAGGAGGAGATCTCCAAAGACCACATCTCATCACCCTGGCCGCCGGCCACCCCCCCAGAAGCAGCCCCCGCCTGCACCAAGCTCCTGGGGCAGCGGCCGGGACGCTCCCCACCCTTCAGCGGGCTCCTTTGCAAAAGGGAAATGGCAGCCAAAAGGCCGGAGGATCCAAAACAACGAGGCCGAGGGACGCGAACAGCGTTGCTCAGCCTCTAGAGAAGCGCCCTTGGTGGGAGCTCTGCCGGGGGCCGGGCACTGCAGGTCCCTGCCATGGGCACCAGGGGACAGGAGGCTCATGCTGAAGGTCAAACGCAGCCGGTTTGCTCCCCACAAAGGGAGAAAACCACTGGGAGCCAATTTACAGCTGGGAGAAACCACCACATTCACGGTTCTGCTTCGGGTTTCGGGCTTGGGGCAGCTCTGCTGCCTGCACGCGGGGGCAGATATTGCACCGTGGTCCCAAAACCCAGAGGGATGCTCATGCCAAGTTCCCCTCCCGGGCTGCAGCTCCTCGCTCTGGCTGGGAGGGCAGAGCATGGGTCACTTGGGACAGTGATGTCCCGAGGCTGGGAAGGTGCCCTCGAACACAGAGGACAACACCTGGGAGAGACGCAGGCTGGAGAAACTGGGGACGTCTGGAACAACAGGGCTTGTTTTGCTCTTTGCTTCTGAAATGCGTCATCTTTTGGACAGACGAGGAAGTCTCGGCTTCAAACCACTCTGGAAAAGCCTTTTGCCTGCCCCCAAGCTCTCTGTGCATGTCAGTCGCAGCAGGAGAGCGCTCCAGAAAGGAGCCGGCTTTGCTGCTGGCTTCTTGAGTCTCCACCGGCGATCCCACGGGGATGGGGAGGCAGAGGGGATCCCCCCAAACCACAGATCCCAAGAAACAGCCTCATCCCGAACCATGCCCACAGGCAGCACACCCAAAACTGCCACCCCTCTGTCGCAGGGCCACCTCCCGGGGGGCACCAGCACCTGTGCCTGACACGGGCATGGTGGCCAAGAGCCGAGGGGTGATGGCAGCAGCATCCACACCCCCCACAGCCCCCAAACTGCCTCATCGTGGGGCCACTGACCTTCATCCGGGAGCAGTGTGCCAGGGACACACAGCCCAGCTGCCCCGGTCTGCAAGCTGGGCTCCCCCCACTGCCCCTCCAACGTCCACCCTTTCGCCAGTGGCTGGTAGCCGCATCCATGGCCGATCCTCTCCCAGCTGTGGCTATCGCAGCTTGGGACCCGTGCCCACGCCTGACCCCGTAACCTGTCAACCGAGGGTGGGTTTTTATTTGCTCCTCGTTTGCAAAGAGGGTGAACCAACCACGCAGACCTTTGGAGGCTTTAACCAGCATCTCCCCCAAAGCAAAGCACCCCGGGCGGCCGCAGCGGTCGCGGCGTGAGGCTCCGCTTTCTCTCCGCCGTGAGGTTTCCGTTTCTCGGCTCCGCTATCGCCGGCTTGGACAAGGGTTGAGATAAGACGCCCAGCCTTGAACGTTGTTCCAGTAAGAGATGCCGGCGTGCTAGGAACCGGCTTTCCCCTGCGCCCGTATCCCACGGGTGCTTGGGATGGGGTGGGCAGGCTTCCCTCCCGCCTAGCAGGGGTGTGCATTCCCCCCCCCCCAGCAAGGTTGGCATCCCTGGTCACGTCTTTCGGGAACCTCCGGCCACTCGCCCAGCGTCCTTGGCTCCGTGCCCCGGCCGGCCCCAGGAGCTGCCCAGAAACACAGCGATGGGCTCCGGCGCCCGCTCAGGTTGCGGGGGGAGGGCAGCGGCCGGGAGAAACACCTGGTTGGGCTGACGGTATCAGTGCTTATCAGGAAAAGGGGTCCCCAGGCTGCAGTCTCTGGGGACAGGAAGAAGGGATCATCCTTATAAACACCCCTTACGCACTCGGTGCCTGCGCTGCGGTCATCATCGCCCTTTTGGACTAAACAAGCTCGGTTCTTCTGAATTCCCCATCCCCCCGAGGTCACTCCGTGACCCCCCCCCCCCAGCTGTTTTCATTTCTGGCATTGCCTGTTTCCAAACATCCTTAACGCAGGGGCTGCACTGGGGCAAGGGCATTCCCAACTCACGTGGCCTCTGGCCAGGCCCACCCGAGCGAGGGATGCTGCTGCTTAGTTTTGGGGGCTGGTTCGGTATCCGCTCTCTAGCTGCCCCCTGCTCCCATGCAAGAAGGGGCAGGGCCCTGGAAACATTTAACAGCAGAGGAAAGGGCCTGTGGGTCCCTCCGCGCAGGGCGTACGGGTGCTCAAGATCCATCACTGCCCTCTTCCTTTTCCTCTCACCTCCCAGGTCAGCGCGCCTGAGCCAGAGGAAAGGGGAGGAGAAGGCTGGCTGCTGGCCACGGTCAACACCGAGCAGGGCTACGTGGCAGTGGGGATGGAGGGAGGCTTCTGGTCAGCGGGATACCACCCGGCCCACCACGCCTCCCGCCCTGGCCCCAACCGGGCTGTCCCCTCCCTGGGGAGCGCTATGGCTGGAGCAAGCCGCGCCTCGGAAGATGCTGTGTCGCTGCTCGACGGAGGTGGGTCTGCTACCCTGACATCGCGTTATCCAGCAAGGAACTGTTGCTTCACCTTCCCTGCCAGGAGCCCCCTGGCCCAGTCCTGCGGCAGCAACTGGATTTGGGAACGCTGCTCTCCGGAAGGCACACTTACAACCGCCTCCTGGCCCCAGTCACTTCTCCCCTCCTCTCTCCGACAAGTTTAGATAGAGATAAGCACTTTAAAATGACAAATTCTCCGGGAAAAAATAAAACGAGCCCGCCCGCGCTGTACCAGTAGAGAAGTTTCCATGGAGAAGAAACAGCTGTTCGGGAACACTTCCACGCCCTGCCCGGACTCGGGGATGCTCTGTGGAAGCAGTGCCACTCGTTGCGGGGGAAATACGACAGCAGTGGCCCTCGGGAACCAGCCACCCCCTGGGCCAGACTGCTCCCAGGGCCACGTCCCTAATGCTGAAGCTTCTGTGCGCAGCCCCGGAACTCAGCGGCTGGGCTGGGGAACGTGGCTTTAGACGCAGCAAGGCCGGGCTGCGGAAGGACGGAGGGGACAAGGCTCCCAGGGCGTGAGGCTTTCTGGAAAAGCAGACTGAACCCTGTTTCCAACCCTATCGTCCACCTGCTATGGAGTCCTCACCCCTTCAGCTCCATCACCTCTCCTGGGAGGGTCAGGATCCAGCCAGAGGGTGGCAACGCGCTGCCGGAGGGGCTGGCGGCTTAGGACGAGCCTGGGGCCAGGCCCTGGAAGGACATGCGCAACTGCTGGAGGTGATCAAACCACCCGCTTCAGCCACAAACCGGGATCCCATTCCAGCCAGGCAAGGACCATGTGTTTGTCTAGGCACCCCCTTCTCAGAACAGCCAGGGCTTCCGGAAACGGGCTTCAAGGGCGAGCCCGTGCCTGGAAGAATTGAATGACGTGCCTGTGTGTAAACCCTCGACAACCCTCGGCTCACACAAGAGTTTAGTGTAAAAAAACCCCCACTGATCTGCTCCCTCTCATCTGAGCTGATTTGGGAAGAGCAGCGTTGCACAGAAGGGGCTGGACACAAAGCCTGCGTATTCCAGCATCCCCAGCTCAGAGGTCTGCATCTCCAGGATGCTTGCTTGGTCCTGAACCACGAAGAGGTGGTGCCAACACCTAAGCCTCCCAGGCAGCATTTGTAGGAGATAAAGGAGTCCACGCACGCTATGACTCACTCACACTCATTAAATGGTGCTGAAACAGGGGACAGAGGCCCCGAGCAGCCTCCCCATCCGCCTGGCCACACACCCTGTGGCCCTCGGAGGACAAAACACCCACCCCACGATCCTACAAGCGGCACAACGTTACTCGGGCAAGCGGGCCAAAACAAGCAGCGATATTTGAACCAGACCCCGCTAGCACTGGTGTACGCTGCGGCCTCCGGAGACAGCGGGGAATCCCTGGAAGCTTTGGCTGAAGGCGGGCAAGGCAGAGGACCCCAGCTCTGCGCACACCCGGCGCGGAGGGGAAGGCAGAGGGAAGGAAGCAGGGGCGCTCGGTGCCATCGGCGGGCTTGCTTCTCTTTGCTTCTCAGGCGTGTAAAACCTGGGGCTTTGGAGCTATTGTTGCTGTTCCGCATAGCGCTGGCCTCTCCAGAGTCCAGGCCCACCATGGAAAGGGAAAAAACAAAACCCAGGAAGGAAAAGAATTCGCAGGAAAGGGAAAAGCGGCAGCAGCACACGTACTCATGCCCACAATAAATGCAGTCGGAGGGGCACGCAGGTAGGAAAGCTTATACCAGCCTCTCCCGCGGAGAAGTGGAGACTTTGGTGCGGAGTGCTGCCCTTCCGGTTTATCGCCACAGGCCAGCGATACCGCCAGTATCCAGGAACCAGCCCCCGGCACAGAGTTTTTTTAGGAATTTAAGGTGAGGGGGAAGCGCTGCCTACAGACACCTGGAAAGAGCTCTCACCAAATGGGCCAGCACTCCGGCAGCAGCCTCGGCTAATCCCAAACCCGGGATTAACGGTTTACATTTACGCACTCTGAGGAAGACAAGCATTGAGACCAAGGGCTTGGCATCCCAGGTTTGTCTTGGCCCCCCTCTCTCAACTGTTCCCGAAGCCCCCGCTTCGCTCTACCGAGGCAAACGTACAAAGGATCCAACAGGAAACCTTCCCAGTGGTGCTGCTTCCGCTGCGTCAGCTCCTGCTGGAGCTGAAGGGCTGGCTGGGACAAGGGCAGCTCACAAGGGCTGGGCCAGGGCTGCCTCCACCTCCCCGAGCCCACGTCAGAGCTACTGGAAGTTCACCATGAAAAAAAACCAATGAAACCCCAAACTACTTTGAGTTTCTGGCTGCTGCTCCCCAGCAAATGTTTCCCGGGTAGAAAAACCAGATCCCATCCACTTCCCAGGTCGGGGATGCAGGGATGAGGTGTAGGGCAGCAGCGGAAAGGATCCCACTTACGGGATCGCAGAGGGAAGGAGAACACTGTCCCACACCACCGACTGACTCATTTCTCGTGTGCCTCTGTGACAGGGACACGGGCAGCAAGGCTGACACCGGCACCTCCGGGAGATCGCTTAGCTACTGCTCCTGAAGAACACGCGGAGACGAGTCTCCGATGGTGATGCTTAAAGCAGCGGCGTCTGCACAGCAGAGACCAGAGCAGCACAGGTACCCCCCCGCCAGGTTACCAGGCCCTGGGTTCAAATACCGCCCCTACAGAGCTTTTGGGGGTGTCGGCAGCTGTCGTTTCAGCCTTTCCAGCAGCTCACGGCTCAGATCACCAAAGGGAACATGCCTTGTCCGACAACCTGCAGATGTACCGGGGTAAGGGCTGCTGGAATACATCACCAGGGAGTTTTCACCATTCCAACTCAAAACACCTTTATTTCTGTGCTGTCAGCTTCACCCGTCCTCACGGAGGACAGAGCGCAGGAGGTAAGTGAACTTTTCCAGACAAGCTGTTGCTTACATCTGGGGGCAACAAGGAAGAACCAAGGCCACCAGGAGCCATTCCCATTATTTTCCAAAATCCCACTGTTAAAGTCTGAGGAGTCTTTGCTAAGCTGTTGCAGCTTCAAATTTAAACCCAAGCATTAACTTTTGGGATGAGAGGGCTACTTGGGTATTTCGGGGAGCCCACAGGAGCCTTTTCCCCTGCTTTCCCAACCACACAGGGGCCTAACGCGGCTCGTAAAGGCTCTCCAGCCAGCCCACCCCCAACAGCACCCGTACTCCTGCCCCGGAAACACGGGCTCTGAAGCAATACCACACTCTGGACTCAGAGGGGAAGGGGAGGAAGGGCTGGAATTAAAGCAGAACAACAGAAACTCAGAAGAGATTGACACAAAGGACGTAAAAAGCAGGAGAAGCTATGAAAATATGCTGAGATGGTCAAGAAAAGTCACATCAAAATATATTTAAAAACCAGGAATTCCAATCTGTTTGGAATTTAAAACTCCTTTCCTCCACCTTTTTTTTTTTCCTGCTCAAGGAGTCTCTTTGTTGTTCCAGGATGTGGAACATGATCGGCAGCACCAGTTATGTCCTGAAAAAGGTAGCATTTCCCCCAACTCGCTGAGCACTTCCATCGCTTACAAAGAAAAAATGATATATACCTCAACAATCGCCCCACCCTCCCTCTTTCCCATTCTACAGGGGGCAGGAGACGGCAAACACATCTGACTTTACGCTTGCAGTTAAGTCCAGTTTTTCCACACATCAATATCCCTGCAATCCGTTGTACACCTTCTGCACCGAGCCTTGTTTCAACAACTGTTTGAGACCTGCAAGAGAAAGGAAAGCGTTACTGCACAGCACGAACGGGGGGACTCGGCATTTCCCCCCACCTGCTGCATTTACACATCTGGCTCGAAGGCTCCGTGGCACTGGGGAGAGTCCAGTACCCGAATAATGCAAACACCGGTACCTTAAGAGCATCAAAACAAGGGAAAATCCCCCCAGACCCAGTGGTGTGACTGCTTTACTCCTGCTCCTTCAGCATTCCTACACGGAGAAACGGGCCCGAGCTCAGTGATGCTGTAACACCGCTCTCACGCGCTCTCGGGATGACACATGGCCAGCGGTTCCTGGGAGAAACCCTCCTCTGCTACCCTCACAGCCACCTCGAGACCCTCACAGCCCTGCAAGGGATAAAGCTGGCTCCCAGAGCTGCTTCGCTGTCCAAGCTGACTACAATTTTGTCATGTTCAGTACAAATGCAACAACAAACAACACGCTGAGTACATCCAGAGTCTCGTTCATTCAGCTCATCTCCCCAGGCTCCCTCCGCAGCACACAGACCAGCAGCAAGCTCGGGAGGGCTACATTTGAGTCCTTCTCGACTTGCCAGCTGCAGCACCCCACAGGAGTAATCAGAAAGTAGAGGTTTTCACACTCTGGGTGCCTGGAGACACTGCTGCCCACTACAAATAGGCCCTGAAGGCAAGTAAGAGAAGCAAACTCTTATCTGTGGGCTTGAGTATCCTACTGAAGGCCTGAAAAACAAGTTTATTTGAAACCCAGTTTCACAAAGGGCTCTAAAATGACTTTTCAAATACCATCTTCCCCACCCCCGAGAGCCCATTCATAAAACACTTCAAAGAACTGATTGCTCTGAGGTCCTATCACTATCAAATTCTTACCAGAGCACAGAGGAGTGAGTCAGCCCTTCAAACCCTAACAGCTCATCTACTGGGCTCAGCAGGAAAGACTGGCACCTCTTCACTGCTACTTAAAGGGCAAGTCCGCTCAATGCACCGGAAGCATGCTGCCAATAACAGAGATGTCAATGTTTTTTCAGAGAGAATCAGAGGGGACACTCTCTGAAGTCAGCCACGTCACACACTGCCCCGACGCCCACTGCCCCGGCCACGCGGCTCCTCAGGGCACAGCAGCATCTCTGCTCTGACCAGCACCAGAAACCAGTGAGCCCAAGGAGGGGCTGTCAGGACCCAAAACAGAGAGGAAAACGCCCACACCATGGGTAACTTTCATGTAACAATAATAAAAATTAAGATAAACAGCTGTAATTCTACTGCTGCATGTCCCCAAAACAGCCACGGTCTTGCAGACGAGTAGCTGGATTGCACTTCAGCATGAGGGAGGACAGGATTGCAGTGCTGCCTCGGCTCAGCTTGCTCTGTGACCCCGCTTGTCCATGCTTGTAAAACAGCTCAGATTAGGCTGCCTAGAAAATACCACCGTCATCGTTAACTTTAAGTGAGGTACAGAAGCTCTGAGAGGGAGGATCAGCAATTAAATCAACAATTTACTGGTACAGAAAACAGCCCCTGACCTTTCAGCATGCCAGTCCTTTGGGAAAACCAGCTGAAAGCATATGTCTCCCTGCAAACCTTGTCCTGCTTCTCCACCCTTAAATCATTCTGGCGACAAACACTACGGTCCTTCAGAACCAGTGATTCGATGCGTAAGGGTCACAGTAGCTCTCAAACTGTAGAACTGTCCTGGAAGTAGTAACTGGAACCAGGACAGCTCTCTGCCAGGGAAGAGTTATCCATGCTCCTTGCTTGCTGGCCAGAGAAGCCCAAACCCTCTTCTACGCTCAGAAACATCCTCAGCAGCAGGGCAAAGCAAGCTCCTATACAGGAGCTGCTAATCATTAAGGACAGGTCACTTTCCAGGGGAGTGCAAGGCACATTCACTTCCCTTCCACAGCCAAAGGAGGCTCCAAGTCACTTCCTGGCTGATGGGTAAGAGGATGTGCCTCCTGGATGCATAGTTCTTTGAAAGGAAGGACATTGCTGGAGAAAGGTGCATTCCAGTGACCCTGGAAAAGGTTAGCACCATTCCCCTACCTTGCTTCCTGCTAGCTAGCTCTAGGCAGCTGCCTGCTGGCCTGAGGGATATACCCTCAGTAGTACACAGGATATTTCAACACATATCTGATGTTCCATCAGGAATTCCAGCCAGGAATCCTGACGTTACACCTCAGGCAGTTTTTGCAAGAGCCAGCTTTGAGATTTTTCTGACACCATGTGACAGGTTAACACACAACCTGGGCACTTCGCTGCCTGCTGTTGCTCTCTGAGCACTCCAGAGTTAAAGCACGAGACCCAAAGCTCCAAAAAAAGACCAAACCCAAGTGCCAGTAGAGACGAATGAGAGAGATGTCGAAGAGATAGTCACCTCTGATCAACAGGCAATAAATTCCCATATGTCATAGTGACAGGAAAGCAAGCATACTATTTCTCTGACTCTCAGACTGACTGGAATGGTGCTCTCCGTATCTTCTGACTGCCCCCGGAGCTGTACACATGGTTACGAGATAAGAAATTAGGACCACTGCCAACAATAAGGAAGAGGGGATGTTTTGAGTTCTGAAGCCTACAGTTTTCCTTTGATTGTGTCCACTGAACTGCTGCCACACAACATGAATAGTCCTATTCCCTCATAAAACTCCTTACATCACTGGGTGTTTGGAGATACTCTAGCACACAGAAACGCATCTGCCTGCCTACTCAGTCACATTCCCTTGGGAAGCGTGGAATTGCTTTAGGAGGGAATGAAATGCCCAAAGGCCCTGCGCTGGACCACACTCATGCCAGTACCATCACCTCTATTCCTAGAATATCCATAAAGGTGGCAGAGCAATTCTGACAAACACAGAGGCTTCTGTCGCTGCTCCTTGCCCAGTTTTCCTAACTCCCAGGAGCAACAGCTGGAATAACCTCACATCTGTTCAAGAGGTGCTGTTGCCTTACGAAGCTTCAAGAAGGGCAGCAGAGCCTGGAACAAGACACTACCCCAACGCAGCCCCTGCGCTCCGCAGCCCTCACTGCGCACAACACGTCTGCGACACACGGGAAAGCACAACACACACACCAGGTTCACTCCAGCCCAGAGGCACAGAGCTCACAGCTCTGATGGCTGCGGAAAGAGCCACGGAGCATCAGTCAACCCTGAGGCTGCAGCTACCAACCGGGCTCTAAGCAGTAGCTAGCACAGCGTGGCCAATGCGGCAGGAAGTGCCAGAGGGCTAGGAAAAGCCCACCCAGGGCTTGGCTTCCCTCTACCAGCTTGAGGAGTCTGGGAAAGCTGTGCATTTGCTTCACTCCACCAGGGCAGCTGCCAGAATCCACACAAAGGGCACCTTCAGAAGAAAACAGTATGACAGCCCTGACCAGCAGGAAGAAGTTTTGGGATAGAATCTTTATGAAGAGCTGCACTGGTACGTGCCAGGAGCTTCTTTGCCCTGCAGCAGAGGATGTGGCCCTTGACGCCTACTCTGATGCCTTGTGCTGGGCAGCTGAACCTGCTGCAGAGGCTGCTGACGCAGAGAGGAATTTCCAGCTAGGAGTATTCACCCTCCTGTCAACTTTAGCATTTCTACATGGTTCATCAGGTTTCCATTTGAGCACTGAAGCTGAGAAGCAGATCTCTCCTACCAAACATCCGCATTGCGCCCTTCTTCCCTACATAGCCACACAGCACTCAGGGTAGAAGGAGATGTAGAGGAACAATCCTTCTCCTGACGCTGCAGGCTGCTCTTTACCCTTGACACTAGAGGGATTTTCACAAGTCCTGCCTTCAAGAAAGTGGAAAGGGGCTGTAGAACAGCCCATGATCCCATTCCAGCAAATGCAAACCAGAGGCTAAGCCCAGCAAGTCTCTCAGCTCAGACAGATGGCCAGCCACAAAACAAAGCGCCTGCAAACCTGCCAAGTGCTACATCCCAGCAGTGGCACATCCCGACCTACTCTGGTTCCCTACAACTGCAGCAGCCACGCTCGCTCGCTTCAAAGGGAAATGGAAGTTAATCGCAGGGCATCAGCCAACCGCGATGATGTACGTGGGAAAGGAGAGCCCCTTCTGACTGCTACAGGCCACCAGCTCAGTCGTGCCAACTGCTTATCAGCTGTGGCTGCCACGACAGGGCTTTAAAACACGTACCTTCCCGCTGCTCGTTTGTCAGTTGCTCTTTGGGGAACTCCACATCAAACGTTATTATCAGTGAGCCTTTGATATTATTGTTATCAAAATTTGGAAGACCTTCTCCTTTCTTCCACAGTTTGGCCCCGGGTTTCGTAATTTTATCCCGAGCAACGTGAACCTAGAGACAAAAGAAATTTCAGAACATTACTAGTGTTCTGCGCGTGCACCCCGACACTCCACCGCCCTTTCCAGCCCGCTGAAAAGCTTCAACTGATAGTGAATCCTTGCCAAAGGCACTGACATCAAAGGGGCTGAGGCAGCATCGCTGCCAGGACACACGTCAGAACTAACACCACCTGAGACAGCGCGCACAGGAACTGCTGTGACAGCCTGGAACCGAGAGCCACGCTGCGCACCCCTTGTACAGGGCCTGTTTTGGCTCCGTGGGAGCTGTTCTCGAAGACTCTAGCAGAAGGGAAACTCCACAACCAGCAGCTGCACAGACCCCAAGCAAGTTAACCCTCGGCACAGGGGAGCTGCTGTTAAATTCTGTTTACACACAGCAAGAAAGCAAACCCTCGCCTCACCTTGTGCCCATCTAAGTGGGTGATATCCATTTCAAAGCCTGTCAGTGCCTCGACCAGCGAGATCGTCACGTTTGTGTACAAGTCATCTCCTCTTCTTTCAAACACTGGGTGCCTGTGGAAGTAAGAAACATTGGAACTTTTCTCCTTCCCCATAGGGGAAACAGGTCCTCTAGCTTCCTCCCTGCTATTTTTGAGTTTGGAGAACTCCCAGGTTGTAGAGGAAATGAAGAATGAATGAAATCTAGCTTCATTTTCCTGAGAAATGCATACTACTAACCATCTTTCTATTTCTAGAGCAATGAGTGGTGAGGCGTGTCAAGAAGTTGTGACTCACACAACCATTTTCTTCGTATCGCATTTCCTTACGACAGGGAGACACCAAGTTTATGGAAAAAGGAGGCATTTAATGTGATTCACACTGGAGCTACTAATGCATGCCAGAATTCAAGCCAAACAAAATTATCACAGCATCTTAAGAGTGGCGATTCCAGCCACGCCAGCATTGCCAGGGTCAAACGTCCTGCACAGCCCCGAGCACCAGACTCCCGGCTGCACCAGTTCTGCTGAAGGGTAAGCTACGCGCTAGCCACGCCGGCAACACTGGCCAGGAAGTCGCTTGCAAGCTTCCTCTACAGCAGCCAGGAAGAGTGGTCTGAAGGGGCCAGTTACTTACTTAAGAACTTTTATTCGGAAGCGCAAATCACCTGGCTCCCCGTCCACATGGGGTTCACCTGTGAAAAAGAAAAAGCTCTGTTTAAAGGAGCTGGTTACTAACAACTGAAGAAACGAGCAGCGTATTAAGCACAACAGAGATCTGCAGCTCACATATTAAAGGAAAAAAAACAACTAGTCAGTCTTTACGTGACTAAAACCCTGCCTACACCTATCCGTTGCAGAGCCTAGGACTGAGTACAGCCTCAATGAGCTCCTCTGTTTCTGCTGTTCTGAAAGGCTTGCCTGCATGTTAATGATGTCCTTTACTTGCTGAAGGACTTCACCTCCTTCGGCAGGGGAGATTCCCTCCCATACTCAACCCTGGGGCAAACGCTCCTACTCAAAAGTGATCCAAAGCATCAGATTTAGAGCTTTTTTTTGTGCACACCCCCAGTACCAGCAAAGGGAGTGGAACTTGGAGCATTATCCAGACTTAGCCAAGTGCAAGCTCCCGGATTTCAGCGGCAGGCAGAGGACACAGCCCTTCGACAGTTACCTAGAGCAGAGCTTGGACACTTGCACTGCCACACAGCAAAGGAGCGAGTCAGGGCTGAGCAGCAGGGCAGCGCCCACACACGTACCTTCACCGATGAAGGGATACTCCATACCGTCCCTCACGCCTGGCTCTATCTCCACTTCTAGTGTTCGCTCCTCATTCACAAGCCTGTGAAGGGGAAGAGCAACTAAGATTTTAACAGCAGGTGGTAGCACCTACTTACTTACCAGGGTAATGAGAACACCCCCCCAGGCTAACACATACTCTCTCCTTGCTCACATCTAAAACCAGAGGGTGAGCGCTGCCTTTCTGGCGTGCTGATATTCATCTAGCAGAAGGCAAAGTTAAGCTCCTAAACGTACAGTCAGCATCTGGATATGCAACTACAACTCGGTATTCCACGTCCAAGTGTTCCCAGCTGGAAACCGTGCGCTTTCCTGACTTTGTTTATCCAGATTTAGTTGTGGAACTTCTGTTATAGTAGGATTGATTGTTCAAGGAGTAAGAGGCTGAAAGAGCAAATTGGAAAGCTCTATCTACCAGAGCTGGCCATCTCTGCTGTAAGAATTAAGACTGACTCCTTGGGAATGAGAAACCTATGTTTTTCCAAATGCCCCAGGCCTTGTTGCTCATCTGGGCACTTTCCTCCATCTAGTGGCAAGTTTGGAATAAACATCCATATGTAAAGAACACAGAACTCACTTGACATTTGGACATTCGTCACAAACAACTTCTTGAGTCATCTGGAAACGCCCAGGACCCAACTGGGTGGTCCTCATCTCCTGCCGGCAATTGCATTTCCGTTTCCCAGGTGCCTGTCTTGCCACTGGCTTGTTCCTGACAACCTGCGAAGAAGAGGTTGATGCCAACACTCCAGGGTCTCCACAAGGGTCTGGATTTCTCAAACAGCTTCAACATAATTTGGTTTTGCGTGCTGCCTCCACAAAACATTGCAACAAGTCTTCACCTCGTGTCTCTTGCTGACCACACGTTAAATACCAGAAAAACTCTCTCCAACGCCACTATTGTAATTTCCTTTTTCCTGCACACCTTTCTAGATGGGGAAGGATGAAACACCTCCCACATCGGTTATAGCGGCTTCCCTGTCCCACATGATGGGCACAATTATTTGAAATTCCACTCACAAACTCCATCAGTGCAAACACCAACATGCAGAGCAGCAGGGATTGGCAGCAGCAGAACATATTTGGCTTAACAAAAAGTAACTAGAAGGCCACCGTACATTTGCCAAGTACGTAACCCAGAGATTTGCAGGGACGTGCTGGCCTTGAAAAGTCCTCAACGTGGGTCTGCAAAAATTGCAAAATGAATCTGAGGCTTATGAACAGGCCCTCAAATATCACTGAGTTCTAGGCACTAACATCTTTTCCAACTGGGTTCCTGCAATATAAAAGCTACAGCTAGTCACTGACAGCCAATAAATAAGCTGTTAGCACAAGCAGCATCCCTTTATACTGAAATTGCCAGATGGCAAAGGTGAATAAATGTATCATTTCTTCAGTTAATGACTAGCACATGGCATGACAGCATCCTCCACTGTCACTGCCAGATACTGAGAAAATGAGCATCTCCTAGTTCTGTCCTTTGGGAGAAGGTACCCTTCTGAGCAGCAGCCAGGCATCCGGCCTGAGAACACACGGACAGCCAAGCAGTCAAACTTACTTCTACAAAGTTTCCTGAGTACACCTCCTCCAGCGTAACCTCCAGGTCCACGATGATGTCGCTTCCTCGGGGAATGTTTCTGTCTTGTTGGCGAGGGTTCCCTCCAAACATGAATCCAAAGTCCCCAAAGAAGCTGGAGTAAAGCACAGCAATTACTTCAGGAAGGAATTCTGATCAAACGAGGTTTTGATGAAGAGAGTCACCCCCAAGGCAGCAGCAACATGCTGCTTGGGGAATGCTTCTGGCCCCCTAGAGAACAGCCTCCTCACAGCACAAAAGCATTATCCCAAATCCAGACAGCCCTTTTCGCTCCTCCAAGACACCAGCTAAAGCCTTCAAACAAAGCAGTCACTTTGGAGGAGTTTTCCTAGTATAAGGAAACAAGTTTTGGGGCACAAGTTGAATGCCAACACCTCAAAACCTGACCACTGCCTGTGGGAAATCCTCTCCATACTGTACTGCTGCTCAGCTACCGTCACCACAAAGCGCAAGCTCTGAGGAGCACTCCGTCTCTGGCACCGCAAATCAATGCTAGCACATTCGTTTACAGTAGTTTGAGGGCAAGGGGGGGGGGGTGAGAAAAAGAATTCCTAGCACATTCACCTATTTCCCATCAAAAAACAGACCAGCAGACAGTGTGAGATCTCACCCAGAGGGATTTCACCAGGAGGGAACTTTAGGAATTGTTTTAGTAAAGCTGTGCTTAGCAGAACAAAGGGGCCTTAAACAAACAGGAAATCAAGTTCTGCCTGAACAACAAGCAAGTGCTTGCAGATCTTAGTGATCCAAACTCTGCAGTTGCTCTGAAACGCAGTGGAAGTCACCGCAGCATTACTCTGCAAGAGAAAAAGCGACCCTCAAAGCACACACGTTATCTGTGGCAACAGGTTAAACAAGTACCAGGTAACACAAGAAAGTTCCTACAGGCTTAATGTGGCTGCAACACCTCACAGATGACCCGCTGCGGTGACGCAGCTTGACAAGTAAGCCAGAGCTGCCCGTGTGGGAAGACACCACCGGTTCCTACTCGCTGCTCTTGAAGCGAGGGCTGATGCCAGCCATCCAACTGAAAACTGCACACGGGATATCCACTCCAACTGTATTTCTCCAGCTTCCCAACCGTCACTGCAGATCAGTGCCTCCTGCCCGGGTGAAAGACCTTGACAGCGTCTGCCCACATCAAACACGCGCAGGTGCAACACGGAATTAGAGCACCAACTGCAGAAGAGCCTGAAGCAGCAAGATGCCCTTACTGTGAGAAGATGTCTCCGTGGGAGCTCTGGTGCCCATCCTTCAGGCCCTCCTCACCATACGCATCATACTGCTTCCTCTTCTCCTCGTCCGAGAGCACCTGGCAAAGGGATGGAAGCAGACAAGGCATTCACCCACAGCCGAGGTTTAAGCAAGGCGCCGAGAGGAAGCTCACCAGTACTCTTCACCGGGGGACAAGGAGCAGTGCTTTACATCCCAGAAAGCACTGGACTAGGAGAGTTAAACTAACCATGCTTTTTATGGGTTTAATTAATAAATGTTTATTAAATCCAGCAGACACAACACAGAAAACGTAAACGCTGATGAGTTTATCTTAAGGATTTAAAAAGAATCAGAAGGAATAATTCAAACCAGCTCCTACAAATCAGGACACGCTGCAAAAACTCACAGCACCACCCCTGTTTCTCAATCTGTTCTTCAAGCACGCAGAACGTGTATCCCCCTGGCAGCTATTTCATAACAATTAGCACATTTTCCTACCGAGTTGGACCTGCCAAATACGGTAACTCCGCACCAGTTTGAATGCTGGCCCTCGTTCCTCGGGGCAGCAGAAGTTAGTAGTAAGAGTAACACATCCCAACACACGTGACTTTGGAGACTGTAAAGCTTTAATTCCCTTGTATTAATCTTTGCTCTTTCCTCCCCCAGAGATCCACATGTTTCCAGTCACATTTAGCCCTCCTTCTCCCCATGTTGATATCTGGGAAGGCTAAAATCACCAGGCTAGCTCTGAGAAGGCGAGAGAGGAGTAGAAACAGGCGGAGAAGCCAGCTAGATAACGAAAGGCAGCCTGAAACTGGAACCAGTGATGAATGCTAGCAACAGGAGAAAGACACCAAGTGACTTTACTAGCTTCATCCGGGCAGCACGAGTTCAATCCTCCCACTGTCACTTCAGATTTTACATGAAAATACAGGTTTCCTAGAAGTGGGATAAGCATTTTGTGATCTGATAGTGTCAGAGCAAAATTCTTCCGGTAGGAAACCGCCCAGTACTGAAAATACCGTGTGAAATTAAGAACACAAAATGTTTGCCTTTCCATCCATTTGCCTTCTTTCTGCAGGCTGTCGGAGAACACAACTCCGAGGGCTCAGTTTCAAGTATTCTGAGGAGTTCCTTGGGTGTCGTATTAGGCTGCCTTGGAAGCAAAGCAACGACAGTGGGTAAGCTTAGGAACACCCCCGTGACAACTCCACTCCCAAACCATCCTGAGACTAATGGCTGCTCCTAGAGGAGTCTCAGCTCCCTCTCAAGGGAGCAGTCTCCTTTCTAACTGACACGCTCAGACCCCACAGCTGCAGGGTGGAAGTCACTTAGGCTGTTAAAACAAAGGAGACCAAGTAGTTCAATTAACCTACTTTCCCACAATCCTTTTTTTGAAGAATTTGCTATGGATAGCCAGCTAACCAAACCCTGAGCAGCGCTACTAACAGAGCCTGTTGCTTTATGGCAAAAAGCATCCTGGTTTAGCTCCGTTTTGCCCCAATCAATCAACACACTGCACCTCGTAGGTAGTTTAGCAGGATTTTATAGAATCGTAGAATGATTTGGGTTAGAACAGACCTTAACGATCATCTAGTCCCAACCCCCTTGCCCTGGGCAGCTGGAAGGTGGGTTTCCAAGCTGCACTGGCTGAACAGAAAGACCTTGCAGGACACCACAATGTTACTTCTTCCAAGCCTACTTTATAAAACATGTAGGTCAACCCTGGATTTCAGTATTCTGACATATCTCTTTAGCAAGAAGCCCATGAATGACGACTTGGGGGTGTGTGTGTTCCAGCTTATTTTTCCCCAGCACCCAGCAAGAGCGTGTTGCATTCGTATGGTCTGTGTTAGCACCGTAACTCCACACTTTGTATCGACCGAGCACACTGCTGTGCTTCACCAGTGTGGTTAGGGGGAGGCAGACTCCACCACTGCTCACAAAAGTTAATGTTCAGCTACTCCTGACCCCACGTGCCCTGCTGTTTCGATTTTACAGCCATTTTCTCCCCAACGTTGTTAAAACAGAGAGTTCTCTCAACTTTTACTATGGCAAAGATTTAAATAAACTGGGACTTGGGAAAGAGGTAATGTTTCCTGCACGTAAAGTACTGTCAAATGTGACAAGAACCCAACTCACAGAAACGTCACCAGGCTCGCAGCTCTGGTAAACTGCATGCATCGATTGCCAGACGCTGCAAATGACAGGTAAGAACTACTTATTTTCTATTCTTTACTGGTTTCCCTGCGATAGTCCAGCCAATTTATTTAAGAACAGCTAAGTCTGAATGAAAAAGAGGTGCCAGCTCTGGTACGAAATAAAGTCAACGTGGTTTCTTTCTGACCAAAGCAAGCATTCAAGCTGTTGCTCTCACTTCCTCATTCATTTTATATTTGCATATGCGAAGAGCAGAGGGGCATCAGGGATGGAAGCAGGAGCCACGTTACAGCTGCGGGCTGCGCAGCACCAGACCGCAGCGGAAACTCAAACCCTGTCCTTCTGAAGCTCGATTCCTCGAAGAGGACACAAGCCTCCCACCCACACGGCCCACCAGTGCAGGCAAGCTCCTGGTGGAACCACTGCTATGGCTTCTGGCTGGTCAACACCACCTTCACGTGCGCCCTCTGCTCCACGGGGGACAGCAGGAGCATACAGAATCCAAGCGACAGAAGGGAAACAAAGAGGAGAGAACGTGGAAGAAACAGATCCTATCACCCTGCCAAAATTGCATTCATCTCTGTGTACGTGGCAGAGAAAGGAGGCTTTGACTCAAAGCCTTTGGCTAATAAGACAATCTCCATGTGATTTATCTAACGCACGGTGCTATCAGTGTCAGGTTATCGTTTGTACACTACTGCATTATCATGGAAACAACTGGAATCCTCATGCATGTGTGATCCACAATTGTTTTCCTACCTTAATGTCTTCTAAAAGACAAGCCTTTTATCTCCCATCAGCTCAGACTTACAGCCAGGCCCTATACATACACACACTTGTTCCTGCGCACACTTACACCCATTGCAACTCTATTTCTTCCTCATAAAAATATTAATAAACCCCAGGGAACTCTAACTTGCTGCCTTGACTTTCTCCTGGCAAAGTGAGCTAAAGTTTTTAATTGTCCTTTGATAGAGGAGCTCTGACCAACCTGCCAGCCTCTCTACCTTTTAGAATATCTAAAATCTGATATATTAGCTGGGGGGAGGATGGATTGCACCTGCCCCTTACAGAAGAGCCTTTATACTTCCTAGAAGCTCTCCTTTTGGGTTCCCCTGAACGCTGCAGAGCAAAACCTCACAAGGCTACTTGTTGGCCAAGCTCAGCTTCATGCTCTCGGCACGTTTTACCATGAACCCCGGCCACCCTCCACGGTCCGGGGCGGGCTGGGGGGGACTCCGTGTTCTCCGAGTTCCTTACAACAGGGTGCACAACTCTCTTTTCCCAGCAGCTACACCCTGCCTTGCCCTGCCGGTAGCGGTGCCACTCACAGTGCCCACGGGGAGGCGTGGGGGGCCGGCTGTAGCCCGCAGCCTCCGGCCTCACCTCGTAGGCAGCCCCCAGGTCCTGGAACTTCTCCTGCGCCCGGGGGTCGTCGGGGTTCCTGTCGGGATGGAGCTGCAGCGCCAGTTTCCGGTAGGCCTTCTTGATGTCCTTGATGGAGGCGCCGCGGGACACCCCCAGGATCTTGTAGAAGTCCCTCCTGCCGGGGGGAGGGAAGAGAGAGGGGAAGGGAGCGGAGCCCGGTCAGCACCGCGGCTACCGGGCCGGGGGGTCAGGCCCGGCGCTGGTGCAGAGGGGAAGCCAGGCCCCGCGGCCCGGCGCACTCACCCGGCGGTGGCCTCCCCGCAGAGGCAGAGCAGCAGGAGGCAGAGGCGGCCGAGCCAGCCGGGGGCCATGGCGGGGCGGCCGGGCCTGCCCGGGGGGCAGCGGGGAGAGGGAGCGGCGCTCTCCGCACGGGTCCGCAGCGCCGCAGCCACCCGCCCCGGCCCGGCCACCATTAGACGTGAAACGGAGCCCGGCGGCGGCCGCCGACCAATGGGAGAACGGCGGAGCGCCACGCCCTGCGTGCCGCCAGCCTATCGGCTGCGCACACTTCACCACCGGCTCGACGCCGCTGACCAATCATCTGCCGGAACGTCGCTCAGAGCCCGCCGGTCCAATCGCGATTTAATACGTCACACCGCTCCCTACCCTATCGCCGCTCCAGGCCTCACGGAAGTATGCGTTCGCCTGGCGGCATCCAATCGGAGGGAGTGTTGCTTGCTCCCGCCTCCGCTCTGGCTGGAACAACCAATGGAAACCGGCTCCTCGGGAGAGGGCGGGCTTAGCTGCCCCGCCGGAACCCTCCGCGGGGTGAGCGAAGGGCACTCCCATTGGTCTGCGCGGCTGCCGCTCTGCGCGGCCTCTCGGCGGGCACCGGAAGCGGCGCGCGGCGGTCGCCATGGAGGCGGCGGTCGCCTCCGCGGCCCCGATGGCCCCGTCCCCGGTGCGGCTGTGGGTGAAGACGGAGCCGTTTCTGGCAGGGGCCCTGCCTGTCCCGCCGCCCGCCCGCCTCGGTCCCCACTACCTGCGGAAGATGGCGGCGTACGCCCGGGCGCGGGCGGCCGGGGGCTGCTTCCCGCGGCTGTCGTGGCCCCGCTGGCGGCACATCGCCTGTGGGAAGCTGCAGCTGGGCCGCGGCCTGGCCTGGCTCTACTTCGAGCTCTTCCACAGCCTCCTCCGGCGGGACGCGCAGCTCCGCCTCGAGTGGGCCGAGGCCGAGGCGGCCTGTGGCAGCGCCGACGAGCTGGAGCAGGAGCGGAGCAAGGCAGGAGCCCCATCCCAAGGCGGGTGGGCGTGGGGAGAGCCCGGCACACCCTAACGCCTCTTTCTCTCCCCTCTCGGCTAGCTGTCGGTAGACACTCTGCAGTTCCTGCTCTTCCTCTACGTCCAGCAAGTGAACAAGGTTTCTCTGCGAAGGTCCCTGATCGGGGAGGAGTGGCCCAGCCCCAGGACCAAGTCTCCCAGCCTGACTGGAAAATCCGCCAGCGAGAATAAGGTATTTGTAGCTGTGGGATTGTCCTTGTGCAGCCGCGTGCAAAGTCCTGTCTTGAGGTGGGTTAGTAAGTGGCTGGTTTGTTCTGGGAGGGTGTAAACTGCCTGCGGTGAAGTTTAAATTAGAGTCAAATTGGAGCCGCTTGGCTCAATAAATGAAATGAGGTGGTTGTGTTCCCTGCGGCTTTGCCTGCAAAAGTACACGAACCGCGTGGGAATGCTGATGTTTCCTTTAAAAATGCCGTCAAGTGTTTCGAGAGAATAGAAGCGAGTTGGATGCGTCGGGTGCAGCTAGTGGGCAGCTCTGTATTTGAGTGAATTACAGATTGGCAGCATCGCTATAAAGGCCAGCTGCCAGCCGCAGTGAGTTTCTGTCATGACTCTGATGCTGGGAGCTGTGGGAGCTAGGGAAATGTAGCTTGGCACAAGCTGAAATAATTGAGAATAGGAACTGGGTAACTTTCTACATTTGTTCAATCTTTCAGTATAAAGAAATGAGAGGAACTGACATGGGTCTGTGGGTTGGGTGGCCGTGGAGCATCCAGTGTTATTTAAAAGCTGATGTTTTCTTTAACTGTAGCCATTACATAACAATTCTGGGCAGGAAGGTGTGTCTTGGCTGCCGTTTTACCCCTCCCAGAGGTTTTGGTCCCGATGGGGTTGGGGCTGTCTCTGCTGGTGTTCCTTTTCTCTGTGCGATCGGGTGAGGTTCCCCCAGCTTCAGCGTTGCCCGAGGTGAACCGTGCCCCCTTTTGAAATGGTGCAGCGAGACCTGCCCGGTGGGAGAGGGTCTCTGCCGCAGTGCAGGGATCTCCAGCCACCGCACAAGACACTCACAGCTGCCTGTTACGCACTTTTGGCCGCAGCTCTCCTGGGTGGCGAGGCCAGTGCGTAACCACAGCCGCGTGTTACTTGTTCTGCAGTTCGCAGGCCAGCAAAGCTTGTCTTTCTTAATGCCCGCCATGATTCTAGCCTTCAGCGCTTTTTTTGGTGTGGAGCACTTTAGAATTTGAACTAATAATTCTTTCAGAGGTTGTTTGGTTTATTGGTCGGCTCGCCCGTGAGGAAATGACCCCCTGCTTCTTCCCTGCAGTGCCTGGGAAGGTGGCACTTAATCATATCTGAAGGTCTGGAACAGACACCGCAACTTTCCAATAGAGCAGTTGCAAGACCTTGACTGTCAGTTACTGATTTGTTTCCTACCTCCCCTTGCCAGCAGCAGCTGGCCGAATTTATGTGGGAAGGCTCATCAGAGAGTTTGTTTCTGCTTTCTAGAATTAAATATTTGGTACTTGGAGTTGGAATAAAATGGTTTTCTGTTCTTGAGGGGAGGTTGCTGATGAGTCCGGTTTCCTTTCTGTGGTTTGGAAGAGCAGAGCAGGAGAGAGCACCACGTTTGACTGGCTTGCTTTCCCTCTTTTAGAACGAGCGTAAGCAAGGATGCGTTCTATAATGTCTGCGGGGCTTGTCAGCTCTGTGAGAACTCACCTCGTTCTTCTGTTTTTCTGCCCGCTAAGAACTGGAACGACCAGGACCACCGCGCCTTCGTGCAGACCCACCTCTCGGATATGCTGGAGCTGCTGCTGGAGCCGGAGCAGCTCACCGCCTCCTCCCATTCAACCCACTGTAGCTTGGTGTCCTACGAAGCTGTCTGTGCGCTCAGCTTCCTTATTGAAGGGACCGTGGACAAATCGAGGACGGTCCGTCCTCTGCACGAGCTTGCCCTCTGGCAGCCCTGCCACAGGCAGAACGGCTACTCCAAGCTCTCCAAAGCCTTCTCCTTCCCCAAGCTAGAGAGCTGGCTGCGGTCTTGCCTGACGACCAACCCTTTTGGAATGACGGCCTGCCTCAAGTCTGGGAAGAAACTCGCGTGGGCACAGCAAGGTAGCTACAGGCCTTGCCTTTAATTTTAGAAATGACTTTCCAGTCTCGACTCCTCTTGTCGTCCCAGGGATCTGGCAGTGGCACGGGGACTTGCCTCCTTTTCCTCCTACTGTCAGTGGAATCAGGGAAAGTGGCAGCTTAGAGGCAAGTCTGGGGGGACTAGCGGGCGCTGCGCGACGTCTCTGTATTATTCTGGTCCTTGGAGCACTTTTGTCAGCAGACGTGAATGACAGAATAAACAATGTGATGTGTTTGCGGCAAAGCTGGGAACTGGCACAGATTTCCTTGCCTTGAATCGCCTTCCCTCACCTGCGAGGGCATGGCAGTGGAGCCAAGGCACCTCCTACCCTAGGAGAACGTCGTTCAGGTGGATGTATTCTTTCCTCTGGCTGCACAGTAGTAAGAGAGGTGGTGTGTTAGGCAGGACAGGGAGGTCCCTCGAGGCTTGTATTATAAAGGGAGCATGTCACTGTCTTAAAACAGACAGCTCCTGCTTTCAACGTAAAACTTGCCCTAAGGATCTTCCTGCCCAGCGGAGTCTTGTGTTCAGGAGCAGACTGCTGGAACTAGAGATGCCTGGGTCAGGGCTGTCTGTACCTTGTGTTAGGCTTTGTCTGCCCCTGAGTAACCTTGAAACATTTCTGATCTTTCAACGTGCTCCGACTTCTGGAGCTTCTGCCTGCTACGGACTGCTGACCTGCCCAGTAGGCATCGGTGGCTGGTGTGACTGGGGTGTGATGTTACAGTTTGACAGTATCGGCGTTGAAGTTTTGGGCTCGTTATTTTCTTGAGAGATTGCTGAGGGGTCTGGGCAGTTACCCATGATGTCCGTGTCTCTGTAGGAATCCCTTGTAGGCTTTTTGTGCTTTTATTTCAGTTTAAATGCGTTGGTTAACTTTATTTTGCAGTTGAAGGAACAACCAGGAGAGCAAAGATTGCCTGCAACGCTCGTGTGGTGCCTGAGGTGTTCCCCATGGTGGTAATGAGCCAGGTGTACAAGCAGACGCTGGCCAAGAGCTCGGAAACCCTGGTGGGGGCTCATGTGAGAATTCATCGCTGCAACGAGTCCTTCATTTACCTCCTCTCTCCTCTCCGGTGAGTTTTTGATCTCCTGGGACACAGCTAGGTGTCTTTTCAGGAGGTTTGTTCAAGTGCAGAGTTCTTGTTAGACGGACTAAGCAGTGAAAAAGTCTGTCTTTGCTCTTTCCTGCTCGCTGTGTTCATTTCTTTTCCTGTTCCCGTGTTCTTCTGCAGATCTGTGACCATTGAGAAGTGCCGGAATAGCACTTTTGTCCTCGGTCCCGTGCAGGCGTCTGTTCACGTCCACAGCTGTGACAACGTCAAGGTCATCGTGGTTTGCCATCGTTTGTCACTTTCTTCCACCACTGGCTGTACCTTTTACATTCTCACGCCTACCCAGCCCCTCATCCTCTTGGGAAACCAAGCAGTCATCTTCGCCCCTTTCCACACCCATTATCCCATGCTTGAAGACCACATGGCGCAGGTGGGCTTGGCCACTCTCCCAAACTACTGGGATAGCCCCATGCTGGTGTGCAAGGAGAGCGGTGACACCAGTGTCTTCCGCCTCCTGCCACCCTCGGACTTCTACACCTTCGTGATCCCTTTTGAGATGGAAGGAGACACCACGGAGACGCCGGGTGGGCTTCCCCACGCCTATCAGAGGGCGCTGAGTCAGCGAGAGCAGAAGGTACAGATCTGGCAGAAAACTGTGAAGGAGGCAGGCCTGACCAAGTGAGTGCTGCATCCCAGCAGGGACGTGTGAGCTGTGTTGCAGACGTACAAACGTTTGATTCATTTGATGTGGTTCAACAAAAATGCTTGAAAAACGGGTTGGTTTGTGTGAGCCTTGTTGCATGCCGTTTCTAGAGTATCAGTAATTAGCAGGCTCTTAATATAGTGAGAAGAACAACGCTCACGATCATAACTCTGAAGGAGGCGCTTTGTCACGAGCGCGCGTTCCTAGTTTGCGAGGCTGAAGGGAAGGCACGCCTCGACACTCCTGAGGGCTGAGGTGAGTGATCCAGCCCGGAAGTAAGAGTTTACAGCTTATCTCACACTGGGTTCTCTCTCTGCTGTCTCTGTTCTGCTTCCAGTGTCGCATGCTGCCGTGGGGGAGATCTGGGGGTGTGCCCTGAACAACAGCTCGACTAATTATTGGCCTGCAGCTGATTGGTGCTCACCCTTAGCCCAACCTTTACCTTGTGATTGAAGCTTTAAATTACTGTCCCACCTGTTGCTGAGGTGAGCTAAGAATGTGCATGTGGACCATTGCAGTAGATCACCTCATGGACAGTAGCTTTTAAAGTCCTCTTCATCAGATCAGAGCAAACGCTGCCCAGCTTTTACTGTACTGGTTAGGCCTGTCCTAGCCCACCTCGCGTACTGATGCGTGTCTGTTTGCTTTCTCAGCACCTCTTGCGGAGTTCAGACAAAGTTCGGCTTGCTTCCTTTGGCAGCGTGCTTTATTCTGCAGCCAGCCGGATCGGGCAAGGGTACAAAGCTCTGCCGACTTCACTTCAGCTGCTTTTATCTTTCGGTGAACCGCTTCAATGCAGCAACCTGCAGGACCTGGCTTCCTTTGCACATTCAGAATGGGGCTGTAAACCCAGCAGTCAGTCAGTTATAAAGGCTTGGAGAGATGAGAACACGTTTTGTTCCCTATCCTGTACTTCAGCTGTACAGATTTTCCTCCTGCTCTGTGCTCAGTCGATGACTTGTAACGGGTGTGCTGATCTGCAGTGATCTTGGAGGGGTTTACCCCGTGGGGAGCACAGGATATGAAAGCCTCCTCTTGGGCCAGAGCGTCCACACTTCCCGTCGTACTAGGCTGAGGAGTTGCAGCCCTTTGGATTGTTCATTGTTTTGGAGGAGCTCCCTCTGCTTCCCTTGCTCCTTTGTGAAATCCAGGTGCCTCTGTGCTGAGCGTGGAGGAGCCTCCAGTCTGAAAGCGCTCTAGACTGGGAGAGAGACCCAGTAGTGGTGACAGGGGTGTATAAACCTTCGAAAGTCACAGCCCTGAGTCCTCAGGGGCGGCAGAGAGCAAAGTTAACTCCAGCCCTTGTGCTGGAGTCATCCCTTGTGTCTGACAGCCTCATCTAAGGTGCTTCCCCCTCCAGCTGTTGTCCTCCCAGGGAGGCTGCTTCTCACCCCAGGGTTTTGTGAAGGTGTCTGGCCTGTCAAAATCCTACTGCTGAAGAGACGTGAGGTAATACAGATGATGTGCTGAGACTTTACATCCCCCACAGCAGTCACAGGAGGGAAGAGCTTGGTACTGGAGTGGCCTATTTCCTAAAAGGGGGAAACTGTTCCAACTGTAGAAGCTTGCTGAAAAGAACCTGGGCAGCTGGCAGTGTAAAATGTCTCTGTCTCCTGCAGCAGGGAAACAACTAGGAAGCTTAGAGCAAACAGGGTCTCGGAGTTGTAGAAAGAAAAAAGCTGCCGTGCTTGAACGGGGAGGTGAAAGACAGTGTTAGAAATAAGAAGACATCTTTCAAGAAGTTGAAGTTGTTTGAATGAGGGAAGTAGGGCAGAAAAAGAATGTAAATCCCGGCAGGCTGAAAGTAAAACCCCCGTAAGACAGGACCAGTAAGACAGCTTGAGGAACAACTTGCAGAAGCATAAAATCCTGTTTATGCATTTTCCGAGCATATCAGACAAAGTCTTTCAGGGTCAGTAGCAGATCAGGGTATATAAAAAGCACTGGGAGAAGATAAAACCGTAAGGGAAGAAAGAAGTGACTGCCTGTATGTTCACGTCCACTGGGGTGGAATTTAGGTTCGTTTCTGTCCTAGAACCCTGCTTTCTGGGGGATGTCTCAACTGGAGGTGATAGTACAAGGAAGAGCCTTTAACTTGAAAAAGGGGCCTGGGTACACTGAGCCTCTGAAACCGAGTGGCACAAAAATGAATAGGGCTGGCACGCTGCTTTTCCCGGTGCAGGATGGGATCAGCATGTCAAATAAGGGATGGGTTCAACGCAAAACCATGTAAAATCTCTGCAGGATATTGAAAATGGGCGTGTTTTACGTGGGTTCAGAAGGGAATTGCATAAGCTGGTAGAAGAAAAGTACAGCAGGAGTTACTCAATACTCGTGCCACCTTTGGCTTAAGAAACTGGAGCTGAGCAGCTCCCAGATGGCTGGGATGCTGATGTGGAGAAATGCTGCCGTCAGCCTGCGCTTGCTGCTCTTGGCTATCTGAGCGGCGCCAGAGAGCCTGAGCTGAGGGGTGTACACTCTTACTGCCAGTCAGAAAAGCATCCCCCAGGTTATTTAACGGTCACAGCAATTATTTGAGGAGTGTTGCTTATATGTGCCTTTTTTCCCCTGATCTCCATCCTCTCTCTTTCGGATGCTGTCAGAACAGAACTTTGTGTTTTCGGTGCTTGAACACTGGTTGCTAATCTTCTTCTTCTCCCTTTTCAGACAAGTTTTTAATCTGTGCTCTGAGAGTAAAGCGGAGGAAGCTTTACCCTGTGGAGCAGGGTTGCTGTGCTAGTGGGGTGGGAAAGTTTGCATGACTTCCCTACCTCCACCACGTTCTGCCTTTGGGGCTCGTTACAGTAATACTCGCTCGGTAAAAACCTCTGCGTGGCCCAGGCAGCTCAGGAACCAAGCCCAGCTCTCAGCTGATACACAGGGGCTTGTTTGGGTAGCGAAGGTGAGAAGTATCGTGCTGTAAATAAATACGAGCCTTACGTCCTTCCCTCCCAATCTTCTTTTGGTTTCAGGGATCAGAGGAAACAGTTCCAGATGTTGGTGGAAAACAAGTTCTACGAATGGCTGGTTCAGACGGGGAACCGTCAGCAGCTGGATAGCCTTGTCCCTCCCGCAGTGGGCTCCAAGCAGGCAGCGGGATAGCGTCCTATGCCTGGACAGCAAAAGGCAAGGAGGGGTGAGCAGAGCGCATGTTTCTCTTGGTTCTTCTCTACCCAGAAGAATCGTCCAACGTTTGTACACGCAGCCTAGGCAGAGGTGGAAGAAGGAGGCTGTTCAGTGGACGTTCTCCCAAGAGTCTTGCAGTTGGTTTCAGTTCTCGTTTTGCAGTCAAAACCTCTTCCCAGTTTGAACCTGTTCCCTGTGTGCTTGGCACCTCCCTTGGTCTCTGCAGGTGCTCGGTTTGGTTTGTCAGGGCCGTCTGTGTGCAGCTGCAAAGGCAGATAGGCAGTCGTACAGGGTCTGACGTGCAGACTTACTCGGGCAGCTGCTCTTTCACAGGGGCTGTGTGCATTAGCTCTGTGCTTACCCGTCTCACTTGTTGAAGAGTCGAGTGAGACTTCAACTAATTCTTACTTTGTAGTGTCTTTTTCCCAAGCAGCAGTGGTTTAGAAGCTGGAGACGAGCCCTTATCTTGTTTTTCTGCCACTGCATGTTTCAAACCATTAGAAAGCTGACTGTTTTTTTTTCCTTTTCTTTAGTCTTTTGAGTTGCTTTTTATTTGCTGGTGTCAGGAGTAAAATTTGCTCTTCTTATTTTGTTGCAGAGTTCTGGGAACAGGCAGCAATACACTGAAAACTGTTCTCGTTAAGACTTCGTGGCTGTCCTGACCGAACACACTTGACGTACATCTGATGCCCAGCCTCAGCGGGACTCGGACTGTCTGTCTGCTTCCGGATTTCCAGTTGCTGCCGCTTTCCCAGGCACGTGCCGTTACTGTTCCGTTGATAACCGAGGAAGTGTGTGTTGCTAGAGGGTGATGAAGTAGGCCTTGTTGCAGATCCTTTAGCGGGGGGGGGCTGTCGTCGTGACTCGCGTCTGTAGTGTGCGAGCATCCAGCGAAGGAGCCCTTCCCGGCGCAGAGCTGGACGCGGGGCCTTGGCCATCGCGTGCATCCGTATGGTACGAGCCCACCACGCTGGTTTTATAAATGTGAAAAAGAAATGTTTGATAATTTAATTTTTTTTTAAATGAATGAAATTCAATGGATTTTTTAATATGAAGATAGCACTTAGTTAATTCCATAAAATTCCGTTGTTTCTCTTAGACGTTTGCGTTATTTTGACAAATGTCAATAAAGCAGAGTTCTCTGATAAGCCTGGCACGTGTCCTTGGGAAGGGGCTTTACCGGCACAGCGGGTGTTAGAGGGACCCGGCGTCTTTGCCGCGTAGTGTGTCAGCCGTAAGCCAAGAGATCAGCGCTGGCTTACTAGCAGCCACGGAGCTGAAGGTTTGCAGGCTGCCCCAGCACAGCGCTGGGATGCAAATGTGCTTTCCTACCTTGAATACTTCTTGTAAAATGTATCAGCTTGAATGAGTACTGTTCTCGTGGGCTAGTGGAACCTGTCTGCGGGAGATGTGCTCGTAGCTGAGCACCTAAGTGAGCCAGGCAAAGCAGCAAAGGCGCTGCTTGGGTGACCGGACGCAGCAGCTGCGTGTGCCTTCTGGAGAGCTCGCCAGAGGACGGCAGGGGCACTGTGCTCAGCTGTACAAAGCTGTTGGGATGCTAGAATTTCTCTGAAGGTTTCTTGGCTCCTGGGCAGGCAGGTAATGAAATGCAAGGTGAATTTATTGTCTTTAACCCGGTTTTAAAGGAGGGATGTACAAAGTGACCGCATTGGAGATTTGAGATGTCCTGGTGAACCTACTGAGTTGCTATTCGAGGTGGTTGGACTCTGATCTGCGTAAGGCAGCATTGGAATAGAAAAAACCAAAAATCTAAGCGGCCTCACAGCTTTCTCACTGTAACCAACAGCACTAGGTGATCCAAGACACCTGAAATGGGAAGAGGAGATGCTGCTGAGCATGTCTGTGTCCAGGCTGTCCTACCTGGCTGCGTTTAGCCTGGCTGCGGCAGCGTGCGTGGGGCGGCACGCAGAGCTGCTGCTGCGAGACTGCTTGTCCTGACAGATTTGAAACAGGCTCTGTGTGTTTCAGGCACTGCTGTGCCAAATTCGTTTCCCTTTGTCTCGCTAAGCCTTTGGGCTGGTGCAGTGAATAGCTGCCGAGGTGTTTTTAAACAATGCACTGGCCGGGGGAGCGGGGGGGAGCGGTCTGGGTCAGACAGCTGGCAATCCTCGCCCTCCCCGCTCAGCAGGCCAGAACGGGGCTAAAAGAAAGACTTTTGCTCGCCCCTCAGACTGGTGTAGGGGTTTGGAGTTGCATTTGTGACACTGGCAGACTTGGTGTGGAATCTGGGCGCCATCCTTTACTATTGGATGTGTGAAACCACTCGCTTTGGGGGTACGTGGCCAGAGATCCTGCTTTTCCTGGCTGTCAGGTGCCATTTGGGGCGATGTAGCTCCATAGCATAGGACGTGCTACGAAAATACACCACCTCTTTACTGCACGGATGTTTCCATTGGGAGCTTTTGACGCGGAGGGTGTTCTCTGCAAGCCTGTGGTGCCTGCCCCGCGCACACGTTGGCCGTTCCCTAGCCGAGTCCTTCGCCGCGTGGGACCGTTCCCTGAGACACGTTGGGTCCCTTCCTTGCAAACAGGGATGGGCCTTTCTGAGCTGACAAGGATGCCTTCCTGCTTAACATGCTTCTGAAGCAGAGAGCAGCCAAATTGCCCCCCGTCCTCCAGGAATTGGCAGGGGGCTGCGTGTTTTGAGCGCGATTGGCAGAGTTTTGGTGTTCTGACTCAGCAAATGGTAACAAAGGGAGGATGGCGAAGCCTTCCTTTATTCCATAATCCTGTTTGCTTTTCTGGAAACCGGCTATAGCCTCAGAATCACTGACTCAATTTTTGGATCCTATTCTCATGACAAAGCGGCTGTCTGGTTTAAAACAAGCCCATTATAAAAAGGGCGCCTCGGATCCTGGCTGTTTGTAACAGCTTCTGACGTTCCTCCAGCACTGGGGAGCTTGGCTGGAACGGAAAATGTCCAGAGCTGGAACCAAGGTAAGTTTATTTGCGTCCTAGACGTGATTGTGGCGAGGAATACAGAATTTATCAGGGGTAAGTTGTGGAGAAACCTTGGTCTCTTTGTTCTGCTGACAGCTTCCCCCTCTTGTCAGTCTGTCGACATAAGGAGATGCTTGAAATCCCTCCTCAGGTGGCGTCAGGAAGCTGGAGCTGAGCCCTCCCTAGTCTTTTCCCAGATCTTGGCTGTTTCCTGTAGGTGTGGCTCTACGAGTGGAACACAGTGACTGGTGAGGGGATAGTTTAAAATGCACCAGGACCTGATGCCTCGTAAATTGACGGCGGGGACTGGTGCGCCAGCAGCGAGCGTGACGAGCTGCGTTTCCAGAGCAGAGTCTCCTGGAAGGGGTCCTTGGGAGGACCTGAATCCCAACACCACATCCCCCTTCCATGGTGGAGCAAAGGTGTACTGCACCAGAAAGATGCCCGAATGATGAGCACCGCACCGAAGGCAACAGCATTCCCCGAGGGATGCGAACCGGCCTTGTGATTTGGCAGAATCAGCAGAGATGAATTGAAACTGGAGAAGAAGGTAGATCAGAAAGTTCAGCTTCAGCTTAGTGGCGTGTGCCAGAAGGGGATCCAGCTCCAGTGCTGTGTTCCTTAGTCTTGACATTGGCTGAGCTGAGCTGGTCGGTCACGCAGACCTTATTGGGACTGGGCAGGGATAAATAGCTGGGAAAGGAGGGCGAGAACTTTGGGCTAGAGGCCACTTTCTCCTGGGAAATGTTAACCGGCTGCGGTTAGACCTACATCTTCCCGTTGTATTAGTTTTCCTTTTGGGTTACGTTCTTTTTAACCTGTGGAGACTGAGAGACCCGCCGGGGGTAGGGAGCTCAGGAGCAGCGTGGTTTTGTAGGCACCAGTCGATGCTATGGAAGATCTGGATTCAGCCTCCGCTTCTCTGCACCTTTTCCCTGTGATCTTGACTCAAAGCGATTTGGCTCTTTCTGAGCAGTCTTTACGGGAACAGAGGCTGGTGTGCTGCTGCCTTCTAACCTGCTGGCTGTCAGAATGCAGTGGGGCAGTCTCTACCCCTGTATAAAGAATCTGGTGCTGGGGAAATATGACTGATGCATGCTCAAGTCTCCTGCCCGCTTAAAGAGACTTAAACACCCGCTGCCTTTACCCCTGCTGAAAGCAGTGTCCCCTCTGAGCATGGAATAGCTTGGTTACGTGCTGCTGTGGTACAGCAAGATGTCCAAGAGGAGTTAAGTCAGTGAGGGAGTGCAAATCTCATCTCCCCTCTGTGCCATGCTCTTGCCTAGCACATTCCAGGGAGAGGAAAAGGGCAAAGGAGAGGGTTAAACACTATTTCTCGCAAGGCAAGCGAGTGGTCTGCCCTAGGAAGTGGTCGCTGCCCCCATGCTGCTTTCTTAAAGAGCAGTGGGCACTGCGGGTTATCGCTTACAGTTATTGCTGACGAGTTTCCTTCTAACAGAGCTGCTGTTGGGAAGAAATACACTAACTGCTGTGGGGTGGCCCCGGGGGGTGAGAGTCTTACACTCCCTTAGGAAGATCTGCTATGGCAAGTCTGTTACCTGCCAGGTAAGCCCCAAAACAAGCCAGGTCTGGGCAGTGAGCGGTTAACGGGTTGGTGCTGTAAGCAGAGCAACCCAATGGCTTTCCTGAAGAAAAGCGCTTGGCGTCGGAGTAAGACGCGACCGAAACGAACCGGTGAATCTGGAACTGAAATCTGTAACTCACCTGTCACTGTACTGCGGGTGAAGAACGTCAGTCTGCTCTGCTGGTGCCTGGATCGTTGGAGGAAAACGGAGAACGTGAAGGTCTGAAGTGAGTTGAGGGTGTGTGCAAAGAGCTGTGGTGGAGAATGGGTGGGCAGGAGCCCTCTCATTACGTCTTCCTAGAAATGGTCTAAGAATGAATCAGCGAGCGACACTTGTGGTTGTTCACTGTTCTGTGGGAACGGCCATACCTTTAATGTGCTCACAGAGTTCTTTGGCTTTGTGGATTTATAAGTACAGGGAAAGTACCCTCCTAGGAGCAGCTTGGTCAAACTGAAGTTCAGTTGGGTTGGTCTGGGTGGGGAAGGAACATGAAATGAGCTTTTCTGTAATAAAATTGAAAGCCAATTTAACCAAATTCACGCACAGTTGCTGTGACAGGGCATCGCAGGAGGAGCTGGTTCTGCTGGATGCCAGCCGCAAGGCCAAAGCAGCTCATGCGGGGCCGGGGCCAGAGGTGTTGGAGGTCCGTTCCGTTGCCGAGGAGGCAGCCCACTGCCCCTGTGAGGTGCTGCCCGCACGGAGACCAGACCCGTGGTCTTACAGACGTTGGGCAGAGGTCATCCTCGACCGTGCTGGACGCTCACTGCTTGGACAGGAGTGGGACTACAGCTCAGAAGGGGTTGCAGAGCTTTGGGAATGAGGGTGAAGAGGATGAGCTCATTGACTGTCCCAGTGGAGGTCTGAGCCACAAAGAGCTGCATCCCTGCATGCTGCCCTGCGGAGGGTTTTACAGGGATGCTGTGGCTTCCTTGACCACCAGCTTCAAGAAGAGGATTACTGGCGGTGAGTGACTGCCAGAGCTCAGCGAGCAGGGCTTTCAGTGTTGCCTCTGGGCTTGTGCTGGCAGATTCTTCAGGTGATGGCTCTAGGGACAAAGATCCAGCAGCAGGGTCAGTAAAACAACAGCAGGGTTGTGACTGACAAGGGCTGACCAGTATGGTTATCTGCCCATTTGTAGCAGTGTGGGAAAATAGGCATTGGACATTTCTGTGCACACCTTTTACAGCCTTTGTTTGCTTGCTGGAAAGATGGTGGTTGTCTCTCAACATTCCATTGCACTAAAGGGACAAGTGATGGGACAAGAGGAAACTTGTCCCTTGGGGTAAGAAGCCACCCCCCCCTCTCTCTGCACCCTCCTTTCAGGGAGGTGTAGGGAGCGATAAGGGCTCCCCTCAGCCTCCTCCAGAGTAAACACCCCCAGCTCCCTCAGCCGCTTCTCACAGGACTTGTGCTCCAGACCCTTCCCCAGCTCCGTTGACCTTCTCTGGACACACTCCAGCCCCGCAGTGTTATTTGGTAACATCTGAGATTGCCTCAGCCAATTCTCTGGGTGATCCTGCTCTGGCAGGAGGGTGGGACTAGATGATCTCTAGAGGTCGCTTCCAACCCCTACCGCTCTGTGAATCTGTGTAAATGGCCTCAAGTTGTGCCAGGGGAGGCTTAGGTTGGATGTCAGGGAAAATCTTTTCACAGAAGGGGCTTTCTGGCATTGGAACGGGCTGCTCAGGGAGGTGGTGGAGTCACCATCCCTGGAGGGATTTAACAGACATGCAGATGAGGTGCTCAGGGATGTGGTTTAGTGGAGGACTTGGCAGTGCTGGGTTAATGGTTGGACTTGATGGTCTTAAAGGTCTTTGCCAACCTAAATGATTCTGTGGTTCTAGCTCAGCAGCATGTACAGGGCTGAGGCCATACTGGAAGGTTGGAAAAGGTAAAATGCTGTCTTGAGTGTGCATGGCATTGGATCCATCGGCTTGTCCATCAGTTGATGGAGTGCAGAGCTCTAGAAGGCACTGGAGTTAAGTGATCAAACTGCTGTTAGGGGGGCAGATGGGATGGTGACTGTGCACAGCTGCAAGGGATCTGCTGAGGCCGATTCACGTCAAACTAAGGTAATTTTTGGCATGGTCTGGCATCACGTTATCATAAGCAAGCAGGGGATATAGTCAAAACAGACATGACAGTACAGAACCCTTACTGCAAAGAGCAGCTCTTGATGAAGAATTGTCATCTGGAAGGATCTGAAGATGGGGCTGTAGGAAGGACTGGTCTGGGTCTAGGGCTCAGCACTGTTCCCGTGAAGACCTATTTGAAGGAACCATGCGTACCCTCTCCAGGCCTGGCTTGGTTGGTGATAGCTCGGCGAGAAGAATGGGATTTGCTCACCAGCTCTCGACATCATTTCTAAACAGGTTGTGATCAAGTAGGGAAGATGAGTCCCTAAGCCAAGTGCTTTGCCATCAGCTGCATGGGTGTAGAGCAGCTCTTGGGAAAGAAGTGTGGTGATGGGTCAGAAATTTGTCAGCTGTATCACAGCCTTGAAACAACCAAAGCAGAAGCAGCCAACTGCAAATGCAATCCTGGGATGTCCGAAGAACTGGGCTATCCGCCGCGTATGTGGAACTGTCCTTCAGTTTTTCTTGGCACTGGTAAAGCTGGTGCGATGTCCACCATTTGGCATTGACTTTTGAAAGAGCAAACTGTGGACTGTTCTTGTGGGATCGAGAAGAACGATTGCAGGGCTAGAAGACATGGCGCAGAGGAGACCAACCTTACCACCCCCTTATCAGTAAAGCCCTAACTGCAAAGTCTCGGTAAGCCAACATAAATGAAACTCTGCTTAGTACAGTCCATTGACAACTTCTGGCTCCCTTGGCCATGATTTAGTAACCACTGAGCTAGAGAAGGTGGGAGGGAAATGTTTTAGTAGTGTTTTGCTGCAAAGAGGAGAGGGACTTCACCAAGGGAGCATTGGGTTGGATTGGGACAGAGCTAGGGGCTGGGAAGAGCAAGCAGTTGGCAATGGGAAGCACTGGGGCCAGACTGGTGATCGGCTGCCAAGGTTGGCTGGGATGCAGTCAATCCTGCCCAGTGGTTGGCCTTGATAACTTTCTTGACATCTCACAGGCTCTGTTTTCAGATGTTCCATGCCGTGATGCGGCTCGAATACGGATGCAGGCACATGCATGCGCTGGGTGATGGGGGACCTCCCTGCTTTCTGGCCTCTGCTTGTCTTTCAGGTCACCTTCTACGAAGACAAGAATTTCCTAGGCCGCTGCTATGAGTGCGACAGCGACTGCCCCGACTTTCACACCTACCTGAGCCGCTGCAACTCCATCCGGGTGGATGGAGGCACCTGGGTGGCCTATGAGAGGCCAAACTTTTCCGGGAACATGTACGTTCTGACGCACGGGGAGTATCCTGACTACCACCACTGGATGGGCCTCAACGACCGCCTCGGCTCCTGCAAAGCCGTCCAGATAGTAAGTGTGACCTCTTCCCGAGGGATGTTTTGATTTACACACCTATCATTAGAGGGTTTCAGCCTGCTTGTGGGTGGCCCCTGCCTTCCTGCGGACCCGTGGGAGCTCCCTTGGAGAGGATGGCTACAGGGGATTTGGTCCCACAGTCCTGCTCTGGGAGCGGCAAAGTGTTTGGTGGGTGGAGAAGATAAATCTCTTCCACTGACGACTACAGTGGGGGAAAAAGCAGCTCCCCTTGACTGCTTTGTGGGCGAGTTTCCAAAGGAACAGCAGCCTAGTTCTATCTGCCTGTTCCTCCAGAGACTTCAAGGTCTGGGCAGGTCGCTCTGAAGTTTGCCTCTTGGTTCCCCCCTGCTTTGCTGCCGACTGCTCTGACTCTGCCGGTGGGCACAAGGCTCGTGACAGTGGGATGTGGATTTTCCAGGAGCACTCAGAGCGAGGGGCAGCTTGTTTGCCTCTCTAGCAAACCACGACTCCCTTCTGACACAGGGGACTGAAGCTGAGTGTCACCAAGTCCCTCTAAGCAGTGTGGACATGGGGCGAACAGCCCCAGGAGCAGACCTGGAGTGACCCAGGAGCGGGAGTGATGCTTGAAGCCAGCCTTGGGCCTGCTTGGAGCAGAGTGGTGTCTCCCGCTGTTAGGAGCGCACGAGGCAAGGCTTATGTCCCCATGGGCGCACAGGAACTGTGCTTGTCCTCTCCTGACTGATGCCGGGGAGATGTGTCTGCAGCCTCAGGCAGCGCTCATCCTTCCAACAGCAGGAGACCTGATAAAAGAAGGGCGACAGCCAGTAGGGTTTACATCCTATGGAAGTGTTGGGGGGAGAAGGGAACAGAGTGAGCGATCCCTTTGGGAAGCCTGTGGGGAGAAGTGCCCTTTAAACCTGGCAGGGACGGGAGTGGGGATGTTTGGAGTTGAGATGCTGAGTGCCAACTCTGCTGTCTCCTTGCCAGCAGCGGGGGAGATGTTGGGGGGAATCTGTGCATCGCTGACTTGAGCAGCACAGCCATGGTTTCCCATTGTGTGGAGCAGGTCTCACAGCTGAGAAGGGGGTTTCTTTTTATGTCTGGAGGCGTAACATCGCTTTGAGCCTGTTCTGGGTCAGAGCTAGGCCTAAATCCCTTTGCATAGGGCAGGGAGAGTTTCCAGCCAGTTCAGAGCACTGATCTGGCATAAGGGATGGAGCCAAACACATGGGAGATGTAACAGCGACACAGCTTCCTCCCTCAGGATGAAACATGGAGACCTATCCTGCACGTCCAGCTGGTGGCTGGCTTCCTCTCCTGCGCGTGGCAGGTTGCCCGGGGACCCGTCGCTCACAGTCCTGGGGTCATAGCACCCTGGAGCAGCATGAGCACACGGACCCAAGAGACCCTACAGAGCTCGGCTGGGGCTGAGAACAAGATCGGGCTCGGGGAGGAGGGGGAGGACGGTGCCCAGGCAGCTGCAGATTAAAACTGCTGCAGTGCCTTCAGGCAACACAGCGCTTCAAATCACAGCAGAAAATACCTGCAGTGCGTTCGCCTGTAATACAACCCAGCTAGGGTCACCAGCTCATTAAACTCCTCGTTGCCTGGAGGAGCGGGGAGCAGAGGGGGTCCATCTCTCCTCCTGATGCTCACACGGAGCGGCTGAAGGGTTCAAACCAGCAGCGGGACAGGCAGGTTGCCTGGGATAGAGAGCCCAGCACCTGCTGGCTTGGCCTCGTCCCTCCCTGCACCCTTCTTCCCTCCGAAACCGGGCTGCGGTGGGGATTTGGGCTGGAAGTGCTCCCGTTCGGCACTTTTATGCCCTCTTGCGTGTGATGCTTGGCCAAGAGTTACCCTGTCTGTCTCGCCGCTGCGCTTCTGGGGCCTGGCGTGAGCTCTTCAGCCCTGTCCTGGTGTACTGCGGGGGTGGCTTGTACCTCATCGGAGTGTGACCATGCCTCAGCGCTGCTCCCATCGCTGGTGACCCTCAGAGCTGGGGACATACTGGTGCTTCCCTCCAGCACTCTGCCATTTTCTCTCCTCTTTTTCCAGCCAAGTGGAGGCCGGGGCCACATCCAGATATTTGAGAAAGGAGATTTTGGCGGGCGCATGTTCGAAGCCACCGAAGATTGCCCTTCCGTCATGGAGGAGTGGCACATGCGTGAGATCCATGCCTGCAGAGTGCTGGAGGGTGTCTGGGTTTTCTACGAGCATCCCAACTACCGGGGCAGGCAGTACCTGCTGCCTAAGGGCGAGTACCGCAAACCCGTGGAGTGGGGAGCGGCGAGCCCCACCGTCCAGTCCTTCCGCAGCATCACCGAGTGAGGCAGCCCGCTGACTGGGATGCCAGAGGCCATCAATAAAGCAACCGAGTCGCTCAGCTCAGCCTGTCCTGCTTATTCCCGGGGTCTGCGTGCGAGTTATCCTGCCCTGGCAGAGCCGGTGTGGAGCTCCTAGCAAAGCACCCTCTGCCAGCCCCACTTGCCTCCATCTCTGCTGTCATCTCCTTCCTCCCAGCTGGCCCCCACCCCTCCCTTCCATCCCACTGCTCCTCTCCAGGGAAAAGCCATCCTGGAGCTGCACCTTGTGCTCCAACATTTGGCCAGTCCAGTGGAGCAGCGGGACTGCCCATCCCTGGGACTCCAGTTTTTGGTGCTGGCTGTGGGTGGCTCAGCCTGTTACGACCCCGTGGAGTCTCTGCTTGCTGTGTTGCTGCTCCGTGGTGGCGTGGGATAAGGGGTTGCCGGTGGCTGGGGAGGAGGGGTGAGGTTTGCATCCATGGCATGTTCATTAGGACCCCCCTGCCCCGAGGAGCCTGAGCAGGCAGCAGACGTTGCTGCAGGAGCATGTCCCTCTTGTGATGCACAGGACAGTGGGATGTGGAGGTGAGAGATAGGGATCCCAGGGCGAGCAGGAGGGAGATGGCCGCAACATCCAAGGGGGATGCTGGGAACCCCGGCAGCCCAGTGTGTCAGGTACAGGATGCCCCTTCTAGGTGTGAGATGAGGGGTCTGACTGCTTAAAATAGGGCTAAGCACCACGTCGAGCTGGGCAGCTGGATGGGCAAGAAGAGGCTGGACGTGGGCAGAGACAGTGACCGCGTCCGAAAGGTGCCCAGGGGTGGGAGGCTGCCACTGAACGATCTCGAAGGGCAGGAGTAGATCCCTGGGCACCTGAGATGTGCAGGGGGAAGAGGGGCCTGTCAGGCTCCCCCGAGCTCCCAGTTTGCCACCAACTGGAGCACCCCATTTTGCCCAGTGCCACTAGATGTCAGGCTGGGCTCGCGCAGGAATAACGTGTCCGCTGCGCAGGACACTGCTCCCGGGCACCCCGGGGACCTGCAGCCCGTTTGCATATCGAGCCGAGGGGCCTTGGGATAATGACGCTGGATGTAGAAACAGAGCCCTTCTAGCCATGCTCCGCGGTCTCTTCCCGGTTGATGTATGAGGTTATTACGGAGCAGGGAGGCAGGTTAAGTGATGATTGTCAAGCTGTGGTGCCGTGACCCCCCGGGAACGCAGCCACTGGCGGGGAGTGGGAAGGGGCTGCCGAGAGGGGCAGCTCTGGCCCTGTGGGCGTCCCCTGGCACAAAGGTGGGCTGAAGAGACACGTCTTCCTCCTCCTCCTCCTGCTGTGACCCTGCAGTTCAACCCCCTCAGCCTTTGCCCCTGCCCCATTTCAGCCCTTTGCTGCAAAGAGCAATGCATCTTTGTGACCAGCTTCCGTCCCACCTTGCCTTTCTCCTCCATCACCGGGCGGCAGGATGCAGACAATTTGTCATTATGGTTGTGTCTCGGTGCATTTCACCAGAATATTTCTCCAGGACAGACCAGCCCTGCCAGCACCCAGCTCTCCCTTTTTCTCCCTGACTCCTGGGCAAAGCTCTCCAAGCATCCCTGAGGGCTGTGGGCTCATGCCCGCACAGCGCACCAGCTCAAGCGTGGCCTGGCCACCGTTTTTGCAGGGAGCCTGTTGCTGCCCCCGTTTTGGAATGGGGGTCTCCTGCAGGTAGTTGTACTCTGGCCGGTGCATTTCCAACCATCTCCCATGCAGGTTTTGAGAAATATCCACCTGGGCAACTTGCTTCCCTATCCTACATCCCCTGTGGTGGGATTGGTCCCTCCCCATCGCAGATGCCGGTGCTGCAGCAGGCAAATTTGGGGTGCTACAGCCCCATGGCTGCTGGCGTACCTCCACTCTGGAGCAGTGGAGGAACCAGAGCTGGTTCTGCTTTGCCCTTATGGCAACCTTTCCTCCCCGCATCCTTCCCTTACATGGCCTGTTCTACCCACCACGAAAACGCAATTATCCCAACCCTTTCCCCCTCCTCCTCTGGCTGGGTCTTGCCCTCTGGCGAATTTTGAATTGTGCCCTGAACGTTGGCAACCAACGCGAATAACAATAAAATATGCTAGTTGGGTGGGTTTTTGAATTATTTTTTATTTTATTATTATTGTAGATTACTTTTTCCATCGGGGGCTCCCTTGTCACGGCTGCACGCCGAGCAGAGCGCATATGGATATGAGCGGCGGCGAGAGCGAGTGGGGAGCGCAGGCAATCCAAGCCCAGCCTGCTGATGCCGTTTTTTGCTTGACAGCTAATTTCCATTTTTCAGTATCAGGGGGTCTGCTCCGGTAATTGGCATGCAGATTGTGTCTGATGGGCCTGTTAGACACGAGAAAAGACTCTGCTAGTTAGAATAAGCCAACCCCAGGCTGATGGATGGGGCGTAAGGAGGTCATTGCGAGAGAGAATGTACAGATGCCCGCACGCACAGACCTACGAAATTTCACATTTTATGCCCTCCCCCCACTCCTACTTTCTTTATCCGGCAAACTCTAATCTATCATATTTCATTGAGACAAATCCTGCTCCATTTCTCTCTCTTTCCTTTTTCCCTTTAAGGGAAATGTGATGGAACCTACTCCTGGATTTAATAAGAAGATGGTGTGGCGTAGCAGGAATTAAAGCAGTGCTATGCTTCATTAGCAGCTGGGGATCACACGGAGCTGGCCCAGACGTTAATTACACTTTGGGAATTAATTGGTATAAGGCATTCATCTCCTCCGTCATCTGTAATCCAATGGGTGTGCAAGGACTTCTGGAAGCGGAGACCACTGGGCGGGTGTCTGTCCCCCCTGCTCAGCCTGTCCAGTGCTGGCTGTGACCGAGAGGCACAAGCTGGCATTGGAATGTTGAAGTCACCTTCATCTCCATCCCCTTGGTGCCCAAAGACCTGCTGATATTTTTCCCTCTTTCCCCTCCCTGCGCCACTCCAAACTTTTTCTCCAGCTTCTGGGGAGAAGCAGGGACTGGGGAGCAGGAGGTGGTGGCCCTGCTTTGAAGGAGGAAAGACAGTCCCCCTCGAAACTGGCTGTCCCCAGAAGACCCCAGAATGCCCTGAACAAGATCGCGGGGTGGGAGGGGGCGGGGATGTGGCCTCCTTTTCTCCCCTCCCTGACCCATCTTTGCCAGCCCATCCCTTCCCGCTCTGGGTACAGACCAGCACTGTTCCCCACGCTGCACAGGAGAGCTTCTATCTGCCCCTGCAACACCTCTCCGCTGCTGAAATCCCCCCAGTTCTCAAAGGAAACTGGTCTCCACTTCCTTCCCTCCTCTTTACCACCTTGTATTCAACCGGATGAAATGCAAAAGCTGCTAAAAAGCTTGGGGGGGGGGGGGGGGGGGGGGGGGCTTTTTGCCAGAGGACAGAAATGATACGCTTGGAAATGAAGAATATTCCTCTGAATACTGCCAATTTGTTCCTTTTCTGAGCTGGCTAGTGGCGGCCCAGCGTGGGGCATGGTTATCTCTGCGACGGAGCATCACATCTTCGGGTTTCTGCCTGGGCTGGGAAAGATTGCTGCACGGCCCTAGTGGGACACTCCTGCTCAGCTTTGTCTCCCTAAAAATTGCTCCCAGGCCCTAACAGTGCAAGCTTGCTGGCACCGCAGCCGCCATCAGCCCATGCTCCTGTGTTTGCCCTCGTGTTTTGGGCTTTCCAGTGGCGATGCTCCCAGGAGGCTGCAGCAGAAATCCTCCTCGCTGCTTGCTGTGGGCATTGCCTGAGCTTTTGTGCTGCTCACAGTGGTCCTCAGGGTGTTGTGGGTCTTCTCTTGGCATCGCTGATGCTCTTTGGCCTTGAGGCATCAGCCAACACAGTGCAGGCCCCTTTCCCCCACTAGAAAAGGTCATTCACATCACTTCAGTGCAACACTTGACTGCCATTTGGTTCCCTCGGGGCCCTTCTTGCTGAAACCAAAGGCTCTGCAGGTTCAGTCGCTGCCCTACACTGTACCTGGGTAGTCTCTAAAGGTCCTGGCTGGTGATTAGGGCACATGCTTTGGTTTTGCCAGTGTGGCCCTTCCAAACGTCCTCTTTTCCTCTCCTTTATGTGCAAACCACCCTGCGCATCCCCTGTTGACACCAGCTGAAGTGCAAAGGCTGCACGGAGCAAAGAGTCCCAGGAGAAGGTCAAGACCAGCTCTGTCCATCCTGCTTTGAGCTTGTGGGTGAAGTCCATCCCAGCTCAGGCTGCACAGAGCTTTCAAGCTGCGCACAAGTAGAGGCAATATCAGAGCCGAGTTGTTTTGTATCTCACACGCATCTGTGTACCCATACGCTCACCCTGGAGACCCCTCCGGTGCCCACCCATGGTCACACGTCCTCCTGGCCAGGTGTGCTGTCCACGTGCCGGGTTGGCAGTGCCCACAAGCAATGTTGTGTGTGAGAGTTGCTTTTCTGGGACATGACTGGCAATGGGGGATCCCTGCTGGCACCCCAACCTGGGGCTCTGCAGCTCCCCTGAAATTCCAGAGGGAGACAGAGAGGAGAAGGCAGAGCTCAGGGGTTCAGCCTTCCCTTTGGCAGTCCCCAGCAGAGGGCAATCGAAGCAAATGGAAGAGACAAGACCTTGCCAGCGATGTGCAGGAGGAGGGATGTGCAAACGGGAGCAACGTGTAAGAGGGGGGAATGTGCAGGCAGAACAATGTGGGGTGGCACCAGTGTTTGTGGGGGGCTTGAGAAAGAGGTCAGAGCAAGTAAAGGATATTTTAGCAGAAGTGAAATCAAAACAATGCTTTGAATAGTCCAAAAGTAATAGCTTTGTGTTTGGATGGAGAAGAAAGGGGAGATATTTAACTCTTTGGTTTAAACTTTCTGGATTTTAGGTCAGTTTTTGAGTGAGAAGTGCTGCTGTGTTGGGCATGGCTGAGCACCTTCAGTGAACGGTGCTGAAAGAAAAGGCTCTGAAAGTTCCCAGCACCGATTATATTCCACCTGGTCAATTTGTGCGACTGACCTGAGCTCAGTTTCTGGGCCTCTGGATGTTCTCGAAGAGCAAATTGTATCACAGCCACACATACCTGGAAACTTTGGGTGCTGGTCTCCGCCCTGCCCAGAGTGCTGGGCTGGGGCTGACGCTGCTTGCAGGCTCCTTTCCTGCCCTGCAAAGGGGAAATTGCAGCGGGCTGTGGTGGGGAAGCAGCAGGGAAGAGGTGGGCACCCAACATCCCTTCCACCTCACCGCTGCTGGGCCAGCTCTGCAAGAGCCCCTGTCCCACTGGCATGGCTGCTCCTTGCACGCCCCTGGCTTGGCAGGGATCCACATCCCGCTTGCAGGTTTCCTATAGATGACTTTCAGCTTTTATTTTTTGTCCCAAACTGCTTGAAATTCTACAAGGATGTTTTAACAAGGAAAGCTTTCCATGGCAGGAGCGTGATCCTACAGATTCCCTATAGGTCAAAACATCTGCACAGACACCGCAGGGAAGTCTTTCCTGGCAGCGTTCCCACCTGGTTACAGAGCCGGGACCTGGTCCCTTTTTTTTTCTTGTAAAAAATGCAGTTGTTTCAAAAGGAAGGGCAAAATCCATGGGGCAGGGAGCTGTGAGTGCCAGGAAGTGCACCTTGCCTGGGTGCGGGGTGCTCAGGAGGGCCAGACACCCCAGCAAACAGCTGGGGAGGTTATTTGGGTAGGACCCACACCATGGTGCTGCTGCTGCTGTGTGGGGCTGGGGGGTGAAGCCCTGGGGAAAACGACATTTTCTGGGGAGGCTGGGATAGGCCTTTTGTTGAGATGTTGCTGCTCGAGAGGGCGCGACTGGACTCCAGCCCTAATGGAGAGGGATGAAGGGGCTCCACCACCTTTACTCCGCAGAGCCCTGACCCGCTTCATTAAACCCCTCCTTGCTGAGCAAGGTGCAATCTCCCCATCTCGGCGTTATCTCCCCATCTGCCTCCTCTCCTGCCACGCTTCCAGATGCTCCTTATCTCCTCTCACCTTCCCCAGAAACCCGGCATGCTTCTCCCGCTCCCCTGGCTGGAGGCAGAGACAGCTGCCCGCGCTGAGACTCTCTACCTGTGATCTCCCCAGCTCTTATCTGCCGCCAGGAGTTTTGATTCAGCCCCCGTCTCAAAGTCAAACGGATTTCTGGCAGGGCGAGCGCGGCGAAGGTCGGCGATGGGGAGACGGGCAGGGACCGTGCTCTCCCCCTCCGCCCTGCTCGAGCCAATTCTCCAGGTAGCGCCTATCCCCATTTATTCTCCAACATTATCAATTACATTTGGATTATTATTACTCATTCAAGCCAAAGTGAGTCGCAGACAGCTATTTCCTAATGGGGAAATGTTACAGGCGACTTATTAACGAACAATGCGTCATTAAGGGGGGAGAGCTTCAAAGGCTCATAAATGCATTTCAAAGGACACAATGCGAGCGGAGCCTGCAATCGCATATCTGGGGGACATGGGCAAAATTTGTAACAAGGAATATACTGGGCCCAATGTAATTAACTAATTCTCGATCAAAGGGGTTTTAGAACTGAATGGTCAGGGAATTCAATTATGGGTTTCCTAATGAACCACTGTGTGCCAAGGCAGGGGGATGTTTTCTCCTGGAAAAGCAGGGCTGAGGATCAGGACTAGGATTTCCAGGGAGGTTTGGTGAGAGAAGCACCAGAAAAGCTCATCCTGGATGGATTTGGTGAGGGGGAGGGGAGATGGGAGACGAAGAGATGTGCTGCAGAGGGAGGCACAGTCCAGGTTCCCCCATGACAACTGTCTGTCCTGGAGATGGTCCATGTGGTGGGACGTTTTCCCTGCATCTGATTTTTCTCAGACTGACACCTCTTTTGAGGCCATAGCTGGTGGAAATGGCTGGCGGCTGCAGCTCCCCGGCCACTCAGGAGGGCAGAACAGCTGCCCTGGGGCTGCCACTGCCTGATCCCCTCCCTGGAAAACCTGGGCAAGGGAGATTTCCTCCTCTGCTGACTGAAGCCAGCCTCTGATAAAAAGAACATCGTTCTCCATTTATGAAAGGATCATCTTCTAGTCCTCCACTAGTTTCTCTTCTTACAGAAAGTTGGTTTGCTCACTCTACAAAGCGAAATGTATTATGAATTTTCCCTTCATTCCCCTCCTTTTTTTCTTTCCACGTTTAACAACCGATTTGTGTGTTGCATGAAAGTTACACAGTTCTTTAGATGCATTTGCTATTTTATTTTCTTTCATTCAAAAATATGTCAGTAATCTTTTTGTTAACATGAAAGATAAAGGATTAGTAATGCAAGATGCAGTTTTCTTGTAACCTTCTTGAAAGCAGACTATAGTTTCTTATCTGGCTCTAACATTCATTTTCTTGGAAAAAAAAAAAAGACGGCTTCTTAAAACGAAATAAACTATATTGGATTCAGATGAGCAGCACTAGCAAAGAAATTTATTGCAGCTGGCAGAAAGGAGCAGCTGCAGGAAAGCCCTGCTGTCGCAGCAGTGAGCACCTTCCCAAGGAAACAGCATGCACACACGTACACATGCCCACACACGTGCCTGCTCTGCACGCCAAATGCTGCTGCAAAGAGAAAGCACCATGACCAAGCCTTGCGTTGATAGCACAAAATATCCCAGAATATGTCTGTCTAGTTGACTCCAGCAGCTATGTCGCTTACCCGAGGGACAACCAGGAGGCAGGACCTGCTGGCGTGTCCCAGGTTGGGAATGGGCCACCCGCTTCCTGGGCTGGATGCTGGTTGCAGAGCTGTGGCAGTGGGCTGAATGTGCTGCTGCATCCCTTCGGAGTTTGGCCCAGGAGATCTTGTGGTGCTGGAGCGTGTCCAGAGAAGGGAACGGAGCTGGGGAAGGGTCTGGAGCACAAGTCTGGGAGAAGCGGCTGAGGGAGCTGGGGGTGTTCAGCCTGGAGAGGAGGGGGCTCAGGGGAGCCCTTATCGCTCTCTACAGCTGCCTGAAAGGAGGGGGCAGAGAGGTGGAGGTTGGTCTCTCCTCCCAAGTGACAAGTAACAGGACAAGAGGAAATGTCCTCGAGCTGTGCCAGGGGAGGTTTAGGCTGGATATTAGGGAAAATTTCTTCCCGGAAAGGGCTGTCAGGTATGGGAAGGTGCTGCCCAGGGAGGCGGTGGAGTCACCATCCCTGGAAGGATTTGAGATGTGTGGATGAGGTGCTGAGAGATGTGGTGGACTTGGCAGAGCCAGGTTAATGGTTGGACTTGATGATCTTAGAGGTCTTTTCCAACCTGAATGATTCCATGATTTGATGAACCTGTTCTTTTTTTTCAGGGCTGCTACGGTGCTGGGTGTCCTGCAAGCCCTGGACAGTACAGAGGCCAAGAAGGAGGAAATTGGTGGGTTTTTATATGCTGATGATCCCTTGAGAAGGGTTTCTAGTGAGGCCGTACATTTGTATGAAGGTTTTCTCTGCTAGCAGTTCACAAGTCCAGGAGGTCACTGTGGTGGTCACACAGACAGCCCCAAGACATCTGATGGGCTTGTGGAGCATTGCAGGGTGTGACACGTGTGGGCAGTGCCCACCACAGCCTCCTCCCACCGAGGTTTCCAGGGCACAGCTACAGCTGGTTCTTGCAAGCAGAGCTGAGATAAAGTCCCTCTTGGCCTCATCTGGGATGTCTCTGCCATCCCTGTTAGACTCAGGCAATTTCCACCTCAGCATCTTCTGCTCCTGGCTCATGAGCAAACAGGGTTTAGCAGCATTGCTGGCTCCTGATTGCTTATGTGAGCGATGCCGGGTCCCCAGGAGGTCCCATCTCTCAACATCCCACCTCTCTTGGCTGAGAGCTTCCTCTCCTCCTCACCAGCCGGGGACAGGAGCTCCTGCTTGGGGCTGTGCAAGCTGGTGGGGGCAGGCAGGGAGGAAAGGATGCAGATAAACACCAGGGAGGGGAAAAGAGAGATGGGGACCGGAGGAGGAGGAGGTGTGGGAGCAGGAGGGGACAGTGCGAGGAGTTACAGGGTCCAGCAGGCTTGGAACATCACCTGCTGAAAGCAAACAACCTAAATCTGATGGAGCTGATGTCTTTGTATATGCAGAGAATGAAAGCAAACGCAGGGTGAGCAGGGGCTGGTTTTCACGGCACTCTGGTCAAAAAAACCCCGCTGACATCTTCCACCAGCATGATGGCTCTGCAAGGGTTAAATCATTATATAAAATGCTGGATTTCTATGGCAATTAGCTAATGGGTCCTCAGCATGTAAAGCAAAGTACTTTTCCCCCCATCAGGTGGATTTGGTTAATATTGAGTTAGCATAATAAGGACCTGGCATTTACAACTTTGTTTATAACCTCATTTGCAGGGAATACTTTGTTTTGCTCCGGAGAAACTTGATATTTTCTGTCACTGAAGGAAATAATGATTTCTGTTGCACACAACATGGATTACATTCTGCTCCCTTTGCAGGGCTTAACAATTAAAAAAAAAAAGAGCATCAGAGCGTCAGCTTTTGGGCTGAAATCTTCACCCTTAGAGTTTAATGGGTCTCTTGTCCTGTGCTAACAGACCTGTCGTATCGTTTGAGGAAAAGTGTGTTTTCATATCAAAGGAGCCCCCCCGCACTGACCCAGCCTTCCCTTCCCCCCTCTCTGCCCCAGCACACACGCTATTTTAATATTTCATATATTTCATAAGCTTTTATGCCTCTAAAAGAGAAGTGAATTTGTGGAGAGTTGAGCTCTCCAGAGCTGTACTTCAGAGCTGGGAAGTAATTCAGGGTGAAGCCTGTATTAATCTCAGGTGAGAGAGATATTTAAATTCAGGCTACCAGTGTGAATATAAAATGGGGATCTCTTTACAAAAATTTCAAATTGTAATATGCAAAGCTTAAAGAAAAGAAACCCCAAGGGAACAGCTTTCTTCTAGAACATTTTGTTCCAACCATCATCTCTTTACCTTTATTTTTTTATTTAAAAACCCTCCCTTTGCCGTTTTGTATTTTTTAAATTAAATCTTTCAGTTTTTAAAATGAAATTCCTTATTGCTGGGAGATAGCGGCGGGGGGGGATGACGGTGTGGGGAATGTAAGTGCCTGGCTGTGGAAAACGGGGCCCAAATTATAGCTGGTGTGGAAGGAATAGTGACCAGCGGGGAAATAAAGCCCTGCCTGGTTGGCCCCTTGTGTCCCCACCTGCCACCTCCCCACTCGGGGGATGCTGCCTGCACCCTGCTTTTGGGGCAGCTGCCAGGCAGGAGGGGAACCGAAATCTCTGCTCGGAGAGAGGGGAGAGGCAGTGCAGCAATCCCCATGTCCTCCTCCTCCTCCAGCCAGTCCCGTGGAGTACCGGGCTGGGACAGCCCTTCACCGCCAGCACCTGGCGCACGTTCAGCCTTCTCCTCCCAAGGAGAGAAGATATTAGCATCGATTCGTGATCCTGGGCAGTGGACAATTTATTTGCGTGCATTTTGGTAGGGGCATCAGCTTGCGGATGTCTCTGCCTGGCGTATTGAGCCGCACAACCCAAACCCCGTCGCACCGTTCCTGGGAGAGGCCCGTATTTGCATCCATGGCAAAATCCTCAGGCTGCAACCAGCTCCCAGGTCAGGAGAAATGGTGACAGATGACATGCTATTATCAGCTCTGTCAATTAATTAAATTATACATTATGCTTATGAGGGTGATATACCGAGCCACTCTAGATTAAGCGTCTCAATTAAGTCTTTAATTTAGATTTAATAAGTAAGTTATTATATGTTAATAAAAGATCAATTAGTTGTTAAAAGAGCATTGATCCAGGTACAATAAGTGTGTCAGGGAGACATCAAGCTGACATTGAAGAGACTGGGAGATGGCATGCACAACACGTGTACAATTAGGTTTTTAATATAGTTAAACTGGAGTGGACACGGAGGCATCTAGCTGACACTCAACCGCGGCTTTGGGATATTGAACCACGCTGCGACACTTGGCTCCCCTTGGGCTTTGAGGGCTGGGACAGCCCGGTCAGACCCAATCCTTCAGGCTCAGGGAGAGCAAGCGCTTCTCCTCTGTGGGATGACCCCAAGGAAGGACCTGGCCCCTTTCATCACAATCGGAAAGGAGGTGTCTCCAACACCGATGGTTTTACTGCTTGCTCCTATGCATCGCGGTGCTTTTCCACGTGCCCCACACGTGCCCCACCGGGACCCTCCTTTATCCCCGGCTGAGCCTGCTCATTCCCACAGGGAAATTTTGGGTGAGCATGGAGCGGTCGGGAGCCTGCGGCTGGGCTTCCAGGGGGAGGGGAGGGAAGCGCTGGGCTCCAGCGGAGCCGAGATTTCAGCTGAATATGGATGACATCATTATACGGGTGATCCTTTCAGCAACAGCGAGCCGGGTTTTAAAGTAGCGACCTACAGCATACAAATGATGGGTTTAAAGGAAATAAAAAAAGAGATGATTTGAATAGCATACATTTATAGAAGAAAAGCCTTTCCCCCCCCCTTCCATTTCTAATATCTTTTTACGGGGCAGGCGCTGTGCATTCGAAAAGAAATTAAAACACTCCTCCTAAATACACTCCAGGCAGTAACAATGGCAAAGTTAAGAAGGTTACGAGACTTAGTTGTCCCAGCAACATGTCATCAAGTTGAAATGAGCAGGAAACACAGATAACGTAAGAAAGAGGAGGGGGGAGGAGAAGAATAAAACCACAGGAGGAAAAATGCCAAGAGATTGAGAAAGAAAAGGGAAAACCCTTTTTATTTGCTGTTTCATTAGGATGAATCTGATTTTATAGTCTCTAAAAGAGGCTAAAATATAATCTCCTTTTGTGTAATGCGCGTGTTAGGAAAATGTGTCATCAGCAATTCTTCTGTACACTACAGCAATATTCAAAAAATTAGCAGGGATATTCAAGTCGAGCTACAAAGAAAAACAAACAGAAGGCTTACATTTCAAGCCCGAGCTGTCATTTAATAACGTTTTCAACTTTTTATTAACCTTTTTGATTGTCCCTTATGGTTTCTCTCCACTGCAGCAGAAGAGCTCTGAGTTTCAGAGGGAAGACAAAGCACGAGAGGGAAAGAGGTTTGTAATGCAGGTGTCTCTGCCTGGCAAGCCCAGGGCTCTACCGATGTTTCCAGCACATCAGGTTTCTTGTGCTCGGTGCTGCATGTGGGCACAGGGAGAGAGCACACTTGCCCCGTGCGGTGCGATGCCCGGCAGTGGACAGAGGAGTGGTGAACAAAGAGAAATGAGAGGCTCACCTGAGCCATAAACCCAAATCTGCCTGGTCAAACATGGGCTAGTTGTCCTCATTCAAGGCATCAGCCCAGTAAGGCACATCAACACCAGTTTGCTTCCATTTTATAGAGCCCCAGCTGAGTGTCGCAGCGGTCTACAGCTTTTGGTGGACATCCCTCCAAAGCCTTGGGGGTTCATACGGTGCTCATCAGTGCCCACTACTCCCTGTCCTTCACGTGTATGTTAGTTTTGTGGTGTCCCAGAAGGACACTGAGATGTGTGAGGGATGAGGAGGATTAAACACCAGCATCGGCTGTGCTGTGGGGGAATGGGCTTCATGGTCCCAGAGAGCTTTTCTAGTTATATGTCCCTAAATGCGTACCGAAGAACACAATTTTATGCACTACTTTTAAAAATCTTGATCCAGGCATTTTTCTGTGTGTACCTCCAAACTCATGACACCCCTTAAGCCCCTCATCTACATTTTAAAACCTCAGCAGTAGGTCTTAGCGTGCTCCCTGCGGAGATATTTTTGGTGCTTGTACGTTACATACAACCGCCTGAAATTATTCTGCTCTGTGATAAAAATCTCTCCTCTCTCCTTCCCACCCTTTTCTTCCACAAAAATATTTATTTGTTGTACTTTCTTTTTTAATTGTCTCTTGCTGTGGCTTCTTGTTGTGGATTATATTTTAAAGCAAGGATTGATTTAGTTAATTGATGGAGAGCTTTGCCTGTGAGGATTTCATAATCCTTGCTATTTTATCTTTGCAATAATTGCTATGTTTGTGATTATTTCAAAGGACTAAGAAAAAGCAGACAACAAGAAAACAAGCTCATCCACTCTTATTTTGCAGCTTCTCCAGGCACCTGGGTGGGCTGCTCCTCCGCAAGATGTTAGTGCAGCAGCTCAGGGAAGACAACAAGGTGACAAATGGGTGAGGTGCTGGGGAAGGGTGAGGACCTGGGGACACGGGGCAGGCAAAGCTCTGTCATGAAGATTCCTTAGGACTTTAGTGGCATGGTGACACTGGGGACCGAAGGCCCTCCTTCTAGGGGAGAATGGGGAATAGCCACCAAGGAGACCTCACGATCCCACAGGTCTATGGATAGCCACGCCTGGACAAGGATGGTGCTATTGTATAACTGCACCAGGGAGAAGGGCAGTGAAAGAGATGCCCACCTTCACACTGCCTTGCTGCCGGGACAACATTGTCACAATGTCACGTGCAACAAGGCAAGGGCCTGTCCCATGCATCTGTACCCTTTCTGGATAGAAAGCGAAAAGGTTGGTTCCTGCCCCTGAAAAAGCAAGTGTGATGGTGCTGTTGAAAAGATGCTTGTTTGGTAAAACGGGTATCATTCATGCCCTTCTGGCTTTGGGCCAGCTCTGAATCCCTGTGGGCTTAGATCTGATGGAGGGGATGATGGTGACATGCCACATGAGGACACTGGCTGCAAAGCCACGCTTGTGTTCACTGTGGGACGTTGGAGATGAGGCCACGTTGGTGTTTGCCATGGGTCCCTGGAAGCGAGGCCATGTTGGTGTTGGCCATGGGACGTTGGAAGTGAGGCCAAACTGGAGCTCACCGTGGCACATCGAACATGAGGCCACACTGGCGTTCACCGTGGGCCATCGGACATGAGGCCACGGTGGTGCTCGCCGTGGGAGGCCGGAGGCACAGCCATGACGGTGTCGTTTGCCAGCTGGCCGCTGGAGGCTGCTGCTGCCTTTGCAGTCACCGGCAGCTGCCGGCAGCCCCTGGGCACCCACCGAGCCCGGCGTGGCCGTGCAGCGCGGCGGGACCTCCGCCAGCTGCCCCGGGCTGGGCACCATCCTCCCTTGTCTCTCTGTCCTCCCCAGGAAGGAAGGCAACAGGCTGGGGTGGGGTTTCTGTGCCACACTTTGAAGAAGCAGGACAGACTTCTAACTTCCCGGTGCCCAAGTGTGTTTTTATAAGGAATACCGACTTTCCAATGCTCTCTGTGGTTTTTTTTAGCTTTAGAAGCTGTTAAAAAAGGGTCACGGCCCTGCTATTATAGACATCCCTGGAATAATGCCAGGCCCCAGGTGTAGGTGTTGATTGTAGGCCTGATGGCCCTGAGCAGGCTCACCTGGGGCCCTGGCCCACACACCCTGCTGCCCAGAGGCTCAGGAGCTCCATTTAAGCCCAGACCTGAGCATTTGCTCCTGGCTTGGCCTGTGCTCTAGGCATGCTTGATCTTCAGTCTTGCTTCTGTCCCAGGTAGGTCTTGAATTTGCATTGTATTTAGCTTGTGTCTGCCCTGCCTTCTGAGGGGGCTCTACAGATGGACCTTGGGCCTCGTCCATGCTCTCATTGTGTCAGAGACTGTTGACGGACCCTGTTGCTTGGCTCTGTGGTGCCTTGGTGGGTGAGGGCTGGGTCTCCTAGCGTGTCCCACCTTGCACAGCAGAGCTGCTGCCTGCTGTGTAGTGCCAGATACAACCCAACCTGCAGCTACCTGGCTGTACGCAGCTTGCTGCTGCGGAACCTGGTTTTCCTTTCACCTAAGAAGCTCCCACTGCTTTGGTGCTCATGGGTGAGGAAGGTAATCTAGATAGGGCACACTCTGAAAGCCACTGGATTTAAGCTTGGGTGTAAGGCAAACTTCAAACTGGGCATCCAACATGGAGAGACCTGACTTCCCTCGTGGATGTGTCTTCACTCATGCTTCTGTGTCCTGCCTGCTTTTAATATATGCATCATGCAAAAGCTTCTGGTGACATCTCACTAACCTGCTGCCTTAAACCTGCTCTGTCTGTGAGAGGTCAAAGCACATTTTCCTAAAAATTTGGCAGTGACCAGAGGTATGCTGAGGCTTGTTCAATGTTGTTACTAACAGTCATTCCACTGTAATCAGAAAAAGGTGGTGCCTATGGGGAACACGGGTCATCTGAATTCCCTGCTCTTGTCTGGAGAAGTAAGAAGGGAATGATGTGCTGTTTTTTCGAGAGCTTTCATGGATGTGGTGAATGCAGGGTGGGCAAATCATAAAAATCATGTAATAATTGTTTCAGACACAGAGGACACAAAGTCCTGAAAAGATTACACAGCTTGTAAGGGTGCTGGTGCCTTGCATTTAGCTGTTTGACTCTCGGGATGTTTTCCCCCATGGGCTGGGAGGGACAGTATCACTGAAAGATGTCAGTGCATGCTAAGTCTAAGGAAAACACTTCTGTAATTCTCCAGCTGCTATAACCTGGGTTTTGATGATTTACTTTGAATCAGTCCTCTGGGGTTTTTTTGCCTGTTATAATTTGATCAAACTTTTGGAACATGGGTCTTATGTCTTGCAAAAAAAATGCCTTCAGTGTATGGAGCCTGCCCAACTGGCAGGAATTGCAGGTGAAGTTTCCGGCCTTCTCCTAAGTGTCCCGACAGTCCTCTTGATCTCAGCCTCTCTGCAACATCCTGGTCTGGTTTGTACCCAGCTCCTTCAGTTGCGCTTCATCACCTTGTCCGCACCTAATGTGGTGGGTATATGGTTGGTGGGTGTATGCTCAGGGGCAGTGGGATCTGGGGTCTCTCCTAGCTGGTCCATGAGGCAGAACTGTGTAGGGAGTGAGAGCTCAGGACACAGGAGGGGGGCTTCATCAGTCCGCGTAGACTGGATTAGTCCTCTCCTGCTGCTACTTTGTGTACGTGTTCCTGATGCTAAATCCAGGAAAGCGAAGGCTGGTGACGTGATTGCAGGAATGGAGCTCAGCTTGATCAGCTCCTAAACCCAGTTGCTGAAGTCCTCTGTTTTTCCTAAACCTGTAAGGGCTGGAATTGCTCAAGATGCTCCTGAGTTTAAGATCCTCCTAGTGCCTGGGCAGCTGTGCATTGAAATCCGCTGCTGTACCTGGAAGGAAGTAGTATCAGGCTTATCTTTGGGCCCTAATCCTCAGGATAATTTTTCCTCAATTAAGTGATATTAGCAACAGGAGAAGATGTTGAGTCAGCTGTCAGGCACAGGTCCTACAGCTCTGTGTGAGATGGGACTAACAGACATGGCTCTAGCAAAGAAAACTGGGCTTTGCTTGAAGTGCAAGAATGCCTCAATCCCAAGTTTTGCCAACATGCTTTAGGAATCGACCTCAAAAAAGCAGGCTTTTTGGTACTAAAGGTAAGGGTGGAAATGGGTGATGTGGTGCTGCAACATGGAGGCTGAATTTGGGAGGAAAGGAGAATTTTTTTTTTTTTAATTGTGAGGGATAGTATTTGGAGAGAGAGAAGAGACGCTTTGGAGTATAAATCTATGGGGCAAGTGCGAGAACAGTCAGTAAGAAACCTGAGGAACTGAGGCAATGCTCTTGGCACAGGTTACAGCTAGGGATGGTTGGATATTTCCTCTTCAGCTACTCAGCTAGTAGGTCCCACTCAGTGGGTGGAGGTCTCAGAGGTTATTGATTCCAGTCCCTCCACTCAACTGCAGATGGATCCCAGGGGTATTAAGTCCACCATGGCCTCTCTCATGTCTCCTAGATGTAAACTTGTTTCCAACACCTTCAGATGATGTCCTAGGGTCTCTGTGTACTAATAGAGATCTCCTGAACTTCTGGCTCTGTTCCCAGAGCTGATCCTGACTTGGGGGTGACCAAGGAGGGATTTTTATGAATAAAATAAAATAGATGGCTGGAATCTGTGCTGAGAAAGGCTAATCATGACTGAGAGATAGTGGAGGCTCATGTGGTAGCTCTGCCAACATCATGAGAGACTCGCTCCTTCCAGCATCTCTCTGGCAATATACCACCACAGAACCACTCCCAGTAAGAAAACCCTGGCGTTTGAGGCAGCTTCTCTTCTGGCAGAGCAGAAGGCTTTCTTTTTTTCTTCAGTAGGAGAAATTTATATGCAAAATGATGGATATAACTGACTCCTTGCCTTTAGGCATTTAGGGTAATAGCTAAAAGAGATGGAGAACACAGAAGGCGGCAAGTGTGGCGAGCTGTGGTCGGCTGAGGTGAGGCATACCACTGCGGGAACAGATTTCCAACTTTGTACTCCCAGGGTAGGGGAGTCTGGCGTCTCTTCCAGTACAAGGGGCATCAGATGACTCTGTAAGGAAACATTCACAATGGACAGAAGGACATGTTTCTTTGCACAGCATATGTTTAAGCTGCTGGCTCTGCTGGTGCTGGATTAACATCCCATGAGTGTGCTGGGTCTTCTGGATAAAGTCCTGGGCTACTGTCCTGTTTGACCCAAATGTTAAGCAGGCATGGTATGGCATGAATGGATGGTCCCTACTTGGTCCTGGTGTGTCCCAGAGCTGCAAATACCTTTTGTCTTGGAACATAAAGGAGAAAAAATACAGTGTGTCCCCTGGAAAAGCCTTGCTATGCTAACACTGTCCTTGACCCCACTCTTTGTATGCAGAACTTGCTGCTAGGGGTCCTTAATGTTTGTGCTGTTTCATCTTCCTGGGGTTTGTATCTAGCACTTATGGTGTGAGCCATATCCGGAGACCCTCAAGCATTTGGGCAGCTGCTTACAGCACATTTCCATCCCCTGGCTGCCAGCATTTTCCTCCTTCCTGGGTAACGCAACGCAGTAGGGGCACTCTGCAAATGATGGAGACAGGAACACCACTGTCTGGAAGCAGCAGCACTGGGGGAAGAAACTGTCCTTCCTTTCATCCACAGAAGCATCCCCCCAGTCACCTTCTGTTTTTCATACGCAGGGGAAGGAGGGGAGCAGGGAGGGAAATCTCATTAAATACCTTGCTGTTGGGAATGGCTGGATGTCTCATTAGAGTGGACAAAATGACTTGTTTCCTCTCTGCAGGTTTTTTCCCAGGAACTCCATGGAGGGAAGGAGTTAATTTAAAAACAAATATATGTGCCAGCGTGCCTGCAGGACACACTCTTTCAGCACGGGGCTTCTATCCCGGCACCCAGGGAAGAGCTCAGCAGTCGTTTCTGAATAGGAAATGTCGTTGTAGGTATTTGGCTTTGGATTTGGTTGTTGCTTCATTTGCCTTGTCTCAAATCATGTAAGCGCTGAATGGGGATGGATGGGTCTCCTCTGTTGGGAATCATGCACCATGGAAAGAAAGAGGGGAGGCAGAGCTAAAGTAGGGGGTCTGAAACTCCTTTCCCACCACCCTGCCTGCACACACAGTGTGCACGCGGGCACACTTGCACACGCAATCACTGCAGTAGCACTGTACTCCTGCCAACAGGAACTTAGAGGGGGGGAGAGACAGCGAGAGACAGCAAGCATACTTATCAAGTGGCTTGGACCGTAGCCGATTTGAAATATTACTAACCTTGCATTTTCAAATTTGATGCACAACAACCAAGATGCTAATACTTTCCTTAGTTTAGAAAAAAAAATCCTTTCACCCATCTCTTCTAGCCGAAGATTAGGAGAGAAGCTTTAAGAAGATTTAAAAAAAAAAAAAATCAACTTCTGAGCAGCGGAAAAAATGGTTTGTGATTCAGGGGCTCCGGGCAATTCATCATGGAAATTGGGTTTCTTAGCCGACATCATGTGAATCCTTTCGGCCCTGTCAACTTTTTAATACATTACATTGAGAATGTAAATCGTGTTGGTGAGGGGGAAAGAAGAGGGGAGGAAAAAAAAAAAAGAGAGCTTCTTCATTTTGGGTTTAGAGGGGAGGCAGCTTGAGGCCTGTAATTCATATTAACTAAATAATAATACTAAAAAAAACAACCCTCTCTAAATATACAGATATGTATATACACCTAGGGAAGGAGGGGGGAGGGAAGTGAATGAGACAGACCAAAATTGAAATAATTTTATCCTTTTGAAGGGTGAATATTTGAAAGGGGTTTGTTATGGATTTATTTTTATTTTCTTTATTTTTTTTTTTATTTGGGTTTATTTTATCCCTTTCTCTGCTCAAGCTAGTTCTTCCATCAAAGAGAAGAGCAAAATGAATGTTTTGGAGTGGAGGAAGATGGAGGAAACAGAAAAAGGAAAAACTGCAATAACAGTCTGGGATCTTTTCTGAGTTGGGCTGTTTTCTTTGCTTGCATGCTGTGTTCTGGTGATCTTGATTAACTCTTCAGTGGGCAGCGAAAACTAATGCGAATTTGTTGCCATATTACAGGGTGTGAAAGTAAAGCACTGGATGGAGAACTTGCAGGTAGTGCTGTGAGGTCTGAGGCTGGGCTGTGTGTACTCTGAAGCACAAACCTCGCAGTGCATTTGCTCTCCGAAGGCATCCTTCTGGAGGTTCAACACAAGCTATATGCAGCACAAAGGCTCCACATAAACCCCTGGCTAGGGCTTAGCCGCTGTATGGGCTCACAGCTAGCTGGGCAGTGGGGAATCTTCACCAAGCATGTTCTCATTATAGCCGGTTGTGCCTCAGAATACTCTCAGCATTAGGAAAGTGGGATTGCTCATCTAGAAGAGGTGGGGAAAACACAGAGCATCTGACCTTGCAGTGAGGGATGTCAGCTTTATTTTTTTTATTATTGTACAATGCAACACGGTGATTGAGAGACATATTTTACACCAGTCATAAAATAATTCAGGTTGGAAGGTTCTTCTGCAGGTCTCTACATGGATGTCCTGCTCGGAGCTCGGCAGGATTCCGCATCCAAAACCTCTCTGTTTGCAAGTGCAACTCTGTGAAAGGTTGTGAAAGGATAACACAAGGTGTGAAAGGAGTCACATCAAGAAGGATAACAGCACATAGGACAAAGAATTGATTGGTTTCAACACAAGTTATGAGAATCTTGAAGGCTCCTTCAGTACCCTCAGAGGTGAAAATGGCTGGAAGTGGGAACTGTAGCTGGAGCACACCTAGAAATATCAGACAGATGAGCTTATTTGCTCTGCTAAAGACTCCTTGGGAAACATCTGAAAAGATTAAAACACTCTTAGAAAAGCCACAGTGATGTTCCCACTCTGAAATGCAGTTGTTGGTTTGGATGCCTGCCACGGGCAGAAGATGGTGGGAAATAAAAAATGCAGAGACAGCCCATAAAAATCATTGCAGAGGTTGGGGAAAACAATGCAGCTGGACAATGGTCTGCTTTCCTTTAGGGGAGGGAAATAACAACGGTGTCCAAAGAGATGGTACACATAGGAACTGAAGTACAAGGCACAAAGGCATGGCTGGTGGATCTGATAGCGGCTTCCAGCTGCTAACATGATGTGGTTTTTGTCAGCAGTGTCTGCTCTGCAAAGCAACATCCATGTATTTGGCAATATCACCAGTATGGCACACGTGGCACTGGGCTTGGGTATGTGCTGTCATGTTTTCAGGCAGAGCCAGCATCCAAGTCGTGCATAACCAACCAGCTGTCCCGGGAGGCAGTTCCTTTAAAAAGGGCTGTTAATGACTAGTTAGGACAGGGGTGTGTTTGAACCAGCTAAGTTCAACTCTTGCCAGCTATCCACACCTAGCATTTCACCTCTCTCCCTTTGCATTTCAGCTATAACAGGAATGAGAGACCACTTTCCACCTCTCCTATTAGAGAACTGGTTTGTCACTGGTGATTTCCTTGCTCAGCATCAATGTAAGTACTGAAATATCGATGTAAAGGTGAACATGTTCCCTTTACTGAGAAATGTGATTTATTAAATGCAATTTAACTCTAATTATTGCCCTAAAAAGAAAACATCAACTGAATACTACTTTTAGGGTTAGGAATCCTTGGTTTTACTCCCTTTTGCATGGCTAGAATCAGTAGCTACTCCTCGCTCCACGTCTGTAGCTCAGATTCGCAACAAAATTGACAGCAAACAGTGATCCTTACATTTTCCTACAGGCATTTGCAGGTAAATTTGTGGATACACACATGAAGACTATGCAGTTATGTAAATCAGGGCAGCTGATATTAATAATGCACAAGGAAGAGGTTTGGTGAAGGTGCTTTACGCAGTTGTTATTTTTATGCATAAGAATATTCCTCTGTGTGATTTTACTGAATACTAGACTATAGTCAAGCAGCTGATATCATCAAGGTATTATTTAGCTGGTGTCCAAAGTTGAGTACAGCATTTTCAGAGGGGTTTTCTGGGCCTGGTGTCCTTCAGAAATAATTTATTTCCCTTTTTTCTGCTCCCAGACGTGTACTTCTCCACAGCTGCAGTTCTGCTTTTGGGAAACAGCCCTTCTCCTGTCTCTTTCCAATTTGGGCATTGCACCCAGGCCCAGAACCTAATCCTGGATGTCTCTAACTCCTGCCAACAACCTGGTCTGCCCCACCTTTAAAAGGCTCCAGAAAGGTGAAACCAACACTCTGTGGGAGTAGACTCAAAAATACTGGAGTAGATGGAATTTTCGTTGATGGGGTCACCTCTGAGAGTCTGAAGAAGTGATTTGCAGCCTCTCTCTGTGTGGGTCAGAAGGGACAAATCACAGCAAACGAGAAGCTCTTTGGCAGATTCAGGTTTGACCTGCAAGCAGTGAAGGTTGTGTGCAGCTCAACCTCAGACTCACCATCACCTCGTTCTGCTGAACCTGGCTGCCTGTCTCTAGCCTAAACAACCCTAAGCAGGGGACTTACCGGGATCTCCCTTTTCAGGTAGCCCCCAGACCTTTTGCATCCTCACAGACAAAGGCACTTATGCCCAGGACACTTCTAGGAAAGCTTTAGGTAGGTTGCTTGTTTCATTCCCCGCCTCAGAGTGCTTGAGTCCTTAATCACCACCTGCTCAGATCCTGGAAATGAATAGTTGAGGCTGTCAGAACTGTACAGCGCATCATAAAGCGCACACACGTACATATATGTATATATACACATATATATGTGGGCTGGCTTATGTTGTGATGCTGCAGTACAGCTTAATTAGGACATCATTCAGACATCTGGGTCTGTACCTAAGCTGGAGAGTTTTCCTTTTTTTTTTTTGGTTTTCTCATTTAGGTTTTAGTCAGATTCCCATGTGAAATAAACAAAAGGCTAATTGCTTCTGGATTTTAATTACCACTGCAATACCTGGGTTTATTGTATAAATTGTGTTTTATAGGTGGCTAAAGGACACCACCACCAAATGACAGATTCTCAGCTGACAACAGCAGTGATTAAACCAAAGTAGTTCTTTGCAGTAGGATCCAAAGGACAGTATAAACATTCATTTGCTAAACTTATTTTTTTGGTGTAGAATGTAACTTCAAGACTTGGCTGACTTTTAAACATGATATAATTAAGCATGCCTGAAAATGTGTTTAAAAAAAAGAAAAGGACAAAAGTAGAAGTCCTTTATAATCCACAGTGTTAAGTCTCTTCAAAATTCCTTGAAGAGTTACATTTCTGCTTTAGTTCAGGGGTGGCACAGCACACTCCTAATATGTAATCCCCAAGTGACTCTTCACACACAATGACTCACTCGATTACTACGGCTGTTTGGTTCATATCTAGTTATCTTTAATGCCTTGATCCCTATACGCTTCTGTGTCCCTCCTACTTTGTCAGGTGGGTTATTTCACTCATTTTTAAGAGTATAAAATGCGAGGCAAACCCTCATTCTGCATCCATTTATTAATCCTAAAAATATTTGACACCCTTTTTCCATCCATCTGTATTTTCTTGTTTGTGATGTCCCGAATGAACAGCTGCAGGATAAAAATTCCTTTCTTAAAATGTTCCTAAACTTTCTTTTTGACAAGTTAGAAACTCTAGGTTTCTGTTTCCATTGGTGGTCAGAGGAAATCCCAGCAGACAGGTATTTTTGAGAAAGCCAGACAACGCATTCCAAATGTATTTATTACAAGTATCAATTTATTGATTCTTAATGTTGATTCTTAAAGATAAAATGCTGATTCTTAAATAACTTTGCAGGTTTGCAAGGTCAGCTGGCTTTTGTCTGGTCGTGTTGTTGCCATTGGACTCTGGCTCTGGGGGCTCTTGGGCTCAAACTCTCACTTCTCAGGACCTGGCTATGTGTTGGTGGTAAGCAATTGTATCATATGTTCTATTTTCTATTATTTTACTTAGTAGTGAAGTAGTGTTACTTCACTTTTATACTGTGGACATGACCCCAAGGCTGTGGGTGGGCTTGGCTCTGCTATGACAGAGATCGTGTGAGGTAAATGGTGGCTCTGCATGTGGTGTTCATGGCCTAAATCAGGGATGAAGCAGAACATCAGGCCAGGCATGGAGTCACTGGGCTACTCCTTTACCCGAAATGTGGGCACTCATCAGCCAGCAAGTGACAAGGTCATGATTAACCTCTGCCCAGCTGTGGTCAGGCTGCCCTGTGCCTCAGGGGAAAAAGACCAGGGTCCTACAAGCCACCGGCACCTTTTTTAGCTTGCACTGGGTCATGTTTTCACCCGGTGGGTTTTAGTAGCAAAAACTTGTCTCTGAAATGTCTCTCTCCATCCCTTCTCCCCCTGCAGCTGTCCACGAGAGCCTCTCTCACTTCTCCTGGTGCACATTAGCCATGGTGATGTGACCCACCACATCCCATCATGAAGCCCAGCGTGGCATGGTGTAATTCACATATTACTACGTGGTGGTGTAACAAACGTGGCGGGGTTTATTCATCTGGGAAAACGTCTTTTTATAACCTCGGTTTCTGAGTTCTTTCTGACCAAGAGAAATGTAAGAGCTGGCCCAATTTGTGTCGAGTGGATGAACTCTGAGACCAAAACGCGTGATGACCCTTGAAATGAAGAGGCTGTGATAAGCAGGTAGGATTGAGTGGGTTGCTCGGGAGCTAAGCACTAAACTGAGGAAAAAAACCCAACACTGAGCTTTGTGGTGATGGAAAAATTACGTGATAGTATTAGTGCTTCTTAATTAAATTGTATGAAAACAGAGTGGATTTTCAGGGTTTAAGGGCAAAATGAAACATCAACTATTTTTAACATTTTAGGAAATACTGTTGAGAAGTTGTTCCTCTTTGAGGATTTAACTCAACAAGGGTGGAGCATGTTCTGAGGCAGAATTAGAACAAATTTTGAAATGCTGAAAACTTCACTGAAATACGTTTGTCAGCTTTCAGCAAAGCTTGAAAGGAGCTAAAAGGTTGCAAGTTGTATTTGACAAGACAAAGATAAACTTGTAGCTAACTAAAGAGATGTAATACATTTACGGTGTTCTTATACTTGCAATAGCCAAGCTGGTAGGGGACAGATGTTTTGCTTGTACCAATATCTCATTTGGGCTAATAAAAATTCTGCCTCAAAGCTGTTCTTATGGAATTGTAGGAAGTTTTGACAGAAAGGAAACATTGCCGTGGGGGAAAAGTCTCCCCTAAAAACTATTTAGTGAAATCATAACTTTCAGTTAAGAAAAAAAAAATCTTTAAATGAGAATGCTGAATGCAAGGTCAAATGTTCAGAAACAAAAGATGCAGGAGGCACTATAGGTTATAGTTTAGATATATCCTGGGAAGCAGTGAATTTGAAGAGATTTTTGTTCTTGTAAATAAGCAGCTGAATGTGTCTTTTGTTTTCCCGAGGCACAAAGGGTTTTGTGACACTGGGCACACAGATTCGGAGCAAATAAGTGATACTACCTCCACTAATGGCACTGGGGAGATCGTTATTGAAAGGCAGCATTCGGTTTTGGTCTTCACACTCAAAGGGGGTGGGGGGCACAAGTGCATCGAAAAGCTGGGGCTTGAGCAAACACCTACAAGCAGTAATCAGCGTATTCTGGCTACCAAAAGAAAGCTTTAAAGGGTGATTTGACTGTGGTATCTCAATGTCAACACCTGCATCTGGTACTAAAGGGATCTCTGCTCTAATAGACCCATCACTTCTCACCAAACTCTTATAACAGAGTGCTCATAAGATGAGCACTTGATTGGACTTAAGTGTGATAAATTCCAAAGGAAAATAAGATGCTGACAGTGAGAGCAATTAACTGCTGGAACAGCCTCTCATGAAGAGCAGTGAATCCGTCATGACTGCTTGCCTCTTAATTCACAACTAAACGGCTTTCTGAAAGGTTTGCTCCAGTTCAACCACTGCTATGGAACACGCTATGAGTGTCTTAAGGAGGTGGAACTCCTTCTATTGCTGTACTTGGGAGGTGAACCCCTGTGACCCTCATGGCCAGCACAGCCTTCTCCAGCCTTGGCTCCCACTCATTTCGGTGGAATGTATCTGAGCACAAACGTGTGCTCCTCCTCACAAACACCTTTGGCACGGCCACTTCTCTGAAACCTGTAAGGATAATCTCATAAAGACACTGTGATTAATGCAAAATTATTTACCAGCACCCAGGCCCACCAGAATTCCTGGGTGAAAGATGCCCCCATTGCTTTTAAAAATGTATATGATCCAAGTGGGCTGTAATCTTTGGCCCTGAGAGGGTGAACACCAAGTACCCTGGGTCCCTTATCTGGATTTAAACTTGGTCTCCAGCCAGGAGAAGAAAATACATCCAGCCATTGGAAGTGATGCTCTTCCCATGCCTGTTTTGTACTCACTGTGCCTCAGCCTGATGTGCTGTCTTTGAGACAAGTATTTTAAGTGCCTTTTATAAAATTTGAGTAGTTTCCTGCATTTGGGATGAATCCTGCTTAAGATAATAAAAGCAGATTTCACTTTCTGAACATAATCAATACATCTCTTCCTGGCAGCTGGAGCAGAAGGTATCCACAAGCTGGTGTAAGGAACTCTCGGCCGTGACAAAATAAGCACCAGTGCAACAACACAAGAAAGGTGGTAAGACCAAGGCATCTACATATAAAACCAACTTGTTAGTATTTTCTTTGCAATCCTTTCATTCCCACTTTCCCCTGGCTTGTCTCCTCTTTTACATTTATTTTGCTTTTCCTCTTCCTGCTTCTCCCTTCCATTTTTGTCTTTCCCTCTATTCTGTCTTGCACATATCAGCCTTTCTTGCCACAAATCAAACCTATTAGGAGCTCTGAAGAGATTCTTGCCAATGGCCTCCCTTTGTGAACTCTCTGGCTTTTTTTTTTTTTAATCTGCAGTGTTCCACATTATATTGCCATTGATTTAATAGACCACCATGAATTTTACTACCTGTCAAACAGCACAATTATTTTGAATTCTATTGTGGCAGAGCTTGACACCCAGCTCTGGATCACTTTACACTTTTCACCCTTGCTAGAGTGCACTTGACAATTGAGGATAGTATTATGTGTGATTGTAGGATGGCGTTTTGTGTTGTTGTTTTAATTTGGCATTTTGGGGATTGAATGAAATGGCAGTTGATGGATAAAGACTCCAACCTACTTGAATCTGGAAATGACATGTGGAGTGTGGAAGCTCTTACAGGGTGTTAAAAGCCCTGTAATTCCCATCTTCCCTCTTGCTGCTCCCAGCTCTGAATAAATAAGATGGGAAGAACACTCATCTTTACTATTGGTTTGTTGTTCATGGGCTGATCCTGAAAGTTTCCCAAGCAGGATGCAAGGAGTCCTCTCTTGCTGGGCTTTAATGGAGTTCTCTGTAATGACTAGCAAAGAGGCTAGATGCATGTGCCTGGAGACATATTCCCTGTGGACAGGTGAAAATTGTAATATACTTTGAGAGCTGGGGTTGGCATGCAGCAGATTTCTTATATGGAACAATGAGTGGATTACATCTGCATTAAAATAAAGAAAAGATTGGCTAATTCAGGATGAATCAGCCCTTTGTATCCCTTTTTAAATACCTCTTTCTTGCATCTTGCATGACCAGGATAAATTGTTTTTCAGAAGACAGGAATAACAGATTGAGTCTGCATTGTTCTAGGGGCTGTACATGTACAGAAAAGGACTCCAACAACCCCTGTGTACCCCATGAATAGATTTCAAGACAGTAACAGGTTCCTTCGTGGAAAGTGTGGACACAAAAGAATTAAATATCTTGCCCAAGGTCACAGAGTGAGTCTGAGTGGTGTCTGGGACCTTAATGTCTTAAGGTTTTATTCCAAGCATTTTCCTTAAGAGGTTTTTCTTCATGGGCTGATCATGGTCCTTCCCACAATTAAATGTTCTCCCTGAGGTCTGAAGCAGATGGGTTTGGATTCTGAGTGAGGACAGAAGGTATTCTGGTAACCATGATTGGTTATGGGAATAGGAGCCCTGTGGCTTTTCCTCTTTTCCAAGAGAGCCCCTGGTTGTGTTAAAGGTGTAATGTCAATGTGTGAGGATGCTCACCCTTCTCCATCTCTCAGTTAGGGCTTTGGGAGAGGTTTGTGCCATCTGTCCTCTGCAGAGTGAGACCCAACATGCACAGATGTAATTCAGCCATGAAAGAGCTGCTGGCCTCCGGGCATGAGTTGAGAGCTGCCTTGAGCCCACCAAGAGCAAGTGGCCATGCTGGGCTCTTCAAGCCTTCCAAGTTCAAGCCAACCTACTTTTGCTTTGGGCTGAGGGAAGACTAACCAGTTGTGACAAGTAATATAATGATCTATATAGATTAGGGAGGAGAGAGAATATGATTCTAGATCTCCTTGACCTTGCAGAGGGGGAGGATTATTGTCCTCTTTCAGGAAGCTGGTGGGATGGTATAGACATCTCACTGGGCTCCATCAACACATAAGGCACAAATTTGTCCAGCTGGGGAAGATTTTTGTCTCAGGGTGGGAAATTCATGGACTACATGGGAAGTTAGATACAGGACAGATACATGGACAGTAGTGGTATTGGGCCAAAGCCCCTCTGCCTCCCTCACTTGCAAACACAGAGTTATGATAAAGTTTAAAAAGGCCAAGGTCCTCCTCCCCCAGCATTGTGACAAATAAGCATTGTGTTCTGCTTTGGAGACCTCAGTCAGACAGAATAATTAGATGGCAACGCAATTTATTGCCTGCAGGCCTATAAAGCTAAGGAAGCACTCTTTCAGCCCTCAGCTGGTATTTAATCAATGTATCATAACTTTTATTAAACCTAAATGCAATGCTTCTGAGATACTAAATTTAAAGTGTTCCTGGAAACCAGGGCCATTTTTTGTTTGATTTACATATCACAGTATCATGCAAACTGAGAATGGGATGACAAGGAAACAGGATTACAGTATTTTCCCAGGGGATGCTTCAGGGACTTTTTGTCCTGCCATGAGGACCTTGGATACATCACCAGGTACCAGGGTAGTGGGAGGTGGGTTGGAACATTGGTGTCCCAGCTGCTGTTACAGATTAAGAAAGGGAGGGTGAGTCACTGTTGTCACTGTTGTGACAGTGGCTTCAGCTTGCATTTCTGAGTCCTTGTGGAGATGTCTTCTGTAGCACAGGTCTGTCGGCAGGGAAAAATGCTTACATCCTTCCCAGGAAGTAAATTCCTGCCTCTGAAATGCTGTATTTATACACTGAGCTCTCCTGGACATTCCATGAGACTTCTCTATGGGCATTTTGACACCTCCTTTGGCCTGCCCCATACTTGTCCAGCCTCCCCAGTGTTTCTAAAAGAAGATTCCTCCCTTAAGTTCCTTGCACCTGTCAATGGACAGGCAAGCCTTGCTTGCATACCCTTTATTCCCTTGCTGAATCATTTTTGCCACCTGCTGAGGTGGGCAACTAAAAAGATAATCCAGTGGCATCCAGGTGCCAAATACCCAGAGCAGGTTGTTGTAGCCCTGCTTGGCCAATTTGTGCCCAAAACACACTGATTTCTGCACTGACCAAAGCTCTGTAACCAATGTCACAGCTCCCCTGGGTTGAGCGATGGGCCACCCATTTCCAGTTGAGATGGATGGGGGGAGTGAGAATTGCATCCCAGTTTCTGAGTTTACGAGACTCCCTGGCCAGCCTTCCAGCACTGCCTTGGATTTGACAGGAACTCAAAAACTTTGCCAAATGTTGGAGACTGGCTTAAAATACTAAAGACAATATTTAAAACCCATGAAAATTCTAAAACAAGGAAGTTATTAAAGTGGAATTAAGGACAAAAGAGTTGCTAATATCTTCAAGAAAAGGGAGAATAAGAACATTTGGGTTTTAAATAGTATTAGAATATTAGCTGAAGTCTAGAAATAAGCTTTATCTGTGGACTGTTGTGTCGGAGAAGGCTTCAGTTCATGGATGAGATACTAACTTGATTTCAGGCATGTTGTAACCTGTCTCCTATGCTGCGGCCATCCCAGAGCTGGGCAGGCATGGAAGTGTATGCAATGTAGATTGTCACAGCAGGTCAGCTTGTAACTTGTTCTCAACCTTTGGCATGTGTCACCAGGTACCTGTGGAATGCATTTTGCCCTGACTCCATGAGGCTGGAGCGATTGTTTGAGAATACATAACCTGTGGTCTCTTGTCCCATCCCTACCATCTACTGAGACTGACATGGTAGTAGTTGCCAATCAGTTAGGGACTGTCTGTTAATATAAATAATAACCATCAAAACTGCAAAAGCCAGGGTTAAAACCCAACATAAATATCTTTTGAAAAAAAGTATGAATGCTTGTGCTTCAAGGGAAAGACCAGTTTTTGACTATTAGGGGTTGGGAGGATATGGCCCTCTGGGGTAAGTGTGGATTTCTGTGGGAAACACTAACCTGCCTGACATGTTTAGTTTGGCATTATCATTTCCCTCCATAGTGACGCTGGATTGATTGTTTTAGAGCTGGCTAAAACTCTGGAACCAACAAAATATTCTGAGAAAGAAAGAATTTTGCCAAAAACTGGTTTCCTGGTTTTCACCCAAACGCTATCTGCAGGGACCTCTTCCTGGGCTGGTGTCACTGCACCAAGCTGGGGCTGGAGTTAGGGACAGTGGAAAATAAGTAGAAGAAACCAGGAAAGATTAAGAAAATGACTGATTGAAAACTAGAAAATAATATTTTTTTCCCCCAAATCTAAGTGAGGATAGGAAACTTTCAAAAGCAAAAAATTAGGCACTGTAGCAGGATAGAGCACCTTTGGACACCTACCTGCCCAGCACAGCCACATGTGGACTCCCCTGCAAGCGCTGCGGTGCTCCTCGGCCAGCTTCAGGCTCAGCTTGCACCAGGCAAGTCTGGGTGCCTCCAAGCCCTGGCGTCTCCTTAGGCACATCCCTGGTGCCAGATTCCCTCATGCAGGGGCCCAGCATGGGGTTGAGGATCCATCCCACCCCAGATGCTGCCCCACTGACATCTTTGCTGAATTTTTCCAAGGCAGGTGTCTGGGGCAGAGCAATTGCAGTGCTTGGGAGGGCATGTAGGCTCTCTTGTGGCAGATCCCACCTCTTCCTTGTAGTGCACTCCTCTCTTTATTTTCCTTAAGTCCTAACGAACTAGTGGGAAACAGCACCAGGAAACGCTTGAGAAAAACATCTCCCAAGTGGACAAGGCACAAGGTCAGGTTTCTTAAAACCTGTTGCTTATAGAGTGAGGACATGAGCTGACCCAAAACAGGGATCAGTCTCTTGTGCAGCAGCGTCATCTTCTGCAAAATCTCATGACCACCCCGGAGCAGATGGCAGCTGTTGTGTTCCCCTGAAGAAATTATCTTCACAGGGTCATTTAAAATTTGAAATCCCAACTCATCAATTCAGTTTTACAGCAGCAAGCGGGGGCACATGTTTGTTGTACAGCAAACGTGCGGATAGCAAATGGATTGTGTCGAGTGTCTGCTAATCATCAGGGCAGGAGTCGGGGTGCAGGGCATCTCTTGAGCCGTTTCTCTCACCTGTGGTGGACACAACCAGTTGGCTTTGCTATTCCAGCTGTTTCCAAACTCATGTACTCAACACTGTGGCAGAACACTGGTAACAAGCTAAAGTTTAATTTTCCTCAGCGATAAGGAACAGCGGAGCGTGGCTGTTGGTCCCAGCGTGTTACAATGGCCAGCAGGTCACGGGAAGGGCATGCCCGCAATACTGCGTGCAGTTTGGGGCCCCCACTACAAAAGATGCTGGCAAACTGGGCCAAACCTGGGGGGGATCAGCAAGGTGGTTGTGGGGCTGGAGCTCAGGACTAATGGGGAGAAAATGAGGGTGCTGGGACAGGGACCTGAGAGCTTAGGAGGATTTTAATCTTTGGAGATATTCACCACTTGATATTTTCCTTTTTGAGCTTCTTACAGATGGTTAGAGCTCCAAGACATCTACACTGATTTACATGGCTGTGTGCACTGGGGCTGCGGGTTGCTGAATGGTGTGGCTAGCAGAGACTCTGTTAAAGCCTGGACCAGAGCCATTGAACTCAATGGAGTTACCTTCCAATGTTTGGTGCTCCACACTTTTCACATGAATCCAGAGACACCTGGCAGCTGAAAAAGCTGTGAAGAGCCAGACAGAAACCATTTCAGTGCTGGGCAGAGCTCCCTGCCAGAGCCTTTCAGAGGGAGAATAGTTGTCATGTGCAGATAACAGTATTTTTTTTTTCTGGGACTGTTGGAATTTGTGTGCGTGGACACTTATTTTTGTGCCTGAAGCATCGCAACGGCACTGAAGCACCCCTGTTGTGAAGCTGCAAGGCTCCTCTGGGGACCTGTGGAGCAGACAGACTGTCTTGTTTATCCTTTCTCTATTCATTGCAGGCTACATAAGGATGCCAGAGACCTCCCGGGTTTGTGGTCACAGGGCACTTAGTTATAGTCTCATACATAAGACTAAGGTATAGGTCTCTCTCTGCCTGGGGAGGCTAGAGATGGAGGGAAAACCAAGCAGCCCTGTGGTTCATCTAAAATACTCAGAGGAGGGGCTCACATCTGGCTTAGGCAGAAGATCTGTACTTGCAGGCAAATGGACAACTTTAGGTCATCTCTCTATGTCATGGCTCTGTCTCCCAGACGGTTGGAAGTCTTTCCTGGTGAATATCACTGGCAAATGCTCTTGTCATTAAATATATTTGCTAGCACATGGATGACTCTGAAACTAAGCTATAATTATTGGTGGAGCTGGCAGTGGTGCCTATAATTAAGGTTGCCAGACACTTCCCATTAAAAGATTCTGTTTTCCAATGCTATATCCTTGCCAACATGTAACTGTTCAGGCTGAAATTTTCAGTTGCAGGCCGTTGGCTCGGTCTGGTCTTTGTGTGTATGAATATGTGTGTGAGAAAGCAGGAGTAAAATATAGTTTAACCAAATCCAAGAGTGTGATACAGGGAAAAGTAATTGTTTTAGTTATTTAAGGGGAAAAAAAATTCTGACACCCACATTGTTGAGAAGGTCTGGCACTTGCATGCTTTGTTTTTACTTTTGTAAGGTCTTGAAATTTGGCTTTGTGACAGATCTGGGCTTTTTTTTTTTTTTTAATTTTCCTTCAGATTCGCCTTCCTGGTTTTGGCCAAGTCAGATGGCTCTGCAGGTCTGCTGTCAACATGAGAAGAAGAGAAGGTTTGCCCTGAAGTTTCTCTGGAGATTGCACAGCCCAGGGCTTCAGGAAGGAAGCAGGGATTCCTCCTTCCCAGTGCAGGTTAGCATCCCGTTATGTGGTTTGTCCCTGGAATAATGAGAACGCAGCTTGGATTTCCTACACCCTATGTGTTTCTCCAGCTGGCTCACACAACAGGAAGGCAATCACACATGCACTGATTGCATGGGGATAAGAGCTTTCTGCCATGATAGGCAGAGATAGAAGTGGAACACAGAATAGATCATAGAAGGAGGTGGGTGGGGAAAGGGTGAGTGTCCACAGAGTGAGGTGGGTAAATCCTTGGCAGGCCTTACAGCTTCCATTCTGCTCATCCAGACTGGAGAGTTTTCAGGACCAGGCCATAGCCATGAGTGCCCACATCTCCTCATCTGAGATCAGATGTGGGTTGATGTGGGAGTCCTGAGAGTAGGAACTATCATCAGAAGCCTTGTTTTTACTCTGTCTCTAGGGCTTCCAGTGAAATCTGGTGAAATCTTTTATTTCCCGAAGCACATCAAGTTATGTCAAATTTGCTGAGCTGTTTTGGCTGCAATGTCATAAATTATTTCCAGCTAGAATACTTTGTTTAGGTGTTTTTAAAAAAATTTGTTTAGCTCTGCAAACAAAACCACCTCACTAGAAGTAATTGGGCTTTTTTGTAGTCAGTGCAGGGCTTGAACGCTGTTCAGGCAGAGAGGCCTGGGGCCACATCTTGTGCAGCTAAAACTCAGAAGAATATTGAAGAGCTTCTGATTGAAGGACCACTGTTTACTGCACTGGGTGAGGCAAGGATCCTCTAGAAAAAACCAATTTGGATCTAAGTCAGGAGCATCAGGTATATGAAGAGAGAAGACGAAATAAAGTTTTATGAGAATCTCTAATTCTTTAGGGCATTAATTGTCCAGTCTTCATGTTGTTTACGTGCGTAATCCTACCTACGCTACCATCTGTACCGAGATTTATGCAGGTAGGTAGTTGTAGGATGTTTTTCCTGATCATTGAAATGGTAGAGTGTGAGAGTGGTAGAGACAGAGGAAAACTGTCAGTGAATGTAGGTTTGTAGCTCTTGTGACTCCAGTGAAGTTACTCTGATTTGTATCAATTTAAGATCTGGCTATGTTTACTTGTTGGTTTTTTTTTTTCCAATTATGTAGTATGGTCTAAAAGGTATTTGAAGATACGGTGATTTTTGCTTTTCCTTATTATTAATTTATCTGATCCATTGCCTGCTTTTGACAAATTTAAATTATCTGTAAAGATAATATTGGAAATACATTTCAAATAACACTATTTAAAGTTGCTGTCCCCAGCTCCTATCTGAGATGCTTCAGAGAGAAGCTAATGAATGAAAAAGGTGATATACATTTGATTACAGTAGGCTGCCCATTCCAGACACAGTACTACAGGGAAAAAAAAATCCAAACCAAACAGATTCAAATGTTGGAAAAGGCAGCCTTTGCAAGGCTTGCCCTGGAAAGGTACAGCCTTTCTTAGAAAAGATGCTGAGAAAAAGCAATTTGCCTTTAACGAGTCAGAATACCAATCTCAGTCAATAAAACAGGCAATTGGAAGCAGGCTAAAGAAAAAATTGCAAAGTGGCTTTATAACTGAATTTGCCAGTCATGTTTCCATAATTATTTACAAGTGCAACATCTGATACTACAAAGCATTTCTCACTCACTGTCCTAATTGTGCTGAGGTCAGCAGTTATTCCTAGCTGCCAGAGTCCTGCAAGGAGCCAGTGTCCAAGAATTTCTCTTTCTCCTCCACTTGAAGTACATTCCCTCCTTCATCTCAAAAAGCAACTTCACTTTCATACAGGGACCTGTAGAAGTGAGCTGAATAATGTGCAGCTTGAGCTGGTGCCTGATCTGCCTGGCGTGTCTTTTAACAGTGTGGCAAGTTACTGAGCGTGCTGGGGTGATGGGGAAGGAACAGTAGAAGCCAGATCTTATTTCTTGATGACCTCAGTTATGTAAATAATTTTTAAAAGAAATTATTCTTATTACTTTTCTCCAAGTTTCAGCTAGACAAATTTAAGAATGTATGAACATCAAATTTAGATATTTTCACAAAATTTTTTGGATCACAAATCTGATGAATTCCTTATATGC